>OY992508.1:10348408-11777408 GCA_963921215.1 Scoparia ambigualis | reverse complement strand
CGTTGAATTCTTCCTAGTAGTTTGATTACGCTGCAGCGTAATCAAACTACTAGGAAGAATTCAACGAGTCTTCTGGGGTCTCGGTAGCTCAGCGGTTAGAGCAGTGGACCGGCAATCCAAAGGTCGTGGGTTCGAATCCCACTCGAGCTTCCTGAGACTGGTTGATTTTTTTCTAGTAAACATTTTATCCGTTATCTATATAGCATTGTGAATGCAAAGTTTCAATAATAAAGATATTTATAAGCAATTACGTCTTTACTTTATCGATTGTTAAATACTTGCAATAGTATTTCTTTCGAATGTGAGGGTAGACTTCACAGTGACGTAATACCGCTGGCTTGCAGCGTAATCAAACTACTAGGAAGAATTCAACGAGTCTTCTGGGGTCTCGGTAGCTCAGCGGTTAGAGCAGTGGACCGGCAATCCAAAGGTCGTGGGTTCGAATCCCACTCGAGCTTCCTGAGACTGGTTGATTTTTTTCTAGTAAACATTTTATCCGTTATCTATATAGCATTGTGAATGCAAAATTTCAATAATAAAGGCCCTACATAAAGATTTAAATATCTTATGTGAACTTACCGCAAAATACCGCAGTGTCTTAAGACGAAAGTCTTCGACCAGTGTGTGTTGCCAGTGATGACATACGGTACCGAAACGTGGTCGCTCACTATGGGCCTTATTAGCAGGCTCAAAGTCACGCAAAGAGCAATGGAGAGGGCTATGCTCGGGGTTTCTCTACGTGATAGAACCGATGGCCGTTGGGGCAGAACGGTTCTCGAGTGGCGACCGCGCACCGGAAGACGCAGTGTGGGCAGGCCTCCAACAAGGTGGTCCGACGATCTGGTGAAGGTCGCGGGTAGCCGCTGGATGCAAGCAGCACAGGACCGGTCGTGGTGGAGATCCTTGGGGGAGGCCTTTGTCCAGCAGTGGACGTCTTCTGGCTGATGATGATGATGATGATGATGTGAACTTAAAGCCATACCGGCTCACTACCAAACCTTTTTCAAAAACCTAACCGCAGAAAATGAAATACTACATGACACGTCCGATAAGGAATAAAGTTTTTTTAGTCTTACTATTAAAAGTCTATTCCTCATCGGACGTGTCTACGTCGTGGACGACAGCTAGTTTGACACATTTAACTCTGAGTTAATGCTACTTTTGCATAAGTACTCTGAGTAAAATTTTGACCTAGCTTGGCGCAAGTGGGCCTTAGTAACTAAATTTATATATGCAGGTCAGAAGCTGTTTTTATATGTCTGTTTTTATTTTTGTTTAAGTCCTTTTTATGTCAGCAGATAATATTAGGTAGTGTGTTTATTTATTAGTTTTATAGATTTTAATTTTGTTACGCATGTCAGATGATTCTTAGTTTTTGTATGTCCTAATAAAAAGTATAAGTTACTTTCATAATTCATTATAATAAGTGAGCATAAGTATTAGATATCGCAAAACTCTGATCTCATTATATATTGTGAAAGTTATAATTTTATAATTTGATTTTAAAAAACAGAATATTTTTATAATTACTATTAAAAAAATATATTATGTCTCCGTATCCATTTAAAAATTGCGGCATTGTCTGTTTTTTATTGCAATAAAAGTTATTTGATATCAAAAATAATATGCTTTTTATTATTTCATTAAATTATTAAAGAATTCTCCCTTAACAATTCATACTCTCGTCATAAGAAAATAATAATCTAGACAAAAAAGGTGTTAATGTTTTGACCCAAATACATTTCTTACATTTTTCATTAATAATAAAGGTGTAAGGAGTGCTTAATTTTATTGTTCAACAAAAAAAATCAGTGAAAAAAAGCATAATATCGATTACATTTCTGTCAGGTTCCATTGCCTTGTGACGTATTCACGAATATTTTTTCTAAACATATAAATTTTTAAAATAACAGTGACATTTGTGTTTTTACATTTCTCTTTTAACAAAACAGGATAATAAAAAGTGACGTTATTTAAATAAAAGGAAATAAGTAAAATTGTATTAACTTTTAACTTTAGCTTGTATTATTAATAAAAACGTAATTTTTATACCAAATTTTTCATAAATAAGGCGATGTCGTCAGACTTTTTAGTAAAAACTTATTAAGATTTTAGTAGTTTTTTCGCTCTCCTGTAAAATGTACTTTTTCCACTTATGCTTTTGTTCTTCTCAAGGTACGATATTTGCTCTTCATTATGTGTTCATAAAAGCACCAGAAAGGGTGAATAATGGGTGTAAGTGAACCAGCCACTCCCACGACATCGGATATTGGGTAAACGTGTTACATTAAAAACAATTTTGTACCAATTTGACAATATCTGTGACAATATGCTTGAAGCTTTGATTATAGGTATACATGGCTTGAAGCAACATAGAATCAATAAAAACCGGCAAAGGGCGAGTTGGACTCGCCCATGAAGGGTTCCGTAGCAGCAAGTAACATCATATAAAAGTTCTTGTAGTCCGTTGTAACTTTGATCGATGTTTTAATAATAGTGTATTTTTTTTAATTAATTAATTTATCCCGTATTATAAAAAAAACTACTTACTAGATCTCGTTCCGACTAATTTTCGGTGGAAGTTTGCATGGTAATGTACATCATATATTTTTTTTAGTTTTATCATTATCTTATTTTAGAAGTTACATGGGGGGGGGGACACATTTTACCACTTTGGAAGTGTCTCTTGCGCAAACTATACAGTTTAGAAAAAAATGATGTTGAAAACCTCAATATCATTTTTGAAAACCTATCCATAAATACCCCACACGTAAGGGGTAGATGAAAAAAAATTTTTGAGTTTCAGTTCTAAGTATGAGGAACACCCAAAATTTATTGTTTTTTTTTCTATTTTTGTATGAAAATCTTAATGCGGTTCACAGAATACATCTACTTGCCAAGTTTCAACAGTATAGGTATAGTTCTTATACTTTCGGAAAAAAGTGGCTGTGACATACGGACGGACAGACAGACATGATGACTAATCCATAAGGGTTCCGTTTTTGGCCATTTGGATACGGAACCCTAAAAACAGTAAAGTAAAGTCGGTACCTACTGCCTGACACTGTCCCACTCTGCTGGGCAGATGACTCCATCATTGAAATCAACTCATCTCTAAAATATAGCTAGAGTCAATATTACATTTCTCTGTGGCTAGCGCTCATCTTACGTTCGCCGGAAAGTACCTTTAAAATTAATGAACATAAAATAGTCTATAGTCCATTCAAAATACTTAGTGCCAAACAGGTACATATACATTATTTTTATAGATCCTACTAATATTATAAACGCGAATGTTTGTAAGAATGTATGGATATTTGTTACTCTTCCACGTAAAAACTACTAAATGGATTTGGATGAAATTCGGCATACAGATAGTTTATAACCTGGATTAAAACATAGGATACTTTTTATCCCGATATTCCTACGGGAACGTATGGATGGATGTTTGTTACTCTTTCACGTAAAAACTACTGAATGGATTTGGATGAAATTCGGCATACAGATAGTTTATACCCTGGATTAACACATAGGATACTTTTTATCCCGATATTTCTACGGGAACGGGAACCAGTCGGGTGAAACCGCGAGCGGCCGCTTGTACATAATATTTATTAGATTTTGTTTAATTATGTAATCTTATAATATATAAAAATTAATCACTTTTTCCCTTGGTCACGACATCACGCGTGAACGGCTGGGCCGATTTCGCTAATTCTTTTTTTGTAGTTTTTGTTATTGTCAGGAGAAGGTTCTTATGAAAGAAAAAAACACTTTTTTTTTCAATTTTCATAATTTAGACAGGACAACGTCTGTCGGGTCAGCTAGTACGAAATATATATTAAAGATAATGTGTCCTAATAAACACAATTTGGTGTTTCGAATAGTAGTTAAAGGTGTTTATTGGTTCATCTACTGAAGAAGTAGTTTTAGATGAAACGCTAGTTGAAACAAATTCTCAACAACGGCATATTTGATTATGAAAATGTAGCCTTTGTCCATTTGCAACAAAGTATCATTTTAAATGAACATTCGTTGAACAAAGTCACATTTTAAAGGTGAACAAAGTGTCCGAATTGTACCCCTAGTGAAATTGAACGAATTCCAATGAACATCAATAGGAAGTTTTCGTCTGGAGATGTGTGAAATTTGTGAGCTCTATTTGTTGCATCGCAGAGTCCACAACTGTTGGAACGTGTTGGACGAAAATACGAACTAATTTCTCTTGAGGGCAGACCGCTGGAGGTCCTAAGGGAGCGCCGCGATTGCCACGTCCATAAAATATTAAGTCGAGTTTGAGACAGACTCAATTTCGAGCCAACTGAGTGGTGGTTCTAATTTATTGGTTAGAGTTTACGAACTGGTCGCTGTCAACGCTTTTTACAACGGAAACTTTCCGCTACCGATGTTTAATTAGCTTTATTATCTTTTAACATTTCAGTAACTACCTTTTTACCTTTTTGAAAGTCTATCGGGAAACTAGTGTGGAGTTAAGGGTTTCTTTCTCTCTTATGTTGAAAATAGTTTCAATATTTTCTGAAACAATTACGTTTTTATTAGATTATGGTGTGTATAAAAATATTGCATGATAAAAATTGTACAATGAATATGTTTTAACTTTTATACGGGCTGTTCCAATTATTTTGTAATCCTGCAAATAGGCAATCTACTTAAGTGCAAAGAACAACTATTTGTATGGAAGCAACTCTGAAATCTACGTAAATAAAAATATGAATCGCCAAGTGAAATACATGTCCATTATGAGGGTTTGCGCATTTCGGTTTCCCATACAAACTTTCAAGTTCAAAATTTTACAAACTAAGCCAATTGTAATGAAACTTTGCATGCTAAAGTAAAATGCAGAGATCGATAAAGTTTGTTTAAAAAAAGGTTCTATTATCTGAGTTATTGCAATTTTAAACGAAACTTTAAAAGTCTAACAGTCCACGCTAGAAATAGCGTGGCATTCAAATCACAAAACTCAGCAAAATTTTGATTATTAAGTATTTTCTACTAACTAACATATACATAAGACCTTAAGGCATAAACTCGGTGTGATTAATTTACTTCGAGCCGTGGTATAACATCAGTAACTTAGTGTAATACTGCGGAGTGTTCAGCTAGCGATTTAGATTGCGGCTACTTACTTAATGTACGAGCGGGCTCTTTGATTTTATTGTTAACACTTTTATTAATGCCCTCATAAATTCCATTGTGTTAACCAGAATACATTTGTGGTAGCACTTCGATGTAGGTATTTGTTCTGGTAGGTATGTTTAGCTAAAATGCGTACAATTTAGTATTTTCTTCTTGAATATGAGACAATTTTATGTTAACAATGGGCAGTGAACGTTAAATCACTTGTAATAGGCAAATGATTGTTTCAAAAATAAAAATGAAGTAAACTCATTTTCTACGACTTAATTGATTTAATATACTTACTTTTAAATGTAATTTTTTTTAATATGTCTAAAAAATATGAATGCTTCATTGTTTGCCCCTAAGTATAGGTACAATTTGTCCGATCGGGATGAAACTTTGATAAGTTGTAGTGCGTACACCCGCAAAGTTTTTATTTATAAAATGGTACACCAACACCGATCCATATAGTTCACTCATATATACTGCAAGTACTGGTACAGATATGCTATATAAAGGTTAAAACGTTATTAATTGGACAATCTTTGTTTGCCCTGTTGTTTAAGTCCTATTTCTTAAGACACCATGGTTGGCCAACCCGTCGCCGCCACCAACAAAATGTATACGGCTGTAAGGAGGGTAAGTCACCCGGCGACCGCTTGGTTGCGCTAGAGCGATGGCGGCGGCGGCGATGGGCTCACCTCACCGCCTGTCACGCTGAGCACATGTGCAGTTGTAACTTGGTGAAGTGTGGACTATGGCTGTCGACTTCTTTTGCTGTCCCCATTGCGTAGTCCCTGATTAACCCTTTGGGATAATAGTCGAGAATATATCTATCTATATAATTATGATCCCGTATCAAAACGTTGAGCCCATCCTTCGAAGAATATATAAAAAGCGAGTGAAGTGGCAAAAGTGATATCCATCGTTATTTGCTCGCTCCGGAACAAAGGGCGCTTACGAATATCGTAAATTGCTGTGAGCGTTTATCTATATGTCACAGAGTGATATTTTCAAAGGCTCAATATCATAATGTCAATGTCAATAGCTAAATTGTCCACCATGGGGAACTAGGTAATATCGTTATGATCCTTAGATTAAAACAAAAATGATGACCTATCATACATAGATACCTACATACATACATAATCACGACTATTATCCCCGAAGGGTTAGTCAGAGACAATGAGGACAACAAAAGCAGTCATCTACCATAGTCCACTTTTCACCAAATAGAGAGTGCACATGTGCTCAGCGTGACAGGTGGTAAGCCTATGCTGTTGCATGTATGTGTAGTCTTTAGTCACTTAGTCGCCTTTTACGACACCCAAGGGAAGAGAGGGGGTGGTAGTATTCTTTCACAGCTACGCGACACGATGATCTATCCAAAAACATAACTATGACATATCAACGTATGTTAATTTGTGACACTATAATCTTCATCATCATCATCATCAGTCTATAATCGTTCCACTGTTAGGCACAGGCCTTCCCACATTGGGTGATTGGGCCTTAACCCACCAAGCTGGCCCAATGTGGGTTGGTATGTTTTAACGACTGCTATCTTACGACAACAACTTTCGGTTTTCCATACAAACTTCCAAGTCGAAATGTTTAAAAACCAATGAGACAATTTTGATGAAACTTTGCATGCTGAATGCACAGGGATCTAAATTGTTTGTTGGAAACATTTTTAAAAAACGTTTTTCTAGCTTGAGTTATTGCGATTTAAAGTCCACCATAGAAAGTTAAAAATTGCAATAACTCAGTTAAATAAACATTATTTAAAAATGTTTTCAACAAACAATTTAGTTCCCTGTGTTTTACTTCAGCGTGTAAAGTTCCATCAAATTTGGCTCATTGGTTTTTAGAAAATTTCGACTTGGAAGTTTTTATGGGAAACCGAATGGCGTAAACCCTCTTAACGTGTCTTCCGGAGCACGGGCTATACTAATAACCATATTTTATACAGAAAAAATACATAAGGCGTACCACTAGGCACATGGAGTGGCAGATTATGGAGCCCTAAAAAAGAGCATATTCAAACCACTTTAATAAAAAGTTGTTCATATAAATAACTATTCAAACAATACAAATATTTTTTCAACGTTATTCCACACTCCTAAACCAGGGCTTTGTAAACCATCGGCCATTGTAAGGAAAATTGTACCGAACTGTAACGAAAAACGATTGTTCGAAACTTGCAATGGCTGTTTCATTCTCAGGTGTCTTTCTTGCACCTTTGAGAATAAAATGTATTGTGAGTGATTAGAGTAGAACACTAATTAGATGTGAATAGTGATTAAAATGACTTCTGCAAGTTATTAATTTTAAACTCTTTTGCATTCATTACCCTACCTCCAGATTAAACACTTGAATACGCTAATGTTTAGGTTTGAATGAGACGAATGAGCCTTTACTTTGTTACTAAGCCCGTAGTTCGTTACCCTCGAAGTCAGTTTGGAACCACTAAGAATATAAGAGCACTTGAATTTATAATCAAAGACGTCCCAAGAGTCTACTTAAAGGGACATTTTCTACATCCATTATTGAAGTTGCTTTAGAGCCCGTACATTTTATAGTTTAAAATTTCCCCAGACATTTATACAAACTTCTTTAAAAATATATCATGTAAAGAAATTCTATTCCTTTATTCTTTCAAAAAAGTAGACGGGGATTTAGGACAGTCGATGAGACAGGAAGTACACGGCATAGAAAGTAGACAAATTTGATAAAATCCTTTGATGAACTATACCCACATACCCACTTATAAATACAGCGATAAAGCTTTCAAAATATCTACACAAAATAGTGCATACTCAGAATAATAATACTTTAGTTATTATTCTGAGAGTTCATATAAGCAAATCCATACTAATATTATAAAGAGGAAAGATTTGATTGTTTGTTTGTATTGAATAGGCTCCGAAACTACTAGACCGATTTAAAAAAATCTTTCACTGTTGGGAAGCTACACTATCTCTGGGTGACAATAGGCTATATTATATCTTCAAAAAAATTAGGGAACCTTACTAAAACTCTAATTAATTTCTTACATCGCGTGCGCTACGAAAACTATTGATGATAGAAAAAATGCGATGTAGGCGTCGTCACTGGGGTCTTACGGGAGGGAAGTCATTTGAAAATGCGTCACAAGGTACGCGGTCACACGAACGAAGTCGTCGGCGGTCTGCTAGTAAGGCTATAAAATCGTACAATGTCATTATTTGATTGACAATATGATAACCAAAATTAAATTACCGCAAATTTGTATTGACTTCGAGCAGCACCTCTTCACATATGAATTGAGTTGCAATCTGCTATACTTTTGATCGTATGGAGCAAAAACATTGTACTTACTAGGCACTCACAATATCTAAATAACACGGGTAGTGTGGAGTATTATGTCATAAACTTTTACATTTCTTCTTATATATAAGTATAACCTTTAGGTCGGTACAAAACCAAGTTTCCATTCGAACCTAATAATGACTACCATCTTTACTTCCACGAATCCTATAAAAGCAATCGTGGAAGACCGTAAAAGCAAAATGATTCAATAAAACTAAAATTGAATCGCAATCGGATATCACGACAAACACTGATACTGCTTTGATGCGATTGATAGATCGACTCACAGGCAATTGTGTCTTCTCCTTGAAACCTTTTGACGTGACAACGTCTTATAAATTGGTTTGCCGGGTGACACTTCAAGAAACTGCGTTACGCTCCGCTCACGTTATGCGCTCACAATGAGAGCGAGTGAGAGGCACGCGTCCCTTCCACTCGGGCATGGTTAGCCCGCCTAAGAGCATGGCATGGTTGGTTAGATCCTTCTTCCTACTATACGAATGAATATTCACATTAAAATTATTTTACCACTCAAAGTCGTTGTCACGTAAAACTTTCGCCCGTATACCGACTTTACAGGCAACCAATTTTTTTGTATTTTCTTGTCTTTTTCTTTCCTTATTCTTTCCCTTCCTATCTCACTTATAGAAGTATATAGATCCTGAAAGAGAAAAGAATATCTCCTTCTGGAGATAAGTACTTACGTACTAAGAAAAGATCTTATCTACTTAAGTAAGATGTCTCCTAGTCTTCTCCTGATCTTTTATCTCTTGTCTGTTGCATTCTTATCTCCTTTTGGTATTTTTTTGTGCTCGGACCAAATATGGTCCGAGTTTTTGTGTCTTTCTTTCTATGTTCGTCTTGCTTTTTCTGAACAACGCTTGTCATATTTATTTCGATCCTTTTGTTTCCTTCTTGTATTCTGCATGTTTTAACATAACCAATTATGGTAATTACTAAATATAAAGACTTAGCTGGGGTTTAGGTCTCTGTGATTGGATGGTTTGAAGTGTGCTCATCCGGAACCCTTAACTAAAAAGCAATTAAAGTAAAGCTTTGAACACAACTTCATGTTTCTAGTATTAATCTAGCCTGAGATCTGTTTAAAAGGACTTTACGCGTTTAATAACCGCCTAATGCGGGTTTTCACGTTGTTCAGTTGATCACCAACTCGGGCTATGTCCAAAACACAGTTTGCCCGACAGGGGAATTGAACCTAGGACCTCCGGCTATCGGGCCAATCCCTTGACCACTCGGCCAAGGAGGCGATGAAAGTGAATCACAGATATTATGGCCACGTAACACCATAGTTATATTATTTCATTATTTTCTTTTAAAATAATAAAAATAATGACGGCTGTGTAATCGTCGCCCGTTCCTTCTAGCTTGCATCATAAACCTTGGGTCTCAGATGCTGGCGGTTGTAAACTTTTGATAAAATGTTATCATTAAACGAAACGTACTGAGATGATTCTGTTAATTATTTAAAGTCTGCTGAAGCTGAATATCAGAATTTGTAACGAACACAATTTATTTATTTTTACTATCGTCAAATGAACTTTTTTATGTTGATGAGTGGACAAACGAGCGGGGCATATAGCCATACGGGCCGGTCCGAAAAGCGGTCACCGCAGTCCATAATATAGACGGTTGCAAAAAAGGTAATTGACGCGAGTAGCCTAACCCGAAGTCCATGTTTATAATTTCACTGGCTCTTAATTAACGCTTCGAATTCGACGTGAATTAAATAATCTTCATTGGTTTTTCCAGCAATG
The DNA here is from genome assembly GCA_963921215.1 of Scoparia ambigualis. Lineage (NCBI taxonomy): Eukaryota > Metazoa > Arthropoda > Insecta > Lepidoptera > Crambidae > Scoparia > Scoparia ambigualis. The sequence goes on along the minus strand of OY992508.1, from coordinate 11,767,143 downwards.
CAAAACAATGCCACTTATAGAGGCAAAAGAGTGGTTGCCAAATAAAATGTACCAAAAACAACTGACTTTGATAAATTAATCTGAAGACGATTTCTGTCTTTCTTGATTTTCTGTCTCTATGGACAATATGACAAGCTGTTCTTGTCCCATAGAAGACCTAGTATCATTAATACTGCTAAAACTGCGGTAGGTGCAGTCGAGGAAGTACCCGATCGACCACTTTTCGACGATATTCGCTTGCTCACTATCTACGCCCAAGTCCTATCTATCTTTCTCCAAAACGAAATTTCGGCAGATTTTCGTTTGCTATTTCCGTTCCTTCTGAAATTTCGTTTAACCAAAATAGGTATGGATTATTAGATTTTTAATTTTTAGAAAATTGTTAAAAATTTCAATTTTGTTTGCTATTTATAGATAGTGCTTTCCATTATTTTTATATTTCAAACAATTTTCTAAAAATTAATACTTAATCTAAATGCTAAACCTATTTTGTATGAACGAAAAAGAAGAATGCCAAAATTACTATGGGACTTAGAACAAGACTGCGCTTTTTGAGGTTGAGGTTATTATATTCAAACATTTGACAGAAGACAGCTGTTTATGTACCTATTAATCGTATAAAAAACATAACGGTTAGAATAATTATTCAAAAATAGAAGGTATATTTATTAAATAATACGAAATCATAATTAGAAAGATTTATTTTGAGACATCTATAGTTATTGCGCGTGATTGGGCAGCTTTTGGCATTCTCCTTTCGGAAGGAATGGAAACAGCTGTAAATAGCAAACGAAAGTCGGCCTAAATTTCAAACTCAAACTCCATACATTTATTCGATGTAGCTATACAAATAGGCTTGATTTCTAAACTTAATACTAATAAAATTAGACTACAACGAAAAGGACCCCTCTCAGCATGATGTTGCAGCTTTAAAAATTTGAAAATATGCAACGCTAATTTTCAGAGAAGCCCTTGAGGATTTCGTTTCGGAGAAAGAGAGTAGGCCCGTACGTACGCGCGGTCGCATGGAGCGCGTGCGATTATCACTGAAAAATAGTCGACCGAGAACTTCCCTAGCTGTACGCTGCACTAATCTTATTTTGAGTCAAGCTGTTTGTGGTTGGTGTTTGTCGGAGGCACTGGAGTGACGTTGGCGGCCTAGGTCACTCTCGCGCGATCGATACTGTTGACTCGGCACCATTCAGATAAACAGTGTGCTCAGTTCTAATACGAATTGTTTACTTGGCACTTCATTGTGTGTAACATACAATTATTACGTACGAGTATAACTTGTTATTGTGTAAGTGGAAAAAGGTAAGCGGATGTGGAGCGTACACAGGAAAATGTTCTTAGATTGCTATTTTTCAAGTTGTTTTTTTTAACTGTGCTGTGGCCGTATACCTATCCTGTCCTTGTTGCTTAGTCTCTGAATAACTCTTTGGGGTTAATATTCCTAAATCTAAGTATGTATAAATGTATTTTAAGTAAGTTTTTTGTGTTTGTTTTATGTTTGTCTGTGGCGGCTCCACCTAGCGCATGACGCCGCAAATAGTTCGACACGAAGCAAACACCTCCTCAAGCGTGTCAACAGATGGCGTCACAAACGTATACCAACGACGTCTCCATACTAAGACGGTAAAGTAATATGGGAAGCCTGCATCACGGTAGTGAAGAATTAGCACGCCTCCTTCGCTGTATTATAGCACCTCCAACTAACATCCGTCGGACTTCGGTCCCCGAGCTAATACCACCTATCTCGGTGAAAGATCTTCCCTTTGGCCTTCCTACATTGTGCCATCCATTCTACCTACCATCCGCTTCTCTACAGTGTCTATAGCAAGTTTTTTTTAATTATTCGATTGAAATTAGAATTAAAATTAAAACTTTTTAACGTTTAAGGCGCTGCGCAAACGTAGACTTTCTGTTGCCGACGCGGAAGTCGGGACACTATCTTACAAAAACGCGTTTGCACCGTGCGGTAGCGGCAACTGAATAATGCTCTTCAAATCACGTTTATGTATGATGGTGTCTCGTGGTGACAACATAAAGTACCTATCTACGTTAACGGTTTGGGGGTAGGGCTTGTTAAGTCCGCCTGGCTAGCTAACACCATATTATCTAATGGCTGAAGCCATAATTGCATTGATAGCATTGATGTGTTCCGACAGTTTAGAGATATAAGGTCTTCCATCACCATCCTTATTCAAATGATTGAGGATTCTGATCTATTCTTTTCTAATACCAAAAACTAATACCAATGGTATTTGTTTATTATCGTAATTAATTTTCTATTCCGAACGAATACCAAATTTTTATATTTAAAATGAAGTAAGTACTTAATCTATTCCCAACGAATACCAAAACAAAACTTTTGGTACTTACAGTCACAGAAACAGTTTAATTTTCTTAATAATAATATGATCTTAATGCAATCATAAATCTCCACAAATTCACTTAAATCCGGCATTTCTACTTACAAGCAAACTTTCTTAAGTTTAGCTTAGGGCTCTTGCCCTATATTACATGTCGACTGTGATTTTTGCGTAAAATGGCTAATTTTGGCATTCTTGATCTCGGAAACAAAAATACATTAACAATTTTAACTTATTTGTAGAATAGCTATTGGCATAGTTCGTAGCGGCTCACTTTTTGTAAATGTTGCTTAACTTTTTAATTAAACCCATAATTAAAGAGAATTTTTTTTGTAAAATGCGCGAAGGCACTTTTTTGAGCTCCTAGATTTAACTACTGTTCTAAACAAAATGAAATAAAAAATTAGAATGTTATCACTTATACAGTCGTATAGTTCGTAGTGGCCTCGGAATTTTTAGATATCTTTGATTTTGTATAGATTAAAAATCATATTCTTAACCAAAAAACTTCGAAAATTGCTTTAAGATAACTGTGAATTTCTTTTATCTACGATATTATTATTGAGCAAAATTTATACCAGAATAATTGTTACTTCATGAGGAATAAAGATTTTATAATAAATTATTTATCATATTTCGATAAAAGCTATAAATACAACTGCAAAATTACTACAAAATGCGATGCGCCGGGCCGTCCAAACTCAGTTTATACTCACAGAGGCATGAATTTATTATCCTATTTCAATAAAAACGATAAATACAACTGCAAAATTACTACAAAATGCGAAAATGGGCATTAAACGTAAAAATCACAGTCAAAATGTAATAGGGCCTCTAATAAGACTGATTCTGTATAAATAAACACTACTTAAAATCACATTAAAAAGCATTTTTATTACTGACTGTATCTCATTACATTTAACGTTGGGATTCGTTTATGAGTGGTATCCGTCCGGAATAGAAAATTAATTAAGATTGCAAACAAATACCATTGGTGTTAGTTTTTGGTAATAGAAAGGAATAGATCAGGATTCCGAATGAAGCGCGCTGCTCGGCCTTATCGTCACCACATGAGTAACTATGTGTCGTCACTACCATCAGATGAGATGAAGGCCACGTGTTCACCCGTAGTGGATAAAAAAAAACAAAACGCACCGCCTAACTGGCCCAAAATTGGTTCCGTAATACCAATTAGCTGTTGTAGACTGTTTGCTACTTCAAACAAAATTAACACTCTACGTGGGTCACTACGAAAGTTTTGAGATACAAAAAAAGTATAAAAGTTATTCAAATTTTTTTTATTACAGTTTCTCAAAGTACTCTCCATTAGCTTGATGCATCGATTCATCCGCCTAAACCATGATTTATAGCATTCCCGGTACTCTTCTTTAGGGAGGTCTTCTACGGCCTGCAAGTAGGCATTCTGTGCATCCTCAGGACTGTTATATCGCGTGTCACGAAGTCCGAGTTTGATTTTCGGAAAGAGGAAGAAATCGCAAGGAGCTAAATCGGGGCTATACGGAGGATGACACAATTCTTCAATCTCTGTACTCTTCAAAAAATCCTTGGTGACAATGGCCTTGTGCGGCGATGCATTGTCATGATGCAAAAAGAGCCCCCTCAAACCAGTTTTAGGTCGTTTTTGTTTTAAATTATTAATATAGTAGGTAAACACACTTCAATATACCACTTAGCATTCACAGTTTTTTGGTCGTCTAAGGAAATTGTGGCCACATGACTACTTGCAGAAAAAAATGTGGCCACCATTTTTTTCTCAACACTTCGCCCGCGTTTCACCTTCGTTGGAGGTTCATCATCAGGAAACACCCAAATTGTCGATTGCCGTTTAGTCGGTGGATCATATTGGTAAATCTAACTCTCGTCTCCAGTAATAATGTTAAAAATTTACCGTCCTTCTCCGTGATCAAATTTTCTGAGCATATATTTGCACCATGTCACACGAGCTTCTTTTTGTTCTGAAGTCAGCGAGTGAGGCACCCATCGTGAACATAATTTCCTGACTCCAAGCCGGTTGTGTAAAATTTCATTAATAGCTGGCGATGAAATCTTCACGACCTCTTCTATATGTTTATAAGTCACTTTTGGGTCTTCCTTAATAATTTTTTTTACAACTAGGACGTTTTCTTCTGTAACTGAAGTCGCGGGCCGGCCACTTCTTTCATCATCATTTAAGGAGAAAATCCCTCATTGAAATTGAGCAAACCATCTGAAAACTGTTGCACGCGATAGTGCATAGTCCCCAAACGGCGAAACTAATCGCTCTTTGCACTCACATTCATTTAATCCAAATTTATAATCGTACAAAATCATCGCACGAAAATGTTCTCGCTTAAAATCCATAGTTGACGATGAAAGCCCGCGGAATAGAAAAAAAAATCAAACGTCATTTTTTTATTTTTAAATATTTGATCAAAAGGTTTTCTATGTTCGAATTACCATTAATTTATCTTTAACAAAAGGTTCAATCTAGTTGCGTTCTTTTTATAAATTTTGAGTATCTCAAAAGGACAATGGCAGGGTACTATGGAGATTTTGTACAGGCCTACAATTTTCATGTTTGGCAATGAGACTTACACATTTGGTAGATTATATTATTGAGAATTACTACATAAATTAACAGAATTTTAAATGTTGGGGTTTAAAAGATATACTTGTATTTCGATAATTTTTTAAGGTTAGGTTTTTCCCTGTATTTGATTGACATTGACAGTTGAGTGACAGGGAAAGACGGACAATGATTCTGACAGTAACAAAATAAATAATTAAATCTGAAAATGAACGTTCGCGCTTTATAGATCAATCGTGACGTGAATCGAACTAAAATAGGTAGGTAGGTACTTAAGTAGTGCATTTCAATATTAATTAAGTAAGTAAGTAGGTACCTATTTATTGTTAGCCCGAGTTCTAGATTCTAGAAGATAGATAGATAGGATATGATACCTATCAGGAACTGCTGCGACTGTGATTATTCAGATCTTTGTGCTTGGTTATTTAAAACACAAAAAGACATAGCTACCCATCTGTGTTTTGATAAATAACAGCAAAATACTTAAAACATGATGAAAGTCATAGGTAGATGCAATGATATTATAAACTATATTATTGGGTAGATGTAAACAATAGAAGTAGGTATACACGTTCCCACTTTAGAGGTCTCAACTGTAGACTACCTACCTACCTTTTTTTTTTTTTTTTTTTTTTTTTTTTTTTTTCCCTGGGGAACTCATTACGAGTACCAGAGCCTTGAAGAGGCACCCGGTTATGTGGGACTCGCCCGTCCGCCTTTCCACACCCACCGACAAGGAGAGAGGCTCTAGGTCAGCTGCCAGGACAGAAGTCCTGGCCGGGAGGGCGAGACGGAGGGGAATACCCACTAAACCCCTGGGGGCCCAACAATCCGAAGCTAAAAGCTGAGGTGGATGTCGCGGTACATGCCACTGGGGATTAACCCGCGACGGTCACCCCGTCGCCCGTGTGCCAACCTATGACCGCAAGCGGTCACGCGCCGACACACGGGCAACCTCGCGCACGGCACAACACAAAACAGCGTGCCCACCCTCTATGAGCACGCGATCCTCCAAGGTCACAGATACAAGGACAGCACAGCACAAACACAAGACAAAGACACATCGGTCCTCCGACCCTTGGGCTTTTGGGGAGGTATGGTCATACCCATGCCAAAGCCCAACACTACTTGCGCTTGCTACCGCAAGCGTCCCTCTGCAAACAGGCAACACCACAAACAAACACACAACAAACAACGCGGCCTTCCATCAGCCCGTCTTATCCTACTCGGCAGCCCGGACCCCGACTTAGAGACAGAAACCGCCCACGAATCTAGCTCCGACTCGGACCCCTAGCCCCACAAACACTTACCGACCCTCGACCTCGGGCCCTTGACCCAAACCCCGGAACTCGGAGACGGACCCCCGGTAAAAACCGGGAGGTCACTCCATGCCCCGACGATTCCCGATGTGGCGGGAGCCTCAACCAGGCGGCACCCCCGTATCTTTCACGGCCTACAGAGTTGGACAGACTCCGTCAGGCCGCTACTCCACGGTCGCTCGCGAACACACACCGGGGTCTCGAGCCCGACGCTCGACTCCCGGTGCCCGAGGCCTTAACCTACACAAAACAAATCCCCCAAGGACGTAGTGAAGGGAAGCGAGCGGGGAGGCGCTCGCTCTGCCCCACACGCCAATACTCCTCTCAAAGCCGCTCAGAAGGAGCGGCGAGCGTGCGGCCCAGAGTGGACACGCACGTAGAAGTTCGGCGCCCAGAAGGGGCGCCAGGGATTGGCATAAAGCCCCTTGTCCAGGGTGGTGGGAAGAGGCCTTACGACAATCCCTACAACACGCGAGGTCTTACCCCCACACACACAAAGGACGGCGCTCAGAAGGAGCGCCGCCGAAACTCCAATCCTCAAAGCCGCTCAGAAGGAGCGGCGAGTCATCAAGTGCGTGCCTACTCCGGGTCCCACGGTCGCATAAGGAGCTACGACCACACGTCCCGGACCGGGCACGCACTTGACGGTGCAGGCCCAGAAGGGGCACTGCCTAGAATTCGGCGCCCAGAATGGGCGCCAGGGATTGGCATAAAGCCCCTTGCCCCGTGCCAAGAGGCCTTACCCCAGGGTGCACCACGAGGAGGTTCCCAAATTTGCACCCCAGACTACCTACCTACCTATACCAACATTAAGTTGAAATCATCTCCTATCCTACATATTTATTATTATAAATGCGAATTTGTCCTTCCTTTACGCCCAAACTAAGCAACCAATTGACTTGATCTTTGAAAGAACGAAGAGTAACATAGGCTACTTTTTATGCCGATATTCCTATATGAAAGCGAATCACGCGGGTGAAACCGCGGGCGGAAACTAGTGGTTAAAATAATTGTCTTTGAGATAGGAATATTACATTACTCTACAAGGTACTGCTCAGAATGCATACTTAGGACTTATATTTACAGTACTTGCAATCGAGGATCTTCCCAGTAGATACTACTAATAAATTACTTCATCAAAGGCAAACAATATAATATAATACTAAAAAATATGATGAAAACATTTTAAATAAACAAGAAACTCGACTGGTCTTTCTACAGGGAAGTTTCACAATTGTACATACACACATTTGCTCAGTGGAAATAAAACAATAATTTAGTATGGTCACATATTTAACATTAAATTATAAAGTAATTAAGGGCACTCTTAAAATAACATCATCGAAAAGTGGAGCAAGTCTAGTCATGCCTTCATGGCGAGCAAATCTGTGAGCAGCACCCAACAGTTCGTAGCCCCACAATGCAGTTAGAACTCTGGCTGTCCACTTCTACGTGAAGCTCTTTAAGCTCGGAGCCAACAAGGAACACAAGCTTCATTTTCTGAAGAAAGCTGAAATAAAAAATCACAATTAAATTACAAAAGTAACAGAGTGTAAAGTAAATATTTTTTAATCTTACACCAATTAGCCTAGCCCGCTGACCTCTCTATAATACAAGAATGCTGACCTAAATATTTACTATCTTGAGTGTCTCAGGTAACAAATTGATAGTTTAAGTAGGTCAGTGGCCTAGCCCCGAAGTAAGAACTGAAAGGCTTGTAATGTGTTATACTAGGCCAATGGTTAAAAATGCAGTTGTGATAGTAGTAATAACAGTGGCGAGGGATGTGTTTGGGGAAATACGGCGAAGGTAAGCCGGCCAAGAATTTACAAATCAGACAATAATAAAAATGGAATGTTTAACTCATTGGTGGCACTAATTACTGACATAATTATTAAGATCTGCATGGTGGATCCCTGGAGTGGGATTTCTTATAGGGAAGCCGATGCGAATCGGAATGTATGGTATATATGTATTTAGTAGAATTATTATATAGGTAAATAGTCATGGCCTCAGGTACAAATGCTCGTATTCGTCATAGAAACATTTGCCCCTACTGGGATTCAAACCCAGGAACTCAGAGTAGGTATCACCACGAAAACCATTGTACATATTACTCCACCACGGAGGTAGTCAATAAGTAAATACATGTAAGGTGTTACCTCTCGTGGTCTAATCCAATTCGAAATTATGTTAGTCATCCTTTGTTCCTCTTCATTTGGCTCTTGAAAGAAAACTCTTCGTCTGCTCATTCTTAAAATAGAACGTCCACTTACAACTCGTCTTGGCGATGGCCAACATGCCTTGTAGTTTTACTTTCAGATGCAATAGAATGGGTTGCTAATTCCCAGGAAGCATAACAAATATAATCAGGTGTTGCCTAAAACAATAAGAGCATGGATGAAGTTTATTAATTGATCAACAAAATAGTAGAATATTAGTAGTAACCGATACAGAGGTGCATTGCTGCACCAAATATGTACCATGTGTTCTCGCTCTTGGTTTAGATGTCTAAAATGGTTGACGACATTTTCGTACTATGTACGACTTACCTCTCAGGGATATGACCAAAAACGAATAGTGTCGACTAAGGCTTGACTCTCGTTCGTCAGTAAATGCCGCTTGCGATTCAATCGAAATGCATTGCATACTCGACATTGTGATGGTAATGTATCACCCAATCAGACAGTAAAACTATCACGAAAGTGCAGCACAACACAATATTGTTTGTGTTCATTTCATTAGCACATTCACAAAGCGGCTTTTCGCAAAATAGGTAGGAAGGAACTTTTAAATTAAAACACATTATTTTTATTATATACGTATACGTTTACCAAAAGCTCAATGATTGACATTGACAGTGTTGCAAGTAGTTTTATTCGTCTTTTTACGAGATACAAATCGATAAGAAAATAATCTTAAAAATAATATAAGTTATAGATATCAAACGTAATTAATCAACTATTTTAAGATAAAAGTCTGTAATTATATAGGTTTAAGCTCTAACATAGTTGCACAAATAGGTTTTTAATCAAAACAACATACACTAATAAGTTTTAATTAGTTATTTGAGAATCGATTTCAAAATCGATTAATCGATATTTTTATGGCAGGCAACTCTGACAGCAGATTTTTGTTTTGCGTATAGTATCTGCTAGTTGAAATGCGTTTCGTTATTAGTTTTAGTATTATTATTTCGCTTTAAGGTTTTTCTTTACCCCGGACTTCTAAAAATATAACATTTACTGGAAAATAATGAAAAAAAATTAAGGAACCAACTATGCAAATATAGTACCAAAACATGAACATTGTGGGGTTGTACGCCAGTACGCATTCTCCTTTCGTAGTGACCTTACGTATTACACGCACGGGGCACAGGCATGCCCCAGCTGCATATTTTTGCCTGTAAATTGCAAAACTTAACAACCAGGATTTTGATTTTTTGAGTAGCTGTTGCAAATCTCTTCGCGTAACCTTCAGTCTCGCTCGCGTCGACTGCACCGGCGCTCGGATGTGTCCTGTGTAAGTATTTTAGCATCCCTGGGGCACAACACCAGTGCCCCACGCGTGTAATTACGTAACTAGTAGTACGCGGCCTATTTTGGTATTAATTATGTAAGTATATAGAAATGTCAGAAGACTCAGAAGCCTGTGTGAATAGACCATAAACATGCTGTATGCCTTAGTTGTTATAATAAATATATAACCGAGCCCAAAGAATAGTCGGATAATGACGAAAACCTTAATTATAAGTTTATGTGCCATTTTTTTTTAATTTTTTCGATATGAAGCAAAATACTTTTTATTTTTTGTTTTGGTTCAGAAGTGACTATTTTTCTGTTATATTTTGATAAAATCCTTATGCCCGCCTTCCACTAAGAACGTAGCGGGCTCCGTACGGACTGCGTTTGACTCGCAACGGCAATCTTCATAGAAGTGCTTCCACTGGGAACTGGGAAACTTCTTTGAAGATTGCCGTTGCGAGTTAAACGGAGTCCGTACGGAGCCCGCTCCGCTCTTAGTGGAAGGCGGGCATTAGAGTGCGTAAGATCGGATATGGCCATGTAGGCCAACTGCTTAGTTCCGGATCCGTCCAAAGGCACCCTTGGTGAATTTTAAGCAAATATTAAACGTATTGCCAAGAAATAAGGTGTTTTATTGTTTAAAGCATATTCTGAATGAATGAATTTAACCTAGACAACTGTCAGTCATTTATTTTATCCAGTCATTCGGTTAACAGACTCATTTCAAACTGTAGTATCGTGCGACTCGTGTGAGAAAAAAGTTTGAAAATTCAATTTTAGGTAAATTTTACTCGGAAGTACTAACCTTTTCGCTTAAATTGGATTGTTCAAGTATTCAGGAAACTGGAAAGTGAACACAACTAATTTAAGTGTATAGGAAATTTGTCGATAATATGTAAAATATCCATAGGGGTAAGTTTTGGAATAAAAGACCTACGGAATACAAACAAACTAATATTTCTCAACAAAATGTAGTTTACTACTTTCGTTATTTATCTAGGATTCAAATCATATATAATATTGGATAAGTCCCGTACAAAAAAAGCCAGATATTACACGATTTATAAGACCCTGCGCGCGCGTTCTAACCGCCGCGAATTCGCCGCAGTCGAAGGGTGCTTTACGCGGCGTTCCGCAGCCTTAAAGTCTGATTAAATATAAAAAACTAAATTATTTTATCGTCGTGATATTTTGGGCCACAATCGTGGCCCGCGCGTGGAATCGTGTAACTACATATATAGAGCGCGTGTGGAGTGTTAATTTAATTAGTGCGATATGTAAACGTGCCTAATTACAAAATAGCTTATTCGACTGTTGGCTATGACGATAAACCATAATAACTATTCGTATTTCACACAGACGTATATACGTCTGTGGTATATCATAATTATGTGTGTGCCATCATAACTGTGTCGCGTACCGGTGAATGAACACTACCACCCCTTCCTTCCCTTGGGTGTCGTAAAAGGCGACTAACGGCCTAAAGACTGTACATATATCCAACAGCTTACTGCCGTACTCAGAGAGGTCAATTAAGTTTTAATGACAATTAAGTCTTTTGCTGTCACTTTCATAGTACTAAATAGAGAAGAAAAGACATAATTGTCATAAAAACTTAATTGACATCTCTGAGTACGGCAGTTAAAGCGGCGACGGGCTCACCACCTGTCACGCTGAGCACATGTGCAGTCGCTATTTGGTGAAAAGTGGACAATGGTAGAAGGCTGCTTCTGCTGTCCTCATTGCCTAGTCTCTGACTAACCCTTCAGGGCCAAATAGGTCGTGATTACATGTATGTATACATGAGTTCAGCGTGATAAGTGGTGAACTCAATGCCGCTTTATGCTGTTGGATGGATGGCGTAACTATTATCCCCGAAGAGTTAGTCAGAGACTAGGCAATGAGGACCCCAAAAGCAGTTCTCTGCCATGCTCCACTTCTCACCAAATAATAATAAATAATAACTAAATCTTTCTACAAACACACCAATTATCTAGCCCAAGAGAAGCTTCGAAGAAATTTGTTAAATGGTTACTAGACAAGACAACGGATAAACATACTTAAAATACTTAAATACAAGTTATTATACATAGAAAACACCCAGACCCGGGACCATTTAGAAAAACAATAATTTCTAAATTGACCCGACCGATCCGACCGATCGAACCCGGTACCTCAGAGATGGCGACACCATGAAAACCAGTGTACAACCCAACAAACAATTAGGCGTTGGTTGCAGGTCATTTTTAAGCTTAGAGTGCTATTATTGATTTATAATTGATTCGGTTGTCACTAAAGGTGACATATACAGTTTACTTATGAAATGAGTTTGAATCTTCAGGTTGAGTTAGAACTGTAAATAACGAAGCAGAATATTCTTAACAGTTAGTGTAGTTGCAGTGGCTGCTTATATACTTATGACGTTAAAGCTTGTTTCGCCCGGCAACGTTAAAAACTGTATAAAGTTCTTTATAATCTCCCTGTAATACTTTTTTCTATAAATCTGCTTTAATGGAGTTGCTTATATATCAAAAGGCCGTTGTTCAACTTCAGTAACGACATTGGTTCTGCAGCGGAGTTAATTAAGAGTGTATTAACGCCAAACTCTAAACGCGTTGTATCACTCTTATATACAGCTTACGCCTGTTATACTAAAGGCAATTATAGGTTAAATAGTTATGGCAGTTTTGTACGATCCTGATATAAAGGCTTTGGTGTAAGATAAATAAGTTGTTATTCTTTAATGACACCATTTAATGTATATAACACTTATAGGTTCGTCTAAAATCTAACCTCACATTATGGTAACTTGTATCTAACTAAGCTCGTGAAAATATTTTTATTTATCTTTTGTGTATGTGCATTTATGTGTGGATTTTACGTTGTGCATTTCCTTTAACAATGAAACGAATTAATTCTTGGAGAGCACAAAAAAGGACAGGTGCAGTGAGATATAAAATTAAGCAACAGTTTGGGAATTTCATAAATTAAATTTTTGAAGATATCGATATACCCAATTCAAGTAATTGTAATTCTCGACAAGGTCTTGCTGATAAAGATACAGTAGCCATAACAAAAAAAAACACTTTTTCAAAAATTAAATTACCTACTAAAGAGGTAAGCGATACAACATGGTCAAGAGGAAGGAAGTTATATTGAGCAAAAGGGTTCCGCACAAATTTTGAAGAAGATGACTTTAACAAAGATTTTTTCGATTTTATGCCAAATAGTAGCTCGGACGAAGATGACCGTCCTTCTGATTTATTAGCAAAAAATATTGAATTAAGGGAAAAATTAAAAGATTGGTCTTTAAGAAATAATGTTTCCATTATATTTCCAATATAATGAACATTGTTTGGACTTTAATTAGAGTTTGTGTTTGCCCCAACACTGCTGTGTTACATCCATAAGCTGCTTTTTGTTTTCCAGCATCTGGTTTTGGTTATCTAATATCTGTCTCAGGAGTTCTAACATTTGTTTTTGGTTTTCGGACATGTTATAAATATCGATGCTGTAAGTTTCCTGCACTGCTGGGTTGTTACTTTCGCAAGGAACGTAAACATTATGTGGTAATACTGTAGCTGAAGTTATTGTTGTATTTGCCAAGTTTGCTTGAGGGTTTTCAAAGTAAGTTACGTTTTCCACCTGAAAAAAAGTTAAAAACTTTTAGTAGGACAATAGACAATCTGATGTAAAGTACAGTACTGTTCTACCTAATATTAGTTCTATACATATTTATGTTAATGAGCCGGCAAACGAGCATACAGCCCGCCTGATGGAAAGCGGTCACCGTAGCCTAACACTTGCAATGCCAAGAGTATTACAGCCTGATCTGATTGATTATTTTACTGAAAATACAGAGACGTCAATTAAGTTTAAATGACAATTAAGTCTCTTGCTGTCACTTTCTCATGTATAGTGCTAAATAAAAAAGTGAAAACATTTAATTGTCATTAAAACTTAATTGACGTCTCTGAGTACGGCAGTTAGTGCTGAAAATAAACTTGAAACTAACAATTTAAGTTAAAACGGTATCTGCGATCAAAGTTTAAGCAGTAGCTGGTTACTTTGCGCTTAAAGTTACCTGAAGATTAGGGCTTCATATTTCGTAAAGAACCCTAATCTATAGGTACTGGTATATAAGTAAAGCTAGAAGCCAAAGCCTGTGTTTTACTCTCCGCTGCAGGTAAATGTCTTCGCTAAGTACGTAATTACTCTCTTATGCCAACCAAATACCTCGAAGTACTCTTGACTACCGGCGTTGTAGTTCAATCGAGTGTCATAAATTATTTATGAGAAGACTATGCCTATAAGAAGAATATTGCCATTTTTGATTACTTTCTGTCAACTTAAACTAAAAATGTATTTATACAAAATCACTTTTAAATAACGAAGTACCTAAATTTTTCGAATTATTTCACATAGTTTATGTATACAATCATTAAAACAGACCAACATTTGAAATTGAGCACCTAAAAATATTTTAGGTTTTTATCACTTTAGTTGTTTTCCTTTCTTTTCCTTAAAATCATTATTTTTCAAAGGCGCGTCACAATTTAGATTAGAAACATGATACACAATCACATTAAACTTTCAAGCGCACTAATAATTAACTTTACACTTCAAGAACACTGTTTATTTACAATACTTACATTTCGTGAAAAAAATATTCCAATGTCCGCAGATAAACTGAAGCACTCATTTAATAAATAAAAACTCGTTAAAATAATATAATTTTATGATTTTAAAGCTTTTACTATCTACTTTTGACACCGAAATCGCTACAAATTAGTTATAAGGTAACAAAATACCGGTCAAAGTTCTATCTGACACCGTTATAGATATTTTACATAACTCAAGGTTTTAATAAACTCCATTATAAAGGTGTAAGTAATAAAGTTTCAAGCGGAAAATTTCCGATCTTAAAACACCTTTAATACTCTTTTACTAAAGGTTATATAGAACCACTATAAAGGGTTAATACAGGCTTTACCTGCAAATGTTGCGCCAAAATCGAAGATATAAAGGTGTTATTACACTCTATAAATCTCTTATAAGAAATACGCTAACTCTTTATTATCTAAGAAGAACTGAAATACAGGTCCACTTCAGCTTGTTTAAACGCCAAAATGTTACTTGGGAAACCACTCGACCAAGGAGGTCATCGAAATAGCGTCTGCACATGTGCTCAGCGTGACAGGTGGTGAGCCCATCGCCGCTCTATGCTGTTGGTCGTATGCAGTCTTTAGTTCGTTAGTCGCCTTGTACGACACCCACGCGACACGGTTAATACAAATTACATAGATGTTAAATGAACAATATAGACGTATAGGTACTTTACGATGGAATGACAAATGAATGGGATATTTTACTATGGTAGATGTTCTGTTCTAATTTGATTTAAAAAATGGTTTCTGAAGCATTCAAATGAAATCCAATCAGTCGCAGTTGGACGACAGAGAGTGATTAAGAAACCTCGACGAAATGTAATAAACGGTATCCATATTTAATAATACTGTAAAGAAAGTACGTATTCTGAAAAATAATAATGGATTCTGGAAAAGCCATCTTTGATGGGGATTTCCAGTTAAAGTCTTTTTTTTTCTATCCGCACTGCACATGAACTGAGATGCATCTTCGTATTGTTGCGTAATGCGACGTAGGTACGTTGCATCCAATGCATCTGAAACGTATTTGCATTAGGTAATGCAAATGTAGAGTTGCACTACCCAAAAACGTTGAAGAGAGCAATTTCCATGAATATTACACGAATCGATTACTTGAAATGCTACTGTAAAATATTTAAATGCCTTTTTATAAGCCTTCGAGTTTTAAAGCGATAATAAAAAAGTTATAAGTACTATGAGACGGGAGTTACATTAAAATGAAGTGTGTACCTATTTATGCGATCTTCATTTTGCGATCAACACCTGGACGAGATCAGAACAGCTACCCTATCGGCTAAAAATATGAATATGGACATGGGCTTCATTTGACATTTGAGGCCCATAATATGCCCATATATGGACAAAATATGGGCTTCAAATGTCAAATGAAGCTCATGTCCATATCCATATATTTTAGTCAATAGACTGCCCTCAGCCCTGAGAGAGACAGAGGGGCTGGCATTAAATAAAGGAGGCAATAATTATACCGAGCAGTTGGTTATTGTGGGCTGAGATGATGATGATGATGCTGCTGACTTTGTTAACAGCTACAGATACTGAAGTGGCTGCTCAAATGGGAGTCCAAAATGTTCTGTGCGTCTTAAAATTTTCGACGACGACGACGAAAGACGACCTCCGTGGTCGAGTGGTCAGCGGGGTCTGGCGTCGCGCCATCTCCGAGGTCCCGGGTTCAATTCCCGGTCGGGTCAATTTAGAGAAAACTGTTTTTCTGAATTGAGTTCGGGTCAAAGTGTTTTCCTATGTTTATGTTTATTTATCCGTTATCTAGTTTAACCATATTAACGAGTTTCAATTGAAGGTTATCTTGGGGTAGATTGTGAGCAAAAAAAAAACAAAAATTATTTACTTTGGCTTTAGTGAGACTATCTCCTGAAATATACCTGCTCATATGAGGCTGAATGATTGGTGTAATAGTAGTGAAATGTATTTACTTACTTATTTATTTATTTTATATGTACAAGTAATTGCTTGTGGTTTGCACATTTAACCAGTGTCAAAGTAAAAGAGATAAGTAATAGAAAACATTTATTTGTTTAGTTTAAGGCGGGTCTCCTGCGACACTGTTTTGTGTTTTCTAACACCTAACATCAAACATCTAACAAAATATGTCAAAATATGTACGTAGGTCACGCCCATTATGTTAAGCCGCAGTTCCACATTCGCGCGAGTCGCGAGTCGAATGGCGAGGCGAAGTATCAGATGTTTGATGTTATGTGTCATACTACAGTTCCACATGCGTGCTCGCTACTCGCTTCGCCATTCGACGATATGTTCGACGAAACATTCGCCTTCCTTAAACTGAGACGAGTGACTGTTTACACATTCGCGTGAGTTCTTTTCTACTTCAACTTGCAAGAATGGACGACGTCTACGTTTTAGCAGCATCCGCGTGTCAATGATTATTAATAAATAATTTTTTGCCTGTTTTTGTGTCAATCATGTTTTGGAAACCAAACCAAATAACTGGTTGAGCTTGGTAAAGTTCCCAAAACGTTAGAACTCCGTCGTTCCTTTAATCCATTTTTAATATACAGTATATGTTGCTTGATCAACAATAAAAATACAATGAGCGAGAGAACGAATGTGGAAACACTAAGTTCGCCTCGTCACTCGTGCCCTTTGACTCGCGTCCAAAGAACCGCTCCGAACGCGAGCGTCACGAGCGGCGAGACGAGTCGCGAGGCGAGTGGCGAGCGTGCGTTCACACAATCGCGCACGCACTTCGCCTCGCCATTCGACTCGCGACTCGCGCGAATGTGGAACTGCGGCTTTAGAAAATACAAAACAGTGTCGCAGGAGACCCACCTATATCATGGTTTGTTGTTTTTCTTTCTGATTGGTGTAAATAAATGATTTTATTTAAGTAAAGTAAATGATACTGAGCGATAATACGAATGTTTAATGGTAGGTAACTGATATTCCTCTTGAGTTTCAGTAAAGATGTGGTGCTTTATTGCGATCTCACACGGACTTCTTGAGAGAATTTGATGCATTAAGTAAGTATTTTGTTTTATTTGCCAACACCAATGAAATTCTAAAAACAGAATGTCATTAGTCAACACATTCATAAACGTTCACGGACACTAATAATCCACCATTATTTCACATTATATTGGACAAAACACACAAAACTACAGACATGACGCTTTATTTAACCGCTAAGAAGTCAAGCTCTTACTTATGTATACTTCTATCGAACTGTGCTTCTGTTGTACCTATAAACAATTTACTATTTTAAATTGAACCGTAAAGACTCTCCATAACTAATAAATGAATCGTTCTTCAGAATTGCTCGATCCTCTTTGATCGTACCTATTCAGCTTACAAACATGGTTGCTCATTAACTAGGGCTGGATTACGCAAAACTCGAATGTCGTAAACGTATTGCTTGTTGGGATCATTAATTTGAAAACACCTCAAAGGAAAACGTGTATTGTATATGTACCTAAAGGTGTTTATGCTCGTGTTGGTTAATTATTGGTCTAATGAGTTGTTGCTGCAGTAATAAATATCTACACGAAAGATGGAATCGTAACAATACAGTTGTTCTATTAGCAGTATACTCGTAACATCTACAAAAGATATGGGCGATTGTTACTGATTCAAACAAATTAAATGGTTTGATAGGTACTACTAATATTAGCAATCGAATACAAATTCGAGTTCGCAAATTCAAACGAAACCGCTAGTTCATTCTTTCACTTTTCCATACAAAATTAGTCTTGTTTGTCGTAAATAAAGTCTACTTTTAATTGATATTCGAAGGAACGATCGAATGTGAAAAGTCAGGGCAAAGATGGGCGATTGTTACTGATTCGTACAATCGAATGGTTTGATACAACTAACATTAACAATCGAATACAAAAACAATCGATTACTAGTTCGCAAATTCGAATGAAACCGCTAGTTCACTCATTCACTATGCCATTCAAAATTAGTCTTTATCTATCGTAGCATAAAGTCTACTTTTATTTGATATTCGAAGGAGCAATCGAATAATGCAATGGCGCGATTGGCGGGAATGGAAAAAGAGCAAACGCCATGATTGTTTATACTTCTTTCTTTCTCTCTTACACACACTTGTTTCGTTTATCTTTTTATTCCCTCGTACAAGTTAGTTCGATGGTTTGAATATTCGACTAGATAAATTAGTAGTAATGAAATTTGAATCGGAAGGAATGAGACGACGCTATACATTCTTATTCGCTTCTCGCTTATATTCAAAATCGAATGATTTGTAAAGTTATTCGAATAATTCGAATGACTTCTACAATCGAATAATTCGAATAATGTCATTCACAATCGCCCATCACTAGGTCAAGGTCACTGTACTGATCGTTTATACTTCTTTCATTCTCGCTTACACAGATTTGTTTCGTTTATCTTTTTATTCCCTCGTACAAGTTAGTTCGATAGTTTGAATATTAGACTAGATAAACTAGTAGCTAGGTAATGAAATTCGAATCGAAAGGAATATGAGACGACGCTATACATTCTTATTCGCTTTTCGCTATTATTCAAATTCGAATGAATAATAATAACTAATGTTATTCGAATAATTCGAATGATGTCTTTCACAATCGCCCATCACTAACTACATTAATTTTTGCGGTTGCTGGTGGTCTTGCCTCGGTGGCCGAGTGCTCAAGCACTCGACTCGATATCCGGAGGTTCCAGGTTCAATTCCCAGGTTGGGCAAAGTGTGTTTCGGATTTTCTCGATGCACAGCCCGGGTCGCGTAGCGGTGAAGGAATACTACCATCCCCTCTCTTCCCTTGGGTGTCGTAAAAGGCAACTAACGGACTAAAGACTACACATATATCTTACAGTATAGAGCGGCGATGGTGGCTATGCCAGCAATGTTAGACTCAGAGGTCTCGGGTTCCGCAGTCATTCCGGGCACTCGCGGGTGTTGCGCTGTGAGGGGTCCGCGGTAATTCGTAAGCGCCATTCACATTTTTATAAAAAGTTAATAAAACCTTTAGTTTTTTGGAAATCCAAATCAGTCAAGAAATCGAAAAGTTAAATACCTGTGTGTTTATGGTTTTATAGGAATTATTATTGTAAAACTCGTTCGTAATGTGCACTAAATAGAGGTAACTTTAAGATTTTTTCTATCAAGCAAAATGTTTCCAATCGTGTTTTAGGAACAGTCATCCCCTCACACATACGTTATGTATAATACATGTTAAAAATTTCAGTGCGAAATATTGAAATTTTCAATGCGAAATATCTATAAATATTTTGAATAACAGCTAATAGAAAACAGCCAATTTTACCGTTTTCACCGCCTAAGCCCCCTTAACCCCTCAAACCCCAAGCGGTCGCATGAGACCGCACCTACAAAAACACACTTGACTTTGTACCGTGTTTTCATAGACTTTTCAGACTACTTTAGTATGAACAAGGTCGATTATTTCGGTTCTGTGGTACATTTTATGCATCGTGATCGCAAAATATCGCATAGTCTATGCTAGATTCTTTATAATTCGACGTTGACAGTTGCGTCAATTTCTGTGTCTGAAAATTTCCACGAGTGAGTCCAAAGCTCGGACCAAATATCACAATATTTGGTCCGAGGTCCAAAGTCTGGCGCCATAGCAACAATGTGAACAGCATTGTTGTGAAGTAAGTAAGGTACCTAAGTTTAGCCGACCTGGTAAATGACCCCAGGTCTTCCAGACATCAGACCGAGAGCGTTTACCACTCTACTACCGCGGTGTTAATGATAACGATGACGATTAATCAAAAACCTTTATCGATTCCGTGATGGATATATAATTTGAGTTAATTTTCACAAAGCTTTAACGTTATTCCCGGTAGATTGTGTTTATCGTTCTCGAACATAAACTATGCCCGTTTACAAAGCAAGCTTGCGGTGTACATTCCAAACGAACGTTTATGCCTCGGACTAATTTAAATCAGATTTAACATTTAATTATTTTACTTGAACTTTACACGGCTTGTTGGAAATGCTTAAATTCTTGACTTGTTGAGATATGCAAAGCTTAATGGAGTGGATATTTTAATTTATTTTCTTCGTTAAAATATCTAGTTGACATCAATTGACATGTTGACAATGTAAACGTTTTCTAGTTGGTACAAAAGTCTGCACTTTTGTACTAGAAAACGTTCACCTTTACCTGCGTAAGCTGAGATTTGTCTCAGCTGACACAATACTCTACGTTTGTTAATTAATTATTGTAACGTGATTGTAACCTTCCAAATATTCTTATTTTACTACCTTCGATCATATGATCGAGCAGTAGGTACGCGCGGTCGTAATGGGCAGTACTATTTATTCTGTGGTACCTAATGGTGCCACTGGCATTCGGCCAGGGGCCCAAGTCTGCTAATTTACGAATGGCATAATTGAATCGCAATTGGATCGCATTGTAATTGTTTGACACATTTGGTATTCTCTTACTCATTGAAGAATACCAAATATTCTCTTACTCATTGAAGAATACCAAATGTGTCAAACAATAACAATGCGATCCAATTGCGATTCAATTATGCCATTCGTAAATTAGCAGACTTGGGCCACAGGCCATGTTATGTTTTGACCATAGAGTAATAAGTTATTATTCTGAGGTTTTGACACAATGATTGTTTCTTTAAAATTTTTATCTTGTTTTTGTATTGTTACTATGTTGTTTTATTTTTTATTGTTTTTTAATATTGTGTATTGTTACGTTGCTCGACCTTTAAGGTCCCGCCGCGTTGCAGCGGCTAATGTCGCTGTAGCCTTGCTGAGGCTAGGGCCTAGTTGGCCACAAAATATTTGTTTGTCCCGTGTATACATGTGGAATTTAGCTTTAATTTTTTTGTTTTACTTTTTCTAATATTATACTGTTTGTCATCATCATTATCGTCTAGCCCTTGTCCCTAATTTGGGGCGGCGCAGTATGTCTTCTTCGTCCATTCGTCCCCATCAGCCGTCAGTTGTACCGTCACCTCGTCTTTACAATATCATCTTTTCACGCAGTCCATCCATCTTTTTCTCGGCTTACCTCTCCCCTTGTCCATCCACATTATACTGTTTGTGTGGTCAATAAATGTATTTTCTTTCTTTCTTTCTAATGAAGCGCAAACGAATATCACCGAAAAGTGGTCAACCGGGCCCTTGGGCCATCCCTAAGCCGCCAACGTTTTTATTTTATATACGAAAAGTATTTTATAACATGCAAACACAAAGTTTCCAAAACTTTCTTTTTCCTTATATAATTATTAAGCCTATCAAAAATATGCTTAAATATCATTATGCGTAAGCAAATTTAGGCTTTAGAATAGTATGTTTAACAATTATTATGCTTATAGTAGTTATGTTTAAAAAAATGTGCCGAAAAATTTATGCCTAAAAAATATTGTACGTAATAATTATTATTAGGATAGGGAAAAGTATGCCATGTTAAATTACGACAACATTTTTTGCACTACAACCTACCTACTCACCTATTTTTCCTGAGATGATAAAATACGGGGAATTCCTATTTACTGCACAGAACGTATGGTATTGTATGCAGCTGACATGTAGCTTGTGTGTAGATCAGGAGATAATCAGCATACAGGTGGTAGGAACATGAAAGCGACTGTGAGATGGAATTAATAAAAATTCAGAAAAGAAGGGGAGATAAGACGCCACCCTGAAGGACACCGGTGCGCGTCAATACAGCACGTAGATAAAGACTCTTCAACACGTATGCGTTGCCGACGCCCCAACAAGTAACTTTGAAACCAATCAACCACGGACGGCGATATCCCAAAAGAACGCAAAAAACTGAGGAGAATGTCCAAAGTCCAATGAGTTAAAGGCATTACTGAAGTCTATTTGGATATTGTTTATTATTCTAGCGCATTCGCGTTTTTACACTCGAACGTTTTCGTAACATACCAAGCAATGTTAGTTACTAATGCATAAATGCTGCACTAGATTGAAAACTAAAGTAAAAGAAATTAAACTAACGGTTATGAAAAGTAAGGTTGTTAATTTTTAATAAAAAAAATCAATGCCTGCTTGTATTATTTAATTGTTCACTTATAGATTATTTTACACGGATACAATAAAACAACAGCTCTTGACTAGAATAACAATTCGTATTTATCTGCTTAAACATTTATCATTAAATAACGACATTCAATAATCTTATCAAACAATATTCTATTATTACCTCTACTTCACGTTCTACGAGCTATAATGATACATTGCGAGAACTAGATGAAATGTTGATTCAAAGTATACATTTTTAATCTATATAAGTATACATATAAAGTTTTCAATTAAAATAACTGACAACGGTGCAACATTGATTAAATCAAAGTACTTTAATATACAACAGGTTGTGTTTTTATTCATAAATATCTTTAGTAAATGTAGTTTTACTTTTCTTTCTACGGGCACAAAAATATAATATAGAATTAGGTAAATATATTTGCTATAAGTTTTTTTATATTATGTATTTATTGTTTTCACTATGTAAATAATTTCTTTATAAATATTAGGCAGGCAGATAGGTATGTACTACTTTACTGCAATTGGAATTGGCCGTAAATTCAACAGATTTTAAATTCTGATATTTACATAGCACCTAAGTCGGCTATTCGCAGAGAATTAGAACTCTTTACTCTGAAATTTTCCAATATGTTGGACGGCGGCAATTGTAAAAAGCTTCGCATCTATATTATTATAAATAATATAATGACTGTAGTGACTATAATGACTGTATAATAATGAATATAACTGTAGAGTCACGTGCTACTGCAGCATACAGATTAACTACTTATTTATTATTAATATTTTTATTTAAGTACTTAACCTTTTTTTATTTCGTTGGGTCAAAGAAAAACCGCAGTATTTTAGTTTCTAAAATTCATGATAAAATTTAAAGAACGCGATAGACTTAATAGTAATTAAATTTTATAATAATAAAAACACAACAGAACAATAAATACCTAAATAACTATGGAATTATTTCAGAAATTATCTTTACAGAAATACACACTAAAGTAATACTTCAGTAGGTAAAGCTAACGATATGGAGGAACCCTGTAGGATAAATCATTACGACTAATACAGTAGTAAATAGAGTAGGAAACTTTTTAAATATTTGGTCACGACTTGGTCGGGAAGTTCGAGTAGTTTGTACAAAGTACAAAGTTCGGGTTGTACAAAGCGAGTAAAAAATAATACATTTTTATATATTTTGAACACCGAAGCTGACTCGACTTCAAACCGCACTTATTGTCTTTATGCACACCCATCGAGACTACACTACAGATACCCGTTTTATAAAGCGTCGTTTGGTACGTGCTGGTGTTGGGGCCAGGAGAGGAGCAGCTGTTCGTCGGGATGGATGTGCTCTGAGAGCGCGGTCGAGTAGGACATGCCCCCGAGGAGCGCCCCACTGGAGCGCGAGTGCTGGCGGCAGAGCGGCCGGCGCGACGGCGACTCGCTCTCGTCAGACATGGCTCTCGTCACCGTGATCCTTGGAGACTGCCGCCGTCGACCCCTAGTGCTTGCCTCTTCTAGCCCCAGCGCCCTACCCAGCACCACGTGGGGAGGAGCACGTATTATCGGAATAGCAGACGTTCGCAGGCGAGGCTCTTCATCCTGAGAGTCTTGTAACATGTTACAGGAGGCGGCTCTTTGCGCTGGTCTTTCTGTTCCCCGACAGCCCATCGCGGCTGCGTCGGACAACCTCCTTGTTGTCGGAGGTCGGATGACCCCCGAGCCGGCTGACAGCGATGGCCGCCGCGAGCCGCAAGCGCTCGGCGTCCGCGCCTGTATCTCTTGTGTGACCTCACTCTTAGTCATCCGCTTCCGTCGGTAGTTTCGGAGAGAATCTCGCAGTGCGCGACTTCGTATCCCATACAGTATTCCGTTTACTGGGGGCGCTGCGGCTAATAAAGTTGCGGCCAACGCAGCTACAGCCGGTGGCGGTATGGCGATAGCAGGCATCATCATGACACAATAGTATGGGAAGTACAGAATAGCCAGTGAGCATAGGGGTTGTAGTACCGCCGACAGGGCTTTTCTTCGAGGCGGAGGGGGTGGAGAGAATGGATTACGTTGATGCGTCACTGTCACTTGTGCTGATAGAGTCACTTCGTAAATAGCCGCTGCTATCCTGTGGCGGTGGTATCGGGCTATGCGAAGGATTTTCAGGCTGCATAGGAGGACTAGCGCCACGGGGAGTAGAAGGGTCAGTATGGCGTAGAGGATGCAGAAGCCCAGGGCTGCGGGCCCGGCGCCGCAGTCGGGCGCGCAGCTGCCGAAGCCCGCGATGTACGCGAGCGGCGGCTGCGCGGCAGCCAGTGGCGACAGCAGTGCCGCTGTGGCCACCCAGCCGCTGGCGACGCAGATCATCACCTAACGACCAAGCAAAGTATGTAAGTAACAAAATAACATACGCAACACCATTAACTTAACTTGGCTTGATTTTGTAAGGTTCATATTCAGCGTGGTTTAAATGTTGTTAGTCTTTGAGACAACTAACAAAGCGAGTATTCTTACGCGTTTTGTTGTCAGATGCCTTAAAAGCCCTGTCTAAAGGCGTTTCTTCAGGACAATACAAAAATACTGAATATTGCATCAAGTAGAGTTCAGTGTAAAGATGTATTTCGTTCGTTTTGACAGTTAAGATTTAGGTACATATCAATTTAATTCCTTCACAAGGTGTTAAGTTAAACAGTGGCGTAATTATAGAATTTTAATTATGGTCCGTATGCAGAGTGCAACAACGAAGCGCTGCAAGCGCACGCATGTTGCAAGTGGGTTTACTACTTTTCATCGAAAATCAAATGGTAGAACATTAATAGGTCGATGACGAATGGGTGAAAGTTTAAAAGGTACAATGATCAATTGATGAATAGTTTGTTTACCTTCTTAGCAGACACAATGGCCGCGTAATGCAGCGGTGCAGCTATAATTAGCAGCGGCTCGATCCGCATCCAGCCCGCAGACATTCCACAGCTGCAGATGGTGTAGCGCTTACTAGAGACAATGGCACCGGCTCGGTCCGCGGCTGTAGAGACTGTAGCTCGTACTACAAAGCGCTGTAAGTGCTGGTATACCTTCTTAGCAGACACAACAGCCGCGTAATGCAGCGGTGCAGCTATAGCAGCGACTCGGTCCGCAGCTGTAGAGCTTGTGGCGCATACAAAAAGAGTTAAACGATTGTTTACCTTCTTAGCAGACACAATGGCCGCGTAATGCAGCGGTGCTGCAATCGCGGCGGCTCGGTCCGCATGCAGCCCGCAGACGGTCCACAGCTGTAGAGGATGTAGCGCGTGCAATAAAGCGCCGCAAGCGCACGCGCCGCCGCCGCCGCACAGCGCTGCACCGCTAGCTAGCGCACCCACGGCACCGAGGTGAACCAATAGCACTGATGAGGCTGATGCTGGCTGAAATTAGACAGTTATCGTTAAAAAGTATGTTAGTATAGTAGAAAATGGAAAGTGGTGATCTCTGTCTACCTCTTCGGGAATCGGGTGTGCTGGATGTGTGTCGTCATAGCATGACCCAAAAAGTATGGTCAGAGGCATAATATTAGGAATAATACCACCAGTCAACATTACAGCTCATTTTTCGAGAAAGAGACACGGGTTAACATCGGCCGGTGAAGCCACCGTAGTTTACTATCCTACATATTGTTAGTAAATTAAACAAAATATAGGTTATAATACATTTAATTATAATGGCCAATTTTAAATAACATCAGCTAGCATACTTATTTTATGAAATCGTACATATACCCTCTGTAAGTACATTATTGGTAAAATGAGTCAGTTAGGTCTTGGGACCGGTAGAGGTATCCAGTTGTAGTCCATAAGGCTGAAAAGTATAAACTTTTGCAGTCACATTAGAACGCGCGTGCCTTTAGGCGCTGCGCAAACGTGTTGTCGACACCACATTTTTTTTAAAATCATTTATTCAATAAACTTACATATTATTTTTTACAAATATGCGCCGTACCACGAAAGCCTCACAGGGTTTGTCTGGGTTGCGGCGAGTTGCTATTTACATTTAGGTAAGTAAATAATGTCTTTTCAAATCACACCGAAATCTTTTTACACTATCTTTATAGATCCTCTGTAATTCACTAGGCAGCTTATTTAAATAAAACGGTGTTAAGTAACTAGAGATTCTTGTCCCATACAGGTTGTTATGTTTAGGTAAAATATATTTATTTAGGCATGGTGCTGTTCTTAAATATACAGGCATTTCTTTTTCTATTGCACAATCAGGGTTATTAGATTCAGTGAGAATTTTTAATTCAATTACATACTTGATGTTTAATGAAAATATACCAGGGGTTCAATTTCGTTATTGGACAAAGCGTTTAGCCATCACTCGGCCACCAAGTATAGGAGTGGGGTAGGACTTTTTTAACAATTATTAAAAACCTTTTTGTTACCGTTTGTTTAACTCATAAGTTGGTAATGAATCTCATGATACACTTTTTAATAAGAAAAATTCTTATATTTTTCTTTTAACCCTACGTAGGAAATTTTGCCTTACCTTTTTAAAACTGTTTAATCTTAATTTCGTTTGAAAATCTGGAAGAGGTTTACTTATAAAGCCATGCGTACATTTTAATCTTTGGTTGTCAAGTACTTTGAGGGGAATAGCTACCTGCCTAAGTTGTAATGTAATCAAAACTCAATATTCATAACTTTTATTATCTTAATAAACTTGAAATACATTTGCATCCGGGTGTTCTGAGTTACGAACTTTAACTAATACTTTACTGAGTGAAATATTAAACATTCAGTCTTAACTCATAAGGTTCCATTAACCACTCTTCACTCGCTATAACTACAATAACTTTATATCAATTTCTTAAGTTCAAGTGAATATTGAAATATTGAAAGGAGGATGAGCTAAAATGTATGGACCATGGCAACCGCTCCAATAGCCATAACCAATATATATTTGAAAAGACCTTTACATGTAGGAAAACGTCTGCCGTGGCGCCAGTTCTAATTCACGTTTTGAAAGCAGTAACTATTAAAAATGAAAATATACTAATAACTAATATAATTAGAAGTAGGATAAAAGAAAAGGATTAGACGATGAATCAACACAGTTATTAACCTTTTAACCGCTTTAGAAACCCCCGCCCCCCTTACCCTTAATAAAAGAAGTAATAAAACTTGATAGGACTTTAAACTGTCGCGTTGCTTTGCATTAAAACTATTTTAACGGGACCTGACCTCATTAAATTTTTAAGTAAATACTTACATAAGAAAGAGATGCTGCGGCCGTGGTCGAAACGTCAAGCAGTAAGTAGATAAATCGTGTAAGGTCCCGTTAAAATAGTTTTAATAAAACTAGAGAAATGCGAATAAAAATAATTTATTTTAAGGATAGATAAAAAAGCAAAGGATACATTACATATCGCTATCAACAATAATAGAATTATGGAAGAATGCTGGAGCCGTAAACCCCTCGTGCCTCTCATAACCTAGATACGATGATGGACACGATATGTGGAAAAGTGCCTATTGCACGCCGCGGGGTTAAGCATGTGCAATAAAGTTGAACAATATCATTATTTGGCCTATTTATTAATAAGTAACAATAATATATTTTTGAACGAACACGACGTGATTGGATCCTTCCACGCAAAAGCCAGGCATCGTCGTGTATGCCATAGTCTGGCAGATCCTCAAGTGCTTGGTCTCTATAAATTGTTTCAATTATAATATAGAGACCATTTTTGATAAATGCTTGGCGCAGTAGGATCTTGCCAGCTTGGGCTGGTATGTACTGAGCGCCAATATTACATCTGTACTCATTTTCACACACAGTTAATATTGATGTATGTTAACCTCCGAACGCAACCAGATCTGAGACTTGTGGTCATAGTAAATATTGTTCGCCTTGGTAAGAGCTTTTAAACGACACTACATGCATACTTATTGGAGCCGGGCTCAGCCGGGTACCATTTTGCTCATTCTCCTTTATACGGTTCTCTCGCTGATGTGTAATGTGATCATCATCATCATCATTTAAACGTAGTGATTAAAATCTTCTTTGATAATCAGTCGAAGGATGTTCTCTGTTGGACAAAAACCGGACGGTGACATGATCAAATGGCAAATAGGTAAAATACGCCCTCAACAAGCAGTCAAGGCACAGAATAACTAATACTACTACCGTACAGAATGTTCACTCTTTAACGACTTTTACGCGAAATTGAAACTTATCGTGTGACCCGAGCGTTCATATTCCGCTGACTCGATATCGATTTGACGTCAGGAGCGTAGGGTTTCTACTCATGGCTATATTTAAACGATTTAAGCGACGCACGGCCTTATTGAATGCTCTAAGCGCACGGCGCGCGACGCAGAGCGTGCGAGCCGAGCGGCAACCTAGTATCTAGCGCCTGCCTGGGAGGCGCGCCGGCCGAACGTACCTAAACTTTACTCATGTGCCTAAACTGCGGAGTGACACCCCCCTGCTTAAGGCGATTCAGTCGTCCTCAGAATTAAATCTCAAGGATTTTTTTTGTGGCTTTTTGGAGCAGTTTGCACATTTACCCAGTGCGAAGTAAAGGATATAAGTAATTCAATATTTTTTTTAATATAGTAGTAATGAGATATTGGTGTAATAATGACAATGGAAATGATGAATGGTAAATGATGTAAACCCTTTGAGTTTCAGTAAAATTGTGGGACTTCACTAAGATCTCAAACAGATTTCTTGGGCGGATTTAAACAGTTATGTTGCATTATTTTGTTTAATTTACCCTGCACTCAACACGTTCACGAACACTTTAACGATTAATATTCCACTAATATTTCACATTAACCCATTAAGGTCACTGTACTCGATTGAGAACGGTTAAACTTTTAAATAAAAACAAAAAGTAAATAAGTCCCACGTCACTTAATTTAACTTAAAACAATTTTGTTTCGTGTCATGACAAAATAAATCACCATTAAACATCATTATTATTAACTCGACTGAACAAAACGAAATGTTCGGACATGATTCTACGTTCAACACCATTTCATTAGTGAAAACGCCCGAAAGGTTACGCAAACAGAAATAGAAACTCCTATTAAGGTAGGAATAAGGTCTGAGTGAAAATGAAATATTCAGAGCGACCTCGTGTGTTACAGTTTCAAACCCTGGCCCGTGCCGTGTGTAATTAATAAAGGATAAGGAACTTATATGGAATAAAAATTATGATATCTTGTGTATCTACAGACATACAGATATTCATCCAGATAGTGACAGTCCTTTCAAATATTTTAAAAGATTGCTTAAAACAATATGGCTTTTTAAATTGTATAGTAAAAAATACCGACGACCTCTGTGTTTGAGTGGTTAGCACGCCGCGCCGGGTCTGGCGTCGCGCCCCCTCTGAGGTCCTAGGTTTAGTTCCCGGTCGGGTCAATTTGGAGAAAAACTGTTTTCTTAATTGAATTTGGGTCTGGGTGTTTTTTCTATGTTAATTATTTTTCTACTATATTAACGAGTTTCAAAAAGAGTAGTCATCTTGGTCTAGCTAGATAATTAGTGTGAGCATAAAAAAATATATATTATTTTATGTTCAGTGTGACCTCGTTCATTACAGTTTTATACTTTGTCTCGTAGTTACCATGTGTAAATAAAGGAGAAAGAATAAAAATTGTAATGTCTTGTGTGCTTTATAGCGTGACCAAGGGTGACCTTAATTTTTATGCAAGCTGACATACAAAATGTAGTTTTGCGCTCAATGCATACAACTTTATTAATGTTTGTAGGTAGCAACTAAGCATACTTACATACTGTGGAACTTTTAGTTTAATATGTATGAAATAGTAAGTAATAAGAAATCAGAATTGTTCAAATACTAATACAGTTACAGTGAGAAAAGTCGCATGAAATTGTTTTAAACGGTGGAACATAATAAAAAGCCTCGCTCTATGAAAATGCAGGGGCGGAAGTTGTCTGAGGTGCAGTTTCCGGTCTGAAGCTCGCACACGCCTTAAGTCTTCCGGCCGCGAAGGCAACAAGTGGCAATGTAAGGGGGTACCTCTACTTCCGTCTGGTTAAGGGCTGCCAAAAGCGTCAAGGCCTGTTTTAAATCTGTACAATATGAAAAGAAAAGTACTTATTTATTTACTGCCAGACTCATTAATGCCTAACCTTAACTTTTGGAGCTAGAAAACTGAAAGAAGCTTTTCAAAGGTTCCCTTTATGATGTAGACAAGAAATAAGACCGGATACTCGAATTTTCCACGTGATCACGGGTTTACTGGTATGGGTATGTCGTGGCCATATCATGAAATGCTCGGCCACATCATGATTAGGTTAGGTTATAACATGATACTTTCATGAAATATTTTGAGCATTTCATGATATAGCCAATTTTAAGATATGGCCACGACAGATACACAATGGTAGGATTACATTCATATAATCACGACTATTATCCCCGAAGGGTTAGTCAGAGACTAGACAATGAGAACAGCAAAAGCAGTCCTCTACCATAGTCCACTTTAAACCTTTTTTTTTTAAAGTGGACCAATTTTCTAAGATGTAAGCACACTTCACCCTGAATCCTTAACTACTGTGGATCTGGCTACTTTATTTCTAGTTATCGGAACACAACAATGCTACTGACATTGTTGTTATCGTGACATGCCAAATAGCGACTGCACATGTGCTCAGCGTGACAGGTGGTGAGCCCATCGTCGCTCCTTGCTGTTGGATGTATGTGCAGTCTTTAGGCCGTTAGACGCCTTTTACAACACCCAAGGGAAGAGAGGGTAGTATTCTTACAGCGCTAGGCGACACGGTAATATTATTTAATACTTTTTAAACTTTCATGGTCACTAAAATTATTTTTATTTAAAAACGGGATTTTTACCATGTCTGAGTTGTTTGTTTTGAGTCCCCGATATTTCAGCGCAGTTGCATGCACATGCGGGTGGATGTTAGGAGCAGACGAAACGGTCTACCCTCTTTTTTGTTCGTTTATTGCGCTCGACACCCGTACCACTAGTGGTAAAAATCCCGTTTTTTCATAAAAATAAATATATTTAATACTTGTTTATAGATAATGTAAAACCGTAAATGGCTTTAGTTTTGTTATCTGAAATTTCTAAGATTGCTTAGAAATCATTCAGGAAAATATTTTAAAAAGTGCATAAAAGCTTGTGTTCGTGCCATGGCGACCGACCGACACGCCGCGACGAGTATGGTCTGGCCAACGAAAGCTGAACCAGGAAAAACGCGGCAATTTAAAAAAAACATGACAGGGTAACACAGGTCACTCAGACAGCTGCAATTTTCTCAGAAATATTTCAATTTGACATACGACATGACACCTCAGATAGACACACATAGAGGCAAAGTGTTGCCAATCAAATAACTACGAGGTTCAGCTTTCATTAGCCAGACTCACAGATAATGGCCAGACTTAACGAATGGCCACATGACCACCCGTCCGTGCGAGCTCCAGCGCATTTTATGTGCCACAGTCAAAATTACGCACCGGGACCACAGATACGTCTGTGCCCGGGACATAAACAAACTAGATACTCAATCCCATACTAAATCATAGCGGAATAGTGGCAGCTTTGACAAATATAATTATATTGTATATTAATTATAAATATATTAGTTATTATATATATATATTAATTATAAATATAATTATAGATATAAAATAGCCTTTTTGAAGGAGCACTTCGTCTTGTCGACACTTAGCTCGCATAACGAAATGAATACAAACATCTTGCTAGACATAGACTTATACAATAGAGGAAGAAACGGCCCTTAGTATTATGAATTAAAAAAAATTGTCCTACCTTATTATTCTATGAGTCCTACTCATAGAATAATAGTTATTATTCTGAGGCTACTCAACTACATACTCTTTGAGTGTGACAGCTAATGTCAAGAAAGCGAGCGAAACAGAGCTACACAAGCCATAGAATAATAACTAAAACATAGAAAGAGTCCAAATGAGACTCGTATATAGTTGTCCTATTTTTTCAAATAGGCCATAACCCATAGATAAATGATTGGCCTCGCTGCGCTCGTCTAGGTACCGCGCTACCTATAGACCACAGCTCCGTAAATGCGGCAACTCATTATTGTAGTGTGTTTATGACAATATGCAAGGATGCTAGTGTGCGTGAAAAATTTGTTGCCAGCTGCTCAACTGTTACCCGAGTTAATGGGAAAAATATTTTTGCTGTGCTGTATTATTTAAGTTGCTGGTTATAAATGTAGCTCAGAAAATATTTATAAATTAACAATTTTACGCGAATATTAGGTTAGACGTAGGTTTCTTCTGTAGAAAAATGGTAGGTATTATGTATAGCAATGATTAGACCTCATTTTTAGTAGTTTTTTTTTATTACTACCAACCCATTTCTTCCCTTGGGTATCATAAAAGGCGACTAACGGACTAAAGACTGCACATACAACCAACAGCATAGAGCAACTATGGGCTCATCAAAATAATACTACCAACCCCTCACTTTTCTTCGATGTCGTAAAAGGGGACTAACGACTAAAGACTGCACATGAATCCAACAGCATAGAGCGGCGATGGGCTCATCAAAATAATACTACCAGCCCCTCCCTTCCATTGGGTCTCGTAAAAGGCGACTAATGGACTAAAGACTGCACATACATCCAACAGCATCGAACGGCGATGGGCTCATCAAAATAATACTACCAACCCCCTCTCTTCCCCTTGGTGTCGTAAAAGCGACTAACGGGCTAAAGGCTCACCATCTAAACACATGTGCAGACTGTGCAGTTGTTTCTTGCTGAAGCGTGGACTGTGTGGGCGTGGTCTGTGTTGTCCATAGATTCAAATGATTACTAATTTTACCATAAAATTTAATAATAACTATCTCAAAAAAGTTGTTGATCGAAGAAAACAGTAATAAGTCGAGTCTTTATTCATGATTATTCTTCATATGACTAAATACTTTTTCGTTTTTGTAGGCTCATTGACATGTGACAGACAAAAATTTAAAAAAAAATACTTTTTCCCCTAGGGCAAGAAAAGATATTTTTAGCCTCGCATTACAACGCTACAATGACGGTCTTTTTGAGCAAGAGGAGTGAAAATATTATTTCAAACATTGTCTATGAATATTTTCAAAACGAATACGTCCGTGATTTGCCGGTGACGGCACTGACACTGAGAGCATTATCACTGACAAGTGGGGATGCGTTCATAGAGAATAAAACACTGTGCCGGCACTGTGTCGGAACTGTGGCTTCACTGATATGTGTGAAGCAACCTTTAACCTATAATATTACCCGAATCATTAGCTATACACCTGTTCTCAGTTTCATTAAAAATTAACATTACACAAAAACCGTCCAGCGGTTTTGTCAAACAAACAGACAGACAAAAATTCCAAAAATGATTCTAATGTTCACGTATCCTTCATCTAGGGGAGATTATGTTTTTCGCAAACATTTTCAATGTAAGTACAGACACGAAAAGTTTATATTTCAGGAACATAGGTCAAAATGAAAAAAAATAGCTTTTCCATACTTGAGTCAATCAGCTGATTGCGCATTTTGTATAGGGAAAAATAATAAATTTTCGACCCATGTTCCACAAGGAAAGTTGTTCAGTTTCATCGGTAGAATCCCCTTGATATAGTGTCAGCTAACATTTTAACAGCTTATTATAGATCACAAGTATAAGTAAACATGAAATAATATAGAACTAGGTTAAGTATATAGTAACTTTGTAAGACAAATGAAATAGGTTACCTATATAATAAAATACAATAACAATAAATTCACATAATAAAAATCTCAACCACGGGGACCTTATTCTTGTATAAGCGGCAACACTGAATGGCGTTTATTGTTGATATTATTTTATGATGAAATTTCTAAATTATACGATACTTACTGATGGTATGTGATCCCAGTGTCTTTCTTATTTTTAGAAGTATTATTTTTACACAGTTTTATACAAGCAAACTGGCATTTTAGTTTGAATTAAGCCCAAAATTTAATAAAACATTCGGTACGTACACTTCACTCACAGCTGTCAGTGTGACTGGCTCGGGTACGCCGATTTCGGCGTAGTATTTGTTGCCGCATTTGACAAGTACGACGGAGGTATCTAGTCGAGCGCAGCGAGACCAATCAATAATCTAAGCCATAACCATTGAAAGAAAAGTGACAAAATAAGTTGCCAAAAACGTCAAATGTCCAGCGAAAATAAAAAAAGCCGGTCACCATTTATGATACGAGGTTTATCAAGATGGCAGACATGCCGCTTGATGAGCCATGATCTTTTTAGATTTTTATTTTACTTTACCGTACAAACTCAAAATGGTTTATCAAGATGGCAGACATGCCGCTTGATGAACCATGATCTTTTTTGATTTTTATTTTACTGTACCGTACAAACTCAAAATTCCTAAGCGGAACACTGGATATTGGCGAAATCTATAACGAAACGCCACAAAACAAAGAAGAAGAAGAAGATTTATGATACAAAATTCAAAAGCAACAAATGTAATTCGAATGGTGACCAAACGGAGTGCACACTCAAATGTCATAGCACTCCTTCTAAGCTTTAGTTATTATGCTGAGCACTAAGCTATTCTGAGCACTAAGCGAATGGGTCAGCAACTCAGAACAATATATTGTTCTGAGGTCAGCAAGCGCCCCGAAGTTCCATGACGACGACGACGCGCGATAAATAAAATTCGCTCATGACTGTATGTATAATAAATGTATATATAATAAATGTATTCTACAATGAAAATATTATTGTTTTGGTGTACTTTACACGTGAAAAGATATTCCAGGTGCCTTGTTTCTGCTCATTAAGTGGTTTCTGCACCGGAAAAATGAACAGCAAGGCATTTTTAACGCTCTTTCTTACTAAAACAGAACTAAACGTCACTGGTACGAACGAGTTGCTGCTGTATTGACGACTGTCACGGTATTCGGTGCTACTAGGACTTTTAGTCATAGTGCCTCATAAATAAACAAAGAATAAGCTACGAATAGTTATTCCGTGTTTTGTTCCTGTCACGTAAACGTAATTTCTAATTAAAGTAAGGGTGGATTTGACCAAACTGGAATAAGGTCTTATACCTAGATTAAACGCCGAATTTGTATAGACTATTTTCGGAGTTAGGTAAGTCTTAATCCAGTTTGGTCGAATCCACCCTAAAAGAGACAAAACACGGAATAACTATTCTGACCTTAGTCTCTGTTTATTTGTAATTGTAAGGCATTTGTATGCAAGAGGCGCGCACGGTACGCTGGTACCTAACGTATCGTCCCTATTGTTTATCCTACTTCCTACTAATATTATAAACGCGAAAGTTTGTAAGTATGGATTGATGTTTGTTACTCTTTCACGTAAAAACTACTAAATGGATTTGTATGAAATTCGACATACAGATACAGTACAGTACAGTAGTAGTTTACGTGAAAGAGTAACAAACATCCATCCATACTTACAAACATTCGTGTTTATAATATTAGTAGGATGTAGACATATTGAACCATTAGCAAGTTTCTCGGTCACAAGGAGACTGAATAAACGCAAGTACATCCGTAAAAAACGTTACATATTTTTTTAAGGTTCTCGCGTAAACTTTTAAAAACAAAACTTCTTGATGAAAATTTTAAAACCAGTCTAGAAATAAAAACACTGAATTTGGAAATAAAAGATGAAACGAAAGTTCCATTAACTATTACGATCTACACTAGTAGCTGTCACCAACATAGAAATGACGAAACAAACAAAAAATAATAATATGAAGCCTGACTAGGTAATTTTAGTTTTCGCTGTGCTTCAAAGACTTATAGACAAATGGGCATCATGAAGGATTTCAAAACATGAAATAATTGAGTAATTTAATTTGATCTCCCATTCTAGTACTTGACATTACTAAAGTTGTCTAACATACACGGTCGCAACTCAATCATACTAGCCGCTTTACCAACTAAAAGGGTCAAATAAATATAATTGTAGACAAACAATCTCATATAAATAACGAGCATGCTCCGATGGAACGTAATACACCCAATAACGTCCCAATTATCGTAACTTATAGAGATGCCCTGCCCTTATTATTCCAAATATTACTTAAATTATTACTCCAAAGAAAATTGTTGCTTATAGATTTAGCAGTTCTTGTTACGAAGGCATACCTATTATTTTATTGCTATAAATAAGTTTTACAGCACTAGTGCCATTTTATCAGTCTTGTTGTAAAATAAGGCTACTAGGTAACGTTTAAAAATATATTTCTTTAATTTGTATACCTAATATTTTGCTCAGTGCTTACGTGTATGCTTTACCTTTACCAGTAACAGGTGTGTGCGCGCGAATGTAACTTATTAAAGGTAAGTTCGTCTCATACTAGTAACCAACCGCGACTTCGTCCGCATAAACACCCCAAACACACGGGTGTTCTCAAGCTCAAAGAAATTTCGGAAAATTCCTTTTTTTCATAAGTATTTAGTCTTGCCTAGGGATGTAACGATTCCGATTCCGATACCGATATATCGGCTGATATAATCGGCAGGCCGATATATTGGCATCGCCGATTAAAATACAACCGATATCAAACAGTTCGAAAAGCGCGCGAAACGAACGACGACGTGACCTTGCCACTCCGTCCGTATTGAAATTGAGAGAAAGACGCGGGCGGCACGCGGCGCTTGCTACGCGGTTGACATTGACGGTAGGTAGTGTTTGTTTAGCTTTGGCTGAGCGATGTAAATGTAATGTTTCGCGCCTAATGTTTTCGTTTTGTCACAGCTATTCTTATTCGTGAATCTGTCTGTTTAGTTATTCACACCACTGTGTGAATTCACACCATTTTTTTCACATAGCATAACAGTCCTCACCTCACCTCACTAGGTGAGGACTGTTATGGTATGTGAAAAAAATGGCGACGCCTTTGAAACGAACAAGTTGTATCTGGAAACATTTTCAAGTAAAACAGGATGATGACACAAAAGCAACTCGTTTATACTGCAATGTCAGCGTTTCTCGTGGTAGTAAGGCAGTTTATTATCTACTAAATCATCGATATCGGTATCGGTATTGCCGATTATTTACTACAATTATCGGTATCGGTATCGTATCGGCAGAATTAAATATCGTTACATCCCTATTGCCATAAGTTCTGTCCCAACTTAAATGAGGGTATTTTAAAATAAATAATTGACGGTAGTAGGTACTATTATTAGATAATTATGTTATTGTAGGTTTTATACTATTAATTTCGAAGTAACACATAGCCACAGACATATCTATTATATGTCTGTGCACATAGCTGTGTAAACATGGACTGGGATACACAGAGAATCGTGAGAGCCAAGAAGTTGCAGAGACACGCAGACAGTGGCCACCAGAATGACAACAGGAAGTGAAAATGGAGTCCGGCGCAAAGACAACTGGAATAGCATTAGCAAGACGAAGCGAAGCATCAGTTGCCCTCACCTTGCCGGTTCACAAGGCGCCTCTTTGCGCCTCGTTCGAAGGACTACAATACAATCATACCCTGTTTAGAGTTACACTTAGGATTAAATTGACGCTGTCTCTATCGGTCTTCTTTAACAAAAACGAGACAGCGTCACTTTAAACCAAGGTGTAACATTTGGCCATTTTTATTAATATGACGATTAGATCATAAAGTTCGTAAACAAGTTTAAGAAGTTTACATAAACACTCATTATAAACTAGTGACAAGTAAGAATAAAATGCCGGAGAGACATAGACGTACTCTTCGGCATATGTCTACATAGTGGCTGTCATGTGAACGTAAACAAAAATTTATGTGAGATCTCACAATATTGTCGAAAAGCACTCTAAAAATTTTCGTTATGCATCAAACGAATAAAATATCCAACTCCGGAGAGGAGTCGACGTAACCTATGCAATCGTCGATTCTAACAAACACTTAGAAATTGTAAGTCGCACATAGTTAGTAAAAGAAGTCACCAGCCTGCTAACAATGTACCTTTCAATGTACCTATACATACATCAGTGTCTTCTACCGGACTTACTACGGAGAGTGTTCTGAAGAACTTTTTGATCTTATCCCGCCCTCTCTTTTCCTCTCCCGGACTACACGTGCTGGTCTTAGGAACCACCATCATACTGTACAGACTATCAGTACTCGTACCAAAAAATTTGGCAAGTCGTTCCTCTGTAAGACAATTCGGCTTTGGAATTATTTGCTGGCGCATGTGTTTCCCAGCTCCTACAGTCCAGGGTCTTTTAAGCGGGGCGTGAAACGGCACTTATGCAGGCCGTCATGAATAGGTGCGTTCGTTACCGTGCTTATTCCACGGTGGCGAGCGCTCTCAATACTTTGGACTGCATCGGCTGCTTACCATCAGGCAGGATGCAGTCACTATGACGAGTCAAATAAAAAATAAACATAAAATCACGACTATTATCACAGAATAACTAATAGCACGACTATTATCCCCGAAGGGTTTGTCAGAGACTAGGCAATGAGGACAGCAAGAACAGTTCTCTACCATTGTTAGGGTTACCATTCGTCGGAATTAACCCGGACATGTCCGGACTTTTAGACTTTAAACTGGATTTTATCCGGCTCTTTATTTGGTCCGGATTTTGGAAATGAGTAACGAAACTACTTTTTAGGTAGGTAATATCAAATAAGTCTTTAACCTTTATTAACTTCTCATTTTTCTAAAAACAAAATATAAAAAGTATCAATTTTGTGACTAAAAAATCCGGACTTTTATCGAAATGTCAGGGTTTTTATCAGGACTTTTCAAATTCCTAAATAGTAACCCTAACCATAGTTCATTTACCAAATAGCGATTGCACGTGTGCTCAGCGTAACATGTGGTGAGCCCATCGCCGCTCTATGCTGTTACATGTAAAAGGCTGGATTCGACCAAACTGGAATAAGACTTACTCTGAGATTAGTCTATACAAATTCGGCGTTTAATCTAGGTATAAGACCTTATTCCAGTTTGGTCGAATCCACCCTAAGTCCGTTAGTCACGTTTTACCACATCCGGGGGGAGAGAGGGGGTGGTAGTATTCTTTCATAGCTACGCGACACGGTTAAAATGTATAACTCGACATAATTATGCGACCCGCATTGGGCCAGCGTGGTGGATCATGGCCCAATCTCCCCAACTGTGGGCTTGTGCCCAGCAGTAGGACATTATAGCTAATGATGATTTAACACTAGCTGTGTGGTGGCGGATAATTTTTAAAACAATATTTATTAAAAACCCATAAAAGAAAAAATACTACCATCCCCTCTCTTCCCTTTGGTGACGTAAGGCAACTAACGGACTAAAGACTGCACATACATTTAACGGCATACAGCGGCGATGGGCTCACCACCTGTCACGCTTAGCACATGTGCAGTCGCTATTTGGTGAAAAGTGGACTATGGTAGCGGATTGCTTTTGCGGTCCTCACTGCCTGTCTCTGGCTAACCCTTTGGGGATAAAGTCATGATTATATGTATGTACTAGCGGCCGCTCGCGGTTTCACCCGTGTGGTTCCTGTTCCCGTGGGAATATCAAGATAAAAAGTGTCCTATGTGTTAATCTAGGTTAAAATCTATCTGTATGCCAAATTTCATCCAAATCCATTCAGTAAATGGAGTTCCACAGGGAAGTATATTAGGTCCTATATTATTTTTATTATATATAAATGACCTACCTAAAGTATCATCAAACAAATGCTTTCTCTTTGCTGACGACTGTACTCTATTTTTTAAAAATCAAGATATTGACAAACTACAAACTGACATTAACAATACAATCTCTGACATTTTCAATTGGATGAATAACAATAATTTGCAAATTAATATAAATAAAACTAAAGCAATACAATTTCATACTTACAAAGCAAAAAAAGTTAACATTGACATTAATCATAATAATGAAAAAATTGACATAGTAGATTCCACTTGTTTTCTTGGAATCACTCTTGACGAACACTGCAACTGGAAAAATCATATTGATGGTGTATGTAAAAAGATTAACAAATTTGTTTTTGCACTTGGTAGAATTAAGAGAATCGCCTCGTTTGATATTGCGTTACAGGCATATCATGGTTATGTTGCCGCAGTCTTACGCTATGGCCTAATAATCTGGGGAAATAGCGTTGACATAGAACGAGCATTTAAAGCGCAAAAAAGGTGTGTTAGGGCACTGTATGGAATTAGAAGTTGGGAATCATGTAAGCTTCTATTCAAACAACATAAAATTCTTACATTACCGTGCATGTATATAGTGGAAATATGTCTTTTCGTAAAACGATATCCCGACTACTTCGTCACACACAGTCAAAGGAATCCAAATGCTCGTGATTCCAGAAAAAATAAATTATGCTTACCTAAAAGCAATCTAACGCTTTTTAATAAAAATGTATTTTGTATGGCAGTTAAGATATACAATAAGTTGCCAGCTGATGTTAGAAATCGCTCATCTGACAAAAACTCTTTTAAAAATTTCCTATGTCGTTGGCTGCTGGAACGCGGATATTATTCGATTAATGAATTTCTAAATGACAAATTGTAATGTGATATTTTTATTTATTTTTTAATTTTTAATATTATCTAAACTATTTTTAATTATGATAAATTTATTAAGTTGACATTAAATATTTTTGTATTATTTTAATTATTATGATTTAATAATTATTTTCTTTTATTATTAACTTAATCCTATATTGACATGTAATTTTTTTTTTCTTAATACCATATTGACATGTAAGTATAACGATTAATTGAATTAGCAGATCTGACTTATGCATGATTAATAAAAACCAGAATTTAGAGTCGACATTTATAATATAAATATTTGCACACCTACGTTAATAAGGTAAAAATATTGTAGATCTATTATTTAATGAATGTAACATCTTGACTGTACACAATATTTAAGCAAATAAATTATTTGATTTGAAAAAAAAAAAAAAAAAGTAGTTTTTACGTGAAAGAGTAACAAACATCCATCCATACTTACAAACTTTCGCGTTTATAATATTAGTAGGATTAATAGATGTACCAACTTCCCTTGGGTAAGTAAGGAGTTACCTTCTAACGGACTAAAGACTGCACATACCTTAGCAGCATAGTGGCCGCACTAGTGCAGTCTTTAGTCCGTTAATGTCGTTAATTATCGCCAGTTAATGATGATGCAAACCTGCATTATTTACGCGTCTTAATGTCTCTGGCTATTTATTGTATTGATGGTAAAGCGCATCCTTAGCGATTCAACAGCCTTTTGTAAAAAAAAAATGGAATTTACAGAAACCTCACACTACTAGAATAATTGAAATAATCTAAAGAGTCAATACCAAGAACACGTATCCATCACTCTCGGTCATCGGTCATTAAAATCTGACAGAACACAAACTTGAGTGCAGACACATGTCTGCTAGTCGCTATATTGCTACTTTAGTAATCAGAAGATGTCTCATTTTAGCAATTTTAGCAAAAGTTAATGATGTTTCTTTAACCCTTAATAAAGCAGAGCAGATTATACATTTTTATTGGTCTTCAATCATATTAAGAGTAAATAGGGTTAAATTTCTTGTAAAATGCCTTTTTTCTAGTGATATTTATTTTCAATTTCAATATACTTACAAACAAAGTAAGGAGCTGCGCATAAATCAGCAATCCGGAGTGGATTGCTAATTAATAAGTCGTTAACTATATTTGTACTCGCACCCAATAACAACCGTTAGGTTATGCAAGTAGTATCAGACGTCCCTGCGCTAGTTAAACCAATCAGCAGTGCTAATTTCTGTTTCAGGTGTGAAATTTTAGTACATAGAAGCAACAGTGATCCATTACCATGTGTTGCATTTTCACCTGT
Source organism: Scoparia ambigualis (assembly GCA_963921215.1). Classification (NCBI taxonomy): domain Eukaryota; kingdom Metazoa; phylum Arthropoda; class Insecta; order Lepidoptera; family Crambidae; genus Scoparia; species Scoparia ambigualis. The sequence continues at coordinate 11,724,809 of OY992508.1, read as the reverse complement.
TGCGGTTGGATAATAGATTTACTCCAAAGGTGAAGGTCCTTTAATAATTATATTCCATCAAAAAATTGCAGTGTAGACAGGCCTCCGACAAGGTGGACCGACCGTTCTAGTGAAGATCACGGGTAGCCGATAGACGCGAACAGCACCGGGCTAACTCTCTAAGCGCATCCGAAACTTCGTTAGTCCGAAAAATTCGTCGTACAACCAGCGCGCACTCTGTTCTACAGAAGCGATCAGCACAGTACGAACAATGGCGGACTCCGTCGCTTTACCCACTTAAGCGTCCAAGCCCGTATATACAACATGGCGCCCAGCGTCCAGCTGTTTCCAGAGCTGCTAGAAGAGTGTACAGAAGAGTACGAACCCTGACTGAGCTGACAAAAAAGCTTAGAACTAAACAACTACTCAGGCTATATCAAAACTTAATATACGTACGGAATGCTTAGAAAACGCAGTATTTTAATAAATTAACAGTTAATTATCTAATAGTGATGATCTTATAGTGCTGCTCCTGTGCGCTGTGGTTTCTTGCGCCCCGTTCTTTGCCACAGTTTAACGCCTCGAATAAATTCAAAGTACTTATTAATTCAGTTTATTGAATAAATATATTTTGACTTTGACTTTGATGAACGGCACCAGCACATAGGAGCTGTATTTCTCATTACCTAAAAGAATACTACCGACTCATCTCTGCCCTAGGGTGTCCTAAAAGGCGACTAACGGACTAAAGACTGCGCATACATCCAACAGCGTATTATAGCGGTGTTGGGCTCAACCTGTCACACTGAGCACATGTGCGTTGTTATTTGGTAAAAAGTGGACTTACGACGTTTGACGTTTAAGATTTCAAGATCGCCCGATTTGACCGTTCTAGACTTCTTTTCGTATGGTTTCACGTCAACAAGCCTTAGACTCTAAGAGAACCTATCGCCGGAAGTTTTGGCAAGAGTGATGGAAAATGCCATAATATCGGGTCATCAATACTGGCGGCGGACACTTGACAGATATAATTTTTTCTACTTAATGAAAAAAAAAAATTAGACATCAAATAAACACGATCCAAAAGCAAAATTAATGTTTTATAATTCATGTACACAAATTTCAGTCAAAGAACATCGGGTGACAACTTTTGCGCCACCTTGTATGAATGTGTGTGTTTATACAGGGCGTCTCACGGCTATGCCACATGGAGGGAAAGTACCTTGAATATTGTAGATGGAACATTATACTGAAAGAAGACATTATTTGAATTTAAAAAACCAATTTAAACTGCATTCATAGATATTTAAATAATTACATGGTTGCACCAGGAATCGAACCCGTTACATGAGAAAAATAATCACCTTATTACCGGATTATTTTTTGCTAAATAACTTAGTGTCATAAATAAAAGGAAGACCATGAATTTTAACATTTGATGTGAAATTTTGTTCAGAAAAATGAAAAGCTGACATTACTGTAAGGACATACAACTGACATTATCATAAGTACCTATTACTAATAAATGTACCCACTTGAGAAGTAACCAGTATGAAAGTGTCCACGAGCAGAACTTAGACGTATTATTCTAAATATCCACCACAACAAGATCAAAAAATCGACAGGGAGCGAAATAATCAAAAGAGTGCGACTTTGTATTCAACAGGAAGGGACTCATTTTGAGCAGTAGATAAATTGACTAATTTTGTATTAAAAATGTTAAAATTCATGGTCTTCCTTTTATTTGTGACACTATGTTATTTAGCAAAAAATAATCCTTATGATAAAGCCTTTCGATCAGTATGATAAAGCTACAGGATGATTATTTTTCTCATGTAACGGGTTCGATTCCCGGTTCAACCATGTGATTATTTAAATATCTTTTTTTTTGTTATTTATTTAGGAAAACATACAGTCATACACAATAATAACATTTACAAAACAATTTACAAACAGACCAGATAGTTCCATTAAATATTATAAAAACAACATTATTTGAGTTTTTACAATTTACCTTAGAGCTTAACCAAAGCCAAAACAAAGTTATAACATAGACAAACCATTTAAATAAAATCAGTTCCATTAAAATTGTCTATTAAATATGATATTACCAATTCTTTGTTTAAATAATGATAACGATGAAGAAAAAATGTCAACATCTTTTAATTTTCGTCGTAATATCTGCAAGAACGTCTAATAAAAGTGTTTCTAGCGTAATTTGTAGAACAATGAGTATAATAAAAAGTACTTTTAGAACGCGAGGAGACTCTAGGAACTTTAAAATTGATTAATTCGAGTAATGAAGCACAATCAATTTTACCGTTGATTATTTTATAAAGAAAAGCTTCATCCAAATAAACACTTCTATTCTCTAAAGAGTCTAGTTTATGCCTTTTAGAGGCCGTGTCATAGTCTACAAAATAATGCCCTGTCCGATAGTCTAAAGCTTTTAGAAACTTATTTTGAATTTTTTCTATGCGAGCAATATGAACGAAGTATTGAGGGTTCCAGACGACGCATGAAAATTCTAAGACGAAAGAGTAGTATAGAACATAAGTAAACGGCTGTTTAAATGGTCTAGCTAGGCGAAGAATCATTCCAAGCTGCTTGAAAGCTTTAGAGACAATGTTGTCAATGTGCATGTTGAAATGTAGCTTGGCATCAAGAATCACTCCTAGGTCTCTGATTTCATATACTTACACGTTTTATTTTTTTATTATAATATCTATGAATGCAGTTTAAATTGTTTTTTAAATTCAAATAATGTCTTCTTTCAGTAAAATGTTCCATCTACAATATTCAAGGTACTTTTCCTTCATGTGGCATAGCCGTGGGACGCCCTGTATAATGTGTGTATGTATGAATGGCACCCATCCTAGACGTTTTACCAGTTCTTGACATTTTTTTTTGCATACATACATAATCACGACTATTATCCTCGAAGAGTTAGTCAGAGACTAGGCAATGAGGACCGCAAAAGCAGCCCTCTGCGATAGTCCATTTTTCACCAAATAACGACTGCACATGTGCTCAGCGTGACAGGTGGTGAGCCCATCTTCTATATTTTATTCCAAGGCTGTGGACCTTCACCATGTCCTGCTGCATCAGCTCGGCGGTGTGCTGCACCCTGATGATGGCATCCATGTCAGGAGTAGCCATGGGCTACAACTACTCGCTGGCTGAGTACCTCGACTTGAAAGGTTATATATCTTTTTTTCTATTTAGCCCAACAAATGACTCCACCTGATGTTAAGTGGAAGTGGAATCCAGGCGCGAGGACAACTGGTGCAGCGTAAGAGACGTAGCATCAGTGGTAGAGCCACGCTGCGTTGCAGCACGCATTGGGCCGGCTCGCCCGGCGTAATACCAACCACTCACGAATATCCGGCTTGAAATAATGGCACTTAGTGCTGTTGTGTTTCGTCCGGCCAGTGAGGGTTCCGGAGACCCATCCCCCCTCACAATTCCAATTCCTTCCTTGAAGAACGGTAACGCGCCTGCGATTCCTCTGGTTTTGCGGGTGAGTGTCCATGTGCGGCGGTGATTACTCTCCATCAGGTGACCCGCCTGCTCGTTTGCCTCCTTTTTTATATAAAAAAAATCAGTCACGCTCACCCTGCCGGCCCACAAAGTGCCTCTTTATCTCGTTTCATCTTTTGAATATGAAAAAATAACATTACTGCGGGTCAAGCTGTGTGTGTATGGTGGCGTACATAACTATACTAATATTATAAAACTGAAGAGTTTGTTCACTTGAATGCGCTAATCTCAGGACCTACTGGTCCGATTTAAACAAGTCTTTCAGAGTTAGATAGCCCGTTTATCGAGGAAGGTTATATAGGCTATAAATTGTTTATGTACGGGTACGGGTAGTAACCCGTGCGAAGCCGGGGGGGGTCGCTAGTAATACATATTATCACGACTGCTATCCCCGAAGGGTTAGTCAGAGACTAGGCAATGAAGACCGCAAAATGTTTTAATTGTTGTTTTAAATGCCTTTTCGTATGATATCTGTTGTGATGCCTTATTAGATAAATAAATCTCTTTCTGGCAAAGATGGTCTATTGTCAAAATAAAAATGCTTGGATGATGGTCTGAAGGTAGTAATGGCATTATAAGTGCTTATCTGCTTACCAAAGCACAGAGGAAAGTATAAAACACATTTTCGGTCACCCATCTCGGTATAGCTTAACTTTTGCGATCGTTACAAATCACTTTTTTTATTTTCCAGAGACCAATGTTTCCGTGTACCTGAAACGAGGTGTGTTCGACGACGATGTGTCTAATGATATGGAGTGGCGGAGGAGCGGGCACAAACCGCAGACTGGTCTGCTCCGGGACTCCAATGGTGAGTTAGCCCTTATCCCAATGCAATAGAGCCGTTTTTCAAAACTAGATTCATCTAGTACCTACTGAATGAAAATGTAACGTCGAAAACAACTCACTTTACTTTAGAAAGCAAACGAAATTAAAATAGATTTTCGGAACACAACGGAACTTACTTACTTATATTGTTGTTACAGTGATAAAATAGGTACTTAGATAAGATAGTGGCTGCCCAGGCAAACTTAAGCCCTTAGCTGGTAGTGGCAATATACATGACACAATAATTTGAACCTTATTCAGTTGTAATAGGATGGAAAACCAATAAAAAATATTTAATGCTGTATCAGTTTAAGGGTTAAAACAAGCCGCTTTACTAACCAAACCGAATGTACAATGGCGGACTCCATCGCTTTACCAGTCTAAAGGTCAAAATCCCTTGCACACAGCGTCGTCTATTTGGTACGGGCACGTACCCGGACGGTCGGTGCGCTTCATACGAAAATCGCTGCAAAGTGGTAAAGCGACGGTGACCCCGACCGTACATGTATCCTCCTCTAGAAACCAAACCCGGGAACCTATGAGTATAGAATTGGTGGTCTCTAATTACTACGATCCGTACAAAATTATCAAAACTATCTACTCTTGTTTTCTAAGATTTTCTATTTCATTTTTTGCTAATACAATGATTAGGTATACAAAAAATTAAGAATTTTTTAAAATGAATTTGAAAGGGAATTGACTACCTTATGTCCTCCCTTATTATGTCCTTCGGTTTAACTAAGGCGCTGTATATGCCCTTTTGTTCCAATATTTTTATTTATCTTTTGGTTCTTTTGCAAATATGTTATGATACTTAGGATGTTGATAACGTATTATAGTTGTTGACATTGCAATAGACTTTAAAAACCCTTTGGATTACAACATAAAGTAATTACCTACCTGAGGTTGGGTTAAAAACGTTTCAAAGACGTTAAATAATGTTAGCGTATACACTAAGCGCGGGAAAAGATCAAATATGATGGAATAACAACAGAAACTTATTCAATACCATACCCGTAAATGAGTCGAAAGCACTAGGGTGCCCAAACATTACGGAAAATTATATAAATTTGTATATGCTTCGAGTAGTATCTTTTTATTTGTTTATGTTTACCAAGGCATAAACTACCATAGGATTTAATATATCAATGGTGTTAACTAACACGATGTATAGCTATTGCGATACTATTCAATGAATTATGGTCACACGCCAGCATATCAATCTCTCCAAAACTGTCAAATTTCTGCAATCGATATTGATCCTCAAACCTAAATTCTACAGTTCACAATATATTGACGAAATTTGAAATTTTGTTAATCTACTCAGCTGTAGTCTCAAACCAACAAAAAAAGAAAGACGGAGGATTACACGCAGTTTTAGTGAAGCCAAAAATACCGTGCTCATTATTTATATATTACGCGCTCTCACGCACACTGATGCAACGCAACCATGCTCATTTTGTTTAGTATTTTCTTTTTTTGTTGGTCTTTGCTCGTACTGAACCATAGAATAATAACTAAAGCATAGAAGCAGTCCAAAGGAGACTCGTATAGTTGTCCTATTTTTTCAAATGGACCATAAACATTAAAAGAAAAGAGACAAAATAAGTTGCCAAAAATGTCAAATGTCTAGCGAAAAAAAACCTGTCATCATTTATGATACAAAATTCAAAAGCGACCTATACAAATGTAATTCGAATGGTGACCAAACGGAGTGCCCACTCAAATGTCATAGCACATTCTATGCTTTAGTTATTATGCTGAGTACTGAACAAAATGAGCATGGTTCTGTTGCATCTGTGAGCGTGAAAGCGTAATAACATGAATGAGCACGGTATTTTTGGCTTCACAAAACTGCGTGTAATGCTCCGTCTTTCTATTTTTGTTGGTCTGAGGCTGTAGTATGTACATTGTGTATTCCATTTAGTTGCAACGAGTGAGCCTGATGAAGAGGAGATGCCACGTCGCTCTGGCAGGAGGCTGGACGAATCTGTCTTCCAATCGGATGACCACAACAGGTTCGAAGGCTCCCTGATGAAGCTCACCGCGAAACCACCTGGTGCTACTACCACCACTGAAGGAGTAACGCCTAACGTGAAGATGGCAGAGGTATGGATTGAGGTTCAGGGGCCTTACAATCAACAGTAACTCTTAGAGTAGTAGCTTTAACCTAAATATACAAACTCCCATCCGAATTTCGCATGTTAAGATTAAAGTCATACTTACTGGATACACTAAAAAACACAATGGTGATCTTCGTGTCTGATGAAAGAGAAATTGGACCTTTTTGCTGAAACTTTTAATTGCTAAGGGATCCATGATTTTCATCTCTAATTGTAGTGTAATGTATTACATAATACACACTGTTAATTATTTATTAAAATACTTGATATTTTCAGATTATCCAAAAATATCCCAGCGACTCTCTTGATCAGTTGAAAGCAATCCACGAGCAACTAAATATGAGAAAATCTAATGAACATCGTGCGACTATAAATTACGATAAGGTATATTTAATTGTATTTCTACTTAAAAATACTAATTTTAAAATCACCATAGTGGCTAAGAAATCAATTCATCATCATCTTAGTCGCTTCACTCTTGCCAGAGTGGTCGTGGTTATCACGTTCCGGTAGGTTGGGCAGCAGACAGTGCCCGCCGCACGACATCCCGCCACCTCTGCCTGCTGGTCGTTAATCGGGCACATTCGTGCACGGGAGCGCCCACCGCAGCCTTCACTTGGTCCGTCCATCTCATTGGGGATCTCCCTCGTGGTCTTGTGCCCTCAACTTTCCCTTGCACGACAAGACGTTCTATGGAGTCGTTTCCACGCCGACTAACATGCCCAAAGAATTTCAGGATCCGCCTGCGCACTTGGGTGGATAGGCGCTCTTTTATGCCAAGCTCATCAAGGATGGAGGCATTTGTTCGGAACTCGGTCCAAGAGACCCCGAGCATCCTCCTCCAACACCACATCTCCAGAGCGTCTATCTTGTGAGTTTCGGTTTGCCGTAGGGTCCATGTTTCGGCGGCGTACAGGAATATGGGGAACACCAACGATTTTACGAGCCTAATCTTTGTGGCTTTTGTTATGTTTCTGTTCCTCCATATTTTCTTTAGCTTGCCCATTGCACTTCTGCTCATAGCCATGCGTTTTTTAACCTCATCTATGCAGCCTCCCTGATTTGAGATAAGAGCCCCAAGGTAAATGTAGGATTGTACGACCTCACAGTTTGCTATATTGGTGATGTTTGGCAAGTTGTTGTTTGCTCTGTCCACAATCATCGTCTTAGTTTTACCGCGATTTATCTTCAAACCAAACTCTAGGCTGACACGTTCCATTTTCAGGAGAAGTTCTTCCATGCGGCTACTACTAGAGGCAAAAAGGGTAGTGTCGTCTGCATATCGTAGATTGGCAATTTTGTATCCACCTATACAAAATTACTCCAGAAATCAATTATTTCGCTTCAAATAGATCGAAGCGTGAAAAACATACAACAATATTTTTACATACCTACATACGGGTTCGGCTGTCAATACCTGTAATGCAAAAACCTACGTAGCAAATAATCCACATCTCATTTTCCTTACTTCGTATTAAGACTAAATCGCGTAATGACATAGCTTAGCGAAGTGCCTACTTTTTCAAAGTTACAGTTTTTATTAATACCTACTTAAAATCTACTTAATTATTATCATTTTATCAATAAAAAGGACGTTAATAGACTGTTAGTGAATAATTCACAATTGGTGAATAATTTTCTTCCGTATTCTTATCATATTCTGTAGAAAGCAAAACTGTAATATTCTATTGCTTGAATGAAGTGGTCAGTGAAAGTTAGAGAGTAGTACTATTAGTTATTCTGTGATAATACGAAGTAGGGAATATGAGATGTGAATTATTTACTACGTAGGTTTTTTGCATGGTAGGTATTGACAGCCAGACCCCTACATACATACATGTCATATAGTCACGACCTTTATCCCCGAAGGGTTAGTTAGAGACTAGGCAATGAGGCCAGCAAATAAAGTCCTCTACCATAGTCCACTTTTCACCAAATAGCGACTGCACATGTGCTCAGCGTGACAGGTGCCTATCGCCGCTCTATGCTGTTGGATGTTTGTGCCGCCTTTACTCCGTTAGTTGCCTTTTACGACACCCAAGGGAAGAGAGAGTAGTAGTATTCTTTCGTGGTAGTATTCTTTCGTGGTAGTATTCTTTCGTGGTAGTATTCTTTCGTGGTAGTATTCTTTCGTGGTAGTATTCTTTCGTGGTAGTATTATTTCGTCACTACGCGTCACGCTTATAATAAAGCCGTGTCGCGTAGCGGAATAATTGTACGTTCAAAGAAAATAAGTTTTAAGTCTTTTGCCGATATAATCAAAATGTAGAGACTGACGGTTTGTAGGTTTATTTAAACGATATTTTTCTAGAATGTTTTTCTATATTGTTAATGTTTTAGCTCAAATCCATCTTAAAGATAATTTAAGGGTTTAACCGTTTGAATAACAGTGCTTTGTTATGTAATCTATCTGCTATAAATGTTCCTATTCTTATATCTTCAAAACCTGAGCTTACAATTTCAGACGCCTACAATTGATCCAAATATTAATAACTACTTCCCGGGAGCAAGACGTTTGATAATTGAACCAGATTCTCCAGCGAGACACAACATATTCATTAACGACCGAGCTATACCATACGAACATTCTACATTCAGAGTAAACCCTATAAGAACAGCTGTACCAGATGCAGGGATCGGGCAAGCTCCTAATTGGTTCCTTCCAAAGGAAACGATACCCGAATATTACAAACGAACAATGTACACAGACGATTATGATAATGTACCAACCAATAAACATACGTATCCTCATCCAATACGGTACAAAACAGGTGTGAGTAGACCTACTATACCGTTACCGCATGCGTTACCATCGCCGCGGACAATGACTGCACCTAATGTAATACCAATGTTAAAAGATCACGACTCGAGGAGATTAGAAAGCTCTGAATTCAATAGAATTAGGGATAAACTTTTATTGGACAAGGCCAACTTCCCAAGGTAAATAATTTTGTCACTATGTAATACTTGAAAAGAGTAGTCACTAAAAAAATATTAGGGTGAATATCAACATAAGCAGGTTTTTGTCAGTTTTGGTGGCGCTTTCTCTTTTTATGTTTCAACAAGAAATAATCTAATAATATTTAATGTCTAGGCAAATAGTTTTAAAATTGCTTATTTTGCCACAAATATTATCAACAGTTAATTTTATATTAATATCCAAAGTTTGAGGTTGCCACCAAAACTGATCTTTGCCCACCTAATCTGAAATTACGCCACCGATACTTAATCTTGTCCACAAAAACTTAAATGTCTTACCTATTTGTTTGACAAAAATAAGAAATATGAAATGTTGAAATATCTTAGCTATAAATAATTACCAGTTACTTACATTATTCTGTTTATTATCAATCAGTCTCCAATTTAACTAATTTCTGAGATCAGTAAATCACCTATTATTGTAATTTTTTTTTATAATGGATGGGGTTGCTCTTGGCTACATTCCGATGCGTAAGATTAAGAATAGGCCAACGATGGAGCGAGCTTGCCCAGAAGCAGCCTATTCACTCGGGCTTTAAATATGTTGGGAATTCCATACCTTTGCTGTACGCATTATGAATGAAGATGAATAGCGCTTGGTGCCAATGAGTAGAATATCAACCAAGTAAGGGTGGTAACCCGCCGTACGTCTGGACTCCCGATAGTAGAAAGGGGACGGTGGAATGAGCTCGTGTAGCTGTTGAGCTACACGAGCTAGCACGCTCTCCGAAGTACAGCCTGTAAAATACCGACAAGCAAGCAACTGAGCGACGGTGAAGCTTGGTTCACACAAGCTTACCATTACCTATAAGTTTCCTGGATCTGCGTTCCACCGAATCGAGCGCGGCAAGTTGTTATTTTGCTGAGCCGTCCCAAAGGTGCCACAGCAATACTCCACGCACGACCGGACTTGTGCTTTATATAGGGTTAGAAGCTGTCCCGGCGTGAAATATCGCTTTACTTTATTCAGAACATCCAGCTTTTTCGCCGCAGTTTGAGCTTGCATTTCGATGTTGTCGCCGAAGTTGAGATTGGAGGTCAACTTCATGCCGAGGAGTTCGACGTTGTCGGTAATTGGTACATCTACAGCCCGAAATGTAGGAGCCAGGTTAAAAGGACTCCTTTTGGCCGAGAACAAACACGCCCGCGCTATGGTGGCGTTAAAACTGACCAAATTGTTGTCACCCCATTGGGAGACAAGACTTAAAGTCATGTTTATCCGCTTAACCATGACCTCTTATAAGGAACGAACTTCCTCTCCGCCTACCCTTGCGCTAGACAGATACCTCTTCGTGACCGTGCTGTCGTCTGCATACCCAACAATTAGTAGTAAGATCGTTAGTATGCAACAAGTAAAGGGTAGCAGAGAGAACGGGACCCTGAGAAACCCCGGCATCGATTGCCATGAGGTCAGAGGAAAAGCCATCAATGATTACTCTGATTGACCGTTTGCTCAGGAAGTCCAAATTCCAGACACAAAAATCAGCAGAGATGCCGTACGCTGGAAGCTTGCTCAGCAAGCTAGCGTGCTAGACCCGGTCAAAGGCTTTAGAGATGTCAAGCGACACGGCAAGCGTTTCGCCATGCTTCGCGATTGCCTCGACCCAGCAATGTGTAACGTACACCAGAAGGTCCCCCGTGGAACGGCCCCGCCGAAACAGTAGCTGAGGAGGTCGTGGGATTCTAGATTCGACAAAAGCTTTCTATTCAGTACCCTTTCCATAACTTTACAGAATATGAAGGTGATGGCAATTTCTGTATTTGGTGGGGTCTGCATGATCGCCCTTCTTGGGCACTGGCTGCACATTTGCAAGCTACCAAGACTGAGAAACCGCTCAAGTAAGAAGAGAAAGGCGGTACAGACGCGTTATAACCGGAGATAATTCAGGCGCACAGACCCTAAGTATTCTAACTGCAATCCCGTCCGGTCCGCTGGCCTTTTTCACGTCCAGATTCTGCAAAGTCAATTCTGCATTACCTATTTTCTGCATTATATTATTATCTTATCTGGACTATATTATTTAATCTGCATTGTTTTTTTCAATGGCACCTAGAATTTTCTTAATTTTTTGTCTTTCATAATACTCTTCGTTCGCAGTTTCTTTTTTCTCTGAACCCGTCTGCGTTCACGTGGTGGCAGTTTACTAATAGGAACAATTTTCCAATTTTTTATGTGGTAGCGATTGTTTTTTCCGCCAACCTTTCTTCTCTCGTTTGCTTTTTTTTGGCATCCTAAAAAGTGTTAAATATTGACAAATGTGATATAATAATATTCTATCTCAATCAAGTTGTAAAATACAACATGTAGAATTGCGAAGTAAAACAAAGAAGACTTGAATTGCTACCAAACGTTACATGATAACGTGTTGTGGACCCATATAAGGTGCTATAATGTAATTATTTTTAAAAAACAATGAAAATAGAAGTTTTCTAGTAGTTAGAAAAAATCTGATTTAAGGAAAATAAGTTTTGGTGGCTCAATTTTTACCACCAAAACCACCAAATCTGTACTACCTAAACTGAAAATTAACAAAAAGTAAATGCAAAATTTTATGAAGTTACATTTTGACTGAAGTTATTTAATGCATCATACTACAAACCAAAAGATTATGTAACACTGTATAATTACGATACGAAAAATAAGAGACAAACCTACAATTCACGCCACCGAAACTTAAGAATCGATGGACTGAACGCCACCCAAGAGTTACTCACGTTATTGCGGGAAAATGCTGCACGCAGTCACACCTTCACTCTTCGCAAGCTCGAGCGCAACCCTAACCTAAACGTGGTAAAGCGACATGACAACGCCCGCGCCATTTAGTGATCAGTTACAACATGTTGAAATTTAGCCACCGAAACTTATGATTTTCCCGCGAAATTATGCGCGCAGTTAAAAGCTTTGACAACGTAAATTAATAATTAACTGTCTTATTTACGTAGATAATACAAACATATTCATAGGAAGTGCCTGTTTAATAAGAAGTAAGTCGTGGACGCGCCACCTAGTGCTTAAATACTTTAAATTCTTTTTTTTTCTTTATTTAATTGTTAATTTTTTTGCATTTCAACAATGAAACTTAGTAGCCGAGTTAGTTTAACAGTTGCAGTTTTTTTTTGTTCCAAAATATGTACTTTTCACTAACGTTCTCAACTGGGACTGTCAAAAAATGCTGTTGGGATATTCACCCATTACATTAAGATGGGATGATGTGCCATGCTATAATAATAGAATAGAATAATACAGAAAACATATAATTATTGTCTTTCTAGTAATTTCAAGAATAAAATAGTATTATGAGTGTAGGTAGTGTGTAGTGAACAAGATAGAACTTCTTATAGAAAATTACCAGTATTAAAATAATGAAAGAACCAGTAAAACCACCATAAGGAGATTGGTCAACCCAAGTTAATTCTAAAATATTACAATAATTTCTATTTTCTTACTTTCTAGCTTCCGAAAGTCAGGGTTTATACAATCAGAAAACGAAGAAGGTCCTGGTAAATCCGAGGAACTTGATTACGAGGAAGAAGCTAAACGAGGTATTAAAGTAGAAAAAAGAAAGAAACGATATATTAAACATAAACCTTCTAAAGAAATTATTGTCAAAGAAACGAGTTATACCCAATATGAACCAAGAGCAATATTTAATAAGTATGTAAATATAGATCATGACACAAAGTCCCAATACGTGATCGGTGAGTTATATACTGTATCTGATCAAGAAATTGTTGCAAACAATGTCCACAACACTCCTGATATTGATGGCAGAATAGATAATATAGACAGTATGAGAAGACGAAATAAAAGTATTTTTACAGCAAAATCAGATGATATACATAATGCTACTGACAATAAAAGAGCCAAAGATAACTTGTCACTAAGAAGCATAACAGCAGAAGAATCTACTGCTAAATTAAAAGTTAACGTATCTACACCTTTCACACTAATGCCTAAAACTGAAACCTTTATGGCAAGAATAGTTAAACTGTTGTCGTCTTGATCACAGGCATGTTGTGAAATTATTATATTTCTCAGTTGTGTATGTATTTTGGATTTGATTGTTAGTCAGATTGTCTTGTTTGTTTGTCAATGAAGTTTTGTTTTGTCTCAGAATTAATATTGATTTTTTAAACTAAACAATATTCTTTTCATAATCCCATTCTAAAACCTTCGATCAACAATACCAACTAGATGTCAGGTCGGTGCTAAAAATATGTCTCGGTAAATAACAGCGCACTTGAGAAGTGAGCTCTTATTTTGTTTAGTTTGCTTGGAACACGGCCAATGTAAATACGTTCACAATGCCGCAATGTGTATTTAATGTTACAAAATAATGCCCGAAAGAGTAATTTAAGGGCCGGAGTGTCTTACTTTCGGTAAGTACATGTAGAATAAATTATATTATAAGCTTTAAACTAACAAATAATATTAAATTTTAAACACAATTACCGGTTTTAACCCACGCTTCAAATGTCTGGCCAACGTTGAACAATAGACGCGCCAACATTTGTGTAACAGAACAGTGGATGCGTGGATGGATGCATTTGTGACCCTATTATTAGGTGCCATGGATGTAATTAGGTTGAACTAAACTGTTTTATATCTTTTGTCTCAGTTCATTAGTAAAGAAATGTCGCTGTTTATGTGTTATATTCACATGGACAGAATTTAGCTTTGATTTTGTACGTGACCCGTTATCTAGTGGGTATTGATAATCGAAGAGCATAACAATTATATTCGTATGTGTTCATACTTATCTATATTTTTTTTAATTGAATTTTATTTATTTTTTCCATTTATTGGGGTCAACAAACAGTTTCACAATAAAGATTACATTAATAACATAATATGTACTTAGGTAAGTAATTGTGAAACCAACACCGTTAACCACGGATTATAAAATAGTGATTATGTTATAGAAACGTGTAAAAATTATTAAGTCACTGTAACAGTATGTCAATTCTCGAATTGAAAGTATCGTTTGTGTCGTAGGCGTAGAGTCGAATTTAGAGAATGTGGATTTGATGCGCTGCGGATCAAACATTTCGCCACAAAGGTCACTTGTGTCGTGAGTCAAGAGTTAGAGAATCGCATATCAGATACCAGTTCGCATCACATCTAATTATGTGGATACTGGACGTTACGGGAAATAATGTAGGTACAAAAATATAAAGTTATCTACTGAACTACTTACTTTGGCAATATCCGATGCACGGTAACGTATTATTACTATTGCATTTCAATGAACGTATGCTGCCATCGGAATTGGCGCAGAGGGAGCAATAAATGTTGCCCTGTTTATTTGTTCCCGACCACGTGGAAAATCGTATTCACTAGATTGTGGAACGGAATTGAAATCGTCGCCCCGTTTATTTCCAGCCGTCCAAGTTGGTTTATTTTAAACCTATGACGTTATTCTATTATTTTAATATTCATGCAGTTAGTAAAAGTTACACCTAGTTGAGTTAGTTCTGTTATTTACACAATATATTTACTTACTTGCGGCCTGCCCGCGAATTCGTCCGTGTAAAAACCAAAAATGATAAATTTCTAAAAATTTTCTTGTACTAACAAATTTTGTATTTTTTTTCGTAAACAGCATTCTTACTTGCAATAGAGTCAAAGTCAAAAATAAATATTTAATCAATGTACACAGGTGCTTAATGACAAAACTACTTTCCTCTTTTACCAAAACATGGACTAAATTTTAAACTGGTTTAAACCTGATTCAGTCCCATTACTTCTTTTTATCATTTAGAAACCAGGTTTAACAGGATTTCAGATCTAAAATAAATAGTCAACAAAAATTTTGTTTAAAAACTACGGAATCTGACGCCAGTTCGGATTTTGGGAGAAGCTTCTAGCGAGGCAAGAAACGCAAGTAGTTGGTTTGCGTGTTTCTGTGTCAAAAAAGTAAGTAAAATATTTGACAGAAAATATAATACATATTACAATATCTATGAGTACTATGGTAAGTAGCGAAATCAACATCCTGCGTTGATTTCCTATCAATTCCCCGAGCAAAGAAACAGGTTTCCCGTCACGAAGCCAAGATCGATGGCCGCGGTTGTCATCCTCTGCAAACAGGGCTGCCGCAAACATATTATTATAATGTAGTATTATATTTTTAATAACTGCGCCTACAAACACCTTTTGCTATTTTAGTTTCTGTATTGTCTCGTTTGTCATCGTCAATCATGTTTTCACTTAGAGTGGCGTGGTGTGTGGTTAACCGAAAATAGCTTTTAGATTTTTTCCAATTTCTCGTGTAAATTTTTCCATTCGTATATTTAATGGTTTTATTTAGGTTTCGTCAATGTAACTATTGCTTTGAGAAAATTGCTTATCTATTCGTCAAGTGCTCGTGAAGTCGTAACAAAATCTATTGTAGTTTGGGAAGATGTTGGTATATTACCTTTTATACTACTTGCTACTATTTTATACGACTACTATAAATATGCTAAACACATAAACATAATATTTCATGCATGCAGTGTTTACCGACTTACTATTTGTACACTTAGCTCTAATTTTATTTACTTTGTAAATTAAATTTATTAGTGTAACAATTAGTGGTAAACTTAATAAAAAATAAATAAATACCTACATAAATAATGATGAAGAACCAATTTATCAGTTAAGGCTAGGTGTTAGTGAAAAATTAAAATAACACGTTCTTAGAATTACTTTTTGAAGTAGTAAACAGTAAAATTAAAATCTGCGAAAATTATGAAATATTGTTGAGGCTTTATTCTGTAAAATACACACGATGTAAACACGATTTGATAAAGCTCGATAGAATAAATTCACAAAGTTGCATATTTTTGTGTCATTTTATCTTCTTTTCCAGGTTTTATTCTTAAAATAAGTGATTTGATATTATGAGTCATTTACCAAAATGAAGTTCATAGATAACTTGAGGAATTATAACCGACCGTTTTTTATTTATTACATCAATCAATTTTTTAAAATATAAAACACGATTATTCGCGCCTCTTCGCTGTTATACCCGTCCCTTACCGACGTACCGTTGAGAGAGCGAGAGAGAAGCGCTCGAAATACCTCCCCTTAATAAGGCATTTCTTTTTTTAATATAAAGGAAGGATGCTTAGAGCATTCAAGGAAGGATGCAAACGAGCAGGCGGGTCACCTGATGGAGAGTAATCTGTTGAAACCTGCATGCTTGCGCTGTATTAAAAAAGCAAATGTGTCAAGTTGTTTCTGTAAACTGTGTTTTGATATTGCTCTGCAAGTAAAATGTGGATTATAACGATTCACAGCTACTAGACGCAGTACCACGGGCTACATAATAATGCTGGATCAAGGACCAGTAGCGTGGTGCTCACGAAGACAACCCATAGTAGCACTGTCTTCTACAGAGGCAGAACTCATTGCGGCAGCCGACTGTTGTAAAGAAGCTATGTTCTTAAAATCCATGCTTCTTGATCTCAACATTAAAATACCGATCTCATTCAAAATTTATACCCAGAGCGCGATTCAGTTAATAAAGACCGGGATCTTTAACAAGCTGTCGAAGCACATCGACGTGCGCTACCATTATATTCATGAGAGCTATAGTAACTACAGCTTTGATATAGAATATTGTTCGACTGAAAATCCAACAGCGGACATTTTAACAAAGGCTTTAGGTAAGATTAAATTCCTTAAGCACAAGCAGGTTCTTATATGTTAGAGTTATAGTAATTTTGTCTTTATTTATAATGAACTGAAAATAAGTTAAAATTAGGAGAGAGTGTTGAAACCTGCATGCTTGCGCTGTATTAAAAAAGCAAATGTGTCAAGTTTGTCTCAATAAAGCAATGTTTCTATAAACTGTGTTTTGATATTGCTCTGCAAGTAAAATGTGGATTATAACGATTCACAGCTAGAATAAGGCAACGCAACAATCAGCAACGCCCATGGGCACCCGCAAAACCAGAGGAAACGCAGACGCGTTGCCGGCCTTTAAGGAAGGAATAGGTTTAAGGAAGGAACAGGAATTGTAAGGAGGGGGGAGGGGCCTCCGGAACCCTTACTCGCCGGACGAAACACAACAGCACCGAGTGCCATTATTTAACGCCGGATATTCGTGAGAGGGTGGCATTACGCCGGGCGAGCCGGCCCAATGCGTGCTGCAACGCAGCGTGGCTCTACCACTCAGAGAGTGTCAGTGCATTTAGCACCACCCAGGTGTATGGTCTCAAGGGTAAACCTACGGACGCGAGGAACTTTAACCCCAGAAATTATATTTTAATAAATACAATAACCTTGTCGCGTAGCGGTGAAAGAATACTACCACCCATTCTCTTCCCTTGAGTGTTGTAAAAGGCGACTAACGGACTAAAGACTGCACATATATCCAACAGCATAGAGCGGCGACGGGCTCACCACCTGTCACGCTGAGCACATTTGCAGTCGCTATTTGATGAAAAGTGGATTAGGTAGAGGATTGCTTTTGCTGTCCTCATTGCCTAGTCTCTGAATAACACTACGGGGATAAAGACATACTTTATTAGTTAGGCATATAAAGGTATGGTAATGTGTCTGCAAGTGGTAGTCATCATCATCATCATCATCTCATGAGATGTAAAAAAATGTTCAGGTTTAAGTGCCCACGGAACCTTTGTTTGCACCTTGAACTTAAATTATTTTTAAATTATCAACCCCTTTTATCATTTAACTTGAATTCGGAATTTAAAGTAAAATGAAATGATGCAAAATTAAATGAAAATGTTTATTTTGACTATACCTAACAGTAATAATGATAATTAAAAAAAATGGTCATGCAACGTTCCACTGGGATCGCTCTCTATCATCACGGACTATCGGTATAAGTCTGATATCGTGGTGGTCGACCGATCTCAACGCCGGGCAATATTGGTTGATATCACCATACCTCATGATGAGAACCTCGTGAAAGCCGTAAAGGACAAGCTCGTAAGTACCTTGACTTGACTCACGAGGTTACCGCCATTTGGGATGTGGATTCTACCATTATTGTACCGATAGTCGTTTCGGCAAACGGTCTTTTTACTAGAGAACTTTAATCAACACCTAGAGAGGCTCTCGCTGAAAGCTTGGGTCAAGGGTCAGATGCAAAGGCAATAGGTACTCCTTGACACGGCACGTATTGTTAGGAAGTTCCTCACTCTGCAGCCCTAACCACCGATAGCTTGGGTCTATCCCCGCTGCCGGTAGCAACCTAAGTTAAGTTTTTTGCAATATTTTATATTGTAAATATGTTTTTTTTATAAAATATTATAAAAAAGATTACTTATTAATAAAGAGAATAATAATCAAACATAATGAACCTTTAGCAATATGTATTGCTTGATTGTTATAATTGTTAATATGCAAGCGAAATGGTCGACACATTAACATGCCATGGCACTGGACTGGTATTCCGTGGATCCAGTAAGAGGATTTGAATTTAGATTTTGGACATTCCACGTTTTGCTACCTAAAATTTTTTTTTCCTCAAAATTTAACTTTAAGATGAAAAATGGTCGCTTCATGTGAAAGTAATTGCTTTTTAGTTTTACTTGCCTATGTAATCAAATACTCTGACTCGCAAACAATAACAAAAAAGCAATATTTTCTTTGCTAAGTTTTGATTGTATTTCATCCTTGGCATATAAGTTTGCCCTTGGGGCGACCATCAAAAACTTTGACAAACATACTTATTTGCGGCAAAGCTCAACGTAGTGTAATGATAACACTTTAGTATACAGAATGACATGAGTATCAACTTAGTATGAAAAGAAACTTTTACCTAAGACAGCTTGTAACATGAAAGAAAAATTTAATTTTTAATTTGTAATTTCATCGCTATTTATTATGCATGTATTGAAATATTGATAAGTGTTGATAAACTTATTTGTACATACTAATTATTGTTTAATGCTGTGCATAGCAATAATGGGTCAAATTGGCCGATAATGTCAAAATAATTTTTATTATTGAATTTGTCAATTAGACTGTTACTACGCCTTATCAAAATAAAAATAAAATACCAAGAGATAATAAAAAAGGGAACACTAAAACAAATCGCCTCGGTGGCAGAATGGTCAAGTTTGGCTTGATATTTTGAAGTCCCGGGTTCAATTACCGGGTCGGTTTGTTATTATCAACCCGCAATTAGAAGCAGCGAGTAAAGTTGAGCCTTTAAACTGACCCACTGCTGGGCAAAGACCTCCACCATTAAAATCAATTCATGATTGATGAATACACGGACCCTAATTAAATCATCAACTACAAAAGCCTCCCTCAACTCACTACCATATAAGCTACTAAAATAAATAAACAAAAACTTTAATTGTACTAGCGGCCGCTCGCGGTTTCATCCGCGTGGTTCCCGTTCTCGTAAGAATATCGGGTTAAAAGTATCCTATCTGTTAATCCAGGGCATAAACTATCTGTATGCCGAATTTCATCCAAATCCATTCAGTAGTTTTTACGTGAAAGAGTAACAAACATCCATCTATACTTACAAACTTTCGCGTTTATAATCTTAGTAGGAAGGATAGGTTAGGATTTTATTGTAATTAGGAAAACGTTGAAAATATTTTCACGAGCAGGTTTTGAACCTACACTTTTTTGAGTCAGTTCATTCCTAGTCAGGTGCACTACCAACTTTGCTATCGTGCCTATAGCAGAAAAGTGTATGTTCGAATCCTGCTCGTGGATTTTTGTTTTCAACATTTTCCAAAATTTAATATTACTTCACTAGTTTCAACATTTCCGAAATTGCAATTTATTCGCAACAGTGTTTGCTTTTAATTATACACATAATTATAAAAAATAAATACATGTGTAATTAGCCTGGAATCGCTCCGCATCATCCGCCAAGCGTTAACCACGCATACAGGTCCTTCTTAATTATTTAAAGTCATAATTTGCTGTTTCTCGAGTGGGTAAGTGGATTGTGTAAATTCTTAAACATTCTAAGAAATTGACAGCCCTATTTAAGCAAGATACAAGCGGTGGTAGGCGAGAGAGGTGGTGCTAATCTGTAAAAGACGATTAATACGGAAACGGCGTACTCGTAATCGGTATTTATAGCATTTTTACCTTTCTCATTTAATCTTCGCGCACTACGTAAGCGAATTGTATGGATAGAATACAATTCGTTTAGCGTTATGAGATCGTTAAAATCAGATTCGAATTGAGTATCGATGGATTCGGCTTAACTTTTATAAGAGGAGTTTAACGGCACAATGAAAGCGCGTTTTCATTCAGATCCTGCAAGTTAAACAACTATCGCAAAGCCGGCTCGCTGGATAGGTGACCAAATTCAATTATTTTGAATTATAAGACTTTAAACTATCGTGTTGCATTGCATTTAAACTGTTTTAACGGGACTAAACACGATTAATTTTGTAAGTAAGTACATATCTACTTACTGCTTGACGTTTCGGCCGCGATGCTGCGGCCGTGGTCACAAGCGAACTGATCTCGTAGCAGCTACATGCTACGGATTACTGTAGCCTACACAATTGCATCCAAAGGCGACGTAGCAATGTAGCAGTAAGTATAGGTATTTTATTTGGTTTTTAACATTGTCATTGTTAAGGTAGGCGTCCATTAGCGGCGGATCGGGCCGGGGCGGATCGGTACGGGCCGCATGGCATACGTAACACTGCTATCGCGCTGCGGCCCGCCCCGCCCCGAACCGCCGCTAGTGGACGCTGCCGCTAGTAGACGCTATCCTACTAATATCCTATCCTACTGATATTATAAACGCGAAAGTTTGTAAGTATGGATGGATATTTGTTACTCTTTCACGTAAAAACTACTGAATGGATTTGGATAAAATTCGGCATACAGATAGTTTATAACCTGGATTAACACATAGGATACTTTTATTCCGATATTCCTCGTAGTCATACTGATATGACAAATTAGTATGACCATCAGGAAACGGCGGATTTTTAGACGCAGTGTGTATAGATTTAGAAATTGTTTAATTATACTAAACATAAAACACTTTAAATAAATATATTTTTTTCCATCACCAAACCCGTAGCTGGAACACGACACAACAGAATAACCAACACACAACAATAACACAATAATATACACACAATTACAACATTAATTCAAGAACTTTTCTTTTTCATATGATATACTCGTAGCTCCTATACCTGACGGATTTCAAGGTTGTCCCTTTCGTACATTTAAATGATTTTTATAGTCAACCCGTTAATAATCATTTCATTGCTGTCGATTCTTTGTTTTTAGTGTATGGGTTTTGAGCCATCTCTTTTGTGAGGACAAAGTTTGTAATGATTAAAATTATGACGGGATGATCAGAGATTGCGTCCGTGCGAAGCTGGGGCGAATCGCCGGTATACTTCAGCCAGAGCACAGGTGCGAAAATGAGATCAAAACTACTTTTTTTAATTATTATCATTTACTAATATAAAGATGATTCTAACGCCTGTTATCTTATATGTTAGGAATTAGTAAGAATATAGTTAAACAAAAAAACAATATTCCATAATATATTTTTTTATTCACTATAGTCAAAATTTTAATAAAAACCATAAAGTTACTATACTTCTAGGTATAGTAACTTTATAATAAAAACCAAGTATCAAAAGAATTGCGTCATACTACCTAAGAAATCAAGCAACATACGTATACAATCTTGTTTTTGATTGAATTTGGCGTCTTTCTCCTGTTGCTTTTCTTGAAACTTTAAAATCATGCAAAACAACATCTTCTGCACTTAGCTTTTATTAGTTTTATTAATTTTTACAGCCGCAAATAACATAAAATATCATTTCCGCAAATCGATAAAACAAGATCACGTAAAACTAGAAAAAAATCAACCAGTCTCAGGAAGCTCGAGTGGGTTTCGAACCCACGACCTTTGGATTGCCGGTCCACTGCTCTAACCGCTGAGCTACCGAGACCCCAGAAGACTCGTTGAATTTTTCCTAGTAGTTTGATTACGCTGCAAGCCAGCGGTATTACGTCACTGTGAGTGAAGTCTACCCTCACATTCGAAAGAAATACTATTGCAAGTATTTAACAATCGATAAAGACGTAATTGCTTATGAATATCTTTATTATTGAAATTTTGCATTCACAATGCTATATAGATAACGGATAAAATGTTTACTAGAAAAAAAATCAACCAGTCTCAGGAAGCTCAACTTTTTTTTCAACGACTTCACTCACAGTGACGTAATACCGCTGGCTTGCAGCGTAATCAAACTACTAGGAAAAATTCAACGAGTCTTCTGGGGTCTCGGTAGCTCAGCGGTTAGAGCAGTTGACCGGCAATCCAAAGGTTCGTGGGTTCGAATCCCACTCGAGCTTCCTGAGACTGGTTGATTTTTTTCTAGTAAACATTTTATCCGTTATCTATATAGCATTGTGAATGTAAAATTTCAATAATAAAGACACGTAAAACTACTTTTTTATTTTATTTTATTTTATTTATACACAAAACAGAGTCTCAACAAAAAATTAAAAATAACAATAGCAACATTTTCTAACATAGGTATGCTGGATCTCCACTCATTTGTGCAAACAGCATGCATAATCGAATACTTAACACTACATAAAAAAAAACGACAATATTAAACTACAGTAATAAAAAAAAACTAATAATAACAGTTCAGATTTAAATAAATAAATTAATTAATAATTTAAATTAATAATCAATTAAAAAAAACATTACCGGATTCGCTAATACAATCAAAAACTTAATTTGTTAATAAAATAGAAATATAAATGAAATTGGCTAGAAGAAAAATTATCAAAATTATTACTGACGTCCAACTGACAACTTAGGAGATTGATGTTGACATTTGCATTTAGCATTACCATGTAAGTTTGCTAAAATACCCAGGGACTACTTTTGATAGCCAGACTTTAATTGAGCATGCCCATAGAATAATAATGCCGCATCTTCTCTATTGTTTATATCTATGCCAAAAGGGTTAGTCAGAGACAAGGCAATGAGGACCTGCAAAAGCACAGTACGTCATAGTCCATGCATCAAATAACAACTGCACATGTGCTCAGTGTTATAGGCGGTGAGACCCTTTAGTCGCATAAAGTCCACTATATCAAAACGTCCATAGTATCAAAACGTACATAGTATCAAAACGTCCATAGTATCAAAACGTCCATAGTATCAAAACGTCCATAGTATCAAAACGTCCATAGTATCAAAACGTAGACTGGTGAGTTATTCGCCGCTTGCAAAAGCACAGTACGTCATAGTCCATGCATCAAATAACAACTGCACATGTGCTCAGTGTTATAGGCGGTGAGACCCTTTAGTCGCATAAAGTCCACTATATCAAAACGTCCATAGTATCAAAACGTCCATAGTATCAAAACGTCCATAGTACCAAAACGTCCATAGTATCAAAACGTCCATAGTATCAAAACGTCCATAGTATCAAAACGTAGACTGGTGAGTCATTCGCCGCTTTATGCTGTTGGATGTGTGTGCAGTCTTTAGTCCGTTAGTCGCCTTTTACGACAAGAGAAGAGATCGGTTGGTAGTTTTCTTTTAGTACAAACTACTATGATATTTTTTGGTGTATTGTACACTAGGAAATCTAAAAACATGTACAATGCGTCTCCTGTGCCCTTTCAGTCGCTTACAACGTAAATTTCAATATTGTTGTGTTGCCGCCTGTACAGATTAAGAAGCCAGCCCCAAGAGCGGGTCGGTAAGCGTCCCCTGAGCCCTTTCAGTCGCTAACAACGTAAGATCGGCCCTAATCCTGCACAAGTGGCCCATTCACACCCACTCGCATCGGAGCATCCTCGCTAAAGAGTTCTTATGCAGACGCTACTGTACCCTGAAATACCTTGAATCACGTGTGCGTTGTGTAGAGGATTAAATGAGGATGAATATGTGATATCTGTGTAAAGCGAATGGGGGGCAGTAGAATGGATAGGTTCGAGATGAGGGTTGCATGCCCAGAAATAGAAAAGATTCATACTTAGCTGGACATTTTTCCCTGAATGCCTGACTAAGGCTCGTATTCTAAAACCAAACTCACACTCAAATCTCTGCTTGAGTACAGTTAGAAAGGGATGGTGCTATTCATCTCATATATCGCCATCCTTTTCTAACTTTGATTTTGAGTTTGATTTTAGAATAAGAACGAGGCGCCTCTAGACACAATAAAAATATACTATTAATTGAAGCACTGTTCAGTGCGCGGCCGCTGTTGAAAGGTTAATATACACTCCTCAGGCCCCAAGCGGTCGCATGAGACCGCACCTACAAAAACACACTTGACTTTGTACCGTGTTTTCATAGACTTACAGACTACTTTAGTATGAACAAGTTTGGTTATTTCGGTTCTGTGGTACATCTTATGCATTGTTATCGCAAAATATCGCATAGTCTATGCGCAATTCTGTCAAATATGACGTTGCGCCAATTCTTTGTTAGAAAAGTGCCACGAGTAAGTGGTTAATGGACTTTCAAAAAGTAATGATATTTTTATTCTTTTATCCCGCGCCTGCAGATTATTGCGAGATCGCGCAACCACTTTAGTTTTGCATCTTTTGGCGAGCGCAACGGGGATAATCAAAAGCCGAACAAAAGTCGGACAGGCCAGACTTGCTTATGTTTAGCCGGACACGACTGTAAAAAGCCGGACACCTGGCAACCCTTCTCTGAATGAATACGAAAAATCCTGGTTAAGTCACCATAAATCTTAGTCATCCAATGTCTCCGTACCAGAAATGTTATTCGGGTAACAAAAGTCGGACAGGCCAGACTTGCTTATGTTTAGCCGGACACGACTGTAAAAAGCCGGACATCTGGCAACTCTACTCTGAATGAATACGAAAAATCCTGGTTAAGTCACCATAAATCTTAGTCATCCAAAGTCCCCGTACTAGAATTGTTATTCGGGTAACAAAAGTCGGACAGGCCAGACTTGCTTATGTTCAGCCGGACACGACTGTAAAAAACCGGACACCTGGCAACCTTACTCTGAATGAATACGAAAAATCTTGGTTAAGTCACCATAAATCTTAGTCATCCAAAGTCTCCGTACTAGAAATGTTATTCTGGTAACAAAAGTCGGACAGGCTAGACTTACTTATGTTTAGCCGGACTCGACTGTAAAAAGCCGGACACCTGGCAACCCTACTCTGAATGAATATGAAAAATCCTGGTTAAGTCACCATAAATCTTAGTCATCCAAAGTCTCCGTACTAGAAATGTTATTCGGGTAACAAAAGTCGGACAGGCCAGACTTGCTTATGTTTAGCCGGACACGACTGTAAAAAACCGGACACCTGGCAACCTTACTCTGAATGAATACAAAAATCCTGGTTAAGTCACCATAAATCTTAGTCATCCAAAGTCTCCGTACTAGAAATGTTATTCGGGTAACAAAAGTCGGACAAGCTAGACTTGCTTATGTTTACCCGGACACGACTGTAAAAAGCCGGACACCTGGCAACCCTACTCTGAATGAATACGAAAAATCCTGGTTAAGTCACCATAAATCTTAGTCATCCAAAGTCTCCGTACTAGAAATGTTATTCGGGTAACAAAAGTCGGACAGGCTAGACTTGCTTATTTTAGCTGGACACGACTGTAAAAAGCCGGACACCTGGCAACCCTACTCTGAATGAATATGAAAAATCCTGGTTAAGTCACCATAAATCTTAGTCATCCAAAGTCTCCGTACTAGAAATGTTATTCGGGTAACCGAATAAATGTAAGCTTGAGAGCTGTGTTAAATATCTAGCACCAAAATAATAAACAAACTAACGAACTAACCCAGTCTATTTATAGCTAACCTTTGTTCCTAGCAGCAAAATAATTGTAGTAAATTATTTTCAAAGGATCTGCGGTAAACATACATAAGTACATACGGTAACCTATCATAAATTCGAAACTTTCCTGTACGAATTTCAATTGTTAGAAAACGGTATGACGAAGTTTTAAATACCAGATTGTTGCTTTTACATAATTTTGTTGATCCATAAACTAATCATACATACCTACGTTTCATTTTCCAGAAAAACAATTAGCCGATTAAAAAACTACTTTTTTTCTTTTGGAACATGTTTTTTTTTTTATTGTTTTAATTCATAATACTTTGTGTTTTCAGTAAGGTTGTGCTACAAAAGTCAGTGAAAGAAACGAATCACGGCAAATCGACTCCACGTAGTCTTGTCTGCCCTACGCTAGAGTGTAATTTAATCCCGCGGAGGGGCGAGGAGGCCCGCGAGCTGAGGAGCAGGTTGGGTTTAACGCTCGCCGCCGTAGCTGAGGCTGGCTGGCAGAGCTGGCCAGCAAGCCGAAGCTGCGGTGATGAGCGAAAGCCATCTGCGACGATAAGCTCGCGTGGGACCGCCGGAGCCTTGCAGCGCCGGAGCCGTGACAGAAACTACGCCTGCTGCATGCTGCATGTTTGCTTGCATGCTGCATGTTTGCTTGCATGCTTAAACGTATTAGTATTATATACATTATGCTAGAAATAAGAAAATATACATTTTGGCAGACCAGCAAGAACGCGGAATGCAACAGGCGTTGCAAAAACTAGTCGGTGTAGAAATGAAGTATGTTGTTATTGGAAGAGTCAAACAAACCTAAGTAATTGATGTTTTAAAAACTTGTAGGAATGAAATAAACACCATAACGAAGCAAGAATTATGTTGTTGTTATCGGTGGTTTTAATGATAGGAATCCGTTAGAATTGAAAACTAATTTACTTGTATGATTTAGATCAATTACTAATACTAATTTATTTATACGTGGATTTACTCTGTAATGCGAAAACTTCAAAGCAGAATTGTTCTAAATACAATATGATTGATTTTGCTTTGAAGTTCATTATGAGACTTATGTCAGTTTTGGCGATCGCATGAGGTGTGTACATTTTCAAGGTATCAACAAATCGGTTGGTGCTGCCATTGTGCGCAACTACCAGTTGTCATAGAAATAGTTTTGTTATGTCTTGTAAATTGTAAATTTTAATGAAATTTTGCATGCTAAAGTAAAAATACTTTTTAAAAATGTTGCTACCTATACATGAAAGACATGCCCATCAAGAAATTCAAATCGTCCCTAAGTATATGAGTTACTGAGTAAGAAAAGGTTTTATAGTATTAATTTATTGTGTGCAAAATTTGAATACAACTTATTTTTAATTATAAAAAATTTAATTATTTTCTTGTTTTGCTAATTTAGATTTCTTTAAATATTTAATTGATTTTTGTTTTATGTTGTTTTTAGATTAATGTTTTATATTTTAGCGTTTTATTAACGCTTAAATATACTTAAGTAAAATTTTTAACACTGAAAAAAGACGACAACCTCAGGCAGGAACCTTTCCCGCCTGAGGTTGTCGTCTTTGTATATTTAAGCGTTAATAAAACGCTAAAATATAAAACATTAATCTATAAACGCAGCTTCGTCTTAACCGAATGTTCAAATATTTGTAAAAATATTTCTTTCGGATCTCAGAGGTGAAAACTTCTAAGATTTGATGAAGCAATGTTGACTAAAAAAAAAAAAACATTAGCATCAAGCACTGACAAATTTCGACGGTTAAAAGCCAGACCTCGGTAGCCAAGTGGTTAAGGCAGCCGCCCGGAATGCGGAAGGTGCGTGGTTCGTTTCCCGCCTAAGGTTGTCGTCTATTTTCAGTGTTAAAAATTTTACTTATGTTGTTTTTTTTTTTTACTTTATTTTATTGATGTAATTTGGATTTTTTAAATTTGATTATTGTTTTATTTTATCTAAATGATTGTTTATCAGCTAGACTCTCTCTGTATTTGCATACCAATTTTCGGTTAATTATGAGATGCTAAATGTGTGTAAGAACTTGTTCCTACCATATTTACAGCAATAAGGAGCTATTATATTCTATTATTTTATATTATAAACGTTCCTACGATTACAAGTTGTTCGGAGATATTATGGATTTCAGTTATTTGAAATGTTGTATTTTTATGATATTAGAAACGTTTTTCTGGAAAGTGAATCATCTAGCATTAAAGCTTCGGCCAAACGTTGAGTGGGATTTCAAAAAATTAAGATTTAAAAAAATAATAACAATCGCAATAGGCAATTAAAAACGTTGTCAATTGTGTTTTCGGTAAAAAGAAAATTATGGAAAACCAAAAATTACAAAACGTTTTCGGCCAAATAAAATTCGTACAAGAAAATTTAATATAGGTAACATACATACATACACATTAATCACGACTATTATCCCCTAATGGTTAGTCAGAGACTTGGCAATGTAGACAGCAAAAGCAGTCCTTCACCATAGTCCACTTTTCAACAAATAGCGAAATAGCGACTGCACATGTCGTTGTCGACCGTTCGGGGATCAATTGTCGTAAAAGCCACTTTGGCTAAAATCACTTTTTGATGCAGTCTTAGTCAGTTTCTCAAGATCTATCAAACTGTATTTTCATAATTGTCATATTCGCAAAAAAGTGTCTTTTACCACACAGAAAAATTTGTATTCTAAACACGTATTTCTTTTAAATAATGCTGTATAACATTCTAATTAAAATGAATTGCTTTATACGCCGTATATTTTATGCATGGCCGATACTAAATATTTTCTACAAAATATTTATATTTTTTTTACAATAGTTGTCGTAAAGTACGACTACATTTTGAAAATGGCTTTTGCAACCTAAGGATCAGACATAAATATTTACATTATTCTGCAGAATTGGTTGTAAAAACCAAAACATGCATTATGAGTGTTTTTACGTAACATACCTACCTAGGTAATTTCTAGTAGCTGTGGTGTACGTACGCCTATAGACATGGTCATTAAGCAGTAAACACCTGCACTCAAAATGGCACATTTTGTACAAAATACACTTGCGAGTAACCGCCGAGCCGATTTGTTATTTCATCATGTTAATATAATTGTTGGCAAATCAGGTAAGTACCTACTCAAAATGAATTCAGATTTCTAGGCCAACCCTTAAGAGATTGTTTTATTAGTAGTAAACAATAATGTTTGTCTAATAACCATAAAGTATTTCATTAGTTATTGGGTCGTACTGAGATAACAGTCATATTAATTAAATTTATTCCAATAGTTTGATACCAAAAAGTGTTTCATCAGTGTTCCAAAGAAAGTTAACTATCTTATTGATAAAGTTCATACCAATAGTTTGATACCACAATGTACTTATTCCATTCGTTTTGTGCCCTAAGTATTCCATAGAAAGTTTACTAATTGATTAATAAAGTTTATGTCAACATATAACTTTTTATGTTACATATAACTTATTTTATGTTTTGTACATACTAGATTTCAATCTGTATCATCTCTTGTTGTGATAGTAAAGCCTGCTTCATTACTTACTACTAAAAGTAATAACAAGAGATGGGACACAAGTAGATATGTCAATTATTTAATATTTTATATATATATTTTTTTAATATTTTTTCCTACACTCACACCAATCATTCTAGCCCAAGAGAAGCTTCGTTATGAAACTCGTTAAAATGGTTACTAGACAACGGATAAACATACTTAAAATACTTAAATACATACTTATTATACATAGAAAACACCCAGACCCGAGACAATTTAGAAAAACAATAAATTCTAAATTGACCCGACCGGGGATCGAACCCGGGACCTCAGAGATGGCGACTCCATGAAAACCGGTGTACAAACCACTCGACCAAGGAGGTCGTATTTGGTACTTTTGCTATTTAAAACATACAATTATAATAAATAGATAAGTAATTTCTATATTTTCGAGTTTTATTTACACATTATAGCCCCAATAAACGTCATATTATTATTCAAAGTTGCTCCAGTTGGCATTATACCTTAGTGGATATTTTTTTAAAGATTTTTGTTCTTAATAACTTTTATTATGGTAAAATAATAGTTTTTATAACAGAAAAATACTACATACTTAAATTTTAGCTACTTGAAGGTTGTTTTATCATTAGTTCTTTGATTAAAAGTTTTCAATTACACGACACGGTTTATGTATGTACGATGTACTAGAATATGACTAAAATACCTAAAACGCAAGTGAAACGTATTTCATCATCATCATAATAATTTTAATAGTCAGGATACTACTACAAAAGACTCGTATCCACAGTCATGCCTAACACTCGCTTCTTCAGAGAGATTCATCCATCCTCATTATGCGATATACACAAACTAAATGCTAGAAATAAGTATAAACTTTTAATTCCTAAATTTCGACTTCAGAAAGTTTATGGATCATTTATGAGACAAAGTGTCATAATTTACAATAAAATCCCGAACGATGTTATAATTTTGTCCTTTGACAAATTTAAGACACATGTTAAGGGCAGACTTTTAGAAAAGGGATCAATGACAAAAATGATTGAAATAACATTCCTCTAGTTTCGCACACACTGTTCTAATGCGTTCATAATGCCCGAGTAAAATTTTTAGCTTCACTTTTGTTTTTATCTTTTATTTTATTATAGAATTATTTTATGATTATTGATTGTATAATTTGGTAACGACATATTGTTTTGTAAATGTCGTTACTTCTATATTATTATAAAGCTGTAGAGTTTCTTGTGCCCGTTCTTCTCCACAGCTAAAATACGTCCTGAATGGGTATTTCTCCTATGCCTATCCGTCCATCCATAAAAGTAAAATTAAATTTAGACGATTCAAAATGCTTATTTTAAGCTTACTGAATATTTTGATTGATTTTTATTACATGTCCATCCAAGACAGTCTCTTTCCTCTCAACTTCTCTATCACTGGTGCTACTTTCATGTTCTCTCTAAGCTTTATACCTACATAGGTATATTATGAACATTATGAGACGTTAAATAGTTATCTTAAACCTTCAGAAGTTCAAGATAGTGCTTTACATAAAGTGTGGTATACTCGCCATGAAAAGGAGTAATGGGCCAACTCAATATTGGAAAACGATAAACATTGATAGTTCATAAGGTTTAGCATCTAAAGCGTGAATGGTCCATAATATCCTATTAGTGCTTATACAATAAAGTTTATAATGTGAAGGTTAGGTAAAACTATACGTAGTTACAGTTAAAATAATGTCCCACTGCTGGGCGAAGACCTCCATCATTGAAATGAAGAGATCGTTACAGCTAGTGATGGGTAATACCAACGCTTACCAAACACTGTTTTTTTTTAAATTTTTTTTATAACTAGCTGCTAGCGGTCTTCTCCCACTGAATGGGAGGCTTATTTTCTAATATTCTCTTTCATTCCAGTTCTATCATTTATTCCTCTCGCACTTTCATTCCTATTCTCTTTGTCATTCATCATCTTTTATTCTATTACGGCTGTGTATTGCCGTTTATTGTCTTGTTCAAATTTCCATGTAATTTTCTGTTTAACTAAGTAGATAGTTCATCATGTGCTTTCCTATCTAGCTACTTTTGTATTTACTTTATTTATTAATATGTATTCCTAATCTATTTCTGGTCTCGAGCAGGGGCAAACACGGGTTGGAGATCACAAACTCTGCCTACCTATGCATCAAAAATACGAAACACTTTTTGCCACGACCTCCGGATATCGCGCCGGCTTTGATATTCGACCCAAAAGGCATTACAATATAGAGTATAGTATGTAATAAAATAATGATAAAGAATCTACGTAAATTAAAATCGGCTAAATCTATTTATTATATTTTTACTGTGTTTATAATAATAACAGTGTCGCGTAGCGGTGAAAGAATACTACCACCCCCTATCTTCCCTTGGGTGTCGTAAAAGGCGACTAACGGACTAAAGGCGGCTCATACTTGCAACGTTGCAATTGCATAGAGCGGCGATGGGCTGTCACCTGTCACGCCGAGCACATGTGCAGTCGCTATTTGGTGAAAAGTGGACTATGGCAGAGGATTGCTTTTGCGGTCCTCTTTGCCTAGTCTCTGACTAACCCTTTGAGTCGTATTGATATGTATGTGTGTATAATAAATTGTCAGGGCCCTGATTCTGTATCGCAATCTATAGATTCCACACCTAAACCTTACCGCGCACAAACGTCAAACGCATACGTTTTTGGGAAGATATCGTAACTTTATAAGGAATTAACGTGGTTTTGAAACAAGGAATCGTTACAGAATAAGGACCCAGGACATGGTCTGAATCCACGCGGACGAAGACGTGGGCGGGCTGCCAGTTTAATATATTGTACGCTTCTTTGCAAATACAACAAAAAAGGAAAGAATGTATAAAAAAAGCAGTGAGTCAAAACTATCTGCCTCTGTTTAAGCATCGAAGCTTTGCAGCCGTGTCCGGCGTGGCTTACAGAAATTTTAATTAAAAATATACACTGAAGTGCGATGAAGAATTTCGGACAGCGACCCGCTAATACCTGAGTACATTGCCGGCGCGCAAATTAAATATCTGTCAGGTTCTAATAACAGCGGCCATCACTTTTATTATTATGCGAGCGCAGTCGTTGCATACGCTTTTCTCTTAAAGTTTGAATATAACGTTAATTATCAATTTATTGCCATTATATTAAATTACTCTATATTAATGTTTTTATATATTTTAGCGTTTTTATTAACGCTTAAATATTACTTAAGTAAAACTTTTAAACACTGAAAAAAGACGACAACCTCAGGCGGGAATCGAACCACGACCTACTGCATTCCGGGCGGCTGCCTTAACCACTTGGCTACCGAGGTCTGATTTTCATCCGTCGAAATTTGTCAGTGCTTGATGCTTATGTTTCTTAGTCAACATAGCTTCATCAAATCTTAGAAGTTTTCACCTCTGAGATCGAGGACGGGTGAAATCCAGACCTCGGTAGACAAGTGGTTAAGGCAGCCGCCCAGAAAGCGTAAAGTGCGTGGTTCGATTCCCGCCTGAGGTTGTCGTCTTTTTTCAGTGTTTAAAAATTTTACTTAAGTATATTTAAGCGTTAATAAAAGCTTCATCTTCACCGAATGTTCAAATATTTGTAAAAATATTTCTTTCGGATTGGTCGGTTGTCGTCTTTTTTCAGTGTTTAAAAATGTTAACTTACTCTAATAATTTACAATGTCAAAAAGTATACTAGGTGTCCACTAGCCCTGCACGATCCTGGCTGTTGTTGCAGTGTTCCGTTCTGAAGGTAAGGTACAGTCACTAACACCAATATGTATACACTTTGATTCTTATTCCATTGTATTAAGAGATACAATTGTTTACATATTTTTACTCGACTGTACTAGATTCAATGAAATGACAGGGCATAAAAGCATAAAAACTGATGTTTTAGTTGCGGTGTCCGCGCACCAGTGGGACGGGCCGTAAGCTCGTTTGCTGGCACATGAGGATATAAAAATCGTACCTCTTTTGTCCGTTTCAATATTGCGTAAGGTCTGACGAAGATAGCCACCTGCGTGGGTGGTTTGTAAACTGAAGATGGGAGTGGGTGATACAGAAATCGAAATAGCCAAGATTATTAAATGGATTGCTGCGCAGTTGCTAAATATAGACTGGACTTTTTATTATTTTACAAAGGGGGCGAGGCTTATATATCACTAAATAATAAATGACGCAAAGACCGAAGCACGCGGCCAAATATAGAAGTGCACTTTATCTATAGTATCTAACGATACAATCTTGTCTCTAAATGTAAGAACTGAACTGTGCAGTTTGTACTTAGTAC
This sequence comes from Scoparia ambigualis, assembly GCA_963921215.1. Taxonomy (NCBI): domain Eukaryota; kingdom Metazoa; phylum Arthropoda; class Insecta; order Lepidoptera; family Crambidae; genus Scoparia; species Scoparia ambigualis. Next base: position 11,690,733 of record OY992508.1, on the reverse strand, counting down.
TGTCGTTACGGCAACTGACTTAGTTGTGATTCATAGCTAGTCAGGCGGACTTTAAACAAGTCCTAATACCATCTAAACCCTGTACAATAATTATATACCTATAACTTAAAAGGTAGGGTAATTGCGCGATAAGCCATCTAACTTCTAAGATACAGAGACGGTTTACTTAACGAAATCTATGAAAACATAATTTTATATTACTAAGTCGAGTATCTCTAATCTTTCCGCCGTTTTCCACACTGTAAGATAATGTGAAAAGTTGGACAAAAGGCTTGATTCATTAACCCAAATCAATCACCCGGTTCTGAATTACCAGTTGGGGAAAACTAGAGCGATGCTATTCAACACTAAATAAAGGAATTTCGATTCAATGTCCTCCATTATTCTTTAAAGACGTTGCTTTTTTACAGCAACGCCAAGATAATGAGCGACAGTCAAAATTAAAAGATTTGTCGTATTTAACACCTATTTCTAGAATATCAGAAGCTTCGGTTGTATAATGCGTCTTTGCCCTGTAATTTCACGGGATCTTGTAGATCCCTTCAAATCGGAATACGGTAAAGAAAAAAGGTGCTTGTCGGTATGACTGGAGGAAATGTATATCCTCGTAGATACTGGTATGACAAATTAGTATGACCACCAGGAAATGGCGGCCGAAATAGGTATGAAAGTGGTCGCCATAGTATCAGATTCTGGGCAGAATACTTCTTACCTCCGTAGGGTTAAAACAATAAACTGACCAGCGAGATAAAAAAATCAGTGATCGAACCGCTATATGGGCTGGTCCCACTGAAATGTATCCCGGGCTAGTATTTCTAATTCTAAATGTAGTGCACAAAGAGAAAACACTCTTATATTATATATAGGCAAGGTAGATAAGCGTGTATTCTAAACGTAAATGCTCTTTCGGGTTGCGAAAGACGTGTGTATTATGATCTAGCAGTATAGATTTCGGGGTACCGAGATCGTGATGGATTTTGTACTAAGGGCTTTCTCTATGTATTTTTTGCTCGCTGAAACGGACAAAGGCATGAAACGGATAGCAGTAGTGATCATAGCGCTCTGTCTCTGTTGCAAAATTAACATAAATATTCTTTTGTGGTGGATATGAAGTGTACATAGCCGCAGGACCTAGGTGCAATGCAAGGTACATACATACACATCAGACAATCGCACTTTTAAAATAACGACTTTATTTTGTCACCACCTCTTCTCTTCCCTTGGGTGTCGTAAAAGGCGACTAATGGACTAAAGACTGGATCATCATCATCATCATCATCATCAGCCAGAAGACGTTCACTGCTGGACAAAGGCCTCCCCCAAGGATCTCCACCACGACCGGTCCTGTGCTGCTTGCATCCAGCGGCTACCCGCGACCTTCACCAGATCGTCGGACCACCTTGTTGGAGGCCTGCCCAAACTGCGTCTTGCGGTGCGCGGTCGCCACTCGAGAACCGTTCTGCCCCAACGGCCATCGGTTCTACGGGCGATGTGCCCTGCCCATTGCCACTTGAGCTTGGCGACTCTTTGGGCTATGTCGGTTACTTTAGTTCGTCTACGAATCTCCTCATTTCTGATTCGATCACGTAGAGAAACCCCGAGCATAGCCCTCTCCATTGCTCTTTGCGTGACTTTGAGCCTGCTAATAAGGCCCATAGTGAGCGACCACGTTTCAGTACCGTATGTCATCACTGGCAACATACACTGGTCGAAGACTTTCGTCTTGAGACACTGCGGTATTTTGGACGAGAAGATATTTCGTAGCTTACCGAACGCTGCCCAGCCGAGTTGGATTCGACGATTGACCTCTTTTTTAGAGTTAGACCTACCTAGCTGGACTGTTTGTCCCAGGTATACATATTCGTCAACAACTTCAAGAGCAGAGTCTCCAACCTTCAGAGGAGTGGGTACGACACGTGAGTTAGACATGATTTTCGTCTTCTCCATGTTCATTTTAAGGCCCACTTGTTGAGAGACTCTGTTGAGATCACCGAACATTGTGCCGAGTTCCTCCAGGGTCTCAGCCATGACTACTATATCGTCGGCAAATCGAAGGTGACTGATGTACACGCCGTTAATATTGATGCCGAGTCCTCTCCAGTCCAGAAGCTTAAACACGTCCTCCAGTGCAGCAGTGAAGAGTTTCGGAGAAATGACATCTCCTTGTCTCACTCCACGCTGCAGCTGGACTGGCTTCGAGCTCTGGTCCTGAAGACGAACTGTCATAGTGGCGTTTTCGTACAAACACTTCAACACTTCGATGTACCGGTAGTCAATTTGGCACCGCTGGAGAGACTGTAGCACGGCCCATGTTTCGATCGAATCAAAGGCTTTCTCATAGTCCACAAACGCTAAAAACTGCACATACATCCAACAGCATATAGCGGCGATGGGCTCACCACCTGTGACGCTAAGCAAATGTGCAATCGCTAATTGGTTGAAAGTGGACTATGGTAGAGGACTGCTTTTGCTGTCCTCGTTGCCTAGTCTCTGCCTCACCCTTCTGGGATGATAGTCGTGATTACAATTTGTATGTATGTATGACTTTTATTTTAACGATTCCTTTGAAAAACCCTTCGATCCTAAACAATAGATACACGGTCTCATGAAAAATCAAACTCAAACAATGTCAGCGCGTAAATTCATACATATCCAAATCCATAGATCAACATCAGAAATGAAACGAGATATAGATAAACATTTATTGTGAAGTAAACCTTAAACATTAGGCAGTAAAGTATAATTTATTTAAAATATTATTGGAGTTACTCGTACATCACTTTGGAACTAGGCTCGTTAGATTCAACCAAGTTGGAACAAAGTTCTAAATTCGAAATTTTGAGAGCAAAAACAAGGCATATTATACCTTGGTTCGTGGTGCTGTTTTTCAAGCAGCTATCGTGTAAGTACCTATCTCGTATATGATCGAGAGAAATACCGTACTAAAAAATTACGCTTTTCATTAACCAATTTTTCATCGCTCTTTACATTTTTTTATTATAGTGACTCGTGATAGTGACCACATCCTGCCACATGCAGCCGCTGAAGTCCAAAACAATAAAAGCGCTCCCCACCGTGGAACAAGCACGGTAACAAGCGCACCCATTCATGACGGCCTGCAAAGATGCCGGTTCACACCTCGCTTAAAAGACCCGGGTCTATAGGAGCTGGGAAACACATGCGCCGGCAAAGAATTCCAAAGCCGAATGGTCTTCCAGAGGAACGACTTGCCAAATTTTTTGGTACGAGTGCTGATAGTCTGCACTGTCACACACACTCTGTCCGGGAGAGGAAAGAAGAGGGCGGGATTAGTTCAAAAAGTTCTTCAGAACACTTTCAGTACTAATTCCGGTAGAAGACACTGAGAGAATCAATAAATATATTATATAATGACCAGTAAAATTGTTCCATTTGATTTTGCTTAGAGCTTTGGATGCTCGTATTTTGTACCTACGTTGGACCCAGCTGCCATCATATTATTATATCCGTGTATTCCCAGTAGTCCCGCTAAAGTTGTCTCGTGACAGGACTAATAGGATTTTTCTTCCCTGAGGTTCAGAGACACTTACGACTACATTTCTGACAAGATTTTTTGTGTTTTTCTGTGTTTATTTATAGCTAACTATTTATACTACGAGTACTACTGTGTTGCATATCATCATGTTTCAATAAAGAAATTCCTGCGTGTTCTTGATTAGAGAATTTGATGTGATTATAATTTACCTCTGTGTCAATTACAATGTTTGTGCGTATCTGTTTCACCTTCCAGACCTAAGGGACATCTTGAAATACTCATCCTATTACTACAGTTAATGAAAGCTCCGAAAACGATCCCAGTTGTCCCGTGTCCCGGTGTCCCGTGATGGAACAATATAGCGGGACTTCTGGGAATGCAAGGTTAATCCAAAGCATGTTATTGGCCTTTATAGCTATATGGATTTGAAAAAAGGAGACAACAAGATAACTCATATACTTAGGATATAATATACCATTAGATACGAGTAAGAAAAATTAAGTAGAATGCGAGGAACTTCCACTGTAGGTATGTGGGGCTCTCCTCGTTGCTTCCCCCCAAACTGCACTAAAAACGCAGTACTATCTCAATGCTTGCGAGGGTGGCTTGAGACCAGCTATTAGACAGTTAAGCTATTTTCGTTGGGTCACTGGATAGACCAAATTAAAAATATTCTTCAGCTCCCCCGTGCCACGCAAGGCGTGTTAAACTGTTTTAATACCGGTTGTTGTCGTAATATGGCAGTTGTTAATACCCGTATTTGGTCAGCTCTGTGGATAATGATCCAATCTCTCTATGTGCTGTTGTTCATGTGGGAAAGCCTGTGCCAAACAGCGAGACTATATACGAGAGTTTATACGCTAATGATGGTGACTATGAGAACTATAGAGCTCGCCAAGGGGGTGAACTAGAATAACGAAACGTCATTCCAGCAGCGCAAACCAACAAACACAAGCTCCACTGTCGTGGCTATTATCCCCGAGGGTAAGTCAGGGACTGGGCAATGAGGACAGCAAAATCAGTCCTCTGCCATAGTCCACGTTTCATCAATTATCAACTGCACATGTGCTCAGCGTGACAGGTTTTGAGCCCATCGCCAATCTTTGTCCTGTACTCGCCTTTTACGACACCCAAGGGAAATATTTGTTTACTTTTAATTTCTGTGTGCAGTCTCCCCGGCTACAACAAACGGAATGGGTTGAAGTGCCCTCGTCAAAGGCCGGCACGCTTGGTATTTTGCGAAGCTTACTGTCACAGCGTACGCTTTGGTCACGACAAATTGTATCTCTCGCAAACCGTTTATCTAAAGTTTGAGCTAAGCTAACCTATTTTTTATTTGACCAAGTCGTGAACTAGCCTGGGGCGACTCTGTTTGATAGGGCGGGAAACGACCGCAGCCCAATGACGTAAGAAAAATAGTAAAGTATAACTGACCTAATAATAGAATTATTTTTTTAAGCACACCTCGAGAACGGTTGAAAGCCCGGGTTATGTTAGAGTTTTCTCCTCTCTTCACGAAAAAGTCCATGTTTACCTAACTAATCATCTTCCACATAAATAATTATATAATATTCTCCATTATACAAAATACAAATCATCATTGGCCTTTGCGTCTATTGCAGACGATTTATGGTGCAATGTTGGGCAAACACCGTTTTTGGTGGCTGAAAAGTCCGATGCGAGAGCGACATGTTCTACCGCAGGCCTGACAATAAAATACAAATAAGTACATACATTTTAATAATATACAGACAACAAAGGTGGACTTATCAGCTCTACAAGAGATCAATTCTAACCTACCAAATATTAATTAAAATAATTCATTCCATCCAGAAGGTTCATTAGTTATTTACCACACTATCCAAGAGTTTTCAAGTGGCCAGCTCGAAAAGGGACCCGATTGTTCACTAATGCATCACTAGCAGAGCCAAAGTTTCCTATGTTTCAATCACTTTACTTCGACAGGTCCGTAAATCAAAAGTTGGGAGGAAAGTCAACAAAAACAATGATACTTTCAGTGATGTTTTGGTCAATTAGTTATATGGGAAGGACGAGGAGACTACTCCACATAACACAATTATGAATTAGTTCGACGGTCGGTGATGTAGAACTTGAACATTAGCACCAAATTAGTTTCAAACTGTTGTCCCTAAGTTTTGTAACAGTGCTTTTAACGGTACAAAGCAAAGTTGGAAGTTTATAATACTACATTGTAATATACTTATACAAGCGGCCGCTCGCGGTTTCACCCGCGTGGTTCCCGTTCCCGTGGGAATATCGAGATAAAAAGTATCCTATGTGTTAATCAAGGTTATAAACTATCTGTATGCCGAATTACATCCAAATCCATTAAGGAGTTTTTACGTGAAAGAGTAACAAACATCCATCCATACGTTCCCGTGGGAATATCGGGATAAAAAGTATCCTATGTGTTAATCCTGGTTATAAACTATCTGTATGCCGAATTTCATCCAAATCCATTCAGTAGTTTTTACGTGAAAGAGTAACAAATATCCATACATACTTACAAACTTTCGCGTTTATAATATTAGTAGGATAATAGAGCTGTGTGGTAGCGGCGCAGTGTACAAGGAATACACCAACCCATCGCGTCCCTTGAGTTTCGTAGGCGACTAACAGACTAAAGACTGCACATACAACCAAAAGCATAACGCGGCGATGGGCTCACCGCCTATCACGATGTGCAGTTGTATTTTAATTTAAGGCTTCTGTGGTTCTCATTGCCTAGTCCTGACTAACGCTTTAGGACGCATAGTCTAAGTGTACCGTCGAGGTAGAGACATCGAGGTAACGTCATTCGAACTAGAGTATCAGACCCATCATTATAGGTACTGCACTGAAATTTTTCAGCCAACCCACTCGCGATATATTTTTAACATATTAAATTTGATATAAAATACTTTTCATCTATTAACCGGCTCGGTGAAGGTTGTTCTATACTCGGAAAGACCCGTCGAGGAAGAGATCCTTCGAGGTATTGACCTTTCGAGGTAACGAGCTATCGGTGATGTACCGTCGAGGTAGAGGCATCGAGGTAATGACTATCGAGGTAACGTCATTCGAACTAGAGTATCAGACCCTATAATGTTTTTTTTTTAACATTGCACTGGTTTGGTGTGTGTGTGTTTGTGATGAGATTATTTTTATGTAAACATAATTTTTTTTTAAATTAACGGTTGCAAATTACTAATATTGACTTACCTGTTTACACCTGCCTACCCAATGTTATGACGGGAAAAAAATAGTTAACCTAACGATTGCATATTTTATAGGCTTCATACTTTCGATTGGTACTTATGTAATTTATCTATTATCCAAACCAGTGCAATGTTTAAAAAAAAAAATTAAATATTTAAGTAATCATATACTGGACTGAAATTTTTCAGCCAACCCATTCACAATATAGTTTTTAACATATTAAATTTGATATAAAATACTTTTCATCCATTAACCGGCCCGGTGAAGGTCGTTGTATACTCGGATCCTCTACTAGCATTTCTATTGGTCGTTTGCGCCCGCATGCGGGGTGCGTGAAGATTTTTGAAACGCATGCCACGCATGCAACACATACATTCGAAAAGGTCTTCTCTTTATTTCTGAATCCCCTTAAAATCCATCGGCAGTTGTAAACCATAAAACCTTCGGTTAATCCGAATGTCACCGCCTACAAAAATTCGTGTACATATTCACTGGTTGACTGTTAGAGAATGCTATATGGCATTAAGTCCGCCGTTTGCTGTATTTTAGGCAATAAAGAAAAAAATAAATTAATAAAATAAATAAATGCGGGGCCTCCCCGCTATCGGACTAATGATCGACTTATCGACCAATGAAAACGCGCCCTTAAGGATAATAGTAGTGAATTTCTGTATGTAAGTATGTTTGTATTAATCTTACATGTACTTTGAGATATTAAAATTTGGTCACCCATCATCTCAAAGACCGTAACTCAAACGCGCTAGCCGCTGCGCAAAAGTTTTAATTAATTCGTCTTAATTAGAACAGATGTCGTGTTTCTCGTCTTTGAGATGTCTCACGAAACCGTCTGGTGGAATCTCATATATTATTATTAAAATATGTGTGTGGTTGTGGTTCTATGTATACATACATACAACCTCGTATATACAGGGTGTTTCTTGTTAGGTGTCAAGCTGATGTGAGGTGATAGGGAACTACCTTATCTATCTATTGAACCCCCATCTATGTTCAGTGATTTTTAGTAGTTTTCGAGCTATATTTTTTTTCTAAGTATTTTATTACGACACCACTTTAAATTAACTTTTTGTAACTTGTATTGATATAAGAAATAGGATTACTTAGTTAAAGAAAAGTAGTGCACAGAAATGTCTACGCAAAAAAAAGATACTACTTACCTACTAAAAAATAAAGTCCTTCGTCGTAAAATACTTAGAAAAGAAAAAAAATATAGCTCGAAAACTACCAAAAATCGCTGAACATAAATGGGGGGTTCAATAGACAGGTATAGCAGTTCCCTATCATCACACATCGGCTTGACACCTTACAAGAAACACCCTGTATATACGAGTACCTACAAGATTTTTGGTAGATTTATCTGGAACTTTGAGTAAACATATTAACGAACTCGAACGGTTATAAATTCATCAACACTAACGAATCGATATACAATAAAAATATATTTGAATATATTTTGAAAAAAGTATATTTTAATTTTAGTAACTGTGCATTAAACTAGACCTAAGTTCACCAATAGATATTTAAGTTTTAAATAGCTGTTTACATTATAATCGGCTGTTTAACAATATTTTGCTGTTTACTAAGCATTAAACATTGCCTAAGTAGGTACAGTAATCGGCTGTTTAGCTTTGTTGAGTAAAAAAAGAGTTAATTGAGGGTTGGAATAATCGACTGACCTTGTAGAATGGCGTCGCGTCGCTTCTCGGGGTGTTATTTCTTCGATGTTTTTATTGGCGCAACTGATGTTTTCATACGCGCGCGAGTACCGCGGCCGTGGATGATTTGATAGATTTAATTTTAAGATGATTTTCTACTGTTACTGGGATGGAAGCCGCAACGGGGAGCAGCTTGACCACCAGCGATGCACGATGAACACGAAGAATCGAATATTCCATATGAGGGGGTTACTTTCAAAACCCACTAAAACGATTTTTTATGAAATCATTGTTAATATTTTTAAAGATACTGTAATTCATTTCTTTTAATTTTCACCAATCAGTTATCATCAAAATCCACTATATCCTGTAAAAAGCGACTAACAAAAATCAATGTTTGTTGCAAACACCACTAAAATCGCATGGTTGCGTTTCAAATTCCACTAAAACTGCGATAACCAATCATATCGCGGCATTCAAATCAGGTGACGCTTTAAAAAGTATGGCATTGCATCCAAGTTAGTAAAGACCAGTGCGTAGATTTAATTACTTTTTACTGTTTTAAAATGGAGGAAATGTTATCAAGCATTAAAAAATGAGATCCTAAACATGCAAGAAAAAGAATATCTGACATGACAAAGTGGAAACGTAAGGCGGAGCAAATAAAACAGTATGTTAAATCCACTTATGAAACTACCAATACTATCTGATTGTGATGTTATGCAGAATGAAGCCACTAATTTTAGCATACTATTAGTTAGGTACTCCAATTCAGACCGTATGAGTCCGGTAACGTTTATCATTATCAATTTATATACTTATAGCTTTTCATAAAAATTATAAGGTTTAAGTTACTTATAATTAAATTAAATAAAATTAAAAATAATGTTACAAAAAAAAATTGTGAACATGGGTTTGAGGATAACTTTTGACATATTTAATTGATAATGTTATAATTAAGTTATACATCATTTCTTTTTTATTTTAAAGGTATTCACTAAGTGGAATTTTATTATAGCTAGATACTAATAATAAATATTTAATTTTTTTCGTACTACATATTTCATTAATCATAATTCATAATAATATATTTCATTCATGTAATAATGGTGTTCATTTTGAATAAAATCATCCATGCGAAACGATTTGTTCGGATCAAAACCCGACAAAATGAAACATGTCAGTTTCATAGTCCGCCATAATAAATAGTGCATATCAAAGGCCGGTAAAATGATTAAATTTTTACTTATAATTCCCTTATTAATGCAATTTTTAAATTCAAAACACAGTCAAAGTGCTGCCACATGAATACTACTTAATAGTAAATTGTAACATAAACATTTTTTTCCGAAAGCCAAACATAAACTAAAATTTTTAGTTCCCAATACTTAACAAAACGCGTTTTAGTGGATTTTGAAAGTAGACCCCTCATATAGGATTGGGTAGGGATAGGAAAGAATGTATCCTACCTACATATTTTCTTAATATTTATTTATGTCACTGCAATTGATACAGATCATATTATTATCTTTACCTATCAGCTTAATAACATGGAAGGCGGCTTCGGTTAACCATTGGTTACCGCTTCATTATAATCAAATTGTCAAATATGTACCCAAAACTTATAAAAATTAAGGACGATTTTACTCAAATATTTATTTTCATTATTTAAATCTTTGAAGAGAATCGTATTAAATTATTTCAAACATATTTGAATAATTTTGCGCGCTAGAGAAGTCGCAATTATTTCGAATATAAAAAATAAAAAATAATTATTTGATTAATTGACTGACACTGAGACTATGTTCAGTACACATTGACAGTAGAAATGATACATACATACATAAAATCACGACTAAGTATTATCCCCGAAGGGTTAGTCGGAGACTAGGCACTGAGGACAGCAAAAGCAGTCCTCTTCCTCTGCCACAGTCCACTTTCCACAAACGACTGCACATGTGCTCAGCATGACAGGTGGTGAGCCCATCGCCGCTCTATGCTGTTGGAAGTATGTGCAGCCTTTAGTCCATTAGTCGCCTTTTACGACACCCAAGCAACCGAAGTAGAAATGATGCTAAATAACAAAGACGTTTACGCTATGCTATGGACATGGTATATTTAATTTTATTTCGTAGTATTATAATGCTATACTACCATTTTATGATGTCGTTTGGCTCCATTCAAAGGTATACGCTGACATCTCAACAAGTAATGCTAATACCATTCGATCTATTTTGACATATTCATTTAAAAACATTCGGTAAGTAAACAATTCATTAAGGCTCGAGTTCATGAAGTACTACGAAACCAAGGTATTATAATCATTCCGTTATTTTGTGTAACAATTTTATTGATTAAATAGACCGCGTTTTTTTGTGTTTACCAGGAATTTTTTATCAATAGTAAACTGAACAAAAGACCCGGGACTATAGGAGCTGGGAAACACATGCGCCGGCAGAGAATTCCACAGCCGAATGGTCTTACAGAGGAACAACTAGCCAAATTTTTTGGTACGAGTTCTGATACTCTGCGCAGTATGATGGTGGTTCCTAAGACTAGCACGTGTAGTCCGGGAGAGGAAAGGACAGGGTGTGATTAGATCAAAAAGTTCTTCGGAACACTCTCCGTAGAAATTCCGGTAGAAGACACTGAGAGAAGCAATGTCTCTACGCAGCTGCATGGAGGTCCTCAAGAGAGGCTGTAACCTGAGCATCTCTAACAATGCGTACCGCTCGCCTTTGCATTCTATCAAGTGCATCGAGAAGGTATTTAGCGGAGCCGTCCCATAGATGGGAACAATACTCCAGGCTCGATCCATCTGAGTCGTGTACAGCAAACAGCGCTGCTCAGGTGTAAAAAACCGCCTCACCTTATTTAGAATACCCAACTTACGGGAGGCAGTTAAAATAACACTCTCGATGTAGCATTTAGGATTCAGTTCCTGGCCGATGTCCATGCCAAGAATGCTGAGGTCCACCGAAATGGGTAACGGAGAGGTCTTGTAACCTCCCCCCCCCTCTTATTAAATTGCTACACCTAAATCTAAACCTATATCTAATGCCTTTCACACCTATATGCCTAGCTACCTTATAATACATACACACATCCTCGCCGCTTTTACCTTAACTTAACTTATTATCTAATTCTTAAAACTAATTAACCTAATTTATCTACAATCTAATGGTTGTGTCTGGAGTTTTTGTTTAGTGCGTATTGTTTGTATGATGATGAAACCTTAGCATAGCTTAATTCTATTTGCAGTGAATTTCAGTCAAGCAATGTAATATTATAATAACTACTATTTTGGCCAGATCGTCTAGTGAACCCTCCGTTGTTAACCGCATTTAAGTAACTCAAGTTCTTTCGTGAAAGTTTAGTAATTGGCTTATCCCTGTGTTAAATTATTTTCTCCTGACCTAATTACCTACCAGTCTATAAATCATAACATAAATATGTGTAGCCTAGCAATGACTCCGTCTGAACTGTGACCTAAATCCTTCACTGCAGCTACGGGGAAGATTTGTAACCACTCAAAGGTAATCAGATGATAGCTTAGCTTGTAGGTATTATTATTTATTATCAGTAGCATGATACATAAGAAGCCTGGTGCAATTTATATAAAGGTTTAGTGGAATTATAAAAGTCTTGTGGAAGTATAGGAGCCTTGTGGAAGTTTAAAAGTCTTGTGGAAATATAAGAGTCTTGTGGAAGTTTAAAAGTCTTGTGGAAATATAAGAGTCTTGTGGAAGTTTAAAAGTCTTGTGGAAATATAAGTCTTGTGGAAGTTTAAAAGTCTTGTGGAAATATAAGAGTCTTGTGGAAGTTTAAAAGTCTTGTGGAAATATAAGTCTTGTGGAAGTTTAAAAGTCTTGTGGAAATATAAGAGTCTTGTGGAAGTTTAAAAGTCTTGTGGAAATATAAGTCTTGTGGAAGTTTATGAGCTCCAACCGCCGCTCCATAGCGTGCCATTACATCTCATTGTTTAATTATGGCCCCGTCCACTTTGGCTTTAACATTAATTATTAGCTTGTAGCTTTAATTCTTTCAAACTGAGAATTTACATCTCTTCTCAAAATCTAATTTCATTTTACATTATGAACTATGTGTTAGCAATTTAAATTCTTATTATTCCACATAAATCAATAGAGTTTATCTCAAGGCTTGCTATCATCCAAATATCCTTTTCACATTAAGAACTTAATTATTCAATGCAATAACTTATATTCAGTTCCGTAAAGGGTGGATAATTTAATCAAACGCCACTTCAGGCGGTGGCTAAAGTAGAATGCTATTAATACAGGTAAAATTACTTTTATTTACTCCTAGTATTTATTATACAGGTCTTATAAAGTTCCAATATAACTACATTGGATTGGCTGCATTGGCAGATTATCACATCTTAAGTTTATTAAAGGATGTTTAATTCATTCAATATCCTTGACTTTAGGAAGTGAACTGAAATAGAATACTATCATTTGAAGTAAATTACTTTGGGTTACTCTTAGTGTTCATTATACAGATCTTATAAAGTATAAGTACATCTCAAGTTTATTGAAAGATGTTTAATTTATTCAACATCCCTGACTTTTAGGGTAGTGAACTTAAGTTAATTATTTTTTCATTAACTTCCACCCTCTGTCTCTCAGACTGAGTGGTTAATTTGATAGACTACTAAATCATAGTTAGCATACCTTTAGTAGGTAGTAAATTAGGTAGTTAATTATCACTGTTAATCATTAAATAAATTACATTTAGAAGTTATCTTTTACTCACTTTAATAAGTATAAATTAGACTGTACTAGGTATTAGTCTGATTGATTAGATTGTTCCCATCAAATATTTCTATGTTTCATATTATTAGAAGTAAGTACTTACATATCTTAAGAGGTCTATTCAAATGGTATTAGTAGACCATTGTCAGGCTAATTAGCTGGTTGTTATCAATCAATTATTTCTATGTTTCAGATTATTAGAAGCTCATAGCTTGCAATGTCTTCTTTCAACGACTTACCCTAGGTTCTAAACTGGTTTTAGTTGTTCAGTTTGTATCAGCTTATTTTTGCTAAGGTATCGGATGTAAAATTTTCCATACTTTGAAGAGTATAGCCATGTGAGATCGTATTGCATCCCAGGGAAAGCTAACAAATGCCTGTTTGGTCATTTCAGTGTTAGAAATCAAACATCACAGTACGACTAAGCTTATTTGCTATAACTTTTTAGTATTTTTCTTGTAATAGGAAACCAGTCTAGACTTTTAGGTATTCCAAAGTAATGATGGTACGATATTATCATGCTTCTATTAATTATTTAAAATGAATAATTAATTGGTAACAACTTTAGGAAAACAATTAGAATTTTATCGGCCTGCGGTAACAGATTACTTGTCTAGCTAGGACCCACATCACTTCATCATAATTTTATTTAGCGCCGTAACTTAATTATCCCTACCTTATTAGTCTGAATTAATAACTAACCATATATATATCCGCCTACCTATAGACTCCTACAACTTTCCTCACTTGAAAATGCCTATATTTTGTCGAACTAACAGTCCCTTTTGTGTACCTTGCAAACTAGGCCAAGCCTCATTTAATTTAAATTCGTGGTGTGTGGTGAGAGTCGCATTGCCCCTGAAAGCAACTAACTCCTAAATGTTCTATCAGTCGAGCCAGTATACTCAGTGTGTTATTTTCCTATCACTACACTGTATGTATGGAGGTAGACTCGAGATTGGACTGGGTCATACGGGTCTACCTCCAGCTAAATGGTGTCTGACCTATCTTCAACTTTCACTAGGGAGACAACTGTCTCTCCCCCATTACTCCGTCGAAGATAGTGTATTGTTTAGCGTAATAGTGTAAAACGCCGATCTTATTAAATACAATCAAAGATCATCCAGACCGAAGTCTGTGGAAAGGTACATAGGTTTTTGTTGCCACCGTGATTCGTTTCCGCCGATGTACCCCAGAATACTTCATTCCGTTAACGGATTCGAGTTGCGATCGCAATAGTTTACTTTATTAATAACTTTCAATTTCACAAATCTTAATTAATATCGCAGCTCGAATATCACTTAGCGCACTATCAAAGCTCGGACGCTATTTTTCCCGTATGAGTCGTACCGCACTCTTAAGTTGGTCCGCACCGCAGACGTCCCAAAACTGAATGCCCGCTAATTTTCCGCCCTTTTCCCAAGCATCTTAACTTTCGCGCCACGCGCGCCTAAGTTTTGCCCGCGCGAGTCCGCTTTTCTTCCCTTCAACCAATCGCTAGCCGTTTCCCCGATGCCCCCCCGCCTTCGCGTCGCGCCACGTGGAGCTATCATCCGACCTCTCTTTCTGTCTTTCTCTCAACCTCTCGCTCGCTCATTGCCGCTTTCGCCGCGCAATTCTAAAATTTTTCCATAATCTAACCAAATCTCGTCAGATAGCCAATATTACATCTTTGAATATCTAAATGTAGCCTTCTATTAACAATTCCCTCTCAATAATCATCCACTTAAGCCAATAATCCTGTATTTTGTGAAATTATAAAAAGTTCCGTATTCCGACCATAGGTGGCGCCCGCCCGCATGTCTACCGGCTTGCCAACCTACGCCTATGTCACAAGGCCACACAGAACAGTCCCCGCGAAATTCAAAATAAAGATAAAGCCCGTTGCCAACCTAACACGAAGCTCAAGTAAATAACTCACGCTAGACGGCGCCTATGTCGCAAGGGACGCACAGAGCAGTCCCCGCGAAATTCAAAATAAAGAAGTCAAACTAGCAACCTTATGCGAAGCTCAAGTAAATAACTCACGCTAGACGGCGCCTATGTCGCAAGGAGCACACAGAGCAGTCCCCGCGAAATTCAAACTAAAGATAAAGCGCTAGACCACTGACCATTATTCTGAACTAGTTTATTATTCCCTTTTCATGCTTATTATTAATGGTGCTACGCATTAATATTTATTTTAGTGCTACTCCCATGCATTCCTTACTAACGGACGGATACCATTCATTCTGTACCGTTACAGTCTGAAAAGAGGGAGGTGTATGGAAGGGTTACCTTGGACGTGGGGACTTGTAGGGAAGTTACCTTGGACGAGAATACACAAACCTGGGTTTTGCTAGCGTTAAACTCGACCAGGTTTTCAGATCCCCACTTAGAGACACGATCGAGAGTCAGGTTCAGTTTGGCAACCAGTTCTTGCCTTCTCACCACGATTTCGGCTTTATTTGCCGCAGGATGTCCCAAGTACCGCTCATGCACTGTACTGACATCCGCATAACAATGAATATTGCCCAGATACAACACGTCATTAACATGCAGAAGAAATAGAGTAGGTGAGAGCACAGAACCCTGCGGCACTCCGGCATTTACTTTGTAGAACTTGGACGGACTACCCTCACAAAGGACACGAATTCTCCGCTTGGTTACGTTGTAATTCATGAACACGATTATAACACAAAGTGTAATAAATATTGCCACCATATTTAGAACTTTATGTGGATGAAATAAGATTAAATACCAATAAAATATTCAAACAAGTTCTTCCAAATAAAGAGTTAAAAAATGAATTGACTTTCATTATTTACAACAAATAGTTCCTTTAAAAAAATATAAGTGTGTATAAATAGGTTTTGAAATTATTTCTCCAATTGTTTCTACCGAAGTTTGAAACAACATTTGAAAGTAGGTGTAACATTGGACATGTAAAATGTTTTACATAGAAACCTACTTTAGTGGTAAAGTGCTTTCTAGTGGCATTCTCTGCGATACTAGAATATTCTCTGCGGCAAGTTTATTGAATTCGAACGTAAGCCCTATGTTAGTGACCGTTTTGCCGACACAAATCCCCCTAAGGGATTTGTACCCAAATCAACTGTATCCGATATTGAGGTTTTCTGAATACATTTCCAATTCGGGAAACTGATACAAATTACCTACACAAACATAAAAACCGGACAAGTGCGAGTCGGACTCGCCCACCGAGGGTTCCGTTATAACATTTTTTTTAATTAAATAAGCAGGTATGCATAACGTTAGGTAAGTACTACATAGGTACACCAAAATTATTAGGTACCTACTTATAAAAAGGAAAGAGGTTTTTTTTTCATTCTTCGACATAAATCGAAAGCATATAATCATCATAAAAAAAATTAAAATCTGTTAAAGCTTGTGCCAATGAAGCCCTTTCATACGATACCCCACATGACACGGTTAACTCAATGCAAAATTTGGACCGCCGTTCCTGGCAGACCCTGTTTTTTGATGATTAAATTACAAATGTATAGTTTTCAGATTGTTCCCTATACTTGTAGTATAAGACAGTAATACTTGTCAAATTTCATAGTTCTAGGTCAACGAAAAATCCACTATAAATTTTGATTCCCGTGTGAGTGTCGAAATATAAGTTATTTGCGGCATAAACGGTCGTATCTTTTTTACGTTTACTTAGGAATTTGATTTTTTCACAGCTTCAAGAGACTGTGTAGACCTGAGTATATCGTTTTAATTTCAACTCGATACCTTCACGCGTTCCCGAGATAAAGGGTATTGACATACAGACATGTGGAAGGATAACAAAGTGATCCTATAAGGGTTCCGTTTTTTCCTTTTGAGGTAAGGAACCCTACAAATCATCTAATTTTTACATATTACTTCAACCTGACGTTTCGTAAATTCGATGTTGACTTTTATAAGTATTACAAAACCGTACAAAAATATGTAAAGTATGAAGTTCACTTCGTTTCATTAAATCTTTTTGAACATAATCGCAGTTTTGAAATCAATACAGGGTGTTTGGAACTACTTACTTAGTACAGTTTTATTTAGTTCGAAATACTGACTAACCATCAGAAAGACGATAAAAGCCAACCGCATCATTTCACGGAAAAGGTTTTTGTTCTCACCTGCTTCGTGATCACAATGACGAACAGTATGTACCCGTTGAGCAGCAGACCGATCGCAGAGATGACGGTGACGGCCACGCTCAACGCCAGCGCCACGGCCTCGTCGCCCAGTGTCTCCGTCCCGTTCATCTCCTTGCGGGCTGCGTAGCTCCGTCCCGCTCTATCACACGGCTACCCGGTGCATGGTGCTACGCTTCGTCACCTCACTGCAGACGCTGCACTCCATCGCGCCATTTGTTCGGATCTGGAAATAATGTGACTGCTTTAGTTGCGTGTTTTTCGAAGTTCTTTTGTTTTATCCACTACGTGTAAGCGTTTGCCTCACCTCCGAAGGTAAAAACGCACTTCACCCGGAATCCTCAACCACTAATCAACTGGTTATCTTTTATCTAAACTGTCGGAACATTTTAACACAACAATACTTTTAGTATTTTTAGTTTTACTTTTAGTATTGTTGTAGTATTGTTGTTATGCGCCAGACTTTAGATAAGATGGTGGTAGTAAGTTAGATTGACTTAACAAGCCCTACCACCAATCAAACCAACTACACAAAGATATACTCTTCGCTGGGAATCGAACCCGAGGGACCTCTGGGTCTTACATCGGTGACTAGCCACTAAACCACAGAGGCGGTGGAATAGCACAGATATGTAAACCAAGTATGTTCCAAGGCAATTGCCTCCCTGCTCTCTTTCTAATATTTGGGGTCTATTGCTTGGCTTGTTGTTGGCCATATACATATGGTTAGTCAGAGACTAGGCAATGAGGACAGCAAAAGAAGTCCTCTACAATTAGTACCACTTTTCACTAAATAGCGACTGCATATATGCTCAGCGTAACCGGTGGTGAGTCCATCGCTGCTCTAGGATGTATGTGCAGTATAGTCTGTTAGTCGCCTTTTACGACACCCAAGGGAAGAGAGGGGGTGGTAGTATTCTTTCACCGCTACGCGACACGGTTTACTGCGGTTTGTGGCTTCTTATAAAAATCTAATTATTAGTTTTTAAACGTAAGTGTTATAAAGTCCAATATACTGACGTTACTCTCAATATACTGTATGTACCTTTGGTTGTTGACCAATCGTTTGCATGAGCTCGTCCCTGCACCTTCGCTTAGGGTGTTACCAGACCAATCAATCGATCGTCGATCGACGGCATCGATCAACGTCGATCGAAGTTGACTGACTGGTCTGGTAGCTTTAATCGATCGACGGATACCGTTTGACTACCCAACTAGCAAAATTTCCTCTTACAAACATCCCAAGAATATAAATTTACCAGTCTTATGGTACTCCGATAGACTGCTATAAGTGTGGATTTGGGCGCACTTAATAAGTCTATTTACCCTTAAATATATCTTAAAATGGTCTCGAGAAGTGTATTTCCAATCTTACAAAATTCTTGTTGATGCTTTAATAATACCAAACAGACTTACAAATGATTTACAAAGGCAATCTTTATGGGCATTTAGCCTTATAATGCACTTACTAATGCTGTTCTAAGTGTGATATTACTTGTAATGCTCTTTGCGAGCTTTTAGTAAGACATGTAATCAGATGTAATCACAGTCCGCCGAAAGGATTGCCAAGTGCTCGTGAAACTTTTCTAAATAATAAGAAGAATATTAAAAACGTAAGTTTTCGTTTCTAAGGGCATTTTGCTAGCTGGGTAACCAATCGATCGACGACGGTCGGTCGACGTTGATCGATAGGTGTGGTATCTTAATTTAATCGATCGACGGGATACTGTTCGCCTAACCCGTCGATCGACGTTGATCGATTAACCCCGGCTATATTCCATCAGTTTCTTACGAAATGTATTCAGAAGAGGACTCGTTGTTCTTGGCCAGTACGATGTTGCTCGTACTATTATTACGGAGACGCAAACGCAGAAGAATCTGGATGCGACCGTTTTTCAAAGCCAAAGATCGCTTATTTTATCCATATGACATTTTAAGCAGCGGTTTTTGTTTATGTTTTTTTTTGCGTAGCGATTGTCATTAATTTTGAGTTTATTTTTTTAATAGACAACAGAAAACTATCTCCATACAAAAATATCTGGGGGGGGGAAGGGACGGGGATGGAGGGGTACGGTAATGGTAACATAGTAGAATATTTGTTTTTTTTTACTAAAAATAACCTAAATAAATATCCTAACATAACCTCAAAATAAAAATGTCTTGAAACTATGCATTTTCGCATTTTGGCTCCCTTCCCCCTCCCCTTCCCCCCTTTTTCGGTGTTGCTTAATCTAAAGTGCGTCCCAAGGGGTTTGGGGGGAATATCATTTAGCATTTAAACGTTCATATTATCATATATTTTATCATCAACTTTAAGCATAATCAATGAACTCTATTATTACGACTAGTATCTATGGGCACGAAATAAATTAAAAAAAAAGTGAAGCGGCCGGCGCGTCTAATCAAACAGCTCGATCTAACACCCAATCCATTCTACCGGTCGATTGTCGATCGACAACGATCGATTGATCTGGTAGAAACTATCGATCGACGTTGACTAATCCATTTCACCATCGATCGATGTCGTCGATCGACGATCGATCGATAGGTCTGGTAGACACTATCGATCGACGTCGACTAATCCATTCTACCATCGATCGATGCCGTCGATCGACGATCGATCGATTGGTCTGGTAACACCCTTAGGTTAGCCTGGCTGCCGGGCTACCGTTAAACCTCATGTAGGACCCAGTCGCTTTTAGCCTTCACCCATAACACGTCCGATACATAAATAAAAACCAATTGTTAAAAATGTATGTTCGCACATCACTTCCAAACGGCTGTACCTATTTGGCTAATTCTTTTTTTGTTGTGTTTAGACAACCAGCACAAGGTTTGTATGAAAGAAAATGTTTGGAAATTTGTTAGAGTATAAGTTAGTTTTTATATTTCCGTTTATTTTCCATTGCGGTTGTTAAACCAGCCACGTCAAATACAATAATTCGCTACTAACACATATTCGAAGAGCACAAGCCAGTGGCTTAAATATAAATTTCAATTTGGGTCAATTGAAGCGGACGGGGGCATCGGGGGTCCTATCGTGTACATCGAAGCATTGGACATCGATAAAGTCTCTGTTTAACAGGCTAATATAGATATTCAAAGATAGATATTCTGTATAAGACTCAGGTGCGATCGAGTATGGAGTATTGTTCCCATCTATGGGACGGCTCCGCTAAATACCTCCTCGATGCACTTGATAGACTACAAAGGCGAGCGGTACGCATTATTGGAGATGGTGAGGTTACAGCCTCTCTTGAGGATCTCCAGCTGCGTAGAGACATTGCTTCTCTCAGTGTCTTCTACCGAAATTACTACGGAGAGTGTTCTGAAGAACTTTTTGATCTAATCCCGTCCTCTCCTTTACTCGTCTCGGACTACACGTGCTGGTCTTAGGAACCACCATCATACTGTGCAGAATATCAGCACTCGTACCAAAAAATTTGGCAAGTCGTTCCTCTGTAAGACCATTCGGCTTTGGAATTCTCTGCCGGCGTGTTTCCCTATAATCCCAGGTCTTGTAAACGGGGCGTAAAACGGCATTTATGCAGGCCGTCATGAATGGGTGCGCTTGTTACCGTGCTTGTTCCACGGTAAGGAGCGCTCTCATTATTTGGACTACATCGGCTGCTTACCATCAGGCAGGATGTAGTCACTATGACGTGTCACATTAAAAAAAATATAAGCTTGTGTACGTAGTTGAAAGAACAATTAATTGGCTCGTTAGAAAACTTGATAATACTACATCTACTACTAATTATCAGATTGTAAATGTAGTTTTAAAGTCCTATATAGTGACGGTACTTTAAATATTACTGCTATAATGTACTGCTAATGTTTCGGCTTATACATATAAGTTACCTAACTGTTTTAACCGTTAACATTGTTTTACATACATACATACATATCAATTAACACGACTATTATCCCTGAAGGGTTAGTCAGAGACTAGGCAATGAAGAGCGCAAAAGCAGTGCTTCTACCATAGTCCACTTTCCACCAAATATCGACTGCACATGTGCTCAGCCTGACACGTGGTGAGCCTATCGCCGTTCTATGCTGTTGGATGGATGTGCAGTCTTTAGTCCGTAAGTCGCCTTTTACACCCAAGGGAAGAGAGGGGGTGGTAGTATTCTTTCACGACACGATTTACTGCGGTTTACGGCTACTTAAAAAAATCTAATTATTAGTTTTTAAACGTAGTTATAAAGTCCAATTTACTGACGTTACTTTTAATATACAGTATGTACGACCTGCTGATGCCTCGGCTGCATACCTAGCTAGAATACACTGCTATTATGTCAGCTTTCAAACGTTTTTAGTTTTTCAATATGTATACTGTACGTATGTATACATAGATACTGCTTGACGTATGTTTTTGTATGATCACTACCATACAAAAACGCGTAACTGTTTACGTTTGTGCAGCCCGGGCGTTTTGGGCGCATTGGATAAATGCCCGATAAATGTCCGTATATGCCGAATAAATGTCCATTCACCGGGCAAAAACTATAAGAGAACATTTATCATTTTTTTTTCATTAAAATAGTATACCTACATAAAATTATATTATGACTTTAAGTGCGCAGTTCAACAGTTGCATTGTTGAAATAAACCCCAACGCTTTCTGCCCCAAACTGTAATTTCCTCCCCGTCAAATAACTGTCGAACTTATTTAAAACAATACGCAACTCGTTAATAAGTATTTACAGTTCAAATACCATCCAACATTATCTTAATCGAATCAAATTAACAGTTGAGTATAAAGTTGTATAAAATCGGTCCGTCTCAATTATTTATTTGCTGTGATGAAAGGGTCAAAGTTGTCTACTTTGTATATGAAATCAAAGTCACGCAAAGAGCAATGGAGAGGGCTATGCTCGGGGTTTCTCTACGTGATCGAATCAGAAATGAGGAGATTCGCAGACGAACTAAAGTAACCGACATAGCCCAAAGGTCACCAAGCTCAAGTGGCAATGGGCAGGGCACATCGCCCGTAGAACCGATGGCCGTTGGGGCAGAACGGTTCTCGAGTGGCGACCGCGTACCGGAAGACGCAGTGTGGGCAGGCCTCCAACAAGGTGGTCCGACGATCTGGTGAAGGTCGCGGGTAGCCGCTGAATGCAAGCAGCACAGGACCGGTCGTGGTGGAGATCCTTGGGGGAGGCCTTTGTCCAGCAGTAGACGTCTTCTGGCTGATGATGTATATGAAATAAAGTATTGTCTTCACGAACGAGTAAAAAAAGAAGGACTCCACGTCACTTACTTAACAAGTAAAAGTGAAGCGCATACAGCAAGCCAGTATTATTGTAATTATACAGCACACCCTTACACAAAGGTATAAGCCGAACGGCCGTCATTGTGATGTCACCCATACCGTGACTAGGGTTGCCATGTCGCCAAACCTAATAGCCAAACAGACCAGCCAGTTTGGCCGGACATTTGGGTAAAAAGGCCAGACATCCTACATTTTCAGAAGCAGGAGCGACCGACAGTCGACTCGCCTGCGCTCGGCCACGCTCGGCGCTCGCTCATTTGCGAAATGTAAAAAGCTTAACAAAAGCCGGACAAGCCGGACACCGATTATATTGGTCGGACACGCAATCAAAAAGCCTAACTATGTCCGGCTTTGTCCGGGCGCCTGGCAACGCTACCCCTGACAGGACACACCAGCATAAAGGTTGCTTCACTTGTGACTGTTTAAAGTGAGTGTGAACCGTACCTATATTAAATAATGTTGAGTTTGACATACAGCTAACTGCTAGGGTCAGTTAAGTTTTCCCAGTTATGGACACAAACAGTAAGTACTATTATTATGGGGAGAACAAGCCTAGAACCACGACGTTTCGTACCGCTGACTCTATGCGTATTAGGAATTCTTAACGACTGCCAACTTACGATAGCAATCGATACCAAAGGCCTAACGTGCATTCCGATGGACGGAATAAATGTTGTTTTATGTTTTTCTAACCGGTTTTATCCGTGCGAAAGTTATTTGATAACATGCACACATATAAGGCGACTGCTAGAAAGCGCAAGAAACTTCAAGGGCTGGTCAGGTCAAGTGTTTTAGACATGACAAAAATGACAAATAAGAAATTCGTGCTTTTTTACTTTTCATTAAATATTCATTTTATAAATTTAATTTGATAGTCTTTGAGTAGCTAATTTATTTTAAAGCAATAACATAAGAAAAATAAAATGAAAGAATTAACTATAAAATAACGATTATTTACAACGCGCGGGCAGCGGCCGGCCGTTGACCCGTCTGTTGACCCGTCCGCGTCAGCTGGGCGATAAGTACCTACGTTAGTCAGCAATATTTTTAATCATTTTTGTCATGTTTAAAACACTTGACCTGACCAGCCCTAGAAGTTTCTTGCAGTTTCTAGCAGTCACTAAGGTGACTATATTATATTTAGACAGGAGGCTCTCTCTTATATTTAGACAGGATTTAACGCAAAACTACTTAGTAAAGTGAGGAGCCCGATGGCGCAGCGGCTAGCGCGTTCGGCTTGCGATCTTGCCCGCTAAGCAACTTTCGCAATGCCAGGTCGCCTGATGGGTGACCAATTAAAAACATCTCGAGCTTCCTCCGTGCTTCGGAAGGCACGTTAAGCCGTTGGTCCCGGTTGTTGTCGTAAGATGGAGTCGTTAAACCCCACCAACCCGCATTGGGCCAGCGTGGGGGTTATGGCACAATATCCCCACGTGCTATTGTCCACGTGGGAGACCTGTGCCCAGCAGTGGGACGTTTATAGGCTGATGATGATGACTATTAGTAAAGGCATTCTACGCAAACCGAACGCCCGTGACCACGGCCGGTGTAACTCGGTCGAAACGTCGGGTATAAAAGGTATGCGTAGAATGCCTTTACTAAATAGTTTTGCGTTAAATCCAGTCTAAATGTGTATGCATAATAAATAAATAAATAAATAAATTTTCCTACACTCACACCAAATATCTAGCCCAAGAGAAGCTTCGTTATGAAACTCATTAAATGGTTACTAGACAACAGATAAACATACTTAAAATACTTAAATACATACTTATTAAACATAGAAAACACCCAGACCCGAGACAATTTAGAAAAACAATAATTTCTAAATTGATCCCGACCGGGGATCGAACCCGGGACCTCAGAGATGGCGACACCATGAAAACCGGTATACAAGCCACTCGACCAAGGAGGTTGTCAAGTCAACAAACAGTCAATAATGAAACGCGAAAGTTTAAAAGTGTATTATTTGATAACTTTTTAGCATGCATGATCTTGATTCAAGCACGCCACTAATCTCGCCATCATCATCAGCCTATCATTGTCAAGATTCAAGATTCAATATCATTTATTCAGGTTAGGCCATGTTTAGATTACAGCACTTATGAATGTCATTATGCCATAGGTTCGTAAGTCTAACTATGGGGCGGGAGCCTTGTACTGAGAAGAACCGGCAAGAAACTCAGCAAGGGCATTTCTTTTCTCCCTTTCTTTTACAGCGTCAATAATTAGAGTTGAAAAATATGTCGCACTGCTAAGAACAGTCCTTCCCAAATCGACAACAGCAAAGTCAAAGTCAAATATTTTATTCAATATGAACCTTTGCAGGTACTTAATGACGTCAAAAATATGAAAGTAAACACCCTAATTTTTTATTCGTTAATGAAATTATAGGTGAGTTCCACCCATGAAACTGAACAACTTTTCCCAAGAAACCTATGTGCAAAAATGACAAAAAAAAATCAACCTCCCATACTATTGTCGTCAGCTGATCGGACAGTTTTGTATGGGAGGTCGAAATTTTTTTGTCATTTTTGCACATAGGTTTCTTGAGGAAAGTTGTTCCGTGTCATGGGTGGAACTCACCGTTAATTTCATTAAAACGGATAAAAAATGAGGGTGCATAAAAAACAGTTCAATATGTAAGTAGTTAAATCTTAAAAACTAATCTAACTAACTTAACTACCTACCTACCTACCTAATCTACCTACCTAACTAAACTAACACCAGTCCTTTTCGGATTTTGGGAGAGCCCAATGTCGTCACCAAGACATACAAAATACATTGAAAATAATGTTTTTATATATTTTAACGTTTTATTAACGCTTAAATATACTTAAGTAAAATTTCAAACACTGAAAAGAAAAGACGACAACCTCAGGCGGGAATCGAACTACGCTCCTTCCGCATTCCGGGCGGCTGCCTTAACCACTTGGCTACCGAGGTCTGGTTTTCAAATTTTACATTGAAAATAACATAAGTAGATTGGGCTATAACCCACCACGCTGGCCCAATGCGGGTTGATGTGATTTTTTAACGACTGCCGTCTTACGACAACATCTGGGACCAACGGATTTACGTGTCTTCCGAAGCTATTCTAAAGGTATCTATAAAAAAAGGAACGGAGGAGCTCGAGATGCTATTAATTTGGCCACCCATTCAATGACCCGGCGGCGTTGCGAAAGTTGCTCAAGAGGAAACACTATGTCGACGTGGCATGCAAAATTCTTATAGAAAACACAGAAAAACGACGATTCGTAGTCCCCTGTTTCCTCCTTCAGAACTGGACCAATGTTTGTTAATTTTTCAGCATCGGTTAAATAAATAGATTTTAAATGTCTGTATGTTTGATTTTTTTTTATTAAGTCATTTATTTAATAATGCAAAATCACTCCGTTTTACGGCGTCTTCAGAAACATTAAACATTTTGGTTTCCCATACTATTTTCCAAGTCGAAATTTTCAAAGACTGTTCCATCGGGCGAAGTGTGCGAGGTGGAGGGTTCCATGGCGATAGTAAATAACGACTGCGTCTCTTAGAGTGATGTTGTATATTTACAGTGACTACATTGTGACTGGCTTATTATCTAAACCTTACAAGACTATTTATACAGTAATACTACGTAGATGTTGGAGGGAGGATGCCGTGACATATCTTTCTCGGATCTGCACGCGTTTAGGAATGTGCTTACAAACTCTTTAACCGATACGTGATGATAATAAATTATGTGGCGACTCTGGCCGCCACAGTACTCCCCCTCTTGAAAAAGGGAATGAAAAAAACATCAGGTCTTCAGCTTGGAGATGCCAGTGGTGCTCTAATCCACGTTAAGTCGTGACGAGCGTGCTCAAGTCTTCATTGACAAAACGAGCGTTCTCCGGTCTACATGACTCGAGACGAGCGTGTGCTACCATGTCTGCTGTGAGTCGAGACGTGTGGAGTGCGACGGTACTTATTTTGACTGTCGAGTGATGCCGAGGATCCAGGAAGCGTTACGTCGCTGCGATGGAACCTTGAGGCAGGCTGGCAGGCTGAATGCTGCTAAGAGAGCTGTTTCCTTGTATTTGAACAAAATACTTATTATAGGTATATCTTTTAAAAAAGACCTACTACACGAATAATTTTTATAAGAAACTTGATTTTTCTTTAAAATGTCTAAAATTCCTCTCAACATCTTAATATTGTTACTAAAATATTTTTTTATCACGTTATACCAAGACTATATTATACACACAAATTAAGTGGCATAAACAAGTACAACTTTAAATTATGCATATTCTTACAGTGAACTTGAAATTACGCATTACATGTTAATAATAAATTGAACTAATAGACTTAATAAAATACATAATAACAAAACATAAAAATTAGAATTGACTAAGATTAAACATTAATTACATAGAAATAAGACATGTTGCATTCAATATACATACTTAATATAAGGAAATAAGTGCCTAGCTAAAACATATAATTAAAATTGACTAAAATCTTATTATTACATTAGTTACCCTAACATGGTTCATTTTTGTGCTTATTTATTCTACTGTATTTTTATTGCACAATCAAAGCATTTTAAACTTGTTGAATATCTTCATTTTGAGTACAACTTCATTATAGCTTCATAATTATCCTCAGACTGGCGTATTCCTTGGCTCTTTGTCAGATAACCGGAGAAATCAATTCGCACTGGAGGTAGCTAGTAGCAGTTAAGTGTCTTATGAAGTGTAATAATATCTCATAAAACCATCGACTGGTAAAATAATGCTTCTAAATATCTCTTCCCGTAATTATAAATAACATACCTCAAACCACTTTGTCAGTCGGTAAAAGTGAGGCGGTTAAACGGGTGAATACTCGTTGCATACATTTATTCTATTTTCCTTTGGATTTTATTTATTTACTTCTATAGAAAAATCCACAACTCTGTACAAAATTGTTTCCGTATAGTAGTATAGTCATTAATGCCGTGATCTTGAATTTGCGCAAGCGTAGAGCAAACGGCGAAAAGTGCTGCGTCGGAAATTCTTGCGCGTTCGCTGCGCTGCACAATTTATGACATAATGTGTGCAGTTATGAAATCGTTAGTTTATTTTATTTCACATTGTTTTTTCTGGGTACCTTATTTCTTTGCCTTGGTCGATGAAACGTTCTTGTTACGATGTGCCGGAAAGGAAGCCAAAGTTGTGGTTGTGAGAGTGATGTTAAATGACGCAGTCGCAGCTCGGTGTGGCTCGGCGTAGTGATTTTATTTTGAAAATCTTGTTGCGTCCGTCGCTGAACACAATGTTACTGCCATGGTTGATGTGTAGATATTGCAAATGACTCACGTGTTCTTTTCGGGGTACTCCATTGGAAGGTTGCTTGTTGCTTGAGCGGGGTCACCAGTGTTCCATCGGGCCAAGTATGCGATGTTGATGAGTGTTCCATCGGCGTAGTGTGAGAGGTTGTGATGATGATGTGATTCCATGGCGATGGTAAATAACGACTGCGTCTCTTTATATGATGTTGTATATTTACAGTGACTACATTGTGACTAACTTATTATCTAAACCTTACAAGACTATTTATACAGTAATACTACGTAGATGTTGGAGGGAGGATGCCGTGACATATCTTTCTCGGATCTGCACGCGTTTAGGAATGTGCTTACAAACTCTTTAACCGATACGTGATGATAATAAATTATGTGGCGACTCTGGCCGCCACAAAGACCAATAAGCCAATTTCAATGAAACTTTGCATGCTAAAGTTAAATACAGGGATCTAAATAGTTTGTTGAAAACATTTTAAAAAAATGTTTATTTGGCTGAGTTATTGCGATTTAAAGTCCACTATACTCGTATAAAGTTTAAAATCGAAATAACTCAGTTAAAAAAACGTTATTTAGGAATGTTTTCAACAAACTATTTAGATCTCTATATTTTACTTAAGCATGCCGGTTTCATCAAAATGGCTTACTGGTTTTTAAAAATTTCAACTTGGAAATTTGTATGGAAAACCGAATTGCGTAAACCCTCTTATGTAGCTAGTTTAAAAAAATCAAACATACAGACATAGAAAATCTCTTTCTTTGACCGATGCTGAAAAAGTAAGAAAAATTGGTCCAGTTCTGAAGGAGGAAACAGGGGACTACGAAACGTCGTTTTTCTGTGTTTTGTATGAGATTTTTGCATGCCACTTCGACGTAGTGTTTCCTCTTAACGACGATCGCAAACCTTGCGCCATCGAGCATCGCATAATCTCGCCAATTTGACTATTATATTTAGAAACCACAGGATGCGTTACGCGGCTGCCTGCGGTGTAACATAAAGCAACAAATTACGGACGTTACCGTTCGTAATGGTCCATAACGTCGGATGACGTCACGCGGCGTGAAAAGCGAGTTCTATGTCTCCTAAAATTCAGAGATATAACATTGTTATGTGGAACATAACAAGTTATTAATTTTAATTAATATTTGTTAATAGTATTTTAAAATATGTAAATTCATTTTATTGAGTTATGTCGACAACACTTGCATGATTCTTGTGTTTATAGTAGAAGGACCCAAATTACGAATTACACACTGGTCATCACAAAAATCGGCCCACCTACAATTTACACGAAAACTCATGTTTTAATATTTTAAAAGAAACAAATTGTATTACATTCGTATGACATTACGGCGCCCATCAGAGCATATAAAGACATTCGACCCCCATCACAGAATATAACTGAAGCCTATTGGTCTATAATCCGTTCAAAATGTTCAATCGCGAATTCGTCTAGCTTGGCGATGGGCTACGGTCACTTGTTGTCCTGTTGCTGGCTTTTGCGGTCATAAGTTATGTTCACGAAGACTTCTTCTTACCGTACTGCCACTTATAGCCACACCCCGCACTTCACGGAGCCGTCGCTGGAGATCTACACCAGAAAGATGCCGATTTCTTATAGACGATGTCACAATAAAGCGGTAATCTCTTTGAGTGGTGACGTTTGTCTTCCAGATTCTGTTCTTCTACGGTACTGCCCAGTCTCTGGAAAGCTCTGGTAAACTCTCCGAACCGCAGATCGACTGAGATGTAATCTTCGAGCGACACCACGTTGACTAATACCTTCACGCAGCAAAGCCACAACTTGAGCCGATTCAGCTTCAGTAGGTAGTATTTATTATCCCAGGATAATTTAATCCGAATTACAGTGATAATCAATAATGTAAGAATCGTCAATAACAAATTACCCTGTTGCAAACACCAGGTTATGAATTAAACAGGGCCAAAGTGAATACTGACGCATTCATCAAACCAGCATAAGATTTATGGGAATCAAATGTCAAACATCTTACCCGACCCTAGATATCAACAAAACTTACTTCTAAACGCAAAACTTTGAAATTATAAAGAGCAATAAGGCAATAGTGCAAAAACAGGGTGGATCGATTTCTATGATGACCAGTGTATTTTATGTGAGTGTAGCAAATCTTTAAAAATAATTAAATCATTCGCCACGAATGTATATATTTATATACGCGCATCACTTCAAAACGGCTGCACCTATTTGGCTAATTCTTTTTTTGTGTTTGCAATTGTGATGACCCGGCAAACTAAACGCGCAAAGCCTAAATACCTTCCCATATGCTAATTGTTTTTATTTACTTTACAATATAACATAGTTATTTTAAAACCTCTTACTCATATTATTATTCTGCTCAGCTTTAATGCTCTAAAGCTCAGCTATAACGTTATCATATGCATTTATGAGTAGTAAGTAGTAACGTATTTGTACGCTACCATTGCATGACACGAATGATTTGAGCGTCACGCCACTGTGCAATGTCATCGATAAATAAATCTGGAAAAATAACGATCGAACAACACGAACCGGCAGTGGATTTAATAATATATATA
The DNA here is from genome assembly GCA_963921215.1 of Scoparia ambigualis. NCBI lineage: Eukaryota > Metazoa > Arthropoda > Insecta > Lepidoptera > Crambidae > Scoparia > Scoparia ambigualis. Next base: position 11,660,249 of record OY992508.1, on the reverse strand, counting down.
CGAGTATGTATTATATCACGACTATTATCCCCGAAGGGTTAGTCAGAGACTAGGCAATGAGGACAGCAAAAGCAGTCCTCTGCCATAGTCATGCTCTCCATCAGGTGACCCGACTGCTCGTTTGGCACCTTCTAATACTTATATAAAAAAAAATCATCAACCAAACCAAGTACACACGGCGTCAGATCAACCTACCCAAAACTGTCAGATTTCTACAATCAATTTTGAACTTTATTGTTATTGTGAACAATATTGATTGGAGAAATTTGACAGTTTAGGGTAGGTTGATCTGACGCCGTGTGTACACTAAGATAAATACGGGGAGTTGTAACATTAGTTATTCATCCTTGTATTCGGAATTAGGCTTATAGTAATATTGTTAAATAAAACGGTTAATCGTCGCACCGTTGCGCGGGTGATGAGGCGCGCGGAAGGGAAGCATCGGCGACCCCCACCAGCGAACGATCTGCGACTGCGGGCCGAGCGAGCTCCTGCGTCAGGCACGACTCAACTTTGGTACGAGCACCCGTATGTCACTCGACCCGAATTTCCTTGAGATACGTCTATCGCTAACGACGACGTGAATTTAAATATTTGTGTACTAAGTATCTAAATCCTTGTTTGTGCATACGTTGAACCTGTTGCAAGTGCGTTATAGTTTAATCCCATCCTGGGTAAGTTGTGCTAACGTTTTCTTACTTATTGTGTAGGCTATAGTTTGTGTTATGTAGCTGCTTATGTGATGTTTTGCCAATAAGACTAGTTAGGTAAGCAGATTGATAATCGATCAAGTATCATTGTCGTTGTGTTTTATGCTTGTAAGTAGTTTCGTGCGTTAGGTAGGCACTAGGCAGTAAATAAATGTACAATGTACAATATGTATACTGTGAATTATATTAGGATTAATATTAGGACTTAGGAATAGGATTAATTTACCGTATTTATGATCGTGATCTATAATCACGATTTAATGTTATTTATATTAATAGTATTAATGCCATCAGTTACTGCTTACTTGTAACCGTTTCTGCATCTTCTATGTACTGCCACTTCATCCCAGTATAATTTAAAATGCTAGCCTGGTTCTCTTATCTTTTTTCCTCGGCTTTGCCTGCGCTTTGTTAAAAACTATTTAGTCAGCTAGCGTTACTAGTGGCAGTACCAGAGCTTACCCATCCTGGTGCTAATCTGTAGTTTTGGCTTCTTTAGGAACTACGTTTGGGTTTGTTTTAACCCTCGAAGACTGCGTCTGGCGACTGCCAAGCTGTCGCGTGCCGCGACTTGCGGCATCTTACCTGGACTACGGGAGGGGAGGACTGAGTCGCAGCGCAAGAAGAAGAAGGAGTTCCAGGGGAGTGCCACTCCAGTGATCTTATCATTCACCATATCTCAAACCTACCCACGGCCTTGAATCTTAAAATTTTACTTGCTACCTGCTTATTATACCTGCTACCTTAATTGCTTATGTAGTATACCTAATAACTTAATTTTGCCGTTTTATTTATGACCCTTATTTAAATAAAACGTGACAATGGCGCCCACTCTTATAATTTAAAGGTTTTGAGATTGGTTGTAGTTTGATCGCTGTAGCTTTTATTTTATCTGGTGATTGGTTGTGTGCATGTTTACTTGTAAATTATATACTTAGAGAACTTGATTTTTGTGTGCTATATATATCCATTTTATGTGCTATTATATCGTGCTTAATTTCTGCGCAAATTATGTATATTAGTATTGTATTTTTCTAAGAGCCATTAAAAAGAATAAGTACCTAAGTACTTACCTACCTTACATATTAAAAAAAAAATATTTTATTGAAAAGTATTTTTACATTTAAGTACATATTTTTAATACATACCATTTCTTTAATTTTAACGTTTTTGTTGGCTACTAGAATAAAACATTGGCACTTTACTTCTACTTTTTACCTTATTAGTTAATCGTTCTCGATCGAAATTGATTATTGTGACAGAACGGATTTGGTAACTGTTTGGCTTATTGTAGCATTACTATCAATAGTAGATTGATTTCAGGTTTTTTTGCTATTTATTTGTTTTTATATTTTATTGGCACAACATATCTAGTTTTGTGTACTTGCAACATAATGTCGTATTCAATAAAATTTCTCCATCTGCAAAAAGCAGAATTACAATACGAAGTCACTATCAGAGGTGAGATACCGGCTGGTACTGTTTTGGAATTACGACGCCAGGTGTGTAAATTGACTCAAATTTATCCTTCTGCTGACATCGCCGACTCTTGTTTGGAGTTTTCTGAGGATATTAAGGGTATTACGGAATCTTTAAAAAAAATTAAATTAAATTTAGATAATTTGACGTCAGTGCCTGACGAGGGACTCAGCAATCGTACACAGTCTTTATTGCATCACTTGCATCACAGAATACGGCGTGTCGAGCAACCCGAGTTGCCGGAATATCTTTCTATATATAAAAATTTAAAACTACAGTTCGATGATTATTATACACAGTTTTTAAAAATATCCAAATCTGGAAGTGACATCAACCCTGATACCTTTTATACTGCTGATGAACATAAAGCAACATCTGGCTTAGGGAATCTAAATATAGCTGTAAATTGTGACCGTGGCCTGTCTTCTGATATATCAAAACTAAAATTTGATGGAAAAACATGTGTTAGGTCTTTTATACAAAGACTTAAGGAGTTTCGATCGTCAAAGAAACTTACCGATGACAAGTTGATGTCACTCGCTTACGAAATATTTACGGGCAATGCTCTGCATTGGTTTCGGGCGGTTTTGGATGATATTGGCGGTTGGGATGATTTGATTACTAAGCTACGCGAAGATTTTGATATCATTGATTATGATTATCAAATGATAACCGAGATTCGAAATCGCACACAAGGGGAATCAGAAAACATTATAGTCTATTTGTCAATAATGAAGGGTATGTTTTCCCGGCTTGGCATGCCTTTAGCTGAGAAGGATCAGCTCGAAATAATATTGCATAATATTCGTCCCTGTTATGATAACGTACTAGCAAATTGTCCGAACATTACCACAATAAATCAGTTACAACAACTTTGCAGAAATTTTGAACAGATTAAAGCTCGTTCTGCATACTTTAAAGAACCCGCTCCATCTTCATCTAAAACTCTTGCACCCGAATTTGCTTATAACGTGCCTAATAAGTTCATTCCTAAGAATTTTAACATGAACTCTAAATCCTATTCGGACAATTTTATAAAACCCAGTGCGAGTACTTCTAAAGTGTATGCGGTTTCTAACACTGAGTTTTGCTATCGTTGCCGAGTAGACACTCATAGCATGAAGAAATGTCCTGCTGCGCGCGATATTTTCTGTTTTAAGTGTGGGAGGAAAGACGTACGTTCACCAGATTGTCCGGACTGTGGTGTAGTTAAATCATTTAATAACAAAAAAAACGAATAAGTGAAAATTGTAGCAAGCCATCAGCCAAATTTTTTGATAGCTCGGATTGGGAGGATTGGTTGTTGACAATAAGAAATTTTTTCTCTTCTTATAACATTGCTTCAATTTTCACTGAAAAGCCGAGTAATGATCCACGCCCTTATGTAAAAATTAATATAAATAGTAATAGTAATATGAGCTGTTACGGTTTGCTGGACTCGGGTTCAGTCATCAGTATTTTAGGTAGTAACTCGCATGATGCTTTAATACAAAGTGGATTTTCGTTGTTTGTTGACGAAAAGATAAGTGTACATGCCGCTGGAGGACAGAAGCTAAGGTCCAAAGGTTATTTGCTCTTACCTATCACATTTCATAACCAAGAACATATTATTAAGCTGCACGTTATTCCGGAAGTGGACTCATCGTTAATTCTTGGTGTAGATTTTTGGGATAAATTTAACATTCTCCCAAAGTATTTAAATAATGCCAGTTACTTTGCGGCTAACGATCCTGGACTCCTTAATTTATCTCTCGAACCCCAAATTTTTCTTCATTCCTATGAAAACTTGGATGATGGTGAGAAATCAATTGCTGATAGTGTTGTACACAGGTTTAAAGCGATTTCTTTTGAGGAAATCGGCTTGGGCAGGACAGACGCGATAACTCATGCTATTGATACTGGAGATGCAGAACCTATTCGTCAGAGGTACTATAGGATGTCACCGGAAAAGCAAAGAATAATATCTGAACAAGTGGATGAAATGTTAGCTCTCGATGTTATAGAACCATGCGAGAGCCCATGGTCGTCACCGGTGCTAGTCGTTGGAAAGAAGGATGGCAAACCACGCTTTTGTTTAGATTCTAGGAAACTTAACTCTGTAACTAAAAAAGATGCCTACTGCATACCGTACGTTTCAGAAATTCTTGATAACTTGAGAGACGCAAGGTACTTGTCCAGTATAGATTTGTCTAAATCATTCTGGCAAATACCTATTAAAAAGGAGGATCGGGAGAAGACCGCATTTTATGTTCCTGGTCGCGGAACCTTACAATTTAAAGTGACTGCTTTTGGCTTGTCAAATGCGCCAGCTACGCAGCAGCGTTTAGTAGATACTCTTTTTGGTCCTGAGTTTAAACTAAAGGTATTCGCATATCTCGATGACGTCATCATTCTGAGCAGATCATTCGAAGAACACGTATCTTTACTTCTTCGTGTACTCGAGAAGCTATGCAAAGCAAACCTAACTGTAAACCTGAGCAAGTGTCAGTTCTTTCGTAGTCAGCTGCGGTATCTTGGATATGTAGTTGACGCACAAGGTCTGCGAACTGATCCGGAAAAGGTAGAGGCTGTACTACATTACCCAACCCCTAGTAATCGCAAGGAAGTAAAGCGTTTCCTTGGTACAGCTTCCTGGTACAGAAGGTTTATCCCGAATTTTAGCACCATAGCAGCACCTTTAAACAAATTAACTTCTACCAAGAAGAACTCACCACCCTTCCAGTGGTCGGTCGATGCCAACAATGCTTTCGTCACTCTTAAGTCATTGCTAGTTAAGGCACCGGTTTTAATTTGTCCTAATTTCAATGAACCATTCGAGGTTCATACTGATGCCAGTGATTTTGGGGTAGGAGCTATGCTCTCTCAAATCATTGATGGCACTGAACATCCTGTTGCCTATATGAGCCGGTCCCTTTCAGGACCGGAAAGAAACTATAGTGTAACAGAACGTGAAACTCTTGCCGTCTTAGTAGCTTTGGAACATTGGCGGTGCTATTTAGAAAATGGTATACGGTTTACAGTTTATACGGACCATTCTGCTATTAGGTGGTTCCTCTCACTGTCAAATCCATCTGGAAGGCTGGCTAGATGGGGCGTCCGCTTATCGGCTTTTAATTTTGATATTAAACACCGACGCGGCAAAGAAAATGTGGTTCCGGATTCTCTTTCTCGATTGCCAACTCTTGCGGCAATTTCTAACTCAAGTACGATTCCTATGACGGAAGATGCGTGGTACCTAAATATAGTCCATGGATCTGAGGAGTCACCAAGCAGTTTTCCTAACTATCGTGTGGTAAACGGATCGTTGTATCGCTGTATGAAGAGTAAGAACATTCTTACTTCTGAATTTGAATGGAAGTTGGTGGTGCCACTAGAACAACGTCTCAATATATTAAGAGACAATCACACTGAGCCTATATCGGGTCATTTCGGGATATTTAAAACATTGAAAAGATTACAGCTTCGTTACTACTGGCCAAAAATGCATGCTGACGTAGTTAAATTTGTTTCCAATTGCGACACATGTCTAGCCTATAAATTATCAACTCATGGTACTTTGGGAACTATGGGTAGACCCAAACAATGTAGTAGACCATTTCAGACGATTTCAATAGATTTGGTAGGGCCTCTTCCAGTTTCCCGAAAGCAGCATTGTTACATTTTCGTCGTAACGTGTTGTTTTTCGAAATATTGCCTCATGTTTCCCCTGCGAAGGGCAACTGCGGATTTGGTTGCCAGGCATTTGGAAAATGACGTTTTCCTGGTTCACGGCATTCCGTAAACAGTCATATTAGACAATGGGGTTCAGTTCACTAGTAATGAAATGGGTAGCTTGTTTAAAAAGTATCGCATCCCTGGCATTCACTTTACCCCAAAGTATACTCCTCAGATTAACACGGTGGAAAGATACAACAAAACAATAGTAACGGCAGTTTCTACGTTTGTTAATGATGACCATCGCTCATGGGATATGAATCTCCCGAAAATACAATTCGCCATGAATACCTCCGTCAATGAAAGTACCGGTTATACTCCTACATTTTTAGTCCACGGAAGAGAGTTAGTTACTGATGGGTCTCATTATGTAGAAAATGATACCCCTGATGAAATAATATTTCTACCGCGCGACGTATACGCTGAAAACTTGGGCCATCTTGCGAGTGTTTTTGATAAAGTCCAATTAGCACTCTGGCAGGCCCATTTGAAGAATACTCAGCGATACAATTTGAGACGAAAGAATGTGGAGTTCAATGTCGGTGATGTTGTTTGGAAGCGTTGTTACTTCCAAAGCGACAAAGAAGCACGTTTCACAAAAAAACTTGCCCCTAAATATACAAAATGTAGTGTAACAAAAAAGAAATCTCCATTAGTGTACGTTTTAGAAGATATGTCCGGCCACGACTTAGGAGCTTGGCATATCAAGGATTTAAAGTTATCAAATGTTCACCATTAAGATTATTAGAGCTTAGCGGATTTTATGAGACGTAAAATCCTTCTCTTGGTGGAGGGGTACTGTAACATTAGTTATTCATCCTTGTATTCGGAATTAGGCTTATAGTAATATTGTTAAATAAAACGGTTAATCGTCGCACCGTTGCGCGGGTGATGAGGCGCGCGGAAGGGAAGCATCGGCGACCCCCACCAGCGAACGATCTGCGACTGCGGGCCGAGCGAGCTCCTGCGTCAGGCACGACTCAACTTTGGTACGAGCACCCGTATGTCACTCGACCCGAATTTCCTTGAGATACGTCTATCGCTAACGACGACGTGAATTTAAATATTTGTGTACTAAGTATCTAAATCCTTGTTTGTGCATACGTTGAACCTGTTGCAAGTGCGTTATAGTTTAATCCCATCCTGGGTAAGTTGTGCTAACGTTTTCTTACTTATTGTGTAGGCTATAGTTTGTGTTATGTAGCTGCTTATGTGATGTTTTGCCAATAAGACTAGTTAGGTAAGCAGATTGATGATCGATCAAGTATCATTGTCGTTGTGTTTTATGCTTGTAAGTAGTTTCGTGCGTTAGGTAGGCACTAGGCAGTAAATAAATGTACAATGTACAATATGTATACTGTGAATTATATTAGGATTAATATTAGGACTTAGGAATAGGATTAATTTACCGTATTTATGATCGTGATCTATAATCACGATTTAATGTTATTTATATTAATAGTATTAATGCCATCAGTTACTGCTTACTTGTAACCGTTTCTGCATCTTCTATGTACTGCCACTTCATCCCAGTATAATTTAAAATGCTAGCCTGGTTCTCTTATCTTTTTTCCTCGGCTTTGCCTGCGCTTTGTTAAAAACTATTTAGTCAGCTAGCGTTACTAGTGGCAGTACCAGAGCTTACCCATCCTGGTGCTAATCTGTAGTTTTGGATTCTTTAGGAACTACGTTTGGGTTTGTTTTAACCCTCGAAGACTGCGTCTGGCGACTGCCAAGCTGTCGCGTGCCGCGACTTGCGGCATCTTACCTGGACTACGGGAGGGGAGGACTGAGTCGCAGCGCAAGAAGAAGAAGGAGTTCCAGGGGAGTGCCACTCCAGTGATCTTATCATTCACCATATCTCAAACCTACCCACGGCCTTGAATCTTAAAATTTTACTTGCTACCTGCTTATTATACCTGCTACCTTAATTGCTTATGTAGTATACCTAATAACTTAATTTTGCCGTTTTATTTATGACCCTTATTTAAATAAAACGTGACAGAGTATTTATCGATTGTTGCTGTGAATCGAACCCTGGGTCTTAGATCGGTGACTTAGCCACTAGACCACAGAGGCGGTTGAATAGCACAGATATGTAAACCAAGTATGTTCCAAGTGCTGGGCAATTGCATCCCTGCCCTCTTTTCAATATTTCCGGGCTGTTGCTTGGCTTGTTGTTGACCATATACTTACATGGTTAGTCAGAGACTAGGCAACGAGGACAGCAAAAGAAGTCCTCTACCATAGTCCACTTTTCACCAAATAGCGACGGCAAATATGCTCAGCGTGACAGGTGGTGAGTCCATTTCCGCTCTATGCTGTTGGATGTGTGTGCAGTCTTTAGTCCGTTAGTCGCCTTTCACGACACCCAAGGGAAGAGAGGGAGTGGTAGTATTCATTCACCGCTATGCGACACGCGTTAAAATTTATACGTATTGCGTACAAAATGTTTGTTCCACAACCACATGTGCTCAGCTTGATAGGTGTTTAGCCCATCGTTCTATGTAAAATTTTAAGTAAAATTTTAAACACTGAAAAAAGACGACAACCTCAGGCGGGAATCGAACCACGCACCTTCCGCATTCCGGGCGGCTGCCTTAACCACATGGCTACCGAGGTCTGGTTTTCACTTGTCGAAATTTGTCAGTGCTTGATGCTTGTGTTTCTTAGTCAACATTGCTTCATCAAATCTTAGAAGTTTACACCTCTGAGATCCGAAAGAAATATGTTTACAAATATTTGAACATTCGGTTAAGATGAAGCTGCATTTATACATTAATGTTTTTTATACATTTTAGCGTTTGTAAAACGCTCCAATCCATCCATCTGTAAAATCCATCGCTCTATGTTGTTGGATATATTGAAATAAAACACTTTTTTACAGACTAATTCGCGTTTAATTTGCTATTTACTTAGTTTTTATATTATCCTGACGTTTCGAACCCTTTACAGGGTCCGTGGTCACAGGGAGACTGAGGTGTTGGTCGTCTCATAGGTTATTTGCCTAAAGTCAATCATTTTTATATTTAACCGGGTGCATTCAGGTTTACACAAACGAACTAACAATATTTTTAGGTCTGGCAATGTGTTGCTGTTGGGGCTGGGATTTGATGACCTGTATGATGGGGTCCCAGGCATGTGAAAAATTCCAACCATTATCTCCATTGAAATTTCTGTTTTTTTAATTTCAATAGCCACGCGTATCATCGAATGAATCGTTGTTCTTTGTAATGTAATGGTTGGGCCCCTCGAGAGCATGTTCACACACTGGCAGACTTATTTGTTGGATATACTTTAGAATAAGTATACCTTTTATGATATCCAAGAGAGAGGTGGGCTGGTGGTATTATTTTAATAACGACCACACAGCTAAGATATAACACAAAGGAAAATAAAACCGTCTAAGAAAAAAAAACAGAACAACATATCACAACAACGAGACAGAAACATTGAGGCTGAAAATCCTTGTACAACTCGAGACATCGTAAATTAACTCAAATTATTTTCTAGGGCTGTTTTTGTTGTTACATTATGTTTGAAACATTTCGCAAGCTTTACAAACAGAACTTCTTAAATTGTCTTGTGAAACCACCTCGTTTAAAATTCCTATTTTCAAGAATTTGGTGCCAATTACCGTTAAATAATTTCAAGCATAATTATATGCTATTCTTCATGTTTTATGTGTTTAGACTAAGTTTTAACGTTATTGTTTATGTAATTTTAACGCAAATTTTGTTGCAAACAAATTGCAAATTGAAAAAGACAGTGTCGAAAAAATTAGAAAACAAACTACGTTGGTCATAAACATTTGATTTTAATATTTTTAGACTAAGTTTTGTACAGAAACATAAATTATTCTCATTATTGTTTCTTATTTTTAAAAGATCTCGAACAACTATTAAACATAGAAATAGTAAAGAAAATATGGTTGTCTATCATCATCATCATCATCATCAGCCTATAAACGTCCCACTGCTGGGCACAGGCCTCCCACGTGAACAATAGCACGTGGGGATGTTGGGCCATAACCCACCACGCTGGGCCAATGCGGGTTGGTGGGTTTTAACGATTGCCATATTACGACAACAACCGGGACCAACGGCTTAACGTGCCTTCCGAAGCACAGAGGAAGCTCGAGATGTTTTTAATTTTGGTCACCCATCAGGCGACCCGGCATTGCGAAAGTTGCTTAGCGGGCAAGATCGCAAGCCGAACACGCTAGCCGCTGCGCCATCGAGCTCCTCACTGGTTTTCTATATTGGATAATAATATGTAAACGAGAAGAATGAATTCCTTTCTCCACGATATCTATTGCTTAGATAATGAGCTCTTCGGCGCACGTCCTTGCTCATTCGATTTCCGATTGCAAAGTTTTAGATTTAGCTAAATATAGATTTAAAATTCTGCTGCTCGCGGTTCATTTTAAATATTATAGTACAAGCATTTACATTTAAACTACAACTAAAAAAAATATACTAAATATACATATACTATATGAATTCCCACCAGAGGTAGAATTTTTTTCAACTTTTCGTTATCTGTATAAATATAAGTACCTACTTAGTTTTGTAATATTATACCTACTACAAAGTTTTCCAGAAGATACATTAAGAGGGTTTACGCATTTCGGTTTTCCATACAAAATTCCAAGTCAAAATTTTTAAAAACCAATAAGGCAATTTTGATGAAACTTTGCATGCTAAAGTAAAACACTTTCATCTAAATAGTTTGTTGAAAACCTTTTTAAAAAACGTTTATTTAACTGAGTTATTGCGATTTTAAACTTTCTATAGTGGACTTTAAATCACAATAACTCAGATAAATAAACGTTTTTTAAAAATATTTACAACAAACTATTTACATCCCGGTGTTTTACTTTAGTATGCAGTTTCATCAAAATTGGCTTATTGGTTTTTAAAAATTTCGACTTGGAAGTTTGTTATAGGGAAACGGAAATGCGTAAAGCCTCTTAAACATTTTTTTTATTTAGATATCTATTAGGTAAGTACCGATATTATTATTTTCTTTTTTTGTACTACTAAAGACAAGTGCTCATCGTCACTAATCATAATTTGATAGGTGTTTCAGATGTAAGTATTATTATTAAAAAAGTCATTGAAATGAAACATTTTTTAAGAATGAACTCGCGTTTATTTAGTGCCTACACACTATAATTATGTCTCTCTAAGGCCCGGTTCTAATAAGATTTCGTTATTTTTTTCAACCGAAGCTAAGCGGAGAGGATGTGTGGAAATAACGATATCTGATTGGTTATTCAAAACACATCTCCTCTCTTCTCCTCTCCTCTCCGCTTTGGTGGAAACCGGGCCTACCGCGAGTTCATCCGTAAAAAGTGTTAAATTTCAAAGTCTTTTTCAATACACGGCCATATACGTTAATATACGGCCGGATGGTCGAGTGCTCAGTGACCCTGAGTACGCAACCCGGGTTCGAAGCCCGGTAGGGGCAAATGTTTGTGTGGTGAGCACGAGCATTTGTGCCAGAGTCATGGATGTTTATTAGTATTTATGTATGTTTGTCCGTTATTCAGTCACTATAGTTCGGGCTATGCTTAGTTTGGGGCTAAATAATTTGGTGTGACAGTTGTGAAATTTTATTATCATAAATTTCGCGTAAACCTTAAAAACAGTATAAAAAACATCTCAATGACAAATTTCGTTTCAAACCAACCAAATAATACTGCAGAATGCTGAAATCTTTTAAATACTCTCTCCAGCTAACTGTTATTGTATTCCGTGCCTGAACGCTGATATTGTAACAGTAACTGCTGAGCTGTAGCATTGTAATTCCGGTAAACGCCCGACCCCCATTCTGGTAACAAGATAAGAATTCAATATGGGGTGCTTTCATTTTACGGACAAGCAATTAAACTCTGAAAATTGTAATGCGATTTTCAACCTTCGTCTGGTAATATTAGAACGTATTGTATTGTGAAAAGTACATGAAATTTGACCTATATTGCAGTTGCAGATTTGTGCTGCGTTAACATAGCGACAATTACCGTTATTTATAGATTTAGTTGGTCAATCAGTGTTTGTATGGCACTTGCGATTACACCATCAACTTTCTGGGCCGGACTCTGGTATTTTTAGGGTTCCGTATCTCAAAAGGAAAAAACGGAAACCATTTAGGATTACTTTGTTGTCCGTCCGTCAGTCTGTCAAGACCCTTTATCTCGGGAACACGTGGAGGTATTAAGTTGAAACTAAAACGATATACCTACTCAGGTCTACAGTCTCTTGAAGCTGTGAAAAAATCAAACTCATAAGTTAACGTAAAAAAAGAGATACGGCCGTTTATGCCGCAAAAAAACGTAATATTTGATCGACACTCTCAAGGAAATCAAAAATTTATAGGGTATTTTCCGTTGACGTAGAATTGTGAAATTTGGCAAGTATTACCGTTTTATACTACAAGTATTGGGAAAAATCTGAAAACTATACATTTGTAATTATACCATTAAAAAACAGGGTCTTTATGCCAGGAAAGGCGGTGCAAATTTTGAATTCAGTTAACCGTGTCAGCAAATTTTGAATTCAGTTAACCGTGTCATGTGGGATATCGTATGAAAGGGCTTCATTGGCACAAGCTTAAACATATTTTTAATTATTTTTATGATGTATAGTTTTCGATTCATGACGAAGATTGAAAAAAAAACCTCTTTCCTTTTTATAAGTATAGGTACCTAGGTACCTACCTAATAATTTTGGTGTATGCTAAACGGAACCCTTGGTGGGCCAGTCCGACTCGCACTTGTCTGGTTTTTTAAATTACGTTTACAGTCGTTTGTAAAGAAGATTTCTGTAAATTTTTAAAGCACGTACTTGTAAATTGTGCAACGAATTGTGGACGATTGCGCTGACAATCGAGTTATATAGGGATAGCTTTAACTTGGCGTGACCAATTATTTCGTATCTCTCTTTAAGTATTACATTTAAAAGTGGTAAATAACAATAATAATAATATTCGTTATTTGCAGAAAACATGGTATAAAGTTGTTACATTAGTTTTAATTAAAGTGCACATGTTCAGCTAACACACATAGCACGCAAATCACAGTGGTTCATTTAACATTTATACATTCAAATTCAAAATATAATCAAATATTTTAAAAATAATACTTAACTAATGCATACAATAAACATATAATGAAGTGTTGAGCCAGCCACCAGTGTGGTTATTTAATAAAAATTAATGTACTGCCACTAGTAGTAAGATATGAAACAATGTTATTCTGCCGTAAGTTATTAGGTATTCCAATTTGTTTCGTAACGCAAGCTAATTAAGTTTAATTTTAAATATACATTATGGTAGCGTAGTGAAGTAGTTCATTAGCGGCAGACTAACATGAAAAGCTATTCTGCCACAACTTATTAGTCATTGGAATATGTATTTTGTAATTTCGAGGTTATTTTTTTATTAAATAAAATTAACAACACATATTATGACCTACAGGAATAGGGCAGCTAGTATTTCTGTTGACTAATAAAAAAAAATAAACTCGAAATTCAAGACAATCGCTACGCTTCGCTTCGCGATTGTTTTAAATTTCCAACCTATCACGTGACCTAAGGCAGTACATTAATTTTTATTAAGTAACCACTGGTGGTAGGCTAGACACTATGTACTATAATTAGGTATCCGTTTATTGAACAGCTGTTCCTTGACATCAAAAAAACGTCAACTCCACAAAGTCAACTCCATTTCTCGAAAATCGTATGAATATGCACTGCTTTCATACAAATTCAATACTCAAACCACAATGGGCGCACGAACACCGATCGACTTAATTAATTCGCTATAATTCTAGAAACTTCTGTAGCCAGCCGTCATGATTTCGTATTCATGTAAATTGTGAACTTTGCAATGACCTGCTCAATGCTCATAGGTTTACAATGTTGGAAATAGTTTAATATAAAACAGCAGAAACGTTGCATGCAATTGTAACTTTTGCACCCAAGGGAGATAGATACTGCATTATTTATTTAGATTGTAAAATTTGAAATGAACTTTTTGTAATATCGTCACGTGTACCATTCGTTTTGTATCATACATTAGCTAGTGCTCAGGATCTTCTTTTAAGTATCAGTAATACTCGTACCCCGCTCTTCCTAAATTAATGTTATTGTATAGCTACTAGAATAACCGACAAGGTACTAATGATAACAAAGTAACAAAATTCTTTATATAATATTTGAAAAAGTACATTTTCACTAAAGAAATTAATAATTTTAAATATAAAAAAGATTGTGCATTTTAAATGAGTGTACTTTAGGTATGTGTGTGTGTGTGTGTGTGTGTGTGTGTGTATGTGTGTGTGCATGTGTGTAAGTGTGTGGTGTGTGTGTGTGAGTCTGTGCTAGTAACTATAATTTAAAAGACTTTCTATTTCATCGTATGACTTAGTTTTTAGCCACTCGATAATAATTTTCTTGCACTCATTATATGTTTTAGGATATATATTTACCTATTTATTTACATACTTACATACAAACATATAATCACGATTATTATTCCTTAAGGGTTAGTCAGAGACTAGGCAATGAGGACCGCAAAAGCAGTCCTCGCCATAGTCCACTTTTCACCAAATAGCGACTGCACGTGCTCAGCGTGACAGGTGGTGAGTTCATCACCGCTTTATGCTGTTGGATGTAGTGCAGTCTTTAGTCCGTTAGTCGCCTTTTACGACACCCAAGGGAAGAGAAGGGGGGTGGTAGTATTCTTTTATTGAGCCGCTACGCGAAACTGCTCGCATAAACACTCAATAAAATAAGAAAGTATAAACGTTGGGCTTAGTATCTATAGTTAGTTGTCTAGTAATCTAGTGTGTCTACCATGATAAGTTAAACTGGACATAAAACTGTTACGGATAGAACTATTTAAATCAATTTAACCTCTCAGTCTTGGTAACGCAATGTCTAAAAATTTTGACAGCATATGCGATTTGGCGGGAATTGAAAGGACAATGGCGAAAATGGACCTGACTATGGGCACAAATCAATTATATTCTAAAAAATATGCTGATAATATCATAGTTTTGACCATAGACAATAGATCTTGACGACGATATCAAGTTCCATTTCACACGTAGGTCTACAATTTCACGTGCTTGCATGTAATACACCCACCTTACACTCGTCGAAAAAATATTATAGTATTCTACTTAGACAAAAATACATTTATAAGTATGTTTAGAACTGAAAATGATACAATAAGTAAAAGAAATAAAAACCAAATAAACGCTAAGGGCTCGATTCTTTGACTTGCGTGTAAAGGAATGTCACTTAAAATCGAATGACAGATGTTATTCATTGTTTTTTTTGCAGTCGATCTTGTGCGACAATTAATTAACATTTCCCCGGGTAGAAATGGTTTAAATATTATTCGCCTTAGGAACGTACCAAATCCGACAGGCTCGATCCTACTATGGAGATCATGTGCATTTCCTTATAGATGGTTCAGAGTATCGCTTGAGAGGTAGTGGAAATAATACGTTGATAAGAGGGAAAGTTAAATCCAAACATATTTTAAGAAAACAATAGTATGAATATGATATTAATAGAAAATAATGTGTCTGGTAGGGAAGGGATAATAGAATATTGTTGCAGTTGTTTGGTAGGTCGTCGAACGATTGGATACTGTGCACATGTCATGACCGTAATGTGGTACCTTGGGGTGGGCCAGGCACCAAGATAACATAGCAGCACCAGCAGGTTTTTAGATAAGTAGTGTAGTTAAAAGAGACGATTTTGAAGAAATCGTTATGTAGGTATCATTCCTAAGTGTTTTATTTATAAGCTAAGCATCCTCTTTGTTTCATGTCTAATACCATTAATTACATTTCTCTTATCACTATTTACGTAGTTATCAGATAGTTAAGGTCGACTTAAGTTAAGAATTAAATCTATTACTTAGATCGTTATAATGTTTTTCTAACCTCTAAAACTCAAAAATTAAAAAAAAATATTTCACTTCACATTTGTGAAGTTTTATATTGAATATGGAGTTAGAACACTGATTGTAATTATATTAGGTATCTAATCAACACAAGATTAATAATGCCCATAGTCATTGAATATCAGGTCCAGGTAGTATGGGATTTTGCCGATGTCCTTTGCGGAAATAGAAAAAAAAAATTAAAAAATATCGAACGCAGTTCATATTTAATTTTGCGTTCACGATGCATAAAATGTACCACAGAACCGAAATAATCGACCTTGTTTATATATTAAAGTAGTCTCTAAGGGTATCAAAACACGGTACAAAATCAAGTGGAGAGCGCGGCCAGCGTGGCCAAATATGGCCGCTTGGGGTCTGACGCAATAGCGAGTTTTTTAGGTGCGACCAAATATAGCCGCTAGGGGCTTGAGGGGTTTAAACCCCTTAAAGCAGTGTTTTATTAGCAACAGGTAGAATACATCAGAATCAAGACTAATTTAGAAATCTGCTGCAATTACTACATCAAATTGCAGAAGATTTTTTAAATAGCCTTGTATTTGTATTATTCTTGTCGCTCTTAAAGCACTGCTCTAAAGTTGTTTTTAAATTGTCTGGCTTGGACTTTTTTAATCAGCTAGGCGAGGGAGCGGCTTAAAGACGAAGACAACAAACGTTGACACTTCCTTAGCATTGCAAAGAAGTGGGTCTTATCTCGAAACAATTATTGAAACATTTTTATGTGTTTTTCTCATGTAAGTGAATTTATTTAGGAGAACCAACAAGACAAACACAAATACAAGCAATAATTAGGTAGAACATACTTATGGACTTAAAACGGTAGTACTATTAGCTATTAACTACTAACTACTACTACTACTAGTACTAACTGTCGTCTCTATTAGAAACTGCCACGGTATGCAATAATTTATAATTCTTAATTGTAATAAATGTAGGTTGTGTAAAAAAAATCAACCAGTCTGGTTGATTTTTTTTTTCTAGTACACATTTTATCCTATATCTATATAGCATTGTGAATGCAAAATCTCAACATTAAAGATATGTAATAAATGTCTTAAACGTAAATAATTCTAAAAACATTATAACGTCATTAAGTCATAATGTATATTACTTTATTTTCTTTTTGAATAGCCAGTCACTTTTAGCGCCTGTGTGACCAAATTCGCACCCCAGGCGGAAATGGAACAACAAAACAGGAGACTTGTCAATAAAATTCAATACGGTGGTTAATAGAAGCTAGAGTGTCACCTTCGCTTCATCATTACCAAAATAGCTGGTTTTACGGATATTTCCGATAAGAAATATAACGATACTATCCCCTTATCAACAAATAACGGCAGTAGTTTTCCTTTCCCGAATTTTCCGTTCGGCTACTTTGGTTATATATTGGCCACTATATTAAGTCGAGTGGATAATCCAATTATAAGACATAATAAAAAATAGGACAAGTTATGAGTTGTTTTCGTTGTCTGACGGTTTGGTAAGTATATAATGTTATATAATTAAATAGAAAATAATAGAATAGATAAAAGTGTTTTTGATACAAATACCAATTATAGGTATCTTACACAACAAAATAATTATTACTTTTAACACATTTTGTACCAAAAAGGTCTCCTCTCAACATTAAGCTGTGTCGTACGAAGTGTCACGACAATGGTTTTCTTCGGATGCCTATAATCTTCAATAATTATTAAAATTTGCACTGGCGCTAACAATAACAGAAAAATAAGGCAACAAAGCACATTTTTAAATATTAAACATTTCAGACAACAGCAATGGACTTGGGAAAAATGAAAAAAAAGTTCATTTTTACTTTATACCATTATAGAAGTCGTTATTCTAAAACCAATAGTTTTTATTTCACTTCGATACGAGAAGTATTTACAAAGTTATTGTACATAAATAATTGCATAAAACACTACTAGTTCGCTGGCAGTGCTGGCTGGCACTCGACTAACATGACGTGACGTCATCGCCGCCCTCGCTGCCCGCACCCGGCGGACGTCCGATTACATTACTTAACTATTTGTACAATTAATTATTAAGTAATCTGTGGCACAACTGCACTGGTTCATATGGACATATTAATAAAACGAAGTCGCGCGAGTCACGCCGCGGGTTTCGCGCGTATTTTGATTATTACAAAAACAATAGCGCGTGGTCATTTTTATGAATCTTTAAAAATTATTGTGAAGTATTTTGAAGGCCTACAGAAAAAAATTTAATGTCATATTTTAAGTTAAAATGTTAATATTTAAAATAGAAATAAAAAAAAAATACTTTTCCCAAGCTCATTGCAACGGTAACATTAATATTAACATAGTTTATCTATCACTTTGACTTTGTAAGTCCAATAAGTACGTACTCTTAAGATTAAAGAAGAATGGGCGTTTTTGTATGAAACCCCTCGCACTCTTGTAAGTTCTCACGTGGTAAGTTTCGAAATAAATTGTGTATTTTGTTGTAAGGACAGCAAATATGGACGAGGGAATGAATGAATGAAAAAAAATAAAAAAAAGGATAATGAAAAACAAAAAATGAAATATGAGAGTGTATCCCTAATAGGCCTCATTTATCTTTTATTTTCATTTTATACGACTACTACTGATTTTAGACGACTCATATAAATCAAAGGAATCTGCGAAGGAGTTTAAATTCAAGAAAAAATCTTTACTATAATTTTATATTATCATTTATTATTTTAATTTTCTTCTTCTCAATAACTTTTTCTCCAATACCTAACAGATTTGCTGTCATACAATAAAATACTTTTCAAGTACTTTTATTTGATGCCTAGATATAAGTGTTACAAGGAGGGCACGTTTTGCCCATTCTTCTTTCAATTTATATAATTATGACGATAACAATATTTAAAGACATCTACAAAAAAAAGAGCGGTGTCGCGTAGCGGCTCATCAAAGAAATAATAACACCCCCTCACTTCGCTCGACTGTCGTAAAAGGTGATTAAGGGACTTAAGACTGCACACACCGTACTGATTCGAATATCATGACAAAAAGAAATACTATGGGGGCAACGCGGCCGGGTGCATACCGGAATAACAACTTTTTCAATGTGGGTGCATATCGGCCGGGGCAAACCGGACTGGGAACATAACCCGGGGCCCTTTAACTTCACACTCTTCATTTTAATTTTTACTAGCGGCCGCTCGCGGTTTCACCCGTGTGGTTCCCGTTCCCGTGGGAATATCGGGATAAAAAGTATCCTATGTGTTAATCCAAGTTATAAACTATCTGTATGCCGAATTTTATCCAAATCCATTCAGCAGTTTTTACGTGAAAGATTAACAAACATCCATCAATACTCACAAACTTTCGCGTTTATAATATTAGTAGGATTACTAATATGTTCTTTTTTTTCTGTCCATCTGTACCAATTATTATTTTATGTTTGTTTAAATGATGTAAGCGTATATATGTTAATAAATGATTTTCTATTCTATAACGGCCGGACCCTATCAAACAGCATAGCGCGGAGATTGGACAACCACCTGTAACGCTGAGAACCCATTGTATAGTCTCTGTCTTAGTCTGTCTTTTGCGTTCACAATTGCCTAGTCTCTGACTAACCCTTTGGGGATAATACTCGTGAATCTGTGTATATACCTATGTATGTATGCAAAAATAACAACAGACCCAAAAACAAAAGACATTCACAACATCAAAAACGTGATGGCAAGTGTGAAAAAGACTTCTTGGTGGGAAAGTGAAGCGTCATGTCTGCAGTTTTGTTTTATTTATTATCTAATTTGTGTTTTGTCGAATAATAACCAATCACTCGTGGCACTTTTCTAACAAAAAAATTGGCGCAACTGTCAATGTCAAATTTGACAGAATCGAGCATAGACTATGCGATATTTTGCGATAACAATGCATAAGATGTACCACAGAACCAAAATAACCAAACTTGTTCATACTAAAGTAGTCTGCAAGTCTATGAAAACACGGTACAAAGTCAAGTGTGTTTTTGTAGGTGCGGTCTCATGCGACCGCTTGGGGCCTGAGGGGTTGTGAAATAAGGGTGGATTATTTACTGTTATGTGTTCGTGAACGTGCATGAGTGTTAACAACTAATACAGCACAGTGCAACATCACTTTTCAAATTCTCTCAAGAAGTCCGTGTGAGACCTCAATAAAGTCCCACAGCTTTATTGAGTCTCGAGGGGTTTGGGGGAAAATCATTTACCATTAAACGTTCACTATCACTCATTATCATCCACTTAATGTAAAGAAAATAATAATTACTATTAAAAACTTGACACTGGCTAAATGTGCAGATCGTACAAAGCCATTATTTAAGAGAAAAAAAAAGTGTGAAAAAGAAAAGAAACCCTGAAGCAATATTTACAATACCCTTAGTACCTCCGAGTACATCTACTTCCGGAGCCTAAATATAAAATCAAAGGAAACCTCGTTGGAAAGGAAACATAATTGCGAATAAAACTTGACCCTCAAAGTTGCGAAGTACTGGAAGTTGAGTAATTAACACTGACCCAGCGCTAATCATTTATGGAAGGTGAGACATTTATGGGATTTGCATTATAAAATTTTATGGTGCGTAAGAAATTAAATATATTATAAATACTTGAATAAACATAAATCTAAAAAAAAAGATCACTCATAAATATACTGAAATCATGGAACTACGACGAAACTGAGGCCATGTCCTGCACACACGCGCGCTCACACACGCAGACTTACACACAAACACACTCACTCACGCCTACACGCACACACTCACGCTCTTTCCACTTTGATACTTTCTTCTTCCATGCCTAATTATAAATTAATGTAAAATTATAAATATGATGATTTTGGTGCAGTATCTTATCCTATTATGTAGTAAGTACTTACATCATTATTATGGAAGAGCGGGATCTCCTAACACAGGTGCTTATGTGCTTAAACGGAGCTCCCAATCACAGATCAGTTTTTGAAAACCATAAGATACCGAATAAAGATTATTATTATTATTATTATTCACGTATTTATTTATTTTCTTAAGTGTAGGTTTTTTATAATATTCCATATAAAAATAATAAACAAAACTACTTTAAAAAATAAAACATTTAACATTATAAAAAACCTAAACCTAGGGTGCCGCCAGCAGCGGAGCAGGGCCCAAGCTACCAGTGGTTAGGGCTGCAAAGAGAGGAACCTCCTGACGATGCGTGCCGTGTCAAGAAGTACCGCCTTATTATTATTATTATTATAAACCCGGTTTGATCACCAACCCGCATTTGGCAAGAGCGTGGTAATAAAAGTAATAAGACCAATCAATAAATAATGTTTACAGATTTATTTGAAACCTTTCGGAACGTTCTGTCCATTTCCCAAAACACCCGTTCCCGAAACATCCGTTCCAAAATAAAAGTTTCTTAAAATGACCGTAGGCCAAAATACCCATTTCTCATCGCATCAGTATGTCAAAACACCCGGTTCTCATAGCATCCGTATGCCAAAAGATCCGTCTCTCATGACACCAGTATTCCCATAATACCCGTTTTTCATCGCATCAGTATGTCAAAACACCCGGTTCTCATAGCATCCGTATGCCAAAAGATCCGTCTATCATGACACCCGTATTCTCAAAATACCCGTTTCTCATCACATCAGAACTAGCAGCTCGCCCGAATCAAGATAACGAGCCAAACTTCAAATAAAAAAATATTTATTGACGCCTCCTTGGTCGAGTGGTTTGTACACCGGTTTTCATGGTGTCGCCTTCTCTGAGGTCCCGGGTTCGATCCCCGGTCTGGTAAATTTAGAGAAAAACTGTTTTTCTAAATTGATTTCGGGTCTGGGTGTTTTTTCTATGTTTATGTATATTTATCTGTTATCTTACCATATAAACGAGTTTCACAAGAATACTCATCTTGGTCTAGATAATTGGTGTGAGCGTAAACAAAATTTATTTATTTATTTATTTATATTTATTTATTACGACAGAGTTACAGCAAGATACTTATTGCTACAATATTCGATTATAACTAGTTACTATTGTCTATTTATACTAATATTATATAAAGGAAACTAATTACTCAGCTTATTTAGTGCTGGCGCTTGACCCAGATGGGGTTGCTGATGGTGTGCAAACGAATGATGTTTGACAGGGGTGCTCAACCTTAACTCCCGCGACTATGTCCGCGTGAATACCGCGTAGGTACCCCGTGACAGATTTCCAAAATTTTGTCTTGACTATCACGAACACAACAAAAAAGAATTAGCCGAATAGGAGCAGCCGTTCTGAAGTGATGCGCGAACATTATATTCGTGGCAATCGATTTTTTTAGAAGATTGACGAGTGGATACCTACCTACATTAAAATTTTAAAAATATATTAAATTGCATGCGTTATTGCGGTTAGTTGTATTTTGTAATTTAAATGTTTTGACTTTGTAACAATATGATTTGACACAAAACTTTTATGATTAGATAAATTTTTTCATGGAACTTACTGTAAGTACTAATTTTTTTTACCCTTATTTTTAAAAATAATGTATCTATACAGGTTATCTAGTTTTCAAATATACTTAGAGGTCACAGCTTTATCACTCCCTCATCAAACGTCCATCCCAAATTTTCATAATTTAGGTTAAGCGTCTAACGCGAAGTTTAAATTACAAAATGGTTATTCAGTTTTAGCTCGTGATTTCTATCGTAAACTATTTTCATTAAGGCCACTCTCATAATTGACAATAACATTCTGATTACAAAATTTGATAGAAAACTTTAACACAGATAGTCCTAGCGCCTACGCCTACCAATGTCGAATAAGTTTTGTTTAAAATGAGACTGATATTAATTTTAAATGAAGTTGCTTTCATATGCCTTTAGCAAACAAATAATATAACCCTGTCGCGAAGCGGTGATAGAATACTACCACCCCTCTTTCTCCTTGGGTGTCGCAAAAGGCGACTAACGGACTAAAGACTGCACATACATCCAACAGCATAGAGCGACGGTGGGCTCACCACCTGTCACGTTGAGCACATGTGCAGTTGTAACTTGGTGAAAAGTGGACTATCATATGGCAGTGGACCGCTTTATTATACAAAGACTGGTTACAGATAGCATCATTGCTAGCATATAATTTAAAAGACAGTTATAAGTAGTATAACGATGTCGACACAAAATTATCGCACTGTTAGTATTTCTAATAATGTAAATTTCGTTGATAAGTCTTCCACAAGAGGTTCTGTTTAGTTTAAACTAAGAGGTAAGACAAAAGCCAGCCCTATTCAAATTAAAATAGTTCATCAAAACATGAAGGGCCTGCCGGCAAAGAGTTAGAAATTGAACATTTTTATTACATGAAGATATAAACATTTTATGTATAGCTGAGCACTGGCTTAAAGATCATCAGTTAATTATTAATATAAAAAACTTTCAGCTTTCCAGTGCTTTACTAGAACAAATGCAATTCGGGGCGGATTCTTAATATTTGTTAATTCTCTAAAAACTAAACTTCTAAACTTTCCTACACTCACACCAATTATCTAGCCCAAGAGAAGCTTCGTTATGAAACTCGTTAAATGGTTACTAGACAACGGATAAACATACTTAAATACATACTTATTATACATAGAAAACACCCAGACCCGAGACAATTTAGAAAAAACAATAATTTCTAAATTGACCCGACCGGGGATCGAACCTGGAACCTCAGAGATTGCGACATCATGAAAACCGATGTACAAACCACTTGACCAAGGAGGTCGTCTAATTACTGTAAACATAAGATTATGGAACGAAAGGATGTAATTTCCTTTTCTATTGAAAACGGTGAATTTAATAAAACTTTCTCTAATAAAAAGTTTAAAACTAATATTTCCATGAAATTTGGGGATTGGGCTACAGCCGGTTTGCATAAAAGTAGGGTTAAGTTGTATGACTTATATGAGCAGAAAAAATATAATAATAGTCCAAGTTTTCTTAAAGTATATCAAAAAGTATTCGAAAACTTTTAGGAAGGCTTGTGCATGTGCCAAGTCATTATTTATTAGTGAAAAAATTAAAAAGTCGGATAACAAAATAAAGGCAACATGGAACTGTATTAACCGCGAAACTGGTAAAATAAAGCCACGTGATACTATTTTTTTTTAAGAATAGGCAATAGGCATTTTAAGTGAAGACAATAAAGTTGCTGATGCTTTTGAACAGTTTTTTACAAATATACCAATTGCCACAACTATGTTACTCAACTCTTCACCGAGTAATGCAGAAATTCTGTTAAAAAAGTATGTACCCATGTGTAATGTAGTGTTCCAATTTAAACACGTAAACTGTAAAGACGTACTTAAATCCTTTAAATCTTTATAAATGAAAACCACTTGTGATTTGTGGGATATTTCAACAAAAATTATTATTAATATTATCGAGTCCATTGCGCCTTTTCTTGTAGTCATATTCAATAGCTGTGTTAACGAAGGAGTTTTCACCGATCTCATGAAGCATAGCAAAGTTCTGCCACTTTTCAAATCGAGTTGTAAAGATGACCCGAGCAATTTCAGACCTATTTCGATTTTACCTACTCTTAGTAAA
This sequence comes from Scoparia ambigualis, assembly GCA_963921215.1. NCBI lineage: Eukaryota > Metazoa > Arthropoda > Insecta > Lepidoptera > Crambidae > Scoparia > Scoparia ambigualis. Next base: position 11,635,798 of record OY992508.1, on the reverse strand, counting down.
GTTTTTGAAAAACTTATTTTAGATCAACTCGGCTGCCACTTCGCTATAAATCACGTTTTTCACAGTGAACAGTATGGTTTTACCAAGGAAAGGTCTACTACTGATGCAGGTGTAGCTCTGCTAAAACACATATTTGAGGCTTGGGAGGGATCGCAGAATGCTTTTGGAGTGTTTTGTGATCTCTCCAAGGCTTTTGATTGCGTTGAATACAACACCCTTTTAATAAAGCTAAAACACTATGGAGTGCACTCTGATGCCTTGAAATTGATTCAATTATATCTCAGCTGCAGAATCCAAAAAGTTAGCTTAAATGGATCCATATCATCCGGATCTTCTATGCTAATGGGGGTTCCACAGGGGTCAATACTATGTTCATTTTTATTCTTAATTTATATTAATGATTTACCATTTTATGCGGAAAACTTTTGCAATATTGTTTTGTTTGCTGACGATGCATCTTTGATATTTAAGACTGATCGAGATAAAAATAGTTTTGATGACATCAACAGTGCCCTAACAGATGTGTTGAACTGGTTTACAACTAATGATCTTCAATTAAACGCGAAGAAAACCAAATCCATAAATTTTACTCTACTCTACCCAACGTAAAGAATATTATAGTAAATAAAATTAAACTGAATGGTGAACTGTTGGACCTTGTTGATTCAACAGTTTTCTTAGGTATTACCTTAGATTCAAAATACAGTGGTACCCTCATATTAGCACCCTTGCGGTTAGTTCAACTGCTTACAGACGGCATTTTACAGACGTGGAAACTGCTCGATTAGTCTTAGTTACTTTCACAGTGTTATGTCCTATGTTACTACTTTGGGGTAAAGCAGCAGATATAGTAACCACTTTCATTTTGCAGAAAAGAGCAGTAAGGTCCATATATAATTTAGGATCTCAAATTATGGCGTTCATGATCTCAGAAACAAAAATACATTAACACTTTTGACTTATTGAATAGTGTAGAATAGCTATTGGAATAGTTCGTAGCGGCCTCGCTTTTTGTAAATTTTGCTTAACTTTTTAATTAAACACAAATTGCAGAAAAAGTGTTTCATAAAATGCGTTATGGCACTTTTTGAGCTACTTGATTGAACTACTGTTCTAAACAAATGAAATACAAAATATAAAATTAAAAATCTTTTAAAAAAACAAGCTTTTATTTAAATGCGCTAAAAAGAAAAAAATAAACTGTTACTATCAACTTATAACGTAGTTACACAATTTATATGATATAAAAAGTTGTCGCGAGATATTGTAAGTACTCGTATTCAACTATACTTAGATTAAAAAAATTAATCAATCACATCAAGTTATTTAATTTACTTTTTTATTTACACAAGTAAATCTCGCGACAACCTTTTATATCATATATATTGTGTAACGACGTTATAAGTTGACAGTAAAAGTTATTTTTTTTCTTTTTAGCGCATTTAAATAAAACCTTGTTTTTTAAAAGGTTTTTTTTTAATTTTATATTATTTTTTACTTTTGAGTATTGGATTTAAAGTCATCTAGCACTAAAGTGCCCGAAAAGACAAATCCTACGAATCCAAACTCGATGAGTTTCCGCCGGTTCGTTAAGGAGTTCCTATGGCCAACTCCCGACTCCATCATCAGGACCCTGGACATCATCTATCACTAAAGTGCTCGAAAAGACAAATCCAACGAACCCAAACTCAATGAGTTTCCGCCATTTAGTTTAGGAGTTCCTATGGCTACCTCCCGACTCCAACATCAGGACCCTAGACATCATCTAGCACTAAAGACCTAGAAATGACAAATCAAACGAACTCAAACTCGATGCGATTTTGCCGTTTCGTTTAGAAGTTCCTATGGCCACCTCCAGATTCCATCATCAGACCAGCTCAATGGTACCCTAACATTGCATAGTCATCGTACTTACATAATTATACCAAATTTCAGCTCAATCGGTTGAGGAGAACTGGGGGGTTACTCTTGACGCAAACTCGACCTTAATACAATTCCAATGCGTTTGATATGTATCGATATTGGGATAAGTAAAGATAATTCCGGAACGCCATCTCAATAACAATTTGTTCAATCAATTTCCACGCAATTTAATTCCAATATGGCGCTATTGTCCCTTACAAAAGTGCCATTTGACATTTTTTAGATTTGTGATTGGAAATTGATTAATGCAATTGTGTTTCAAGAGTAACCCTACTGGTCTTAAATTCAGTTGCAAGATTTGTCCCACACATACTAACACACAGGGGAAGTCAAATAAAAGCTTGTAAAAATAGAATGCTCTCTCATAAATTATTATAGTAGAATAGTTCGCCGTTCATACCGTGCGTCGCCTCGGAATTTTTTGATATAATTGATTTTATCTAGAAAAAAAATCTTATTCTAAACCAAAAATTCACAGATCTCGTGCTCTATACGACTTGAAAGGGCATTGAAAATGAACCTAGCTATTACAGATTCAAAATTTGTTTATATTATCCTAAAGCCCTTAACTTTCCGCGTCCATTACGTCCTAATAGATCTTCGTATAAAACATTGATTTTTTGTTTTTTTTTATTTTCTGAAGAAAGAATCGACTTTTTCAAAATTTGTTTATACTACCTAAAGCCCTTAATTTTCCGCGTCTATTAAGTCCTTGAGGAGCTCGATGGCGCAGCGGCTAGCGCGTTCGGCTTGCGATCTTGCTCGCTAAGCCACTTTCGCAATGCCGGGTCGCTGGATGGGTGACCAAATTTAAAAACATCTCGAGCTCCTCCGTGCTTCGGAAGGCACGTTAAGCCGTTGGTCCCGGTTGTTGTCGTAAGATGACAGTCGTTAAAACCCACCTACCCGCATTGGGCCAGCGTAGTGGGTTATAGCCCAATATCCCCACGTGCTATTGTCCACATGGGAGGCCTGTGCCCAGTAGTCGGACGTTAATAGGCTGATGATGATTAAGTCCCAATAGATCTTCGTATCTCAAAGCTGCGAAGTTCCACAGGGCTATGACGCCCGAGTAATAAATACCGCACGGCGACGCTTCACGCGCCGCTAAGGTGGAGCATACCGCCCCCCCACAAAAAAAAGTAAAAGACATGAAATATTCCCCGTCTCAATATCTCTAGGCGTCTCGTGAACGAGGTTGAAAATCGAAAAACTGAGTTTTGATTTTCGACCTCGTTCACGAGATATCGAAGATATTCCGAGGAAAGGTGAGGAATAAAGATTTTACAATGAATTTATTATCCCATTTCGATAAAACGATAAATACAACTGCAAAATTACTACAAAATGCGATGCGCCGGCCGTCCGAACTCAGCTTATTCTCACAGAGTGGAGATTTGTAATAAGCATGAATTTATTATCCTATTTCGATAAAAACGATAAATACGTGAAAAGGCATTTATGCAGGCCGTCATGAATGGGTGCGCTCGTTATCGTGCTTATTCCACGGTGGGGAGCGCTCTCATTATTTTGGACTGCACCGGCTGCTTACCATCAGGCAGGATGCAGTAACTATGACGAGTCATAATAGAAAAAAAAATACAACTGCAATATTACTACAAAATACGAAAATGGGCATTTTACGCAAAAATTCACCGTATAGGTCTATCCACTATCTCGGTGGCGCAGTGGAGGACGTGGGTTCGTTTTACACTAGAGGTAGTATTTTTTTACGTTTCGTTATATTTAAATCTTCATTGACAACACCACCGTAACTTTTAACATTGAAAATGTTTTTTTGATCGCTCCGGTAGGGCCCCATTTTCGCTGAAAGTGTGTTTGCCCCGTGGTATATAGTGGTTTAGGGCCATGAGGACGTATGAGGGCTGAAAAGACGCAGAATTTGAATGGCTTTCAGACGGTGAAAAAAAATTTGTAAAAGTCGAAAACTTTTTTGAAAATTGGAAAAAACAAAAAAAAACCTTCATTTTTAACACCTTCCCTCGGAATAACTTCGATATCTCGTGAACGAGATCGAAAATCAAAATACTGAGAGAGACACATAGGTGTCTCTCTCAGTTTTTTGATTCTCTCTAGAGTTATTGAGACGGGAAACATTTTATGTCTTAAACTTTTTTTTGTGGGAGTGATAGGGGTATGCTCCCCCTTAGCGGCGCGTGGAGCGTCGCCGTGCGGTATTACTCGGGCGTCATAGCCCTGTGGAACTTCGCAGCTTTGAAGCTTTGAGATACGAAGATCTATTAGGACTTAATAGACGCGAAAAATTAAGGGCTTTAGGATAGTATAAACAAATTTTGGAAAAGTCGATTATTTCTTTTAAAAATAAAAAAAATAAAAAAATCTATGTTTTATACGAAGATCTATTAGGACTTAATAGATGCGGAAAATTAAGGGCTTTAGGATAGTATAAACAAATTTTGGAAAAGTCGATAATTTTTGTTCAAAATAAAAAAAAAAAAATTTCATTAATAATCTATAAAGCTAGGTTCATTTTCAATGCCCTTTCAAGTCATGTAGAGCACGAGATCTGTGAATTTTCTGACAAAAGCATCAATTTAACTAGATCATAAAGGCTTTCTGTCCCTATAATTAGCTAATGCTCTCACAGTGAATTAACACGTACAACAAACCGCCAAATCGACTTACGCAAGCGCGCTAGCACAGTCAGCCGTAAAACGTACTTACGTGCGGATATCATTGAGGTATTATAACTAGAGTCGCTATTACATACAAGTAATGTGCTCAGCCCTTTGACAGCGGGCGTCGCGTGAGGCATAGGAGCAGGTTTTGTAATAAGAGGGCACTCTCTGAGCGCATCCGAAACTTCGTTGTCCCGTAATGCACGCGCGCTGTTGTTTTTTACACTAGCGATTGGCGCAGTACATGCACACACAACGTTGACACAATTTTCGAGATCTTGGTGTTAATAATGGACAGTTATTAGCTTAGCTTCCGAGAGCATATCGAGACCATTTGTAAGAAAGCAAACAAGATCCTTGGGTTTATTTGTAGATCCTCTGCTCAGTTTTGTAATTTGGGCGTCGCTATTATGCTTTATAATGCATACGTTCGCAGTGTGCTGGAATTTGGTGCAATTATCTGGGATCCTAGAACCAAGAAGTATACTCTCATGGTTGAAAGAGTACAGAGAAAGTTTGCTAAGTACCTTTATAAAAGATCCTTTGGTTACTACCCCTTTATTTTCCCGTCATTATTTGTAACAGGCATGGTAGGCCTTGTAACTTTAGAAGTCAGGCGTAAACTCTTGCTTGCATTGCATTATTGTTTTTTGCTGCGAAATAAGGTGGACAACCCCACAGTGCTAAATTCTATTGGCTACTAAGTACCGCAGAATTATGTGCGTTTTGGTTACGTGTTGGTCTACGTCGTCGGCACGACTTGTTAGCACTACCTTCTGCTTTGCGCACGCGACATGCTCGTAATGCACCCACTCCTACGGCTATAGCTCTTATTAACCGTTTCTTGCACTGTGTCCAAGACGCCGACATCTATGCTTACCCTATTAGTTGCATTTATTGAAAATTGTTTTTTTTTGTGTAGGTAAATTGCCCAATGTGAATGTTTTGGTTTAGCTGTAAGTTCACATTGTATGCTGAATAAATAAATAAACAAATAAACAACCGTGTACGACGAATAACGGGCAGACGAAGTCTCGGATGCGCTAGAGAAAGTAGGGCCTCAGTAGGCCTAGCATGCGCAACACAAGATATTATGTTGCGGACGATATTCTCTCTTCCTTCGATGGCGGGAACGACAAACTATCTCGGTTACCGTTGTCATAGCTCGATAAAATTGTGTTGCATGTTAGGTTTTGTAGACATAAAATACCACAGACAAGCAAAAACAACTATTATGTCCATTTTTGACATATTATCATGTATAGACAGACCATAACACGAGAAAACGGGTCGAGAATATTTTCTCGTGTTGCGCATGTTAGGCCTACAGGTGTTTGCAACCAATGCCGCAACCGCAACTCAGTGCGCAAAAACTTACTTTGCTGAGTTGGGCGTCTCCAGTTATGATACCTAAATGTCGGATATAGGCTAATGGGATTACGTATCGGATCACTCATTAGTGGAGTCGGCTCTAACTTTTGATAAGGCTTGAAGGAGGCACCTGCGACTAGCAACCCACCTCCAGAGGTTTGAACGGATGTTAGTAATTTTAGATTGGCTTATATATATATAAGCCAATCTAAAATTACTGATAGTTAAAATTTAAACCATAAAATGTCTGTGTCACAAAACTGGCTCGTACTCAATACTCAATAAACTCATTGCTCTAGTAGTATCTACATAGTATACTCGTAGTATGCTCCTAATACTCGTAGTATTTAGTAAAGGCAAATTAAAGTTTTTAACCGGAGTTAAATTTAAAGCATGACATGTCAAGACAGAAACAAATCAGCTTAGATTAAAACAAAAAGGGAAGGTACGGCATTAGCGTCTCGTGAGTAAGCCGCTAAAATTAGGCCTAAAGGCACAATTTCACTTCAGTCGCAATTTTCCGAGCGTACAGGCTACATCGTACTATTGCGGACATTCTGCTGTGATAAAAAGAGAAAGACGCTACTCCGCAGTGGCGTCGGAATCGGTCGTACGTACTCGTCTGTTGCGAAGCGACCGAGACGTTAACGCCTTACTCGCTGACTCCCTCGCGCTGACGTTGAAACTTACTGCTCTGTCTCGCTCGCTCGATTTACACTTTTATAGGTGTGCGTGTGTGAGTGTTTGCATATGTAGTTGAGTAGGACTATATTTTGATTGACTACAAGTAGGAGCATGCCGTATCTTCCCTTTTTGTTTTAATCTAAGCAAATCAGCGTAAACAGTCCACCCCAATGTGGCTCAAAATAAATAGACAATGAAATACACAGATACTCATGCAAATCCAGGATCCATTTCATTCAATAAAACATTAGACATTTTATCTTGACTTCCAAACTCCACATTATTTAAATCCGAATGTGTACAAAATTGAGGGTCTCTGAGGATTTAACTAGCGAATTTGAATCAACAAAATATGACACGCAAGCTTATTCTTCTCGATTTTGTCTTTAAAAAAGTTTAAATGAGGATACTGTGGAGAGAAAATGAAAATCTAAAAAATCGCTTTTAGTATTTTAGATTTTCATTTTTCTAATAAGAAGATCTCAGTAAAGCGTCACACCTTTACTGAAACACAAGAGGTTTGGTGGGAATATCGTATACCACTAAACACTCATTATCATCTAATATTAAAAAATCAATATGTTTAACTTTATCTTTTTTACTTGCAATTTCTTACTTACACGAAACCATTATCCATACTAATATTATAAAGAGGAAATATTTGATTGTTTGTTTGTATTGAATAGACTCCGAAACTACTAAAAAGATTTAAAAAATTCTTTCACCGTTGGGAAGCTACACTATCTCCGAGTGACATAGGCTATATAACATTTTCAAAAAAATTAGGGATCCTTACTAAAACATTAATCAATTTCTTATATCACGTGTGCTACGAAAATTATTGATGATAGAACAAATGCTATGTAAGCGTCGTCATTGGGGTACGGGAGGGGAGTCATTATGAAAATTCGTCACGCGGTACGGGGTCCACGCGAACGAAGTCGTCGGCGGTCTGCTAGTAAAAAATAAATACGAAAGGACGTGAGTCAAGATCGTAACCCACGGAAAGCTGTTGTATCGCCACTCATTTTAAATAAGTGCTCCTTTTGCGAAGTGCACCAATTGAAAAGTGAACCAGTTGCGAAGTGCACCATACGAGAAGTGCACCAGTTGCGAAGTTCACCATTTGAGAACTGCACAAGTTCGAAGTGCAAGCATGGTGTACAAGTTGCGAAGTGCATTGCATTGCATGCCTGATCATCGGCAAACTGTTGATACTATATATTTTTTTAAAGAACTTGTTACACAGTTAAACCAATAAAGGAATTCTATTCTATACAAAATGCGTCAAACCCTATCTGCCTACCCCTCCAGGAAACAGGCGCGGTGTATAAAAAGTAGTAAGAATCATCATCACGATCTCGATGTCAGCCCGTATCCACCCACAGCTGAGCATAGGCCTCCTTTTTTTGAGCCGATCGCATCCAGTTTTTTTCCAGCGATCAGCTCTGTTGACCCATCTGCGAGTCTCTCGGCTAAAAAATATGGATATGGGCTTCATTTTACATTTGAAGCCCATATTTTGTCCTTTTATGGGCATATTGTAGGCTTCAAATGTCAAATGAAGCCCATGTCCATATTCATATTTTTTAGCCGATACAGGCAGCCCCATTACTCTTGAAACCGATCGCTATTGGATCGGATTGATATTGTCAATATTGTGAATTGTGAACACCAGCGCTAATTTGGATTCATATTGGGTAAACTAAATGGCATTGAGTTTTGTATTTTTTCCACTCAATATGAATCCATATGAATCCATATTAGCTCTGGTGTCGTAACTTAGGAGTACGAAAATTTACAATACCAATCCGATCCAATAGCGATCGGTTTTAAGAGTAAGGAGGCTGGTCGGTGGTCTGCCAGCGTATCGCTTGTGTGTTCTCAGGAGCCATTAAGAATACACGGTAAGAATACAATCATTGTGTAGGTGTTCAGTCGCAGCTGATTGCAGCCCTAATAGGACAACAGTCCGGTGTCTAGCTAATTAGAGCTGGCAACTAATTGAATGTAACAGCTCTCGAGTCAAGCTGCGCCGCAGTGACATCGTAATAATTGTCTCACGACGTGCATTGTACGTCGAAAGCCACTTACGTTTACCAATTGTGATGTTGTCAAGCTGTTACCATGTCATCAGGATATAAATACATAGAGATGTATAAACTATACGAGTAGAAGATAAAGATAAAAGTCTTCAAAAAAATGGTGAATGACAGCTATTAAACAACTATTTTATGTTGTTAAATTGTAACAAACGAATGAACTTTCGAACCAAATCGCTGATGTTATACATCGAACTTAAGACATAGTAGTTCGAAGTGAAGTACTAAAAACCCCACATCAACACCACAAAATCGTTTAAAATATCATAATATAATATAAAGAGTCTATAATGGCATATAATGATATATATAAATGTTTCAATATTATTTACAATTGCAGCGAAGCAAAGATAACACACCTATCAGTGACATCTTAAATCAAAGCCAGCAGTTTGGCTCTCGACCAACACGGACGCAGAAATTATCCGAAAGAAAATGTCGAAAGATAACGAAGCTTGACTTGCAGGTAATTATGCAATCAAATACCTACATACCTATAGGACAATGAGTCATTGCACTGCGAGTGTTAAAAATCCACTGACAAAAGAACATAGCCTAGCCAGCCAGGTCACTTACTGCATGCATACGCTATTTCTTGGCTTAATTATGGTATTTCTAGGAAAATAAAACATGCTTTAATATTATTTCAACCACTGAGGCGTTACCCAAAACACATAATGTTCTTTTAGAGTGAGGCTACCACTTCTGCACTCAAACTATCCACATAACTTACTAGCCCGTTTTAAGATTTGTTGTGAAAGAAAAAAAATACACTTGAGGAAACCGCGAGCCGAAGCCAGTGCAGAAAATAATCCGTAGCAGCATAACGAAGAGTTCTGTTTCTTATCTTGGAGCAGCTGACTTTTAATGCGACATTTCAAACAGACAACAGCTCCTGGAATGCATGCCATTTGTCGGACACATGTTGTGAGGTGGTCATTAGGGACTTGGCACTTGTACCATCAACAAAATCTGCTGTATACCACTTACCACTACCTTTTGCATTTGTCTTGTCCCAACATCCTTTTTAAACTTTATTTTATTTTATTATTTTTATTTTACAATTTTTAGAAAACTTACAGCTATATTTTAAAAATAAATTAATGTATGAATACAAATAAGCCAATTACAAGTTTTCACCTATAAACAAAACAAAGTACCTATGTTGATACATTTAGCAAATCGTTTTTAATAATAATATATTTTTAAGAGCCGTGGATCATACCTTTCATGAGCTAACAGACGAAAAAGTTATCATTGTATAATTTCTTGAACCTAGATATGTTGGTGTTGAATAAGTCTAAGTCTATATTTCGACATACGGAGTTGAAAAGCTCAGGCGCCCTGTTAATAAACGCGTTAGATCGATAATTAGCTCCCGATAAAGGTACATGCAGTAAATTTATGTATCGCGTTGTTTTCCTGGGTGTATTAATATAAATTTTACTAAGTAGTTCGGCAGAGTCTATATTACCTTGGAATATTTTAAGAAGTAGTGCTATATCTGATATTTCCCTTTTTTTTTGTAGTGGTAAGAAATGAAAATGCTTTGCTACAACATCCCTCTATTAACTCAAAAATCATAAAATTGTGAAGAAAGTCAAGAAGTTATAAAAAAGGGAGGTTTTGTTTGTCGTCAATCAATGAAAACAAAAGGCGGAACGGGGTATGGCCACCACATGCCAAAAATTTCTTTTTTTTTAAATAAACGGTTTGTCGTCTTTGGTCAATTGTCATTGGTTAAACAAAGGGGGTGGGGGGGACGAACTACGGTCATCTTGTGGAAGCAAAAAATTTTAAAAATGATACTGCATTGGTTTTGTTTATAGTACAAACACCAGCAAATAAACCTATCCAAAACTGTCACATTTCTCCAACCGGTATTGATCCTTCTTTCCAAATCATAAAGTTTAAAATACATAGTTACATATAATCAGGACTATTATCCCCAAAGGGTTAGTTAGAGACTAGGCAATGAGAACCGCAAAAGAGGTCCTCTGCCATAGTCACATTTCTCCAACCGGTATTGATCCTTCTTTCCAAATCATAAAGTTTAAAATACATAGTTACATATAATCAGGACTATTATCCCCAAAGGGTTAGTCAGAGACTAGGCAATGAGAACCGCAAAAGAGGTCCTCTGCCATAGTCCACTTATCACCAAACAGCGACTGCACATGTACTCAGCGTGACAGTTGGTGAGCCCATCGCCGCTCTATGCTAATATATGTGCAGTCTTTAGTCCGTTGGTCGCCTTTTACGACACCCAAGGGAAGAGAGGTAAGTATTCTTTCACCGCTGCGCGACACGGTTTCGAAGTTCAGAATTTATTGTAGAAAATTTACATTTTGTGGTATTTTGATCCGCTGGCGTCAGACTATTATTGGGGTTCTTTTTTTTCGACTATTTTTTTTTTGTCCTAATTTAATTTGGCATAACGAGTTAGGCATATTTTTTATTGTCATAATAATATTTTGACATACTTGTATTTTGGCATACTATTTCAGTAAGCATAAATATGGTTTAGGCTAATGTTTTTGCCCTAATTTTGATTTGCATAAAGTTTTATGGCATATTGTTTATTCGTCTAATAGTTATTAGGCATAATAGACAGAAGGTGAGGTTATAGTTTCAAAATCCACAATAATTTGAATTGGTTTTTTAACAGGATTTGTCTTTGCAATATTTTTTTATTTTATTGATAGCTACTTGAATCTGAAAAACCAAAAGTAGATAATATTAGGTATATCAAACATAAATTGTATACCATAGTGTAATAATAGGTTAGGGTTTGGCGGGGTGGCCTTTGGGCCACCCCTAAGCCGCCAACATGTTTATTTTATAAACGAAAAGTATTTTATTAAATGCAAACACAAACTTTCCAAAACTTACTTTTTCCCTTTAAAATGATTATGCCTATCAAAATTATGGTTAAATATCGTTATGCGTAAGCAAATTTAGGCTTTAGAATAGTATGTTTAACAATTATTATACTTAAAGTAGTTATGCTTAAAAAAATGTGCCTAAAAAGTTATGCATAATTAATATTTTGCTTAACTATTATTATGATAAGTAAAAGCCATTTTAAATTATGACATAAAATTTTATGCAAAAAAAATAGGGAACCAATATTATTAAGTGGTCTGGCGCAGGCTGGTCTCTAGAGTTTGCCTTCTCTAATAACAACGACACGAGTTCTTTCATATAGTTGCCGTATACAAGTTAAGTGTAACGAGTAAAGCAATGTCGATGCGTTTTAGTGCTGCACGAAGTCAGATGACTCAGGCCTTGTGCTTTCGTGTAACTAGTTTAATCAGAGACTTGCTGAGAAATGAGTTTGTACTTTGTCGTACTAACAGGTACATGCTTGCAAATTAGGACGCACAACTTGCAATGTTATTAGAAACTAGTTCGTTTCGAACATTATGTTGACGACGTAAATGTTGACATTGAATGAGCGCCTTCGGTAAAAAGAAAATGGTATTGATGAATTTGGGCGGGCTGGATGGGATGGGATGGGCTGAAACACTACGTTGACGTGGCATGCAAAATTCTCATACAAAACACAGAAAAACGACGTTTCATAGTCCCCTGTTTCTTCCCTCAGAACTGGACCAATAAACCAATAAAAATTTTAACCGATGCTGAAAAAGTAATAAAAAATATTTTTATTACTTTTTCAGCATCGGTTAAAAAAAGAGATTTTATATGTCTGTTTTATTTTTTTGCATTAAGTCATTTATTTAATAATAATAATAATAATTAGGAGCCTTCAAAATTTAGCGAAATCACTCCGTTTTAAGGCGTCTTCAAAAACATGAAGTGGCTGGTTTAAAAAAAAACCGGCCAAGTGCGAGTCGGACTCGCCCATGAAGGGTTCCGTAGCAGCAAGTAACATCATATAAAAGTTCTTTTAGTTCGTTATAACTTTGATCGATGTTTTAATAATAGTGTATTTTTTTTTAATTAATTCATTTATGACGTATTAAAAAAAACTACATAATAGATCCCGTTCAAACCAATTTTCGGTGGAAGTATACATGGTAATGTACATCATATATTTTTTTTAGTTTTATCATTCTCTTATTTTAGAAGTTACAGGGGGGGACGGGGGGGATACACATTTTACCACTTTGGAAGTGTCTCTCGCGCAAACTATTCAGATTTGAAAAAAAAAATTAAATACCTTAATATCATTTTTAAAGACCTATCCATAGATACCCCACAACGGGTTTGATAAAAAAAAGGGAGTTTCAGTTCTAAGTATGGGGAACCCCCAAAATTTATTGTTTTTTTTATTTTTGTTTGAAAATCTTAATGCGGTTTACAGAATACATCTACTTACCAAGTTTCAACAGTATATAGTTTCTTATAGTTTCGGAGAAAAGTGGCTGTGACATACGGACGAACATACAGACAGACACGACGAATCCACAAGGGTTCCGTTTTTTCCTTTTGAGGTACGAAACCCTAAAATACACAAATGTGAATCTTCTTATTGTGCACTAAAAATAACACATTACATTTTTTAAGAGAAGTGGCACAATGGTACGCCACAACACTGAAAGCGATATAAAAATATAGAGTTATAAATATTTTATCTATAATTTTAACTCAAATTTTGTTGGGAACTAAAATTACAAATTGAAAAATGTCGTCAAAATTTCCACGAGCAGGATTTGAACGTGTACCCTTCTGACAATCCGGGTCAAGTGCTCTTTCTCATAAGGCGCTCTTTTCCCATTTTTAATAATTTCGATTGATTGTACCGCCACCAATACAGTTGAACATATTAATTATCTAGTGACTCTTAAAGACACACAACAAAGTGATGCTGTATCACTTTGTTGTCCGTCTGTTTTGTCTGTCAAAACCTTTATCTCGTGAACGCGTGGAAGTATCGAGTTGAAATTAAAACGATACTCAGGTCTACAGTCTCTTTAAGCTGTGGAAAAATCAAAGTCTACTATCTCTTTAAGTTATGCTGTGGAAAAATCAAACTCCTAAGTTAACGTAAGAAAAAGATACGGCCGTTTATGCCGCAAAAATACGTATATATATATCGACACTCTCAAGGGAATCAAAATTCATAGGGTATTTGCCGGTGACCTGGGACTATGAAATTTGGCACGTATTACCGTCTTATACTACAAAAATAGGGAAAAATCTGAAACTATATATTTGTAATTTAATCATTAAAAACAGAGTCTTCATGTTGTCTCGGGAATGCGTTAAGGTATCGAGTTAAAATTAAAACGATATACTCAGGTCTACAGTCTCATGCAGCTGTGAAAAAATCAAACATCTAAGTTAGAGTAAATAAAGGATACGGCCGTTTATGTCACAAAAACCGTATATTTCGACACTGTCAAGGAAATCAAACTTATAGGGCATTTTCCGTTGACCTAGAAAAATGAAATTTGACAAGTATTACCGTCTTATACTACAAAAATAGGGAAAAATCTGAAACTATACATTTGTAACTAAATCATTAAAAAACAGGATCTTTATGCCAAGGAACGGCTGTCCAAAGTTTGAATTGAGTTAACTGTATCATGTGAGGTATTGTATGAAAGGGCTTCATTGGCACAAGCTCAAACAGATTTTTAATTATTTTTATGATGTAGGTATAGTTTTCAATTTATTACGAAGAATGAAAAAAAGTTAATTATAATATGCAGTACGCACCTACAAATTTGTACGGAACCCTCGGTGGGCGAGTCCGACTCGCACTTGTCTGGTTTTTTTTATTTGTTTTCGCCAAAAACCAAATGTTAACTAAAAGCAAATTATTGTTAACTTTGTGTCAATAAAAGGTACAATTTGGTCAATACACCTAGAAGTACCTGACGCTGATCTTCCGTGGTCAAGGGTACAATTTATTAGGATAATATGCATCAAAAATCCAAATAACACTTGGCCCGATCTGGGAATAGAACCCGAGACCTCCAGATATCGAGCCAAGCGCTCGACCACTCGGCCACCGAGACGAGAAAATATGGTTTTAATTATTTATTTAATAGAACCGTTCATAGCTTTAATGACAATGAACTTGCTTAATTATATTGGTGGTACCTAAATTTTTGGGTGAGTTATAATTTTAAAAACTGTATTATAATAGTAATAATAGCTATTCTAATAGTAATAAAATTCTAATGAATACCTCATTAAAAATAAATGTTTAACGCAGCCTGCTAAATTTACTTACAAAAGTACGAACATAAAAATAACAATATTTATGTATTTATGTATTTTTATTATCGTTGTACCTAGTTGTAAGTTATTCTCCCCGCCCTCGTGGTGTCAGCCAATATTGGAGTAGAAATGAACAGTAGCAACGATATAAAAAGATGAGATGGAAACATAGATCACACTGAAACTAGGTTGCATTGTCATTCTACGGTTTAACGATCGCCAGGGAAGTGTTTACAGAAATAAGCTATTAGCTGACCGACTTATCAACCAAATAACCCAAAAAATTAAGTCTAATTAACTTACGTAAAATATATAATAATCTAGGGTTTGAAGTCAGTTTGCCAGTTATAAAATGTAATAATTCTCTGTATTTGGCGTCTGTCCAGGGTTTCTCATGCGAAAATATAATTTATGGACAACAAATGGAAAAGATGGATAATATTTAACATTTTAGGAAACAAGGAATAGCGCCTTTCGTTATTTCTTATAAGAACAAGAAGAGATTTCTTACAGTAAACAAGGTCTGTTTCTGATTGCGTCAACATTGTTTATCTATGCTTGCTTGTTGTCTACTTAGTAGTAGACAACTTAGTTGATTGATGCCAAAGTCATGGATTCCATTTGACCTAACCCAATTTGACTTAGGTTCTAAACTCAATTACCACGATCAGTTACCTTTACTAAGTACAGCCTCAACACCACATCAGTAAAGAAACGGAACAGAGACAAAGCTTCATATAACTGTGCCGCCGCGAGTCTCTCCGTTTGTCCACTGGCCGAGCGAGCGTAAATACTGTGGTAAACCGGTTTTATCCAGTTGCGGGCGGCACATGTTTCTTTACTCATGTGGTGGCGGCGCGTACGCGACATAGCAGCTAGTTGACACGCACGCACCCATGCGCCGTATGCTTGTAGTAGTTTACTCGCGACGACGAGGTTGTATGAAGCTTTGTCTCTGTTCCGTTTCCTTACTTTATGTGCTCAAAACTGTCCTACTGCTAACCAAAGGCCATTGAAATCAATTAGTCATCGCTACAATAGCGTGTTAAAAGCAAAAAAGCAAAATATTTTTTTTTATTTAAATACCTAGACTTAATTATTATTGAGAAGCACTGAATCGAATTTGAATCGTCCACAATATTTTTCATCCCCCCATCTCGGAAAGAGTATTTTTTTTTTACTGTTCGATATCTGAGTGCAAAAGCCGTTTTTATCCGCTAGAGAATAAAGTAAATTGAATTTAGAACATCGTGTGCACTAAGTTTGTGAATTCAAAACACCATTAAACCTATTTACTTCTCCCTCCATAGTGCCGAATTTATCATACAACCTTTTTTAATTTGTTAAAAACTCAGACTCGGAACCTTTTTGGTGTACCTACTTTTTTAATTTTAGAATCCTTCGCTTGCTCGGTCATCAAAATTGAGCACGCGGTTAAAAAGCAAGTTTGCACTCTTGTATAACAAATAACTATTTTTAGCCTACCATTGATTGATTTTTATCACCACAAACGTTATGCCTCGAATATAGGTAATATTATAATATGTGGGCAAGCCATAACCGTGTCGCGTAGCGGTGAAATAATACTACCACCCCCTCTTTTCCCTTGGGTGTCCTAAAAGGCGACTAACGTACTAAAGTCTGCACATACTAACAGCATAGAGCGGCGATGGGCGCGCACCACCTGTCACGCTGAGCACATGTGCTGTCGATATTTAGTGAAAAGCGAAATAATGGTAGAAGACTGCAGAGGTACTACGGGGTTCCGGTTCACGTCCCCCGCTGGTTGTGCGTTAACCGGTGCCTTCGGCGGGATTCCGGACACGGGTTGGACTCGTAGTGGCTTGTGGTTGGCTGTAGAGCCTGGGAATGTTCGTTTGTCCCGGTATTGTGTGCCAGGACTTCCAAACTCGTACACAGCGAGCGGGGCTTAGTAGCGGTCTCGGACTCGCCTGAAGCGAAAAGTCCTGCGGAGAACGTGAGTTTCTCTTTAAGTTAGCAGCTTTGTCCGGTGGTTCACATTGGACTTTGCTGTCGGCATCTCCGGTACTAGTCTGGAGAACTAGTAGAGGCGGCCCCCTAAATGCCGTAGCCTCCGGTCCAGCCAGCCGCGGACGTGAGACGTGAGAACTGACTAGGCTCCCGGATGGGTTCCAAGAAGTGAGTGAGCTTACTACTCCGCGACCAAGGTGGACACTTGGAAGTTGACTTTGGAGTTGACGACCCGAGCAGTGGCAACTGCGAGTTTCTTCGTGCAACGAGAAGTGAGCGAGCTCGACAGCTCCGGTTACCTATCTGGAAAATAGGCAGTGATATAGATACATTATATATTTATGTACTTGGTTTGGTTGGTGGTAGGGCCTGTTGAGTCCGCCTGACCAGCTACCATAGTCTTATGTAAAGTCTGTCGCCATAGCATCAATGTTTTTTATCTTTATTCATCTTTATTTAGTTTTGGGCTTTTGTCCACATGGATATGCCAGCCCCATTATATCTTAGCAACAATGTTTATTGCATTGTTGTGGTCCAACAGTTTGGGAATAAGATAGCCAGTAAGCCAGTACCTCAAATGCGAACTTCCACCTTTGGCCTTATCGTCACTTAGCATCAGGTGAAATGAAGAGCAAGAGCTTACCGGTAGTAGATAAAAAAAATATGGACAGATTATCTGACACACGTCAGGAAGTTAATTTGACCTAACCGTCCAACTAATAGCTCGTATAAATGGAAGATTAATAAGAAACGAAAACATTCAGACTTAGAAAAGAACAGATACGGCGAAAGTTGAATGGATATAATTGACATGCCTAATTAATTGCCTTTGGCTACCAGCCAATAGCCAATTTATTTAGAGTGGAATTTTAGTTGTCCTAATTTCTGAATAGTCTTTTTGTTTATGGATATTTTTGTATCGTTAGGTTATTGTTTTATTATTTTGGTACGAGTATATGTTTGCATATAAGTAAGTAAGTATAGAAAAAGTATTTGTATAAAAGTATTATGAGAATGTTTTGTATGTATTGATTATTGTTCACTTTTATATAAATATTTGACGGTAGGCAAACTACTATAAATTATACGACGACCTCAGGCATAGAATACATAATAGTACAAGCCTCAGGGTCCCTGTTACTACGAACCATGTAAACCATGGGTTCGAAACGTCTAATTAAGTAAATAATAGGGAATCTAGCTATTAAACGCTCGCTAGTTAATCCGTAAAAGTGTTTAATTATAGTATTAAATTATCAATTAATACAGCCTCAAATCTAGTTATAGACATAAAATGAACATCATGGACCCATAACATATGTTGTACAGTTTGCAGATTCCGGTTAGTACTTACCTAAGTCTCTTGAAAGTAAGCCGCTACCTCCTTAAAGAACGAAGTTCCAAACAAATGAAGTATGTTCATAAAAGATTTATTCTCTGGAAAGGAGTTTGTGGGCGTTTTAAAGCGCTCGTCGTCGCGGAGACGCCATTACCGGCAATTTCCAATGATGGCGCGGAATGGAAGACCTTTAGTCTTAACGCGCCTCACAGACTTTGGATAGCGAAGCACTTATCGCATACATATTTCGGTATAGGAACAGACAGCGGCGAAATATTACAACAAACTTTTATTTTTAGATTTTATTTAGGGATGCAACTATCTGTTTTTCTGTTCATTTCAAGGTTCAGTTATAGTACAAGTAGCACTTATAATTTCTGTCTCTCTATCTTAATCTCAATCAGGTCTCTGTCAATTTCAACCATTAACATTAAAATTATGTTTTATTGTAACAAGACGTATGTATAGATTCGTAGTACAGTACATCGAAATCCACTACTGAGCAAAAGCCTTGAAATAATCACCACCTAGAAACCTAAATAAGGGTTGGAGATCACAAACTAGGACTAAGCATCGAAGAATCAGAACGCCTTGGAACTGCCCTTATTGATGGTGACCCTGGGATGATAGTGCATGTGATTAGGTGAAGTGACTTTGTGCTGTGCCGTGACCAATCGCCTACATCGCCGCCCGTCAGCTCGTGTCCCGGTGCCAGCGACCTCGTAAAGCCTGCTCCCGGTAAGTCCTTTCTACCTCCCGCCTAACCACGTCGTATGTTAGTGCCTCTCGCACCAACATAATTTGGTCATTCGAACCGGTAATATTAAAAACCGGCGACCTTCCCGTAACCAGTAAACTTTTACCATTTCACCATAACTTGGTTTCACGTTCCATCAGCTCATTCAATTACAGTCCGCTAAAAATAATTATTTCCGCCCATAATCTAATTCAGTAATAATTAATCAGAAGCACTTTTCTTCTGACCTGGTAATTGATCCCAGGATATCCAAATATAGCGCCTTGCCACATTCGAGACATTCGTTATTTAATAAATGTTAATCCAAGTCCATTGTCAGTTGTCACCCACGCGTAAGCTGCTTAGTCAAATAGCATGTATAAGTGAATCAAAATGACAACAAAGCCGTTACAACGAGACGGAAAAAATATAATTAGGTCACCATTCACCATGGCGTTATAAATGTCGATTAAACGAGTATACTATATCCATACACCTACCGAATTCTTCCCTCGAGAACGTATTGAACAAGAGGTCGGGGCGTATTGAAATTCTTCTACAAACAGACAGACAGTTTGGCACCGAATTAATTTTCCCTTTCAGGCTGACTCGAGCTTTGATTAGGAACAGATTATATGAATAAGAATTTGATTCACGATTTAATTATGAAGATCTTAAGTCTATAACGGAGAGCCTTTTGTCGATCATTTTATTTATTATCTTTTGTGAAACTTTGGTGATAAAACGATTATAATTTGCGATATTTTGAGTGCCTGTAGCTTAATTATTAACGGTATTATTAGGTGTTAGCGGTACTAGTTAATATTGTCTTTCAGTATACCTATAGTATATTGATGACATGCACCAGGATCGCTCAAGTACTGAAGCTATGTATTGTAAAAACCAGCATTATTACAAAGTAATATTTTTTTCAATACCGGGCAAGATATGTTTCTTTTGATACAGCTTTGATAGTTATTATGTGTAGAAAACACCCATACCCAAGATAATTTAGAAAAACGGTTTATTTTTAGATTAACTCGGCTGGGAAGTGGACCACGGAGGTTTTATATTCTTTGAAAAAGGCTCGACCGATTTGACTGATTCTTTATGGTTGTGTTTGTAATACTCGTAGTCAGGACAAGGTGCATACTACTCCGTCAAGAAAGTACCGAGAAAGATCAATAATACACAAAATGTTAGTTATTCACCCAAAGTTATTTTATCGCCTTCAAAATATGCTCCTTCAGAAACGATACACTTACGCCAATGAATAATCCAATCATCAAAACATTTTTTAAACGCTTTTTCCGGAATTGAGTTCAGTTCTCGCCGCGAATTCTCCTGTAAGTCTTCTACCGAATGAAAACGGGTGCCACGAAGTGGTAATTTGAGTATAAGAAAAAGAAAGAAGTCGGTTGGAACCATATCTGGTGAATAAGGTGGTTGTTCGATGGTATTTGTTGAGTTTTTGGTCAAAAATTCGTTCACAATAATGGCCTTGTGCGAAGGCGCATTATCGTGGAGCAAAATTTAAGAAGTTTCTTTCCACAAATTTGGCTTTTTTCGTCGAATTTGCTCTTATAAACGCCGCATAACGCTCAAATAATATTGTTTATTTACCGTTTGACCTTCCGGCAAGAATTCCGAGTGCACAACACCGCGATAGTCAAAGAAATCAGTCAACATGACTTCGACTTTAGATCGACTTTGGCGTTGTTTTTTCAGTTTGATGAAATGTCGTTGCTTCTTTGCGCTGTGGTTTCTTCATAAAGTTACTATACCTTAGGTATAGTAACTTTATGGGTTTCTTGCGCCCGTTCTTTGCCACCGTTATAAAATGATGTCCTGAATGGGTGGTAGGTTAAAAAATATTTGTAAGTTTCAAAGTACTTGTTAATTGAGTTTATTGAATAAATATATTAAGACTATTGACTATTGAGTCCCCTACCGTAGTCCACCTTTCACCAAATAGCGACCGCACATGTGCTCAACGTGACAGGTGGCGAGACAATCGCCGCTCTTTGCTGTTGGATGTATGTGCAGTCTTTATTCCGTTAGTCGCCTTTTACGACACCCAAGAGAAGATGGTATGGTACGATGTATATCGATGTATTATCGTTATTAATGTTTGTGTTATTATGTTACAATAAAAGTATTATCTATCTATCTCAATGACAAATATCATTGATCTATCTATTATCATTTATTATTTTAATTTTCTTCTTATTATTTTCAAGTACTTTTATTTGATGCATAGATATAAGTGTTACAAGAGGGGGGGGGGGGGGACGTTTTGCCCACTCTTCTTTCGGCCGACTTTCGCTTTCCATATTATTGAAATTTAAAAAAAAATCTAAAAATTAATAATTTAAATGCCAAACCTATTTTGTATGAACGTTACGGAAGGAATGACAACCGCTATAAATAGCGAACGAAACGGCTCTCTGGGCTATCCTATTAATTGCCAATAACAACTATTAGCAGGAAAGCAACTCTGATTTTGCGCTATAGATATAAATAACTTGCCAGATAATACGATGGTATGGTAGTATTCTTTCACCGCTACGGGACACAGTTAAGGACAAGGTGTATATAAAAAATAATAATGAAAATTCGTCATGAGGATACCGGGTGATTCATGCGGACAAAGTTGCGGGCTGCCGCTAGTATTCGAATGAAAGTAAAAAATCAATTTGCGTTTACATACCTAACGGATGCCGTAATTATTTCTCCAACGCTCCATGTAACAAGTGTACTGTTTCAATTGGACGAAATTCCAATGAATCTCATTAGGGAATTTAAAAGGATTTCACGAGAGATATTTATCAGCAAACATGATACGTCATTA
Source organism: Scoparia ambigualis (assembly GCA_963921215.1). NCBI lineage: Eukaryota > Metazoa > Arthropoda > Insecta > Lepidoptera > Crambidae > Scoparia > Scoparia ambigualis. Next base: position 11,613,945 of record OY992508.1, on the reverse strand, counting down.
TGCGGAAACATGGACCCGTACCCTGTATGAATACCAAACACTTTTGTTGTCACAAACTTATTTAGTTGCCTGCCTATTTATTACAACTTTTATTTATTTCTTGTGGGAAAAGATATATTTTAACAAAAAAAATATTAAATGCAGCGGTTCTCATAAAGATATTTTTATTTATAAGGTATTTTTAGTTTTTTTTAGTTTTTAAGTTATTTAGTTTAAGTTTATCATGGTTTATTGTTTTCTTGTCTTGTGGACGAACAAATGAATTTCAATAATAAAAAAAATACAGTAAGTTGCTTTAAAAAAGTTATCTTCTAACTAGGTACATCGCGATATGCTTCTAGTTTCTCATTAAGACAGCTAGGATGTGGAATACCCGCCCTGCGTCTGTTTTTCGTGAACGCTACAACTTGGGCGTCTTTAAGGACAGAGAAAACCGGCATTTACTGACTGCGCGTGCTCCATCTTCGTCCTCATTATCACTTCCCAAAGGTGAAATCGAGGACAAACGCACAATCAGTCATCAATAAATTTAAAAAAATCAAAATCATAACGACATTTACCAAACAATATGTCGTTACCAAATTATCAACAATCATGAAAAAATTCTACTAATATTATAAACGCGAAAGTTTGTAAGTATGGATGGATGTTTGTTACTCTGTCACGTAAAAACTACTGAATGGATTTGGATGAAATTCGGCATACAGATAGTAATAACCTGGATTAACACATAGGATACATTTTATTCCGATATTCCCACGCGAACGAGAACCACGCTAGTGAAACCGCGAGCGGCCGCTAGTTATATAATAAAAGAAAAGATGAAAACAAAAGTGAATGTAAAAGTTTTACTCGGGCACTATGAACGCATTAGAATAATAGTGTGTGCGAAATGATGCGAAATTAGAGGAATGTTAATTCCATGTATTTTTGTCATTGATGTAATTGCTTACAGTGTAATAGCATTTTTCTAAAAAAAACGTAAAAAGACGTTTTAACTTTCACTTAGAAAGTTAAAACGTCTTTTTACTTCCGTTTAACATTCGTTATCTACCTTGATCTCATCAAATTCTACAGATTCTGGTCAGCGTAATTGGAGATGAGCCCATCGCCGCTCCAATGCTGTTGGATGTCTGTGCCGTCTTTAGTCCGTTAGTCGCCTTTTACGACACCCAAGGGAAGGTAGGGGTTGGTGTATTCTTTCAGTGAGCCGCTAACACACGGCTGAAATTATGTAAGCTCTCAATAATTTTCTGTAATTTGCGTAGCGCTGAAAGAATACTACCACCCCCTCTCTTCCCTTGGGCGTCGTAAAAGGCGACTAACGGACTAAAGACTGACGAAGAAGAAGAACAGCATAGAATGGCGATGGGCTCACCACCTGTCACGCTGAGCACATGTGCAATGTGCAGTCGATATTTGGTGAAAAGTGAACTATCGTAGAGGACTGCTTTTGCATTGCCCTCTCTTAGCGAGCTCGACAGCTCCGGTTACCTATCTGGACAATAGGCAGTGAACTACACGTGTTTACGGGGATACTCTCCCGAGACACTAGTCTTATGAGTACCGAATGAAGAGCGCGCTGCGGCGGGCACTGATTTGGCGTCAAGACCTAACGCAGATGGTCTCTGGACGTCTGGCACTTCTTGCAATAACCTAACAGTTGGTCTCGAGGTGCCAGTACAAATAAAACTTAGTGATGTAAGGAGAGGGGATGACCTCTCTTACTAACCCTTCGGGGATAATAGTCGTGATTATATGTATTTAATTTTCTGTGACACAAGTCCATACCTGTCCATGGTAGTATTCATCATAAAACTGTTCGTAAAAGGTAAATGTGACCGATAAATTGGAGTGTTCACCCTGAGGTCGCCCTTGGCCCTGCGGTCACGCGACATATCATTCGGGGGCTCTTTCGTCGTAACTGAACAGACTTTACACATAATACTGGACACACATTATGTACAGCATACACGACTATCGATGGGTTGACACAAATAATATTATTGAGTAGGTAATCACTACCCTTATGCTTTATGCTTTGATCACATACTAAGTACCTATCTCACATAAATAAAAATCTACTTAATCGAATGTTCGCGCATAGGGTTGCCAGGACGCCAAACCTAATAGCCGGACAGACCGCAGCCAGTTTGGCCGGACATTTGGGTAAAAAGGCCGGACACCTTACCTTTTCGGGAGCAGGAGCGACCGATAGTCGACTCGCCTGTGCTCGGCCACACTCGGCGCTCGCTCATTTGCGAAATGTAAAAACTCTAACAAAAGCCGGACACCGATTATTTTGGCCGGACACGCAATCAAAAAGCCTAACTATGTCCGGCTTTATCCGGACGCCTGGCAACGCTATTCGCGCATCACTTTAGAACGGCTGCTTCTATTTCGCTATTTCTTTTTTTGTTGTGTTTAATTGTCAAGACGAGATTAGTATGAAAGAAAAAAAATCCAATTTACTTTTTGGAATTTCATATTCGTAAATAACGCCTAATTATCTGTTTTTTATGTAATCAAAGTTCTTATGTCTATTTCTACCGCTAAGTATCATTGTTTTACAAATTGATTTATTATAACTACAGACGAAACCGCACTGGTTTACGGCCTAATTAGTGCCGCATGGTCCGCTATCGCTTGAGTCACTCACAATTACTTAAGCATTTGCTGCCTATACTATAGGGCGCAACTCAAAGGGCACAAAGAAAATTGTTATATTGTAATAAAAAAATCTATAGCCGCTGGACGGGAAAGCGACCACCAACTTTATAACTGGAGACATTTCCTGGCGCCGCACGACATGCAAGAGTGCAAAGTTTGAAGGATTTAGTTGTTAGCAGCCCTCGCTAGCACAGTACCGTTCACTAGAGTTCGACAGTATACCATTAGTAGATATTTTCATTTTTATTAGGTACGTACTTCCATATTTCTTCTCACTTTTCTTCTCATTCTTCTCATTCACTCAATCTTCGTTCTTCCAATAACCTTCTTTTAGAAACTCCTCTACATCATTCCAACTTCGTTTCCGACTCCTTCACCGTTACCGTAATTCGTCTTTGGAACGCTCTTCCCCTCAAGATTCGCCAAGCTCCCAACATACAATCTTTTAAGCGAATGACTCGCGAGCATTATTTTAACCTTAGTCTATAACATCATCAGCACCCATATTATTTGTGTAGTTTATGTAGTTTATTATCTATAATTATATTATGTGTACTTATGTTATATAAATGATATATATTTAGTAGGTATCTATTTATTTTATTTTTTGCGCCGTCTATCTTCTTTTTCTAACCCTTTTTACTGGTTGACTGGTAGAGAATGTTTTTAGCATTAAGTCCGCCATTTGTACTTGATTTTGTTCAATAAAGCATAAATAAATAAATATTTTGAAATATAATGGCCATGTCTGTCTTTTTGTTACTTAGGGTGGATTCGACCAAACTGGAATAAGACTTACTCCGAGATTAGTCTATACAAATTCGGCGCTTAATCTCGGTATAAGACCTTATTCCAGTTTGGTCGAATCTACCCTTAGAGGGAGAAAAAAGAGAGGCCTCCGAGTTTCTTGCCAGCTTCTTCTCAGACGAAGGCTCTTCTAAAATCCGAACTGGTGGTAGATTAGTCTGTAGGTAGTTTAGTTAGGTAGATAGAGTAGATTAGTTAATTAAATTAGTTGTCAAATAATGAGCGATTAGTTAGTTAACTGTTTTTTTTTAATTAGTTTTGCCGTTATTTAGTGCCTGTAAAGGTTCAAGTACATTGAATAAATAATTTGACTTGACTTTGACTTTGTCTTACACTATGGCCAAATTCGATAAAGGTTTGTAAACATGTTATGGACAATTTTTTGTGCAAATATTTAATATCACTCGGATTTTTACTTTCGATTCTTTGTGAGAAAGACAACATTGTTTGAGGTTTTCTCGTGAATCTTTCTCAAAAGTTAAAAAAGTTTAAATCCTAGCTAGGAAACACACATTTGCAGAAAGAATTGTCAATAATTAATTTACATATTTTTTTTAATAATTATAATAATAAATTCTTTATTTGCATTTATATTATAAGTAAATATTAGTGGTAATAAAAAACAACAGCACAGACACGTTTTGCCGAAATACATTTTATTTCGCACGCAAATTCGGACCCAGTATAAAGTGGAGACCGCGTCTAGAGCAAAGAGGAGCTCATTAAAAAACAATTATGATAGATCGAAAGCTTATTATGCTAAACATATTTAAATAAAAAAATGGGTGCATATGCCAGCAAGTCAACCTATCTAAAACGTAAAATTTGTCTAATCGATATTGATTCTTATACCCAACTCATAAATTGATATTTTGTGGTATACCTACAATGTGATAAGGGTATGGTACTTCTAACCCGTTAAGGCTAAGTACTACATCTAAATTCATCGACAAAAAAAATAATATAGGGGGTCCAACCACCTCCCCCTATAATTTATGACCATTTTTACTTTATGCGATATCAAAGGTTTCATACGTCGGAGAAACATGAAAAATGGCAAACGGTAGCTAATAACACTGGCTAACTAATAAATTACTTTGTTTCGTATGTTTGAGATTATTTTGGTGAGAAAAAAAATCATTAAGTACTTACTTAATTATTTTGTGATTTAAAATCACTCTTTTTAAGTTCATATTATTTTTTTGTCGATGACTTTAGATGTAGTACTTAGCTTTAACAGGTTAGAAGTACCACCTCTATCACATTGTACAGGTTGAGCTGCTCGCATCTATACAACCTAGGAGTGACTTTGGCTCTACAAATTAGTCCAATAGAAACAGCTGCGTTTGTAGATAACTTTACCTCGACACATACATACATGATCAAGACTATTATCATCAAAGGGTTAGTCAGAGACCAGGCAAAAGGACCGCAAAAGCAGTCCTCTGCTATAGTCCACTTTTCACCAAATAACGACTGCAAATGTGCTCAGCGTGACAGGTTGTGAGCCCATCGCCGCTCTATGCTGTTGGATGTATGTGCAGTCTTTAGTCCGTTAGTCGCCTTTTACGACACCCTAAGGAAGAGAGGGGGGGGAGGGGGTGGTAGTATTCTACGCGACACGGTTACACCTCGATTGTATAAACCTATCTATAGAATGGCTTAACTTTCTAAATTTACAAATTATGTCAAAATTTCTCACTCTAGTAGGCTACAAAATCTGTAGATAAGTTATTCATTTCGGGGTCAGTGAGTAAAACTCTCATTAGTTTCTTACTCTGAAAACAAAGCTCTACTTCGCCATTTACAAACATTTGAAAACGGCTGCTACAAACACATAAGTAACTTCAGCATCCTGATATATGGTCTAAGTTCAGCGATAAAGGCATCAAGTTGTCTACCCTTATAAGCATCAGATACGCTATAAGTCATCGTAAATTGCGTTTCCACAATAGCTCCTCCGTCCGATGGCGATGTGCAGCCAAAACAAACTGGCGCACGGAGCATCACGTAATAATACGGTATCGAGCGACGGGAACCGACTTGTAAACATGTTTCACAGAGGATTCAGCGCAAAATACATTATGACGGTTCCGTGAATCTTTTAGGGTCAAAGTCAAAATCTTTTTATTCAATATATCTATACTAATAATATAAAGCTGAAGAATTTGTTTGCTTGAACGCGCTAATCTCAGGAAGTACTTGTCCGATTTGAAAAATTCTTTCAGTGTTAGATAGCCCATTTATCGGGGAAGGCTATATGCTATAATTTGTTTAGGTACGGGTACGGGTAGTAACCCGTGCAAATCCGGGGCGGGTCACTAGTTTTATTAATAAAAATTAATTGCCGAAATGTTAATACGCGCATCACATCAGAATGGTTCGTCTGATTTGGCTAATTGTTTTTTTGTTGTGTTCGTATTGACAGGACAAGGCTTGTACGAAAGAAAATTTGTGAGAATTTGTCACGGGATACATAATATGTTCCCGCGGATGAAATCGCGGGCGGGCCGTTAGTAAACTTATAAAATTTGCACTTTGCATCGATCAAAACATCTTTTTTACCTACTATCAGGACATTATTTTTTTCCTCCGTCGCTGCATAGCATAAAAGCAAAACATGATGTTCGCAAAATGTCATACTAGCAAAACACCAATTCCGCAAAATATCATAATCTCTAATCACCACATTTATACAACATCATATTCTTGAAACATCATATTAACAAAATTACATATTAGCAGGATATTTACTTACAATTAATGTCATAACTTTTAAGTAAATCTTTTCAAGAAATCTAACAATCAGATATCATTAATAACCGTTTATTGATATTATAGTCAAAATTATCTCTGTAATTAACAGTTCTCCGCTATTTTCTTACATAGCTACTAATTTCCTATTTAACTGCAGAGAAAAATGGGCGCAACAAACTGTACATTATATGTATTTTGCATTTTTATACCTACAGAAGTAACGACATTTACAAAAAGAAAATAAAACTTTTTTTGTTTGACTTACAACGCAACATACTGCTTATTATGTTAGTGATACTGAGAATCGGTACACCGAGAGTAAGAAAAATATGACAACGCGGACGGGATATTAAAGATGGCGACTGACTGGAATTAGAAACAGAACTACAAGAAAGTGGAACGTTAAAAAAGGTGGGTATCGAACTCACGTCTACCGCATACCATAATGACATACTCAATTAAAAAAAACGTTTAACCTAAAGTCTTGGCGAAATGTTAAAAAATTTTGACAGCAGGTGCGATTTGGCGAGAATTTAAATTTGCGGAAATGAAAAAAAAATATTTATAAAAATTTAACACAGTTCATGTTAAATTTTGCATTCACGATGCATAAAATGTCCCACAGAACCGAAATAATCGACCTTGTTCATACTAAAGTAGTCTCTAAGTGTATCAGAACACGGTACAAAGTCAAGTGGAGAGCGCAGCCAGCGCGGCCATATATGGCCGCTTGGAGTCTGACGGAATAGCGAGTTTGGCCACTTGGGGCTTGAGGGGTGATCGTAATTCTATTGAATTTTAAACCGCATACATTTAACTATAAATTTTAGTTGTATTTTAGCACAAGATGTTTTTCAGGATTGTACTAAATGGAAAGCTTTAGTCTCTGCCTGTACACACGGCGTCAGATCAACTTACCCAAAACTGTCAAATTTCTACAATCAATTTTGAACCTTAATCTTTGGAACTAAGGATCAATATTCATTTGAGAAATTTGACCTCAATCTTACATCTTTTACGATCCAGACACACGTCCTTTGCTTCACTTACATACATCCTACTAATATTATAAATGCGAAAGTTTGTAAGTATGGATGGATGTTTGTTACTCTTTCACGTAAAAACTACTAAATGGAATTAGATGAAATTCAGCATACAGATAGTTTATAACCTGGATTAACACATAGAATACTTTTTATCCCGATATTCCCACGGGAACGGGAACCACGCGGGTGAAACCGCGAGCGGCCGCTAGTACATACATATAATAACGACTATTATCCTCGAAGGGTTAGTCAGAGACTATGCAATGAGGACAGCAAAAGCAGTCCTCTACCATATACCACTTTTCACCAAATAGCGACTGCACATGTGCTCAGCATGACAGGTGGTGAGCCAATCGCCGCTCTATGCTGTTGGATGTATGTGCAGTCTTTAGTCCGTTAATCGCCTTTTACGACACCCAAGGGAAGACAGGTTAGACATAAACGACATGGTTAACTTTGCATTGCTTCACTTACTTCATAAAATTACATCCATGTTAAAGTATAATTACAAAATACTTAATTAAAACTGTTATCGACACAAATGTTTGGCTTCATTACCATCACGATTATGAAAATGTAGGTAATCATTAATTAGAAGCAAATTAATTTTCACGATCTTCCTTATAAACAATTTTCAATTCAATTATGTAAAGCCCTTTTACGACTTACGAAAACGGTGCATGTAGCGAGAGTAAATGGGATAGTCCCATTTACTCGACGTTGCGTTACGTTAGTACGTTTCAGATTCTCCAGATCGGGGACGTTCTCGTAATAGGTCAAGCCAAGAGAACCATAAGCCGAAAAGCTACAAAGAATGTTTAAAAAAAAAGTTTATTATGAAGTTGCGTTTAACCCCTCAAGCCCTAAGCGGCCATATTTGACCGCACCTAAAAACTCGCTATTCCGTCAGACACCAAGAGGCCATATTATGGCCGCTCTGGCCGCGCTCTCCACTTGACTTTGTACCGTGACTTGATACACTTAGAGACTACTTTAGTATGAACAAGGTCACACTCGCAAAATTTCCCAATTTTTTTATATTCTGTGCATTTTTTTTCACGGAGGGTAAATTTCTTTTTTTATATTAATAATAATAATAATTGAATATTTTTCTTAACTTAAAGTAGTATATCCATTCTCAAATATTCCTAGTCACGTAATTTACACATTCGCTTACGTGATCACTAGGAAATATTACTGTAAGCAATTTTCCTATCTAATTTATTTTCTATTTAAAAAAAGTAGGTAACATTTAAAAAAATATATGTTTATTTTATAAACGTCCGGAAAAAAATCTATCATAAAAAGATAAGATTGGGAAATAATGCGAAAAGGAAAAAAGCCTTTTAAAAAATCAACCTCTGGAAAAAGAAATCAGGAAACGATTCGATTGGGAGATTATGCGAATGCAAAAATCTCTTGCAGTAAAATTCGATTTTCGGAAAGTTACGCCACACTCTTATCGAACTATAGCTGAAAAAACGTAAAAAATGTTTATGTCAGTGTATCTGAACCTAATCCGAACACTTCAAACTATACGTATGACCAGAATCATAGAAAAAAAAATTCGGCGCGAAAAACGTCAACATTTACATATAATGTTAGTATCCAAAACGGGACATTTTTCAAAATTTCTGATCAAAATGGGTTATATTCGAAACTGTTTTCTTTATAGCACATTTAAAATGCACTTATACATTATATTTATTGTTTTATAAGATGTATTTTAAACTATTTATTACATAAGATACAAATTCACTCATGTATGTATCCAATTAGGTATCAGTTTTTCTTAATTCCTGAAAATTTGTATTATAGGTAATTGGTCCCTTTTGAACAGACACTCCTCTTATCATCACGACTATTATCCCCAATCCCCAAAGGGTTAGTGAAAAAAGTGTTGCAAGCAAAAGCCTTCCCTGCTACACTCCACGCTAAATAATATTACCACCTTATTTTAACAATCCAAAAACTACTTATTTACACACTAGTGATATATACCCATACTTACACAAGCTTTTATTAATTTGTTAATAGCGCATTTATCTTTTAAAAAAAATAGTAATAAATCCGTTCAATCCAATCGTGGGCGTGCATCACAGGTACTCCAAGTCTGAACAGTTGGAACGTAGCCAGCTGATGTAAGAGGGCACACCGGTATAATATAAGAGAAGAATTAGTCTTGCTATTCAACGGGGTAACGCTGCCAGTATCTTCGAAACCTTGCCTAAAGGGACTCCTTTTAATAATATATTTTAGTTTTTATATTATATTTTTAAGGTTTTTTAGTTTTAGGTTCTTTGTTCTTATATTTTTAATTCCTTTATGTATTTCCTCTTTAATTAACTAATTATAATTAAATACTATAATATATAAGAGAATACCGATTGATATTTTCTCATTAGTAACACAGTAATGACCGTCAATCTATTGGCATAACACTTCTACGAGTATCAAACGAGTGTGATAAAAAAAGTTTTTGGACTACTATGTGGGTTATCTATGGACTTCATTTAGAAATACAGAAAAACTGAAATCGTCTTCAGCTTCAAATGATTGAAACTTCATGGTAGCGTTTGGTTTTGTGTCTTTTATGAAAAATCTTTACACTTCGTTTGATGTTTGCCAGATCAGTATCATCAAATAGAAATAAAATAATTACCGGCTTGCCGTTCGCACCGCCTCTGTGGTTTAAAGCATAGTGTTGACAAATGAAACAAATCATTTGGCAACGTATCATTAGGCAACGTTTCTTTTATAACCGTATTGCGTAGCGGTGAAAGAAGTATTATTCCCCAGATACACTTCCCCGACTCTTTTAATAAAACGCGCTTTTGTTCCTGTGATATACATTTTTTACACCTACCTATTAATTGTCCTCAATACTACCACACCCTCTCTTCCCTTGGGTGTCGTAAAAGGTGACTAACGGATTAAAGATTGCACATACATCTAACCCTGTCACGCTGAGCACATGTGCAGTCGCTATTTGGTGAAAAGTGGACTATGGTTGAGGACTGCATTTGCGGTCCTCATTGCCTAGTCTCTGACTAACCCTTCGGGGATAATAGTCGTGATTATATAAATGTACGTATCTTTTCAAATTATTGTCTAAAGAAGTCAGCTTGAAATCTCAGTAAAATACCCACCTTTTTACTAAATTCTCTAGGATTTCGGGGGGAATGTCATTTGCTATTCAACATATTTTCTGTCATCTACTACTTAAAATAAGTTAATTATTTTATAAAAATAACCTTGATATTGGCTAAATCTCAATGAATGCCATAAAACGACACCCACCTAGACGATATTTTCAAATGTTACATCATTATCGGTCACCTATAGGCATTATTTTAGTTCAGCAATCAAATTTCTTTATAGACACGTAAAATCGTCGGCGCAGATGCGACAATTGACAAGCGTTGGACGTTAAAAAACACTATAAAAGTTCTAAATATACCTCGTCACATTGAAGTAATATAACTAATAGACGACCCTGCGAAACAACTTTTTGCGCAGCGCGTTGCGGCCTGCGACTGAAAACGTTTTTGTGGTTGTGAGTGATCCAAGCGATTGTAGAGCTTGCAGCCCAAATTACATACATATACTATGACCTAATATTCCCGAAGGGTTAGTCAGAAACAGGCAATGAGGATCGCAAAATCAGTTCTCTGCCATAGTCCATGTTTCACCAAATAACAACTGCACACATGCTCAGCGTGACAAGTGGTGAGCCCATCGCCGCTCTATGTTGTTGGATGTTTATTCGCCTTTTACGACACCCAAGGGAAGATATGGGTTTAGAACATTGAGGTAAATAAACTAGAGAAGACGTCCCATACAATAAATGTGCACAGCTACAATGATACTTGTACCGTGGTGCGGGGCTTACCTAGTTGTCATAGAAATGTCTAAACGTGCAGTATATAAATATTGTTATAATATTGTTACTCTATGCATTTTACCGAAACATGGTCGCCGCTTCATGTCTCGGCGATTTGATAAAATATTAGTCAAATGCATATTTCATCGATAATTTAGTACGTATTTCCAGCTGAAAAGTGATCCTTTGGTTTTATTTGTATTTCCTAAGCTGTTTTAGCACACATATAGGTATATTTTACACATATAGAACACAGAATACACACGTATTGTTGCGTCTAGCGCCTGCCACAGACTACTACAGTTGGAGCGAGCTGGCTCTAACGCGTGTTACAAACAATCTAGTTGAGACGTCTTCTCTAGTACGTAGTACATTATAACTCAATGGCTTAGAAGTATATTTTTGATGAGCCCCCATATACACAGCATACAGCCTCAAATCAGTGCGCAAAAATTGCTTTGAAGTATCGTCTCTAGTTATAATACTGTAACGTTGTATTTTTTTAACGTTGTCCTTGTTTATAAAATAATAAAAATTTTATAGCAAACTTATTGGTTTCGTTGATTTTAGTTCTGTAGTACCTCAATAGATGGCGCTAGCAGTCTCACGGGATAAGTAGAATTCGATTTTATCGATGCGTTTGGTCTTTCCGAAAACGTAGTGAGAATTTACCTAGTAAAAATAAAGTTGATTCTTGGCTGTATGGTCCCTGACCGTAGCCTGTTCCTAGAAAAGAACGATAAAAACAATTTGACATTTGTGATGTCATCTGGAGGAGTGATGATTCATTTGTAATCGAGGTTTTGATTCGTCTCGGAACAGGATTTGAAAGTAGACAAGGGCGGAGCCCCAGGGCTACCGAGAATCCAAAGACATCGGCCCCGGAATGTAAAGGGTTAAAAAAAAATGCCGATGTAAATTATTGGGTGGAAAGGGGATTGTTGCATTGTCTGGAGATGAACGACCCGCAGAAGATGTAGAAGCGGGAACGGCAGACATCGGCGATGGGTTTTTTTTCTTTTTATTAATAGTATTTTCATCATTTTCTTTTAAGAAATGTTCTTTCTAACTCGTAGTTAGAACTTTCTAACGAGTTCCATTCTTACAATGGTTCCTTGAAAGGTCTTGCAAGGTGCAAGACCTTTCAAGTCCTTTCATTTTGGTCAATTTTGGAAGAAATGTCTCGGTAATCTACCTAACTACCTCCGGTCCCCGTGGATTGCTGAAAACCTGATGGCAGTCACATGTGCAGCTCTAGAGAGGTAAAGGAAGGATCACCATCGTTCTTCAGGTCAGTCTCCATATTCGTTCGGTGGACGCCTGGACCGTCACTCGAGGGTTTCTCTCCAGGCTGCCACCGTTCTGGATCGTCTGGCAGGATGATGTTAGTTCACCGTAGAATTTAATGTAGTAAATTATTAACATAAATAGCGATTGAGATTTGGGATAATTTGATTGCAGTCGCGAATCAACATAAAGCGACCTTGAGAGTAAAAGTCTTTTGCATAACACCTAAATTGATGATGGAACTCCAATAAAGTTATTGCCTCGTAATAACTCATGCATTAGAATTATATTTAATTTAATTGTGTAGGTAATTTTGTATCTAGACTAAACAGGGTAGAAATAACTTATAGATGTAAATCCTCTGATATCATCGTCATATTATATGGAATAAATACCGTCGTTATTGCTAGACTATCCATGTATTAAGATATGAAATAAAAGAGCTTGGCTTTGAGACAAATTATCATCTTTGATTTCTTTCCCAGCATTATTTGAGTAAACAACAATTTACCACATTTTACTTATTAGAAAAAACTACATTGTTTTCCACCTCTAGGAAAATACTAGTTTTCAATACCTCATTGCCTCGTCACTGCTTGCGGCAGCTGCTTGTCTGCTTGTAAACACGTAACGCCAATGATATAATAATAGGTAACTACCTACAAGAACAACCTTAAAAAGATAAAGTTACAAGTTTAGGTAAGTCTTAAATCTCTCTTTCAGTAGCATCTTTAAATCGATCGAATCGAATAATGGTTGGTGGAAGTGTTCGTGAATGTGCATGAGTGTTGGCAATTGTAACAAAACCGTTACATGCCATTTCACAATTTGACGGTTGGTCTTTAGTAGATTATAATCCATGGAAATATAATCCGTTAAATTGTGAGCAGTATCTATGTTACAGATCACAATTTTTCGCCAGATTTTGAACCGTGTCGCTTAGCGGTGAAGAATACTATGACCCCCAATGACCTTTTATATAATATCATTGATGACCCCCCCTCTCATCCCTTGGGTGTCGTAAAAGTGACGGACTAAAGACTGCACATCCATCCAACAGCATAGAGTGGCGATGGGCTCACCACCTGTCACGCTGAGCACATGTGCAGTCGCTATTTGGAGAAAAGTGGACTATGGCAGAGGACTGCTTTTGCGGCTCATTGCCTAGTCTGTAACTTACCCTTCGGGGATAATAGTCGTGATTTATGTATGTATGTATTTTTGGCCAGTTTACGGGTCGCATCGCATACGTAACACTGCTATCGCGCTGCGGCCCGCCCCGCCCCGACCCGCCGCTAGTGGATAAATACAGGCAGGCGGATTTTGATTTGGATCCGCCTAGTGGACGCGAGCCTTTACGGTGACATAATTATATATGTAACACTTGTATACCAATTTATTATCGTAATAGACGATATGGATATTATAATTTGTCTAGCTATACTAGTCTCGGTAGTGTAAAGCCAAATGGGTAGTAAAATTGTTTTAGATATTGGATACTTGCAATTCGATAGTCCAAGTCCAAATTCACAAACGACTACGCTATGTGTAGGACCAGTACTTAGGGCACAAAGCCAACGCAACTAAGTTGACTTGCCAAAACCTACAGTTCTTGTTTCATGTTAACAAACCTAGTACGAGAGAACAGTAATATTTAATCACATCTTTTCTAAGTCTTAAGAGCAAGACAAAACCAATGGTTAGCCAATGACCAACGATTCCGTGTACTCTTTTCATCATCATCATCATCATCAGTCTATGAACGTTCCACTGCTGGGCACAGGCCTCCCACGTGGACAATAGCACGTGAGGATATTGTACCATAACCCACCACGCTGGCCCATTGCGGGTTGGTGGGTTTTAACGACTGTCATCTTACGACAACAACCGCTTAACGTGCCTTTCGAAGCACGGAGCAGCTCGAGATGTTTTTAATTTTGTCACCCATCCAGCGACCTGGCATTGAGAAAGTTTCTTAGCGAGCAAGATCGCAAGCCGAACGCGCTAGCCGCTGCGCTATCGAGCTCCTTTATTAAGCTCAAATGACAGAAGTTCAAATTTCCTACCCCTATCAGTTTTGGGTGGTACTTATTTAGTATTATTTTATTTTCCTTAAGGAAATTATGAAAATTTACGTATTTTTAAGTTACTTGTACTATGCGCTGAATTAGTTAAATACATTAAAAGAACTTACGTAAGTTAGCCTGATCATTGCACCAGCGGGCCGATCGCCGTAATGTTATGCAGCGCGTCTTGACTGCGTTTGCGTCATAACGTTTGATTTCGTATTGCCGTAATTAAATAATGACGCACACGTCACGCTCACCTCAATGCAGGGCACCGCCGTATTGTCATATTAAAACCTCACTTACGCGTGTTTTGTATCGCACAAAAACGGTATCGCGCTAAATTTAGACGTTTCATAAATGTCAAATGAAATGTCACTTTGCAGTGTTCATCGAGTGTTGGTAACGCATTGCAGAAGTGTATGGATTGTTAACTTTGCAAATCTTGTTAGTAACTTTTATGTCATTTCTTACAGATATATAGTAAAAAAACAGCATCATCCACAATTACCGAGTAATGTACTTACCTAACTTATAATGTCATACCTATCTACTTAATTTTTCAGGCACAAAATTTGAGCATGTGCGTTGGCAAACTGTTGGATTTGGCAGATCAAGAAGATTTGAGATTGTAGCATAATTTTGTTTCTCCCACAGTAACCACTCGATGGATCGAGATATGAAGTAGCTTATTTGTTGACCAAGCGGGTGCTCCATCTTACATAAATAAATTTACATACTATGCTTCATCCAAATCTGTTTAGCTGTGAATGTAAATCTTATTTTTTAGATGTTTGTTGTCTGCGAGGATGCTTCACTACGATCCAGTATTTGCTGGGCAAATCGTGAATGCATGTGCCGTGCTGCACAACATGGCTCTACGTGCTCAAATTCCTGCTCCTCAACTTAATTTACAAGAACGCAAGCGTGAGGCTTTCAATCAAGTCCGCAGGGTGGCTGCTGAGGTAGAGTTAAGAAGAGTGGCTCAAGTACCCCAAAATGTTGATAGGCGTGTAAATATCGAGTTAATGTAGGGGAGGACAGTCCAACAGGCTCATATTCAAAGGCTTTGGAACGAGAGAAACCTTATGTAATAAAAACAAATATAAAATTTAATAAAAAATTGTTTATTATTGTCACAATATCACAAATCCTTAAATTCTACACATAGGTACTTAAATCAGGGGAAGCCCTTAGTTAGCTCATCATCAGAACGACGACAGCAGCAACGTTTATTCTGTAAGCAAAATATACATTTTTAAACAGCAGTATTCTCAGCAGTTATCTTCACTCGTTAGTTGAGTTCTATGGCGCAGCGGCTAGCGCGTTCGGCTTGCGATCTTGCCCGCTAAGCAACTTTGGCAATGCCGGTCGCTGGATGGATGACCAAATTAAAAAGATTTCGTGCTTCGGAAGGCACGTTAAGCCGTTGGTCCCGGGTTGTTGTCGTAAGATGACAGTCGTTAAAACCCACCAACCCGCATTGGGCCAGCGTGGTGGGTTATGGCCCAATATCCCCACGTACCATTGACCACGTGGGAGGCATGTGCCCAGCAGTGGGACGTTTATAGGCTGATGATGATGATGATGATGATTCTATCTTCACATCTCAAAAGCTCTTTTTCTTTTCGCATCCCAGACTTAAAATAAGGATAGTTCACCTTTTGTAACCGCATGGATTGTGGAAGCTCCATAGTGGCCTCTGCATTTTAGTTAATATAAAGCAAATTAACACACAAATATTATCACTAAGTACCAAAATGCTTGGTAAATATACCTCTTCAATTTAATGCTAGCGAACACAGATTGACCATGAAATGAACAAAAATACACAAATAATTTATAAACATGGAAAGCAAAAAGTATCACATTGGATAATGGGTTGTGTATTAGTAAAGCAAACCCAACACAGAAAAAGCAAACTGCGAGAAACGCCAATGGCGAGGTCCCGGTGGTTCTCGAGAAACTCCACCAATACCTCAATTTGTCTCAGAGACGATTTCTTTTCTGGGTGTCGCCATCAAAAATTGAACCGTAAATCTACAAAGTAAAAACTTCTCATAATCTCATATTATCTTTGTAACTACTGCCGGCAAACCAATTAAACGCCAACTTACTTTAACAATAGTTACACAATACCTTACCTTATCAAGTAAAATAACTCCGAGCGAAATACAAATAAATTCAATTATTTTAATGGTTTACTATTGTTTAAAAAAAAACGTATGACAAAAGATAATTTTACAAACAACGTTTGAAACTAATCATTTGACAAACTTTCTTTTCGCAAACATATTACTTTAAAAAGGATCATTTGACATAACACAGATTTCGCAAATGTTTTTCTTAGAAAATATATCTACTGTTAAAATCTTATTTTAATAATATTCACTTGACTAAATAATTCGTTTGCCAAATTGGTGATTTTACAAAAAGTATGGTATATTAGGTATGATATATTATATAAGCAAGGATGTAAGCAATTTCAATTTATTTATTTAGGAGTAGGGCAGCTAGTATTTCTGTTGTTTAATAAAAAAAATAACCTCGAAATTTAAGACAATCGCTACGCTGCGCTTCGCGATTGTCTTAAATATCTAACCTATCACGTGACCTACAGGAGTAGGGCAGCTAGTATTTGTTAAATGTTATTTATGCTTTACATTGTTTTGCCAACTAACATGTTTAAAAAATAATCAATTTGTGAAATAATGTTTTAGCATAATATTTTTTTTTTTAGTAAATAGGTATATTGTCTAATGAGTAGTTTATTAAACAATAGTTTGTAGAATGATACATTTATCAAGTATTATTTAGTCAAATGTTATTTTTCAAATGAAAATTTGGCAATTGTTTTTTGTCAAATGATTGGACACC
The DNA here is from genome assembly GCA_963921215.1 of Scoparia ambigualis. Classification (NCBI taxonomy): domain Eukaryota; kingdom Metazoa; phylum Arthropoda; class Insecta; order Lepidoptera; family Crambidae; genus Scoparia; species Scoparia ambigualis. The sequence goes on along the minus strand of OY992508.1, from coordinate 11,596,552 downwards.
TATTTTAATATTTAAACCTAACGTCAACCCAACTGTCAATCAGAACCAACAGTGCTTTTTTCTTCATGGGAGGGTATGCAAAGGGATACATCCATAGATCCATATTTTGTGTTCAATATTTCCGTTTTAATACCATTTTTACTATGCTTAGAACAAAATCAAGTGTTAAGTTTGTGTATAAACTTAGATCCTAGGTTATTAGGCGTGATGTAGCCCTGTAACAACAACTTTATTCATGGATATTTATCGATTACATAACGAATAATCGATATTGAATTATTAAAACTTGCGTACGGCAACACACACTGGTTTCACGCGTAGGTGCAGTTGACGTGCAGTGCAGGTGACGATGACGCGTAGTTTTATTTTAGGGCAATACCAATTGTTGTTTGCGTTTAACCTGTACTTCACGTATGCGTGAACTGCACGTACACTCGACTAATGCGTCATAAAATTACGGCGATCGGCCCGCAGGTCGTGGCCTTGTTGAAATTTAAATCAAATTCTTTAAACAATAACAAATAATACAAAAGTGTAATGACTCCTAAAAACATTTTTTTTCGACAACTTTTTAAATTTTTCGCATGTAACAATAATTCTTACATGAAAATATTCGTATTGATGTACCGCAGGTCACCGCCCTCTTAAAAAAGTAAATTTTCATTTTTAACACAAGCGCGTGATGGTTTTGTACATTTCGCAGAATAAAGACTTTGCTCTAATCAAATTACTAGGTCTGAAACTTCAAAGCATAATTGTTCTAATTTTAAATATCAATATGATTGGTTTTGCTTTGAAGTTCATTAAGAAACTTATCTCAGTTTTTGCACCGCGCGCCACCCTCTTAGGCCTTAAAGTAAATGAAGAAAAAGCAGTATGTCAGTATCGTAGCAAATGAAAATATTTTGTGGTCTCTGCCTACTCCTCGTATAAACTTTAAACACCGTCTAGATACTTGTTCTAACGAATGACTTCGACACTCGTTTATGCTTTAAGTATTAAAATTATTATGCTTCGCTCTTCTACCTCTTTCATAAAGTTTGCTATTAAACGCATTCCCCCGTGAAGAAGCTGATAATAAATTAAGTTTCCCTTCGGTACGGAGCGCCACGCAAATGGCAGGTGCGAAAATGAATAGACGGACGGCTCAAGCGGTGTCAGATGACAAATAACTGGGTCTTACCTTTGACAGGTAAGCACCTATTTGGTCGTCAAAGGCTTCGTGTTTTTTACTTTTAGGAAAATTAAGAAGAAAACTAGTTTTCCTTTCGTAAGCTTTTGTAACATCGTCAGCCTATAAAGGTACTATCGCGGACTCCGTCGCTTTACCAGTCTAAAGGTCAAAATCCCTTGCACACCGCGTCGTCTATTTGGTACGCGCACGCACCCGGGCGAGCGGCGCGCTTCATCCGTTAATGGTACAGCGACGGTGACCCCGACCACAGATTAAAGAAGAGTTAACAGATACTTGACTTAGTAGAAAATTACCAATACCTACTGTTTTATTAGCCTACTAATATTTAAACTATAATAACTACTAAAACCTACCGCGCGATCCCACTGCAATCGTAGGGCTGCCTCTTCGATAAAATTAAGTTAACATAAATAACTATTTGTGTATATTTCACTGAGAACTGTGAATATGTTCTGACTGTAGGTGGTAGTTTAAAATTGTATCGTTTGTAAAATTGGTGCTGACATCATCATCAAAAGTAGGTAGATACTTAGAGGTCAGTGTGTAGGTAAAATAAAAAACTACTACTGCACAACAAACCCATCTACTGCATATAAGGCACCAGACGGCATCGTAGGTAAGCGTACAAACGAATGGAACAATTAAAATTGAACAATGTGCGTGCGCTTCGCTTAAGAAAACCGCACTGAATTTGGTCCGCAAACGGCCAGAGACAGCTCGGCCGGGCGGTAAGTAATTATAGCGCGCAAGTATATGGAGTGACGGAGGCCTGCCCCGACCGTACGTTCCACTGATGGGCACTGGCCTTCTCACAGGGTCAACAGCACATATGGATATTAGGCTATAGCCCACTACGCTGCACGTTCATTAACACTTTCACACGTCATTAACACGTGGCATGCAAAGTTCTCATACAAAACACAGAAAAACGACGTTTCGTAGTCCCCTGTTTCCTCCTTCAGAATCAGAACTGGACCAATTTTTATTACTTTTTCAGCATCGGTTAAAGAAACAAATTATCTATGTCTGTATGTTTGATTTTTTTGCATTAAGTCATTTATTTAATAACCTGGAGCCTTCAAAATTTTGCGAAATCACTCCGTCTTAAAACGTCTTCAGAAACATAAATGGCTGGTTTAAAAAAAATCAAACATACATAGAAAATCTCTTTCCTTAACCGAAGCTAATAAAAATAATAAAAATTGGTCCAGTTCTGAAGGAGGAAACAGGGGTCTACGAAACGTCGTTTTTCTGTGTTTTGTATTCCACTTCGACGTAGTGTTTCCTCTTAACGGTGAATAAACTATCATTATTTTACATTGATATTTAACAATGGGCAGGGCACATCGCCCGTAGAACCGATGGTTGGATTGACCGACGTAGAGGCAGAACGGCTCTCGAGTGGCGACCGCGCGCCGGAAGACGCAGTGTGGGGCAGGCCTCCAACAAAGTGGTCCGACGCTCTGATGAAGGTCGCGGGTAGCCGCTGGATGCGAGCAGCACAAGACTTGTCGTGGTGGAGTTCCTTGGGGGAGGCCTTTGTCCAGCAGTGGACATCCTCTGGCTGATGATGATGACAAAGCACAAACTTTAGAAGATAAAACGAATAGTTACGCTTTCCTTTCCCGCCAAGAAGTCGAAAACAATGTTACGCAGCATTGTTGTATTCTATCATCTGTTAAAAGAAGGTTGGAGGACAAGGAGGTCAAGTAGCAAGTTCTTCAATGGTTGAGGATCATCAGTGATGAGCGCTACCACCTTACCATCAGATGGGGTGATGGCCAAGCGATCCCTCGATGTGGAATAAAGGAGTAAACATAAGTCAGGATTTTATTTAAAAACATATCTGTATAGATACATAAATATAAAATCTGTCTTTAACAAGTTTGTGGACAAAATAGCTAATGTCAAACGAGAAATTCCGTCATGATAGACGATAGTGGTCTTTAAGATAACAAAAATAAAGGCTAGAATATTATTGCACGTTAAATTTGGAGAGCGGGAGTCTGATCTATATGCAGACGTCGCATATTCTAGGTAGCCTATATACCTAGGCATAAATGAAGTCTGTTTATTTTCGGTGACTTCGTTAAAACATTGGCAGCAATTTTAAGCATTTGGGAATATCTCCTACTACTAGGAGTACATAATTGATAGTAAATGTTATACAGGGAAATAAGTATTACAAAACGTAAACACTTTTTGTTGCCACCATACCATCATACAAAAACGAGAGTTGCATTGCGTTCAGTTACCACTACCGGACACCCCCACTTTTGTATGACAGTGTACCGTGCCGGCAAAATAAAGTACGTTTGTGCAGCGCCTTATAAATCATTCGTATCAGTTGATATAGCGTAAAATGGTCATTGACTGAAAATGGTATCTTATGGCGGCTCCATAAAATGGTATCTTATGGCGGCTCCATATTAGTGCCGTGAATTCACACACGAATTCACGGCATGAATTCACGGCACATGTCGTGCCCTCCACATTCACGGGATGCTCACAATCGTTCGTGAAACCCGCCGCGAAATGGACGTAGAAGCTGCTGCTGCAATAACTTTGTTTGCTGTGACAAAATACTATTTAGACGTCCAAAACATTATTAGAAAGCGTTGGAAAAAAAGAAGGTGGTGGATGACTGAAATACATCGTAACCGATGAAAGTACCTATATCTGAAGTAAACTGATTAATTTCCTCTTTTTTAAACTGGCACGGGGCCGTGAATGTGGATTTGTACGCGTGAATGCCGCGCGAACTCTTTGTCGCGGGACAAAATACGCGCGCGATCACGCCTGTTCCCCGATCAGATCGGGGAACAGGCGTAAACGCGCGTGAAGCCCGCGAAAACCGTCCATTCACGGCGCTAATGTGGAGCCGCCATTAGATAACCGATGGTAGTCGTTGCAATGCAGGTAAAGCAACTTTTTGCAATGCCGTGTCACCGGAAGGGTAACCAAACAGAGGAACTTTACTCCGTGTTTCCTAAAGCACGTTAAACTTTTGGCACACCAAGTGGAATCGAATCAGCTTGGTGGGTTATTACCCGACCTAACAGCCCCATGAGCTATTTATCTATACTAATATTATAAAGAAGAAAGATTAGTTTGTTTGGATTGAATAGGCTCCGAAACTACTGGTCCGATTTAGGAAATTCTTTGACCATTAGAAAGCTACATTCTTCCCAAGTGGCATAGGCTATATTTTATCCCGATGTTCCCACGGGAACGGGTGCCACACGGGTAAAACCGCGTGGATCCGCTAGTTGTTCAATAGAAGCCAACAAGTGGAACATTCATAGGACCCACCTATGTATACAGTATATATATATATATATATATATATATATATATATTTCTTTATATTGACGAGGGCAATGTTATTAATTGACTCATCTTCTCCAAACTATTATTTTATCATGTCTGTGCATGTCACTTTTCGTTGAAAATACTACGGTTTTACCAATTTCCAAGAAAAAGGTATCAAGTTTACAATTAAAACTGCAGACGGTCGTAAATTATTACAAGCAATTCCGAAGCATAACTCGTGCTTCAAGCTACGAGGTTATAATCAAAGAAAGTGCACTATTTTTCTATTTTTCCAGCGCTGCCTAAGTGACGAACTGATGGGTTTCCCTTCACATAGAAGAATCTCATCAGCATATTGCACATTAATTTGTCGTAAGTGTGGACACGTCTCTGCACCATTAGAACACGCAGGTAATCAGCTAAATTGGAAAATTTTGTTGACGTGGTTTTCAAAATCAACGGTTTATGTTTTACATTTTGTTTGATTGTGATTTTGAAAATGTTCACAATAAAAAAACCGGTGAAAATATTACCACAAGCAGGATTTCAACCTGCACTTTCCAACAATCCAGACCAGGTATCTTTAGAATATCGTGGCTGTGCATTGTGAGCTGAGATTGGTAATAAAATGTGCTCATAAATCTTTCAACTCTTTTTATAAATAAAATTTACACGTAAAAAAGTATAAATATTTTATTTTGTGCATTGCTGTTTTTAGAAGAAAAGTTTACTATACTTAACACTAAAAAATATCTTTTGGATCATTAGCATTACGGGTCTACAACACATAAAAAAATCGCAAACTCTTCATAAATCAATCACATGATTAGAAAATCGATTGGACCAACAAAAATAGAATTACCGTAGTAAAACATTTACAGGCACACTAAAAAAAATCGCCAACGCTAAATATACTCCCTCGCCAGTCAATCACATGATTGGGAAATCGAATCGATCAGATTGACAAAAATAGAATTTATGACAGCAGGCGAACATAGAACTATAACAGCCGTCTGGCATATGGCACTACCCTAATCACTTTCGGGATTATAAATGGCATACTTAACTGCTAATTTATTGAATAGGCTAGCCAGCTTTATGATTCTGTAAAGGCTCGGTGTGGAAATAATGTGGAATAGGCATAGGCCTTGGGCATAGGCCCACCAGTGGGTGGATACTGACTGAAATAATGATGATAATGATGATAGGCTCGATCCAAAACTCGATCCTGAATCCGCAGTGAGCTGTCAAATCCGCATTCTCCCAGACACTCTTGATCGGAACGTGTGAGTCGAGGTTAGAGGCAAATTTACGATCAAGCTTTGGAGAATCGACATGCTGACATCTCAAATGTTGCTATGCTAAAAGGCAATAGGTATTAACATAATACTCGTATATAACGCATTTTACCCGAATTCCTCAACACTGAGGAACTGGCTATCTTATATAAGGTGACTGCTAGAAACCGCAAGAAACTTCAAGGGCTGGTCAGGTCAAGTGTTTTAAACATGACAAAAATGGTCTCATTGCAGACTAACGTAGGTACTTATCGCCCAGCTGACGCGAACGGGTCAACAGACGGTCGGCCGGCCGGCCGTAGCCCGCGCGTTGTAAATAATAGTTATTTTTAATTGTTTTTCATTGTAAGTATTTAAATTATGCTATTGCTTTAAAAAAATTAGATACTCAAGGAGTATCCAATTAAAATTTACAAAATGAATTATTTAATAAAAAATGAAAAAACATGATTTCTTTTTTGTCATGTTTTTAACACTTGACTTGACCAGCCCTTGAAGTTTATTGCGAGTTTTTAGCAGTCGCCTTATATATTTAACTGTCGGAAGACAACAATGCTAGTAATATTGTGATAGATAGCTAGGCGGACTTAAAACAGGCCCTTCTGAGAACAATAATGTACCCCTCTGCTCCGAATGGAACCCGGGACTGGGGGTCCCCAGACCATCGGGTCCGATGGTCTAACCACTGGACCATAGAGGCAGTCTTTCGCCCTTCTTTTTTTATAAACTAACTTAACTGTTGGTCGTCGTTCTGTTTGTTGGTGGTGTTGAATGTTAGTGTAGTCGTGCAAAGAATTCCCCAATTAACTACATTTTAAGATAACAATTTTAATTTTAAATTCCTGGTCACCCATCTAGGATACCAACCTTTGTTAATCTTACTCAACTTTCGGATGGTCTCAAGATTATAATCTTCAGGGGAGTGCCCCTTGCCGTTAGTCTTAATCACCTGGCCAATAAAAATAATGACTTTGTCGTGTCGATGGCTTCATTTGCTTCTATTTTAATAAACAAGCTAGCTAGTTTCGCTTTAATTTCTATGAATCTGTGATTAATTTTATGAAGCGAAATTTGAACATTATTATTATTTTATTATATCAGGGAGCTTACCACAAACTTTCATTTAGTTAAGCAAATTCCCGGAGCATAAAACCTTTTTGTGGTAAATTAATTAACATTCGAACAATGCCGCATACTTTAAAAGAAATACCTACAAAACATTTTTAAAGTGAAGTGGGTGTCCATTTGTTTATTTTAAGCTTTTTAATATCAAATCATAAACATAATATAGGATATACATGGTATACATTTCCGTCTTTTACAGTTTTACTATTTACTTGCTTACTCTTTCAAACAAGTAATGAATCACTTTTAAACTGTTTTAAGATATTAAATTGATTTGCCCTTGTCCAGCTCCGTGCAACTCGGTCGAAACGTCGGATACTAAAACCTAGGATGCCAATATTAACTTTTTGATTTAAAAGAAAGGAGCCGTCAAAACGTGTGTGGAACTACTTACATCAGTAGAATTGGTAACTTATGTATTTCATAGATACACGAATATTACCTATCTTGGCAATGCGATCCGGAGAAGCACTGCCATAGTACAAATTTTCTCCAAATTACAACTACACATGTGCTCAGCGTGACAAGTGGTGAGCCCATCGCTGCTCTATGCTGTTGGGAATCTGTTGGATGTATGTACATATATACATACATACATAATCACGACTATTATCCCCAAAGGGTTAGTCAGAAACTAGGCAATGAGGTCCGCAAAAGCAGTTCTCTGCCATAGTCCACTTTTCAGTGACAAGCACATGTGCTCAGCATGACAGGTGGTGAGCTTATCGCCGCTCTATGTTGTTGGATATATGTGCAGTCTTTCGTCCGTAGTCGCCTTTTACGACACCCAATTGAAGAGAGGGAGTGATAGTATTCTTTCACTGCTATAATACGCGACATACGGTTTATTTTATTCATACGGAGATAACTCTTTTTAATTTCTGAATTCGGTTAAAAGCAATCAGTCTGGCCGTCTGACTCATAGTTTATCCCCTCCCCACGTGAGACATTAGACATAATATTTTTAGACCGTTCCCCGCGACTACAAATGTTTTTTTTCCGCGAACAATTCTTTTATGACGTGCTCACTCATATCGTTTAAATTTTTTATCACCGTTTTAATGGCTAAATACGAGACGCGAATGTATTTCGGGTGGAGAAATAAACTGATGTCATTTAGAGTAGATTGATCTATAAACAAGCACATAATACTCAAGTGTGTTTAAAAGTACACTTTTGAATAGTGTTTCGTGAAGCGCAATGATTTTTTACTAGGACAGCATGGGGACATCTAGCAAAATAAATAAGATAAATTATATACTTTATTTGAGGTACACCACCTAAACAATTTTTATTTGACATAAAATATATAAAAAGTATACGTACAAAAGACTGTCGTATCACTAAAATCGATCTCATCTAGACAATCTTAGCGATATACCGAGTAACTTTCTTATTTACCGTACCTACCATACTATGAAATTTCAAAATATGTGTTTTATTAAACTTAATTAAGTATGTGTTCTACTTAAACTTAAAACAGTCTTTAGAAGACGAAGCAGCAGCTGTTGCATTACCGCCGTCGTCGTTGTTTCACCAAATGGGTGAGCAAATCGAAGTAAGTATCTGGAAGTCCTCCGGAAGGTAGATCAAGCCCTTGGCCTTGGTACTTTTTTTTTATTATGACTCGCCATAGTGACTGCATCCTGCCTGATGGTAAGCAGCCGATGCAGTCCAAAATAATGAGAGCGCTTCCCACCGTGAAATAAGCATGATAACGAGCGCACCCATTCATGAAGGCCTGCTTTCACGCCCCGCTTAAAAGACCCGGGACTGTAGGAGCTGGGAAACACATGCGCCGGCAAAGAATTCCAAAGCCGAATGGTCTTACAGAGGAACGACTTGCCAAATTTTTATGGTACGAGTACTGATAGTCTGTACAGTATTATGGTGGTTCCTAAGACCAGCACGTGTAGTCCGGGAGAGGAAAGAAGAGGGCTGGATAAGATCAAAAAGTTCTTCAGAACACTCTCCGTAGTAATTCCGATAGAAGACACTGAGAGAAGCAATGTCTCTACGCAGCTGGAGGTCCTCAAGGGAGGCTGTAACCTCAGCATCTCCAATAATGTGTACCGCTCGCCTTTGCATACCATCAAGTGCATCGAGGGGGTATTTAGAAGTGCCGTCCCATAGATAGGAACAATACACCATACTCGAACGCACCTGAGTCTGTACAGCAAACAGCGCTGCTCGGGAGTGAAAAACCGCCACACCTTATTGAGAATACCCAACTTCTGGGAGGCAGTTAAAATAGCACTCTCGATGTAACATTTCGGATTCAGTTCCTGGCCTAGTCTTAGTACTCGTATATTGTTCGTTAAAATCCCACTAACCCGTATTAAGCTAGCGTAGTGGGTAAATAGCCTTATAATAAATAATATATGTAGGTACTTATAGATATATAATTATATAATATTATAGGTACGATTATTATTATTTTCTGTGAGAAGTCCAGATCCCAGCAGTGAGACGTTTATATGCTGAAGATGATGCTATGTAGGTTATTTTCAAAAGATAATTAAAATATACAAAAAAAAATGTTAAAGGAAGAAAAATACAACAAATAGTAAGGCATTATCTAACTACAATTTGTCACTGTCAACGTACGCGCTCACGTAAGGAAGGCAAATACGGCCCTAAATATGCAAGCAGAGAACCGTGAACGACGACACTCCGGGTGCCGGAAGGACTGTTACCTTTTATTTATTCTGTGCTGCTACTAGGTACCTTGCATATAATAATATGTCACAAAAAAAAACGAATCTACCTACATACATACCATACAGTCGAGAAAGTTCCCGGTAGAGCACTTTTGGGCGATATTCGCTTGCGCTCCATTCCGACCGCGCCTACCTCCCAGAATAACTAATAGTACCTACTGCCGTACAGAAGGTTCTCTCTCTAACTAAAGTCATGTTTAGGTATAAAAAATTGCCTACTCTTATGACTTTCACGTGAAATTGAAACTTATCGTGTGACCCGAGCATTCATATTCCGTTAAGCAACGCTGACTCGATATCGATTTGACGTCAGGAGCGCAGGGCTTCCACCACAGAATAACTAATAGTACTACGTACAGAAGATTCACTCTCTAACGACTTTCACGCGAAATTGAAGCTTATCGTGTGACCCGAGCGTTCATATTCCGTTAAGCAACGCTTACTCGATATCGATTTGACGTCATGACGTCTCAGAGCGTAGGGTTTACGCGCGCACGCAGGGATTACGAGTTAAGCGACTCGGCACTCGGTGTTCGGTGCGTCGCGAGCGGCAACCTTTACTGCCATACGCCTAGGCGGCCTGCCTGGGAGGCGCGCCAAACGAACGTACCTAAACTGCGGAGTGACACCCCCCCGTTTCCACACATGGAATTATTTATTTAAATTAAAATAAATGAGATTCTTTGTTCTTTCTTTTATTTAGACACCCGTTAACACAACAGTATCTTTTATACGGATTATAATACCGTTTAGTAGTCATTGTTCCGTCATTGCCCAGGAGGCACGCCGGCCGAACGTATCTAAACTGCGGAGGAACTCGGCAATGAGGACCACAAAAGTAGTCCACTGCCGCAGTCCATGTTTCACCAAGTAACACACGTGCTCTGCATGTTAGGTGGCGAGACCATCACCGCTTTATGCTGTTGGATGTATGAGCAGTCTACAGTCCGTGAGTCGCCTTTTACGACACCCAAGAGAAGAGATGGGTTGGTTGTTTTTTTATATTGAGCTCAAAAAAGCGAATCGGTACTTAGGGCGGCTTGCACAGTCAGCCAGTGTCGAGTACGGGAGATAAAATAGTATGTAGATGGTGATTCAGAATTATATCACATTAATATTAAACAAAACTTTAAAAAAATAAAAAAAACTGCATGCAAGACGCATCGCTTTCACACCCGCCAAGAACAAAAACGAATCTTCTTGTATTTGAAAAATACTTAACACGGTTACACTCGTATTTATGTTAGGTGTAACATTGTCTTTTTTTATATACTTGAGAAAGATGCAAACAGCAGGCGGGCAATGATGGAGAGCAATCACCACCGCCCATGGACACCCGCAAGACCAGAGGAGTCGCAGATGCGTTGCCGACCTGTAAGAAAGGAATAGGGTGGAAGGAATAGGAATTGTGAGGGGGGGGAGGGGGAAGGGTCCTCCGGAACTCTCACTGGCCGGACGAAACACAACAGCACCAAGTGCCATTATTTCACGCCGGATATTCGTAGGTCTTTGATTAATTATACCTATAAATACTTTAATAAATAAGGTTTTAAAAGGTTCCAACTTAATTCTTTTTTTACTTCTTATAAATAGCTAGGTGCGGTTTAATAGTCAATGTGAACTTAGGAACAGCAAAATATTTTCTTAAAATATCCGTAAAACATGTTTCGTTTATATACATAAATACACTACACATGGGTGTAGTGTATTTATTTATTTATTTTAATAGAGCAACAAACAAGACATACATTAAATAAAAGTTAAGAATACAAAACTTTCAATATTCATCTTAAAAGCGTAAGTAAATTTTATTAATTAAAGAAGACATAAGAGGTGTCAATTATGTGACGCCTGAATTTATGTAAACTGTAACAAAATATGTTGACATCATTATTAATTTTTAGAAATAATTCAGTATGTCGACGGTGTACACATTAACTTTACATTATAATATTAAAACAATATATGAGTAATACGGAGATCGTAAGTAATATCGTATAATCGATCTAAGTACGTTCTTAAATCCTCGCAATTTCTAAAGAACACGAAGAAAGTAAAAGTGCAAATTAAAAAGGTTTGATCTCTGCTTTCAAGGAGGTTGCGCATGTATGCGCCCGTCTAGACGGTGTTGTCTATGAGACAGAGCTGCGGGGCCGGTATTAAAATTTCAATGAGTTTTGTCGTTCCATTTACAACAGCAGCAGAGGAACAATCGCAGACACCACTAAAACTTTAAGTTTCTATCCTCCCCTCATTCCCGCAAAATATGATGTTTGGAATAGTCGTTTGTTTGTTCTGCTATGAAGGTTAAACTTGTTTGTAATGTCTTGTTTTCATTAAGTTTTGTTTTTTATACCATACTAAGTCCTACTTAGCTATGTTTTATTTTAAATGTCTGGACGCACAAAATAATTATTTCTTTCTTTCAGCAACATAGGTAGAGCAGTGTTAATCAAATATTATTATTTTCGAAAGCTATTTTTTCTCATCTTTAAGCTGGTATTACCTGTAATTACGGGTACAAACCAATTACCAAGTAATTACAGGGTGTGGTGTGTATTTTAAGTGTAGTGTCAACTCTCTTGTAGTTGTAAGAACTTTCTCACAATTCAGCAAGTTTTGAGGATAGCGGCTTTCTGTAAAATAGTGATTATGTTTTCTTTTAGGTTTATTATTTTCAGGTATGTTTGGATGTGATTTGGTACTACGCCGGCCGGTAGAGAGATAACATTTGGGACTGCATACACTTTTGCTTGTTTTCAGATTCGAATAATTTCCTCTCTTAGGTCTGCATATTTATTTAACTTTACTGCTATTGTTTTTTGGATATTATGGGTGTTGGGTACTGCAATGTATATTGGTAAGTTGTTTTATTTGGTTTGCCTTGTGTCTTGGTTTGGTTGGTGCATGGTAGGGCTGTTAAGTCCGCCTGCCACCATCTTATCTAAAGTCTGGCGCCGTAACAATAATGTTAATAGCATTGTTTTGTTTCAACAGTTTAGAGATAAGTTAGCCAGTTCCTCAGTGGTTGAGGATTCCGAGTGAAGCGCGCTTCCACCTTCGGCCCTATCGTCACTTATCATCACGTGAGTTGGAGACCAATTGCCTACCCCAAGACGATAAAAAATATTAAGTAGGTACATGGTGTGGCTTCTACGATTTGTTTCTTTCAAAGCCCATGAATGACTAAGGCCACTTCGTAAATAGAAAGTATCCGTAATCGACTCCATGGTAATTGGTCGTTTGACGGGCGACCTTGCCTATTGATTGGAAGACGTGAATAGTTGTTCAGGGAGCGTTTACCGCGTTTTATTCAATTAAATAGGTACATCTGATTGATCTAATTTTATTTGGTACGGTACGCCACGAGTAAATAAGAAATGCACAATTATCATTAAAAGTTAATGAATCAGATACAAAAAAAAATATATCTAGATGACCATGTTGTTCCTGACGAGATATCTATAGCAAAAAAACAAACCCGCTATGCATCGAAAATCCGAAAACACACTTTTGCCTGACATGGGAATTGAACTCGGGACCTTATCATGCCGAGCGCTATTGCTATTTGTTTAAGGGTTTTACACGAACATGGTGGTGATCTTAGATGTAGACCAGTTTCATTTCTTCTGAAAGTTTCACTTCGTTTTTATCGTTTCCAGTTATTAATATCCATTTTTTGTCGATTTTATTTAAACGTAATAAGATTCTCATTAAAACCACAAAACGTCTAATTTGGTTTTATCAAAATCTTAATTGAACGTCTATAAAATATGCTGATAAATAAAAGATATGTAACAGGTTCACAGAAAACTGTATGTATTGTCAAAGGTTTTGTTTTACGTTAACAAAACTAACTGTTGAATAAAAGGTATTTATTAGTTACACTAATACCTTTATGTAATATTGAAGTTAACCATAATTCCACTATATAATCGTTATATTAAGGTTTTTTAAAAACGTTTTTAGACCAACAATGTGTTTAGATGTTATAATAATGCCTCTATTTCGACGAAACTGTCTTTAAAAAAACCTTTTTACGACTGAAACGTTCTAGACGTATGATAAATAACGTTTTAGTTAAGACCATTATATTATTGTTGTATAATTTAGTTGAAAAAACGTTTTTTCGAGGTCGTAATTAGACTATTTAGTTAGACGACTTAATTGTCATATGTGCTACGTCTATACGGTAACAGAGTTAGTTAATAACCAATATAAAACTACTATAAGATATAAAAGTAGTATAGCCCTTCATTTATACGACTTGTTTGCTGGTTGGGAGGCCTTCTCAAATGGACAAAAGTACTTGGGGAGATTGGGCCACAGCCCCAACGCTGGCCCAATGCGGGTTGGTGGGCTGAAAAACCAATCTTCATGCATCTAAGAATTCTGATACAGTATTGTAAAACATACATACATAATAATCACGACTATTTACCCCAAAGGGTTAGTAAGAGAATAGGCAATGAGGACCGCCAAAAGCAGTCCTCTAACATATTCCACTTTTTACCAAATAGCAACTACACATGTGCTCAGCGTGACAGGAGGTGAGCCCATCACCGCTCTATGCTGTTGGATGTATGTGCAGTCTTTAGTCCGTTAGTCGCCTTTTACGACACCCAAAGGAAGAGAGGAGGTGGTAGTACTCTTTCACCGTTATACTATGGAAATGTAATTTTTTAACACATCAACTGTTTTCCTCTTAGAGCAGTTACTTTAAACTTACTATGCATAATTCGTATGGGAATTTGCATAGTAAGATTAAAGTAATACTGTTTTTATAGTTGAGGGAAAGGCACCTGGCGACAGCTAGCTTTTACAAACAGCTCGGTACCTTTAAAGTGCACTGTCCCGTCAAATTGAAAGTTCACAATGCGGAACGGACATTGATGGTGCACAAAAAGGTAGTTATGTTTCTAGACTGGCTCTAGGTCCATACTGGTTTATGAGATCAAAGTTCAAAGATCAAAAGGTTTAAAGACACTATACCGCGTAAAATAACATATTAACAAGTCGTAAAGGATATATGCCTGACTGTCCGATATTTTGACATTGGATTCAGCAATATATGCGTGGATCCAAGAAATATTTAAGTTAAATAAGTAATGAGTTCTGCCTTACTAACATATTTTTAAAGTACAGGCACTAACGAAACATGTGCTAACAAAACGCCTCGAGCCGAGTGGTGTAGCGCATAAAACATTAAAAAATATATTGTAAATTAACGAAATTTCGAATATTCTTAGAGAGCTACAGTAAAAAACTAAATATCATCACATATAATATCAATAAAGTGGCATTCCCATAAAAATCTAGACGTCATGTCATATTGAATTTAGCAATTCTGCACGATATAGATTCAATAATATATCTACTATTTAAACTTAACTTGTTTTATTTCACAAACACCACAAGGAAACAAAAATTTTGTGAACCTAAAGGATTAAAGGCAAATCGTTTTATAAATAAAATTTCAAAACATTTATGCTCCTTTAAAGTTAAGTAAACCGTGTTTAAATGTTACGTTATACCTTTTATAATACATAATAGTCAGTTTTCACACTTTTACCCAGTTTTTTGGTCACGTAAATGTTTTCCTTGTGCTCTTTATACAACATTTGGTCATACTTTAACTGTTATACTACTTTTTCTTAACATTTTGTGACGCCATGTTAACCTTTATGTAACTATTACGCTACCTATAGGTCTTATAAAATGCGCCACTTTCGCCTTTTATAACCATTTACCCTACGTTTAAGCAGGAAAACGTTTATTGGCTAAATAGTGCACTAGAATGCTAATGAAGAAAGGTTTTTCAGCCCACCAACCCGCATAGTTAGTTATCTACTCCCGTTACTAGGCCAGCGTTAGTTAGTTATCGCCACATCTCCCCAAGTCTGTGCCTAGTGACACGTTTGTAAGCTATAAATCATCATCAGTCTATAAACGTCCCACTGCTGTTCACAGGCCTCCCATGTGGAACTATAGCACGTGGGGATATTGCCCAACTAACAAAATTTGGTCGTATAGTTTTCGGGACAACGTTTTCGTCACAACTTAAGGTCAGACTGTTTTGGTTATATAGCTGTCGTATTGACGTATATATGACGCGAAATAGGCGGAAATAATAAAACCTTTATTCGTATAGCGATCGTGTCAAGGTCGTATTAGTGGCTACTAGGAAGGTAATAGTCATATTAATATC
Organism: Scoparia ambigualis; assembly: GCA_963921215.1. Taxonomy (NCBI): domain Eukaryota; kingdom Metazoa; phylum Arthropoda; class Insecta; order Lepidoptera; family Crambidae; genus Scoparia; species Scoparia ambigualis. Next base: position 11,580,694 of record OY992508.1, on the reverse strand, counting down.
AGATATACGATAAATATTCGTATAGCAGTCGTGAAAGTGATTAATATTATAACTATCTTGTCGTGTAGTGATCCAATAGACGTCGTATAACTTAATAAACATTGGGAAGTAGTCATTAGCATAGCCTTTACCCGGATGCTTGCTATTACAGCGCAGTTCAGTGGGAGTGAGACAACAAAAAACAAACGAAAAACAAAATAAGTGTTTACAAAGTGTCACCATCTTATGTCTGCCATATTTATTACTGAATGTTATTAACTATATTGTAGTTGGTGTTAGTAGGTAACAATATCTACTTTTGTAAGGGAAATTTAATTTCATGACGATTGTATATATAATTTTTCACAAATTTTTAATGCTCCCTTCGAATTATTGCAAAATAAAAATAATTAATCCTATTTTATTTAAGATTTCTAGTACTTTTACAATTATACGACTTTAGGTAGTGATGATATCTATTATATGATAGCTTAGGACTATAAGTCATATACTACGATTTTAATTCTTTTGTCGTCCGCCATATTTAGGATACCGTAAAGAAGTGAAAACCCGTGACATAAACATTTTATTGGAATCACAATATAGTGATAATTGAAGATGTTTTAAAATTCTCATTTTCATTACTGTTTTCTTCATCATCGTCTTGGGTTTCAAACGAATAATCATCATTTTTATCATCATTTTGAAAATCTGCGTTGATTATTTGAGGATTACTTCTTGAACTTACTAAATTTTAAGAAAAAAAAAGATATGATAATTGACAGGTGTTAGATATTATTACGATAAGGTACCTATTTAATATTAAGTTCATTTTGTATACGTACATATGCATCCTTTTTCACAAATACTATTTCTTACTACGGAACCATCTTTTATTCTTTGACACTATCATAGCTATCATATAAAAAGCTTGTATAGTTAAAGTCACAACAACGGAAAATATACAAGTTCAGTTTGTAAAAGAGTACCACGTGAAACCATTAAATAATCCAAATGTTTATATAAGTAACTTATATAAGCATTTTAAACCCATAAGTTATATAAGACCTATAAATCTGAATATTGGGCTTTTAAACATTATATAAAAGTCGTGTGAAGATAGTCAAAAATCCTATAAGAGACGTGTATACAGCTGTACGTTTTATAAGAGTTAAATTTATGGACTTTATATGATTGTCATGTAGAAATCTTATTACTGACAAAAAGCAGTGTTATGGTAGTCATTATAACCAGATTATGATTGTCATATAAATTACTTTTATACTACATCAAGAAGGCGTAAAGTGGTCGTAAACGAGACTAATAAACGAGTGAATGTATTTTAAAGGTCACAGCTACGATCTTTATAAGATGGTCATGTAATTTGGTTGTGTAAACGTTTACAGGACTCAATTAAATGACTAAAATACTATACGACTAATCGTTCGTATTATATATATATTGTAACACGATTCATGGGAAATTGAGTTACATCTATATGACCTCTGTATGACCAAATGTTATTTAGGCTTCATAATTATATGACAATTTTGTTAGTTGGGTGGGCCATAACCCACCACGCTGGCCCAATGCGGGTTGGTGGGTTTTAACGACCGTCATCTTACGACAACAACCGGGACCATTGGCTTAACGTGCCTTCCTAAGCACGGAGGAGCTCGAGATGTTTTTTAATTGGTCACCTATCCAGCGACCCAGCATTGCAAAAATTGCTTAGCGAGCAAGATCGCAAGCCGAACGCGCTAGCAGCTGCGCCATCGAGCTCTTAAGCTATAAATAGTGCACCAAAATGCTTAGATGCATGAAGATTAGCTGTTTAGGCTAACATTGCACGACCAGCCACCTTACTCTTGAAACCGCTATTGGATCGGATTGGTATTGTGAATTTTCGTATTTTTAAGTTACGACACCAGCGCTAATTTGGATTTATATTGGGTAAACTAAATGACATTGAGTTTTGTATTTTTTTCACTCAATATCCACGCAATATGAATCCATATTAGCTCTGGTGTCGTAACTTAGGAGTACGAATAATCACAATACCAATCCGATTCAATAGCGATCGGTTTCAAGAGTAAGGGGGCTGCTCGACTAGGAAACGCGATCGCGCCATTCGATCACAAACAAAGCGTCGGTCGGTCTCAGGTTGGATGCGGGTTATCGGGATTCAATGGTCGTAGCTCCAGAAAGATAGCTATTTATCTGAATGGACTATCTTGAAATCTTTAACTAGTAAAATATATTTCATTAAAATATCGACCATACTCAAATTTTGGATAAAATTAGTTTTACATAATGACATTGTGTATTCGAGTAGATTGTCAGGGGTTTTACAGAAATATTTACTTTTATGAGCAGTTTGTGACCAAGCAGAGCTTTTTAGTGACAAAAAAGTTTAGTTGCAATTTTGCTAAACAAGTCACTACAAAAGTTATAAAAAACTCGAGCTCCGCCCTTAAAACAGTGGGATAATTTAGTAGTAGAAATAGAACCGATTTGGACGTAACCGCAACTTTCTATACTGACAGTCCAAGTAGGTCATTCCTATTTGAGCTTCAATATGAGTGGTACAAGAAAGAATAATATACGATCTATGATTGGACTAAATTGGACGAATGTAATGCGGCGACCCCGAGGGTCAGGTTTTCTTGGTTATTGTGTGGCCTCATGGGTAGCCTCTTTAGTTGACAGGACTATCTCATTACCTACTTGATATTAAATTATTTCATACATACACATAAATACATTACACGCCCGTTTCCTGGAGAAGAGAGCTTTCCATTTTCTACGATCCTAACGAACATCAACATCCTTTGCATCATTTACTCTCTCAACGTTCTTCATGCATACTCGTCGGTTTAGGAAAATGATTTTTGCTGCTTTTTATCCTTTTTTATATTAGAAGGAGGCTGATGGAGAGCAATAACCGCCGCCTATGGACACAACCAGAGGAGTCGCAGATGCGTTGCCGACCTTTGAGACAGGAATAGGAATTGTGAGGGTGTGGTCTTCGGAACTCTCACTGGCCAGACGAAACAAAACAGCACCAAGTGCCATTATTTCGCGCCGGATATTCGTGAGAGGGCGGTATTACACTGGGTGAGCCGGCCCAATGCGAGCTGCAACGCACTCAGTCAGTCTCACTCATTTAGCACCACACAGTAGGCAAGTTACAATTAATTAATCTCCGTGTTACCACGGACCCTGTAAAGGGTTCGAAACGTTAGGATTAAATAAATAATCAGTAATATTATAAATAATCGAGACTTATTCCGTAAAAGTATTTAATTTGAATACATTGATATACATAAATTACACTTTTAACGTGTAGTGTTCCCGTACACCTTTGAAAATAATATGTTTTCTAAGGTTTGCCTTTAGTTCATGGCTGAATGATATAAATTGAATCGTAGCGCTTCCCATATTTACTTTGTACGGTATCAGAGCTCGAAGATGGCGCTAGCTTTTAAGTGCCTATTCAGACTCAACTGAAAGGATCTAGATTGTGTATTCTGTGGATGCAGCACGTCTGCGTCTGTCGTGAGCTGGCGAGCTATCCGAAGATACGGCAGACCTGACTAAATTTAAATAAACTGTTTTATAACTTTCTGCTATTTTGACAGAGTGCAGTTGTTTCGTTGTCAACCTTTTTTAACTAAAACACAATAATAATCTAGCCCAAGTTATGTTCTTGAGTTGTAACTTGTTTTAAAGGTACAACAACACACAAAACACAAGGTTCAAAATTAAACACACACATGATTTTGATACAAACACCCAGCCCAGAGACAATTTATTTTATTTGGAAAGCTTACAGTACCATTTACAAAGAGATATACATAACATAAAGTAACTTACATGCTACCGCATTTAAAAGTGGAATACATTTATAAATATAGGTAATTGAACAAAATTTTCTGCATTTCTTATGTACTTAGTTCGAATAATTTTACCTGTCCAATGCTAGTACAAAATGAAGAGATTGCGAAGCATTTTGTGTCTGTTACGTAATTTATTGTTTATCTCCGGACAATGCAGTTATTTCTAAATTGACCCGCCCGGGAATTCATTCTCAGAGGTGGAGACTCTTTGATCTCATGCCAGCTTCTCCCCACCTCTATACTCTATAGGAATACGCGTGCTGCTCTTCAGAGTCACCGATTTACTCTCTCCAATATTTCATCGCGCACAAAGGAATTTTGGTGAGTCAATTATTCGTCGCACCGCCAAAAGATGGAATAGTCTACCAGCACATGTTTTCCTTCCTTGCTTTAATATGAGATCCTTCAAACGAGGCATGAGGCACTTTGTGAGCCAGCAGGGTGAGGGTAACTGATGCAGCTGATGCTTCGTATTGTTAATGCTGCACCGGTGGTTTTCGACTAGACTCCATTTTTAATATCAGGTGGAGTGAAAACATCTGCCGTGCTACGTGTAAAAAAAGAAGGCCACTCGACCGCGGAGTTCGATCATAAGCGTCTTAGTGCTGTGCTGAGGCCCTACATAAAAATAAGGTAGATAATCAGGTCAGAAATAATTTGTCTTTGAGAAAATACTTATAATTGAGCGACTGAGACACGATTTTAGATGTTTTTATATATCAGAATCTAAGGAATATGAATATCTATTCTACAATAAGTATATCATCTTGGTGGTCGACTTTATATGCGGCAGGCCTATGTTAATTTCCAGGTTGTGCAAAATCGGATTTCTCGATGAATATCTCAAGTTTGTGAGTACATCTGCATTTTGCATGTGTGATGATACATACATATAACAACGAGTTTTTTCCACAAATAGTTAGTCAAAGACTAAGCAATGAAGACAGCAAAAGCAGTCCTCTACCATAGTCCACTTTTCACCAAATAGTGACTGCTCATCTGCTCAGCGTGACAGGTGGTGAGCCCATCGCCGCTCTATGTTGTTGGATCTATGTGCAGTCTTTAGTCCGTTAGTCGTCTTTTACGACAACCAAGGTAGGAGATGGGTGGTAATATCCTTTCACCGCTACTCGACACGGTTAGATGATGGTGATGATTAAGTCATAATACTCATCAATTGAGCGATGACTTGATTTCATTCATGGTCTTTGCGCAACAGCGGGTTAGTAGTGTTAGTACTTACAATAATATTATTGACTTAGGTACTATTATGATTCTGATAGACTGCAAAAGCGAGCGGTACACATTATTCGAGATGCTGAGGTTACAGCCTCTCTTGAGGACCTCCAGCGGTGAGGCAGCTTCTCTCAGTGTCTTCTACCGGAATTACTACGGAGAGTGTTCTGAAGAACTTTTTGATAAAATCCCGCCCTCACCTTTTCTCCCTCGGACTAAACGTGCTGGTCTTAGGAACTACCATCATACTGTGCAGACTATCAGCACTCGTACCAAAAAACTTGGCATGTCGTTCCTCTGTAAGACCATTCGGCTTTGGAATTCTTTGCCAGAGCATGTGTTTCCAAGCTCCTATAGTCCCGGGTCTTTTAAGCGGGGCGTGAAATGGCATTTAAGCAGGCCGTCATGAATGGATGCGCTTGTTACCATGCTTGTTCCACGGTGAGGAGCGCTCTCATTATTTTGGACTGCATCTGCTGCTTGGGGGTTAAAGTTACTCGCGTCCGTAGGTTTACCCTTGAAACCCTACACGTGACCCCTGGGTGGTGTTAAATTAGTGACACTGATTGAGTGGTAGAGCCACGCTGCGTTGCAGCACGCATTGGGTCGGCTCGCCCGGGGTAATACCACCCTCTCACGAATATTCGGCGTAAAATAATGGCAATTGGTGTTGTTGTGTTTCGTCCGGCCAGTAAGAGTTCCGGAGCCCCCCCCCCCCTCACAATTCCTATTCCTTCCTTAACCCTACTCCTTTCGTAAAGGTCGGCAACGCATCTGCGACTCCTCTGGTTTTGCGGGTATCCATGGGCGGCGGTTATTGCTCTCCATCAGGTGATCCGCTATCTATATGCTATCGTTTGCTACCTTCGAATATAAAAAAAAAAGTTGACATTTTTGAACTCTATTCGTCTAAGTAGTCATTGTAGCCACCCAGGTTCTGGGGCACGTTTGTTGCTCACTTTAGTACAGTATTAAAATCGACCACTGAGGCAATGGTTATTTTGGTTGAATCGATCATGTCGTTACACTGAGTTATGTGTCGATATAAAAGGGGCTGTCACGGCATTTTTACGTTTCAATATTTCGTAATAACTCCTCGAACGGTAATAATACATATATGGTACCGTTTATTTTATATTTACGAGTAGGTTTGATGCTAAAATTCATTGGCTGTATAAAGTTTCACAAAAACATATTGAAATACACGTTACTGGATCGGAGAGCCGAAGACCAAGCTTGAAGGCGCTTCTTGGAATACTCTTGCTCACTCGTGAATTTAGTTGTGGTAATGTAATATTTTCTAAAAATTAAAATAAAATTAACAGTGTCGCGTAGGGGTGAAAGAATACTACTACCCCCTCTCTTCCCTTGGGTGTCGTGCGACTAACGGACTAGAGACTGCACATACATACAACAGCATAGAGCGGCGATAGGATCACCCCCTGTCACGCTGAGTACCTACATGTGTAGTCGCTATTTGGTGAAAATTAGACTATGGCAGAAGACTGTTTTTGCGGTGCTCATTGCTTAGTCTCTGATTAACCCTTCGGGGATAATAGTCGTGTTTATATGTATGTATGTTCTTTTACCGATGGTAGACATCCAGCCGAGTTTTCTACCACCGGCTAGGTATAGGTATAACGGAACAATATCCTCATAGAAACCTTTCGCTTCCGTCTCGGCCCCACTTTCCATCCTTATTACTTCCACTTGAACGTCAATTAGTGATCGAGACATTTAATACGCGCTACCCGTTAAAGGCTTCGGACATATTATATAAAGTCCATGGCTCCAGCCTAACCCCTAGTTATAACATACGACGTATCAATAACAATTGAGATAGTGATATATTAAGATAAACGACGAACATGAAACTGAGGTAAACATATTAATCCTTTATACATGCTATCGGAGTCACCGTCGCTTTACAGTTTCCAGAAAGGACCATGTGCGATTTTGTATGAACCCTGTCCCCACCCTACAACAGTCATAAGATACATGTCAATTTGTTCATTGGGACATAAAGAAGCCTAAAGTACCTGTGTTAGTTGCAAAAAGTATTGAGTTTATTTATAATTTAAAAAAACTTTTATTGTTTTCCTGCTTTAGTTAGAGTTGCTCGAGTGTGTCATGCTCTGTCAAAGTGTCCCTGCGGTGGTGGCATGTGCGTCGGGTTGTTACGTTCCCTGAAAAATGGTTGAGCGAAGCGATGGCTGAATCGCATGCCATACCTACTCGCGAACGGGTGCCGCCTGTGGAGGCGGGTCTGCTCTTGCAATCTTATTTTGTTGGAAAAAAACTAAATTTTATAACTTAAATCCCACGTATTTGAAGAATATCGCCATATCGGCCATAGTAAAAAAATATACATCCTACTAGACCCTTAAAATGACACTAATTTCAAATCTGTTGGATAGTGGGGGGACGTTTCTTCCCATGTTCCTTTTTGTATGAAGCGCACCGCCCGCCCGGGGTACGTACCCGTACCAAACAGACGACGCGTTGTGCAAGGGATTTTGGCCTTTAGACTGGTAAAGTGACGAAGTCCGCGAAAGTACTTACATAATATAATTAGTAGTAGAAGTGTTAGTCAGAGACAGGCAATGAGGACAAAATAGCAGTCCTCTACCATATTGTATTTGACGACCTTTTTCATGGTGTCGCCATCTCTGAGGTCCCGGGTTCGATCCCCGGTCGGGTCAATTTAGAAACTGATTTTTCTAAATTGTCTCGGGTCTGGGTGTTTTCAATGTATAATAAGTATGTATTTAAGTAATTTAAGTAAGTATATTTATCCGTTGTCTAGTAACCATTTATCGAGTTTCTTAAGGAAGCTTCTCTTGGGCTAGATAATTGGTGTGAGTGTAGGAAAGTTTATTTTATAGTCTACTTTCACCGAATAGTGAGTGCACGTGGGCTCAGCGTGACAGGTGGTGAGCCATACGCCGCTCCATGTCGTTTGACGTATGTGTAGTCCTTAGTCCGTTAGTCGCCTTCTACGACATCCAAGGGAAGAGAGGGGGGTGGTAGTATTCTTTCACCCTTCCGCGACATGGTTAAACCTTTAAGGAACAAAGAAATAGTATGAGTGTGTGTCACGATCGTCGCGAATGGAAAGCAGTGGTCTCTGAGAAACGGGTGGTGATGTATCATCCATTGACCTAGAAGTATAGACAAGAACGTTCATACAAACCATTTCTTCAAATTCTGGAATGAGTGACCTAAAGTTCGCTGCAGCCGCTGCAGCGCTTAAACATTTAAATGTCGTCTAATCAACAGACAGACATCGCAGCGCCGCAGCGCCAGATCGGTCAAAGACAACGTAGTGTGTATCAAAATGGCGTCCCAAATAGATTGTCAATAACAATAATTGAAAAAATATATTTCTATTCTAATAATACGATATAACTACATAATAATGACTTGAATAACAATTAATTTCACTTACTTGACAACTGAATTGTAGTAAACGTCACTTTGAAAAGAAATAAATAATTATTTTCGCCGCTCCGCACGCGCGAATGTCAAAGCCACACTAAAGCAAGGTGCCGAGTCGACTCCGCAGATGAGTGAAACATAGTGCGTGTTCGGAAGGGCCTATCTAGTGTAGCGTATATATCGCTGGTATCATCATCATCATTTCATCGTCAGTCTAGAATCGTCCCACTGCTTTTTTTTATTGGTGACTGATTGCGCGTTTGTCCTCGATTTCACCTGATGAAAAGTGATAATGAGGACGAAGATGGAGCACGCGCAGTCAGTAAATGCCTGTTTACTCTGGCCTTAAAGACGCCCAAGTTGAAACGTTCAGAAAAACAGACGCAGGTAGGTCGCTGGGCACTGTTGAGCCAACATAACCCATCACTATGGCTCAATGCTGCATGGTTGCTAAATTTTAACGACTGCTATCTGATAGGCGTTTAGCGTAGCGGTGAAAGAATACTACCACCCCCTCTCTTCCCTTGGGTGTCGTAAAAGGCGACTAACAGACTAAAGACTGCACATACATCCAACAGCTTAGAGAGGCGATTGGCTCACCATCTGTCACGCTGAGCTCATGTGCAGTCGTTATTTGGTGAAAAGCGGACTACGGCAGAGGACTGCTTTTGCGGTCCTCATTGCCTAGTCTCTGACAACACTTTGGAGATAATATTCGTGATTATACACCCTTAATTTTTACGATCGGTGCAATTCCACGTTCGTATCGGTGTATACCTAGCAGCGAGCGAAAAAAAACATAGAGATAGAACCGAACGGCTATATTGGCCGCACTAAAAAGTATCCCGGGTATAATTATACAAACTCTGACAATTTCTGCGTCTCGTAATGACGTTTATTTGCCGAGTGCTATAGAATCACTATAAAAGATAGGTAAGGTTGATTTCAGCTAGAACGAGTCAATTCCGACCCTACATTCATGCAACGCATTATTACTGGTGACGAGGCGTGGGTTTACGATTTTGACATGCAAACTAGTCAACAAGCTTCGGAGTGGCGCCGTCCGACTGAACCGAAACCGAAAAAACCACGCCAAAGTCGATCAAAAGTCAAAGTCATGTTGACTGTTTTCTTTGATTATCGCAGTGTTGTGCACTCGGAATTCTTGCCGGAAGGTCGAACGGTAAATAAAAAATATTATTTGAGCGTTCTGCGGCGTTTAAGAGAGCAAATTCGACGAAAGAGGCCAAATTTGTGGAAAGAAAGTTCTTGGATTTTGCACCACGTTAATGCGCCTTTGCACAAGGCCATCATTGTAAACGAATTTTTGACCAAAAACTCAACAAATACCATCGAGCAACCACCTTATTCACCAGATATGGCTCCAGCCGACTTTTTTCATTTTTTCTAAACTAATACCACTTCGTGGCACCCGTTTTCATTCGGTAGAAGACTTATAGGAGAATTCTCGGCGAGAACTGAATTCCGGCAAAAGCGTTTAAAAAAAGTTTTGATGGTTGGTTTATTTGTTGGCGTAAGTGTATTGTTTCTGAAGGAGCTTACTTTGAAGGCGATAAAATAAATTTGGATGATTATCTAACGTTTTGTGTAGGTATTATTGATCTTTTCTCGGTACTTTCTTGACAGAGTAGTATGTTTTATTTTGCTCAATGGTGTATAGTGAAACGCGAAAGTTTAAGATTTCCTTCAGTCAACCCTAGTTGTGGTGCTGATATTAACACTGCGAGACAAAAAACAAGTCGAAAGTATAAATCGGACAATTTAAAATACAGAGACTTGAATTATTGCTTTAACTTTAACGAGAAAGGATATTACTGGAGAATTTCTGGCGCACCAGTGCAACGTCATCTGCATAATCACCAGTACTCAGTGTTCCGGAGGGAATTTACAAAAAAAAACATTCTTTACTCTTGCATCGTATGCAGAAACCGAACCTTGGAAATTTTTTGACACAAATATTGGCGCAACTGTCAACGTCAAATTTGACAGAATCGAGCATAGACTATGCGATATTTTGCGTTAACGATGCATAAGATGTACCACATAACCGAAATAATCAAACTTGTTCATACTAAAGTAGTCTGTAAGTCTATGAATACACGGTACAAAGTCAAGTGTGTTTTTGTAGGTGCGGTCTCATGCGACCGCTTGGGGCCTGAGGGGTTCCTAACTTGTGAGATGTGTGATGGTGACCAACCCATCTCTTCCCTTGGGTGTCGTAAAAGGCGACTAACGGGATAAATAATAGTCACGCGTGCATGTAGGCATGCCTACAGTTCCTATCATTGCATCATCATCATCGTCGTCATAGCACGTAGGGATGTTGGGCCATAACCCACCACGCTGGCCCAATGGGGGTTGGCGGGTTTTAACGACTGTCATCTTACGACAACAACCGAATCCAACGGCTTAACGTGCCTTCCGAAGCACGGAAGGATGCATGCATTAATTCAAAATATTTTTCTCAGTTTAGGCTACAATATTTGAGCATTTGTGAATGTCACTTCGCCATCGGTTCATAAGTCTACGAAGCTAGAGATCTTGTGCTGAGAAATGCCAACAAGAAACTTAGATAGATCATTTCTTTACTCCCTTTCTTACAATACTCAAAACTCGTGCCCTCCTTGTGCTAGAAGGACATTTTCCATTACAAAGTCATGCCGGAATCGCTAGCCAAATTTTTTACCATATTTTAGTTGAAAAAACTGTTCCAGTACAGGTAAATGACTTCTCAATAGAAAAATAACCAAATAGAGCTGATTACGTAGCACTGCTACTTTTTGTGTCTTTTTTCCATAAATTTTCGCATTAGATCCTTTTGAAAACTTATGACTGTATCCCACTATAACTTGTAACATTTCACAAACGTTATAACACAGTTCATAATTCATAATTACAATCAAAGTAATTGGAACGTGTTGGATTTAACCTCCTGAAGTGGTGGTAGAACGAAAATGTACTGTACTGTTAACCACTTACGGTTTACTTTAAAACGTACACCGGAAAGCGATTTAGTAAGGAACTAATGGTTCCTCTGGGTGGTTCCGCTAGATGGTTCCACTGGATTCCACAGAATGACGTCGAACCAATTAGCATCTTAAATTATTATTTTGCTATATTAAATCAAGCTTTATTATACTTAAACTTTTATTTAAACAATAGATATAAACATTTATATCTATGATTAGACCTAATTTAACGGATTAGATTTTTCCTAAATATAAACTTTGAGCAAGACAGTAACCAATTTACATACTTTATAAGACTAAAAGGCCTTTCTCTTAACTTACGCCTTCAGATAATGTTACTTGGGATATCACGTAAGATGAAAGCCAAGATCTTTTCCGTAATCTAGTTATTATTTCCAGAACTTAAATTGTTGCTTGGAGGTGCTATATAAAAAAGCAGTTACATGTTATGTAAGTGTTCAAAATATTTGCATAAACTGATCTTTCTCATGTCTTGATAAAACAACGTTGTATATTAGTTGAAAATACAAGTTCTTTAAAAAATCTACAGAGAAACCACGGAGAAACAAATGTAACGGTGGATTAGTTAAAGAAGCAGTTGTCCTGATTGCTAAAGGTTGTAGTTTTGGTTTTTCTTACTCCTGAGAATAGTCGTCGAATTTATCAAAACTTATTTTCAAAGTGCTTTATATCTAAACTAGCGGCCGCTCGCGGTTTTACCCGAGTGGTTCCCGTTCCCGTGGGAATATCTGGATAAAAAGTATCCTATGTGTTAATCCAGGTTATCAACTATCTTTATGCTGAATTTCAACCAAATCCATTTAGTAGTTTTTACGTAAAAGAGTAACAAACATCCATCTATACTTACAAACTTTCGCGTTTATAATATTAGTAGAGTAATTAAAAATCAATTGCCGAAATGTTTGTACGCGCATCATTTCAGAATGGCTCGACCGATTTAGCTGATCATTTTATTGTTGTGTTCGTAATTGTCAATACAAGGTTTGTGTTTGGGATATACAGAATGTTGTATATCCCAAACACAAACGACGAGAAGTCGGGAACGGGCCAAAATTGTATGACTTTGTATGACTTTCCATCTATAGGCAGTGTTTATTTATCTATCTAGGCATTACCGTTACCGATTTAAATCGTGGCCTATCAGTTTTCAAACAGCACGCGAGAGCCACAAACCAACTCTACAAGACAGCACTTCGCATTGACAATATAGGTAAAAGAGCTTTTATACCTTTCAAGCGCAGGTTTTTCAACTATAAAATTAAATAGACAATGCAGTTGTGACAACGGAGGCAAACGACCAGAGGGGCCTATTTTCTTTCTCCGAAACGAAATTTCGGCCGATTTTCGTTTGCTACATACAGACAGTGCTTTCCGTCCTTTGGGCGGAGGTTGCCAAATTCGAATTAGGTTCATTACTAACTTTTCCAGTTTTCTATTTAGTCAGCTTCTGGGCAAATCAGGTTTTTATTGGGTTGGATTAGGAGTTGGTCAGTAGAGACTGAGGGATATGCCTCATAATATACGCAGAGGGATATGCCTCATAATATACGCACCAAATTCTTACTTAGTCTTTTTCTGAATAGGTTAGTTTTTCAGTAGGTTAGGGAGTTTATTCAGTCAGGTCAGATTTGTACGAGGACAGATTCAAATAAGAAACTTATTTTTTAAATCTCAAACAATTTTCTAAAAATTAAAGCTAAGTGCTAAACCTATTTCGTATGAACGAAATTTCGGAAGGAATAGACACCGCTGTAAATAGCATACGGAAATGTGCCGAAATTGCTTATTTGTTTCGGAGAAAGAGAGTAGGCCCTCTGGTCTTTCGGACGTCCAAGATAACATTGACAAAACAACATTGCATGTTAGTTAAAAAATAAAAATACATTGAATAATGTAACGGTAGATTCATTAAAAGAGCAGTCGTCTGGATTGCTAAATGTCGTAGTTTTGGTTTTAAACACATATCACAGATAACAGTGTTATTCTTTTAAACATTCTCTATGAATTTTGTCAAAACGAATACGTGATTTGCCGGCGGCAGACACTGAGAGCATTATCACTGACAAGTGGGGATGCGTTCATAGATAAGTTATGAAAAACACTGTGCCGGTACTGTTTCGGAACGGTAACTTTACTGTATGTGTGAAGCAACCTTAAGGCTCCTACACACAATGCCGGCGGCACGGCCGCCCGGTATGGCCAAAGTCAAAGTCAAATTATTTATTCTATGTAAACCTTTACAGGCACTTATTGACGTCAATACTAATAATAATTAAAAAACAGTTAACTAACTTGTAGTTAAGAGTTAATAACTAACTAACTATAGTCTGTGCCAGACAAACGCGCATCGCTACCCCCAGTACCACTGCACGCCGAAACAAAATCGCGTCGAACCGAAATATAAGCCGTGGCGATAAAATTCTGTGTAAACAAACGTATCCTGGTACGAGACAAAAATGGCGGGCAAGTGTCTCTCCCATAGCGACACAAACGGCTAAAACATAAAGGTAATTTATCATTTTTTGAGATGAAATGTGGAGAATGATAAATCATAATGAATTGTTAACTTAAGTTAACACTTCAAGGAATAAATGTGATTTCCAATTATATTGATATTGTGGTAGTAGAAATTGGAAATAACTGAGTTTTTGAAGTAAAATAAAGCCGCACGCATGCCGGCGGGTATTCACGCTGCCGCCGGGCTCGCCGCACAATAGCACACATAGCCGTTTAGCATAAACCCGGCGGCACTGCCAAAAAAAAACCCTCCTGAAAAAAAGTCTTCTTTCATTAAAAGTTGTTTTCGAAATACCTTATACTAAATGAATTTAGAATTTTTCGTCTATAAGCAGTGTTTGTCTATCTATCTATCTAGGTAAAACCGATACCGATTTAAATCGTGGCCTATCAGTTTTCTGACAGCACGCGGGACTACAAACTCAACAAGACAGCACTTCGCTTTGACAATATAATAGAGCTTTTATACCTTTCTAATATTCAAGGGCAGGTTTTTCAACTATAAAGTGACAATGCAATTATTGATTTTGGTAACCTTAAATAAGTTTTTTTTAAAGCGGCGATGGGCTTACCACCTGTTAGGCTGAGCACATATTATGCAGTAGCTAATAGGTGAAAAGTGGAAAGCAGTCCTGTACTGCTTTTTCTGTCCTCAATGCCTGGTCTCTGAGTAACCCTTCGTGAATAATAGTCGTGATTATATGTATGTATTTTTTTGTCAAGCGTGTACACACGGCGTCAGATCAACCTACCCAAAAATGTCAAAATTCTACAATCAATTTTGATCTTTATTGTATGGCTCTAAGGATCAATATTCATTGGAGAAATTTGACAGTTTAGGGTAGGTTGATCTGACGCCGTGTCTACAGCCTACATGTCGATTCTCTAATGCCATATCGTAAGCGCGTGCACACGTGACCTACACGCATTCCCTAAATTCGACTTAGCACTAACGTCACAAAGGTCACTCTTGATCGAAACGTGTAGGTCGAAGTGAACGCGATTATACGATCGAACGTCAAAGAATTAACATACTGTGCTATGATATTACTCTGGATCTGATTTGGTGGCAATCGTAATAGCTTTTCGCTTTGCATTGAGCTGTGTTGCAGTTCGTTTGTTTTTACCAGTTCCAATCTATCTTCTATGTAAATAAAAATACTTTGCCAGGTATTTTTGTTTGCGCTTCATTACAGAACTGCTGCGCCTTACTTTTTTGTTGTTGTGTTTTTAATTCTGATCGTCATAGCAGCTGGGGTTCCTAGCTTTGACGTCATACTAATTTAAATGCATAATGTCTGTTGTTGTCTAAGTTTATGTATAACTATAAGTATAATTGTCTCGCTAGTGGTCACCTGGGCTGTGGTTGTATTCAACTACTTTAGTCTTAATACCTAGTACCTATAGGATCTTCCAATAGGCATGTCCGAACTTTGACAGTTGGTAGCGGCCATCTTGTTGAAGCTACATCTGTCAAATTGGTTGTCATTTATTCATTCTGTTTTGCCAAATCATCATGGATAGCTATATATTCAACAACACGTGCAAATGATAAAATTGTTTCATCAAAATGAGTGTTCTGTTCGGGCAACGCACCGCGCGCTTCGCCCATTTTACGGTCGCCATAATCGTCCTACCGAGAGGACTATTCGTCGTGTGGTGGATAAATTTGAGTCCACTGGTTCGGTAAATGATCGACCAATACCCGTACGTCAACGAAACGCAAGGTCTGCCGAAAACATCGCCGTTGTACGTGAGAGTGTGCAGGAGAATCCGAGGCAGTCCGCGAAATCGACTGACTCGGATTCTCGTTGCCCGAACAGAACACTCATTTTAATAAAACAATTTTATCATTTGCACGTGTTGTTGAATGCTATAGCTATCCATTGGCTATCCATGATGATTTGGCAAAACAGAATGAATAAATGACAACCAATTTGACAGATGTAGCTTCAACAAGATGGCCGCTACCAACTGTCAAAGCTCGGACATGCCTATTGGAAGACCCTTTATAAGTAACTTAATTGTTAACTTTTAAATTTAAGACAAATGGTTATGTTGAACTTGCCAGTGGGCGCCTTCCGCTCCCTACTATTTTTTTTTAATTATCCTTTCCGTGGCAGCCGTTAAGTAAGGCAGCAACTTTGTAATTTAATATAAAATGTAATGATAGCATGTAATGTGTATGTCTTGTTGGTTGTCCAAATAAATAAATTAAATGTCAGAAAAGGTTAGTATGAAAGAAAGTTTATGTAAATGAGTCACGGGATACGGGGTGTTAACGGACTAAAGACTGCACATACAGCCAACAGCATAGAGCGGCGAAGGGGTCACCACCTGAGCATATGTGCAGTCGCTATATGGAGAAAAGTGGACTTTCGTAGAGGACTGCTTTTGCTGTCCTCATTGCCTAGTCTCTGACTAACCCTTAGAAAATAGAAGTCATGATTATTTTTTTAATATGTATTTAATTAATTAATATGTATGTGTGTATGTACATGGGGTGTTCTCGCAGACGAAGAGTCTACACACCTTTATCTTTTATTCACCAAAAAAAAATTAAGGGTCAGTTCCATTCATGAAACAAGACAACTTTCCCCAAGAAACCTATTTGCAAAAATGACAAAAAAATTTCGACCTCCCGTACTATTGTCGTCAGCTGATCGGACAGTTTTGTATGGGAGGTCGAAAATTTGTCATTTCTGCACATAGGTTTCTTAGGGAAAGTTGTTTATTTAACTATTTGTATCTTGAAATGTAAGTGTGGGCGGGCAAACAACAAAACGGAAGTACTTACTTGTAAGTGGAATAATAATTATATGGAGTGGGTAGAGTACTTTAATCTTACTTGTATAAACAATCTTGATAACACCTGTTAAGCTTCTTGGTTGCTAGGCAATTAAGCACTATTTTAGTTGATTTATTTTACAGCCGTACTTATATTTACAGAAAATTGTGACGACATTATTGTTTACATGAAGTAAATTTTAAAAAAGTAGTGGCTTTAAGCTTTTTTTATCTATTAAGTGTAACCGTGTCGCGAAGCGATGACAGAATACTACCACCCCCTCTCTTCCCTTGGGTGTCGTAAAAGACGACTAACGGACTAAAGACTGCACATACATCCAACTGCATAGAGCAGCGATGGGCTCACCACCTGTCACGCTGAATTGAATCCCAGGTGCTTATCGGTGGAGGATAAAAAAATGTTTTTTTTAAACTGTTATCGCGTGCTGATGTATGTCGAGTCTATTCTAAGGCCAGGTTTAGCCACAAGTCGATAAATAGCTAACATTACCAACGACGGGCCACTGTCGAGGCCTCCATACATTTTTCATGGCCATTGAAAACGACCCGTACGAAAGGCGGGCACATGAATTAGTAATGCACCCTACCTGGAAATAGTTACGCCCCTATTGCATAAAGACATAGGGCTCGGAATTGAATAATTGTTCAATCACTACACGTCGTCGTGGTTTTGCGAAAAGAGGCAGCAGCGGAGTCTTTGCTGACTAGATGAGTCATAATTCATGACAAACGGTATTGACACTTTGGTGTTCTAATTATATATACGTATATATAATCACGGCTATTATCCCCGAAGGGTTAGTCAGAGACTAGGCAATGAGGACAGCAAAAGCAGTCCTCTACCATAGTCCATTTTTCACCAAAAAGCGACTGCACATGTGTTCAGCGTGACAGGTGGTGAGCCCATCGCCGCTCTAAGCTGTTGGATGTATGTGCAGTCTTCAGTCCGTTAGTCGCCATTTACGACATGCACCCAAGGGAAGAGAGGGCGTGGTACTACTTACATCGTCGTTAAATTTCTAATCATAAACAAAATAATTGACGGGGTTTAACGCAAACTATTTGACCCTTTTTCCAGGAGAAAATGTATAGGTACGCATACTACTGCGCCCACAGAGGCGCATGGATTGAAATGCGCCATTGTCATCATTATCATTGAACCCTGAGCGTTACTAAAATAAGAAATACATTCGGTCATGCGTTTTAGCATTCAGATCTGGGTAAAAAAGTTAAAGTCAAAATGTCTTTGTTCAAATATACTTACTTTGTAAGCGCTATTATAAATAATAAATAAACTTTCCCACACTCACACCAATTATCTAGCCCTAGAGAAGCTTCGTTATGAAACTCGTTAAATGGTTACTAGACAACGGATAAACATACTTAAAATACTTAATATACATAGAAAACACCCAGACCCGAGAAAATTTATAAAAACAATAATTTCTATGTTGACCCGACCGGGTATCGGACCCGGGACCTCAGAAATCGGTGTACAAACCACTCGACCAAGGAGGTTGTAGACCAAGGAGGTCGCTATTATATAATCATTTTATATAAATCTATCTAGGTATGTAAATAAATATTAATTGCTAATAATTTATGTTCGCGCATAACTTTAGAACGGCTGTTACTATTTGGCTAATAGTTTTTTGTTGCGTTTGTAATTGTCAGGGCAAGGTTAAGGTGAAGCTTGTCCCGTAGCGGTAAAAGAATACTACCGCCCCGTCTTCCCTTGGGTGTCGTAAAAGGCGACTAACGGACTAAAGACTGCACATATTTCCAACAGCATAGAGCGGCGATGGGCTCACCACCTGTCACACTTAGCACATGTGCAGTCGCTATTTGATGAAAAGTAGCCTATTGAGAGAAGACTGCTTTTGCGGTCCTCATTGCCTAGTCTCTGACTAACACTTCGGGGATAATAGTCGTGATTATATGTCTGTGTATGTTAATTAAAAGCATTTTTTTGGAAATTCGTCAATGGATCTAAGGTGTTCACGCTAACGAAGTCCGATACCTATTACTATTTACTTCTCAATCAGATCTTGTTCCACAATGGCCTCATGTTAAAAGGATTCCATTTTTTTTCAGCACAAAGGTACGGTTCCCGTAAATTGCAATTAAGTCACCGCTCAAAGCGTCCACTTTTGCCACTTTTCGGACCTTAACTTTGATGGTAAATTAGAAAACACAAAATGTCTCTTCGATGCAAATTTTTCGGTGACCTAATAAAAATCTCGTAATAGAGACTTAAAGTATACTTACATATTACATACAGACAACTTACATTACTCTTTAGTTTATGCTTTCCCATACTAAACAAGCGACGGTCGATTTCTGGTCCCCAGTTACCTTCGAAAGCTTTTGGATCATACCGCGTTAACTTTGATGGTAAATCAGAAAACATAAAATATCACTTCGATGCAAATTTTTTAGTGACCTAATAAAAATCTCTTATAAAGTATACATACAGACAACTTAATTACTATTAAGTTTATGCTTTCTCATACTAAACAAGCGACGGTCGATTTCTGGTCCCCAGCTACCTTCAAAAGCTTTTGGATCGTACTTCGTTTTTAGTGGGGATGTACCTTTTTTCACAATCTGCTGGAAGTCGCGGGTACCCGCTGGATGCGAGCAGCGCAAGAACGATCGTGGTAGAGGTCCTTGGGAGTCTTTGTCCAACAGTGGTCGTCTTTCGGCTGATGATGACGATGATAACATGTGTCGCGTAGCGGTAAAAGAATACTACTCTCTTATCTTGGGTGTCGTGAAAGGCGACTAACGGACTAAAGACTGCACATACATTAAACTGCATACAGCGGCGATGGGCTCACCACCTGTCACGCTAAGCACATGTGCAGGCGCTATTTGGTGAAAAGTGGACTATGGCAGAGGACTGCTTTTGCGGTCCTCATTGCCTAGTCTCTGACTAACCCTTCGGGGATAATAGTTGTGATTATAAGATGTTGATGATGCACCTTCTAAGAGAACCTAGAACCTAGAACCCAGATCAAAGAAAAAGCAATCTAATGCATTTTTCAAAGTGAAAAACAAGTACTTATACTTACACATAGCAAATAGTCTCAAAATACAAATCCTGTATTTGCTGTACTTATACTTTTTGCTGTACAATTATATAATACTAGCGGCCGCTCGCGGTTTGACCCACGTGGTTCCCGTTCCCGCGGGAATATCGGGATAACAAGTATCCTATGTGTTAATTCAGGTTATAAACTATCTGTAGTATGCCGAATGTCATCCAAATCTATTCAGTAGTTTTTACGTGAAAGAGTAACAAACATCCATACACGTAGTACTATTATTTATTCTGCGTCCATACTTACAAAGTTTCGTGTTTATAATATTAGTAGGATAGTAGGATTATTACTTTAAAAATGTTCCTGACGTGTTAAGAGCGATTAAATCCCACTCAAGGCTGTCAAAGCTCTATTTGCGACCGCGTCCCTTCCGCGCGGTAACGGGAAAACAAAAAATGCTCCTTTTCCGGGCACTGTGCACACATTCATAATTCGTGAACTTTTCCGGAGTTTAAAATTTCGGTTTGAAATTGTTGTGAAAAAAGAGTTCTCGTATATTAGTACGCTTTAAAAATATTACGAAGGAAGAAACATTGTTTGGAGTTTTCGAAAATGGATTTTTTTTGTGTAAGTATTATCCTACACTATCGCAAATTAGCGATTAAATTAAACGCAGGTAATACCTAGGTAAAATCAAGGCCTTAAGGTTTAAGCTTTCGAAATAAGAATTTTCGATCGTAAAAACAGTTACAAGTATATATTTCCCGATACTTTGAGATCTGGGCTTTAGGAATCTAATGATAAAAGATAGGTTTTGAGTAAATATGTAAAAAAAATACTTAAAAATAAAAAGCCGGATGAAGCTATTACCGAGGTATGCTTAAGTGATTGCAGCTAATACCGCGAATCGTGATTCTATTACCGAGGGTAGAAAAATAATAGGCATTTTGGTTCCGTACAAATCTTTGTTAAAAACAAATTGTTGGCTATTCTATGTATGAGGGAAAACATCGTGGGGAAACCTGCACATTCAGGCGACTGAATGTGTAACCATGATCCAAGCTGGTTAGGTTCCCCTGTTAACAGGGTTACGGAGATCAGACGGCAGTCGCTCCACTGTGATTACCTGATCTCCCCAATCCTGGATCATGGTCCAAAGTTAAGGAGGTAGAGTTGGCGGTAAATCAAGCTGCCCACCAATTTTTTCTAATCTATGAAAATAAGAAATAAATGAAAAAAGGAGAAATTTCACAGCATTTCTTCGCCAATATATCACTATACGCAGCCCCATACGAATCGATGTCAATCGCGCAAGGCTAAGCGCCAAGCCAGGGTCGTTACACAGCATTTATCAGCGGATATTCCATTATACCTTTCATAGTGTACATTGAATCGATAAATAGCTGGGACCTTCAGCTGTTACCGGTTTAGGTTAAAGTAAAAAACGATGTCTCCTCTTCACAGTAGAGGTAAAAAAACGCAGTCGGCGTTTATTCACGCCTACCTAGAGGACCCTGGTTCGATACCCAGTGAGGAGTACATGTTTGCACTCTTGGTTGGTGGTTTGTATTAAGTCCTCCAAGGTTTTCTGACAAGATACCTCGGCTTGGGTTAACCGTGTTTGAGTCTCTGTCCTTATCAATAGTTTTCACACAAGGTAGGGTCAGCACAACACGTCTTTCTCTGCCATTCTCCCCCATAGGCCGTCTTCTACCTTTTTTCATATCAATGGTTGGTCGAATGGTCAGCGACCTCAAGGTCGCTGACCAGTTCGCAGTCAACTGCGAAACCCACGGTTATTGAGTTCAAACCACAAGTTTGTTACCGAGGTATGTGTGTTTATTAGTATTTATGTATGTTTATCCGTTATTCAGTCACCTTAATTCTAGCTATGCTTTGTTTGAGGTTAATATTACACCAACCAAAATGGTTGGTGTAATAGTTGTGAAATTTATTATTATTATAATGGCATCTTTCACACTGGCCATCATCTTTCCTTATTTTGCGTTATGTGCTTTAAGCGTAAGTACATTTTGCGTACTGTACATTTCGCGTACTCTACATTTGTCGTGATGTAGATTTAGCGTATGTACATTTTGATGTTTGCACATTATGCGTGCAGTTAGCATTTTGCGTGTTGTACATTATCAGCCGAAGCCCTTTCTTTTCTTTGGTCTATTCCTTTCTATAGTCTATTCCTTCTATTTTATTCCTCTACATTGATATGTAACAGCTAACATCCTTCTTTTTAATTCATTAATTACAAGAATAATGAACTATCATAGATGAATTATCACGTTAACTAAAAACCATCTAAACTTGTTCTTTTATATATTTATATATTATTTTGTTCTGTGTGAGATACCCACGTATTATTATCTTTTTATATTGAAGGTCAGTTAATAAAAATATATAAATTAATATATTAGTTCCAGGTTTATCATTCGAAATTAATAAAGATTCCCTAAAACAACAACCCCGTGTCTATAACCTTCACATTAAAAGCGATAACAATATCAATACCAAGTGATAGTTTACCTTCAATGAAAGCATCAAACACCTGTAAATAACAATCAATCAATATGCATCATTAAAAATATGTGAAGGCCGCATTTACTCGTATATCTAACCTATTTGTGGATATAAGTAACAGAACATAATATGGGAGCGGGTGATCGCAGTGCTGTTAATGATACGGCGATTGTCGTAATTATACGCCATTTCAGCATTTCTATTTCAATGTATACGGTATGGGTATAGAAAAGAGGTTATATCTATGGGTATACCGTATAAGGCAATTATTTCATTAGCCTATCAAGAAATACGGCAATTTATGGCCAAACTTAATAATCAATCTTTCTGCGTTCATTTGCCTATTAGAATTATAAAATTATGTCTATCTGCAAATTATAACACACACACACACACACAAATATTTTTATCAACGACATCGCAACGGTACGCCGGATGCCTAAGCCTAAGGATAGGCCTCAACCGGGGCTCATAGTGGTAGATGTTAAATCTAATGCGGTGCGCAATAAATGGCTTTTTGCAGCTAAAAAGAAAGAAATTATAGCCAGAAATATCCTTCCTCAGTTACCTACAGAACAAAGCACACGTCGGGTTTACATACGCGAAGCTCTCACACACCGCACAAAAACCTTATTATATAATGCTCAACAAAAGCTCAAGGATTCCTATAAATATGTGTGGTGCAAATCTGGAGTTATCTACGTAAAGAAGACCGAAGACCAAAGCCGGCCTCACATAGTACGCTCGATGTTAGATATTGAAGCATTAGTTCCTAAGCAGCAGTAAGTTAGTTGTTTTGGCTATTTTTATAGCAGGTAGTTTGTAAATTGATAGTATTTGTATAGTAGTATTTGTAAATTAATTTCATTTAAATGGCTAATATTAAAACTTACGATCACATACAATCTCATGAAATAGTAGACTGCCCTACAGTAAAGTCGTTTATTAAATGTATACCATTTAACGTCAAAAAAATTGAAATATTCTGTATACACGTTAATATCCGGTCTATAATCAAAAATTTTAACAAACTTCTTATTGTTATAGACTCTTCAAAAGTTCCTATTGATGTCATAGTACTCACAGAGGCTAATATTTCTCATATTAATAGTAGACTATATAACATACCAGGCTATACAATGCACACTGAGCTACGCCCCAATAGAAAAGGAGGCGGTATTATAATTTTCGTAAAGAACTACCTCAAATTTACACCAAAAACAATTAAAACAACGCAATTTGAAACAATACTTGGTACATTGAACACCACGAATAACAACGCTGTGACACTGTGTGCATTCTATAGACCTCCTTCTAATGACAAAACTGAATTTATATCTGAACTTTCGCAGCTTATAAGTAAACATGTAACAGATAATACGATCATACTTGGGGACGCGAATATTGACCTTAAAACAAATACTGCTATAAAAAATAAATACATCGACATGCTTTCCGAGTTCGGATTCATGGTGGGTATAACGGACTACACTCGCATTGAGATGAGACATAACAAGGTAACTAAATCATGTATTGACCATCTGTTTACACGTTTGACCACTATGAATCCGTGCACGGCGGCAATCGATACTGTACTGGCAGATCACCGCTTAATACTGGTAGCCTGCGAAGGAATGCACACAACTCGCATACAGGCTGATCTCAAAAAAAATAAAATTAATTATCATGACAAAGTTATCTTGAGTGAGGAGCTAAATAACATCAATTGGTCGAGTGTAAGCCATATGTCGTGCCCACAAAAAATATATAAATTTATTAAATCAAACTTCGATTCGGCATATGACAAATCATTAAAACATAAAAAGCGATGTATAAAAAAACAAATAAAACAGCCCTGGGTTAAAGAATACATGTTAAAATTAGCAGACAAAAGAGATGACATATACAATAAATGGAAAAAAGACACATCAAATAGCTGCCTTAGACTAGAATATAATACATTACGTAATAAAATTAATAAAATTCTGGAATACAGTAGGAATACATATTATCAAAACGAAATCAGTGAAAACATCAGGAACCCTCGTTATCTATGGCAAATAATTAATAAAATATGCGGCAGGGTAACTAAGTCAATTGATGATATAATTTCAAAAGCTTTTGACACACATAGACAAAATTACAATGCAATTGCTAATGCATTCGCTCTAGAATTTAAAAATGCTGTACAATCCATTATCCCCACATGTTCATCAAAACTTTTGAATAAGAACGACTACAGTAAACCGGCCGATGTTAGTCTACATATAAAAAGAGCAGAACCCAAAAAAATTGAAACTATTATTAGGGGCCTCAACAGCAGGAAAGCACCCGGAAACGATGGAATGAAAGTTGCAGATATAAAATTAATTGCCAAAGAAATGTCTTATGCTGTTGCCAAATTGATTAACACTAGTTTGAAATGTGGAGTGTACCCGGACGACCTTAAACAAAGTTGCATACGTCCTATTCATAAGAAGGGTAAACAGAACGATGTAAGTAATTATCGCCCCATTTCCCTTTTACCGTCTCTAAACAAAATTGTCGAAAAATTTTTTAGCGATCAAATTTATACTTTTTATAATCAACATAAAATAATAAGTGCAAATCAATATGGCTTTCAACCTATGAAAAGTACTGCGTCCCTGCTGTCGAGGTTTTCTGATGAAGTGAATGGCTACCTACATGATAGAAAACATGTCCTAGTTCTCTTTATTGATTTTTCTAGGGCATTCGACACCCTAGACCATAAATGTCTGTTAGAAAAGTTTTGTAATACTGGTATTAGAGGACCCGTTCTGAGATGGTGCGAAGAATATCTAAAGAATAGATCGTACTATGTCAAAATATGTAATACTATAAGCGATGTAATACCTGTTACTGAAGGAACAGCACAAGGATCAGTGCTTGGCCCCCTTCACTTTATAGCATACGTCAATGACATGAACAATGTATCGAAACACTGTTCATCTTATCAATATGCCGATGACACTTGCCTCGTTATAGCAGACAAAGATGTGAACAGGGCGCTTGTAAGACTACAAGAGGACTTTAACTCTTTAAATAAGTGGTGCCACGACAACGGACTTGTCCTTAATGCATCTAAGACAAAACTGGTCCACATACGGTCGCCATATACAAAGACATACTGTGAAACCAACAATAGGTTAAAAGCACACGACCACAATTGTTTACACGTAAATATATACCAATGTAAATGTCCGGGTATAGAAACAGTTGATAAGCATACTTATCTTGGACTAATTATTGACTGCAATTTTAATTGGCAGCCTCATGTCACTGCTGTGTGTGACAAACTAAGAGCATTTTTATCTAACATTATCATTATTAAAAATAGAATACCCTACAAAATTTTACTTATGTTATACAATGCACTAGCTGACTCAATCATAAATTACGGTATTACTAGCTATGGAAGAACATTCAAAACCTACTTAGACAACATACAAACCCTGCAGATAAGAATTTTAAAATTATTCGTGTCTCCCAAAATAAAAGAACAACATAAAAATGACGATAACAAACTTTTCAAAAATTGCAATGTTCTACCTATACAACATAAAATTAAATATAACTTATTAAAAGAACACTTCTTCAATAAGGATTTACAACATAAAATTCAGCACAAAATAAATACGCGACAATTAACTAAGCAAAAACTGATAAAACCAACAGCTACAAATAACACTTACGGTGAAAGAACCACACAATATATCGTCCCTCGTTTGCTAAACGATTTAGACCTAACATTTAAAAACAGCATCACCGTAAATAACATTAAAAAAAACTTAAAGTCACATTTTATAAACAGCCTGTAGTATAGACCTAGATAAACAAACAATGCATGCGGCGCGCGGCGCCTGCGTGCGACTAGACTCCTCGAGCCTAGCGTGCACTCGCAGGGACACTGCTGCAATCGGGCTATCTCCCTCCCACTTACGTATCTAAATACCATTTGATCACAGCGAGGGAAGGACGACTTGATAGACGTTATTTACATTGTTTTGTTGGGTAGATCATCATAGCATTGATGAATACTGTTGATGTATGGTAGACGATACTGCATTTTTATATTTATTGTAAACTTTCGTAACTGGTCTTATAGTACCTAGCTGTTATTGCAATTAGTGTTTGTGTGGCAGAAATTATTTAGAGAACCTATTGTTAAGTATGTAGTGAAATATTGTATCTCCCCTAGCACATCTCCGTGATTTTTTGTGTGTTTAAAATGTTTTTTAAGCTTATATTTTTGATTAATAAAGAAAAAAAAAAAAAAAAATATTAAATTGCATTTCATTTAATGCACACTCTCTTTGCTTCTTTACTAAAGAATGATTTTAACATACTTATGTCTCTCTTTTTCGTCAAGTCCTCATGACTGAGGGTCGTGACCATCAAAAACAGACTTGCGGACCAGGGCTCTCCAGGAGGTCCTATCCTGGGCTAGGCGGATAGCCGCCTGCGTGTTGCATTGCAGGGTTTCATGCACTGCATCAGTCTACCGGGCAGGTGCTCTGTCTCTGCTTCTCGTCCCTCAACGTGGCCCACCGGAACTAGCTTCTCCAGATTACCAGGCTCCCGGCGTACGACGTGACCAAAAAAGAAAGCGATCTTTCGAGGCAGACACATCTGTCATCATAGGCAGGTTTTAATGCCAAGCTCCTGAAGGATAGACTTGTTAGCGCGGCGAGCAATCCACGAAATATTCAGCATTTTACGCCAGCACCACATTTCGAATGCATCTATTCTTGATAAAATTCGAGCTTTTAATGTCCATATTTCAGAGGTGTATAGGAAAATGGCGAAAATCAAGGTACGTATTAGTGTAACTTTCGTGCTGCGATACATGTTACGATTTCTCCAAATGTTCTATAAGCTTATTATTTCTATCCGTGCGGTGACGGAGAAAGAATACCAATCGCCGCCCCTCTCTCCGTCCGGTGGGTGTCGTAAGAAGCGACTAACGGACTCTTTCGAGCGATGATCTGCTCCACTGGTGGTAGGGCTTGACCCGTCTGGTTGGTGACCACCGTACGCATGGTGTAAAAACCGTCTAGTGACTGCTTGTCTTTCGCGTTTCGGGATCAGCCAGCGTATAACCAGAGCTCGAGAGGATGATGCTGCGATGTATTTGGTCTGTGGAGGCTTCCGTCAAACCAGTGCCAGGAGGACTTCGTTAACCTGCCGACCAGGGAGACCCGTAGAAACGGTTGTCCCGCTGGCCGCCCGTGGCACAGTACAGGGGCCCAAGCGAGCCTAACCAGCTCGTGAGGCTGCCTCACCATGCCACGCATAATCTCGGGGTGGTCCATCGTGCCGGTTGGTGACCGGAAGGTGGGGTCCCGGCGGCCATTCCCGGGGGGGTTCGGGGGCCCTTCCGTTCGGCAGGTTAATAATACTCGTCTGTGGGCAAATTCCTGGGGAAACAGGCCACCACACTTTGACCATTCGCATCGCGGCATCATTTTCTCGATTCACGCCTCTCTCTTTCCACTCCTAAAATGACAGCGCCTAACAACAAAACTGGTTCTACAGCGGTGCACACCCCCACCACAACCTTACCGTTTGAGGTGGAGTTCGCTAACATCCGCGGACTCCATGCAAACCTCAATGCCGTCCACCACCATCTTGAGACGGCACGGCCAGCAATGTTGTTCCTGACGGAGACGCAAATAATCCGCCCAGCTGACACCACCTACCTGAACTATCCCGGCTTTGTGCTTGAAGAATCCTTCAAAGCCAAAGCCGGAGTTTGCTTATTCGTTCGGGCGGATGTTTGCTGTCGCCGTCTGCGCTGTCTGGAGGACCCTTCCTTATCCCTCCTAGTGGTACACGTCGACTTAGGCTCTCATTGCCGTGTCTACGTCTGCGTCTACCGATCCCATAACGGCGACATGGAGACAACTCGACTAATTGAACATCTTAGTCGGGTAGCAGATGATGCGCAGGAGCGGTTTCCATCGGCGGAACTGGTGTTTTTGGGGGACTTCAACGCCCACCATGAGTTGTGGTTAGGTTCCTCCAAAACAGACCATGCTGGTAGAACTGCCCACGCATTCGCTCTCACGCATGACCTGACGCAACTGGTGAACCAGTCCACCAGGATCTCAGACATAGTTGGCCATGCGCCCTCCTTACTCGATCTTCTGCTGACGAGTCGCCCAGCTGGATACCGGGTGGAGATTCGAGCTCCTTTAGGTTCCTCGGATCACTGCTTGATATCCAGCACAGTGCCCTTGGCATCGCGCCCGCCAACAGCGGTTTCAAAACGCCAGATTTGGCACTACGCGTCGGCAGACTGGGACGGGATGCGGGAGTATTTTGCATCCGTCCCTTGGAGGCAGCGCTGCTTTAGTGGGAAGGACCCGACCGCTAGCGCCACTGCCGTTGCTGATGAGATAGTATTAGGAATGGAATACTATATTCCACACTTCTATGTCATCAGCAAAGGCAGACGCAACCGCTGGTTCAATCGCGAGTGTGCCAGCGCTGTTGAGAGCAAACAGACGGCATACCGCGCTTGGATCAGAGGTAAAGCTCATGGGGCTCCCGAAACTCGCTCGCTAAAAGCAGCCTATAATAATGCCACCAAGTCGTGTAAGAGGGCCTACATTAGAGCGGATGCCCAGCGCGTTGCACGAGTAGGCCAAGAACTCCTGACGCATCCTACGGGCAGCCGTAGCTACTGGCGTCTGGCCAAAGCCGTGCAATCCAACTTCTGCCAACCCTCGCTGCCACCACTGAGATGTCTTGACGGAACTTTAGCTCACAAGCCGCAGGAAAAGGTCGATCTCCTGGCCAAACTCTTTGCGGCTAACTCCCGGATCGATGACTGTGACGCACAGCCACCCTCAATTCCTCACTGTGGCCACACAATGTCTGATATTAAAATCAGGCAGTGTGATGTCCGTGCGGAAATGCAGTCAATCGATGTCCGGAAAGCTAACGGTCCTGATGGCATCCCAGCAATAGTCCTGAAAATGTGTGCAGCGGAGTTGTCCCCTGTGTTAACGCGTCTGTACCGTCTCTCGCTCTCTTCGGGTTGTGTGCCGGAATCTTGGTGAGAAGCTAATGTGCAACCGATCCCTAAAAAAGGAGATCGGTCAGATCCGACTAATTACCGCCCTATAGCCGTAACTTCAGTGTTGTGTAAGATCCTAGAACGAATATTGAACAAACAGCTTATTCAATACCTGGAAGATCACTCCCTAATTCACAATCGTCAATATGGGTTTCGGCCAAAACGGTCAACGGGTGATCTTCTAGCGTACGTCACACATCTCTGGGGTGAGGCTATTGACAAGCGTGGCGAGTCACTGGCAGTTAGCCTTGACATAGCCAAGGCTTTTGATCGGGTCTGGCACAAAGCTCTTCTCTCCAAGCTCCCGGCATACGGTTTGCCCGCTCAGTTCTGTACCTGGATTGCCAGCTTCCTGCATGAGCGTAGAATCCGTGTCCTTTCGGATGGATGCGCTTCGCGGTTCATGTCAGTGAACGCTGGTGTTCCTCAAGGCTCCGTTCTGTCCCCCTCGCTGTTCCTTCTGCATATCAATGACATGCTTCCTCTTGGAAACATTCATTGCTATGCAGATGATAGCACAGTGCACGGGGGATATAACGGGCACCCAACGGCTGGGCGGGTAGACACCGAAATGAAGCGAGCAGATCTTGTCATTGAGCTCGATCGGATGTTGGACCTCATTTCTAAATGGGGCTCCGATAATCTGGTGGAGTTCAATGCCAAGAAAACACAGGTGTGCGCGTTCACAG
The DNA here is from genome assembly GCA_963921215.1 of Scoparia ambigualis. NCBI lineage: Eukaryota > Metazoa > Arthropoda > Insecta > Lepidoptera > Crambidae > Scoparia > Scoparia ambigualis. Next base: position 11,550,439 of record OY992508.1, on the reverse strand, counting down.
CGAAAAAGTCGCCATTCCTTCCCCTTCCCTCTCTTCACTAGGCCTGCAGAGCAGTATTAACATGCTCGGTATGGATATCCGCTGCGATCTGAACCAAAAGGACTACATCGAAACCGTGATTAAAAATGCCTCACGTAAACTCGGTGTCCTGAACAAGGTGCGGCGATTCTTCACGCTTGATCAGTTGTGTCTATTATACAAGACACAGGTGCGGTCTTGCGTGGAGTATTGCTCTCACCTTTGGGACGGCTCCGCAAAGTACCTTCTCGATGCCTTGGACAGATTGCAGCGCCGCGCTGTGCGCATTATCGGCAATGCAGAGGTCACTAAAACTCTCGAGCCTTTGCAATTGCGTAGAGATATTGCGTCACTCAGCGTCTTTTACCGTTTATACCATGGCGAGTGCTCTGAAGAACTCTTTGACCTCATCCCTCCTTCTCCCTTCCTGTATTTTTTTTACAGTTACAGTCTCTAACATTCCATCTCGCACAAAGAAATTTGGTGACTCGTTTCTTTGCCGCACTTCCAAAAGATGGAATAGTCTACCAGCACACGTATTCCCTCCTACCTATGACATATTCAAACGAGGCGTGAAGAAGCACTTTGTGGGCCGGCAGAGTGAGGATGACTGATGCTACGTCTCTTACGCTGCACCAGTTGTCCTCGCGCCTGGACCTCATTTTCACTTAACATCAGGTGGAGTGGGGTCATTTGCCGGGCTAAGTATAAAAAAAAAAAAAAAGCGTTATACTGCTGCATTTGCCATTTGAGCACGTCGAACTACTTCTCCGTCGTAGTCTCCATCATTGCGTACTAACGACCCCATGTACACAAATTCCTGCACCGTGTCTAGGTCGCGCAAGGCAAAATTCCGCTCTATCGACGAACATCAAATTGGTTTTGCTCCGATTTATCCGAAGACCGTACTCAGAACTCACACATTCGAGGTAACTTATCAGCTCAGCAAGTAGGTACTCCCATATTGGCGTTGTATCGTCTAATGTAAAGCACTTCAATTTAGTTTACCTGATGCAATTCCATAATTTATTTTTCATAGAAGTCTGACCGTCTAACCTCTGCCAACGGGCTATTTGTACAAAAAGTGGAATAAAATGCAAACGTTAGGTACACTTTGTACCTTTACGTGAAAAATGTCGCGCTGTGAGTGACGCGACTGACGAGTAACCCTACAACAGGGCTAGAGTACGCTCAAACGAAGTTGCTGATTACAAACGTATTTTTACCCCTAAGTAAGTTTGTGAAGAGTGAATAAAGATATTTTATTATTATAATTATGATTGATATTTTATTTAAATACCAAGTAGCTATAAATGAATATTGTAAATTTATTATTAATTGATATAAACAATGTAGTTAATTTCTAACGAATATTGTCTTGTAATTTATTTAGCAACTAAGAATATAACTGTATTTTGCATATAATTATCTTAATCTTTCTCTTTGCCTGGAAAACAGGAAGATCCTAGTCCAGCCAAGATCCTAGTTCTTCGATTGTATTAGTACCTATGTGTTTAGCATTAAGTTAAAATATTGTAAAATTCGTTTTTCAATAAAGAATTTATTATTATTCACGTGTTTATTTATTTTCTTAAGTGTAGGTTTTTTATAATATCCCATATAAAAATAATAAACAAATCTACTATAAAAAATAAAACATTTAACATTATAAAAAACCTAAACCTAGGGTGCCGCCACAGCGGGGCAGGGCCCAAGCTACCGGTGGTTAGGGCTGCAGAGAGAGGAACCTCCTGACGATGCGTGCCGTGTCAAGAAGTACCGCCTTCTGTATCTGGCCCTTGATCCAGCCGTCTAGCGAGAGTCTCTTGAGATGTTGGTCGAGACTCTTCGCTATTAGGCCGTTTGCAGATACGACTATCGGGACAATGATAGTCGAGTCAACATCCCACATGGCGGTAACCTCGTAAGCCAAGTCAAGGTACTTGCACAGCTTGTCCTTCTCAGCCTTCACGAGGTTCTAATCATGTGGGACGGTGATGTCGACTAGCTATTATTATTATTATTAACTACTATTATTATTATTATTATCGGATTGATTTTCTTTCCTCAGCTTTAAGTTGGTTATTCCTGTAATTACGGGTATATAGTAATTACAGGGTGTGGTCCTCGTAAGAGGAAAAAAATACGCTGTGATATATAACTATTTTTTTAATTATTTACAATTCTTTAATCGTGCTAATGCGTGTAAGCACTTGGCCTTCATCTCACCTTAAAGTAAGTGACGATAAGCGCGCTTCTCCCGGAATCCTCAAACGATGAGGAACTGGATAATTTCTCTCTAAACTGTGGGAACACAACGATGCTAAAACATTGGTATTATGGCGCCAGACTTTACAGCTGAAACTGGCTAATTTATCTCTAAACTGTCGGAACACAACGATTTATTAACATTGTTATTTTGGCGCCAGACTTTACTGGTGGTAGTTAGACAGGCGGACTTAGCAAGCCCTACCACCAATCAAACCAAAGATGAGAATCAAACCCGGGACCTCAGGGTCTAAGACGGTGGCTTAGCTACTAGACCACAAAGAATGTTAGAATGTTATTTTTTTTTTGTATTGTAATTTTATTAATTTTATAATTTTTTTTTATGTTCATTGAAGGCCTTGAAATATTTGTATTGTAATTTTTAAAATTTATTTATTGTTAATTTTGTTTTAAATTGTTTTTTTATTTTATTCATTGCATTGTATTGTAGTAATTATTATTGTAATCAATCACTATTTGCCCAAACTCATCATCATCATCAGCCACAGGCACAGGCCTCCCACGTGGACAATGCACGAGGGGATATTGAGCCATAACCCACCACGCTGGCCCAATGCGGGTTGGTGGGTTTTAACGACTGTCATCTTACGACAACAACCGGGACCAACGGCTTAACGTGCCTTCCGAAGCACGGAGGAGCTCGAGATGTTTTAAATTTGGTCACCCATTCAGCGATCAGACATTGCGAAAATTGCTTAACGGGCAAGTTCGCAAGTCGAACGTTCTAGCCGCTGCGCCATCGAGCTCCCATACCCAATTTAATTTATTTAATTTATCTTATCGGACTTGAATATCATGTTGGTTACACATATGTTTGGAGATACAGGCTACTCATAGTTTAAGTAAAAAATCATGTTACTCATATTTGTTATTTGCTGTATATCTGTTTTGTGAAAAATTTTAAATAAAAAAATAAAAAAGGCAGTTAAATAACTCAACGAGTATGATGTCGAGCTTTCAGTGACAGACGTGAACCTGTGACTTTAAATGTGAACCTAGATCTCCTTGGTCGAGTGGTTTGTACACCGGTTTTCATGGTGTCGCCATCTCTGAGGTCCTGGGTTCGATCCCCGGTCGGGTCAATATAGAAATTATTGTTTTTCTAAATTGTCTCGGGTCTGGGTGTTTTCTATGTATAATTAGTATGTATTTAAGTATTTTAAGTATGGTTATCCGTTATCTAGTAACCATTTAACGAGTTTCTTCGAAGCTTCTCTTGGGCTAGATAATTGGTGTGAGTGTAAGAAAGTTTCAAATATGAATGGGGGATAGTCTTTGAGTATTATCTAAACACTAATCGAAGGGGGGAGTGGGTTAACCGATATAGAATTTTATTAAACCCCTGAGCTGGCAAAGGTGCGATGATGAAAGGACGGACACAGGTGCCGGACTGAAGTCCCCTAAAAACAAAACTGCAAATGTAAATATCTCAATTCCCAATATCTTTGAAAAACAAACTTCCTCAGATCTGCGGCTAGCCGGTGGCTCGTTAAACTTTTATAGCGTCTATTATCTTGTTATTATTAAACTAACAAACTATCAGGATGTATTAAATCAATCAATTTCCCTGAATTAATGCTTCAAGGTCGTACGATCGGACGCTAGCAAAGTTACTGTGGTAACGTCGTTCGCGAGATTAACGACGAAGTAGTTTATATGCATACAAACATACATACATACATACATAAACAGAGTTACATACAACAAAAGCTTTATGTATTATACAGTTACTACTACCCGGCTGGCTACCGGCTTTTCAAAACGATCAAATATGATAAATAGACATTTTGAAAGTAGACATCCAATGGGCGGTCTATTATTACTAAAAATGATCTGGACCACCTTTGAAAGTATAGGTTAGAATTGGACATGTCATTGTATTAGTACGAGTACTATGAATTACACGAGATTTACAGCGAATACACGGTTGGTAGTGTAGTGTAGCAGTCTTTTAATAATTAGCCGGTTCCACACAGCTCAATTTTTATTTTACATACATAGGTACATAAATACATATACATACGTATATTTACGACTATTATCCCCTAAAGGTAAGTCAGAGACTAAGCAATGAGGACCGCAAAAGCAGTCGTCTACCATAGTCCACTTTTCACCAGGCGACTGCACAAATGAGCTCAGCGTGACAGGTGGTGAGCCCAACGCCGCTCTATGCTGTCGGATATATGTGCAGTTTTTAGTCCTTTAGTCGCCTTTTACGACACCCAAGGGAAGAACAGGGGGTGGTAGTATTCTTTCACCGTTACGCGACACGATTAAACGACGACATTTTTATTTTAGACAGTGATTAAGTCTCAGGTTAACTACGTATACATGAAAGTCTATTACTTTAACTGTTAGACATTCTCAGCCAAACCTAATTGAATTGATACGAGTATAGCACAACGCGAACGAACAGTAAAACAAATTAACAAAAAATAATATTTGTGTAGAGGAGAATTGCAACTGAAAACTGAATTAATACTGCGCAAGTATGATGTTGTTCTTTCATTAGTCGGGTTACAATGGCGCTTTCATGCCCGCAGCAGACGCGGCCTGTCAAACTAGCGCAACAAAGACAAACTAGGTACTTGAATGGAAGGGAGTTTCTCCCGTGTTCTTTTTGCGATAACACGTGTTGAGACTCCACTTTTAATTCATCCTGCCGCACAAACTTAATGTACTTTTAATACCACTTGAAATTGGCTTAATGCGTTACCCGCGAATCTATTAATCCTAATTTCTACTAATATTATAAACGTGAAAGTTTGTAAGTATGGATGGATATTTGAAGGTTTTTTTACAAAAACAGCACAACTTTTTAGCAACAATTTTACAGGAAATAAGAAAAACATTCTCAAATCCTTATTTTTTGTTTAATAACTTAGAACTTTTGATCATTTATTTATGATAATGTATTGAATTAATTACATGTATTTTTTACTATTTGTTTGTACAGTTATCGAGAGAAATAATAAAAAGGAGTATGAACTAGTGTTCTTTTTGTAAAAAAATTGCAATTATGTTATTTTTGTAAAAATAAAAGTTTTGAAAAAAAAGACATCATAATATTCATAATTAATTAGTTTATTCCCATAATTCTGTACGAAAACCTTTGTAATCAATCATAGTTAACATAAAGCGATTTTGGAAGATTATTGGTTTAGAATACGATTTTTTTCTACATAAAATTAGTGATATCTAAAAATTCCGAGGCCGCTACGCACAATACGACTCTATAAAAGATATCATTTTATTTTTTTATTTCATTTGTTTAGAACATAGTTCAATCTAGGAGTTCAAAAAACTGCCTTCGCGCATTTTATGAAACTCTATTTTGCAATTTGGTTTAATTAAAAAGTTACGTAAAATTTACAAAAAGCGGAGCCGCTACCAACTATGCCAATAGCTATTCTACACTATTCAATAATTCAAAACTGTTAATGTATGTTTGTTTCTGAGATCAAGAACGCCAAAATTTTTTACGCAAAAATCACACTCGAGTTTTAATAGGCCTCTTAAAAATTAATTAGAAAATTCTTCACTTTGCGCGTAGTCAGAATTTTTTTACAGCTATGACCGAACTTATATTTTTTCACAAAAACTACATAAGTGCGTTCAGATATGTCGTTTTTGTAAAAAATGCATGCAGTTGTGTAGTTTTCGCCAAATGTAATTCTTGTTGTTGTTTTTGTAAAATCTGGTTTAACCATTGTGTGCAACTTTTTCCATAGATCACATTGCCATCATTAATAAAAAATCGTTAAAATTGTTAGTTATGTAGTTTTTGTAAAAAACCCTTCATTTGTTACTCTTTCACGTAAAAACTACTGAATGGATTTGGATGAAATTCGACATACAGATGGTTTATAATCGGATTAACACATAGGATACTTTTCATCCCGATATTTCCACGGGAACAGGAACCACGCGGGTGAAACCGCGAGCGGCCGCTAGTTAAGATAATAATAATACTTGGGTGTAGTCGCATTTTCAAAGTGCTGAACAACTCAGATTAGGATTTGTCTTGCTCTGCAGGGTCTTCATTTGTATGTAAACAGTTTAAATTTGAACTTCGTAGTTTGTATGGGAAAACCGAGCTTGTTTTTGTAATTGACCGTTTCGATCGGTATCGTAAAAATAAGTTTATTTTTTTATTTAGCAATTTCAACTTCCGATTCAGGCAGGCTATTATTTAAAAAATAGTGAATAGTGGTCGCTGGATGGGTGACCAAATAAAAAAAACATCTCGAGCTCCTCCGTGCTTCGGAAGGCACGTTAAGCCGATGGTCCCGGTTGTTGTCGTATGATGACAGTCGTGAAAACCCCCCAACCCGCATTGGGCCAGCGTGGTGGGTTATGGCCTAATATCCCCACGTGCTATTGTCCATGTGGGAGGCCTATGCCCAGCAGTGGGACGTTTATAGGCTGATGATGATGATGATGATGAATAGTGAATGCAGTACAATTTGTTTTTACATTAAAGAATAAAATCTTCTTCCAACAAAATGTTGTATTGTATCTATATGTATATAAAATCAATTCGAAATGTTTGTTCGCGTATCACTTTGGAACGGCTAGTGGCTGTCTGACTGGCTGTTTCTTTTTTGTTGTGTCTGTGATTGTCAGGACAAGGTGTGTGTGAAAGAAAGTGGAATCTCGTCACAGGATACGGGTTGTTCACGCAGACGAAGTCGCGGGAAAGCCACTAGTCTACAATATATAAGGCATTTCCCCTCCGTGTGGCATAACCGTAGGACACCCTGTATAGGCTATACTTATCTTTAATTTTAAGTGTGGTATACCTTACCGGTTAGTAGTGGGTTTTACTCTAAGGTTGCTTTTATTATAAACTGTGAGTTGTTGCGTGGGTTTTTACTTCAGCATTATCTAACCCTGAAGATAATGTGGGTAGATGAAAATTTTAAAAACGTGGGCGAACCAGCTTTGCCTTACAAAGTGACGTTCCGTGCCCGTTTATAAATACTATCTTAGCTTCAAAGTTTAATATTCCTAAAAAAGTGGCAAACGCTCCCTGTCTAATCGTTAGCGGTTGTCAATAGTAAGTTGGTGGATACAGATACTTAACGATTGCTAACTCTAATCGATCGCTATCACAGAATATATTATAATTGAGTAAAGAATAAATATACGGATGCGAGAAAATGGCTCGTCAAAAACGAAATAACCAGTCGGCTACTTACAGGTGTTTGTCAACAAGTGTTTGCGGCGCATACTGGGGATTTACTGGCCACGAACCATCTCTAATGTAAGGCTGTGGGAGATGACTGAGCAACAACCCATCGACAAGGAGATCCTGACAACGACATGTGTTGCGGAGACCTGACAAACATCTATCCAAGCAACGGTTAACGTGGCAAGCAATGAAAAAAGAAGGCCGGGCCGCCCCCGTACCACCTGGAGGCGATCAGTTGAAAAAGAGGCTGCATCAGCTGATATCGGCTGGAAGGACCTGGAGGTTGCCGCACAAGATCGACAGCAGTGGAAATCTCTTCTTCGAGCCATATGTCCCTGATGAGGGATAACAGGATTGCATCATCAAAGAATAAATAAATAAAAAATAATGTCACATAATTTTTTAGCTCTTTAATCACACTTCACTCTAATATTATAAAGGCGAAAGTTTGTGAGTGCGTATGTTTATTACTCTCTCACGTGAAAACTACTGAATGGATTTGTATGAAATTCGGCATGCAGATAGTTTAGAATCTGGATTAACACATAGGATACTTTTTAATCCGACATTCCCACGGGAGCGGGAACCACGCGGGTGAAACCGCGAGCGGCCGCTAGTGTTTTATAACTACCAATTGAGCGTTCGCTAAATGACGATCCGCTTGCCAAACCTGATATGTGCATTTTATGAACTTTTCACGACAACATAAAAACTGTTTTTTTCCTAATGTATTATCTTCTGAAAAACGAAAAAACGACAAAATATGGCAAAATATACCTATTTTAGTCTAAGATAATAAAAAAGATATTATATTTGTATATGAAAGCTAAAATATTTTTTTTGTTGCTTTTCATGCACATGTCAAGTTTTGTTTGCTGGCTCAAATAATGATATGTGCACAAAAAGCACATGTAAGATAATATTTGAGGATTGTATTTTAACTATGTGCATGCTATGTGCTTAAACTTAAGAATTTTGTTTCTTCTTATTAAGTTTATAATTATGTAGATTCATAATGACTTGGTAATAATAAATATATTACAGAATAAAACTCTGTGCTAATTAAAAGATCTTTATTTAGTTATGCTACGCATATTAAAAACAGTTATACTTATAAAAAAATCACAACAAAAAGAAAAATCAAAAAATTATTTCTATGTGACGTTATCATAATTATTGAGATAATTTAAATCTGCATTAAAACCGTACTAACAAACAATAACATTTTGAACTTATTATCTATTACAATGTTACCTTAATTGTTCAATAAGAAGTAGGTAACTCATATAGAAATATAGTCTATCTTAAGGAATTACTATCCAATAGTTTTAATAAATATGTAAGGCACAAGATCAGTCTCATTATTGTTAATTGAGATCATTCATTTTACTTAATACTAGGAACCAACATGAAAACAATCAATACTCCCTAAAAAATAGTATACAATATTACTTCTAAATGTACTTGTATAAAAATTGAGAACGAAACAAAAAACTTCCGAATTAGCAACAATTATTCTTAATGCAATATTAGCAAAAAAAACACTTTTAAATGACTTTGTTCACTTAATTATGTTGAAGCCCGTCATAAAAGTAATGGTAGTCCCTGTTCATATATTTTTTTAAAGACTGCAAACTATCAAATTTAGCCTTTTCAATTTTTCGGGGTTCCTCGTAAAGGCTCACAAGGTTACCACCAGGAACATGAAGTCTATGTGGCAACAATTGCCATTCGTGGGGTTGACGCAATTTATAGTAAATTTGTCCATGTTTGTATAATAATCTTCTGATGTCAGTGACTAATGGATCTCCAGCTTTTTTACCTGGTCTCAATGAATCTAGCTGACATATAACTTCAAAATTTTTAAAAAATGTGTAGTCTAAATGGTGAATTATGTAAGGTTGGCTTGGGCGAGCTAGTGCCATTTTGTTTATATAATCATTCCGGGAATAAATAGGTGGTCTGAAAAGCCGTTCTAATGTGGAATGGACACTATCCACCTCCATCATTGTGTGCCCCTTTTCCAGAATAATTTGTTCTATTTGAATCGAATGGTTATGTTTAGTAATACTTAGTAAAGCTGAGGATAAAACTTTATTTCTATTTTGATACCCACATCCATCTGATATGAGTATTATTTTTATATAGTTTTGATTAATTTTTGTATTTAAGAAATCCGTCAAACAAGTTGTAAATTCGTTGGCAGTTACTCCGCCATCACCTTCATGCCACACATACAAATGTACTTCCTTATCATTGTTTACATACAGGGTATAATTATGAATTTGAAGTTTCTGTTTGTAGTATTGAAGAGAAACCTGCAATTTAGGTGACAATAAAACGCTTTGCACGTCCATAGTCACTACTAGTACATCAGAGGAACACATTGATTTAGCGTTTTCTTTAGCTAGGTAAGCTTCTTGTTTCATCTGGGTGTGGTGTTCATATTCTTCTGGGGTACAATTGCCTTCTTTGAAAGCAGTACAAGTGTCACATTGATCTTTTCTGGGCTTAAATATAGATATTTTCTCATTTTTTAATACTGAACAGAAGAGTTTGCGTTGTGCTGCTCGAATATTCTTATTTGAGCACCATTTTTTATATTCCGTAAACATGTGAGTTTTGTTTCTGAAAGTATCTTCTACATACACTCTACTCGAACTAGATCTGCAATAGTGGCTGGGTACCTTTGACAATAAACCCAACCATTCCTTTACACTATCTAATTTAATTGTTACTGGTACTCTTGATTTTGTGTTAGATTTTGTGGCAGTATTTTCATTTGATGCGGACTTCTCATTAATCGATCTTACCCATTCAGTCAGTGTTTCATTATTCATGTCTATCGTCCTTAATAAAAAATGTTTACATACTCTAACATGTTCATTATCATCATTAGGTAGAAAGCAGTCAAATCCCATATGTTTAGTAACCTGTTGAGACGTAGAACTTTTACGCCTTCTCATAATGGGCCGAATACGAACAAGATTTTTTAAATAAGCCTTTTTAGCGACCCACGAATCTAAACTCCAAAAGTATTTAAAAATGTTATTTCTCTGTTCTTCGTTTATGGTAGCACAAAGAAAAGTCCTAGGTGTTTTTACTTCACGGGCATTGTGACTACACAATTTAGCTTTCTTAGTATTTTCTAACTTTGCAACAAAATTGATTTGCTGTTTATCGCCTGGACTTTTCTCTATTTTTCTGCCGACATAAAGATTCCCCTTTACTCTTTGATTTTTATTAAAGGCTCTGTCCTTTTTTTTATCGAAAATATTCATATCAAAATTCTCATCAGTTTCATTTACGTTATTATCCAACTCAATCATTTCACTTGTTTGATCATCCAATATAAAGTCAGAACAAGAACTGTGAGTTTGTGTGTCGACAAAATTGACTTTAGTCACAAGTAATCCAGTAGTTTCGTCTAAAATGTGAGTATTTTCATTATGTTTCATCTGGCTAACAGTTGTGTAAGTTTGTTCTGTTGCGGTTATGTTAGATTGTGACAAATTAGTAGACAAAATATCAATTTGTTTGTGGCATTGAATGCCAGAAGGACCAGGCTGCATTGGTGGTGGTATATAAGAGTCCTCATCATTTGATTTATTAAAAAAATGCGTTTCGAAATCTGACTGAATTGGTGGCAACAGTGTTTTGGATAAATTAATGACTTCTGTTGAAGATGACTTTGGAGAATGTAAAGAATAGCCCTGTCTCGGATGTTCATTTATTGTTGGATCATATGCGTTAGAAATAAATATATCTGAACTACCCTCCTCAGGTGTTTCAATAATAACATGTCCAGTGCATAAATCCACCAACAATTTTCCTCTATGAGAGGTCATTTTTAAACGATATTAATTTAGAGCAGCCAGTCTGTAAAAGAAGGGAAAAAAGCAAGCTTAAGCAGTGTGTCAGTACTCAATGTTTAAATCATTATTGTTTAAGGTTAGGCCTCAAACACGTTCAACAACAAAGTCACAATATATTACAAACACTAGTTATAAATAACATCGGATCTGCCGTCTAAAGATACTTTCCGATCTGTCTGATCTGATCTTTTTAACCAGCGTTTGTAAATATCGTTGAATATAATTGTATTTAAAATGCAAGATAACTCATAATTAAAAACAAAGTCACAAATACGTTCAGTCACTTTCCGTTATTAAGAAAATAATACATACCGCGAAATATAATATGACAATTTCGTGTTACAAGATAAAATCCACTCACCTGTAAATAATTTTATGAATTTTAAACAGTTTACTATAATTTAAATTACGTTGCACGCCATTGTCCACGTGGTTGTCACATTCTGATATGTGCACAACCAACCTGACATGTGCAAAAAAATTCATCGACAAACTTGTTATGTGCAAATCGAGCACATGTCAGTTTTTCAAACTTATTAAGGACACATACAAGATATTGCAAATTCTGTTCTAGTTATAATTTACACATGACAGTTTTTGCTATCTGTGTGGCGTAAAAAAATAACGCCATCTAGCGAAAAAATGAAAAATCATAAAAATGCACATATCAGGTTTGGCAAGCGCACCGACGAGATACTAGTACGTCATATCCCATGTATTTATCAATCTATTTCATACTACATTATAAAATTAGTCTCGTATATTAAAGTATATAAAATGTAAAAATAATAAACCTTTATGACTAACGCGGTATTTTATTTGAATATAATGGGTTTTTTTATTATTTTATTTTGCAAAGGGGAAGCACTTAGCTATCTCGCCTGTTATAAGTTTTATTTTTTGTTTTGTGGTTCTTAACTGAATTTCTACGAGTAAGTATAGAAGTTAAATATATTGTATGTACGGACTATGATAATCTTTGGACATTATTATGATTTGGATATTAGTATTGCTAACCCAATTTATTTATGTATTTTTTTCTTGTATTTTAATTCAAGGATGTCTCTAGATGTCATCGCCTGTAAAAAATCTGTACATCCTCACCAGTTAACTGGTAGAGAATGTCTTATGGCATTAAGTCCACTATTTGCTACTGTAGACAATAAAGGTTAATTAAATAAATAGAATTAGTAGGTATGTGAGTGTCATTAGACAACCGTAGTTCAATAAGACGATTCAAAGATAAAAAATCAATAACTTCTCTTTTATTTAACTTCAAAAGCAAGAGCAAAGTAACAATAAGAAAACAGAATAATCTCTTTGAGCAGCTAAAACAACACAATTTGTGTATTTAATAGAAAACGAGTCTATCAAAAGACGTTCCAGAGTTCAAGAAATACCTCATTACAATTATAATGATTTATTGTAAGGCCACTTTCAATGGATTTAAGAGTTATACTTTTAAAAAAAATATTTAAAAAATTGGTCGAGAGGTATGCACCCCGCGGGACTGGCGTCGCGCCATCTCTGAGGTCCCGGGTTCAATCCCCGGTCGGGTCAATTTAGAGATAAACTGTTTTTCTAATTTGATTTCGGGTCTGGGTGTTTTCTCTATGTTTATGTATAATAATAAATTATATTAACGAGTTTCAAAAATATACTTATCATGGTCTAGAATTTTTTTTTTTTTAAACACTCAAAACTCCCCAAATGATTAGTCAGAGACTAGGCAATCAGGCCCGCTATAGCAGTCTACTGCCACATTCCACAATTTCCCAGATGACCACCTCACATGCGCTGCGTGATAGGTTGTGGTGACATGACATGTATGTGCAGTCTTCAGCTCGTTAGTCGCCTTTTATGACACCCAAGGGAAGATATGTGTTGGTATATTTTTTAAATGAGTCGTGATCTCACTGCTCTTCTTTTTATATTTTAGTAAAATTAATTATTTAATCTAGATATAAAAGAAGAAGGCAAACGAGCAGGCGGGTCACCTAATGGAGAGCAATCACCGCCGCCCATGGACACCCGCAAAATCAGAGGAGTCGCAGATGCGTTGCCGACCATTAAGGAAGGAATTGGATTAAGGATGGAATAGGAATTGTGATTAAGGGGCCTCCGGAACTCTCACTGGCCGGACGAAACACAACAGCACCAAGTGCCATATTTCAATTGACTGGCTGCCAGCTTAGTAATTTTCACGAACTCTTACGGGATGCTTAGCAATTTATTTATTTATTGTTTTAGGATAGCCAACAGCTTATAAAAAGTAATTTATAACAAAAAAAGTTACAAAAAGCTATTGCTTAGCTACCACATATTATAGACATCTAAAAGATTATTATCCACAAAAACAAAAATTGGTTTCACAGTCTTCGTAATCACCTAATATTAAAATTTCTATGTAAGTACCTACTTTTTGAAATTTTTAAATTACTTAAACATAATATTTTATTATGTTTAAGTAAGTTTTTTTTTATTTTATTATAATTTTAATTGTGATTGTATTGTTATTGTAATTCTATTATTATTATTTTACATGTAATTTTTATTTAAATTCTTAATTTTATTATTATTGTGTTGTTATTAATGTTTAAATATGTCATTTTAATGCAATGTATGGTCCTAAGTTGGTCGAAATAAATGAATCGATTGATTGAATGATAATATTCTTATACAACATTATCAGCGAGTTCAATTATTACATTTCGTATATGTACTATTAATAAAGGTCTATATCGCTTTCTATAGCTTTGTTAATAGTCATACAGACCCTAACGAGGAAACTATTCTGTCTATAGTTGATGCTAAGCCTGAATGCTAGATGGTTTATAATAACTATGACGGATTGATCTTGTAGGTACTAATATTAAAAACGCGAAAGTTTGTAAGTATGGATGGATGTTTCATACTCTTTCACGTAAAAACTATCTAAATGGATTTGGATAAAATTCGGCATACATATATATAGATAGTTTATAACCTGGATTAACACATAGGATACTTTTTATCACGATATTCCCACGGGAACGGGAACCACGCGGGTGAAACCGCGAGCGGCCACTAGTTTTAAATAATTGTGTGTGTGTAATAGGTATACAATTGCGCTACTGGAGGCGGTAGTGTATATTTTCTTTGCTACTGGTCCATCCTACTCAGTGCAAAGAACAACTATTTGTATGGGGATCAACTCGGAAATCGTGAAAAAATTATCAGCTGTTCCATACGTCATCAACCTGTAAACGTCCCACAGACCTTCACTCATGGACACAGATGAGAAGATTAGGCCATTATCCACCGCGCTGGCCCAATGCGGGTTGAATGGTTTTAACGACGGCCGTCCTTTGACAACAACCGGGACCAACGGCTCTACGTTCCGAATAGGGTCATCCGTCCGGACTTTTAGAATCTAGTCCGGACTATATCCGGCTCTTTAATTTGTCTGGATTTTGGAATATGAGTAACAAAACAATATTTTAAGTATTATCAAATAAGTCTACGGTTAACAGGTTTAATCTTTATTAACTTCTCATTTGTCTAAAAACAAAACATAAGAAGTAAGTAATGTTTCCATTTTGTGACTAAAAAGTGCGGACTTTTATCGCAATGTCAGGCATTTTGTCAGGACTTTTCAAGTTCCTAAATGAACCTTCCTATTTCCGAAGCACTGTACCATATAAAACTGGAAATACTGTTTGACCTAAATTAATGGTACCTACAGCTGTTTTTTTCAGTTACATGAGTCTCTTAGGCTGCACCAGTTGTCCTCGCGCCTGGACTTCACTTCCACGAAATATCAGATGGAGTGAAGAAAAAAAATTAAGTAGCCGGATAGAATTAGCGGCCACCCAAGGCATCGTCTATGTCATTTTATTTGACCTTTATTTAACAAAAATATATATAGTATCTACCTACTTTCCCAATTTCAGGTGTGCCTTTAAAGTTACCCAGATTTTGGAATTAGTTTTTTATTCAGTCAAAATATAAGTGACATTTAAATTAAATTAAATTATAATTGTGACATATAGGTAAGACACAATTATAATATCACGATGGTGTCTAAAAGTAAATGGGTATAAATTTTAATCTATACCGTTATAATTATAAGGTATTCAATAAGTGTCTCTGCTCCTTTCGCTGTGAATGGAATACGTAATTAAGATTTAACACCTTTAAAAGTAACTTCGCCATTAAAAAGTAATGAGGTGCAAATTAGAAAAGGCGTGAACCAATCTACCGAAATGAGTTTCGCTAATATTACAAAAATTACCTTTAGAAGAAAATACAATCCAACGCGTCACCAAGGATCACTACACATTTGCACCACACTACGATTACGGTAGTATTTGACACGATACCAATAAAAACAGTGCTTAAAAAAACTTTTTACAACTATAGTTTTCGAACACACCGCACGTAAACGTTAGGGCGGGCTTGGGCGGGCGGGACGACCGGTTCTGCCCAAACGTCAAGTAGCACTGAAGCATCGTGGCGATTCGCCGACAACCAAATATCGTGCACCTTAAAAAACTTCGACCACTCGGCAGCAGTCCGTCGAATTAACATTTGCGGTTACAACTATTCTGTACTATCGACTGAAACGCGGAGACACTTTAAAAATAGGACTGCCCGTTGTTATTAGTAGCTGTACTATAAATGAAAGTTATGGGATCTGCCTATCGCTCTGAGAAATGCGCGTGTTGTGTTTACTATTAACTTTCCGTTTTTTATGGAAGGTTGATTGACTAAAAAGTGGAATAATAGTGTTGTAGTTATTGACAGCCACTTATTTAAAAAATCGCTCATTAACTAAACCGGGGGAGGTTTTTTAAAATAGTGCTGTAGTAGTAATAAGTAGTTGTACAAGTTTAAACATGTGTGTGTGTACTAGTAAATATTGTAATCTATCTATTGCTATCCATGATCGTCAATGTAACCACCATATATCTGAGTAATATTAAACTAAACGAATAAAATATTTTCTTCTTTGCTACGCTGCTAATTACATTTTGATCTTTATTCATTGCGGTTTGCACATTTAGCCGACGTGTAATGTGTTATAGAGATGTTTTAATTATGTTCATTTTTATTAGTAGATAATAGAAATGTTGAATAGTGAATGATATTCCCCGCAAAGCCCCTGAGAATCAGTAAAGGAGTGGGATATTCTCGCGAGAATCACTCGCTCTCAAAGTCACTAGGTCTCAGAACAATAACTAAAGCATATTATTCTATGCACTAGGTAGGGGTATATAGTATTTTTATTTATAATCATATATTATTAATTAAAGCAATTACGATCAGCCTTTACTTTTAATTATTCTCTTTGGTCAATTACCTTTTAATAATTAGTACTTAGAATCAAATAGGAACCATAAAATAATATTTCTGGAGCTTAAAAAAAATCATTACAAAATTTTGTCCATTTTGCCCATAAACTATGGGCAAAATGACATAACAAATAAGGGCTTAATGACATTCATCAGCACACGATGCATGAGCCCAGCGAGCATACGTCATGCATCGTAACCAGTCTTCTCCAGTCTTGGAACGAGAAAAAGTCATAAGTCATTAGTATGTCATTTAGTCCACTGTTATATCGGATTAACAACAAATTCACCATTTTTAGAGAAAGCTATATTTAATTTGTAATCCACTTCATATAACAACACAAAGCTACAATGCATTGATTTTGGTTATAATATTACGCGGAAAACAACGTAAAACTTACCAAAAATTATGGAGCGTTCCGACGGCGTGTCTTAAGACAATCCGCGCCGCGCCACTCCGCGCCGCGCCGTGGGAACGCTTAATGGGCGATTTTCAGAGATCAAAAAAAAAAGAAATTGGTTCGTAAATGACTTCATAGATGGCGCTTAGCATAGATTAGTATGGCGCATGGTAAAAGGCGGGTTCATGAAGAGCACGTGTATGGCTGCGTAATATTTATTCTATTCCAAAATAGAAATAGGTTCTGGATGTCCTGAATATAAATAAGTAAAGGACTTACTATTTTTTTATTCTTTTGGTAGACAAGTAAAAGTGTAGAATTTATTACAGCCCTTAGGTAGGTACGGCTGGTGGCCGGCTTTTATAAAACGACATCTATCGGGTATTTTTGAACTAATTTTTACTTTTTAATTTGGGCTGTAAGAAAATCGCCCATTGCGCGCCCTTAAGAATGGATCGCACAGGCGACGGCACGCCGCGGCAGGCTTCATCGGATGCGTTGATTCCCACGGCCTGTTGGCGCGGTTGGGCGCGCCAAATGGCACGCCGTGGGAACGCTCGGTTAGGTACACAGACGTTTTTGTCAAATTACTCTGACGTGAGTGAGGCGAGAGCACTAGAAATTTGACAGATGTGTCAAGATGGCTGACGTCACGTGTTACGATGTCAATCTTTGCGCACCTGCCCGCCACTTTTGAATAACCTGTATTATGTCGTTTTACACGTATATGTCATTTTGTACGTACTTCCCTTACATTGTACTGTTATGCTTCATTTGCCAACAGTCATAATCGTTCTTGATAACTTTTAACGATAATAACAAACATTATAATATAACCGTGTCATGTAGCGGTGAAAGAATACTGCCACCCCCCTTTTTTTTGGGTGTCGTAAAAGACGACTATTGGAGTAAACTGCACATACATCCAACAGCGTGAAGCAGCAATAGGCTCACCACCTATCAATTCTGCTGAGGAATTATTCGCATATCTTCGGTTTCGCATTTCTACAGATTTACATCTCTTCAGATTCTCATTTCTTCGGATTCGCAATTATTCAGAGTTCAGTTATAGCAAAAAGCGAATATGTTAAAAACGAAACTTTTTAATAACAATAAGATATAAACGATCAAATATAATAACACAGATTTACAAACGGGATAATAAAGTAATACACACAGAAATGGTTATATCTCCTGATATGCATCTAAGAATTATTTCATTTTGCTCCTGATATTTTGTAGACGGCTTTGTAGTACAGCCTTAAACTGTGTTGCGTAGCGGTGAAAGAATACCACCGCCCCCTCTCTTCCCTTGGATGTCGTAAAAGGCGACTAACGGACTAAAGATTGTACTTAATTCCAACAGTACAGAGCGGCGATGGGCTCACCATCTGTCACGCTGAGCACATGTGCAGTAAAAATTTTGAGAAACGTGGACTATGGCAGGTGCCATGCTTTTGTAGTCCCCATTGCCTAGTCTCTGACTAACCCTTTGGGGATAATAGTTTTGTATCTCTGTATGTATGTATTATTTTACATTAATACTCTATAAAACAACAATTTTAGTAAATAAAACATAACATAACACATGTTGCGTTAATTTCCCAACAAAAAGTTTACTGCAGATTTCAGAACGAATCCAGACTTGCATTTGACTCTATGACTTTACGTGACAGATAAAGTAACAGCTTTTCGATGTCAAATGCCTCAGAAGATCAAAACATCTCACAGTTTTATTTATCAATAATAGTTATTCATTACAGTTTCACATGGTGTGTAGCGAACTTGAATGGTGTTGGTGAGTTGTTTTATGTTTTTAACTCAACCGGGAACCGACGGATGATGGGAAGCGGTCACCGCACCGCTGCGTTGGTATTGAATATTGTTACACTTTCTGCATAACAAAGGCATCACTGAGATGAGGTTAGACAGATAGATAATGCTTTAATTGTAACCGCCCTTGTGGTCTACACGGAAAGAAATTATTAGTTGGGTTTACCATATTTCAACAAAATTTTAGGGTTAATATAGCACCTACTCTTCAGTTTTGTTGAATGAACAAAAACTGTATTGTTGATCAGTTACGGTAATTTGAACTTATTACATATATCTTTTGTTGTTTTAACGTATTTATTTTGTAAATTTAACTTTAAAAATGGTTATTTCAACAACTTGAACAGTAAAATCAACAATTACCTATTGAATTATGCATGAATTGTTACGCCAACATGTACAAATAGGTAAAAACAACTGTTTTCATATCAACAGAAACTTTTCTGTGAAAACAACAATTTGTTCATGTTGCTTTAACCACCAGACACCATCATAACTAAGTCTGGCGCCATAGCAATGTTAAAGCATTGTTGTGTTCAAACTAGTAAAAGATAAGATATCCAGTTCCTCAGTGGTTGAGGGTTCCGGGTAAAGAAACACCACACAAATTTACTTGTAAACATAAAAATAAGCAAAATTATATTTCTACAATTTAGCGGTCTAATCGCTTTAAAGCGATCCCTCCAGACAACCAGTTATTGCAAATAAACTGGAAAAAACTTAACAAAAAGCTTAAGTATTATTATTTTTTAATTAACAACTATCTTTGTAGATCAACTAATAGGTATCTCGATAGATGACTGAATTCTAAATTGGTGGTAGGATCACGAGTAGGAATTTGATAATGCTTGAATCCTACCGCCTACTCATCGCCTTTTTTTTACTTGAACTTTCCTTCCTTGCTTCTAGCAATGTTACAATGTAAATGGCACTCGAAAAATGACTGCCTTCGGGGAAAATTCACCCCAAGCCAAACAACGCCAAAACATTTTAATGCGGATAAAATAATGCAAAAATTCTGACCAATGCTGACTTAACTTGCTTGTCCTAACCTCGTTCATCATCAGCATACATTGAGCTATAACCTATCATGCTGGTCGGGTTATACAGGTTGGTAACATTTGCTCATAGCTTGTTCTAACCTCGTTCACTATCAGCATACATTGAGCTATATAACCCATGCTGGTCCTATACAGGTTGGTAACATTCGCTCAAATGAGGATATTGTAGGAAGGAACACGTATCGTGCTCGTAGAGCATTTCATATCGTACTGCGACAAATACTTACGGCCCTCTTGCCATCCTTTTCTTAAAGCATCTCAAAACCTTTCACTTTACCAAATTATTATATTATATCAATAAGGAAAAGTCGATAATAATTTAGTGCTTTTGTCGCAAGTCAATGTCAGTACAATCAACAAATAAGCACTCAAGTAAAAGTACTTGGCAAAGGCCAAAGCATCCAAACTTCAATTTAAGCATCTTGTCAGCTTACATTGAAGTTAATATTACATGGTGTAAATGTTTTTTTTTCTGTAAAGTTACTAAATCGACTAGGTATCCTTACAAATATTATAAATGCAAAGTTCGTTTGTTTTTTTGTTAAGCTTTCACGCTAAACAACAAATCGATATCGATAATTTTTTGTACGAGTATACTTTGTATACCTAGAGATAGATGGGTCCCTGAAAACGGTACTGGCTATTTTTTCCATGCGAAAAATTAGCCGCAGGCAAAAACTAGTTTACTATAAAAAAATAAATAGCCATATTTGAATGCGGCAATGTTTCATGTGGGTAGCCCTTTTAGAGCAACCTAAAAAAGTATTACCATTCCTCAACGAAGTAATGATACCGTTTGACTTACATAATTTTAATATGGCCAAGAAAAGACAAAATCATTATAAAAAGGTCAGCTATGCGTGGGTTATTACGTACCCAGAGTTATGATTGTGTTGGTCGGAACCTAAATATCAAAAATTCTTTATCTTCCAGAAAATGTAATTAGAACGCTGCCGGCGAAATTGGAAAATTGAGTATAAAACGATGTGTTTTTTTCACGGGAAAAAAAAGTATTGTTCTGTTTTTTTTTCGTTTTATTCGCATGTTATACAGACACAATTTACATAGAAATACTTGTATATAAAAATTCAAAAGTCATATCAAGTCACTTATCATCTTATCTGTGGCTTACTTAATAATAGTGGAGAAAACCCGTCGAACAAAGCAAATTTGATTGAGTAAACAGTTTTTGTCTACATTGTATATAATTTTACGCTTACACAAACCAAAAGCAGGTTTATAATGACGTCCGTATATTACATAGGTAGTAGGTAGTACTCGTAGTTACAGAGAAAACGGTGAGATAGATAAGGTGATTCAGAAATAATTCAGAAATATCTCCTCCGTGCTTTGGCTATTTGTTAGTCCTTTACTTCAAAAGCATAAATTCGTTGTAGAGATTCACCGAATCGCATTTCACCTCGAATGAATTAAATTTCAAAAGAATCTTTTTCTTGAAGCAATTTTTCGCGTGGCGTTTTACATTAGTATAATTAATTACAAATTAATTATACTAATGTAAAACATGTAACGCATTTAATTTTTCGTGTAGTATTTTACCCTAGACGCATTTCGTCGCGTTCGATATTTGTTTGGGACTCTAATAAATAGAATTTGACGCGTTTATTGATGTTCGCACTAAAATTCTGTAACATTTTTTTTAAAACGTGTTTTGTACCTGTTGTTTTATGTCTTAAGTGCTAATTAAACTCCTAGCCCTACATATACTTTTTGAACCCATACAATTTTTTTTTGTTCGTAATGGTAAACTGCAGCTGATTTTCAAATTTGTTTTATTCTTAAGAAATAATAAAGCCGATTTGTGTTAGTACAAGGAAATAATTAATTATAGTTTGAGGAGTAATAAAGCAGATTTATGCCTTTTATTTATTATTTATTTTGCTCCCCTAACGCCATATTTTTATACCACAACATTGAGTTATTTCCGATAGAGATCCGATCTCAAGCAAACTTCTTGTTCCTATATCGCTTAGAAAGTGCAGTACCATTTCATTGGGATTATCTGTTCATAATCCCAATGAAATACCGTCTAGCGTTTCATTAGAACATGTAGGTTAGGTTGTAAGTTGATATACATCGCCTAAAATGTTGTGGTAAAGATAAAGTGCTATTAAAAATATTGGCAAACTTTGACATCGCATCATGCAAAGCGAAAATTTATCACACGATCGAGGCGAAATGCGACAAAAAGTAATATCGACTTAAAAAAAATTACGATTGAGACACAACGCGATAGCTAAATGCACGATCGAGGTGAAATGCGACTTAAACTTATAGGGACTAATATTATAAACGCGAAAGTTTGTAAGTATGGATGGATATTTGTTACTCTTTCACGTAAAAACTACTGAATGTATTTGGATGAAATTCGGCATACAGATAGTTTATAACCTGGATTAACACATAAAATACTTTTTATCCCGATATTCCCACGAGAACGGGAACCACGCGGGTGAAACCGCGAGCGGCCGCTTGTTAAATATACGTTCGAGGTGAAATGCGATTCGGTGAATCGCCACAAGGTATTTATGCTTTTGAGGTAAACGACTAACAAATGGCTTTGGCAGGCACGTATACGTTAAGCCTTTAATGCCGGCTGTTGTCGTAAGACGAAAGCCGTTCATACCAAATTTTAATAGTTTTGTGATATTATGATTATTGACTAGCGGCCGCCCGCGACTTTGTCTACACCCCTTACCCCGTAAAGAATTAAAAAAAAAAATATTTCATACTAACCCTGTCCTAACAATTATGCAAAAATGAATTTGCTTATAAAGACAGCAAAAAAGAATTTGCCATAATATGCCTATATTATTATTATAGGTGCAGGGCAGCCGTTCGGAAGAGATGCAAGAACATACATTTGCCGCAAAATTTATTTTTAATTCTAGTAGACCCTACAGACGGATTGTTAGGTGGGTGCGGCTTAAGTCATATTCTGGTTTGGTCATATTAATTCCTCTTTAGCCATATTCTGTCTTAGTCATCTTCCGTTTTAGTCAAGTTCTTGTTTGGTCATGATTATAGTCCTTTTAAGTCACTTTTTGCTCTGGTAATGTTCTACTAACACTATTTTTAACAATATTTTTCAACTTGTTGTTACACAGTTTTACGCAATAAAGATATTCTGATTCTGATTCTGATTCTGATACTATAGTCATGCTCTGCTTTAGAGACGTTGTCCTATTCCATAGAGTCCTATTCAAATCATAATGACAAGAAAAAGATAAACGTCGCGAAGAAGAATTTATAGAAAACTGCAAGAAGTTTTTAGGAACCATTTAATATTTAATACCTATGTTGCACGACGTCTTTTTATGTTTAATATTTTTTTTAAAGATATTTACTATTTTTCTCACCGTTTAAATCTTTCCTGAACTTTCACAAATATTCAAAGATCAAAATTAGCCAAATCGGTTCGGATATTCTCGAGTTTTTGCGGGACAAACGAACAGCAATTCATTTATATATATAGACTAGCGGCCCGCCCGCGACTTTGTCCGCGTGAACGTGTTTCAGTTCTAAGTATAGGGAACCCCCAAAATTTATCGTTTTTGAGTGAAAATCTTAATGCGGTTCACAGAATACATCTATCTACTTACCAAGTTTCAACAGTATAGATCTTCTAGTTTCGGAAAAAAGTGGCTGTGACATACGGACGGACAGACAGACATGACGAATCGACGACGAAAATTTGGCTACGGAACCCTAAAAACAACAAAAAAAGAATTAACCAAATAGGGTATTTACAACGGGTAAAGTGATGCGAGTACAAACATTCCGGCAATTGATATTATTTTATTACAATATTTCACGACTTAGTCACGACTATCATCCCCGAGGGGTTAGTCAGAGACTAGACAATGAGGACCGCAAAAGCAGTCCTCTGCCATAGTCCACTTTTCACCAAATATCGACTGCACATGTGCTCAGCGTGACAGGTGGTGAGCCCATCGCCGCTCTATGCTTTTGGATGTATGTGCAGTCTTTAGTCCGCTAGTCACCTTTTACGCAACCAAGGGAAGATAGGGGGTGGTAGTATTCTTACACCGTTAGGCGACACGATAATAGATTAGATGTGGTTTATCCTTCGCCCAAGATTTTAGGCTGTTTATGATGAAAGTATCCTGCTGTCATAACTCTTTTAGCAAATGTTTCATACAAGAGTAGTTGTTTACATTATATCTCAACGTGTATTTGTTCCGGCAACATTTAGCCTTTAGTCATACATACAAAAGGAACAGGGCCGTTTGTTCCTCGACCTCCGGAGCACATTGAGGTATTATAACTAGAGACGACAGCCATGGGCTGCATTCGTTAGCCATTTCTAAGCGATTGCGGTGTGTTTGCAGCCCATGGCATCCTACTAATATTAAAAACGCGAAAGTTTGTAAGTAGGGATGGATGTTTGTTACTCTTTCACATAAAAACTACTGAATGGATTTGAATTAAATTCGGCATACAAATAGTTTATAACCTGGATTAACACATAGGATACTTTTTATCCCGATATTCCCACGGGAACGAGAAACACGCGGGTGAAACCGCGAGCGACCGCTAGTAGTGTATATATTCTCTGCCCATGGGCCGCTCATGTGACGACCTCCGTGGTTGAGTGGTTAGCACGTCGGTTCTGGTGTCTCCATCTCTTTGTTCCCGGGTTCGATACCCAGTCGGGTCAATTTAGAAATTGTTGGAGTTTAAACTAAAATAAAAATAATACTTTGTAAGTTGCTAGAATACCGTTTTTATATTATTTTGTAGTACTGTCATGTATATTCAATATACTTAAGTATAATCTATGTTTCTATATCTAATTTTTCCAACAGTTATATAACAGAAATAACTGTTTTTCTTAATTAATTTTGGACCTGGGAGGGTTTTCTTTGAATAATAAGTATTTTTATCCGTTAAATAACCAATTTAAAGGAGCATAACTTGGGCTAGGTGATTGTGTAAGAGTTCAAAAGTTATTATTAACCCCTTGAGCACTGTAAAACCAGACACAATTGAAAATCAGTTGTTTCGCGACCACAGGCGGTCTTATGATCCTTGACCTATTAAAAAAAATTGCTTCGCGGTGTCGTCTTTTGTTATAATGCCTTCAATGCCGGAGCGCATACCGAATGAGTTACAAATTGACAATAGCACCGTGGTCAGGGATACGCCATGCTTTATTTATTCACATTTTTGTCCCTAAACAAAGAGACGGAGATTGGGCACACGAGCTACACCTCTTTCCTTTTATTTGTTTACTAGCTTTTGCGTGCGACTTTGCTCGCCTTTTTTTTGCGGTACAAAGTAGCCTATAATAACCCTCGATCGCATAACAATCCTATACTAAATCGTAGCGGAATAGTGAAAGTGTTAGTAGTTTTTACGTGAAACAGTAACAAACATACACATTCAAAAACTTTCGCCTTTATAATATTAGTGTGATTATTAGCTCTGGTGTCGTAACTTAGGAGTACGAAAATTCACAATACCAATCTGACCCAATAGCGATCGGTTTCAAGAGTAAGGGGGCTGCTCTTAGTTTGATTATGGTTGTGCGGTGAAGTTAATAACTGCCATGTAGGTACTCCTTACAGCGCCGTGTGAGTTAATTAACTAATGGGTTAATTACAAATTACATTGAAAAGTTATAAATTTAATTATCTCGTCTGCAAGATCTCTGGCACAATCGTTAGCGACGCCGACCGGTAAGCAGATGGCGATATTACGTATCACAACAAAAATATTATAAAACACTAGCGGCACTAGCGGCCCGCCCGCGACTTCGCCCGCGGGGATATGTCGCAGGCAGATTGTATAATTCGGCATTTTACAAACGACGTCATCTGTTTGTCAACGCTCGCTAGTTTGTAAAATGCCGAAGGCAAATTGTAAAATGCCCCGTCGTTTCGTAATAATCCACGAAACCCAAACACGGACGAGTAAAAACAGAATGACTCTGCGGTCGGTTGACATCACAATGACGGCCGATCGGCTTACCTTTGTGTAAAGGTGTGCCGTATAATTACAATACTACTGGCTTACTTTATGCGCTTCACTTTGTAAGTAAGTGGGATGGATGGATATCCCGGCGGGATCATTGTAAATGATTGTGGACAAGAAAAAGGTTTTTGAGCTTATTCGACACGTAAAAAATGTCAGTGTCCATGAAAACTATCTTTCGTCGGACTCCTGTGGAGTATTATTGGTAAGCAAATATTGTATATTACAATGTATGTTGTTGAAATAGATTATTTGATTATGTAAAGAACGGTAATTATGTACAATATAGACCGCCGAAGTAGGGAAAGAAAATCTGAATGACGAAACCTGTTTCCGTCATTCCATCATAAACAAAAACTACTAACTTCTGGCGCTTCAGCGACCGCTACCGCGGTAAGCTTCGCTCGGCTCGCGCTTTGATCACTGTTCTAACATAACCGAACCAAAACTTACGATTTTAGTATGTTACTTTTTATGTGAATAAATACCGGATGATGATATAACTGTGACAGCTATTTTATTCATTCTTACACCATGGTTACCCTAATATATAACTATTGGCCACATCATCAATTTGCCTTCGGCATTTTACAAAGCAGCGAGTCTTTGCAAACGGACGGCGCCGTTTGTAAAATGCCGAATAATACAATTTTCCTGCGACAGATACTATGTATCCCGCGATGATTGGTGACATAAAGATTTTATTCCTTTATTAAAAATAGCATACAAAGTTCAGACTTTTCCCATGGAAAAATTCTGGTGTTGAGATAGATGGGGCCCTGAAGGCTACTTTTTTCGCGATAAATTTACGCAGTTCCAGGGGCTAATGCTAGTAGGCTATACAGCTCAATCTTCCCAAAAACTTTATTATATTAAGGAAGTTTTGGCCCCAGTAGTGTAAAATACCGAAAATGACGATTGAACAAGTCTCATAATAATTATCATCAGTCTACAAACGTCCCACAGCTGGGCACAGGCTTTCCCACATGGTCAACACATGGGGAGATTGCACCAAAACTCACCACGCTGGCCCAATGCGGGCTGGTTAAATTAGTTTATCGAGCCTTTTATACAAGGGACCCTTCCTAACGATAAACGCCGGCCCATGTGTGCACAGGGCTCATTATCTACCGAACAATGAAAACTTTTTGTAATTATTCGCCCAGTTTAGTTCCCGTTCGATGGCTTAAGCGAACTCTTTGCTCGAATAGGAGTTTAATCTAGCTAGACCACTTGGCACATGTGATTGCTATCTCGAAATTGATATACAAGGTATTTGTACAAGGTTATAGTCATCTTATTAAAATCCTACACGCTGTGGCAGCCTATAAAATTAAGAAAACACCTTAGATTAATACTTTTTTTTCTATGTGTCTTTATTTTATTAATATGTAATCGAAAACTGTTGTAATTATACAAAATTCGAATTCAAAGTCAAATCTAATACAAGATAAACCTTTCAAGCACTTATTGACGTCAATACTAATAAAAAAACAGATAACTAACTTGTAGTTAAGACTTAACTACTAAGTAATCTCCTCTACCTACCTAACTAATCTACCACCAGTTCGGATTTCGAAAGAGCCTTCGACCACAGAATAAATAATAGTATTCGACTGAGAAGAAGCTGGCATGAAACTCAGGAGGCATTTCTTTTTTCTCCCTCTAAGTAACAAAATTAAAAGTAAAAACATTTTTAAAAAACAAGCATTTCTTTTAATGCGCTAAAAAGAAAAAAACAAACTGTTACTTTAAATCGTTTATTAACAAACTTATAACGTCATTCATTACACAATTTATCCTACTATCCTACTTTCCACTAATATTAAAAACGCGAAAGTTTGTAAGTATGGATGGATGTTTGTTACTCTTTCACGTAAAAACTACTGAATGTATTTGTATGAAATTCGGCATACAGATAGTTTATAACCTGTATTAACACATAGGATACTTTTCATCACGATATTCCCACGGGAACGGGAACCACGCCGGTGGAACCGCGAGCGGCCGCTAGTATGACATAAAAGGTTGTCGCGACTCGCCGCGAGATCATTATCACCACCATCCATTGTCACGCGATTTACACATACTCGTACATGTATGCATAATTCTTCTTCTCAGCTCATTCGGTAACCGGGAAGTGGATCAAAATTGAGTTGCAAAATTACACCCGAACAAAAGACATACATACTCGTACATACATACATTTGCAAGTTAAATCAAAGCTTCTAAAAAGTAGAAGTGAAAATTGCAAATACTATTCGAGTTTCGACCTAAATATATGAGATAGTAGTTTTTTTTTCGAAATTTCAAAGTTGTTACCGTACAAATAGTTGCGTTATGTTATTATATATCTATTACAAAACCTCTGTATAGAAATGGGCAGCTTCCAAACGTCCACTGCTGGGCACAAGCGTTCCAAGCAGGCAGGAACTCAACTGATTTTTTAAATAAGGTATTCGAGTCAATTAACGCCCACCTAACTTGAGGTCACATATTTTTTAATATTATACTGTTAAAATGTGCCATAAAATAAAATAGGATTATTAAACATTTATTTCTTAATTGAAATATACCAAATATGAAGTTTAGTGTTACCATTGCAGATTTTTGTGTTGTACATATCATTTTAAAAACATTGTTTTGGGCGTTATTAAAACGCCATGTTTTATACCGCCCATCTAATAAGTTATTTTTTTAGGAAAGATACAAGGGATTGATTAGTGATTACATATTTAGTAAAACACAATAGTCACGCATTAATGTCTGTATTAGATACAATAAAAATCAATAAATCAACATTAAACATAAAAAATTGACACTTCTCAATACAACTTACATACATAAAACTTCTGTTCTATTAATAATTCGAAAGATTTTTTTAGTTTATACACTAATAATACTTAGAACTAATTGTACAGTGAGATCTTTTTTTAATATTCATAACAAATTCCCTTTCATACTATGGACGTTTCTAAACTGAAATGGCAAAATGTGCCTTGACTATGGGAAAATAACGTCCACCGGTATGAATAATTAGTTAAATCATTTATTCTACTTACCTAAGTAAAACAATAATTATAACAGAGCTCTCATCCCTTCTTCTGTGAATGATTGCCCTCTTTTCTTTTTCGCAGAGCTAGGTCGTGGCATTTAGCTGTTCAGAAGGAAAATAAAAAATGTAAATTTATTTTAATAATTATTCAAGATTTTCTTTATTAAAACAAGTGTAGTTTGAAATTATAATGCAATAAAATTAAGTACCTTTTTAGGGTTTCGTAGCCAAATGGCAAAGAACGAAACTTGGATTCGTCATGTCTGTCTGCCTGTCCGTCCGTATGTCACAGCCACTTTTTTCCGAAACTATAAGAACTATACTGTTGAAATTTGGTAAGTAAACGTATTCTGTGAACCGCATTAAGATTGTCACACAAAAATAGAAAAAAAAACGATAAATTTTGGGGGTTAAATGGCATTTTTTTTATTTGTGTTCTAATCTAGTGACCCGCCATTACAAAAGTTGCCTTACTGGCAAGATCGCAAATAGCGTTGACAATAACATGTAAAATACATACATGTATCTTATAACGTTACAATTTTGTTAAGTATGAAAAACACCCGCTATTAAACAAGTATAAATACGTGTAGGTATGTATGGTATTTATATTGGGTTATACAAACCTCTTTGTTTTTATCCAAAATTACATGTATTCAAAGATTCGAAAACATAATGTATTTTTCGCAATATTCAACGCTAATCGCCTTCGATCAACAATACAATGTTGATCGAAGCTAATCGCAAACCGAACTCCTTGCCGCTGTGATGCTGCATAGATCTTTCTTCGTGAAAGAAAAGAAAAAATTATGCTCATGTATTATTGAAATCGAGTGTACACTGTAAATTTATTGTTACTGCTAATAGGATCTGCGCCAATTTCAGGTACGCCTACGTATTGGTCCGTAAAATTGTCTCCCTTACAGTCTCCTGCAAGACTGGGTACCTATTTGCTTACGTCACATTTTGAGGTGTATAGATGCTGAAAGGACATCATTTATTTATTTATTAAGGTACACAAAAGAAATAGGAACTAAAAAACTGGCTGAGTGCGACTAGGACTCGCGCACGAAGGGTTCCGTACCATAATCTATACAACATTAGACACTATATTATTATAACCATTTTTTGAAGTGAATACCTACACAACTAAATATTCTGTGAATATTTTAAACGTCTACCTGTTGCCGTGATTAATAACAAGCAAAAACTTTATAAAAGTCACGTTTTTTTTGGATAGAAGCCCCCCTTTAATATTTATTTTATTCTATTTTTAGGATTTGTTCTTATAGCGGCAACAGAAATACATCATGTGTGAAAATTTCAACTTTCTAGCTATCACGGTTCATGAGATACGGCCTAGTGACAGACAGTCAGACGTACGTACGTACGTACAGACTTTGGGTACGGAATCCTAAAAATAACAAACAAAGATAATAAATATTATAAGAGCAAAATTTCTCTAAACACAGCTTTCAAAATATTTTTTATTCAATATAAACATTCACAGGCACTTATTGATGTCAATACTAATTAAAAAAGACAGTTAACTAACTTGTAGTTAAGACTTAACAACTAATCTAACTAACTAATCTACTCTTATACCTAACTATCTACAACCAGTTCGGATATTGGGACTTCGACTGAAAAGAAGCTGGCAAGAAACTCAGGAGGCCTTTCTTTTTTCTCCCTCTAAGTAAGAAACTTTACACGATTAATAATAAACGTACGTGTACGCTTAAATTTAACATGTAAGTATGTTAAATTTTATCTAATTCAAAACAATATTCAATAAAAAAACTATAGTCTAAGATCCGAACTACTTAGAAACGACCTTCACCCATCTGTTTAATGGATGATAAGTAGGTATCTTATATCAAATTTAATATAATAGAAAAAATATTATCTCGAGTAGGTTGCCTAAAAAAAACCTGGCCAGACTACGATTTATATAAAATTGAAAAACGACTTTTTTTCTGAATGAATTTCACTTTGGTTGTAAAAGAAAAAAAATGTTATTCTCTGTGTTGTGCAGTGTTATACATTCGTATGTTTTTCGACCTGTAAGTAATGTAGTTTTGCAATTTTGGGGAAGTATTTCCCAATAAAATTTGTTTAAGTACTTAATTCAAAATAAAATATTTTAGTATAGTATTATTATTATTCATTAATATAGTATTCATTTTTCATACTCTGATTCTTGCGGGGCCTTCGAAATCTGTGATATTTTTTCAATATGAAAGTGCTGGCCAAAAATAAATAATATGAATTATGTTACATAGTTATTGTCCATTTGAGTATTTATTATTATGTCATCATCAATCAAGCAGGAGGGGCATTACCGTTGGTTTGATTTGAGTTCGATATTGGTTTCTAGGTATATTTTTTAATGGATGAAGCTTTGTCTAAAGAAATATTAGTGTTTAATTGTAAAAAAAAAAAATCTCGAAAGGTTGCGATGTTGCCGGTTCTCGGTCACCTATTTTAGTTTACGGTTGTATTTTATGTTTTTAATTTTCGGTCACTATTTATAGGGGTATAAGGGGCTCCAAACTACATCTCTCGGAACGAAATGGCTTAGGAGCAATCCACTTCTGCTCGTGGTGTACCCTGCTGACAAACAAACGAGGCACTGGCGATCCACCAACCCGCACTGGACCAGCGCGGTGGATTAAGGTCCAAACCCCTTACTTCAGAAATAATGAACCACAACGAAATACGATGTCCCCAAGTGCTCGGCGACTCGGGGGTGGACGCTGACGACACTAGGCTGATGACCCCAACAGTCAGTGGCAAGATGAATCTCCGGGCGAGGGTATTTAACTGTCAAACGACTACCTAACGCATGCAAAATGGACTTCGATAAATTAAATATTTTAACATATAACGTTCAAACATTAGAGATCAGAAGAACGACTGTTTGAACTAGAAAACGCTTTGGAATATATATACTGGAATATAGTAGGCGTGGCAAAGGTGAGACGAGAAGGCGAAGATACACTAGAACGAACAAAAAATATATTCTACTGCAATTGAGCTAGCGGAGGCCAATCGGGCATAGGATTTCTAGTTTCGAAATGCTAGCAACACAATATATTAGAATTTGTTGCATACTCGGATAAGATTGCACTATCATACAAGTATATTCACCAACATCATCATACTCAGACGAGGAACTCGAAGAGTTTTACGATCTCCTAAACAAGGCATGCGACGAACATCGTGGAACTTGGATGATAGTTTTGGGCGACTTTTATGCCGAAGTGGGTGTAGGAGAATTACAAGACAACCCGTTTGTTGATGTTGATATAGAACCACTGATAAATCTGTCAAACGCAACATACGATGCGACATTAGGAACTTTAATATCAATTTAGTGAAAGCAGCCTTAATAAAAATATTTCATTGAAAGCAGCTAAGCAAGGTATGGAGATGGGAAGGTCATCAATAACAAAACTATAGGACAGAACCGGGATAAAACACGGAAAAATGGCAAAATCCTAAGTATTTGCACGGATTTCTATAGCAGTCTCTATTCAGACCCGGCCACAGGTACGTCAGAATCTTCTGTTGCGTATTCATGCTCCAAAAACATAGCGCCAATAACAGACTTTGAGGTTCACCGCGCGCTATGCTGCATAAAATATAGCAAAAGCCCTGGAGAAGATGGTATCACCACCGAAGCCCTCAAAATAGGCGAACCTGTGTTGCGGTCCTACATTACGGATTATTTTAATTCATTGCTTACGGCATTTTTCCTCCAAAATTCTGCCACTCACACATTTAATGCTTTTTCTGCATAAAAAGGCGAAAATTCCGAAATCGAAAACTACCGACCGGTGAGTCAGATTTCCCATCTATATAAGGCTTTTATCAAGATTATTGAATTCCGCATTTCCAGCGAGCTCGACTTGCACCAGCCACCCGAACAAGCCGGCTTCCGTCGCGGCCTCTCCACCATCTCCACTCGTTAAACCAACTAATTGAAAAGCATTCAGAATTTAACCTTTCCTTATTAACATTTGTTGACTACTCGAAAGCCTTTGACAGCATTACACATGATTGACTTTGACGCCCTCACCAACCAGAATATCCAACCAACTTACGTAAACCTCCTTCGCGTAATCTACAAGAACTGCACCGCCGCGATCAAATTATCATCTACAGGCCCTTTCTGCCGCATTGAGAAAGGGGTTAAGCAAGAAGACCTGCTGTCCCCAAAACTTTTCATTGCTTCTAGAAGAAGTGTTCAAAAAGTTGACACCAAGCTGGGCAAAAAAAGGGTATGTCTTGGGCGAGCGGCGGTTGACAAATCTCCGCTTCGCTGATGACATCGTTCTCTGTTCTCCTTCTCAGCCACAGAACTAGGCTGCATGCTAGACGACTTGAACCAGGCTAGCTTCGGGATTGGACTTGCGATGAATAATTATGTCGAATACCAAATGGATGACTGCACACAGACCAAACGATACGTTGATTCGGTGGAAATCGAATATGAGTATGTGTATCTCGGTCAAATAGTCTCCTTTCAGACGCGACATGCAGGGATGAGTATGAGCAGGCCCTTGTGCGTATCTCTGAGTTGGAAAGGCAAATACATGAGGCTAATTGTAGTATAAGTACTCTAGAACGTGACAAATTACAAGTAACTGCCATACAGAACCAAAGTCTGTTCGATGAGTTAATTAACTGTGCATCTTAAATAGTTTCTGCTTCATTTAATATTAATCCCTTTGGTAACAATTGACTTAAGGGGGTGCCGCGCGATCGCAAAAACTGACATAAGTCTCTTAATGAACTTCAAAGCAAAATGAATAATATTGATATTTAAAATTAGAACAATTCTGCTTGAAGTTTCAGACCTAGTAATTTGATTAGAGCAATGTTTTTATTCTGCGAAATGTACAAAACCATCACGCGCTTGCTTTGTTTAAAAATTAAAATTTACTTTTTAAGATGCTTTTTAAGATGATTTTTTTAGATTTAATATTCAATACAAATATTTTCATGTTAGAATTATTGTTTCATGCTTCGATCAACAATTTCATGCGTAAAATTAAGAAAGTTGCCGAAAAAAATGTTTTTAAGAGTCATTAGATTTATGACAGACATTTAGACATAGCTCTGGCAGTAATAAAGATCAGTCAGTTAACTGACGTTGATACATCTAGATTAGTTTATTTTAGTTACTTTCATAGTATAATGTCGTACGGCATTTTACTGTGGGGAAATGCTGTCGATATTCAAACAATCTTTGTCTATAACCTAAAGGCTGTTGACTCTCTTAGAGAGAGATTTAAGGATATAAATATAATGACAACTGCATCACAATACATTTATGAAAATGTTATGTACGTTCATAAAAATATTGAAATGTTTTAAAAAAACAGTGATATTCACAAATTAAACACTAGAAGTAAGAACAAATTAGCAGTACCTTATACTAGGCTCCATAAAATAAATAATTCTTTTAAGGGTCTGTGCGTAAGATTTTACAACAAAGTACCAAATGATATTGAAAAATTAGATCTTAATAAATTTAAAATCAAAATCAACGAAAAGCTTTTTATAAAGTGTCAGATTACACAGAAGACAAAACAGCTTGGATCTGAAACGCTCCAAGTACTCCAACAGCTATTTCTAATTGTCTAAAATTAATTGATAATTACATTGTATTGTAGTTTTGTATTGCATCATTTATTATTTTTTTAATTCTTATTTTGTATTTAATGACCTGGTAACGACATATTCAATTTTTTGGAAATGTCGTTGCTTCTGTGCGCTGTGATTTCTTGCTCCCGTTCTCTGCCACCGTTAAAAATGACGTCCTGAATGGGTGATAGGTTAAAAAAGATTTGGATGATTCAAAATACTTATTAATTGAGTTTATTGATTAAATATATTTTGACTTTTACTTTGACTTTCGCAAAATAAAAAGGTTACTCGTCGCACTGAAAACGCCTGGAGGAGCTATTGGTCGATGAAACATCTGATGAAGGGCAATTTGCCGCTGTGCCTAAAGCGCAAACTCATGGATGTGTGCATTCTCCCCATCCTGGTCTTTGACGGCTCAGCGGAGGTCTAGACTCGAGGTGTGCCAGCGGGCAATGGAGCGCAGTATATTGGGTGTCCGCCTAACGGACCCCTCTCCTTAATTCACTAAGTTTTATTTGTACTGGCAGCTCGAGGTCAACCGTTAGGTTATGCAAGAAGTGCCAGACGTCCCTGCGCCAGTAGAACACTCGCGCAGCAGACCATCTGCGTTAGGTCTTGACGCCAAATTAGTGCTCTCCGAAGCGCGCTCTTCATTCGGTACTCATAAGACTAGTGTCTCGGGAGAGTCTTCCCGTGAACACGTGTAGTTCACTGCCTATTGTCCAGATAGGTAACCGGAGCTGTCGAGCTCTCTCACTTCTTGTTGCACGAAGGGCATAACTCGCAGTTGCCACTGCTAGGGTCGTCGACTTTAAAGTCGACTCCCAAGTGTCCACCTTGGTAGCAGAGTAGTAAGCACACTCACTTCTCGGAACCCATCCAGGCGCCTAGCCAGTTCCCACGTCCTACGCGGCTGGCTGGACCGGAGGCTACGGCATCTAGGAGGCCGCCTCTACTAGTTATCCAGACTAGTACCGGAGATGTCAACACCAATGTCCAATGAGAACCACCGGACAAAGCTGCCAACTATATGGGAAACTCACGTTCCCCGCAGAACTTTTTGCTTCTGGCCCCTCAGAGACCGCTACTAGGCCCCGCTCGCTGTGCGCGAGTTTGGAAGTCCTGTCACACAATACTAAGACAAACGAACATTCCCAAGCTCTACAGCTAACCACGAGCCACTACGAGTCCAACCCACGTCCGAATCCCGTCGGAGGCGCCGGTCAAGGCACAACCAGCGGGGCTTGAACCGGAACCCCGTAGTACCCCTGAAAACACAGCCGGACCCGTAGTTCCAGCTGCGATACCCTATCTATCGGGGTCAGTAGATAGGAATATCGGGGTCAGTAGATAGGAATATCGGGGTCAGTAAATAGGGAGTTTCGTATACGGTCCGCCTAACGGACCGTATAAGAAACTCAATTTTGCGCTCAAGGCCCAAAACTCAGGACGTCTCTCAAAAATCTGCCCAACTCAAATGGAATTGGGCCGGGCCAGAAGAACTTTAGGCCAAAGCCACTACCGTTTGGGTACCTTGCAATGCTAGAAGGCGACGCGGCAGACCGAGGCGAATATGGCGTGACGAGGTGGACGCATATCAGCCAGATTGGAGCACTGTGGCGGTGGACAGAAAAAAGTGGAAAGAAGCAGGGGGGCCTTTGTTCTGCAGTGGGACAGAATAGGCTGACAATAACAATAATATTTAATGCTTTTCTAATAACTCTTATTCCAATGAAAACAAACTTCTTCATACCGTTTTAGAACAAAAGAAATTCGTTTAGGAAAGTTTCGAATTTAAGATCGGTTACGCATAAGATATTATGATTTAAATTTATTAGTTTATTTGCCACTTTTCGACTAGATGGCAGAGAAGTAAAAGCTCCGCAAAATCGCATCTAGTTATCCGATCACCAAATAGTTAAACATAACACCAAATATTTAACCAATTTGAATGAAAATTCGACTTATTTTGAGGATACATTGACAACATTTTTATTTACCAAACCATATACAACGTTGTATGTAACTTACCTTGCAAAAATTAGCGCTCACTATTTTTTTGCTAATCTAAATGCACATTTGCACTGCTTGACTTTCGAAAAAATTAAATAGTAATAATGCTGCTAATTAAGGTAGATGTAGGGTGGGTCGATCTCCAAAACGGACGTATTCGTGTGATCGCTCTGGTGCTTTTCAGATATTGATTTTTAATGGTAATTATGTATCTCATTAAGAAGAATGATATTCAAATAGTACATTTTTACTATTGGCCTTCAATTTACACAAACAGTTATGGAAATATTTAAGATCAAAAAATTTTGCGACCAGAGCAATCATAATTGGTGCCAGAGCGATCATAAATGGTGAAATCAGTAAAACAAAAAAATTAATATTGATAAAATATTATTTATTTAGCCGTTTTCAGTCATATTCAGTGTACGTGTAACAAGATTATATGTAAGAGAAATGTATTATTTCAGAAAAAGGTCAAGGAATATTATCAGTCATAGTCATCATATCAAAAATGCGGAATATTTTGTATAAAATAATTGCAAAAATAACAAATTAACATTATTATAAAAATCAACTTTTGGCTTAGTTTCATTTATTTGAACTTAATGAAATCACTTCTAGGTAAATGAGACAAAATTAAAAAACTTTTGAAATCAACCATTAATACCTACAGTCTTTTGACGTGACAACGTCTTATAAATTGGTTTGCCGGGTGACACTTCAAGAAACTGCGTTACGCTCCGCTCACGTTATGCGCTCACAATGAGAGCGAGTGAGAGGCACGCGTCCCTTCCACTCGGGCATGGTTAGCCCGCCTAAGATTTTGTTAATATGAAATTCAGTGCGAGATTCTTTGTATAAATTAATGTTTTAAATATAATTCTTTGTATAAATAAATGTTTTAAATTATTACTATTATTTCATCCTTCTTCCTACTATACGAATGAATATTCACATTAAAATTATTTTACCACTCAAAGTCGTTGTCACGTAAAACTTTCGCCCGTATACCGACTTTACAGGCAACCAATTTTTTAAGTTATAAAATGACTTAGACTCATTAAATATTAGTTATTAAAAAGTAATTAAAGAAACTTAACGTTTATAAAGAATAAGATAAAATTCTTAAAAATAAACAATTTATAAACGTAACTTTGTATTTGTAATCATAATGCTTAATAGGACTTAGAATCATGACTAAAATAACAGTATTTTCAAGATTATCGAAGAGATTTGTAATGATCACATTTTCCTTAACTATAATATATTTAGTGGAAAGTAAAGAATTAAAAAGAACAACACAAAGTAAAATGCAATTCAGATGATCAGATCAGATTAAAATATTGTTTGCAAATTATAAAAATACAAATTTTAACACCAAGTAAAAAAATACAATTTCTATAAGGCTTAGTTGATCAACAAACTAAGAAAATAATAAAGAAACAGTAACTTATATTATGCTGCGGAAACCTTAATGTAAATTTTTGGTGCAAATTCTGTAAGTTATCATTTAAATACTTAGCGCTTTTGCTTTTTTATTTTTTTTCTAGTTATAAACTCGTTTTTACTAGACGTCATGCAGCTAATATCGTCATCTTCAAAAAACAGTTTTATATGTTTTATTTACTGAATATTTATTTCTTGTACGTTATCTTTGTTTGGAGTTAAACCCAACATTTTTCTTTCTAAACGTTTACCTTCTTTACTTTCTTCGATTAACAATACTTGTTGTTCGAAGTTTACTTTGATTTTTAACCTGTTCAACTGTCTTCTAATACGTTCATTACTTATTTTCAACTCTTGAATTTTTTGATCTTTTAGTTTTAATTTCCTATTAGCTCTATACTTCATCTTTCTTAATAATGCTTTCCATGGCGAGGTTTTTTTGGAACTGACGATATTACATGTTTACTGAATATATCTAGACTTTTTTGTGACGTATGTGATATGTTGCTAATTGAGCTTTGTGGACTACCGGCACCGATGCTGGAGGAAGCACTGCCAATGCATGTTAGTTCGTTCGTTCGTTCAGTATCTTGCGATAGCCGCTGAGATCTTGTTATTCTTCTTAGTCTACTAACCGGTGACGCGGGTGAATCAAAATAAGATAATTGTTCGTATTCTTTAAAGGTCGCTGGAAGACAGGAATTTGTCTGAGAATGAACTTGTACACGATTAATAATGTTAAACTCATTTTCAACATCTTGTGTTACAGTTTGCAGTATCTCTCTATGTTTTGTTACATTGTTGGTGCTTATGATTGGAGATGATTGAGGAAAATTTGAAAGAGGATCACGGTTCTCAGTTATATAGATTCATTATTTATTGGGAGCTCATCAGAAGCTGTTAATATATCCACTTTTCTCTTTAAATAATATCGTCGAGAACTCTGCCTACTTTTCTTTCTACGAACCTTTTGCTGGCTTGGAGTCAAATTACTCATTGGTAGTACTGTGCCCCGAGCTTTTTTCTTTGGTAACTCTCTCTTGACTTTAAAAGCCATTGTGCGTATAGATCTGG
Organism: Scoparia ambigualis; assembly: GCA_963921215.1. Classification (NCBI taxonomy): domain Eukaryota; kingdom Metazoa; phylum Arthropoda; class Insecta; order Lepidoptera; family Crambidae; genus Scoparia; species Scoparia ambigualis. The sequence goes on along the minus strand of OY992508.1, from coordinate 11,511,174 downwards.
ATCATTTTTTATCTTGGCCATTCTACGACGCCAATTTCTTCTTAAGACGTTTTTCTTCAATAGATAATTTATTTCGAGGTATTTCAATCTGCAACAATAGTTGCCATTAAATTTTAGAGATGAAAGGGTTACAGTTGTGGTTAGCTAAATGCCAATATAATAATATCATCAAGGTAAAATACGTCAAAATCTGTTTATGGGTTAAGGTTACCCAAAGAAACCCAGGAAAGGTTATAAATTAAAGGTTATATGCATAGTTCATCGTTTGTCATAGTTACAGTCCGGAACTACTACTTAAAATACATTTATAACGTACAATTAATGCAAAATATCATCGCTCTGGTCTTTTTGGACAGAGCAATCATAGCCATTGCGATCAGAAAAAGTCACAAAATCATAAATATAGCCGAATTTAAAAGCAGTAGAAAGTTGTGATTACGTCTCATAAAAAACATCATAACGATCACTTAATTCACATAACAAACACATTCACAAGCTTACTATTTAATTTAAATAACGTGCCATAACAATCACGAAATTCAAGAACCAAATCCAGAGCAATCATAAACTTACCTTCGTAATGGTGGAGCGCGGGAACATGGCACACAGGGCCCTGATTCTATATCGCAATCTAGATTCCACACCTAAATCTTACCGTTTACAAACCACGTCATTCTCGTGTCTTGCCTACGTCTTGCCACGGTAAGGAATCGAGGTAACTCTATTCTGTAAATTTCTGTATGATCCAAGACACTTTATCTATGGAACATTACGATGTCACACTTGCGCTCAGAAATCAAATTCTAGTTTATCTGACCGTGATGTTGGTACTTGGCAAAAACATGTTTTTGTAGATGAAAATGTTGTTATAACTTGTAACTATACGTTTTATTTCATGTATAAAGGTTTATAAAAAAAAGTCAAACCAATTGCTTTTAAAATAAGTTTCTTTGAAATACTCTTACACAAAACTAAGTAGTAAGACAGTTTTTGAACGTTTGTTTGTTATGATTGAAAGTTTCGAAAAACTTTTACAATAATAATTTTACAATCAAATATCGTGTACTTGGGTATAAAAAGAATTATTAATTTAAAAATAAAATGTATAAAAAGAAAAAGCGAAAAATAATTGCATATATTTTTATTTCTACAAGATCACAAAATATGTACCTACTTACATTAATTATTTATAGTTATTTGTATCACTTATCAAATATTGTGTTATGTTTATTGTTACGAAATATCAATAATTGTTTACCTTTTGAAGTTTTTTTGCAGAGCTTTGTAATAAAACACCGAAATAATCTATAGTCACAATGATTCCGCGCGGTAAACAAACGTGGAATTTTTGACAGTTCTAGTCACGGCAACGACGCGTTCATTCGGCAAGGTTTCGTTCAATTGTCTTATAGAATACGTATATGGAAGATATCGTAACATTTTAAGAAATTGACGTGGTTTTGAAACAAGGAATCGTAATGTTGTCATACAGAATCAGGGCCCAGATATCCTCCTCGGCGGTTAGACCACTACTGGATTTGCCCCGCGGGAGGGGAACAGAGTGTCTATAACGCCTAACTAGGGATGAGCGCGACGTTTTACCGCAGCGCAGAGCGATGAGATAAAATGCCCGGTCACGATTTTAAATTCAAATTGTGGCAAAAGTATTGTTAATATAACTCAAAATATTTTATTACTATGAAGATTAACTATTTTTTATGTAATCTAAATAAGTTGTTTCATATGAATCTTCTCATTAAAAAGTTAATAAATGTTTTTTTCCTTCAATCGGGAGTTGGGTCAACCCAGAGCGATCAGGATTTTAGGGTTTAAGATATTTTTTTTAATATTTAAAATAAACTTATACATAATATTTGCCTTGTATCACGTAGATTAGACACCGAACTGTATATAAAAAATATTTTGAAAACGTTTTTCAATTTTAAAATGGGTTTATCCAGCCCGACACGAAAAAAAATGCCTCTGGAGATCGACCCAGGTACATTTCAAAATATTAGAAGTTCCTTTCCAAATTCCAAATCCATTTAGTAGTTTTTACGTGAAAGAGTAACAAACATACACACTCACAAACTTTCGCCTTTATAATATTAGTGTGAAGTAGGAAGTAGGATTAGCAGGATTAATAACAATCTATTTTGTGACAAAAACCGCCGGGCGTGCATGAAAAGATTGATGGATTTGAATGAAGCGAAAGAAGTTTGTAAGGACCGTAGCAGATGACGATCTGTAGCCTCTGCCGGTTACCTATCATAAATTCGAAATTTGCCTGTACGAATTTTATTTGGTCGAAAACGTTTTGTAATTTTTTGTTTTCCATAATTTTCTTTTTACCGAAAACACAATTTACAAAGTTTTGAAATGCCGATTATCAATTGTTATTTTTTTCAAAATCTCTATATTTTGAAAACCCACTCAACGTTTGGCCGAAGCTATTAATGCTAGACGATTCATTTTCCAGAAAAATATTTCCAATATTATTAAAATACAACATTTCAAATAATTGAAATCCATAATATCATCGAACAACTTGTAATCGTAGTAACTTTTAAGCATGCAAACAAGCATGCAGCATGGAAGCAAGCATGCACTACGCAAGCAAGCATGCAGCATGCAAACAAGCATGCAGCATGCAAGCAAGCATGCAGCATGCAAGCAAGCATGCAGCATGCAAACAAGCAGCAAGCTCCGGCGGTCCTACGCAAGCTTATCGTCGCAGATGGCTTACGCTCACCGCCGCGGCTGAGGCTGGCCGGCGGAGCCGGCCAGCAAGCCGAAGCTGAACGTTGGGCGTTGAACCCATCTGCTCCTCAGCTCGCGGGCCGCCTCGTCCCTCCGCGCCTACGCGAGCTTGAATTACACTCTAGCGTAGGGCAGACAAGACTACGTGGAGTCGGTTTTGCCGCGATTCGTTTCTGTCACTGACTTTTGAAAAACAATCTTACCGGAAACATAAAGTATTAACTTTTTAAGACATTTAAGATTATTCACCTAATAATATGAATTTATGAAAAACAAAAAAAAACTGAGTTTGAGTATGATATTTTAGAGGAAAAGTTAGTTCGAATTTTAATACTTCTAGATATTAAATTTATTGTAAACAAAACATCTTCCAAAAGAAAAAAAGTAGTTTTGATAATCGGCTAATAGTTTTTCTGGAAAATGAAACGTATGTATGATACCTTTATGGATTAACAAAATTATGTAAAAGCAACGATCTGGTATTTAAAACTTCGTCATACCGTTTTTGAACAATTGAAATTCGTACCGGAAAGTTTCGAATTTATGATAGGTTACCCCTCTGCCTCTGTATGTATTTTGTGCCACTGAAGGGCGAATGCCTTCCTTTCTTCTATCCATTGTACTTTAATTGTGGACGTAAATAATTAATGTGTGAAAGTATAAGCCCGTATAGTTGAATTACTGAAAAGCGGTGAGGAAAGTTTTGTCAAACAGCTGTGCGGACAAAGCCCGCATGCGAAAGTGTAAACAGTAAACACACAAACAAACCCAGCCATTAGTGTGTCGGCCTTCGAATGAGTCCATAGTTTTTATGACCGCAACGCTTCATTCTCAATAAACATCGTTACTTCAAGATCTTTTTCTGTAATAATAATAGACATTGCTTTTGTACTACACATTGTACGCGGCGCGACTATTTTAAATATTCAAGGTTGGAAAGGCTGTTTCTTGTCAACCACGGTTGACTTCTGGGCAGAAAAATATTCTTGCAGAGCCCATTCATATAATAACCGCCCCTGTGGTCTAGTGCTAAATGTCACGCCTTATCAACCTCACTAACAATAAAAAATAAAAAAAATCGTCTACCTGACGGACGCCGGCGCGCCACGTCATGACCGCCCCTTCAGGTCTATCTACTCACCATAGTGGATAGGGGTGGATGGGTTTTGCAGCTGAAACTAAGGGTTCAACTGTTTGATTCTCAATGATACTACGGAGTTCCGGTTCATGCCCTCGGCGGGCCTTTGCGGCCTTTGAGGGCACGTCCGGCGGCAGGATCCGAACGTGACTTGGACTCGTAGTGACTCGTGGTAAGCTGTAGAGATTGGGAATGTTCGTTTTGCCCATGGCAGTATGTCAGACAGGGTTTCCCAGTCGTGCACAGCGAGCGGGACTTAGAAGTCGTCTCGGTGGGGCCTGAGTCGAATCTCTGAGGCGGTTTAATGATTAGGCCAATATTCCCCTCTCCCCCTCGGACCTCGACTGCGAGCTGACGTGTCCTAACTGTTATTGCTTTATTTTTAACAACTCAAAATAAAAAAGTAAAATTTTAATTCACGACAAATAAATAGGAGTGCATAAACCGCGAGGAGACTACGCGAATCTACTGTTTCGGACCTCTGCTCGGCGGCTGTTTGTGTGAGTGAACATTCTTAATCCCTCACTGGCGCGCTGTTAACATAACGCAACCTACAGCCGAACGCGCACATTGATACGCTGCGAGCGCACTGCGCCTGAGTTGCTAACACCGCCTGATACTTTATGCCACCCTGGTACTACGGCCGAACGCACGCATTGTTTCGCCGCGGGCTACAAGCACCTACAAGCGCCTGAGTGCTAACACCGCCTGATACTTTATGCCACCCTGGTACTTCTCAGCGTTGGAGCGCTCTTGGCTACGAAACGAAACGAACTTCTCCGTACTTTATGCAAGCTTTGTACATATTAATATAATTTGAAGATATGAATGAACCATGAAACATTAAAATACTATATACTATACTTAATACTGCACCTCGTTACGTCAGGACTGCTGCATTAAACCTCCCTTGCTATTATACCGCCCTGGTACTTCTCTGCGTAGCAGTTTTCTTTGCTACGGGCTTGAATGTATCCAACGAACGCTTAAGACTGGTAAAGAGACCTCTCCGTTTTTTATGAATGCCTAGTACAAACTGTTGAAATTTGAAGATATAATTTGACTATAAACTAAATTATAGTTATAATTTATATGTTATGCTTAAGCTCCTGTGCAGTCATAACGTCCTAGTAACCTCCAGCAAGGGATCAAGTGCGCTGACCATCCTGAACACAGCAACGCAGTGTAGAACTTCTTCCGTTATTATATGCTACCCTGGTGGACAAGTCAACTTATAGTGCACAAATAAATAAATATATAGATAAAATATAAACATAATAAAACTATATTGATTAATATAATATGCCTTTAAAACGTTCCCCGCCAAAAGCTACACCGACTCAAGAATTTCTTACTCCGATAAGCGTGCGAACTGCAAAGAATAGTGATCACCAAACCTCCGAATCCGAATCTGACCAAGGTCAATTAACTAAAAGCATACAGAACGTGACCAACCGAAATCATAAACGCAAAGCAGTCTGTTCTCCCCTTCAAGATCAAGACAAACCAAACCAGAACATGGATACGTTTATGTCTGAGATGCGTACTTTAATTAACAACCTTGCACTACAACAAGAAAAGAGCTTTGATGAAATAAAATTGACTATGGAGGAGCAGGCGTCGGATATAAGGGAAAGCATAAATTTCTTGTCAGCAAAATACGATACCATGAAGGCAGAGATATCAACTCTAAAAGAGGAAAGAAGGGAAGATAAAAAACATATTGAAGAGTTGGAGGGTAAAATTGAACAAATCGAAAGACGCGTGCGCTCCACTAGCCTGGAAATCAGAAATGTCCCCTTCTTGGAAGGAGAAACAAAAATAGACCTGGCAAACATTTTTGTAAAATTGAATCGGACAATGAATGTGCCCATCCAACTAACAGAAATAAAAGATATCTTTAGAATTAATACTAAAAAATCAGGTAGAATCATATTTGCGGAACTCACCACCGTTTTGTCAAAGGACAAAGTTATTGAGGGCTATAAAACCTACAACAAGGGCCAAAATAAGCTCAAAACAACAACTCTAAATATGAAAGGACCTGAAGTACCCATTTACTTAGCTGAAAGCCTGACGTCGTACTCTAATAAGCTGTTTTACCTCGCGAGAAAATTTAAAGCCGAATGCAACTATAAGTTCTGCTGGGCTTATCATGGACAAATATTTCTTCGAAAAGATGAGGGAATGCCGAGGATTCGCATTAATGATGAAAAAGACCTTATGTCCCTTGCCCGAGCAGAATGACTAGTTGTATTGCGCCGCGTTTACTACTCTAATGGTTTTTTGTTGTTTTGTTTTTTCATATATTGTTTTTTGGAATCTTATCTTAAATTTGTTATTAGCTATCTTTTACATATCATGTCTTTAATATCCCAGTATACTCTTATTATTATTTCTAGACCTAAGTTTAATACAAGTGTAAATTCAACCGTACACTTACAAACACATACACACTCACTCGCATACACAAACTCATTAACACACTCCCATTCACAAAACCTAACATACACTAACCAACTACTATTTACACTAAGCAACACTACTCGTATAGCCAACGAAATTATGGTAATCTCCTTTAATTACCATTTATTCTGGATTATTACTATACCTAAAATCGAAAATGGATAGTGTCGAGGATATCAATATCGAGCTTGACCGTATCTCGGTCTCAGAGGCTAGCAACTGTTTAATAGATGACTGTGTGGCATTGTCCAATACACATCGCCATGCTCTTTCCATCCTAAGCCAAAACACTAGAAGCATAAACCGCAATTTTCCTAACCTTCTCACCCTTTTACATCGTGCTAACATTACCTGGGATTTTATCGTTTTAACGGAGTGCTGGTTGTTAAACTCTCCTCCTATCCCACCTCTTGATGGATACGGGTTCACCTCTACCACCCGGCACCTTACACAAAATGAAGGAGTAGTCATATATTACCGCGAAAACGATAAAATCACTGCTATCGAGCCCAGCCTAAGTGACGCAAACTGTCTTGTTATCATTTTAAAACCAGATACAGCCATCATTGCAATATACCGCTCTCCCGCAATCTACAATGTGACTAACTTCTTACACTCTCTATCTGAGCTTCTTCAAAATTACTCATCATTTAAAAATTTAATAGTTACAGGCGATATAAACATTGACATTAAAGACAATAACACAGATTCTCGTGCCTCAGAATATTTAACAATGGCCGCGTTTCATGGAATGCTCCCCGCACACACATTACCCACTCGAAAACGAAACTGCCTTGATCACGTTCTTTTAAGGACAAAAAATCCTGCTTATTGTTATGTTGCTAATGCGTCGGTTACGGACCATGACGCTGTAATACTTTTCCTGGGCTCAACATATAATCGGCATAAAATGAACTCGTATAAAACTAAAACACAATTGGATTATGTAAAACTTGAAAAAGATCTTAATAATCTTGATTTTAATACTATGTATAACCTAAAATGTGTAAACGAAGCTACAAATTACTTTATTGGCTCCCTCAACCGTTGTCTTGCCGCTAACTGCACACTTAAGCCGGTGTCAAATAGAAGACGACTAACAAAACCATGGATGACTGCAGGACTTCTAAAATGTATGAGAAATCGAGACCAACTGCATATCAAATATAAAAAGTCACCTGATAATGAAATAATAAAAACAACATATAAAAGATATAGAAATCACTGCACCGCGATACTCAGAAGGACTAAAAATAATTATGAAAAATCTTTAATAAAATCTGCACAAAAAGATACTAAAAAGCTATGGGATGCAGTGAAGACCATAACTTATACACAAAAACAAAAAACATCAGCAACCGACTTGCTATCCCCTACTGACCCTCTATCATCAGTTAATGACGCAAACAAATTCTTTGTAAACGTTGGTAAAACACTAGCACAAGCAATAGACACCTGTAATAAAGACAGAGCACGAACCCCTATAAAACGCAACTCATCCATTATCAACACCTTTTTTCTTACCCCTACTGATGAAACGGAAACTGAACTAATAATAATGGGCCTGCGATCTGACTGTGCAGTGGGTTCCGACGGTATTTCTGGATCATTTCTAAAAAGATTTGTTAAAGTTTTGGTCTCCCCCATTGCATTCCTTTCCAACCTAGCCTTTGAAACGGGAGTATTCCCGGATGCGTATAAGGTGGCAGTTGTTCACCCTATCTACAAGGGTGGGGATAGAGACAGTGTGAATAACTATAGACCTATTTCTATTCTGCCAAATCTATCGAAAATTTTGGAGAAACTATTGAATAAAAGACTTGTTACCTTTCTAAATTCACAAAATATCTTATCATCAAATCAATACGGATTTCGATCAGGTTTTTCAACAAACGACGCGGTCTTAGACCTAACAAATAGGGTGGTGACTGAATTGGACGGCAAAAACAAAGTAATTGGAATTTTTTTGGACCTTGCTAAGGCGTTCGACACGGTCTCTGTCCCCATTCTTCTCACAAAGCTCGAAAATATGGGCATCAGGGGCACTCAGTTGGCCCTCTTCCAAAGCTATCTAACAGGACGGCGACAATGTGTTAAGATTGGTGATTGGGTCAGCGGTGAGCTTTCACTTACTTACGGAGTTCCTCAGGGCAGTGTCATCGGCCCTACTCTATTTCTGTCATATATAAATGACCTTTGTAAGTACGCCCTTCAAAATGGAGAAATTTTCACTTACGCCGATGACACTGCCCTCATTTTTCGCGGGAGGACATGGTCAGAAGCCTTCGGTCATGCGCAGACGGGCTTTGAACAGATCTCGAAATGGCTAGCTAAAAACTTACTAACATTAAATGTAAATAAAACAAAGTATATAACTTTTTCTCTTAATAGCTCTGGCCAACCACCGTCTGAATCTTTTACTATTAAGGCACACAACTGCAAGTCTAGAGGGGACCCTTGCAGTTGTCCTAGTCTCACTAGCACGGACTCCATTAAGTATCTTGGCGTACAAATTGACTATAGACTAAAGTTCCACCATCATATTGACGCACTCTCATCCAGAATTCGTAAATTAGTTTTTATTTTTAAGAACTTGCGCCATATTGCGGACAAATCAGTGATAAAACTGGTGTACCAGGCTCTTTGTAAATCGATAACATCTTACTGCATCATCTCCTGGGGTGGTGCTGCTAAAACCTCACTTTTAAAATTAGAACGGGCGCAACGCGCAGTACTGAAAGTAGGTTGGGGTCTCCCCTTCCTATATCCGACTACTGACCTTTATTCTACTTGCAGAGTACTAACAGTCCGACAACAATTCATTTTAAATATAATAATGAAAACACATTCGCTCACCCCTTATGACCCACATAAATTGGCAGGCAAGCGACGAAAACACGCTGTCTGTCCCTCTGGTTCCCTTACTACTCGTCTCGCGCGCGGAAGTTTTTTGCATCTTGGTGGTTTCGTTTACAATAAACTAAATAAGATCCTTAATTTATACCCTAAATCCCGAAATGAATGTAAAACTATAGTTTCCAATTGGCTCCTTCAACAAGATTATGATAGCACGGAAAGTGTAATAACCTTATAACACTCCGTCTTAATTGGGACACATACACCCACTCACACACACACATTCACACACACACACACACCCACACACACACACACGCTTTCACACACACTCACATTTACACACACAACACACACACATATTTAGGGTAGTCTTCTCTACTATGTAGTTAGCACTTAATCATAAGATATACGAGTATGACTATAAGTATCGTACACTAGTCCACTCCGAGGTGGCAGAGAGCCTGGTGATCTGTAACACAGGTTTTGTAAGAAACCAGGTATAGACTCCAGCTCTCACAAAGGTTATGTGAACTATACTTGTAATTAGTAGTAAGTTTAATTGTAACTACCTTTGTGGAGAAAATAAACTTTTTATTATTATATTATTATTATTATTATTATCCATCAATTGATGATGCACAGCAGTGTCACATTTATAGGCTTATCACTTAGCTTCTTCGATCCACAATACCAACTAGATAACGCGTCACGTACAAAATCAATGATAAATTCTGTCCACGTGAATAAATACTTTTTCCTTACTAAATTATTACTCCTGTCACAAAGACTTCACCCAACTAACAATATACCCTTATAAAATTAATGTATAAGGTCCATACTCTTATAATTGTTTTAAAATAGCAAACAATATATCAATGAACCTTATAATGGTACTTTATAAGAAGATTTAGCTAATACTACCATTATTCTTGTAATTTAGTTGGGTAATAAATCCAAATAATATAGCCATAATAAGGGTTCAAAATGTGGCATTGTTATAGGAGCTAGTTATATGGCTTTTTAGCCTTATAACATTCAAAAGCTATGTAAAGGTTTCTAATAGGGCCAATTATTCTTATAAAAGCAATGCACAGAGTAACTACATTGCTTTTTAATTTATAGGAGCATTTTATAAGATGTTTATATGACAAAATAGTAAAAGCATTTTATATAGTCTTTATAAGAATGAAAGCAAACCATATTCGATTACATATTATTTATAAGAGCGTTATTCTCTAGATGACTAAATTCAAGTGTTCTATATAACTTTACAAAAACATGGTTCATCATGGTTGAAATAATCTAGCTGTTACGAAAAACAGCCACGGGTTCCGTCGCCTTACTAAATCCATTGAAATTTTGGTGTAGAGATTTAACAGAGCAGCAGCCGACTTGGCAGTAAAAATCATCATTTCCTTCATATAACTTTTAACGATTTATTTAAAAATATTACAGCACGTAATTAGACGATTAGGCGCGTATTGATAGCTAGCTGGCTGGCTGCTGAATAACGTCCGTCTATTACTATTATTAATGCGTTTTCTTAATTTCTTGTTTTAATAGGTTGGGACAAATTACACTTCTATAACTTCGGCTTTATCAGGCAAAAAATATTGAAATCCTGCAAAAGAAATAAGGATTAAATTATGAACAAAACAGTAAAGTAAAATTTACCTTGTAAAATAAATAAAAATCTTCGATCAATAAAATAAATGTGGGTACGGGATTTTACTGGTGAGAAAAGAACCCTAAATATATACAAAATGGCAGTAGCATAAGCTTAAGTTTCCTTATAAATGAGGTGCGATTCCTTTTCCCCTTATAATAGCCATATTAAAAACATGAATAAATAATTACCCATTTTTGTATAACAAAACAGCCAAAATTCAAGGGCGCGTTGATAATATAACACACTGCGTACCACATTTTGCCATGCATTTGAATTCCCACACCGTTTTCACTATATACAAGCACATATTCAGTAACAACAAAATAAATTATAAACTTACTGTTCTTGTCATTAAAATGGTTGACGCTGTCACTTTAATTTTTCGCTAAGCTTTTACGAAAATGTAAATCACTATCCATAATACTTATTATAGAATCATACATGTGCAAACAGCTTTATAAAATACTTTGCTTTGCTAGTATAAATTTTACTCCCTTGTTGCTGACCATAATAAAACACGTATAAGAAGAAAAAGCTAATAATAATTCCACTATAAGGTGGGTATAAAGTTATTGTCCTTATAATTTGTGCCCAAACGCAGGTTTATAAGAGACAATACGGCTATTAAAAAGCTATTAATTTTGGCAATCTAAGCCCTTATAAGAATCATTTTTGTTAGTTGGGCAATAACATTTAGTGGTAAATTAACCGTAATGAGCAACAAATAAAGTACTGTTTTCTGTTATTGCCTTGCGAGAAAATAAGAAAGTGGGCTGTTATTTACCATAAAGTTACTATACCTAGCGGAAAGGTATAGTAACTTTATGTTATTTACCGAGACATGTTTTTAGCGCCGACCTGGCATCTAGTTGTATTGTTGATCGAAGCCTAACTTAATATTCTACCTATGTACTATTTTTAATGAAGTTGACTTTCCAATGAAAATCCACAGAGCATGTCACATTTCATAAAATTTATAATTAAATCCTTTTCACAATTCCACAGCACACGCAAATATTAATGAGCATTACGTTGTTCCCCAGAGGGTTCACGAGGCGCACACTAATGAGTTTGTCGTCCGCCGACTTCTGTCCGACTCGCGTCCGGCCACCGTCCGACCAGCTTACGACCTGCCTCCTACTCCCATCCTTCTCTCGTCCGACCTGCCTCCTACTGCCGTCCGACTTACGTCCGGTTGCCGTCCGGTTGCCGCTGTTCCGCCGCCAGTAGCGCGTTATGTGCTACATCTGCAACTGCTTTGGATGGTTGCTAGATCTTATACAGAGGTATGTGTTTAACATATTAATTTAAACTAAGTACCTACTTATTAAACAATCTTAGCGTGCCAACCAACCCGCTATGGGTTCAAATTACAAGTACTAAGTGCCACGCGCCCGTGGCGGGTTTGCACAATTTTGGGTTTGGTTTTTATAATGTGATAAATACGATAGAGCATATATTACCGTGTTACCTGCACTAACGTCAGATAAAGAAATAAGCCAGCGATATATACCCTTTTCACTCTAGGACGCGTTTATTGAACTTTACAGCGGGAATTTCAAAATTAGTGATTTTGCTTTTTTCGCGCGGTTTCTCTTGGCACGATGACTTTTTAGACAAATATTATAGTCTTTTTACAATTAAACTATCTTATTGTTATTGTTTTCTGTAAATATAGTAAATGCACTATCGAATGATAGTAAAATACTTTGTTCACAGTGTATAAATATTTTTTATTTGAATATTTTGTGACAATTTTTTTTTTATATAGATGATGTGATTATCTCTCTTTAGTATTTATACGCATATGTTTTACGTACACCGTTAATTAGATATTGTAATAGATTATTTCATTAAAATACCATAAATATTCAGTTTTGTACATGTTTTCAAGCAAGAAATAGCTCAATCGTTGTTTTCAAGTACCAGGTGTCAAATTTCAAGTCGCCATTTTGAATATTTGGCAACTAACGGCATCGCGAAAAAAAGTTCGGCAGCAGAAGGGTTATGAGACCCCCTCACACTGGCGTCTTTCGAGCGTCAGCGTCATGCCGGCGTCTATGCAGCGCGCGGCGTCGCGTCGACGCCGCGCGAGCTCTGCACTGACGCCGCGTGTACGCCGGCTCGACGCCGACGTCGAAAGACGCCAGTGTGGGAGTCTCATCTCATAATGCCAACTTCGCAAAATGCCAACCGCTCGCAAAACCTGTAGGTCACGTGATAGGTTAGACATTTAAGACAATCGCGAAGCGCAGCGTAGCGATTGTCTTAAATGTCGAGGTTATTTTTTTTATTAGACAACAGAAATCTTGGCATTCTGAGGAAGTTGTTCATTTTGCGAGCGGTTGGCATTTTGCGAAGTTGGCATTATGAGATGAGACGCAGTGTGGGGTATCTCTAACCGTGTCGCGTAGCGGTGAAAGAATACTACCACCCGCTCTCTTCCGTTATGTGTCGTAAAAGGCGACTAACGGACTAAAGGCTGCACATAAATCCAACAGCATAGAGCGGCGATGGGCTCACCACCTGTCACGCTGAGCACATTATGCAGTCGCTATTAGGTGAAAAGTGGACTATGGCAGAGGACTGCTTTTGCTGTCCTCATTGCCTAGTCTCTAAAACACTGACTAACCCTTCGGGGATAATAGTCGTGAATATATGTATGTATATGTATGTAATGTATGATTATGTATGTTATATTATTTTTAACAACGTAATCCTAAAGAATGTATGTTAGTAAGTGAAGCAAAGGATATGAGTCAGGGTCGTAGGAAATGGAAATCTGTGGTGTCTGTCTGCGCCTCTGGGAAGCGGCCGTGATATATTTATTTATTTATTTAAAACACTTTATGCACTTAAAGTACAGAGGTGGACTTAATGCCTTAGGCATTCTCTCCCAGTCAACCATAGGGTAGTGCAGAGACAAAAAATGGTAGGGTGCACAAATTAAATGAAAATAAACTCATTCACATACATACATATACGCTATACATAGAAACATATACAAACTATTACACATATGATAAATAAATACATAAATATCACATAATTATTAGACGATTGCTAATGTGGAGCATCATCTTGTTCTGTAAGAAAGCTGCGCAACTTCGTTTTAAACGCATACCGACTGGTGGACATTCTGATATTCAGATTGAGAGAATTCCAGAGAAGGATTGGTTTAATAAAGAAGGAAGAGTGAATTATGTCAGAGCGGTGAGAGGGACAGATGAGCAAGCGATTAAAAGAAGAACGGAGATTTTTGTCGTGACTTGAACATAAATATTGAAAGTGCGAAGAAAGATAAGAAGGAGAATTAGGAGAATATTAGATTATTGTATGTATGTAACATTTATTTATTTATTTGGATAACTAACAAGACATACACCTAACATGCTAACATTACATCATAGGTGCTGCCTTACCTAAGGCGAGGTATTCCGAGCGCTTCTCTCTCGGGTCTCTCGACGGTACGACCGACGGTAGGTACGGGAGGGTGCCTATATATAGGAAAAAATTAATGAAATAAAAAAATTATGTTTTTTGTATTCACTAGATAATAAAAAGTTTCTTCTATTTGTAAAAAAAATAAGTGATTTATTAATAGGTCAAGGATCATACGACCGCCGGCGGTCGCGAAACAATTGATTTTTAATTGTGTCTGGTTTTACGATCCTCTAGGGGTTAATGTATTATCTGCCCTTTAAAAATGTTGTCAGAGCTATCTTTGAATTTTTTTTTGTATTGAGTGAAGTATTACCAAACATGTTTCTGTCTTTACGAGTCATTACATAATATGTTTAACTATATTTTAAATAAATTGAAGAAATGTATGTGATTCAGATAAATCATGGACCACCAGATCACCGATCAAGGGTTGCCTAAAGCTAGCTGCGATTCGCAGCGTTAAATCTTAACCTAAACTTAAATTCTTTGGACTTACTGACTGCTCCGATGTTTAGCCCCCCTTGCAACCTTAGGATGAGGGGTTGGGGTTAGGAAGGAAATAGGATGGTCGCAGCCCAGCTGCCGTGATGTGACGCCGGCCTCGGTGACGTGCCCCGCCTGCCGAATCCAAGAGGCTGTCCAAATCGCTCACACACACGTCCGTTACACCGACCAATGTCCACTTATCACAGGGAACCGATTTTCATCCCACGAGCAATGTCTTCCCGCGAGACTAACAGTGCCTGACAAACACGAGGTAATGTGCCGCATATACGCTGCTTCAGCGTTATATAGTCCGTCCGATTAATTTCACACAATAGCCTCCGATGGCCGTTTACAAGGAAATTGACAAGATATTATACAATTTCTTGTTGATTCACAACTAATGCACGCTTCCATTATGTACCGACCCGAATCGAAGAAAGTCAATCAACGCGAACGCGAGTCCAAACGCCAGGACTACTATACGCGCACCATAATCGCGGTTGTTTTTACACCTTATAAAGTCTGGGCTGTCCCAACCTTGGGAACCAAATCAGCAACCGCAAAACAGACCGACCATCATAACCCGAAACCGAAAGCCAATGACGACATGACATTTTTCTATTTGACCAACCTGTGGTTTTTTTTTTGGTAGGCAAAGTACCTCACCCATACGGCTTTAAATTTATTTTAAAGAGTATGTTTTATATTGGGGGGGTACAATCATTTGAAATTGTTAAAAACGGGTAAAAGAGCGCTTTAAAGGCTGCTACGGAAAGCATATTTAAAAAGCGAACATAACCATTTGTCTTAAATCTTAAGGCTACAATTAAAGAATAGGTATTAAGACTTAAGTAAGAAGTTAATACTTAAAAATACAACCACAGCCCTACAGGTGGCCACTGGCAAGACAATTATACTTATACCAGACAACAATAGACATGTATTTAATTTGGTATGACGTCAAAGCAAGGAGCCAAAGCCGCTATCAGGAACAGAATCAATATCAGTTCTATAACAACAAGCCTGACTGGGAATCGTACCCGGTAAACATAATCCTTTCAGTTTCAGTTTTTATTTTCACATTCGTGAACACTGCATCTATACAACTTTTCTTCTGACTAACAACAAATACGAAAGCAGCATCCATATTTACCTTTTGAAACACGAATTGTTTCTGAGCTTCTCATTACCTTTAACTGTTTTCATTACCTTTAAAAAAACAAAATACATAGCAAATAGTACTTATTTACAATGTGTAGTCGAAAGTATTGGCTCCAAAATAAGGTTCGTACACTATTTTTCTATTAAACTTCAATGCATAGAAAAGACCACTTTCGCTTAAAGATACGTAGGTACTTTTCTTTTCACGTGAATTGTTTCCAAACGGCATTGGAAAGCACGTTCGATATCCCCGTAAAACGTACGAGGGGAGAGCTCCCAGTAGGGTTGCCAGGTACGGCTTTTCACAATCGTACACACATACGTCTATTATCCCCAAAGGATTAGTCAGAGACTAGGGAATGAGAACCGCAAAAGCAGTCCTCTGCTATAGTCCACTTTTCACAAAATTGCGGCTTCACATGTGCTCTGCGTGACAGGTGGTGAACGGTGAACCCATCGCCGCTCTATGCTGTTAGATGTACGTGCAGTCTTTAGTCCGTTAGTCGCCTTTTACGACACAGATTGCCTGGTAGTATTCTTTCACCGCTATGCGACACGATTGCGGTGAAATAATACTACTACCCCCTCTCTTCTCTTGTGTGTCGTAAAAGGCGACTAACGGACTAAAGACTGCACATACATCCCCGCAAACGTCTGTTCCCCGCAGGACGGTCGAGCACGAAATTGCCGGACTATAGTCTCTGACTAACCCATCGGGGATAATAGTCGCGATATGTATATGTATGTATGTAGGTACTCTTAAACCTTCTTCCTCCTTAAACTCTTGAAATCCCGATCGATAGAAAATTGGTATTGTGAAGTATCGTACACCAGCGCTAAATATGGATTCTTAATGCGTGCACTAAATGACATTGAGTTTTGCATTTAGTTCATTCAATATTCGCGCAATATGAATCCAAATTATCGCTGGTGTCGTAACTAAGGAGTACGAAACTTCACAATATCAATCTCGATCGATGCCGAACGAAAGCAAGCAAGCGGGGCTCGATACTTATACTCATAATGTAAAATACCGATATTTTTCTTTAAAAATCTATTGTAAGCTTCGATCAACAATACAACTAGATGTCAGGTCGGCGCTAAAAATGTGTCTCGGTAATTAAGAGCGCACTTGAGAAGTGAGCTCTTATTTTCTCGCAAGGCATAACAGGAAAAAGTACTTTATTTGTTGCCTCTTATGGTTGATTTCACCACTAAATGATAATGACGTCTTTTCTGTTTTAAGTGACAAGAGTAATTTATTGCTTTGAAAAAGTATTTATTCACGTGGACAGAATTTAGCTTTGATTTTGTACGTGACGCATTATCTAGTTGGTATTGTTGATCGAAGATTGTAAGGCTTATTATCAATCTGTGTCCAGCTTTTCTAATTTTGGTCTTGGCAACCCTAGCTCCAAACTAAACACAAAAAGAATTTGAATGGGACCCTGGGGTTCTACCAGGGAAAATTTAAAATAATGCATTTTCTTTTATTACGAAACGTGGACTAAATTAAAACCTGGTTTAAACTGATGCTGACTCTATCTGAAACATCATTTGGTTTAAGCAAATTTTAAATTTAGTCCACATTTTAAATTAAATTACTTAACTCTTTTTAGATACTCAAGGTACCTACTGTGTTATTTGCATTAGTAAAAGATTTTTTAGAATCGAATCAGAGAATATTTCTGCAAACAAAAAAATTACTTTTTATATAATTTATGAGTAGTAATGTTAGTGTAAATTAGTAGTCGCCGGCGATTCACCTGCGTGAAATTTGATCCGTCATCTTTATGACGGAAATACTTCCGAAGGAATTAATTAAATGGTAAACTTTCTTACCAAATCTGGTTTAACAATGATGCTGGCTCTATCTGCCTTATTTAACGAAAATGAAACATTATTCGTTTTTTAAATTATTTAAATTTAGTCCACGTTTTAAATTAAATTAACTCTTTTTAGATAATTACTCAAAGTTGCTGTGGTATTTCCATTAGAGAAAGATTTTTTAGAATCGAATCAGAGAATATTCCTGCAAACAAAAAACATATTTTTATATATGAGTAGTAGTAATGTTCGATTTGGTAGTCGCCGGCGATTCACCAGCGTGAAATTTGATGCGTCTTATTCATGACGGGAATATTCCCGAAGGAATGAATGAAATGGTAATCTTTCGTGTAAGTATATCTCATAAAAGTTATAATAAAAAAGCACACCACGACCGGTCTTGTGGTGCTCGCATCCAATGAAACATTAAACATAATGCCATCAAAAACATACTTGTAAAAAATTCACTTTTTAAAAAACAAGCTTTTAGTTAAATGCGCTGAAAAGAACAAAAACTTTTACTAGTTGTAAAAAGGTTGTTGATTTACTTGTGTAAATTAAAAAGTACCTAAATAAAATGAATTGACGTGGTTAATTAAATTTTTCAATCTAAGTATTGTTAAATACGAGTACTTTAATAATTTCGCCATCTAGCACGCAAGTTGACTTGGCCATCGCATGAAAACACAATGTATCTCACAAGTAATACATATATTATATTAAATAAGATTGTTTAGTGCGATTGCCAAGTCAACCGACTCAGTATTACATTACATTGATCCTACAACTTTTTACTTTTCACTAAAAGATAGAGCGTTAACTGATTGACAATCATTACCCTGTAATATCGTTATGTAACCAATACAAAATTCGATTTTTAGCATTACATCTTTAATACGGCCTCATTGACTGACGTGCATTCGCCTGTTTTTTTTCTGCTGCTGCTTTCGACTGCTGCACTACTGCTGCTCTGTCTGAGCTCTTTGTACAAACCACCGTTCCATGTATTATAACCAAACCGAGACAAGCCTAGACAATTATCCAAAGAATTTGCCCAGATAATATTTCCTGAACAAGTCATTACTAGTCACGTGGAAAATATCCAAGTATTATATTTCATTGCGTTTTCCTATTTGTTGACGAATAGGTATTATATTAAAAAGAACAAGTCTTAGTGAGTAATTAAATTCTGTTCGTGAAGAATAAATTGTGGAAAAAACATCTCTGACAGAAATTATGATTTTTGTTGTTAGAAGGTATTTCACGAACATGAATTAATATAATGTGATTTGTAACTTTATCCTATCCTATTGTAAGCTTCTAGCTATAGTCTAATAAATCATTATATGATTACGTTAGGTGTGTTACGTGTTTCTACAGAGTTACGTTTATTAGTATATCTATATTAAATATTCAAACACGTAAAACCGCAGACTTTCTCTCTACAGCACAGCTAGGCTGAAACAGATCTCTTCTAGTCTAGTGATGAGCTCAAGCTTTGTAAATGATCTCTGTGTTTTTCAATGTACAATAAAGGATCGCAGTCGCAGGCTGAAGCTAGTTATTAATACTTACCTACATTGTTTTTTTAAAGATTGGCCTTTACATAATACTAATCTATTATATTAAATACTAGTAATCACAATGTCTACAAACACAACATGAATACGGTTCCACTCATTGAGGTACTATAACTAGAGCATCTCGCGACCGCGAACAATCTTTGGCGCACTATTTTGGGATACGTATTAAATCCCGAAAATTCATAATACCTACAACTAAAATAAAATTTAAAACATCAAAATCAAAATTTCAAAATCCCGAAAGTTCGAAATACGGAAAGTTCAAAATCCCGAAAATTCAAAATTCCGAATTTTATAAGACCTAATTTTGAGGTTATGTTTTTTTATTAGACAACAGAAATACTAGCTGCCCTACTCCTGTAGGTCACGTGATAGGTTAGAAATTTAAGACAATCGCGAAGCGCAGCGTAGCGATTGTCTTGAATTTTGAGGTAATGTTTTTTTATTAGGTCACGTGATAAGTCAGAAATTTAAGTTACATTGTAATAACACGGTTAATCTAGCTTTCGGGATTTTGAACTTCGGCATACTTATATAAATCTTCGAGATTTTGAACATTCGGGATTTGAACTTTCGGAATTTTGAACTTTCGGGATTTGGAACCTTCGGGATTTTTTTGAACTTTCTGCATTTTTAAATTCGGTCTTCCGTTCCTGTTCTTATGAAATTCGGTATTTTAAAATTCGGCATTATAATACATACCCCTATTTTGCGGCCGCAAGGTCCACAACACCATCACTTGAGTAACTCACAATCACTGTGGCGTTTGTAGCGATGAAAAAATCGCGAAATTTTCCCGTTTTTTTAAAAATTCCTTCGTTTTTAATCCAAGTTTTATTCGAAATTTGCAAGAAAAATAAACATGAAATATTTTATGCTTTTTATTAATAAAACAGAAAAAAACGGGAAAATATGAAAGAAACGGAAAAGTATTGATGTTTTTGTAGAATCTTTTGTATCTGGTTGATTAGTGAGCAAGATAGAATTATAATATGCATTATTGTTTTAAAAATTGGTATTATAAAACTTGTTTTTTTTCAGTAAGTTGGTTAGTTAGTTTCATTTTTAATTTTTCGAAACAAACGTCGCAAATTTCAATAAAACCCGTTTTTTTCTAAGGTTCTTTTTTGATTTATTTCAATGTAACAAACAAATAAAACGGTAAAAAACGAACGAACTTTTCTTACGCCAAAAACAACAATTTGTTTCTTTTGGAATTTTCAACGTTAGGCGTTTGCAGCTCATGGGCCGCAACTCATTGCGCAAAAGCTTGCTTCGCGGCGAGTCGTTTCTAGTTATAATACCTGAATGGTTCCACTAGACACGGCTCAGACATGACGCGTCTCCCAATCTCGCAGACATCGCTGAGACAGACAGCTAATACAAGTTGACATTGCGAAACACACTAAAATGTTTACCCATACCATTAAATTTGCGTTATTAGATTCGCGCTCGGCGACGACGTACCGAGCCAGAAAATTAATTTACGAGGCCAACCGAGTGGAATTGACTTAAATTGTCACTAATTCGGTTCACCCGCACCGCATCTGATATCGACCAATTTGTTGGAACTAATGAGATTCTCATTCATAATGTACGGTGCTAACGAAGTTCGTGCGTTCCGTTCGGTTGTTTAGACCGCATTAATGCATTGCCGGTGCAGATGAAGTTTGTAACGAAATTGTTGTATGGTTTTGTTTAAACGGTAGGTAAGTTAAACATTTACCGTCTTACTACAAAAAAGTTAAACATCTAATGAGCACGTGTTTAAAAAAACGTTACCACAAAACTGCGTTTTACGACTGCTTTAAGATAAACACGGCCTAAACATTGTCTAAATTTAGTTACGGGAGGATGCTAGTTTATGTAGTGTCTAAAACTTCTTCTTTCAACGTAAACGGTACAAATTGATTAAAATTTTGATAACCTCAAAGTTAACGCACACATAACGGTTAATAATCCACTATTATTTCACATTAATGTTCAAAAAGAAGTCTAGTCAATAAATGCAATGCTGACCAGCTGTCACTGCTGCCTGAAAAAAGTTTTTATTTAAACTGAAATTGAATTTACTTCATCTACGTGTTTTTACTTTTTTGTTCTAAATTACAAACGCAAATTATATAATTAAAAAAGTCATATTACAAAATCAATAATACAATTTATTGAATTGAACATAAATAATATCTAAATAACTTTTGTACGTAATTCGAGTAATTAATTTGTAATAACTCGATACCACACGAGTTGCGTAAAATGAAAGTTGAAAGAATGACGGAACGTAACTATTAGTTAAGTTATCTGTGGGTTGAATGAACATTCTTGAGAATGATTATTTAGACATGAGTAAGATACCGTTTTGTGGTAACCTCAAGTTAGACAATTGTTGAACACGCGTTTCGTGTTTACACAGTGTTTAGCTAGACGTGTGTTGAACAACTGTTTTAACAGTTTTTTGTAGTAAGACGGTAGTCTTTGTGTAAGCAGAAAAATATTGTATTCGCTGGACCAAGTACTAGACGGTCAGCAAATCGTATTCAACAAATATTCTTCTAATCAATCAGTCATTAATGTCGTAGGTACCGAACGGGTAGCTCCCAACTGGCTACAGCTTATTTTATACCCTGTACAATAATTTATATTTATACGGAGCCTCTCCCCCTCTCACAATTCCTATTTCTTCCTTAAAAGACGGCAACGCGCCTGCGGTTCCTCCGGTTTTGCGGCTGTCCATGGGCGGCGGTGAATACTCTCCATCAGGTGACCCGCCTGCTCGTTTGCCTCCTTCTTTTATAAAAAAAAGGCAATGAAGACCGTAAAAGCAGTCCACTTTTCACCAAATAACGTGATATTATTATTATGTAAAAAATGTATAAATAACTATGAGTACCTAATAAAACGCACAATTTTAGTATCCACCGAAAATTTCCAATACAGTACCTGTTTGTCAACGTGTATTGTACATGGTGTACCTCTTGACAACATGCAAAATTCGTATAGGAATTTACTGAAGTTTTGGAATAACAGGCTGACTACTCTACTACACAGTGGCAATTAAACTTATACACACATACTTATATTATAATCACGACTATTATCCCCGAAGGGTTAGGTCAAGGACTAGGCAATGAGGACAGCAAGATTGCAGTCCTCTGCCATAGTGCATTTTTCACCAAATAGCGACTGCACATGTGCACAGCGTGACAGTGAGCCCATCGCTGCTCTGTTCTGTTGGATGTATGTGCAGTCTTTAGTCCGTTATTCGCCTATTACGACACCCAAACGGAACCCAGAGAGGGATTATTCCCAGTTGCCCCCAACGGCATCGCCCCCACAGGGGACAACTGGGAATTTGTAAAAAAAATGTCCCTGTTGTCATTGGTGCCTGCCTTCAAGGGGGCAACTAGGATTTTTTTTATTTTTTATGTATTAAGTATTATAATTTTACACTGTAAAAATAAATTTTATTTTATGACTGATCAATAATCCATTTTGGTTTATGTTATATTTTTAATACTTTAAATTTGACATTTTTACCTACTAATTTTAATAATTTCATTACTTAATTCATTATATAGTATTATTTATAATTTAATTTAAGTAATTGTGTTTTTTTATATAATGTATGTATTGTAATGATGATGTATCATGGACTTGCCTTGTATAACGTTCCGAGTTATATGGTTAATAAATTATTCTATTCTATTCTATTCTAATTTTATTTTTATTTAGGGGGTGGTAGTGTTCTTTCACCGATACGCAACACGGTTACATTTAACTATTAGCTTTCCTGTTTACCAGTGTAACGCGAATACGCGGCGGGTCATCGCTCTGCGCTACCCCAAATAGCTATTTACGCGACCCGGACGCACTTGCCCCGGTTGCCCCCCAGAATTATAATGACGGCGGCTAATGGACTTCTCGTGTCGCTTCCAGGGCGATTTTCTTTGATTTCAACGGCGACAATTGAAGCAGTTTTTAATTTAAGTCGTTTACCATAATTGGTTTGATATTTTTAAAATGTCTGTGTTTTTTATTTTTGTTTTAATTAATTACTTAAGTACAATTGCGGCTACAGTTGTAAACAATGAATGAATGAAGGAGTATTCTTTATTGTACACACAGACAATACTTAATACATGACATTTCACTAACAGGCAACCCACCTTCCAACCAATCTTCCAGGCAGGAAAAGCTTGGTATGAAAAACAGATGGAGGCGTTGCTAAAGTTTACAGTGATTATGATTAATAAAATAATATACAAAATAATATATATATTTAAGTATATGTATATACATGGATACAATATACCTACCTACTCAATATAATAAGTAACAATTGTTAGGTACCTACTTACTTTGTAAAAAGGTGGTCATCTTCCATTTTGTAAGTCGGATTCTGTGCAGTATCCAATAGTATTCATCCACTGTGCAAATTGAATTTATCGTGTCACTTAAAAACAAATTAACTAGTTTTTCTTTCTTTTTTGCTTCTTTTATTTTTAATCAAAACATTTAGACGGTAGTTAACGCAACGTAAAGGCATCCACCATTCCTAAAAGACGTTTTGTCGGAGTTGCACTAGTTGCGTTCAGGCAGTCCTGAACGCAACTAGTACAACTCCGACGAAGCGAAGGAAATAAAAGTCAGTTAATCAAAACCAAGTTTCTTCTTCTTTCTTCTAGTACAGGTTGCGAGATGTGGCGGGTAGGCGGATAGCCGCTGAACGCTGGATGCGAGCAGCATGATACCTTACATGGTGGAGATCCTTGTGGGGAGGCATTTGTCTAACTGTAGCCATCTTTTGACTGATGATGATGATGACTTTTATATTTGATGCAGAATCATTACGTTCTTCCTGGCCTGCTGGATGGCGTGCGTGGTGTGCATCGGGCTGATCTTGGCGTCGATAGCGGGCATCGCCTACGGGTACAACTACTCCATGGCTGAGTTCCTCACATTCACTAGTCAGTACTTCAAAGGGCCTTCTAATATACATTTTTTATACATACACACATACACTCACAACTATAATTAGAGTTGAAACCTTTTTTAGGACGAATAAAGTATTTTTTCATTTTGTTAGAACAAAAATAAAGTACATGTAAAAAAGAGTTCTTACCTAATAATTTATGTGTCCTTAAAAACGTTTTTTTTGTTGCTCTTTGCGAAATTTAACAAATATTTGTCTTTTACGTAAATGGTTTTACGTAAATAGAGTATCTTAGCGTACTATATTGGGGTGGTGTGTAGATTATAAAGTACGCCTACATGAAAAAGAGGACAATACTCTATTTTAGAGTACGGGTGGCAACCGTAACTATATTCTCCAAGGGTTTTAAGCAGTGCATTAACATAGACCACGTTTCAATCAAACTTGTATTGATAGTCTTGATAGTCGGCAAGTAGACGCTCAAGAGGATAATTGGACATATGCTCAGCGTGACAGTGGTAGAGGTCCATTGCCGCTATATGCTAACGAATGTAGTGATGTCTTCAATCCGTTACTCGCCTTTGACGACACCAAATGGAAGACATTGGTTGGTATTGGTAGTATTCTTTGAATAACGAACCACCGTCACACAGCTTCATTTTTTATGGAAGAGGTGGCAATGAGTCAGTTGGTCAGCAAACACCGCCATCTACGGACACAATACTGGAGGAATCGCAGATACGTTGCCGGGCTTAACTAAGATCTGTACATTTGACAGTTTGTTGTACTGAAACTGTCAAAAGTTAGTGACTACTTTGGATCGAAATTAGATCTTAGTTTTATGACAACTACCTATTATAAAATCAACAACATTATAAAGTAAAGTAAAAAAAAACACTAGAAAAACACGCTTTTATAAATGCACGTAAAAACAAAAAATAAATTATGGATCGTTCAAGTTTTCTCTATTTCTGGGCTGAAGTGTAAACTATATACTTTGAATTATAATATTTGATTGTAAAAGCGTGGGGCGCTGGAAAAGGAAAGACTTTTTGTATTACTTGCTGAGAAATCAAGGCGCTCTAACTGGAGTTGCAGCACGACTAGTAGGTAAATCTTCTTTAATCTGTGCTAGTAGGTAATTCTTCTTTAATCTGTGCTAGTAGGTGGCTCTACATTAAACAGTCTGTTCAAAGTAACAGTTTGTCGAACTCAGACAAAACATGCGCCAGCAGCGAGGAGATACTTACGACATTCACCGACATTTTTAACGCCTCTTCTTTCAGAAAATTAAGTACATAAGGGTAATGCGTCAACAGTGGCAGAATGGCAGAGTTCTTGTCCGTGGACGAGATATCTTTGGTTCCCTTTGGTAACCCTTTGGCGGCATGAACGTTATGCTCTTGTGCGACCTCATGCAGCTTCCGCCAGGAAGTTAATATTAGTATTTGTTAACAAGGTCTTTCCTGTTCCAGCACCCCACGCTTTTACAATCAAATATTATAATTAAAAGCACATAGTTTACACTTCAGCCTAGAAATAGAGACAACTTGAACGATCCATAATTTATTTTTTGTTTTTACGTGCATTTATAAAAGCTTGTTTTTCTAGTGTTTTTTAAACTATTAATTTATTTTATACTTTTTGGTTTAACCTTGAAACCTGATCGTGTTCAAAGTCCATTACGTGGCCTTTCTCACAAGTGCAAACACGACTATGATACGATACTCTTTCATGGTATACCAGTGACTATCTTCCGGCTTCATCATCAGACCTTGAAACCTTATCGTGGTCTAACCTTGAAACCTGATCGTGCTCAAAGTCCATTACGTGGCCTTTCTCACAAGTGCAAACAAGGCTATGATACGATACTCTATCATGGAATGCCAGTGCCTTTCTTCCGGCTTCATCATCAGACCTTGAAACCTAATCGTGGTCAAAGTTCATTACAAGACTTTTCTAAGAAATCCAAAACAATTATGATACGATTTTCCATCATGAAGTTCCAGTTCATATCTTCCGGCTCCATCATCAGATCAGTTCGACAGTACCATATTATTGTATTGTCATCAGAACTACATACAGCTGCCAATTTTCATTACGTTACGACCCTTGGAAGATGGTTAAATTAGTTACCTTATATTCCATTACATAGTTTGTTACATACACAGGTCGACCTAATAAAAGCGTCTTAATAAAATAAGATAGCCTAGGCTTCAAACTGTCCAATTGCTAGACAAAACCTTCATCATCGAAATCAAGTCATTGTTACAATTGATAAATCATTGGCATAACCACTGCAAATGCTTGTCCCGAAAACATATAGGGCTCCTAATTGTATCTTTGTTTGGAGTTGTCATACATTACATGAAGTTGAAATCACACAGTCACAGTATACAACTTTAATTTTTTTTATTATTTGTCGTCAGCTGATCGGACTGTTTTATATGGGAGGTCGAATTTTTTTTGTCATTTTTGCACATAGGTTTCTTGGGGAAAGTTGTTTAGTTTCATGGGTGGAACTCACCCTTAATTGTTTTGTATTAAGAAAAATTAAGGTTGTATTTCTATAGGTACTAATATCATAAAGAGGTGACATTTGATTGTTTGTTTGTATTGAATAGGCTCTGAAACTACAAGACTGATTTTAAAAATTCTTTCACCGCTGGGAAGCTACACTATCTCCAGATGACATAGACTAATTTATTTTAAAAAAAGTTAGGGATCCTTACTAAAACTCAAATAAATTCCTTAAATCGCGTGCGCTAAGAAAACTATTGATGATAGAATAAAATAATGTACTATGGCTTTGCAGAACACACTATTATCTATAAAAAGTGTCGCGATAGCATATGTCTAATTATTTTAGTTACGTCACAATAAATGTTCTTGGGAGGGCAGTCATTTTGAAAATTCGTCACGGGGTACAGGGTCCACGCAAACGAAGTCGCCGGCGGCGGTCTGCTAGTTAACTGTGACACAGTCCTACAAGCGCGGTAACGAATTACCGAAATCAGCGTTACATCTCGCGAGATTTGTAATTCTATACGCAAACACTCGTATGCTCAAGAGACAGGATTAGTCGTATTTATCGCCAGTCGACGCGGGTAAATCTAAGAGGGAAACAATAGGCGTTATAAATACAGATTAGGAGACGTAGGACCCGACGACTGTACGTTCGTGTAATGTTTACCTTTGAATTCGGCACGTGACCTTTAGATTAGTATAGGACAATGAAATAAATAAATCTGCGAAGACGCTCCTGTGTCCCTTATTGGAGTGCTGTAGATCACGAAGATTGATTGGTTTCTTAGCAACTGACTGACTTAAAAAGGTTTTTTTTTTTTATTTTTTTTATTGGTAACGGGTAAGCTCTTGGCCTTTATCTCACCTGATGGTAAGTGACGATAAGGCCGAAGGTGGAAGCGCGCTTCACCCGGAATCCTTAACCACTAAGGAACTGGCTATCTTATCTCAAACTGCCGGAACACAACAGTGCTATAAACGACGTTGTTATAGCGACAGACTTAGATAAAATGGTGGTAGCTAGCCAGGCGGACTTAACAGCCCTACCACCAACCAAACCGAGCACACAAAGATGTACCCCCCGCCGGGAATCGAACCCGGGACCTCTGGGTCCGTTAGCTTAGCCACTAGACCACAGAGGCGGTAAAATTCAATTTGTATACTATCCCGCTGCAGTGCAAAGGCTTCGAAAGACGCTCTGTTTGTCTTCAAATAATAATAATACATACACTCTCATACATACAAACTCACTCACGACTATTATACCCTCAAAGGGTTAGTCAAAGACTAGGCAATGAAGACCGCAAAAGCTACGTCCACGTTGTACCATAGAATACATAATAGTACAAGTACAGAAGATCCACTCCGCTAAGTCATTTAAATAAATAGCGACTCTTGCTGAGACACAATAAAGTGCAATTCAGGTCGCACACCGCTCCCATACCTACAGTTAAATTCACCTAGAAGTTGCCTCTCTTTCTATCGCGTACTATCGCGTAGCTCTTATCTCTCCTACTGCAGGGTTGCAGGGTGTTCGCGGGCGTCCGTCCGGTCGGCTACTTGTAGCTTCATACGTCCTAGGCAGTTGTCCCACCGCCGACGATGAACGAGAAGCGAGTCGAGCTAGAACTATAAACGAGTTGGCGAGCAGCGGAAAGCGAGTGTGTAGTTCCGATAGTTTTGTCGCTGGGCTATAAGCGAGTGTACGAGTGAGACGGGCGATTACTCGCGCCACTACAGTCCTCTTGGCAGAAAATGACCGCTGCTGCTGGTTGGTCTCTTGGCGTTAGTTCTGATTGCTGATCGTATTAGTATCGCTAAGCGAGAAGTATCTTTGATAGCTCTTGTCGCCCAGCAACGAACTAGTGGAGCGAGTCCTCGCCCGCAGTGTGAACAGTCAGCGATCAACTATTTATATATGCATCTCTTTTGTTTACACGGAATGTACATCTATTGTATGTTTCTTGAGCGAGAAAATAGCCGATAGTTAGTCGCTTACTCGCCGTTGGTGGGACAACTGCCTTAAGCGCGGAGTGCGTCAGGCCTGATTGTACTGCCACAGTTCACGTTGCACCATCGCACCTGCACAGTGCTCAGAGTGATAAGTAGTGGGCCCATCGCCGCTTTATGCTGTTGGATATATTATTATGTGCAGTCTCTATTCCGGTAGTCGCGTCTTACAACACCCAAGTGAAGAGATGGGTTGTTAGTGTTATTTTAATAATGATCCGCCACCACGCAGCGCAATGATAATATCCTTCCTACTAATATTATAAACGCGAAAGTTTGTAAGTATGGATGGATGTTTGTTACTCTTTCACGTAAAAACTACTAAATGGATTTGGATGAAATTCGGCAAACAGATAGTTTATAACCTGGATTAACACATAGAATACTTTTTATCCCGATCTTCCCACGGGCACGGGAACCACGCGGGTGAAACCGCGAGCGGCCGCTAGTACATACATATCATCACGACTACCCGATGGGTTAGTTAGAGACAGGCAATGAGGACAGCAAAAGCAGTCCTCTGCCCTCTGGCAGAGTACTGCTTTCAGAGTGGACAAACGAGTGAGAAACGTTCTGCGTGGATGATGAACCCATCACCTCTTTAAGTGTGCGAGCGAGCTGGAGGATGCTGTCAATAGGAACGTCGGGGGCGGGTGCACGGCTAGGTTTTACAATAGGTGCCGGCTCTGTCTCCTTCGCAGTTCATCGCTGCCGCCACATGTGACGGCTGAACATTACTTCGTTGCAGCTACTTCTCCACGTTAGACTGCCGCTTCTGGGAGCTGGTAGACCTTTTGCTTAAGCTATTTCGAAATGAGCACTGGTCGTCTTCGATCATGGCTAGAGTCCACTTTTCACCAAATGTTAGCGACTGCATATGTGCTCAGCGTGACAAGTGGTGAGCCCATCGCCGCTCTATGCTGTTGGACGTATGTGCAGTCTTTAGTCCGTTAGTCGCCCTTTACGACACCCAAGGGAAGAGAAGGGGTTGTAGAATACTTTCACCGCAACGCGACACGGTTAATAACAATGATAATATGGTATATATTTATTGGCAGGATCCGACGTGACGATCTATATGCGTCGTGGCCAGTTCTATGACCGCCCGGACATTGCCGGCGGCGGCGAAATGGCCCGCAGGTCGGGAGACGGCGAAGGCGAAAAACTGGGGGAAATACCCGAAGGGATACCCGTAGGGATACCCGAAATACCTGTGCTTGACGAGAACTTAGGCAAGGAGGAAATACGTGAGTACATCGTACATCATCATCATCAGCCTATAAACGACCCACTGCTGGGCACAGGCCTCCCACATGGACAATAGCACGTGGATATTTTGGGTCATACCCACCATGCTGGCCCAATGCGGGTTGGTGGGTTTTAACAACTGTCATCTTATGACAACATCCGGGACCAACGGCTTAACGTGCTTTACGAAGCACGGAGGAGCTCGAGACGTTTTAAATTTGGTCACCAATCCAGCGACCCGGCATTGCGAAAGTTGCTTAGCGGACAAGATCGCAAGCCGAACGCGCTAGCCGCTGCGCTATCGAACTCCTTCGGAACGTGAGTATACGAAGTGTGAACTTCATGTTTTGTATACTAAGTAACAGACGCCAGCGCTCTTACCAATACAAAAAGTCATTTTGAACTTTATCGCAAGAATCAATGTCGATTGGAGAAATTTGACAGTTGTGGAAAGGTTTATCTGCAGGCGTGTGACTGTGTACCAGTGTTTTATTCTTTTATTTCTGCTGCTGGAGCACAGCTAAGTTAAGTACGTTATAGGAGTTCTGTGTTGTAAACATTTCAGTACCATGTCGGGCTAACCAGTACTTACCCGTGGTACTACCGGTGGTCCTACTGGTAGGACCACGGGAGATTTTACATTACCCGTGGTACTACTAATCAATTTAATATTCCGTACAAACGTATTTCGAGGTATGCATAAGCTTGAAAAATCGCGGGTTATAGAACACTTTTCAAATATGTAGATACTGGTTAGCTGTGAAAGTATAAAACAAAACAAAAACAAGACAAAAAACAAAACAAAACAAAACAAAAAAAGACAAAAACAAAACAAAAAACAAAAAAAGAGGTTCTACAACACTCGATTTTTCAAGCTTATGCATCATACCTCTAAATACGTTTGTAGGGAATATTAAATTGATTAGTTAGTAGTACCACGGGTAATGTAAAATCTCCCGTGGTACTTACCAGGCAGGCTAGTAGTACCACGGGCAAAAAAATCTCCCGTGGTCCTACCAGTAGGACCACCGGTAGTACCACGGGTAAGTACTGGGACTAACATTCCTTTTCAAACCGAGAAATTGACAAGTTTTCTTTAAACAAACGTTAGTTGCAATGACAAAGTACCTACTAAGTTGTTCAGCATAACTGTACTATTTGCGTAACTACGTCGTAAAATAATAGAGGCTTACCCTTCAAATACGATGAAGCAGACGAATAACCTGATAACATCTAACCTTTACTAGAAGATAACATGTTAGCCTAACTCAGTCTTGATGTTAGTACGTCATCCATAAATCATCGTCGATACAAACATTTCCAAATTAAATTTCTTTGTTTCCGATTACGGATCAGAATGGGATATGACGGATCGAGTAAATTTTTAACAACGTCTTTGTGTGTAATAAAACAAATATATGATTTACCTTAAATATTGTTACCCACGTATCTTTTGCTCATTATTAAAAAACTACCAGTAGGCCTACTCTATAAACGCATGCGAGACCTCGTTGGCTCGTAATTAGTCATAACCATAATATCTTTATTTGCAAAAATACAGGTACAGGTACAGTTGTTCATTTTCACATTCGAGCCAATGCATTCTACCAATTTATTGGTGTGCAAATATTAAAAATCTAATTTCACAATATTAATAAGAAATTGTCTCTATAGCGATTACTAATTAAAATTGTCTATTTTAAAAATCATAAAAACAACAAATGTCAAATAAAAAAAATAAATAGTAATAATAGTAACAACAATAAATAAGGAATCTAAACAAAAAATAATCATTATGACAATCACAATAATAATGAAATAGTTAATTACACAATTAGGTACGTTTAATTAAATCATACCGCATCTTTAATATTGGATTACATTATATTATTTATTAATGCCCATTAATCCGTAATATGTTTATAATTATTAAGTTCATTCATACTATAATAACAATCGTCGTACACTGCTGTGTGTGCATGTACTATGGCAAACGCTAGTGGAAAAAACAGCAGCTCACACAAACTTTTGATGCGCTGAGAGAGTACCTAGGTTACTGAACCGCTCGACGCATCTATTCAGAAATGACTATTGATTATGTTTTGCAGCGCCAGCAAATGCAGGGATCGACTACGAAGGCATGAAGCAGGCAAACGTTGATAGTAAGCCGTCTCTGTCAGACGCGTGGCAGAAGGCGCAAGATACCAGAAACTACGCTGAGCGACTGGTCAAGTACGAATACACGCCTCCACGAGAAAATGCGATGTTCGACGAGCCGGTGCAAGAAGAGCCGATGATGCCTGAGGTCAGCGAAAATTGTATCAGTTTTTTAACATCACACTGCTAGGCACATGACTTCCCAATTTGGGAGATTGGGCAATAACAAACAAGAGCTGGCGCAATGCGGGTTGGTGAGTTTTAACGACTGCCAACTTACGAGAACTACGTAGAACTGAAGGATTTTCACGTTTCGTCCGTACATTGTAACATAATTTAATTTTCAACGAGGGTATACACGGTGATCAATCCAAATAAGTCAGTAGGGAAAAATCAAAAATTGTAAGAGATAGTTAAACCTGTTCTTGAGAACAATGGCGTCGATATTTGATTTAAAAAAACTGCATTAATTTTTTTTGTTAAATCTCATACGTTAACTAGAGTCGAACCCGCGGTCTCCTATCTCTGTAAACAATGTTATAAATTCTGCAAGTTTATATTCGTTTGTATTGTATGAATAATAAGTCTTAAGGAACACATTTTCAATGGAATCTTATTTAATTACTTGAAAGAAATACTAAAAATAAGTTAATTATTATTTTAAGGTAAATGTTTAAAATGGTAGCCATTTTCCTGGATGTAAAAATTAATTAATTAGGTACTTAATCGAATGGTGTATTTTGTGATTATATTTGACCCTATGAGCATAAAGACTAAATTTTGCTAAGAAATCTTGTGTAGGTTGACCTTAGACAGAAATGATCATTTGAAACATAACTTGATGAGTACAGACGTCCGTCATCAAAATGGCTTGCGAGATCGCCTGATAAAACGCCACTTTCTTTCCTATGGAGTTATGTTAAAGATGAAATTTAGAAGATTTAACAACAGTCTTAGCATAACGGATCGGATATCTTAACACAGACGCATACAACAAAAATACGAAACATTGTTACCCAAGATAATGAATTTTTGCATCCAGGAATATGGCTACTATTTTGAACATTTACCTTATAAAAATAAATAAGCACCGGTATTTAGTTACCGTAGGGCTTTTGGGAAAAAAAAATATTTTTCAACGAACGCAAACAAATAAAAATAATAAACGTGAACGCAACCTTATTTTCTCTAACAGTTGGTAACTCCGTTATCTGTCAATCTCGACCAATCAGAGATAAGTGTTCTTGGGAGTGGAGTCATTTTGAAAATTCGTCACAGGGTACGGGGTCCACGCGAACGAAGTCGCCGGCGGTCTGCTAGTATTGAAATAAAAACGGTTTTTAAAGATATTTTCTATGACACTTTTTATTCATACCAAATTACCCCACCCGGGGGAGGGGGGGGGAATATTGTGTTCCTTAAGACTTATCCATACCATCAACAATAACAACGAATTAACTTGCAGATTTTATAACATTGTTTACAGAGATTGACCGCGGGTTCGACTCCCGATTACGTATGAGATTAAACTTTTATTTTATTAAATCTAAAATCGACGCTCAACGAAAACGATCTGATTGGTGGCAGCTCGTTTTCAGTGCATTCAGCTGGTTACCACCATCTCTTCGAAGTCTTGCAACAATGTTAATTGGTGGTATTGTTTTATTCCGACGCGATAGTTAGAGATGAGATAACTAATTCCTAGTTAGTTGCAATTTTTCAAGCTTGGACAGATAATCAAGGTTGATCCTAATTCATTTGTGACGCCATTGTGTCTAATGCGTCGAGTTTTTCAAAGTTTTTTCAGAGTCACAATAAGGTATACTTGTATGTACTTGTCCTCTTTATTTAACAGGAACCGGAACCGGTAATTGTAGAGGAAACACCAGCAACGGAACAACAATCAACGAATCCAAATGTTTACTACAAACTAACAACACAACCACGTTACTTTACAAAGATGATCTCGATATTGCCGAACGTCGTCATGTCCACTACTCTCATCCAAAATGGAAACTCGCAGATTGTCATGAGGAACTTCCAGCCTATCGAAGACATGGTGCCTACAAGAAGTAGCCCTAGCGGCTTCGAAGAATACGCCAACAGAGATTACCAAAATGAATTAGGGCGTGAGGATCTATTTGAAAAAGCAGACCTTATCAAACCTAAGGATACGAATTTAGTGATGCCTAAATCACAGTATGTATTTAGAGGGAGGCCGACTCAGATGGTAGAGTTAAAAAACCGTTTGGATGGTAAACCTAACAGGTACTACTTGATATTTATCTGTAGTTTGGTTTCTCTTTGGGTGGCAATGTGATTATGGAAGACCTTAAGTCTAGCAGTGAGGTCTAAAAGCCAAATTTCCATAAACTAGGTACCTGTTATCAGCGTATTTGCTCACTGTAGCGTCTACACTTTTGAGTGCTATTAAAGTTGTTGTATTCGCAAATGTCCATTTCATTTGACATCGTAGTTTGACCTTTTTACTACTACATAATTAGTGGCAGCTCAGTAGTAGTAATATTCTCTTCTAGTATTACGCCTATACCAATGAGGCACTGGAGCGCCGCTGTCAGGAGACCGCACAAAGATATCACTCCCGGTCCCGAAGACTCGTACGAAGACAGCCCATTTATTAAACCTGCGTGAAACTCAGTACATTTTCAGCACTAATATTTGAACTTTGTTCTATTATAACTGATGTGATATTTTTACCTATAGCGGTATTTTTATTATAAACTTTATTTTCACGTGTATAACATTAATATAAACAATTATAGTTTACTGTTATTTTGTTAATGTTATTAAAATTATTTTAAATTATTCTTTCATTGGTTTATTTGGTTGTAAATAGATATGAGCGTTAATTACGTGATTATTTTGCCCCGTGGAAATCTCTAGTCTTGTCGGCCTTTAAACACTATGGTGTTTTTGGGGAGAGGGGGAAAGGAGGGGCCTTCCCTAAACTAAGAGGGGGCCCCTCCAAAATAACTGCATACTTTTAGAGACTTTCAAGGTTGAAATTTAGGGCTATAAATATAAGACAATCGAGTTGTCGGAAAGGGGAACTTGAAAATAGACATAGACTAAGTTCTGACGCTTCGCCGGCAACTGCCGCGATACGCTTCTCTCGGCTTGCGCTTCGATCACTGTTTCAACATGTCATAACCTAAATAAACTTCACGATATTTTTTCTAAAAAGCTACTTGTTTGCATAATTTGAAAAGTTATATAAATATTTCTATAACACAGATCTTGACTCTTGATTAACAAGTATAAAATAAAAGTAAGCTATCAAAATTTAGATCTCTAAGAATGAAAATTCTAAGAAGTTTGTTAAGACGCTGTTGCTATAAAAACATAAAGTCAAAAGCGTTGAAAGCGCAGATGCCCGGATTGCGGAGGACGCGAGTTCGATCCCCGCCTGAGGTTTTTTCAACGTTTCGTTATCTTCGTTACTCGTATCTATCAAATAGTAGTACCTAAATTAAGATGTGATGAAAAATATTCTTTTCATTATTATTTTTCTAAAAAAATTACAAGTGCGCTTCGATTGACACTTTGCATAATTACTTCTATAACACAGACCTTTTCAATAAAAAAAAACGCAGGTTCAACTCTTTCTATAAAATCTTAAAAGACATAATACATAAATAATTTTAAAAAAATCTCTGTTTACTCTCAATTTATCTCGTTATCTGACATGTGTTCAAGTTTTTGTCGTCTATAGTTTCTTGAATGAACTGACTTTTTGAAGTTCCTTCTTTTTACTTCGTCACCATCCTGGGTCGTATCTTGGCTGCTTTCTAAAACAATAAAAAATTGGTTGCCTGTAAAGTCGGTGTACGGGCGAAAGTTTTACGTGACAACGACTTTGAGTGGTAAAATAATTTTAATGTGAATATTCATTCGTATAGTAGGAAGAAGGATGAAATAATAGTAACAATTTAATACACATTTATGTTCTATGTCTGTCTCTCTCGCTCTTAGGCGGGCTAACCATGCCCGAGTGGAAGGGACGCGTGCCTCTCACTCGCTCTCATTGTGAGCGCATAACGTGAGCGGAGCGTAACGCAGTTTCTTGAAGTGTCACCCGGCAAACCAATTTATAAGACGTTGTCACGTCAAAAAATATTTTTAGCAAACAATAGTTGTAATAGTGTTGTTATAAAATGTTAAAAAAAAATATAATACCACCTAAGTCCCCAACATTTCTTTCCGTAGGGTTGTTGTTGTCATTTGCAGAAAATGGTACAGTAAACATAGCACCTATTAAAAGACTAGTTCCGCCTGAAAGTATGTGATGATATTATGTAGAAAGTAGTAAGTATAGTAAAGTTTTTATTTAATATAGGCTCATCTGAACCCCTTTAATATCGGCTGGTGGTAACTTACCATCGTTCGGCGCATCTTGTTCAGCAGGAAGATCAGTATTTTCGTTTTCTGTAACAATAATTATATTTCGCAATTGTTAAACTTTTATGGCCACCAATTATAGGACTTGTTTTTAAAACAATACTTTCTTAAACAATGAAAATAATATCTTATAATAAATAGTGTTTAAAGTATTAAAAAATACAAAAAGAACTATGAAATATAATTATACATTACCGTTTGTTTCCTTAGGGTTATTCTTGTCATCTGAAAAAAACTTTTCACTAAACATTGGTTCTTTAAAAAAACCATTACCGTCTGCAAGCTCCTTTTCATGAATAGGCTCATCTGAACCCTCTTTCGTATTGGCTGGCGATAGCTTACTATCATTTTGTTCATCTTGATCATTAGAAAGATTTTCGTTACCTGTAACAATAATTATATTTCACAATAATGTTAAACTTTTATGGACGGAAATCAAAGGGCTTGTTTTTAAAGCAATAGCAAATGGAGATTCTTATATTTAAAAAGATTTTTTTTAATATATTTATTTACTAACTTAATACTATCATTACAGTATCCCAATTCGATAGCAAAGTAGAAAATTATAAAATACATTAAAATTAACTTATAATAAAAACATACAGCATAACACCCATCTACATTTAGCGAAAGATTCAATAGTATATAAATTAAATAACACAAACATAAAATATGATAATTTATCGTAAAGCATAATTAATGAAAAAATATTTGTATTATATAATGTAATATAAATAATGTAACTCTTGTAAATTCAGGCATGTGGCAGACAAAAAGATAAACCCTTTCTGCAAGACTGTTAAGTGTGTGCAGGGTGCGTGTCAGCGGCGCCCTCTGCTTAAATCTGTGCGTGCGTTGGGCACGCGGAACAACCTGGGCCGTCGCCGGCGCATTACGTACAAGTCAGGGACACAGAACTAACTCTATTGACATATGAATATCCGCGTTAGACAATTTACAACGCAATAATCTTAAAATGTAGGTCGCAAGAGCAAGATGATTGTACCATACCATACCGAGAACAAAGAGAGTCGGATACATCAATCAGGGTAAAATGGATAAACCAGGCGACTAACTGACTAAAGACTGCACATTTTTTTTAAATTTAAGAAGGAGGCAAACGAGCAGGCAGGTCACTGGAGGGGGAAGGGGCCTCCGGAACCCTCACTGGCCGGACGAAACACAACAGCACCAAGTTCCATTATTTCACGCCGGATATTCGTGAGATGGTTATATTACCCCGGGCGAGCCGGCCCAATGCGTGCTGCAACGCAGCGTGGCTCTACCACTCAGTTAGTGTAACTCATTTAGCACCACCCAGGGGTCACGTGTAGGGTCTCAAGGGTTAACCTACGGACGTGAGTAACTTTAACCCCCAATAGAGATAGAGAAAGCGTGTAAATTTATTTTGTATTTTCTCCAACATACTTTTATATTTGGCTTCATGCGGAGCCCACACCATAGCATTATACACCAGGTGTGTCCTGACATTAGCGTCATACAGTGCACGCAATCCCCTTCGTTAGTGAATTCATGCGCCTGTCGTAGTATAAAGCTCAAACTACGGTAAGCTCTTTGGCATACACCGACAGCATGATCTCTAAATGGCAGGTCCACCCTGAATTTAATGCCAAGGACCTTAACCTCTGAGACACGTTGAATGGGAGCACGGACTACTGTGTACTGGTAGTGTAGTGGCATACGAGCTCGACTAAAGGAGATAACAGAGCCACTTAACTACCTGATTATGTCACTCTATATCAGGCTACAATC
Organism: Scoparia ambigualis; assembly: GCA_963921215.1. Lineage (NCBI taxonomy): Eukaryota > Metazoa > Arthropoda > Insecta > Lepidoptera > Crambidae > Scoparia > Scoparia ambigualis. The sequence continues at coordinate 11,472,715 of OY992508.1, read as the reverse complement.
TGAGCCATTCCTAATATTAACCAGTAATTTTAGGTCGTCAGCGAACAGCAAGCAAGTTCAATATTAACCACGTCAGGCAAATCATTACTCATGATTAAAAATTCGAGAGGACCCAGGTTACTGTCTTGACTGACACCGAACGCGTGGGGTATGGCTCCGACTTGTAACCCCCACAGTCGACATACTGGCTTCTGTCTTTCATGTAGTCAGCAAAAAACGTCAGTGTGTGGGACGTACACACATCAACAGAATCAAGGGATATCTTAATCCTAAATTATTTACGACTTTATAGTTTAAAATCTTTTTAGTTTCTGTACCACTGTCACGTCCAAGGTGATACAACTATAGTCACCGAGCGCAATAATGTCGCATACATCCAAGGTGAGTATAGTCACCAGGAATTTTGAACTCGCATACGTCCACGGTGAGTGTAGTCACCCAAAAAACGTTGTACGTAGGTCCATCAAAAAAATTGAGGTGATTCTGTGGTTATTAATTCATTATAAAAGTAAAAGAAATCTATCTAATGGCAAACATAATTTCACAGAAAATAATTAAAATAATTAAATTGACTGTTCGCCAAAACGGAATTTTGCAGCGTACCGTAAAACGTGGCGACTTTGCCCGCTTTTTTTAGGTCTGACTAAATATTGTTTTAAATATACATTAATTTTACAATCTCTTTTGATCACACAAAAACAAATTTACTTTTCTTTGCATACATTCATATTAATAGATATAAAAAGTATGTTTACGTAAGAAAAAGTAAAATTTTAAGGCGGGCTAATAGAAATGAATATTTGGCAAAATTGCCCACTTACCATTTTAGTTCTAAAATTCTGCTGAAATCAACCTTATTCTCTGGTCTTAAAAACTATAAAAACTGAACTGGGCAATGTCGCAGTATAACAGATTATAGCTTCTCTAGGCATTATCAAAATTTAGTGGGCAAAGTCACAAAGCAGTTAAGAGCATTTTTCATACAAAAAATACATTGTCTCAGGGTTGTCACCGTTACTGCAGTAAGTAGGTACGTATGAAAATAATAATGCATTTTTATTGTAATCGAAAGTTTTTATTTTTCCAACTGTAATGACAATAAAGAGCTACATTAGGAGTTTCAACTTCCTACTAGGTACCACTAAACTGAACTCACTGTTTTAAAAAATATGTTATTCTAAACAATTAAAACAAAACTGAATATTTTATAAAATATAAGTAAAAAAACAAAACAAAAAAAGATAAGAAATAAACTGAAAAATAAGACAGAAAAATGACTACACCTTGGGTGGAAATCAAACCACACACCTTCCGCTATCCAGGCAAATGCTCGAATAGGAATAGAAATAGGATGCGGAAGGTGTGTTGGTTCGATTCCCAACCGAGTTGGTCTTTTTTTTGTTTTATATTTCAGTGTTTATTTATCTAAATATATTAATCAAAATACTTACAAAAAAATTACAAACCTATTTTTTTATAAAACTATTATAAGATATGAGAGATTAGGCATTGAATGACTTTTATCAAAATTGTTCTAACAAACAAGTTGGTAAACAGCATGTAAAAAAAGTACTGCTAATATTTTAAGAAGTGAGTCAGACGATTGATCGTGACTAGGGAGTGCAATCTCGGTATTCCGAGATTTCGAAATACCGAGATCTTGCACCAATTTTGCAAGATTAATCTTGCAGCCAAATTCGCGCGCGATCTCGCAAGATTTGCAAGATTGCACAGCAAGCAATATAATCTCATGCCCATTAGAGAGCGCAGCGAACGGGGGTGTGGGTGTGCGGTGCGGGGTAGAAAACAATAGTGCGCCTGCGCGGAGTGCGCGGCAGGCATTGCCTATTTTTTCGCCTTTTCTGTGACTGTTGTGTTGTGATGTGACGTATTAATTTGAATTCGCAAAGTGTTCTGATTGAATTTAATAGTAAAAAAGTGAGTTTGCAGTTGAATATTGGTTTTTAGTGAAATAGTGCCTTCATGTCATCAAATGTAATTTATAAGGAGTATTTGGCAGAAAACATCCAAAGCCAGTTGGCAGACGACACTATAGATATGTTGTGTTTTCAAAGGAGTTTTTTTTCAGAATAATTCGTAATATTTCTAATAAATGATTCAGTATATTAGTGATTTATTTTATTATTTATTTCGCACCTAAAACAATAACTATACCAAGTTTCAATAGAATACTTATGTATTCGCCACGTCTGAGTGGCGAGTACGCGACGTAGGAAATTGGTAGGTAGGTAGGTGGACTCACCGGGAGCAGCTGAACGGGAACGAAGGAACGCAGGAACCGAGAGATGAGCTGGCCACGGGCGATTACTTCAAGTCACTCAATCACAGGCATTAGGGCGTTCACTTCGTTTGTTAGGTTCATAATAATCGATTTCACGGTCAGGCTGTTGCGTGCGCGCGCGGTAGCTGGCGACGAACTCCCGTGATCTCCTCACGGGGCGAGCGACAGCTAGTCGCACAGCGGTGGCGCCGCGGCGGGCCGGCGGACGCGGTCGTCACCAACCGTTGAATCAACCGCCATACAGATGGCGGTATAATTTTAATGGGCGTCCCGGCCTTGGCGGGAACATCCTACGGGGCCCAGAGTGGGCTCATCTAATGGGAGCCTGGCGATCCGGAATACAGGCCTCCGAAGATGTCCGTTCGCGGTGTCCAGCTCCACCACCCGGACGACGCCATCATTCCCAGGTAGGGTGCGGGTGATGCGCCCCAGTCTCCATTGAAGGGCAGGGAGGTTGTCCTCCTTGATGAGGACGAGCTCGCCAACTTGGGGAGGAGAGGATGGGGACAACCATTTGGAGCTGGTTTGGAGTGTGTGGAAGGTAGGACTGGGTCCACAGCGTCCAGAAGCGCTGGGAAAGGGCCTGTACCATTTGGAATCGCCTACGTGTGGAGATCGGCCTATCTTCCACAGATAGTTCGGCAAGGGCCTTTAGTGGGCGGCCTATAAAGAAATGTCTGGCTGTGAGCGGCTCGAAGTCTGACAGATCAGACGAAAGTGGGCAGAGAGGTCTGGAGTTAAGTACAGCCTCGATTCGTGCTAAAAGTGTGGAGAATTCCTCGAATGTGAGGTGTTGTTCGCCAATTACGCGATGTAAAAGTTGCTTTGTTTATTTTACGTTGATCTCGTGTAACGCACTGAACCATGGTCCCTTAGGGACGTTCAATAACCAAGTAATGTGCTGACCAGCGAGCTTGTGCGCAATCGTGTCATTATTCGAGGCAAGAAAGTTTTGTACTTCAATGAGCTGATTTCTAGCGCCTACATAATTTGTACCTCAGTCCGAGCGGATGAGAACCGGGGCACCGCGGCGTGCTATAAAACGCTGTAATGCCGCGAGGAACGCTTCCGTGCTGAGGTCCGAGACCGGTTCCAAATGAACCGCCTTAGTGGAGAGGCACACGAATATACAAAAATACGCTTTTAAGAGTTTAACATTACGTAGGGTACTAGATTTAACGAGGAATGGGCCGGCAAAATCGGTCGTCACTTGACTAAATACGGGCTGAGGCGTAACTCTATCGGCTGGCAGGTCGGCCATGAAGGGCGCTTGCGGCTGGGCCCGACATCGAAAGCATCTAATGCATTTAAAGACTCGGTGTCTAATAATACGGCGCGCGGACAATATCCAAAATTGTGGGCTAGGATAGCGTGTAAAGTGTCAGCGCCAGGGTGGCAGTGTATTTTGTGGTAGTGGTCAATGATGAGGTCTACAAGTGGGCTAGAGCTGGGAAGTATGAGCGGATGCTGCGCGTCATATCGGATAGACGCATGGGACAGTCGTCCGCCAACTCTTAGGAGCTCATCTTTAATAAGAGGTGACAATCGCTGGAGTCTGACGGAGCAGATTTGGCCAGTTTGAAGGCAGTGAATGTCCTCTGCAAACTCATTGTGCTGAACACTGCGCACCCAGTAAAGTAGGGCCTCTCTTCGTTCACTGACGTACAAGGGGCCTGAGCGTCGCGAATCTGGGTGGTGTCTGCAGTTGTGCAGAAAGCGTCTTAGACAAGCTGTCACTCCGACGAGCTTGTCTAGTGAGCTGAACCGAGTGAGCAGGTCAAAGTCAAGACCGGGTACTGTGACCAGTGACGGGATGTGTTTGGGCTTAAGGCCTGGTAGGGAGTGATGGCCCAGAGCTGAGGGCATCGCAGGCCAAGACTCACAAGGCTGTCTAAGCCACGTGGGAGACAACCATAGGTGATTGACAGGACTGACAGGGATTGCGCAGACATCCCTCTGCTTGCGCAATCTGCTAGGTTGAGCTCGGAAGGTACGTGTCGCCAGGTACATTCTGGTGAGCTTGAGCTGATTTTAACTATCCTGTTGGCTTCAAAGGGTTGCAGACGGTGAGGCGGTGTATTGAGCCAGGCCGGGACTATCGTACTGTCTGACCAACATATGTGTTGTTGTATACTGATATGAGCGGATAACTGAACTGACACACGGATCATGAGCTGGGAGAGTAGGGTGGCGGCCGATAACTCTAACTTGGGGATTGTGAGGCGATTATTGATTGGTGCGACTCGCGACTTGGCGACAATCAAGTGTACTGCAGTATCTCCGGAGGCATCGAGCTCATGGAGATAAACGACGGCGGCAAATCCGGCTTCAGAGGCATCTGCGAACCCGTGAAGCGAGTATGCAGCTGAGCCTTTGTTTGCACAAATGTGCCGAGGGAAGCGAATGCTAGACAACAGCGGCAGATCCTCTGAGATGTGGTGCCACTCCGTTTGTACTTCAGAGGGAGTGGGCTTATCCCATTCCAGCTTCAGTAGCCACAATTGCTAAAGCAGCGGCTTTGCGCGGAAGATAACGGGAACAACCCAGCCGTTTGGGTCATAAAGTGAGGCTACGGTGCTTAAAATAGACCGCTTTGCGACATGTGTGACGGGGGGCAGAGAGATGTCGATTTAGAGATTGTCGGGGAATCTCTCGAGCAGCTTAGGCGAGTTAGATGTCCATTTACTGAGCTGAAAGCCGCCTAGGTCTAGTAGACTTATTAACTCGTCCTGGAGTGCTTGGGCGGATTCAACTGTGTCATGACCACACAAGATGTCATCAACGAAGATAGACTTGCGAAGAACCTGAGCGGCTCCAGGGTAGCGATGACCTTCATCATCAGCCAGCTCAAGCAGAGTGCGGATTGCATGGTATAGGCTTGATCTTAAGCCGTAGGTGACTGTATTGAGGGCGTAGGTGAGCAGAGGATGATCTGGTGAGGACCGCCACAGTATGAGCTGATACCGTCTCTGGTCTGGGGCAACCAGCACATTTCTGAACATCCTCTGGATGTCAGTGCTAAAAACGACTGGATGCGTTCTGAAGGACATGATGATTTCTACAATGTCCTGTTGAAGGGCGGGGCCTGTGTGTAGGCATTCATTTATGCTGACACCATTGGAGCTTTTACAGCTACCATCAAAGACAATGCGCAGCTTGTCCGACCCTGACTTAAATACACCATGGTGGGGGATATAGAAGTGAGGTTTATGGGCGAATGTATTTGGGTGACAGGGAGCCATGTGCCCTAAGTCGATGTATTCGGCCATAAAGTCGACGTATTTAGAACGCAGAGACGGGTTCGCCATTAGCTTCTTCTCAATATTGAGGAATCTGCGTAATGCGATAGGGTAAGTTTTACCCAGTTGAGGGGCGTCCTTTAGAAAGGGCAGAGCGACCGTATATCTGCCTGAGGGATCGCGTGTAGTGGTAGAGTGGAAGATTTCCTCGCATTGTTCCCCCAGGGGATCATTATGAGTGTGAGGTTGAGGCAGGGGCTCCTCAGACTCCCAGAACCTTTCCAGACTCTGACGTATATCCTGGGCTGATTCAGCTGAGTCTGGTTGTGAGCTGGCAACGTGAGCTGAGTTAACCTGCCGCGCCGGCTGCGCATACAAGTCCTCAATGGGTCCTATCAACGCGAAGTCGAAAATCGTGCCGAAGGCTATGGGCTTGCCCGGGCCCAACGAGACCTTAGTCCCGTCCAACACCTGGCCAAGAACGTCCGACCCCAATAAGAGGTCGATCTGGGCTGGTGTGTGGTAGAGTAAATAAAATTCATAGATTTGCGAGATCTCGCAAAATACCGAGATCTTGCGAGATTAGACTTCTTAAATCTTGCAAATACCGAGATTGAAGACTTTGCTGCAAGATTGCACTCCCTAATCGTGACAACACGGTGACTGAAGAACTTTCTTCATGACAACTATAGTAGCAAAATGAAAAAAAAAAATAACCAGATCTCAATTTGTATGTTTTTATTATTTATTTGTTTGTTTTTTACAACTTAGTTGTTATATAGAAAGTTTTTTAGTTTATTACTATTAATCTTAAACTAAGTCAATCTAAAAAATATTTGTAAAAAATTAACACTTATATGTTATTAAAGTTACCAAATAAACACAATTAAAGATCACATTACATTTTTTTGTCTTATATTTCAGTTTCTTTTTATTATTGAAATTTTGCATTCCCAATGCTATATAGATAACGGATAAAATATTTACTAAAAAAAATCAACCAGTCTCAGGAAGCTCGAGTGGGATTCGAACCCACGACCTTTGGATTGCCGGTCCACAGCTCTAACCGCTGAGCTACCGAGACCCCAGAAGACTCGTTGAATTTTTCCCAGTAGTTTGATTACGCTGCAAGCCAGCGGTATTACGTCACTGTGAAGTCTACCCTCACATTCGAAAGAAATACTATTGCAAGTATTTAACAATCAATAAAGACGTAATTGCTTATAAATATCTTTTTATTATTGAAATTTTGCATTCACAATGCTATATAGATAACGGATAAAATGTTTACTAGAAAAAAATCAACCAGTCTCAGGAAGCTCGAGTGGGATTCGAACCCACGACCTTTGGATTGCCGGTCCACTGCTCTAACCGCTGAGCTACCGAGGCCCTAGAAGACTCGTTGAATTTTTAATGCAAAGCCTCCTTACAACCTTGTAGAAGAACCACAACGTAATGCGACTGCGTGAATCGCAACTTTCTTATCACAACTCTGTCAGAACCGCAACTCGAAAGTATCTAATAAAGCAAAATACATACCAAGAACCACAAGGTTGAAAGGCGATTTTGCTTGAATCGCAACATTTATATCACATCTCTGTTGCTGCAGTGTCCTCTTCCTAAAAAATGAAACAATAAAGTATTAAAAGTCCCTGGCCGCCAAAGATAGGTAATAAAATATAGTCACTACGTTCGTTCTGTCCGCAATATGTCACAGAGCTATAATACTCTGCCACAAAGAGGACAATAATGCGGCCGCGCGCGAACCGCGAATCACGATGCAATGCCGCCGAAGACGCTAGCAGCAGTGCGGAAATGCGAATGACAAACAAGAATGACAATGTTGCCAAAAATCGGGAAAATAACGTTGTAATATTCACAAGCTTAGAATGCCTTTTTATCTATGTTAGGGGTCCCTCGCAATGTTAGAATATCGTTTTTAGCAATAATAGACATTGCTAAGTTTTTAAATTGCGACATTCTTTATTTTCGAAAATAAACGTTGTGGTTTTCACAAGCCTAAATTTGCGAATGTTTGGCTTACCTTGTGAATCACACAAACTTGAACTATGCGAATCCCGCAGAATACCGACTATGTGATGTTGTCAAATTTTTAAAAGTTCTTAAAACTGCAACTTATTCAGGCTTACCTTGTGAATCACACACACTTGAACTATGCGAATCCCACAAAATACCGACTTTGCGATATTGTCAAAATTTTAAAGTTATTGAAACTGCAACTTATTCAGGCTTACCTTGTGAATCACACAAACTCAAACTATGCGAAACTCGCAGATTACCACACTTGCGATTTTAACAAAGTCCTAAAAGTAGTTAAAACCACAACTTATACAGTCAATGTTTAGCTTACCTTGTGAATCCCACAAACTTAAACTATGCGAAACTCGCAGATTACCACATTTGCGATTTTATCAAAATCATAAAAGTTGTTAAAACCACAACTTATACAGTCAATGTTTGGCATACCTTGTGAATCATGCAAACTTGAACTATGCGAACCCCGCAGAATACTCCTTTGCGATTTTGTCAATGTTTCAAAAGTTGTTATAACTGCAACTTAGACAGTCAATGTTCGACTTGCTTTGTTAATCACACAATCTTGAAGTATGCGAACCCCGCATATTACCACTTTTGCGATTTTATCAATGTCTTAAAAGTTGTTAAAATCGCAACGTATACAGTCTATGTTCGGCTTACCTAGTGAATCACACAAATTTGAACTATGCGAATCCCGCAGATTACCACTTTTGCGATTTTATCAAAGTCTTAAAAGTTGTTAAAACCCCAACGTATACAGTCAATGTTTGGCTTACCTTGTGAATCACACAAACTTGAACTATGCGAATACCGCAGAATACCGACTTTGTGATATTATCACAGCCCGGAAAATTGCTAACGCTACAACATTAAAAACAATGTGCGGCTTACATGTCAACGAGACAACTGATAACAATGTGAACTTCGCAAAGTACTCCTTTGCGGTTTTATCAAAGAAGCCTAAGAATTGTTAATCCCACAATAGTTATATTGTTGCATTCACAACAATTGCGTTTCACAAAAAAAAAGTTGCTGGGGCAGCAAAGGGTATGTTGCTGCATTCACAAAAATCTTTTGATAATTTCGCAATAATCTGCTAGCAATGTAAAACTGCAGCCTTGTCTCAGGATTTTTTTCTGAGTGTATACTTACAGATTATTTTATTGACAACCCTAGCAGTAATATTTTGATGGGCAAAGTTGACAATGAACGTTATTGCGTTAAATTGTCAACCTTCATTGTTTATATTTCACAAATGAACGATATTTAAAAAATCACTTACCTGCAGCAACTCAAAATATGAGTTTCTCCCAAAGTTTTTCACTGCGAATTTGGCCCGCAAAAACAGTACTGACTTTGGCAACGTCTGGCAAGTAACTGACGTGAAGTGAGAAGAATTCCGTTACACTAGTGTTGCCATACTGTGGCAACGATTTTTTTTTACCATTGCTTAAAAAAAGTGAAAAAAATGAAGCATATTCAATATCTTTCGAATATATATACAAAAAAATACCAAAGTAGGCAAAGCTAGACCTATCGGGCAAAATCGCCACGTTTTACAGTAAGCCTTTTTAAAAATGTCGAAATACTCTTCTACTCACCGTATTTCCTAAATAAGTGCACATCAAAACAATCGCAAACTAATTATCGTTAGGGAATAAAAAGTTTGTAATTACATTTGTAGACAGTGACATTCCATTATAAATTTTTTTTCTGACCAAGCGCCACAAACACGGCAACTTTCTTTGTTAAGGTTGTTGCTCACTACACCTAGATCGTAGTTCCGCAAGAAAATTTGAGGTGGCTTTAGGGATATTTATTTATCGAGTACGAGTATCTTTAGTAAAAAAATGAAATTGTTGTCAATTTTGACGGTTCGCCATTTTTTTTGCATAGGATTTTTTTGTGCTAATAATGTGTTAATTACTCTTCGTAATCATCGTTCTTCCTAATAATGTGCACATCAAAACAATCGTTATGGTTTTAGCTATAGAAAATTATATGATTCTTTCTAGTTTTAAACAGTGACTTCCAAGTAATAACGATTTCTACATGTCGATATAAAAAAAAAAATTTTTGTTTTTTGTCTTGGAATCTTCATTTTTGTCATTTTTGTTATAGCGTTTCGTAATTAACTGTTAACTTATTAAAATACTGCGTTTTCTAAGCATTTGGTACGTATTTTAGGTTTTGATATAGCTAACAATGGTTTAGTTCTAAGCTTTTTTGTCAGCTCGGGTAGTCTCGGTCAGCTTCGGCCAACATTATGACAGCTGTCAGAATGACCGGACGTTAGGCGCCATATTGTATATACGGGCGTAGACTCGGGTAAGTTTATATACAGATTGAAACCTTTTTTATTCTATTTTCAAAATTTAAAAATGTTAATAAAACAACAAAAGAAAATCAAAATACAGCGGCAAAATAGTAATTCGTTACCTCAAGGAAAATTAAAATTGTTTTACTAATATTAATTAATGAAAAGGGCTTAGATGGTTTTTGTTTTTTTAATTAAAAGTGCCGTGTGAGCTATAAGAGTCATGTCACGTCGTCATTTGAGTCAAGATGAAATGTTACGAGTCGTGGGCATGTTAGAAAATGGTGCCATTCAACGCGTCTTTGCCGAGGCCCTACACACCTGCCAAAACGTGATATCAAGGTTGTGGTCACGTTATCGCAGTACTGGGGATGTGGTTGGTGCACACGGGTAGATATCGTGTAACTACGCAGAGACAGGATCGATTTCTCCAAATGACCGCCAGAAGACAAACCAATATCACAGCGATGCTACTAGTACAAAGGCGGGCGGGCCAAACCGGGCGAATGAGGTTGCATGAAATTAATCTTCATGCTCGAAGACCGCTACGTGTTCCAGAATTGCGACGCGGCAATCGCGGTCGGCGGCTTTCGTGGGCTCGGGATCATTTACCATGGAGTGACGAACATTGGTCTTTGGTGCTGTTCACCGATGATTCCGTGAATCCGGATGAAACCCAAACCGGGAAGGTTTCATCCGGATTCACGAAGAACACGCGTTTGGAGAACTCTAGGGAAAGTAAGCCGTCTACAGCACCCTTAGGAGGTCCACTCATACAAGGCGGAACAATCATGATGTGGGCAGGAATTCGTCTTGGCGGACGAACCCAGCTCGTTTGGATTCAAGGCAGCATGACTGCACAAAAATACTACGAGGAGGTAGTAGAGTTTGTTTTTGTCCCACACAGAATCCAAATGGGCCAGGAATTTGAACTCATGCACGATAATTACTCCTTCCCATACGGCGCGGCTGGTGTCGGCCGCTCTTCGAGACCACGATCTTCAAGTTTTGGATTGGCCTGCACAGTCGCCCGACTTAAATCCTATCGAGCATGTCTGGAACATGAACATGGGACCATGGGACACGACTTGGTTCAAAAGCCAACCCAATAATTGCAAGTGTTCACCTTCCTTGGATTTATGTTCACAAATTGTACCGACTAGTTAGCCGTAGTCGAAGCATTGCTGTGATCCAACTTGGTATTGATATTTTCACCAGAAGTGTAAGTTGTATTGAAGCTTCCCCCACGCAATGGTGTATTAACGTTTCCACATTTTGGTTTAGCACTACAGAATTCTGGACAGATCCACTTTTCTTTAACTTCATGAGTAAAGGATTCAAATGCCGTTTCTGTAATCATTATACATTTCGTGTCGTAAAGTGCATTACATTTCTTGCACTGAAAATAATAAAGAGACCCTATCTCTCCTCTACGTCCGTTGCATGTCGTTTTGTTAGTGGGCGGCGGCATCTCTCAGGCCGATCCGTTTGTTGTTTACGTAGATACGTATTTGTGAGCAGCAGGCGAAAATAACACTGTACTAGCTCAATGTTATGTTGCCGTAGCATGTCGTAGCAATGGTAGCTCCGTAGATGTGACGTAGTAATGCGTAGATTCAGCCGTAGATAGTAATCTGTAATTTCAACCGCGCTGAGCCCAGTGACCGTGATCGAGTGGTTAAGAGCCAACTACTTACGCCAGAGGTCCAGCGATCAAACCCTGCCGCGCCTCAAAAATACTTTTTTCTTCTCCACTAATGTTGGGGGCTTCGCTCGAGGTCTTGAAGTTAATTAGGGCGAAGTCCGGGGCTCCAACTCAAATGAAATACTTTATTGAAATAAAACTAAGCCGCACACGACCGCACGCCGAAAATAAGATATATATTAATTTAAAACTGTTTTCAACCTCAATCGCTTCGGGTCGGCTTCGGATCAAGAATATATAAATTTCAATCGGGAGGACGGGTTTAAATTATATTCAGATGGAATCCAGTGATTAATATGTGATTAATATTAAATGATGAAAAAGAAACTCCGATACTGTAATGTTAGTGTAGTGTGCCAGAGTTGTGTTACTGACGATTCATTGCACTGTGACAATTTAATTGAACGTGTGAGGGTAGATGAAGAAACAAATACCCGCCCGAGCCGACAACGGCGACGCCGCGCACCGCCAGTTTGCTTGTGACCACGACTGCAGCATCGCGGCCGAAACGTCAAGCAGTAAGTAATACCTGTGTACTTACTTACAAAATTAATCGTGTTGGGTCCCGTTATAACAGTTTTAATGCAATGCAACGCGATAGTGTAAAGTCTTATACCACAATATTTTTTTAGTATTGCCATCAGCATCTGCTGTGCTGATAGCGGCTCACCACCCTATATCTTCCCTTGGGTACCGTAAAAGGCGACTAACGGACCAGAGATTGCACATATATCCAACAGAATAGAGCGGCGATGGGCTGTCACGCTGAGCACATGTGCAGTGTCAGCAAAAAAGCCTTTAACATGGGCTGGTGATAACTTACCATCGTTTTGTGTATCTTGTTCAGAAGGAAGATTTTTATTGTCATTTTCGTTACCTGTAATAATAATTATAATGCACAATAATCTTCGATCAACAATACAACTAGATGTCAGGTCGGCGCTAAAAATATGTCTCGGTAAATAACAGCCCACTTAAGAAGTGAGCTCTAAGCAATAACAGGAAAAAGTACTTTATTTGTTGCATGTTAAGGTTGATTTCACCACTAAGTGTTATTGACGTCCTTTAATTTTTAAGTGACAGGAGTAATCATTGCTTTGCTCGTTGTTTGTAACGAATGATCGTATATAAGTATAAGATAATACTTAGAAGATTTGTGACTTTATAACTGGGTGCCATGGTTGTAATTAGGTTGAACTTAAAACTGTTTTATAACTTTAGTCTCAGTTCGTTAGTAAAGAAAAACTATTTATTTACATGGACAGAATTTAGCTTTTATTTTGTACGTGACGCGTTATCTAGTTGGTATTATTGATCGAAGACAATAATGTTAAACTTTTATGGGCGCAAATCAAAGGACTTGTTTTTAAAACAATAGCAAATATAGATTCTAATATGAGGAGCTGGCGAACAAAACGGTATAATTACGCCTCTGGTTATAATACTTTTTTTTAGTCCGGAGGTTTCGAGCTCGCCGAATTTGAACCTCAACTCATTTTCATTAAAAACCGCCTAAAACAGTGTAAAAATGCATCCAAAGTTCATGGTTTCGATCATAAAACGGTATAATAACAATAAAGTTTTAACAGCATTGAATAAGCGACCGCGTTTTCGTTCAAAACGGAATAATTTTCATACAGCAAGATGTCAATCAATCCTTTTTTTTGGTTTTTTTATCAATAAGGCAACTCTATAGCTTTTGTCTTTCGTAGTCTTAAACCAACTTAGTAGAAAATATACACTGTTGTCTAAAAATGTATCTGTGGTAGTCAGCTGTTTGTGTTCTTGGTAGGTAATTTTATTTTATTTTATTTAATAGGAACAGCAAACAACTACATTATACCATAACACAAAAAATAATACACAAAACAAGTCTTAACAATAATGCAGCCCACAACGCTAACCACAAGTTACACAATGTATTTAATCAAAAGAGACTTTTTTTTCTTTTTGCATCCACTAAGCTGCTGATCACTAACTTTATTATTTTTAACTTGACGAGCGAAAAATTTACTACTTTTGAGAATGAGTAACAACAATCAATCAAAAAGGCACAAAACGTAAAAAACATTTAAAATGTAAATGTAAACAGTAAGACTACCTACTCAAACAGATAAAATTTCTAAAATGGATCTTTTAAATTTAGCAGAACTGCAGGCAAATATGTCTGTGTTAATAATCAATTTATTGTAGGTTTCAACCATACAACGCATTGGAGAGCGCAGTACCCAAAGCAAACAGGGTACCTGCGCGCTAGTAGTGCGTAGCGTGCGTAGTAGTGCGTAGCTGCGATAGCTGCGATAGTTCACCAAATCGGTACAGTCAAAGTCATTATTTACTATTTTAAACAGGATCATAGCTTCCAGGTATTGTCGTCTAGAATGAAGACTTAGCAGATTGTATTTATCGAGCAACTGGGCATAAGTAAGGTAATGTTTATGACATCTGTAGTGCATAGCACGTAAAAATTTGTATTGGACTCTTTCAAGCGCATCTGTATACTTCTTATAGTAGGGATTCCAGATAGGTACTGCATATTCGAGCTAAGAGCGGATCAAAGATGTGTACAGATAAATGTATGTCGAGGTTAGTCTGAAATCAATAGAAGATCGCATCACGAAACCATATATTTTAAAAGCATTGTTAATAAAATTCTCTATATGTTTAGAATTCAATTTAGAATCCAGTAGTATACCTAAATCTCTCACAGAAGTTACTTTGCATAAAGGACTGTTGCAGAGGATGTAAGCATATTCAATTATGTTAATTTTCTTTGTGAATGTGATACAATTGCATTTAGGGATACTAAGGAAAAGTTTATTATTATGGCAATATGTACTTAGTCTGTCTAAATCTTGCTGAAATGTGATGCAGTCGTTAAGAATTTTAATGGTTTTAAAAGCTTATAAGTCATCAGCATACATTAAGAAATTAGAATTTTGAAAACATTGCTTAATGTCGTTAATAAATAAAATATATAATAAAGGTCCAAGAATCGAACCTTGAGGAACACCTGATGTAACAAGTATTGGTTTAGATTGGTAACCATTAACAACCACCTTCTGGGTCCTGTTCTGAATATATGATGCAAACCAACGCAACAGATTTCTCCGAATGCTGTTAAACGCTTTTTTATCAAGAAGCAACTCGTGATCCACCTTGTCGAATGCTTTTTTAAAGTCTGTGTATACTGTGTCCACTTGAATACGATTATCAATCTCCTCAAACAGAACACTACCGAAGTTTAATAGGTTTGATATCGTAGATCTACGTTTGACAAATCCGTGTTGCTCGTCTAGAATGGTACTATGTAGTATGGGATAAATTTTCTTGTGGACAAGTTTTTCAAGTAGCTTTGACACAGTAGACAAGATATAAATAGGCCTGTATTGTTCAACGTCATGTTTAGAGCCATTTTTATGCACTGGCGTTATATGGGCACGTTTCCATAAGTTCGGAAAGGTTCCCTCGGCTAAGCATTTGTTATAAAGAATAGATAGAGGTTTACAGATGGTAGATGCTGTGCGCTTAAGAAACGCTGGGGGGAGACCGTCAGGGCCCGCACCCTTTGCGGTGTCTAGCTGTTCCAACTCTAGCATTATGTTGGTTTCGCTAAACTGCAAGTCAGATATTATAGCAGCATTTTCATAAATGTGAGACGGTGGCTGCCAAGCAGAGAGAGTTGGTGAAACTGGTTCAAACACCGACAAAAAGAAGTCCGAGAACATGTTACAAATAACTTCGGGTTCCCCAGACTTGCGATTTTGGTATTGCATTACCGAAGGGAATGGTCTACCCTTACGACTAGATATATAAGTCCAAAAATGCTTAACACTATTAGCGATATTCTGCTCGATGGATGACATGTATTTACGATAACATTTATTACAAGCATCCTTGAATAATGCTCTATATTCGGAAAAAGCTTCATAATCTGATTCGTTGGCATATTTTTTCCATTTAACCCAGGTTTTTTGTTTTTTTTTAAAGTCAGTTATAAGAAAACGTGAAAACCATACTGGGAATCCAGGAGATCTAGAATTAGCTAAAGGAACATTATGTTTTAATATATTATCTAGAGCATTATAAAAGATATCGAGAGCTTCTTTCGAGGGAGCGGGCCCCAGCAATTATGACCAGTCTGTGTTTTGGATCCTGCTATTTATCTGAGCATAGTCTGCTTTAAAGAAGTTGTATTTCGCCATCGGCTTCCTATTCAAAGGCTTAAATATGTGGTTAACAGGTACATGAGCTATAAAAGGGGGGTGGTAGGGGTCTACAGGCAGTAAAGGCGAAGACTGGGACTGTACTTTACATCCAGCATTGGATATAAGAAGGTCAAGAATATTTCCGTTTTGATTGACTATGTTGATATACTGCAAATAGTTCATTAATGAAACCAAATTACAAAGTCCCGTCCCCAAAATACGATGCACTCATTCCGATCAACCCCTTACTCGACCCTTGAGGCAAACAGTCCTTGGGCTCAGGAGACCAAGTGACACCAGGGACGTTATAGTCCCCTAGAATGTAAAAGCTCTCAACCTGGCTGTTATTTAATGAATTTTGGACTGTGTGACAAGTGACTGTCATACGTTTCGATGGGCATACGCGGTGGAATATACGCGGCACTAACGACGTGCCGCTTTGCATGGTTTCTACTGGGTATTTCTATTAAAACGTGTTCGACACATGCAGTCTGCGGAGAGTAAGCCATACAATTTTTAAAGATAGTTGGCCGTAGGCCACGCAGGACTGCCACAAGGACACCGCCGCCATCTTGTTTATGAGTAGCAGCGCGATCGCGGTCACATCTATATACTACAAACCGTTGGTCAATAAATTCGTTGTTATCAATTTCCGGTACCAACCCTGTTTCAGTAAGCACTATAATGTCGTAGGTAAAAGAGATAATGTTCATATACAGCGTGTGCAATTTCGTTCGTATGCCCCTACAATTTTGATAATAAATACTAAGATGGCTATGTTGATCAACTCTATATCCATTAACAAAAGATATTGTAAATACGTATATGTAAAGTAGTATTGAATTTTTTTCATTATATGTATGTACTATGACATTCCGCTGCAATTGTATTGTGTTTGTATAAAAGATATTGAAAATGTCTATCCTCTTGTAATGAAGATAAAATAAATAAAAGTAGGTACCTTTAATCAGTGAAAACCCATTGCTCAAATATAAAAACAAAATGCTCCTTACACTCGTAATCAATATGTTATAGAAAATATGTAGTCTAAAAGTATACATGCATATAATAAAATCTAATTTATATCTGAAACTAGAAAGCAACAACAAGCACACGACAAGCATTAAAACACACAAATACGCCCCTAAGTAATATGCGCTTATATGACTAATATAAATGATTTGGTGAGTCAAAAATGCATAATATCCTATCAAATTTAATACATAAAATACATGTCTGATACCATCAGCTTGCAAGAGTGAATTATATATTAACACATGCATTAAAAATAAAACTGATGTTCTGCAAATATACGTATGAACAACTAAATTACACAAATAACAAAAATACAGAGTCAGACAATTAGACATTAATAGATAGCTACTTCTTTGAGCGTGCTTTAAGTTTGTTAATATCACCCTCGGATCTAATAGCAATGGCTGGGCTGTCGTCATGTTCACGGACGAGTATAGTAGAGTTTTTGACCCATACATATTTGAAGTTCTGATCCTTGGCAACCTCACGACATTTACGAAATAAATGTTTCTTGTTGAGTGTTAGGTGTTCATTTAAGAACACTGTTGTTGACGTGCCGGGTATGCCAAGCTGGTCAGATTTAAGACCTTTCTTTCTGCAAAAAGCACTCAGGATATTATCACGCAGAATACGGCTGGAAAGCTTCAAAATAATTTTTTTAGGCTTGTTACTATCTTGTTGGGCGTGCGGCACTCTGTGAAATGATACGACGTCCTTTGGAAGGAGCTGGCAGTTAATTGCACTTGCAAGTGAATTTAGTTTCTAGTTTAGCCACCGCGGTAGCAGTATAACTTGTGCTCTGTTGGGCGAGATTATCAAAACGCTCTTTCATATCATTCTGTTCATCAGATTGACTGTACTGAGTTTCGTAGAGTTGTAAGCTCTTGCGACAGCAAGGCGACATTTTGATTCAAAAGAGCCTGTTTAGATTTAAATTTTTTTACCTTGGTTTGTATTTCAGACAGGGTGTGCTGAATGTCGTCTCGTATTTGAGACAAGTTCAAGTTAATCTCATTGCGCCATGTCTGGAAACTAGTGAATGTGTATTCAGTTTTACATCGAGCAGTTCACTTATTTTGTCCATTGTGACTACACTATCAACAGACTTGACCCCTCCGTCGTTATACAGGCAGGCGGTGATTGACTACGATCCAAGATGTCACATAACATGTTCATAGACTCTTCCGAGGGTGGTATTTGGTGTTGATGGATTGGTGTATTTAGGTTAGATCTAGTACGGCGTGTTATGTTTATGCAGCTTGGACAGTTCCAGGTCGAGCGAAACTCTTTTGTGAGTAATAAAAACTGTTTAGCATCCATGTTAAGGCATTTATAATGATATTTGACCTTACATATATAGCAGCCCAAATTATCGTCAGTCCTCAGACCACCCTTGCAGGCTTCGCAATTCATATTGATTTTTGCAAAATAATTTTATATTCAATTTTAATTTTAATGATTTTCTCTGCGGTGCCTCCTAGCGGAAGCTGTGAGCAACTAACGGACGATGTGTGCAGTAAAATTAAATATATGTGATCGAACCACTAAGCGTACGGCAACGCCATCTAGCGCGCCTGATGTAAATTGAGACCGATGGGTCAAGTCCGGGTGCTGCTTGCTGCCATGTTGTGTGATGCTTTAAAAGCTCACGCTAACAATAATGTTATCGAAGCAGGGTGAAAAGCAGTAGTGCGATAATCTCAGATGTTATACAATCATGTCAGTGACTTGCAAAAATGTCACTCATAAATCGAGATTAGCAATAAAATTTATTCGACGATACAATGATTTAATTTCCACAGTGTAATCCACTTATGCACTCCTGTTTATTTATTAAACACAAACTGTGCAGCGTTTATCTTTAATATTTTGTTTATTGTTCGGCGAATTCAGACGTGAATTAGTAATTTTAACATTACTTGCACTTATAATTGTCACTCATTAACACTTCACGAACAACTCCTTCCATGTGCACAAAACACTTATTTTTACTCGCAATATTGGCCATTAACTATTTTTAATTAATTAACTTTGTTGGAGATATCGTACAGGCAACTGTCACAGTTCAGCGCCACCTAGCGGATGATAAATCGATTGTTAAATCGAAATAATGTTGTACAAAGGGGTAAAAAATGTCTGAAACTGTTGGTGTTATCAATTCGGGGTAAATTAGTTTTTTGTTTGATTAAACTCAAACTTAAGACATTAATTCGATGTAGCTATACAAACAGGCTTAATTTTTAAACTTAATACTAATAAACTATACTACAACGAAAAGAACCCCTCTCAGCATGATGTTGCAGCTTTAAAAATATATAAAGCTGCAACGCTGATTTTCAGAGAAGCCTTTGAAGTGTGTATATGTGTGCGTGCCGCTGTTGTTGTTAAAACCAAATAATAAAAGTAAATATGTAATGTTTAAATATAATATTTGAGAATATATAGACTATTTTAGTATATATTTATATGACTAATTTATATGATTAAGAATAGTAGTAGTAAATAAACTAATTAAACTGAGTTTTGTTTAGATTGACCGAACCTAACTCACAAAAACTTATTGCCAGCAATCAAACCGGCTTAATTGCATCCTCGTGGCAATCAAAATGTAATAATTATGCACCGATTGCAAACAAAACATCATAATTGCATTTTTCAAATTTAATTAGCTTCCGTTGTAATCTGGATTTAACATAATATTCAAATTTAATTAGCTTCTGTTGTATTAGACATAGCGATCTGGATTTATCATAATTATGTCAAATCAAGTCTCAAACTTTATTACAAAACGAGATCTAAATAAAGTACTGGACTTAGTCCTAGACTTAAGTCAGGTACCAACGTAAACGTTATTACAAGATCAAGTTTTTCTCTTAGTCGCGGACCATCTATGGTTCTAAGATAAACTGACGTGACCCCTAGTTTATCTGCAGGACTAACTTCAGTACTAACCTCAAAAACTTTGACACAAACGTCACTTTGATTTTATGATATCGTTGTATTTAGATTAATGGAAAATATAATTAAAGACTTGATCGATTTGAAGACTTAGATAATGCTGGAAACATCCCGACGACCTGTTCGGCGTCAGCAACGAATTAATCCCTTCGAATGAAGTGATAACGACTTCAAATTATGTACAGATTTACCAAACGATTTGGTGCTATAGTCGCAATGATATTTTATGTTGGTCATTGTTTAGTCGTGGAAATGTTACGCTAACATTTGACTCACGATCCTCGAGGAGGCCCACTGATTGCTGAACTACAGGTAGTTCGCGCATTACGCAACTGGACTCGGCATGAAGTAAGTAAATATAACCTTGATTGATGCTAATGACACTCCCAAAAAACAGTAACTTATGTAAGTACCTACCTAATTATTTTAATTGTTTTATTGTAGATACAAGATGATGCAGCGAACTTACATGGTGTCGCAATCCGTTATCAGCCAAAGGTGTTAGAAAATAGCTGCTAATAGGTTAATCTTAGAAGAACTTCCGCAATTTTGCCAATTTCCCTACAGGTGCAATTGATTGCACTCACATAAGTGAAAAAAATGTGTGCAGATGGAGGTCAGTTATACTCGTACATCAACAGAAAAATGGATTTTCTTCAATAAATGTACAGGTAACTAATTGTTATTATATATGAATTTTATGTCATGGTTTTATTACAATTACATGCCAGACCAAATACAGACGGCATTATGTAACATACTTATTATCTTGTAAAAAATTATGTACTTATGTTTTAGGTGGTTTGTGATGCTGATCTGAAGATTTGGACATAGTGACCAGAAAGACAGCATTGAGCATTCTCCATCTAGGCAGCCTAACTACCTACCTACCACAAATTGCTCTAAATTCAGTACGGGGAAAATAAAGAGAAAGCAGTTATAAAAAGACATTTTTAATATACCCATATTAAACATAATTTTAACAGTTTAAAGTTCAAAAGCAGTCATACATAACATAGGTACCTACCTAATAATAATAACAACAAAATAGGCAGCCACAAAATAGGTTTACTATTGTTTAACAAAAAACGTATGACAAAAGATCATTTTACAAACAATGTTTGAAAAACTAATCATTTGACAAACTTTCTCTTCGCAAACATATTACTTTAAAAATAATCATTTGACATAATACAGGTTTCGCAAATGTTTTACTTAGGAAATATTTCTACTGTTAAAATATTATTTTAATAATATTCACTTGACTAAATAATTTGTTTGCCAAATTGGTGATTTTACAAATACTTAATATGGTATATTAGGTATGATATATTATATAAGCAAGGATGTAAGCAAATTCTAACCGATCAAGTGACCTACAGGACTTAGGTCAGTTAATATTTCTGTTGTCTAATAAAAAAAATAACCTCGAAATTTAAGACAATCGCTATGCTGTGCTTCGCGATTGTCTTAAATATCTAACTTATCATGTAACCTACAGGAGTAGGGCAGCTAGTATTTGTTAAATGTTATTTATGCTTTACGTTGTTTTGCCAACTAACATGTTTAAAAATAATCAATTTGTGAAATAATGTTTTAGCTTAATGATTTTTTTTTTTGTAGATATATTGTCTAATGAGTATTTTATTAAACAATAATTTGTAAAATAATAAAATTATCAAGTAAGTATAATTTTGTCAAATGTTATTTGTCAAATGAAAATTTGTTATTTGTTTTTTGTCAAATGATTGGACACCCACAAAATAAGTACATGTTACAATAGTTTAAAACAGAATGTTTGAGTATCTAAGAATGTATATTTGAATACTACTTATAGTAAGCATATTTAATTAATGAAAAGTGTGAACAAGATAGTAGGCGAAACATTTATGTACTATCAATAAAAACAATATGATAAGACTGTGTCATACTCATAAAAAAGTTATGTTTATCTTGTGTTTAAAAAGAATCAGAAAAATAAAATTACTATGTAACTAAAACTAAGTAGGTAAAAGTCTTGTTAAATTTAATTGTTAGTGTTTGTTTTATTTTCCAATAAAGATATTTCTAATTCTATTATTTTTATTTGGCTATTGTAATGATGTATTTGTGCTCGGCTTCCATCATTTCTAACTGTTTGTTTTTAATATCAGTATGGCTTTGTACAATTAATTGTTGCATGTCTTCACTTCTGTAAAACAAAATAGAATAATGTTGTCAATTTATTTCATGTAAAAAGTACTACAATAATAAGTATTTGAAAGTACTGTGCCTAAATACCTATTATGCAAGATTTTTTCTTTGATTTGGTTTTGCCAGTTTCAATCGTTCAAATATAATTCAAATAGTAGTTTCAAATTCAATATTATGGTTAATCATCATTCTGGCACTACTTTCAACGCCCTCATTGTTTGATATCTCTGAAAACAATATACAAAATTTCACTTGCATTAATTAAAACTTGCATGCACATAATCTTCTGTAAGTATTGGATTGTAATCATTTATAATGATAATATTGTATGTATTTTTAATCAAAAATTTTACCTTGCACTTCTACAACATGGTGGCCTGTGTTTTCCACATTGAAATTGACGGGTATTGAGTCAGTTTTATCATAACTAGGGCAAGGCTTAGGGTCAGCAGTTAACGCAGGAATTGTTAATGCAACATTCGGAATCTAAAACAATCAAATTAAGATATGTAGGTACCTACAAATTTTAACATTTACTACATATTATAAATATTACTTATTTTGTTCATATTAAAATTTTAATAAAAATACCTATGTTACAAACCTAAATAAATATGTTTTATTTACCACTGCATCACTATCATAGCATAGTCATTTTCTTCTGACTAAGTCGTGAGGAGCAATTGAAATTACTTCTAAACCCTCGGGAGAAGGTGGCTTTTTGCTACTCCATGTCACAGTAATAGTTCCTCATATAGGCAAATTGGATTTTGCTGACAGCTTCATGCTTTTCCACGTTAACTCGACTTCCCCATCTGATCGGCTTTTACGAGTTAGCTCAATAACTAAACATTATTATTACCAACGCGCTGCACTTCCTCCAACGTCACCAGGTACTCAATTCGTCTGCCAGCCAAGTATGCAATGCGGCCGTTACTGTCGCTCCCATGGCCTTACAAGTATAGAAAATATTACAAGCCACATAAGAAAATGCCAAACCTCACAATTGGACGCTGTTATAATTATCATAAAAAGATTTATGAGGGCAATGGCCTATGATGTTATTATATGAAGATTATTATGACTAGGTAGTTCATAGATTGTTTGTTTACTTACCTGCAATCCGTTTCACGCTAAAATTCTTAATGAAAAACTTAATTTGAAAAAAGTCATGATGAAAGTTTAAGTCTCGCATTTTTAACGGATGAAAATACAATACAAAATAGATTATGATTATTTATGACATATTTTTATCTTGTTTAATAATTATTTATGTAAAAAAACTCTACAGAAATTATTAACATCCAGTTAAACGAAACGGTGGAGTGAATGATGTTTGTGTGAACGAATGAAAAATTTTCATTTTTTGTTTATTCTCTGTGGATATCATTTAAACCTAAGACTAAGTGCGGTACTAACTGGTCCACGGATGGTTTTCGTTTTGTAATAAGGTGAGATTTTAGTCCGGTACTAACTGTTAGTACCGTACTAAGTCGAGACCATCTAGTCTTGGTTTAAGCTCAGACTATCGTACGTTTTTGTAATAAGACGGATACCGTCTAAAAATTAAAAACCACGCCAAAAACTCACTATAAGAATGTCATTCAGTTTTTTAATGCTCCTGTAAAATTTAATTTTACATAATTAAACCGTTTTGTTTGCCAGCTCCTCATATTTAAAAATATATTTTTTTATGTCATATTTCTCGATCCCACAATATTTCTTTAGTATTGCCATCAGCATCTGCTGTACTGATAGCGGCTTATCAATAGAATACCTACCGCCCTATATCTTCCCTTGGGTACCGTAAAAGGCGACTAACGGACCATAGACTGCACATTTTTTTAAATTTTTGTTTAATTCTACAACGGGTAAGCGCTTGGCCTTCATCTCACCTGATGGTAAGTGACGATAAGGCCGAAGGTGGAAGTGCGCTTCACCCGGAATCCTCAACCACTGAGGAACTGGCTATCTTATCTCAAACTGTACGGAACACAACAATGCTATAAACATCATTGTTATGGCGACAGACTTAGATAAGATGGTGGTAGCTAGCCAGGCGGACTTAACAGCCCTACCACCAACCAAACCGAGCACACAAAGATGTGCCCCCCGCTGGGAATCGAACCCGGGACCTCTGGGTCTGAAACCGGTGGCTTAGCCACTAGACCACAGAGGCGATTAAGGTAAGGTAAGGCACATTATCCAACAGCATAGAGCGGCGATGGGCACTGAGCACATGTACAGTTGTCATTTGGTGAAACGCGGACTGTGGCAGTGGACTGCTTTTGCAATCCTCATTGCCTGGTCTCTGACTAACCCTTCGGGGACAAGAGTAGGGTTGCCACCTTTTTTTTAGGACGTATAAAGTATTTTTTTCATTTTGTTGGAACAAAAATAAAGTACATAGCATAAAAAAGAGTATTTATTTATTTGTCCTTAAAAACGTACTTTTTGTTCCTCTTTGTGACATTTACATTTAACAATTATTTGTCTTTTACGTAAATAGTTTTACGTAACTAAATAGAGTATTTTGGCGTACTTTATTGCTGTCGTAGATTACAAAGTACGCCTATATGATAAATAGGGCAATACTCTATTTTAGAGTACGGGTAGCAACCCTCGATAAGAGTCGTGAATATTATGTATGTATTGCCGTCAGTAAAAAAGCCTTTAATATCGGCTGATAATAACTTGCCATTGTTTGGTGTATCTTGTTCAGAAGGAGGATTTGTATTGTCATTTTCGTTATCTGTAACAATAATGAAATTGCACAATAATGTTAAACTTTTATGGACGCAAATCATAGGACTTGTTTTTAAAACAATAGCAATTGAAGATTCTAATAAGTATTTCAAAAGATATATTTTATTATGTCATATTTCTAGAGCCTACAGTATTTTTTTAGTATTTCCATCAGCATCTGTACCTACCGCCTACCACCCTATATCTTTCCTTGGGTTTGGGTACCGTAAAACACGACTAACGGAACATAGACTGCACATTATCCAACAGCATAGAGTGGCGATGGGCTGTCACGCTGAGCACATGTGCAGTTATTATTTGGTGAAACGCGGAGTGTGGCAGTGGACAGCTTTTGCGATCCTCATTGCCTGGTCTCTGACTGACCCTTCGGGGATAAGAGTCGTGAATATTATGTATTTATTGCCGTCAGTAAAAGGCCTACCCCTTAGGCCCCAAGCGGTCGCATGAGACCGCACCTATAAAAACACACTTGACTTTGTACCGTGTTTTCATAGACTTACAGACTACTTTAGTATGAACAAGTTTGATTATTTCGGTTCTGTGGTACATCTTATGTATTGTGATCGCAAAATATCGCATAGTCTATGCTCGATTCTGTCAAATTTGACGTTGACAGTTGCGCCAATTTTTTTGTTAGAAAAGTGCCACGAGTGAGTGGTTAATATCGGCTACTGATAACTTACCATCGTTTGGTGTATCTTGTTCAGAAGGAAGATTTGTATACCCGTTTTCGTTATCTGGAACATATATAATTACGTAATCAAAATTACAATCATATATTAATAATGATGATCATAATATTGTTGTGTGTGTGGTCAATAAATGTTTATTTTTTTCTTTCTTTCACTAATGTTTATTGAACATGCAACTTGATGGTTACTCAAAAGTTTCTAATACATATATAATATAATGTAATGTAATATGATACACACTTATGATCTAAATACTGATGCGATGAGAATCGCGTCTTTTGGGAATACGGGTGTCATGAGAGACGGATCTTTTGGCATACGGATGCTATGAGAACCGGGTTTTTGACATTCTGATGTGATGAGAAACGGGTATTTTGGCCTACGATCAATTTAAAAAACTTTTATTTTGGAACGGATGTTTTGGGAACGGGACTTTTGGGAAATGGACAGAACGTTCGGAAAGGAAAAATACATACTGAAATAACTTCTTCCCGATAAGGTAGGTGTTTTACTTTCCAATAAACTTTTATGTAACTTTGTAATCAAATGTAATGTTTTGCATTCTTACCGTTAAACTTTTCTTCTTCTGAAATATCTTTTTCTATGGATTCATCTTTTGTTTTTTGTGAATTCGGATTATCTGTGTCATCTATTGCTTCGCGGCAATATCGGGATAAATGACTAACCACGGCTACAGGTATCTGGTTCAACATGTAACCTGTTATAAATGAGTACGTATTCACCAATGGCGATTTCGGGGCATGAATTTCTATGTTCCTACAATCGTTGAAAAAATCACTGTTATGAAGTTTTGTTTTTTTCTACTAATAATAACAGAAAACTGTAGTTCTTTCTACCTCCATCCACGGAACTCAAAGGTCTGCACACCTTTGGAAGGTTTTAATGATTTTGGTGTTCTTTCTTCATCCCCATCCATAGCAATTTGAATTGATGTAGAGGTCATGACATCTTGCACTTCACCAGAATATATAAATTGGCTTTGAGCAGTTCCGACTTGAAATATCCCTGCACCTCTGAACTAAGATAACATATTATCATCATCAGCCTATACTTGTCCACTGCTGGACATAGGCCTCTCCAAGATATGATCACCATCCGCGGCAATTCACAACCAGTTAAAAACTATAATTAAAGAAGAATTATAATAATAATAAGAAGGTAGTTGTTTTGGCAAACGGTCTTATAGCTAAAAGCCTCAATCAACATCAGAGAGGCTCTCGCTTAAAGGTTGGATCAAGGGTCAGATACAAGGCAGTACCACAGCCTTACTATGAAATAGTGGCAGTACTACTTGACACGGCACGTATTGTCCGAAGGTTCCTTACTCTGCAGCCCTAACCACAAATAGCTCGGGTCTAACCCCACTGCCGGTAGCAACAAAGGTTAAGTTTTTTATAATATTTTATTATTGTAAATAATTCACGTAGCGGTGAAAGAATACTACCACCCTCTCTCTTCCCTTGGGTGTCGTAGAAGGCGACAAACGGACTAAAGACTGCACATAGTACAATCAACAGCATAGAGCGGCTATGGGCTCACCACCTGTCACGCTGAGCACATGTGCAGTCACAATTTGGTGAAAAGTGGACTATGGCAGGGGACTGCTTTTGCGGTTCTCATTGCCTAGTCTCTGACTAACCCTTTGGGGATAATAGTCGTGTTTATATGTATTATCTAATTTATACTGTAAGCAGTTCACTGCTATAGTCCACGTTTCACCAAATTACAACTGAATGTTTGCTCAGCGTTATAGCTAGGTGGTGAGCCCATCCATTTGCTGTTGGATGTATGTGCAGTCTTAAGTCCGTTAGTCGCCTTACGACACCTAAGGGAGGAAGAGAGGGTTGATAATTTTGTTTTAGTGAGCCGCTGTACCACACGGCTCTGAGAATTACAACATTTAGAATAAGTGGTTACCTGTATACCACTGAATCGGGCAGTTTTATAATTAGTTACCTGTATGCCACTGAATTGAACAGATTCTACAATTAGTTACCTATATGCTACTGAATCGGACAGATTCTACAATCAGTTACCTGTATACCACTGAATCGGACAGATTCTACAATTAGTTAACTGTATACCACTGCACCGGACAGATTCTACAATCAGTTACCTGTATACCACTGAATCGAACAGATTCTACAATCAGTTACCTGTATACCACTGAATCGGATAGATTCTACAATTAGTTACCTGTATACCACTGAATCGGACAGATTCTACAATTTTAACAGATCTTTGTTTGTAGGGGCCACCTATGTGAGCCGAGTATGCTGAGTCCAAACCGCTTATGGTCATGTTGGTAAGGCTGACCACGGACGTCATAAGATTATCGTCATACTGGAAACCGATGAAATTATGTTAAGTATGTTAACTATATGAGAGCAGCAATTTTCACAATATTAATACACTGCAATAAGATCTTCATAATTAAGATGAAAGTTCTTTGGTCTGAAAATTATTGTGGTGATGTGTGGATGGCATGGTCCAAGTACTATGGCACACTTATACAAGATTATTTGTAAAAATTAATAAACACTTAACCTTGGTATTCTACAAACCATCTTGAACCACTTTTGTTCAAAAACTTCAGGAAGCCACAAAAATACTCATATCCTATAGTTGAGCTAGTGCCACCACTCTGTAGAAGGGTAATATTATTCTTTTTTAAGTAATTTGTAATTATTGAATGGTTTTTAATGTTTTACAAATAACTCTGTATAATTATTTTTATGAAAAAACGGGATTTTTACCATGTCTGAGTCATCAGTTACTCCGTGATCATGGTGCATGCAACTGCGCCGAAATTTCGGGGACTCAAAATTAACAACTCAGACATGGTAAAAATCCCGTTTTTTCAT
This sequence comes from Scoparia ambigualis, assembly GCA_963921215.1. Lineage (NCBI taxonomy): Eukaryota > Metazoa > Arthropoda > Insecta > Lepidoptera > Crambidae > Scoparia > Scoparia ambigualis. The sequence goes on along the minus strand of OY992508.1, from coordinate 11,444,357 downwards.
AAAAATAATTGTATTGACCATGAAAGTTTAAAATGTTAACTCTGTATAAGTATCCAGAGTATCTAAACAAACGTGTTAGGAAAGAGTTTTTCGGGTAGTAAGAAAATTTGACTAATAATAAATGCGGATCAAGTTATTTATACTCTCCTCGTCGTGGTAGGTGAGGTGATAAGCAGTGGTATAGTGTGTATCAAAATTGTGATTTAATCTTAGAATAATAACGCATAGAAAGCGAGAACACGCACGATAAATGAGGCCAGTAAAACCAAGCCATACTGGCTTGGTACCGAAACGGCCCGCGTCAGTACTAATAATCTAAACTTATCTATCTATCAACAGTTCCAATTTCCTTACTTTTGGGGCAAATCTGATTCCTCTAGCAACATTACTTGTACACTTGTGTGCGTGTCGCCGAGATAGTACGCGTAACTTACTCCTACATCCATTTTTTTCTTGCCTCACGCCATGACAGTTTTCTAATACGAGACTATCGTTCTTTGCGTTATTATTCTATGGATTTAATGTTATTGTGAAACAGGCACAATCTACTAAATCTTAAATATATATCCAACATACTCCTGGAAAACATTTGGAATGAATGAAAACTTTTAGCTTATTACCTTATCAGTCCAGGATAAGCGATAATCCTTCCACAATTCGGATCCGGCGTTTTCGTTAATAGCTATTTTATTTAAGCTTCTAATTACATTCGACATATAATCCGATATCTTCTTCAATAGGGTTCTTTGTTGTTTTCTGGGTGAAAATACAAAGTTTCTTATTACTAACTCAAATTATTAATTTTTACATTAGATAGACCTTATAAGAAATTAGGGTTCTGCCCACAATGCGGCTGGATGGCGACCACCCTTATATCTATTTCTGCGTTCAACTAGTTTTGTTTTCCATTGCTGTGTTCCATTTTGAAGTGTAATCAACGCATAAGTTTCGTGATGCCTTTGGTGATGCAAGTGCCCATGGGTAGCGGCAAGAATAAATAATAATAATAAATAATAAATCTGAATTGAAAAATTAATTTTAGAATATTTTAACATTATGGTAAACATAAATGTACTAATAGAGACAAAGAATAAACTACATAGAATAAATATCATTTAAACGGTCGACTCCAAAATGTGTTTTGCGGGCAAACAAAGTGAATTGAACTACTACTATTTAGATGAGGGCAAAAATACCTCAATTGACCAGCAAGTACCTAATGTTATATTGAGCGTGTGCTTTTATTTTTTATTGTCGTTGCTCTAATATATTTTAAGTACCTACATAAAACAATATATCATCACTATTGTTGAGCTAGATTGCCAAGGTAATCTATATAATTAGGTATAAGTGCTATCAGACTCACCGAACCCTCGGCAGGAGGTTGCCGAGGATAGAGGAAGTGTTGATGCATGTCAGCACGGCCCCTTGCAGCTTCGGAATCAGCTCTCTGTGAAGCGGCAGCGTCAACAGCCGCTCAAGCTGAGAACCTAAAGTTGAGACCTACAGCTATAGGCTGGCCAATTCGTACGAGGTATTAAAACTTCTTAGCTATTGTAAAGTTATGTCATAAGAAATCAAATTTAAAATAGGAAGACTTTATTTAACTTGTTGTAGAGCATGCCAAACCGCGTAATCGCAGTAATGGGAGCACGAGAAGGCAATACGAAGTATTAAAACATTCAGTCGAATTGAGAACCTCCTCCTTTTTTTGAAGTCTGTTAAAAATTCAAGAATATCGTAATGTTGTTCATAAATGTCATGTTTCCTATTTTTGTTATTAGCGATATCAGCAGTTTTTTCCTTGAGTAATTATTTGTGAATAAAATGTAGTGACTCATACATTTTATTACTTTCATTTAAGTAATATTCAATTATCTATTAAACAAAATTTATTTAATTAAGCTACCATTCTTAGTTTCCGAGATTTATGGGTTTCTTTAAGTGACCCGGAGTCATTGCTCTCGAGTGTATTAGAAACTTTACCAGACAGTCTCAATTGTAACAACGAGTTTAAATTAAATACATTACCAATACCACGCTTAAAAAGACACAGCATAACCGTCAAATAAATAGAAAATAAAACCAGTTCACTCAAAAGCCGCAGACGCACCCGGTATTGAATAGATCCACGTGAATCTAATTGGAGAAGATAAATCCGTAGAGGTGACAGTCTTCCTGTTGGCGTGCTCGGTATAATATATGTGACTACGGTCCACGGACTATATAGTAGAATAACCGTCACGTAGACCACGGCTATAGTAGGACCAAATACTATTCAGTACCTTAAAAACATTCAGTGATATGAAATGTTATTTTACCTTGTTTTTGTGAAAAATAAGGAACTATTAAAGGTGCAGACGCAACACCAGGCGTCGATATCTGAAACACGTGAAATATTCGTTCAGTTCTGTTGTCCCATTAGGAAGGCCTGAGTCCAGCAGTGAGACATTTATTGGTAAAACTTTCATCTGTTATTTTCCGAATGGCAATGCGAATGGAAGAAAGTAAACGCCCTTGCTGACTTCCTTACCCGTTCCGCAGAACAAGGTCTACCACCCCTTAAACTTAACCCGACCACGACGGCGTAAGTTTTTCATTAGAACTCAAATTGTAGCTTAAACCTTCGATCGTAAAAGCAATCGAAGGCTTAAACTGCATAAATTATAATTTAAGGCTTTTTACTATCAGGGACCTGGTAGTCACAGGAAGTCACTAATCTGGGTAAGATCATTATCAAGGGGAGGTAGAAGGGAAGATCGGTCTATAACGCACCATAAAGACCTAAAGCGGGTTGGAAGTTGCAGGGAAGGTGTGCATAATTACCTCCAGACTAAACTTGCAGTTGTGAAGTTTGAAGTTGTCTTCGCCTATAGCGACGCTCACGCCCTGCAGCGTCGCTACTGCATATCCAAACAGGATGCAATGCTCAACTACTATCCTGAAAGACAAACAAGAATCCAAATTGCTTTACTAGCTTTCCTCGCATTAGAGCGCCTAGTGCGTGCTATTTTATTTTTATTTTTTTAAATTTTATGCAACCTTATCTTATCACTCTAGCGGCTGTGTTGAAATGACTGCCGTAAAATTAGCAACCAGATATTATGGTTTCGGATAAGACTATCCCCAGGAGACTCATTCTTTTCCTGGCAGGAGAGTTACAGTCACCCAATAGGTGTAGTATGGTTTCTATAATTGTCTCTTCACATGCACTGCTATATCATATGCGAAGGTAATAGAATAATAATTAACGACGCTAATATAGCTATTATTCTGTGATTATTCGGGCCTATGTTCCACTACCTAAACATAGTTATGACTGTACGAAAGCATTTCAGGCTAAGAAGGGTTTCGAGAGAATCATGCCCTCTGTACAAAAAAGGATTAATAAAATATTGGCCTTAAACCTCACTCACGTTGCCCGCCCTCTATTCTGCACCTGCTGCAGACTGAATGGCGAGGTGCCTTGTCCGCCCTGCACCGCCGTGTATACCACGTCAGAGAAGTTCCTGAACAGCAGGTATTTAGAGTCCACAAATATCTTGCTGACTGTCGCCTCCACTTGAAGCACGTTCTCGTGTAAGGGGAACGAGACCCTTGGGTTCTGTAGGTAAGGATACCGGAGCAGATTCATATCTTTGAAGAGCCTGTACAAAGAAAATTTTCCGGTTTATCCACTTACTTCGAGTGTTCTGGTTGATTTTATCTCGTGTCGTGAGCATAATCGTATCTATTAATGCCAAGGTTAATGTTATTATATATATTTATTCATCGATCATGTGTTTAGATGATCGAAGTATTTATTAAGTAAAACGGTTTAGTTATGTAAGTTTATTACAGAATATTTATTAACGGAATATAATAAAAACGGGATTTTTACCATGTAATTTGTTTTATTATGTTGAATCTCCGATATTTCGGAAAGATCTCGGTTTTGTACATAACTCGATTGATAATAACCATAACAGCTTAGGCTATTTAAAAACGGAATTCAATACAAACTTTCGTAACTGAATTAAACTTGTGCTTTGGGCTGCTATTTTGGATGTTATTTAAACTAAAAATATTATACAAAATATTTGTAATAGGTTTGCATTCCAGCTACTGGCAACTTTGAAAGGGCGAAAAAAAACAAGTCGATCTCTCCATTTAGGTCGAAAAGTATTTGTAGTTTTGTAAAGAACAGCTGATTTATTGAACAGCAATTTTGAAGTTGCTTCCATACGACTAGTTGTTCTTCGCATCGAAGTTCTTAGCACTTTAATAGGATGAGTTGCGGTTGCGGAATATGCTATTACCAAACACTACATTTTTTTAATCTAGTTTTTTAAATGATTGATTTTGTCCCTATGCCCCCACAATTTAGCAGGTTTATAGTGTATGGGTATTTTAGTATTATTATAATACTTACACATGAACTATATTATCGTCGACAATGAATCCATCCGAAACTTTGTGTGAATCGTCAAGTGTCTTCACATAAACATTTAGTCCTGAGTTGCCAAATGTTTCCTTCAATGACTGCAACAAAAAGATTTTGTATGTTTCTTTCGGCAAATGAGCATACAGCCCGCCTGAACCAGCCTCCAAAAGTATACTCGTTTAGGTACCACATGGTAAGTCGTCGCCTCTATCCGTTACACGCGTTATCTCTATAAGGCACTGCGCAAACGAGGATACTTTTGAGGGAGTGTAGCGATGACTTTCCGAAAATCGAATTTTACAGCAGGCGATTTTACCATTCGCATAATTTTAAGATCGAATCGATTCCTGGTATTTTATTTTTCCAAAGGTTGATTTTTTCAGAAGCTATTTTTCTTTTCGCTTTATTTCCCAATCTAATCTTTTCCTAATAATTTTTTTTCCGGAGGTTAATTTTTTAAAAGCTATTTTTCTTAGATTAATGTTTTATATTTTAGCGTTTTATTAATGCTTAAATAAACTTAAGTTTTAATGGCATTAATCTATAAACGCAGCTTCATCTTAGTCGAATGTTCAAATATTTGTAAAAATATTTCTTTCGGATCTCAGAGGTGAAAACTTCTAAGATTTGATGAAGCAATGTTGACTAAAAACATAAGCATCAAGCACTGACAAATTTCGACGGTTGAAAGCCAGACCTCGGTAGCCAAGTGGTTAAGGCAGCCGCCCGGAATGCGGAAGGTGCGTGGTTCGATTCCCGCCTGAGGTTGTCGTCTTTTTTCAGTGTTTAAAATTTTACTTAAGCTATTTTTCTTTTTGTGTAATTTTCGAATTTTGATTTTGATTTCGTTAAATTTTTTTCAGATAAGTAAAGGTTTATTGTCTTGTCAGCAGCTTGTATTTCATTATATCTAGGAGCATCATCTTTTAGTTCCAAAATCCCGATATTACATAGTTCTATTTTGTGGTTATAAGAGACAGTAAAAATGTTACTTACTTTTTTTTTAAATAGCATACAAATTAGAATGGGAAAAATTGCTTAAAGTAATATTTCCTAGTAATCATGTAAGCGAAAGTGTAAATTACGTGACTAGGAATATTTGGGAATGGATATATTACTTAAAGTAAAAAAAAAACCAGAAATTTACTCTCCAGGAAAAAAAACGCACAGAAAATAAAAAAAATTGGAAATTATGCGAATGGAAAAATCGCTTGCAGTAAAATTCGATTTTCGAAAAGTCATCGCCACACTCAAACCATTGTCGGCAACACGTCGTATGCGCAGCTCCTAAGAGCATCCGAAACTTCGTTGGTCCGTAATTCGTCGTACACTGCGGTGCGATTCTCTAACGCTCAATCATAAGCTCGAGCTCACTTCTACGAGCCACCACAAGTTCCGAACAAAAGTTTATCCTTCGTGACGTTAACGTAGAGTCATATTTAGAGAATGCGGATTTGATGACGACATGCTTGATTCGTAGTGAGTTGTCAAATCCGCATTCTCTTAATTTGACTCGAAGCTAGCGACACAAATATCATCTTTGATCGGTACGTGTGGATCGAAGTGAGCGCGAGCGTTAGAGATTTTTTTTTAAGTAATAATGCCCATGACCAAGGCCCAGCCGAAACGTTTGGGTACTTACTTACACTTAGGTACTTACGTCGGGTATGTTTGCATTTTCCCACAGAAATATTATCTCCTTGTCTGTCACGAACACTCCTAGAGGTACTAACAATTGAATATCTATTGTATCTGATTTCACGGCAGCTGAGCTGAGCTCGATGGGGCAGCGGCTAGCGCGTTCGGCTTGCGACCTTGCCCGCTAAGCAACTTTCGCAAAGCCGGGTCGCCTGATGTTTGACCAATTAAAAACATCTCGAGCTCCTCCGTGCTTCGGAAGGCACGTTAAGCCGTTGGTCCCGGTTGTTGTCGCAAGATGGCAGTCGTTAAACCCACCAACCCGCATTGGGCCTACGTGGTGGGTTATGGCCCAATATCCCCACGTGCTGTTGTTTACGTGGGAGGACTGTGCCCAGCAGTGGGACGTTTATAGGCTGATGACGGTGAACTGAGCTATACGTTAAGCACCTACGTTTACCGTCAAGCGTTTATATCTTACCAATTCTATGGCGTTTTCTACAGAAGCCTGGTGCACTTTCCATTTGTCAGCGAACGATTGAATATTAGCTGGAATAGACATAAGAATAAAGAATAAACATACATACATACATAATATATTAATACACTATTTAATAAGTTTCCTGTTGAGTAACATATTTTGCTCGGTTCGACTCTGGCCGCAATACGAATCTATGCATTTTAACGCACTGCTACACCGCTGCCGCTGACTTCCAGTAAATGCAAATATCCCTTTTTTAACTTGGTAATTAAGGCTTTACTCATATAATGAGGCCTGGGGCGACCTCAGGTTATATGAGGTTATGTCAAAAGTCAAAAGTCAAAATATATTTATTCAATAAACTCAAATAATAAGTACTTTGAATCGTCCAAATCTTTTTTACCACCCATTCAGGACATCATTTTTTAACTGTGGCAAAGAACAGGCGCAAGAAACCACAGCGCACAGAAGCAACGACATTTACAAATATATATATGTCGTTACCAGGTCATAAAATACAAAATATAAATTTGAATGTAAAAGGTAGTTTATTTAAATATGGTGCTCTATATAAATTAATTAAAGACAATTAGAAATAGTTGTTGGAGTACTTGGAGCATTTCAGACCCAAGCTGTTTTGTCTTCTGTGTAATCTGACACTTTATAATAAGCCTTTTTATAAAGCTTTTCTTTGATTTTGATTTAAAATTTATCAAGATCTAATTTCTGAATATCATTTGGTACTTTGATGTATAATCGACTCTTAAAAGAACTATTTATTTTATGGAGCCTAGTATAAGGTACTGCTAATTTGTTCTTACTTCAAGTGTTTAATTTGTGAATATCACTGTTTTTGAAAACGTTTCATTATTTTTATGAACATACATCAGATTTTCACAATTGTATTGTGATGCAACTGTCATTATACATAAATCCTTAAATGTCGCTCTGCGAGAGTCACCAGCCTGTAGGTTATATATTGCTCGAATAGCCCTCTTCTGCAGCACAAAGATAATTTGAATGTCGGCAGCATTTCCCCACAATAAAATGCCCTACGACATTGCACTATAAAAGTAACTGAAATAAACTAATCTAGCTGTATCAACGTCAGTTAACTGACGGATCTTCATAACTGTATTCGACAATTTGGCTATATGTAGGCCCCACTGAAGCTTGGCATCTAAAATGATGCCTAGAAACATAGTGGTGTCCACAGGATTCACATTCTTATCTTTAATTTGTACACTAGTTATGCCTACCTGCTTAACCTGTACCTGCTTAACATTAAGCAACAGAAATCTCACACATGTGGTTTTCCCTCGTTTAACAGCAAGATAATCACACTAAACCAGTGTACAATCTTTGAGACCGCATTATTCACATCGTCATAATTTGGGTGTCGTCATTTCACTTTGAATAAAAGTGAAGTATCATCAGCAAACAATACTATCTCATGACTGTCTTTTACAAAATAAGGTAAGTCATTAATTTAAACCAAAAACAAGAATGGACCAAGTATTGAACCCTGCGGAACACCCATTGTAACCACTGATCCCGGAGATCTTTTACCGTTAATGTCGACCTTCTGAATCCTGTTACTCAAGTATGAGATTAGAAGTCTCAAAGAAGTATCTCTAATTCCATAGTGGGGAAGGTTCCTGACCAATGTTTCATGTAGAACACAATCGAAAGCCTTGGATAAATCCCAAAATACCCCTAGGGCATCCTGTGAATCCTCCCAGGCATCAAATATTTGAAGTAAAAGCTCAACACCGGCATCAGTTGTTGAGCGACCCCTAGTAAAACCATACTGTTTACAATGTAAAAGTTTATTTCTATAAAAATGACTTTGATTTGGTCTAGCATCAACTATTCAAAAATTTTATTAATGTGGGTAGCACAGAAACAGGTTTAAAATTAGTGGTGTCAGAAGTGCTACCTGATTTAAATAATGGGATTATTTTGCTACGTTTCAATAGGTCAGGAAAAACACCGTATTCGTTAAATATGCAAGCTAAAACTGGAGCGATGTAGTACTCTCCTCCTTCCCCACCCAGTCAGAAAAACTCGACGGAGGAAAGAAAGCCTACCCACTTAAAACTTATCCAAGTAGTACCATTCCTTCAATGCCAAGGGGATAGCTAAAAAACTTAGAATGTGACCTTGGACCTTGTTTCCTCGGAGCTAACGGTCTACCGTTAGTTCCGAGGAAACATACAATTGCTATTGTAAATTCATGAGAAAAAAAAATAGGCGATAGCTTGAGACCACGAACGGCAAGCAACGAGTTAAATGCATATAGCTCTAAGGAATTTGATATTAATGATGTAAAAATAACTTGATATCAATGATGGAAACCTTTTCCCAGCAGTGGGACAGTTTACTTACTTACCACTAGAGTAATAGCTATTTACTTCTTCTTCAATATTTTTCGAAGTGGTCCCGTATGCAGCTCCGCCATACCATATTAACATCAAACAAAGCGAATTATACATTTTCACTTTACTTTTCCATACCCAGCAACCAAGCATAAGGTATTATACAACGAACAATAATAATTTTAAATTAATTACGATTAGTAATAAAAGCCAGAATGCATTTAATTTAACTTTGAATAAATAAATTGCAACTGAATATGATGATTGAATTTTTAAGATAAGAAGCGATGAAACGACCGACCACTTATGAAACTTCTGTTTATCATATAGTATTTGTATGTAATGTTCGGTTGACTTTGACTGAAAATATGTTACGAAATATATTATTAGCAATAACTTGTTTTTATTCGATTTTTTTTATAGGCCATTGTAAGTTGGCGTTAAAGAAACACGACAAACGTAAGCAGTTTCAATGAATATTTACTGTTTTTGATTATTATGCAGTCGCTATTTGGTGAAAAGTGGACTATGGCAGATGACTGCTTTTGCGGTGCTCACTGGCTAGTCTCTAACCCTTCGAGGATAATATTCGTGATTTTAACCATTTGGTGTAGCATTCTCCATTTAAAAGGGTATTAAACTGGAAAATAGCAGAGGCTGGATTGGTGAACCTATGCATGGCAAAAACCTCGTACAACGCAACAAATTTATCCTTTGAATAAAATAATTATTATCTAATTATTATAAAAAAAATACAAATCAATTGTCACGAATGTATGAACGGCTGCACCACAGAAATAGTGGGCTGCACCTATTTGGCTAATTCTTATTATGTTGTGTTTGTAATTGAATTTCGAGAAATTCGTCAAGTCAACGTACATGTGTTTTTTTGCTGCTAATCCCCGCTTTTTTTCTACTTTTGTGTCTTTTTTTATCTTTTCAAGGGGTTAAATGTGCACAAGTGTTCACGCGGACGAAGTCGCGGGCGGGCTGCTAGTCATTCATAAAATATTGGCCTCAGATTGCCCTAGACGTTTAAAAGGGAAAGAAAAGGGAAGACTTTGCCCTGTAGTGGGATAGCATATAGGCTGTGATAGGCTAATACTCACTAAAAATAATTTAGGTGATGGCGCTACCAGTGCCCATCATGATAGTAAAATACAAGGGAAGAAAGCTTTACGTTATGGAGACGATCCCGATTGCTGGGTCACCATGGATGCCAGCAAACACATCGAGACCATGGAACAGTTGGAAGGTGAGATTCTCTTTCTATATATACCAATTATACTGGTACACAATCCTCCTACGGGAGAGGCCTATATCCAGCAGTGGATTATTATGGACTGGGATGATGATAATGGTGCACAAGTATGTACAGAGAAAATCGAACGAGTTAAGCAACTTTCGAAATAGCATGTTATCAGATAGGTAGGTAACCAGTTTTCTTTTTTATAACGAACTCCTTTATTTTTGAAAGAGAAGTTAAGCCGATTTTGTAGTAAGATGACGGTCGGTCGACAAATCATTGTTTTGTAATACAAGTACTGTTTGAAGTTCCAAGTGCACGTTGGAAAATCGTGAATTTTCAGTGTCTAAATAGTCAGTACCGTGTCGCGTAGCGGTGAAAGAATTCTACCACCCCCTCTCTTCCATTGGGTGTCGTAAAAGGCACAAGAAGATGAAGATGGCACATACTTCTAACAGCATAGAGCGGCGATGGGCTCACTACCTGTCAAAACAAACGTAAGCAGTTTCAATTAATATTTACTGTCGTCGTTTATTATGCACATGTGCAGTCGCTATTTGGTGAAAAGTGGAGTATACCATACTCCACTTGAAAGAGAGAAAGAACTGCTTTTGCTGTCCTCATTGCCTAGCCTGTGACTAACCCTTCGGGGATAATAGTCGTGATTATATGTATGTATGTATGTAAATAATCAGTCATACCTGTGTGGTGGCGGCTCATAATCAAAAAAATACTACCAACCGATCTCTTCTCCTGGTTGTCGCGAAACACAACAAACGAGCTGAAGACTGCTCATCATCAGCCTATTAACGTCCCACTACTGGGCACAGGTCTCCCACGTGGACAATAGCACGTGGGGATATTGGGCCATAACCCACCACGCTGGCCCAATGCGGGTTGGTGGGTTTTGACGACTGTCATCTTACGACAACAACCGGGACCAACGGCTTAACGTGCCGTCCGAAGCACGGAGGAGCTCGAGATGTTTTTAATTTGGTCACCCATCCAGCGACCCGGCATTGCGAAAGTGGCTTAGCGAGCAAGATCGCAAGCCGAACGCGCTAGCCGCTGCGCCATCGAGCTCCTCAGACTGCTCATGCATTTAGATGTACGTTCATACGGTTAGCCGTATAAAGTTGAGATAGGCTCAACACCTTTCACGCAGAGCACATGTCCAGTTATTATTTGGTAAAACGTATTACGTATATTTGGTAACGTCAGTTCGCTTGTGAGTCACAACTACATATTTACTTACTGCTTGACGTTGTGACCACGGCCGCAGCGTCGCGGCCGAAACGTCAAGCAGTAAGTAGATATGTACTTACTTACACAATTAATCGTGTTAGGTCCCGTTAAAACAGTTTTAAGGCTCATCTGTCGTAAAATACCCCGAAACTAAGTAACTTTGTAACCATTTTCTTCCTAAAATATGGTACTTTCGGAAACAAAAAAAATACACAGTAATTACCAAGATATGATTAGTGATTTGGTTTTTCTCTTTTTCAATTTTAACCAGAAAAAATAAATAAAAAAAATATCTGAAGTTACCCCTATTTTTCCAGTTGTAACCATTTTACTGCTTCAATATCAATCACAAACGTATGAAAATTTATATTCTATTATATAAACCAACAAGAAATAACATGGTTTTCTTAATTTTTTAAAATCCAATAAATATTATGTTATTTCTCAAAAATTCCGACTAAGTTCCTACTGTCACCCCGCTCTCGTCCAAGCAGTCAGTGCGGGGCGAGACGTGTTGCTAGACGAACCTGTGCTGCGTTGCGTGTGAGAGCATGCAAAATTTCTATTTCGAAATAGTATTTGATATTTAGTTTGGACAGTGATCGGACGGCGTGTTTCATGAGTAATACTAGAGTGGTCATTTGACTGGAGAGCGTATTTAAAAATTATTTTTATGTAATTTTTTTTTGTAAATAGTATTTTGCAAACTTGTACTTATAGTTTTCCGTAACCAAAGTCATAGTTTGTGCAAGACGGGAAAAAAGCAGAGGCGACAAAAAAGGAATCTCAAGAAACATTACAAAAAAAGGAAGGATATAATATCGATACTTGCTACTACTCTTTTAGTCTAGTTTGTTATTTTAGAAAATGGATGTGCCTTACATCTAAGAAAAGTCATTAAAATGTTCCCTATGACCATTTTTATATGGATTAAATGGTTGGGCTTTTACGAGTATAACGAAATAAGATTTTGACGTTTCTTACGTTAAGCATTAATTTAAGAACATCACATGACATGCCACCTAAAAATGTATAATTTGACATTGAAAACCTCGTTGAAAACGTTCTCTAAGTCTCATTTTCAATGTGTCTAAAATAGTTAGGTAGGTATTATTGGCCGTATTGCTACATGGATTAGACAGAAAAAAAGAGAATAAAAAATAAAGTAAGACGGCATTCATAGCTTGTTTTGGAAAAAATGTGCTTTACGTCAATTTAAATTACAGGTATCGACACAGAATAAATAATAGTACTAGGTAAGTATCGATAATATTCATAGGTATGTTTTCAATCTAGGTACCTACCTAGGAATACATATTTATGCATATATTTGATCCAGTATTTTTCTTTGTTAAGAGTAGATACCTATTGTTTTATTGACGAGTGTATGTCTATAAAATGATTGTAAAACAGATGGGTTACGCTCTTCATTCATACCTACGAGTTCAATTCCCACAGAAATTCAGTTAATTGTTTAGCGTGATAATTAGTGTCGTATTCACTGTAAATCAAATTGAATCTTACAGCCTTATAGTAACACATTACATTACGCAGCCCTTATTAGTACCTACCTAATGTCTGATACAAAGTTTTTACAAAGGGCCATTAAAAAAAGTTACTACCTACCTAATCTCATGCAGAAACAAAAGCAAACCCTAAGGATGTTGGGCAAAATACTCCCCCAGTTCCGAAAGCCACTGAATAAGTGTGACTCAAAACACCAACCTAAAATGACCATTTTAAATTATGACGCCTTTACAAAATATCCCAGGTCATGAGCTAAAACTGTAAAAGCAAAAAAAAACATTTTACTCACCAGATACCGTGATATAATATTATTATTTAAAGCCTGACCAGAAAAATAAAAAACATGGTCTAGGGGCGCCTCAAATCCTTTTTTTATTGCAACACTAAGTAAAGTAATACCCATGTGAATTGGCAAGCGTTAAAATTTTTTCATACTATTTGACATAGTATCTATCATTAATTTATTTATTATGGAGTCATTGGAAATCCAAAAAAGAACATTTCTGATTCTGGATTGATGTAATCTAACGTGCTCCTGTAGATATGCCTACTTAACAAAGTCAAGGGTCAAAGAAATAAAATTATCAAAGCCAGATTTTTAATACCTATCATTAATCAAAATCAGTAGGTACCTATCTAAATAGGTATTCAACTATATCATACGACATTTCATGTTCATCATTATCAGATTGCACCAATGGTTGGATTTCAGATATATCAGACTCATTGTAACTTCCATTGCATAATGAATCACTTTCACCGCCACCAACATAAATCACTCGTTACTTCTTTACGAACTGGATAAAATTCATAAACTTTATGAATAATTGCACACTTCAAAATCATCTAGTTTATTTTCTATTTTGGTTTTGGTTTATTTTTCTTAGGCGTAGAAAATACAGCTGACGTATGTCCTTCTCTTTTTAATTTCATTACAAAAGAACGAGACACACCTAAAAAACATAAATTACTTAAAACTTAAAAAAAATATTTAAAAATGTACAAACGCGTCTCCTAAATTGGGGGTCGGGGTCGGTCGGGTGTGGGGGGAGGAAGGTTAACAATTTATTAAAATAAAAAACTTATTGCCTTTTTTGGAACACAACTAACAAGTACAATAAAAATCGAGGCCAATCATTCATCTAAGCCTTGAGCTTTCTCTCCAACAAATATTTATACATTGTAAACTATTTTTCTCTTACGACTATATGAATAGTTTTCAGCATTATAACGCTTAAAAATAAAACTAATAACCACATATCAAATAATAACAAAATTAACGATAAATAGTCCGTGCTGACACTTTGACAGCAATGAACAGATGACAATGATGTCATGTTATTGACGTTTTATAGTTACTGTTGCCAGTAAAGGAAATTACAAATTAGTGTCATTAGTTTTCCGCATCATGACCTGCGGGTCTATCGGCAAAAAAATGTGAATATGGACACCATGGGCTTCATTTGACATTTTAGTGGTGGGTAGCAGGTTTTCTATTTTTCTGGTCAGGCTATACAATGAATATGTGAGGTTTTATTTATGAAACATTATTGTTGTTAAAACAATAATGAGCAAAACACGACAAAGGCTGGCTGCGACAAAATGCATTGCACAGAATTGCACTTAATTTGATCGGTTAACGGTTTTGTTTACATATTTAATATTTACGTCGTACAACTTAATATTTAATTTTTGTTTAAATGACAACGAAACACGTTGACAACAAATTATGTTAACAACGAAAAACGTAATAATCAGGTAGGTATGCTAACACTCACAGCTTTACTTTTTTCGTTTCAACACAACATAGCCAGCTTTTTGTAAGTAATAAGCAAAAAAGAATTTTTATAAGCATGCTTTTTGAAAATCGTACAACGCATAAAAGTTAAAAAAATAAGCACTTTTTTCCATCTCTAGTAGTAATAGCAAACCTATAGTTGAACATTGATATCTTTTGGCGCGCGCGATGTTTATCAGCGGGTAGTGCGGGGGTGAAGTCTAAGCTCCGCCCGTACGCTCAAGGTCGTTGGCGACGGTAGGAGCCTTAAAGCGTATATGTGCAAAAAATTGCACTTTGCTTAGTTTTAATCCCTCAACGCAGGTGGAAAAAGCGGGGTTTTATAAGTTTAACTTGTCTATTTGGGTATATGTGTGTGGGCATCATAGCCCTCAGGAGTATGAACCGATGTTTATATTTTCTTGATTTTTATAAAGGCTTTCTGATTACTGTTAAATCTATATCAAAATTAGCGATATTCCCGTAACCCGATAAAAGTTTGATGCAAGTTTTTAAATAAGTACGTAAAAGTTTAAGTTGTTACTAAGATTAGTGCGAGAAGCTTTTCAGAAGATTTTACATTCTTTGCAATTCTTAAAAATATTAATTAGTTTTCTCTTTTAGAGAGCTACAACAGTACCATAAAGCGGTACGAAGAGGAAGTGGCAAACGAAACGCAGACGTTTGATCAGCAAACTCTGGAGGCGAGTATATTTATGACGAGTATGTTTCCTTCTTATCTTATCTTATCTTCATCATCTTCTTCTTCTTCTTACTGACTACTTCAGTAGTCGAGTGGTTAGCACGCTGGTTATGGCGTCGCCATCTCTGAGTTCGATTCCCGGTCTCTGGTCGAGTCAATTTAGAAATAACTGTTTTTCTAAATTGATTTCGGGTCTGGGTGTTTTCTATGCATAATAAGAATGTTTGTCCTTTATCTAACCAATAAAAATAAAATTTAAAAGAAGCTTAACTTCAGCTAGATAATATATGTAATAGTGGAAAATATTATTCATTTATCCTCTACGTCTTTTTCTATTTCTTCTTGGTCCCATACTACTTGGGATAAGTAGCAGGAATGTCACTTCCTTTTCATATAATTATTTATACTATCCCTCACAAAAGTCCCTTACAGTTTAATGATAAGATAGATAGTTCCTCAATGGTTGAGGATTCCTGGTGAAGCGCGCTTCCACCTTCAGCCTTATCGACACTTACTATAAGGTGAGATTAGACATGGGCGCCGCCGTGGCTCGCCGCCGCCGTCTAGGTATGGCCCGCCGCCGCCGCCGCCGACTGTTCAAAATTTCGCGCCGACTAGACTGTTCCAATGTGTAGGCTCTTGTAACAATCATCATTCATCATTGTCAGCCTATAAACGTCCCACTGCTGGGCACAGGCCTCCCACGTGAACAATAGCACGTGGGGATATTGGGCCATAACCCACCACCCTGGCCCAATGCGGGTTGGAGGGTTAACTGGCTGGCTTGTATGTAACAATAATCTCAGTTTATTCTTTACTCATATGGGCCGTGCGGGCGCCGCGCGGGGTGTCAGCTCAGGTGCTCGATGAGGACGAAGACGACCCTATTTCCGATCAAGAGGGAGAAGAATCAGAAGAACGCCTTATGTTTGGGGACTTCGCGAACGTGCCTAACGTTAAGACGTCCACACCAACGCGTTGGCATAGTATCTTAGAAATGTTGATGCGTATGGCACACTGCTGTGTCTGTAACCGGAACCCCGTCAGTTTTCTTAGCCTGAGCTATAGGTAATACAAATGGAAGCGAACAATTTGGAAATATCTTTATTTCCACCGCTGATAAAGCCTGACAGCTCACTTGCCCACACTGCAGCTGAGAAGGTAATTCCACTCTTTTTGCAAAAAACTCACGTCTGGAAGGCGCTAGCAAGGTTCCACCTAAGTTGCTTATAGCCGACCTCTCCATGGGAGAACCTCACATCAGCAGCAAAGAGGTACTCAAAGCTCTCCGTACTCTAACGTGAATAAGGCTAGTGGTCCTGATAGAATCCCGGCCATAGTCCCACGTAAGTGTGCACCTAACTTGTCTACTGTTCTAACACACCTGTATTGCCTCTCACTTGAGACTGGTCTAGTTCCTCAGTCGTGAAAGCTGGCTAATGTGCAGCCTATGCCCAAAAAAGGTAGCCGTGCCGATCCATCTTACTGTAAGACGATTTCAGTCAAGTCCATACTCTGCAAGAATACGGAACGTGTACTGAACTCTCGACTGCTGGCATACCTTGAAACCAATGATCTCCTCAGTGACTGCCAGTTCGGATTTCGCCTATTATATAGATCTGAGAAGTTGGAACTCACTGGCGCATTGGACCTAGAAATAGTGGACAACTTTATATACCTGGGTTCCAACATCAGTAACGATGGTTCGTGCGAGAAGGAAGTGCGCAGGAGAATTGGCATGGCTAAGAGAGCCATGTCTCAGCTTGCAAAAATCTGAAGAGATCGCAATATTTCCGTAAAAACCAAAACTAGACTGGTACGGACTCGTGTCTTCTCGATCTTTTATACGGCGCTGAGACTTGGACACTAAAAGCTGCAGACCGCAAACGCATTGACGCTTTTGAGATGTGGTGCTGGAGAAAGATGCTCCGTATTCCTTGGACAGTATTTCGGACTAACGTCTATATTGCGAGAACTCAAAATCTCCTCGCGGCTGTCATCCTCGGATGTCTACGCAAAATTCTCGAATACTTCGGTCACATTGCAAGGAAAGACGGTGACAAACTCGAGAAGCTCATAGCGACCGGCAAAGTAGACGGGAAACGGCCTCGAGGACGCAGCCCAATACGTTGGTCTGACCAGCCCCCTTACTCTTGAAACCGATCGCTATTGGATCGGATTGGTATTGTGAATTTTCGTATTTTTAAGTTACGACACCAGTGCTAATTTGGATTCATATTGGGTGAACTAAATAGCATTGAGTCTTGTATTTTTTTCACTCAATATCCACGCAATATGAATCTATATTAGCTCTGGTGTCGTAACTTAGGAGTACGTAAATTCACAATACCAATCCGTTCCAATAGCGATCGGTTTCAAGAGTAAGGGTGCAGATCCGCACCACTCTTAACTCTTCAGTTCACAGCGCCCTCCAGACCGCCAGATACAGAAACAGATGGAGGAAAACCATAAGAGAGAAAGTGATGCAGAAGTGAGGGACGTCACGACCCTCAGCATTGACGAACACGACGCAAGGAGGAACTCCAATTATCAATTTTAATTACTTAGTGACTTTTCGCTCTACGGCGACGATATATTGTTTTGTTGTTGAAATCTTTGTGAAGTGTTGGTTTTATTTATCACTCTTATTTATACCTTTAACTACATAACCAAAAACGACTTCAAAAATCCCACGCCGCCGGCTTCACGCCGCCGCCGAGCATATTTTTAAGGCGCGCCGCCGCTGGATTTTTTTTACACGGCGCCCATGTCTAGGTGAGATAAAGGCCAAGTTCTTACCCGTAGTGGATTGAAAAAAAACCGAACAAGTTTCTTTTGATCTGCCTCTCCTACTCTATTTAGCAAAGTTTTTAATAAAATTGATTGATTTGAGAGAGAGCAAAAGGAACATGTTACTTTTGCTCTCTCTCAAATCAATCAATTTTAAAGGAGCGATTGACAAAAGATTATTTAGGTAGGTATCACTTCACTGACACGCGTCGGTTTATTCTTCCAACTGCCCCTTAGAGCATTAATTATTAATGCTCTAAGAACTGCCCTGGGGGGTTACCGAACGCAAACTCAATCTTAATACAATTGCAATGCGATTAATATGTATCCATATTGGGATAAGTAAAGATAATTCCGGAACGCCATCTCGATAATAATTTCTTCAATCAATTTCCACGCAATTTAATTCCAATGTGGCGCTATTGTCGCTTACAAAAGTGCCATTTGACATTTTTTAGATTTGAGATTGGAAATTGATTAATACAATTCTGTTTCAAGAGTAGCCTACCTGGTCTCAGTTACTTGGGGTGGACGCAAAGTGATATTAATAAAATATTTTCTTGCACTCTCCTCTTTCAGCCGTCACCCCCTTTTCTTTCATATCATCCCTCGCACAACTTTAATATTTTGGTCTTATGTTAACAAAACCAATCTTACATACGTAGCATTTAAAGTTAGCTTGTACAAATGATGCTGTTGACATGGAGACGAATAAAAGAAGCAAAAGGAAAATACCGATACGTAGACACTTGCAACTTAAAGAGCAAAATGAATTGTAACTTGTTTTTCTGTTAATTATACCATTTGTTTTACGAAGAGAACTTAACTTCACGCTACCTATATCAAATTCTTAACTATGAAACTATAAATAAAAAATGTCCTCAAACTGTGACGACATGGGTACAGCCCCAAGTAAACGTTTCATTTGGTGTGCAGGTAATGCTGTCGACCCGCGGCAGGATCGAAAGCAAAGGGCTGGTCTACGACGAGATACCGGCAGGCCTGAACCTGGGCGGCTACTGTATGATGAGGATGCCCCAGTCGTTGCTGTACGTATCTATATCTTTGAACGATCATATGACGTTATATTAGGAGTAGAATCTACATTCTTGAAATCTACACTATGGGGAAGCCGATTGTGTGAAGGATGGATGCCATCATTGTAGGAAGGCCAAAGTGAAGATCTTTTGCCTTCCACCTTCCTTTCTTCTACCTGGGTGGTATAGCTCGGGGACTGAGGTCCAACGGATGTTAGTTGGAGGTGCTATACAACGTGTAACAGAATTAATAGCTAAACCAGAAAATGGTAGATAGAGACCGTTCAGTTTTTCAGTTTGATGGTCTCTATCTACCATTTTCTGGTTTAGCTAATAATTCTGTTACAAGTTGTATATGGCGAAGGAGATGGTGAAACTTCGCTACCGCGATGCAGGCTCCCCATACTATTTTATCGTCGTAGTATGGCGATGTCGTTAGGTTGACTTTTGTGGCGCCATCTGTTGACACGGTTGAGAAGGTGTTTGCTTCGTGTCGAACTATGTACGGCGTCATGCGGGTAGGTGGCGTCGCCATATCACAATCTTGAAGAGATCAATCTACATTCTTGCACAAAAGATGGGTCGACGTGCTGCTGCGAGAGGGAGACCTTTGCAGGTCCCACAAAGATAAGATAAGATAGTAGATTGGACAGCCTGTATCTGTCCCACTGCTGGGCAAAGGCCTCCATCATTGAAATCGAGTCATCGCTACAATTGATGGGTATTGCCGTAATCATTACGTTTGCCATATGCGGGCGGTGATCACAAACCTAGGCTATGCATCAAAAAGTTCGAAACACACTTTGCCTGACCTGGAAATTGAACCCAGTACCTCCGGACAATACTCTTTCTACTCTCGACTACTCGCCCACAAAGGCGAGGTGGTAGGATAGGAGTAATATACAGCAACACTGTGCTGGCCGTTAATGGTTCTGAACTCCCGAGCCATCCCTCCCAAGTAACAATATGTGGTCTTGTAGTGGTTCCGGAGCCAGGTCTATAACAGTCTAGTAAAAGTTTATAACCACGGAAAAGGGCCCATTTTATACGCGTTCTTTTGCTAATAAAACACTCATATTAAACTTGGCGAGCACAACTTAGACCAATAATACACTTATAGGTGGACTACACAGAACCATTTGCTCCCGCGAAGCTCACTGTGAGCATTTAATAGAATCAGGTACTCCGCGCTTCTAATATTAGCTACTTCAAATACACACATCAAAAGTGTCTAGGGATCAACATATATTTTTGCAATAACTTTTCTCCTGATTGATATTAATTAAAATTTTCTTTAAGGATTCATCAAATAAAGTGTTTTCGTTTGTCTACAGTAACGATAAACCAAGTCACCTTTGCATTAATAAAGAAATTTGCCATTTTCCTAATAAAGGGATTTTTGACATTTGAACCACTAACATTAAAGTTCGAAAAAAAGACTGAAATAACAGTTTTCTTTAAAATTTTATTGGGTAACTTAAACAATTAATAATCCGTGTTTCTACCGCGAACACTAACAACACAAGAACATCGGTTTGGCATACTCAAAATGAGTTCATCCAAATCACGCTGTGGAATGGCCGCCCATGTTCGTTGCAACAACAAAAAAAGGTGTTCTTGCGACTGGATAACCTCCATATTCGGCAGAGCTCTTCTCTGTAGCATATCCCATGCATGCTCAATCGGGTTCAAGTCTGGCGACTGAGCAGGCCAGGGCATGACATTGATGTTAGCTGCGGCGAAAGTCTGTCTTACAACTCTTGCGGTGTGCGGTCGTGCATTATCATGCATTAACTGAAATAAGGGACCGATTTGCACTTGTAGAGGAACGATGACGTCTGATACAATCGTCTCAGCATAAATTTGAGCGTTGAGGTTGCCTCTGATCCAAATCAACTCAGTTCTTCCGCCGATCCAAATACCCGCCCATACCATGATGGTTTCACCACTATAAGGATGGACTTCCTGGCAGGATTTTAATCGCTGTTGGCGTCCAGGGGTTCTCCAGTGTCGTATACGTCTTGTATCCGGTCTCATACCAAAACGAGACTCATCAGAAAAGCACACGAAACGCCATTGTTCTTCTGCCCAATTTCTGTGTTCAAGAGCCCATTGATATCGAATCCTACGATTGTGCATTGCTATAGGTGGTACCCTTAGCGGTCTTCGGGAATGAAGGTTCACTTCATGCAAGCGGTTTCTGACTGTTTGGTCGCTAATTAAGTTCCCTGAAGAGTGATGAAGCCTCACGGCTAACATCATGGCGGTTATTGTTGGAGCTCTTCGAGTTGTGATTTGAATGTATCGGTCTTGTCTCCGTGTGGTGCAGCGATACCGTCCTCCATGGCGCTCAGCCACGGTACCAGTGCTTCGGTAACGTGTCCAAAGTCGACTGATAACACTCTGACTTGTATTCAGAGCTAAAGCCACAGTACGTTGCCGGGAACCAGCTTCTATCATTCCCACGGCTCTGAGCATTTCTTCCCTGCTTAAATGATGTCGCCGCTCCATAATAACGTTGGTTTTAATCAGTAGTAGGAAAACAGTAGCACTAATAATGTCTTCAATGCGTTGTATGTTTTTATGGGGTAAATATTGACATCTGATTTTCATCTTTTACTAGAAATTGATTGAAAGTTCCTGTTTCAAATTATGAAATGCACCAAAAAGGATCCATATAAATTTATAAAATCATAAATTTATTACAAAGCCACATCTCAATCTCAAGAAATCCGCATAAAAATGCTTGATCCCTAGACACTTTTGATGTGTGTATTTGTGAATTGATGTTTTGTTGTGTGGTTGTGGAGAAAAATAGTAAAAATAAAAGCTAACTTCATCTATTTTATATAAAATGTATTAACAAGTATTTCGCACGTAATGTTATACGTGCATACATGTATGCACGGCCAACGCATATGTATTTTCGGTGAAGTATATTGTGTTTTACATCTCAATTTTTGTTCGCCTTTTGAACACGGCGTATTTACTAAGTTGTGTTTAAAAATAATATTAGTCCTAACAGCATTGTCGAGCCATATTGTAACGAATTAGGGTTCCGCATACAAATGTCATAATTGCTTAATTTTAATAACTAATAGTTTATTATTTTTATGTTTTAGTTGTGACTTTGATCGAACTATCATGGTCATATTTCCATTTGTTTATGTCCATTTTTGTAATAATTTAACAAAAACCCAATGACTCAAAAGAAATCAAAATGGCCGTGAAGATGCGATAAATATTAAAAGCAATTGTCTTCTTAAATGGACTTCACGAAGATATCTTTGGACAATAATAGTTTTACAAGAAACCTTTATATAGAAATTAAGACTATAACAGCATTCGAGAGTCCACAATAATACCAAGTACACTTACTCTTAGAAGAAACCACTGTAGAACTAATTTACTTATAATTGGCACATTAAGTTGTATTATACACCCCTATAAGGTCAAGTAATAAGTGCAAATGGTTCTAAGTCTATAAATTACTATTACTGGCGTATGACACTAATAGCGGATTTATAATTACTTCTTGTAGGCGATTATAAGTGTAACTTAGTGGAGCAAGTTTTCTCAAGTGTATTTACACCTATGCAACACTTTTATAGGCCATCTTAGCCTTTACTGCGCCTATAATTTCGTTCTATACACGACTTTATGTCAACTTAAAAGAATAGGTGTACTACTCGTATAAACCCAACGAACTCCGTGTAACCTGTTATAAGCTTGGTAGTAAAACCTGGAACCACTAAAAGAGAGGTACTAGTGCTGTAAGCCTGTAAACTGTGCACTATAGGAGAACCTTGTTACTTGGGCTGTAACCTAGAAGAATGGTACTAGGTATTTTAGCCTCACTAAAAACCATTAACTCTTAATGGCCCCTCCAAGGCTTGAGCCCTTAACTTAACATGTGATGCTTTTTTTAACGTTTCAATGTCTTAACTTTGTCATGACATAATCTGTGACTTGTTCTTTACATTTCACCCACAAGAAAAATACAACTATAAAATTAGTTGGGGAGTGTTCTTGGGGTGAAGTCGGACCGACCTTCTTTATGACATTATGAGATTCTTGCGCGCGGCGTGTAATCCGGCGGGCTTAATGCTGCTCATAAGCCATTCTTGTTTAACGAGATTGTTGGCCAGCGCCGGACTTGAGGCTTAAAGATCAGTAAATATGGTAATATTTGTATATAACTTTGTACTTCAGGTTTTAGGTAAGTTTAAGTTTTAGGTAAGTACTTAGGTAAAGAAGGTTTTTGACCAAACAAAATTGTGATATTTTTCTGATATTTATCTTGTAAAGGGCTTATAGTTAGTAACTGTTGCGGTGCTAATAAATCGGTTTATCTATAATAACAAAAATCAATTGCTACGAATATGTTCGCGCATCACCTCAGAACGGCTGCACCTACCTATATGCCAATTTCTTTTTTTGTTTTGTTTATAATGGTCAAGATAAACAGTGTGGGAAAGATGCACACAAGCATGAGAAATTCTTTGGAAATTCGTCGTCACGGTATACGAATTGTTCACGCGGACGAAGTCGCGGGCGGACCGCTAGTTTATTTATAATACTCCATAATCTTAAATCACTTAATATAGCTAAATTGTCGAATAAACTTAGCTCTGCGGCTTATGCAGTAATGAAGATCCGTCAGTTAACTGACGTTGATACAGCTAGATTAGTTTATTTCAGTTACTTTCATAGTGTAATGTCGTACGCCATTTTACTGTGGGGAAATGCTGCCGACATTCAAATTATCTTTGCGCTGCAGAAGAGGGCTATTCGAGCAATATATAACCTACAGGCTGGTGACTCTCTCAGAGAGAGATTTAAGGATATAAGTATATTGACAGTTGCATCACAATATATTTATGAAAATCTTGTGTATGTTCATAAAAATATTGAAATGTTTTCAAAAAACAGTGATATTCACAAATTAAATACTAGAAGTAAGAACAAATTAGCAGTGCCTTATACTAGGCTCCATAAAATAAATAATTCTTTTAAGGGTCTGTGTGTACGATTATACAACAAAGTACCAAATGATATTCAGAAATTAGATCTTGATAAATTTAAAATCAAAATCAAAGAAAACCTTTATAAAAAAGCTTATTATAAAGTGTCGGATTATACAGAAGACAAAACAGCTTGGGTCTGAAATGCTCCAAGTACCTACTCCAACAGCTATTTCTAATTGCCTATAATTAATTTATATAGAGCACCATATTTAATTAAACTATTTACATTCAAATTCATATTTTGTATTTTGTGACCTGGTAACGACATATAATATATATATTTTTTGTAAATGTCGTTGCTTCTGTGCGCTGTGGTTTCTGGCGCCCGTTCTTTGCCACAGTTAAAAAATGATGTCCTGAATGTCCTGAATGTAGGATAAAAAATATTTGGACGTTTCAAAGTACTTATTAATTGAGTTTATTGAATAAATATATTTTGACTATTGACTATTGACTATTGACTGAAGAACTTAATAATTATGGATTTATCAAATTAAAAATTAAAATTAATTACAAAGGGTTCGATACATAGTGTACGACCGACCTTATTGATTAAATTTGTTGTAGTTATTCTTAATTTTTTTACATTAAGCCCGGCATATGACCCCATTCCACCTGATGTTAAGTGTAAGTCGAGTCTAGACCCGAGGACAACGTAGAGACGTAGCATCAGTCTCTCTCACCCTGCCGGCCTACAAAGTGCCCCTTAACGCCTCGTTTGCAACACCAAGTGCGGCTCTGCCATTGTCCACTTTCCCTAAACGTGTTACGGATGTCGTATGCAGGAATGTGTATCGCTCTTTCCTTATTAGGTAATAATACATTTTGGTCATGTCACAAAAATAATCAAAATTCTTTGTAAGTATATTCATTTTAACGCTAGATTCGATTGAGCTCTTATGATAGTCAGTAAGTACGTCATAGATACATGCACATGAATGAAAATAAAATATATTGTTCTCGAACTAAAATATATTGCTGCTCGAATTGTCGACGACGTGGTTATTTCAGGTCGGCTCGATCCACTGGCTCTTCGGAGAGACGTTGCGTCTCTCTGTATATTGTACGGCATAAATCATGGGGAGTGTTCTGAGGAATTGTTCGGCCTGATCCCTGCCGATGATTTCCTACACCGCACTACACGCAATCGACTGTCATTCTATCCACATCACCTTGATGGATGGCGGTCTACTACTGTGCGTTTTTCGCGAAATTTCTTGCCTCAAACTACAGTGTTGTGGAACCAGCTATCGGCGGCGGTATTTCCGGACCGTTATGACTTAGGGATCTTCAAGAAACGAGCCTATTCCTTCCTTAAAGGCCGACAACGCGTCTGCGATTCCTCTGGTTTTGCGGGTGTCCATGGGTGGCGGTGATTACTTTCTTTCAGGTGACCCGCTTGCTCGTTTGCCTCCTTCTGCTATAAAAAAAATTTGTAACAATTTAATGTTTTATGTATGTCATCCCTAGATTAATTTGTTTTAATCTAAGATGTCATCACAACTTTATCTTGTGAACATTATATTTTCTTTCTTTCTTTTCTTTCTTAGGCTTGCTCACTTTACTTCAAGAAATTCACATAACATTATTTTATTAGTCACTGAAGAGTGGAGTGGATAATTAAGAAATTAATGTTTTTCATCAGGTTCTCTCGAGACTTGTGTCCTATATCAGTTGCAACATGGCCGCTTCCATTCCTTGTTTTCCAGATAAGTGGCTGGAGTTTTAAAGTTTGTTCACTCGTTAGGGTAAAAGCAGAACACGCGGATGCTAGGTATAACGTTAAACTTATTTCAACTTCATATCCTTTTGGTAGAGGATTTGCAAAGTTTTTCTTATATTACACTTTTATACTGGCTGGACGGAGTCAGCCCGTGGCCACGATCGGTGCAACTCGGTCGAAACGTCGAGTATGAAGAGGTACTTATGCGTAGGATGCCTTTACAAAGTAGTTTTGCGATAAACCCTGTTCAAATATTTATCTATAAAGTAGTTGTTGTTGTCTATGATATTCTGCTCAGAATCCGATTATATGGCGACTGCTATAAAAACAATTTCTGACGTTAGGCAGTATAATTTTACATTGCTGCATTCTTAGATCCAGTTAGATTACCGGGCTTTTAGAAGCATAAGAACTTAACTTTCAGACGTTACGTTTCCACGTTTCACTTTTTATCGTCTTAGTGGTCTCGTTCTCGCAGTAGCACGTCGACTCATTGGGATCTTTCGTGCAAAAACATTTCACTTTAACGTACGGTTCGTTTCCAGCTTCTTCCACCGTATGAAGCTGCGCAACGAGACGCGGTTCATCATCTACTCGCTGCGAACTGACCTCAAGGCCATGACCATCGAGGCCAAGCTGAATCTGCGCGATCTGCACCTCATGGGTTCTTACGAGCGCGCTGTGGAAGGCCAGGACCCCTCGGAGCTGATTTACACGCCGACTTATGGACTTATCGAGTAAGAGACAGCAGGCAGTGAGTGGTAATTTCTTATATCTTAGGAGAATGGCAAAACACCCTGACACAAAAACTATGGATATATGGGAAAATGTAAGGTCCGGCCGCCTCTGTGCTCTAATGGTTGGACCATCGATCTTAGATCCAGAAATCTCGGAATTGATTTCTCACGGCTGGTAATGTTTTAATGCGACGATTTAGTACCTACTTGACGGCCATATTTTTTGTTATTATTATTTATTTTATTTTATTAGGTATCTTAAGAAATTAATGTTTACATTATTTTCAATAGGGTTACTGTTATCTACACCGATAGAAATTGCTGAAAATTAGAAGCACTAAGCAACGCATTATCAAGCCCGTTCAAAGTCTGGTTTGGTATTACTGCAACAGAGTAACTACGAAACAACTGAAATAAAATATGAAACAATACAAAGCTTCCAATCTGTGAGCTTACGCTACGCTAAGTCGCTAAGCTTCGTTTTGATTGCTATTCAAATGGATGCACATTTACGCAAAGAAAAATATAAAGAACTATATTATCATGTCGCGGGTTTGCTGCGTGAAATTAATAAAAGTATTATTATTATTATTGTCAGCCTATTTTGTCCTACTGCAGGGCAAAGGCCTCCCCTCCTTCTTGCCACTTTTTAATAAAATAATTAATAATAAAATTTGTTTACGCTCACACCAATTGGCTATTTGACAATTGTTACAATGAAATATGAAATATGTCGGAAATGGTAGTTTATGATTTAACGATAATTATACAATAGTTTTTTTTATTCAGATAATTTGTAAATATTTTATTTTTACAAAATAAATTTTCGATTTTTAATCTGTGGATTTACAAGACCCCTCAGAATAAAAACTAAAGTATTATTCAGAGCAAGACCCGAAACACGGGCGGCCATGATTAAGCTACATGTGACGTCACATTTCACAAAATTGTCAAAAACTGTGTGTCAGGTTTCAAGATTAATTTCTATATTTGTTGAAATGTGACGTCACAGAGCAATATGCCACGTGACCAACCGTTTTCACACAAAATTTGAAATGAATAAAGTAAAATATGCTTTTTTGAAATAAATAAAGCTTTTTCGAGAAAGAAAATATTGTACGGGGTATAAAATAAGCGTTTGCAATATTTAAAAAAAAAATTTCGAAAACTGTTAAGTAGCCAATTATCTAAACCAATATAAGCTTCTTTTGAAACTCGTTAATGGTAAAATAACTGATAACTAAACATAGAAAAAACCCAGACCCGAAATCAATTTAGAAAAACAGTTTAATTCTCTAAATTGACCCGACCGGGAATTGAACCCGGGACCTCAGAGATGGCGCGACGCCAGACCCAGCGTGCTAACCACTCGATCACGGAGGTCGTCAAATCAATTAACATAAGTGGTACATAAATACATACAGTCGCAAGTCTCACGACAATTATCCTCTAGGGGTCAGAGACTATATAGGCAATGTGGAGCACAAAATCAGCGCATTGAAATTAATTAACTATAACAGTATCTCAAAAAAAGTAAACTAATCAGTTTTGCCTTGAACGTCGTTGAATATTTTGTACTTCCACATAAGAAAGCCCTTTGATCTAAGTAATTGTTTTTTTTTTCAGAATGCTTTTGAAGGAAGTGCAATACTCAATGGTGGGCCGACTGCGGTTTTTACACGACAGCCCCTATATTGTGATGGTATCCTCAAAACTACACTTTACACGAGCTTTGTTGATGGTAATAATATTACTTGATAATACAATTAAGGACTATTATCCCCAAGGGGTTAGTCAGAGACTAAGCAATGAGGACCGCTGAAGCAGTCCACTGCCATAGTCCACTTTTCACCAATTAGCGACTGCAAATGTGAGCCCATCGCCGCTCTATGCTGTTGGATGTATGTGCAGTCTTTAGTCCGTTAGTCGCCTTTTACGACACCCAAGGGGACAAAGGTAGGTAGTAAGTAGTATTCTTTCATCTCTACGCGACACGGTAACAAATCAACAAAAAAATATATATCGTTACCAAATCATAACAATACAAATTAGAATTTCCGGGATGGACATAATTCGTTAGTTTTAGTGCTTTTTTCTTTTTTTTTAGTTTGGTTGATGGTGTTTCCCTGTTCTTGGCTTAGTCATAATCTTAGGATTTAGTGATGATCACCGACCCGAATTTAACAAGCGTGTGGTGATTAAGTCAACATCCTTCAATTGAAGCATTGACTTTTTTATGATGAAGGCTATTGTAATAAAATTTGATTACTAATTTTAGCACAAGAATAACGCGTCTAACTATGATGAACCTATTGACATAGAAGAGCACAACATTGGTAAGTGAGTTAATACGACAAGTCTATTAGTTATAACACAACAAACAAATACAGGTATAATATTAGAGTAATCAAATACAAACCGAAGCGAATAACATTTGTGTAAGAGTTATGTTGTACAGGGTCATTTGAAAAAGCTTGTCAGTATCACAAACAAAAGCTTAATTTAAAGCTGAAAGTGTGTAGCTGAACTTTATTACATGTTATGTAATCTACATAAAGAAAGGCCTTTATATCCTCTAAAGCGTCGCGTGCCGATAGTCGGCATGAAAAAAAATATCCTTGAGCGTCGCGTTCTTTATCTTTGACCTCCTCTCCTACTCCCTGATCCCACTCTTTACTAACTTCTACAACTCCCTTGCAGAAGAGTTCCTGGACAGAATGAAGGCAGACCTGGACAGTTGGCTCAAAGACTTCTTCAACAACTACCTGATCTTCTTCAAACCACCAGTGACGAAGATTAGTACACAGTACCGGTACGTATATGACCACGTCCATAGTCTGATGATAATGCAAAAATATAATCACAACATTACATAGGCCAATTTACAAAAAAATCTGGGGCTGGGAAGGCCCGTACCCAGCAGTGGGACGTTTTTAGGCTGATGATGACGACCTCTTTTGTCGAGTATAGTTAGCAGTGTTAGCACGCCGTTTCTGACGTCGCCACCTCTAAGGCCCGAGTTCGATTCCCGTTCAGTTGAATTTAGAAACACATATCTGTTGTTTTTAATTGATTTCAGGTTTGGGTGTTTCATTTGTATAATAAGTAATCATTTTGATGATTATAATTGAATACTGTATTTACAAATAAGTAGTTTGATAACCAACACCTCTCAGTGGGCGCATTCAGCTCCCTACTATTTTCTAAAATAAGCTTTTATAATGCGTTACATTAACTATGTTTTATTGTACTATAGCTATATTAGCTTATTTAAATTACTTTCTGTAACAGCCTTTAAGTAAGGCATCACCTTTATAAAAATACTTATGTGACGTTTGCTAGCATGTAAGGTGTACATTGTCTTGTTGGTTGTCCAAATAAATAAATAAATAAATAAATAAAATACATAGAGACTTGATTTCATTGATAGAAGCCTTCATGCCCAGTAGTGGTGCAATATATAAGCTATATCATACTGTATGATGATAATTAAGTAATATACCAAATGCCAATGTCTCGATTTGTTCTAGTGAATTTCAGAAGAAGAGGACAACTATTCTGAACGCGTACGTAGAGGATGCACTGCACTTTTTGAAGAGAAGAATAAATAAATTCAATGCCACTGCAGTGAAGCTACCGAACTTCAATATTGTGGGCGACAATGGATTGGTAATACCCACAAATACCCACGCCAAATACCACAATTTCGCTCAGCCAGGCTTTCTGGCTTACTTTTTATTTTGTTTTAAGAGCTTTTGATACATTTCTGTATCGCATACGAATACGAACTGTGTAGGAGCTGTGTGTTGGCGGTTCATTTTTAAAAGATACACCTACGGCGATGGGCTCACCACCTGTCACGCTGAGCACAATGTGCAGTCGATATTTGGTGAATAGTGGACTATGGTATAGGACTGCTTTTGCTGTCCTCATTGCCTAGTCTCTGACTAACCCTTCGGGGATAATAGTCGTGATTATTATATACTACCTGCTAGTACTACTAGTTCACCATTCATATTGAATCCAAATTAGCGTTGGTGTCGTAACTTAAAAATACGAAAATCCGATCTAATAGCGATCGGTTTCAAGAGTAAGGGGCTGAAGACTGCTCATGCATTAACCTCTTGAGCACCGTGAAAGCAGACACAATTGAAAATCAATGGTTTCGCGACCGCCGGCGGTCTTATGATACTTGACCTATTAATGCCCATCGATGCGATGCATGCAATGGGCTCGTCACTTAACACGCTGAACATTATTATGAAGTTGTTATTTGGGGACACTGCATTTGCTTTTCTATTGTCTAGTTTCTGACTGACCCTTTGGCTATAATAGTCGTATATATACAGGATGGCCAGAACATTGACGTCCAAATAAAAAAATAGGTCCCTCGTGTCGTGGGGTAACCGAATCACTCCCATGTATGTTCCGCGATTTTTATAGTTTTCGAGTTAAGTATAATTTTTTTACTGAATTTTTGAGATTTTCCGACATGTCCAACTTTAAAAAAATCTTTTAAAAAAAGTACTTAGGGGCCGTCCATTAATCACGTGAGGCTCGAAAGGGGGGAGGGGGTTCGGCAAAAATCTCGAAATATCACAAGGGGGGAGGGGGTGTAGAAAAATATCACGTGTATTTATTTTTTAGTCTAACGAGCGATTTCTAAACCGAAAGCGGCGTGTAGTGTGCTTGACTCGCCGTAAAAAAAAACAACCTGCAACCTTTCCCGTCTAGACATTTTTATCATGGTCCTTAATTTTTTGAAATAAAATTAGATTTACCTGTATTCAAAGATAATATTCTTAAAATTAAAAGTAAAAAACCTTTTTAAAAAACAAGCTTTTATTTAAGTACGTTAAAAAGAAAAAAATAAACTTTTACTAACAATTTATAACGTCATTACACAATTTATATGATATACTTAAAAGGTTGTCGCGAGATTTAAGAAGGTACTCGTATTTTCTTAGAATGTAAATTTTTATAGTTAAAATTAATCACATTATGGTATTTAATTTACTTGTTTATATAGCATTTAATTATATAGTTTATCTCGCGACAACCTTTTATATAATATACATTAAGTAATGACGTTAGAAGTTGTTAGTAAAACTTTATTTTTTTCTTTTTAGCGCATTTAAATATAAGCTTGTTTTTTTAATTTTTTACTTTTTAGTTATCTCTGGACACGTTTTTTTATCTGTTCTTCTCACTGAACGTGTAGGTATACAGAATTTATTCACGTCCACCAAACCACCTCCACTCACCACTCATCAAAAATGGTCTACCCATTAAGACGAATTAAACTCGACGCGGTTGTGTCGCTTAATTACTGAGTTCCTATGGCCACCTTCCAGCTCCATCAACAGACCCTTCTAGCACTAAAGTACCTACTAGTCAAGACGAATCAAACGAGCCCATACTGGATGGGGTTATGTCGTTTAATTACTGAGTTCCTATGGCCACCTTCCAGCTTCATCATCAGACCCTGGTTACCATCTAGCACCAAAGTACTCGTCAAGACGAATCAAACGAGCTGAGACCTGATGGAGTTGCGTCGTTTCTTTACCACGTAGTTTCTATGACCACCTTCCAGTTCCATCATCAGATCAGACCCTGGTAACCATTTAAAAACAAAGTACTCGTCAAGATGAATGAAACGAGGCGAAACTCGATGGGGTTGCGTCGTTTCATCACCATTGAAAGACAAAGTACTCGTCAAGACGATTCAAACGAGCCCAAACTAGATGAGGTTGTGTCATTTCATTGTGAAGTTCCTATGGCCACCTTCCAGCTCCATCATCAGATCAGCACCATGTTATCATAATATTGCATTGTTACACGATTTACATATGTATGCAAAATTTCAGCTCAATCGGTTCATGATATCTGCTTCAAAATTGAGTTGCAAAATTCCACCCGAAGAAGTTAAATCAAAGCTTGTAAAAAAATTATAAGATTTTTTGTAGGTACTAAAAAATACACGTGATTTTGGGTGGTGGGGGGAGGGGGGTAGACTTAAACCTCACCACATATCACCAAGGGGGAGGGGGGGTTAAAAAATCCTGAAAAAAACATCACGTGATTAATGGACGGCCCCTTAGAAGACTCTGTCGAGATTTTTTGATTGCAACTATTTCTTCATGAGTAAGTAGTACTTATATGGATAAAATAATCAGGTAAGAATGTATGCTTTTGATACATTTCAAATTCTGAATCGCATACCGACTTCAAAGTTCAATACTTTTAAAACCAATAAGCCAGTTTTATGTGTAGAGCGCTCATATTTGATGAGCCCCGGTCCATAATTCATATCGGCGCTTGTGTTACAACTCGCGCGGGATCTCTGCCAACCTGCGCTGTTTCTGACCTACTTTCTGTGTGTGGGAGCCTTTAACACTTATAAGGCTCTGTCAATATTATAAAGACCTACAGTCTTTATTACCTAATAAAACTGAAATGCTGTTGAATGAATGTGAAACCGTATCGCGTAGCGGTGAAAGAGTACTACCACCCCCTTCTTCCCTTGGGTGTCGTAAAAGGCGGCTAACGGACTAAAGACTGCACATACACCCATCCAACAACATATTGCGGCGATGAGCTCGCACCACCTGTCACGCTGAGCACATGTGCAGTCGCTATTTGGTTAAAAGTGGACTACAGTAGAGCACTACTTTTGCTGTCCTCATTGCCCCTCAGACTAACCTTACGGGGATAATAGTCTTGATTATAATTGTATGTATGATAAATGATGTTTGTTGGTAAGCGCATCACTTGAAAACGGCTGAACCGTTTTTTTATGTGCAAAGGAGGCTAACCAGAGGAGACGCAGACGCGTTGCCGTTCTTGAGGAAGGAGTAGGATAGGAAGGAGAAGAGGAGAAGGAGAGGATCTTTGAAGACGGAGTAGGAATTGTGAGGGGAGAGGGGGACAGACGAACCTCCGGTATTTTCACTCACCGGACAAAACACAACAAGTGCCATTGTTTCACGTCGATATTCCGCACAGAACAGAAGAAAGATATTCCGTGAGAGGGCGGTACTTCGTGCTGCAACACAGCGTGGCGTGCCTCTACCACTCAGAAAACTAATTTTCATTTTAAAATGTTCGTAATAATCCAAATGAGGGAGTTTGGCGATGACTTTCCGAACATCGAATTTTACTGCAAGCGGTTTTTGCATTCGCATAATTTCCCAAATTTTTTTTCTGTGCGTTTTTTTTCCCGGAGAATTTCAGAATATTTTTTTTGACTTATCCTTTCTCAAATATTCCTAGTCACGTAATTTACACATTCGCTTACGTGATCATTAGGAAATATTACTATAAGCAATTTTTCCTATCTAATTTCTATGCTATTTAAAAAAAGTAGGTAGGTATCATTTTAAAAAAAATTGTCGACGTCCGGAAAAAAAACTATCAGAAAAATATTAGATTGGGAAATAATGCGAAAAGACAAAAAGCTTTTAAAAATCAACCTCTGGAAAAAAAAATATATCAGGAAACGATTCGATTAGAAAATTATGCAAATGCAAAAATCGCTTGCAGTATAATTCGATTTTCGGAAAGTCATCGCAACACTCAAATGTGGATCTTAGCGAAAAAAGATTGGGTAAGGATCTCGGAATATTTTTAATTCAACGTAATGCAAAATGATTTTACATACCCTTTCATCACGCCGCCCGCGCCGTTTCCCTAAGGGGTAGTAGAGACTACACATTCCTTTTACTTTATTTCATGCTTTAAGAGAAAACACTACGTGGAAGTGGCATGCAAAATGCTCATACAAAACACAGAAAAACGACGTTTCGTAGTCCCCTGTTTCCTCCTTCAGAACTGGACGTTACTTTTTCAGCAACGGTTAAAGAAAGAGATTTTCTATCTCTGTATGTTTGATTTTTTTAAACCAGCCACTTAAGGTTTCTGAAGACGCCTTAAGCGGAGTGATTTAGCTAAGTTTTGAAGACTCCTGGTTGTTAAATAAATGACTCAATGCAAAAAAATTAAACATACAGACATAGAAAATCTCTTTCTTTAACCGATGCTGAAAAAAACATAAAAAAATTGGTCAAGTTCTGAAGGAGGAAACAGGGGACTACGAAACGTCGTTTTTCTGTGATTTGTATGAGCATTTTGCATGCCACTTTTTTTCCTCTTAATCATTTCATGGCATTCTACATACACCTCATCATAGATTAGAGCATTCTTGACCTGGCCTTTGTTGAGAACGTCTCTGATCGGCCGCCCGAGACAAGTGGCTAACGCTCACCATGTCTGTTTAAAACCAGCAATGAACAGGGTAGGATAATAAAAGTGTCATGGCGGTAAAATTGACATTCGTATGACAGTTCACTTTAGTTCAATTCGAATCGGGAGACGGAATGGCGGAACAGTTTGCTTACGGGACGCTGGTTAAATTCTGTCGGTAGAATAGCGTCAGATCTTCGAAAATCGGTTCGAAAACCCCGCGAGAATCGGTTGCGAATGTACGTACGTACATTAGATGTGCTCACTTGGTAAATCTCACCACATGTTTCGGGCGTGAGTTGTGCGGACAAGAAAATCGGCTTATATCTGACTAATCGCCTTGCAAACAGCCAGCGGAGGCTCCTATGTGTAATTGGCCGAGGTGCAACGGATGTGTGCGTGTGTGATTTGGACTGGCCTACAAGGATTCGGCAGGCGAGGTACGCGACCACGAGGCAGACGTCACACCGCATCACAGCAGCTGAGCAGCGACCATCCTTTCCTTCCTACCCATACTACCTCCACATCCTCAGGTTGCAAGGCGGTTCAACCATCGCCGCACCACCGGTGAGTTTAGTATTTAAGTTTAGTATTAGGTTGGTTAAAACATTAACGCTGCGAAGCGCAGCTAATTCCAAGCAGGCCATGATCAGTGACCTGCTGGTCCATGGTCTGGTTGGATCACTGTCTATTCATAATAAGTCGAGATTGCGCGCACTGCTGTATTTTTTTTTCACTAGCAATTATTAGCACAGTAAACAGTATGTACACAACAGTGTACGACGAATTTCGAATAGACAGGTGGTGAGCGTTTACCACTTGTCTCGGAGGGCTGGTCTTTACGTTAGTTAATAACAACATTTCAAAATGCTTTTTTCAATTCTAGGAATTTCAGCTGAAGGAAGGAGTGCTCAGAGGGTTGGACACAATTTACAGGCGGTCCGTGGCAACGGGCTCCTTCGACGGGAAAGTTCGCACGGTAGAGTCTGTGGTGGGATTCAGCAACTTAAAGGTGATACTCAAACAGGTTTATTTTGTTTATTTAAATTAGTATTATGGATAATTGCACCTTGCGACGCTTTGCATGCCACCGGTGACAGCGGACCGGCATTAGGGTCATGATCACAATATGCGTTATACGTTAGGAGAAAGAGCGAAAAATGTCCAAAAATGGAAGTGCACTTCACCACCCGAAATCTTCAACTACTGAGGAACTGGCTAGCTTTAATCTCTAACGGCCGGAACATAGCAAAGTTGCAAACATTAGTTGATGATGTTATGTTAATGACCATGATAGAGTCTGGCCAACGAAAGCTATGAACCTCGTAGTTATTTGATTGGCACACTTTGTCTCTATGTGTGTCATGTCGTATGTCAAATTGAAATTTTAACTGAGAAAATTGCAGTGTATGAGTGACCCTGTGTTACCCTGACATGTTTTTTTTTTTAAATTGCCGCGTTTTTCCTGGTTCTGCTTTCGTTGGCCAGACTCTAGCTACAAACTAACATTCGGGTCTATTATCTTTTATATTACTTACTACTACAATTTTATACGACTATAATAAATAGTGTTTACTGACTTACTATTGTATACGTAGCTCTACTTTGTAAAAATAAATTTATTACATATATTATATGACAGAGACTAGACAATGAGGACCGCAAAAGCAGTCCTCTGCCATAATCCACTTTTCACCAAATAGCGACTGCACATGTGCTCAGCGTGACAGGTGGTGAGCCCATCGCCGCTCTATGCTGTTAGATGTATGTGCAGATTTAGTTCGTTAGTCGTATAAAAATAATGCAACAATTACTGGTAAACCTAATAAATAAATAGATAAATAAATAAACATAACTTTATATGTCAGGTGGTATATAAGTACACGACGCAGTTGCCTAACGGTACACCGCCTCTCAACGGACTCCTGATCCTGTCGGCAGACGAGCTCACCGCCCAGATGTACATATCTCTGGTCAAGGACCCCGAATCGGTCGACATTAGCTTCGACACCCTGAAGCAGATGAAGTAAGGACCATTAGTTAGATAGTTTCATCTCAACAGGGTCTTTGGTTTTAGCAATAATCCCGCAGTAGGGGCAGCTGCCCCCCTCCTTCTTGGTCATGGGCGTACCCACCCACAGTGGGGAATTGTAAGGCATATGCCCTTAGAAGCACGAGGAACCTCGAGATATTTAATTTGTGTTTGTTAATTTTTTACCCGGTGACCCGACTTTGCGAATGTTGCTTTACTTGTAATATCGCAACTCGAACGCGCTAGCCGAGCCGGTGCGCCAGAGATCTTTCATGATTCGAAATGTAACAAAGTTTTAACGTCTTCGTAACACTTTTGTTACTAATGATTACAAAATAAAGTAAACCTAGCTAGCTGTGTATTGAAATTTTGTATTTCAGGGAAGAAGTTTTGACTGTGGAGGGCCCCGCCAACCGGATGATCTCCAACTTCAAACACGTATTGGAACACCATATAACGTCCATCATGTCGAACACGTTGCTCCACAACATCAGGTTACTGAGGACTTTGGTCAGATGCGGTAAGTTGTAAAATTGTGTGCCCTGACAGACAGAAGTAGTTTCTTAAGAGATTGAGGACACGATGAGATAGAGGCCAAGAGCTTGCTTGTTGATGTGCAAAAGCAAAAATCCTTCATTTCCAATATTTGACTATTAAATCTTTTATTCATCATCATAATGAATACTTAAACAAAAGCTAGACCTTTTAATTATGCTTCACGTAAGCTTGCCTGACCTTGGCTTGAGTCTCTTTACGCTTTACGAACATAAGGCCTGATGGTAAAGCGACCACCGTAGCGTTTACACCTGCAGAATCAGAATCAGAATATCTTTATTGCGTAAAACTGTGTAACAACAAGTTCAAAAATATTGTTAAAATAGGTATCAACAGTTACCTTATCAGGCATGCAATGTTATAAAATAAAATAGAAAACATAAAAAGAACTCAAATAGTCTCAAAATCGAAATATTCATAGATGGTGTAAAAACATTATTAAATAACCATATTCTTAACTTATGCTTAAACACATGACCATCTAATGCTTTAATTTCAGTTGGTAAATGATTGAACACTTTAATACCGTATATAAAAGCACTTTTGTAGTATACATTATTATTCACTATTGGTAGGTTTAAATTATATTTATATCTATTACGCTGGTTACGAAGAGATTTTGCACTGTTAAAGTATTCAATGTTAGTTTTAATAAATACACATATTTCCTGAATGTAAATGTTGGTGAGAGTAAGGAATTTCTTTTTTTTTTAAATACCTCTAAGTGTTTCATCATAATACAAGTTATAAATAGTTCTTATACATTTTTTCTGTAGCAAGAATGTACTATTTGAATTTACAGAGTTACCCCATATTATAATTCCATAAGTTAGAAGAGGATACACGTTACCAAAATAAGCAGTTCTAGCTATTTCAGTGGAAGAATTTTCTGCAAGAATAGACAATGCTTAACAGTAACCAGAAATCTTTTTATTTATATTATCTATGTGGGATTTCCAATTTAAATTTGAATCAATTGAAACGCCAAGAAAGTTGCTTTCATGAACTTCTTTTATTTCTGTATTAGATTCATAAATTTTTAATTTAAACGAGTCGGACCTGCTATTTCGAAATTGGACAAATGTAGTTTTAATAGGATTTACTATAGAATTAAGAGCTTTAAGCCAATCAACTATATCTTTTAATGTTTTATTAATTTCATCTTCAAACTCACTTTTACTTTTATTATCTCCAGAAATAAAAATTGTTGCATCATCTGCAAACATAACGCACAAATGATTTATTGCTTTTGGAAGCTCATTAACATAGACTAAAAAAAGAAGTGGACCCTTAGGTCTTAACGCTTCTCTGTGGCACTTCAAGAACGACTTTATAAGATTCAGATAATACTTCTTCAATAGTTTTATGGTTATCAATATAAGCATCTATTACTGTACATTGTTCCCTATTTTTTAAGTAACTTTCAAATAACTTTAAAGCAATACCACGTACACCCAGATTTTCTAGTTGATTAAGAAGTACATCATGAATTATACAGTCAAAAGCTTTTGACATATCTATAAATAAGCCTACACAAGCTGTTTTTTTGTTTATAGCTTCCCATACCATCATCAGAACTTTAAAAATTGCTGTAATTTTTGATTTTTTCTTTTGAAATCCAAATTGATTTTGGTTTAGTAGATTGTTACATGTTAGAAAGTTATAAAGCCTAGTATGTATTACTTTCTCAAAGATATTTGAAAAAGAAGATAATAAAGCTATTGGTCTATAATCACTTACATTAGATCGCGATCCTTTTTTAAACAACGGTTTAATTTTTGCCATTTTTAGTTCATGAGGGAAGGTTCCACTTTCTAACATTAGGTTAATAATATACACAAGAGGTTCACATATTGACTTGAATGATTTCTTGATAACATTCATAGGTATACTATCAAGGACAAAACTCTTTTTATTTTTAAAACTTTGTATAATTTTATACATCTCATCAATATCCACTGGTTTTAAGTAAAAACTATTGCAGTTTAGTATGGGGGAGGGCTTATGGTTGACTTTAATCAAATTTTGTGTGTTATTCATTATGAAATAACTATTAAAAGTGTCAGCTATACTCATGCATGCGACACTGTAAACGTAGTGATTAAATCCTCTTTGTGACACTGATACTTCAGTTCTTATGAGTATGTGCCCAGTAATGTCACTGAATCCTACCACCTTAAAACAATATATTGTTCTGAGACTACCACCTCAGTAGTAGGCGGTAGTATCAGAACAATAATTGTTCTGAGCCTACCACAGAGCCTCAGAATAATAATGCATTCTATGCACAGAGCAAAATCCTTACATGAAGTAGTAAGGAGAAATAGGGTCACAATTATTATTTTTATTCACTTTTCTGAGTTCAATTCTATAACGTCCCTAAATGGCGCTGCTACTGAGGGCTACTCGACCTCTTGAACCGCGTACACACCATAAAGTTACTATACCTAGCGGAGTAACTTTATGGTAGGTACACACACACAGACATATTATTTTAAATAGTGCAACATCTACAAAATGTGAATCGAATTTGAAAAATGCGTCTGCGTATACGCGATTCTGTATTTAATCATCTCCTTTCAGCGCCAAACTTCATCGGTTTCGGCGAAGACGACTACTACGAAGATGATAATGATAATGATAATGATAATGATAATGATAACAATAATAATGATAAAAATAACGGTGGTAATGACAGCAAAGACGGTACATGCAAAAAGTGTGAGTCTGACGGGGACTACTTTGTACGTAAAGAAGACAGCGTGGAATTAGAGCTACCGCGCTCGGGTGAAGGAAGTAAACTACGCATGCTGCTGAAAGAAAGTTTATCCGTAAAAAAATTGAATTAAAATAAATATATGACTGAAATATTTACGAATTGTTTTGATTTTAAGGGTGTATTTTTGTAATTATAATAAAGGGCGGAATTCAAGTTTCTGGCGCCTTTTCAATAAGGTCTAGCTTATTTTTAAAGCTTTTCATTAGGCCGAAGTAAGTCCGCAACCTCATGAGGACATGAGGTTCATGAGGTTCATGAGTTCATGAGTTCATGAGGCTCATGAGGTTACGCCCCCATACCACTGAAACTAAATGTTAAATGTATAACAAATTCTTACTATAACCTCATACAACTCAACTGCAAATCTACTAAGGGCCTAGACAAGTGGCATAATGACATATGGAATGGAATGATAACTATATAGGATTTGACTCTCTTTTTATAATAAATGGGCTTGCTCTTGGCCACACTCTTATCCGTAGGATTATGGCCGACGGTGGAGCGAGCTTGCCCAAAAGCAGCCTATTCACTCGGGCTTTAAAGATGTTGGGGCTATATGCACTCGGAAACACAGACGCCGGCAGGGAATTCCATACCTTGGCTGAACGCGTTATGAATGAAGACGAATAGCGCATGGTGCGTATGAGTGGAATATCAACCAAGTAAGGGTGGTAATCCGCCGTACGTCTGGACTTCCGATGGTAGAAAGGGGACGGTGGAATAAGCTCGTGTAGGTCAACCGTACACTCTCCGAAGTACAACCTGTAAAATACCGACAAGCAAGCAACTGAGCGATGGTGAGCGAGACTGTAAAGCTTGGTTTTTACAAGCCTATAAGTTTCCTGGCTCTGTGTTCCAGCGAATCGAGCGCGGCAAGTTGATATTTTGCTGAGCCGTCCCAAAGGTGACTGCAATATTCCATGCACGACCGGACTAATAATAATAATAAGAAAAAAGGGTATATGTCGGTGTGCGGTGCCCGTGACTAACCTGGGCACTCGGGTTAGGTTCGATAAGGGAATTACAGAAACCAGAATCCAGAATTGAAATTATATATATTTTCACGACCAACTCTCTTGACAAACAACAAACTTCAAAAAATATAAAAGGTAAACAACATAGAGCACATAGATCAGCATATAAAAAACACACCATGAAGTACGGGTCTACCGACGTACGAACTCCTTCATCCTCGCACTTTTGCCACCAGGTAAACGGTTCACAAGTCTAGCCGTCTAGGGATCTTCAGTAATCGTCCACTTTTCGAAGTGCGGGGTACTTCAATTGCACTCTCAATCGGAACTTCTACTGTGGCGTCTTCTGGGCTGATCTCCAAAGGGTACAAGCATTGTACTGGCCTAGTGCGTAAACCATCAGTAGTCTTTACTTTTGCTACTCGGCATTGACCATCTCTGCCCGCATAGACTTCTAACACAATGCCTAACGGCCAATTCCCCCGTTTAGCATCAGTCTCAACTATGACGACATCACCTTTCTGGACTGTTCTGTTGGCCATCTGTCTACGGCTCACTAGAAGAGACTGATACTCATTTTGGAATCGCTGCCTCAGATCTGTCCTTAGTCTTTGTATATACTTCTGTCGGGCATTCAGGCTATTTGCATCTATGGCATCTAAATCTGGAACTTCTGTGCCTTGTAGACTATGAAGGAAACTTTTGGGTGTCAGCGGACGAAGTGTGTCATTCTCAGCAACATAAGTCAATGACCTCAAATTAATCACGCTCTCTATATCGCAAAGCAACGTTTCCAGCTCAACTAAAGTGAGCGATGCTTTTCCGAGGTTCCGCCTTAGCAGTTCCTTGACTATTCTGATCATTCTCTTCCACCATCCTCTCCTAAGTAATTAAGCTCTTGTCATCTGTCACATCATTTTTATTTCAAGTATTTTATTTTATTTTGTCTCTTGTCAGACCTGTCACATCATTTTTATTTCAAGTATTTTATTTTATTTTGTAACAAGTCTTTTGACAAATTAAAACAGTTTATGAACCTATTTATCTAAAAATCCAGCTGAAATTATATCACAAACATATAAATAATAAATAATAAAAATAAAAAATAAAAAAATAAAAAAGCCTTTTATTTCCAAATGCTGGTGTTGCCAATTGCCATTATTTTACAGATTGCAAGTTGTTAGTATTATTAGTATTTACTTAGTTTAGTTAGTATTGTTAGTTTTAGTTATTGGTAGATTTGGACCCCTCTCTGGGTGTAGGCCTCCTCCAGCTTCTTCCATTCTCCTCTGTCTTCCGCTTTTTTCATCCAGTCTTTTCCGGCCACCTGCACTATGTCGTCTGTCCATCTCTTAAAGGGTCTGCCGATTTTTCTTTTGCCAATGGGACCCTTCCATTTTGTTGTAAGTATGGTCCACCTTTTGTCTTTGTATCGGACTAAGTGTCCTGCCCATCTCCATTTTTGTTTAAGAGTTTGAGTGAGTGCATCTTGTATTTTGGTTTCGCCTCGTATGTCTTTGCTTCTAATTTTTTGTTTCCTTTTTATTTTTAGCATGCTTCTTTCCATGGCCCTTTGC
Source organism: Scoparia ambigualis (assembly GCA_963921215.1). Classification (NCBI taxonomy): domain Eukaryota; kingdom Metazoa; phylum Arthropoda; class Insecta; order Lepidoptera; family Crambidae; genus Scoparia; species Scoparia ambigualis. Next base: position 11,401,467 of record OY992508.1, on the reverse strand, counting down.
GTAGTTCTTATTTTTTGTTTGATTTTGTCAGTGAGGGTCCATGTGTGACATCAGTAGAGAAGACTTGGTAAGAGGCACGAATCCATCACAACTTTTTTCAGGTTGATGTTGTAGTTTTTAGTATTTCCTTAAATGACCAGAATTTTTTCCAGGTTATGTTGGTTCGTCTTTCTACTTCTTCCACGTTGTTAGTGTTTTTGAACGATATCTGTTTACCCAGGTAGATGTAGTGATCGACATAGTCGATAGTTTTACCTTTGACAGCAATTGGGACTTGATGGCTGTTTGTCATAACCTTAGTTTTACTGGCATTCATGTGCAAACCTACTTTCGTGCTGACTTCGTCCAGCTGGCTTAACATCTCTTCAAGTTCTTTGGCAGATTCTGCTATGACAGCTATATCGTCTGCGAATCTGAGATGATTGAGGTAATTGCCGTCTAGTCTTATGCCTTTCTTTTCCCATTGCAGCTTCTGAAATATGCATTCCAGGACAGCAATAAAGATTTTCGGCGACAAAGGATCTCTTTGTCGTACCCCACGCTCTATTCGTATTTGATTCCCTCTTGACTCTAGTCTGACTCTGCTGGTGCTGTTGCATATATATTTTTTATAATGTTGATGTATTTTTGGTCAACACCGGTCTTCCTAAGCGCATCCCAGATTGCACTGTGGCTTATGCTGTCGAATGCTTTACTGTAATCGATAAAGCACAAGTAAATAGTTCTGTTGAACTCTTTATATTTTTCGATTACCTGTTCTAGTGTATGAATGTGATCAGTTGTACTAAAACCTCTTCGGAAGCCAGCTTGCTCTTTTTGCTGAGATTCATCAATAGTTCTGGATATTTTTGTCAGTATGATTGAAGAGAAGAGTTTATATGTACTTGCTAGTAAGCGAATTGGCCTGTAGTTGCCTATGTCCAAAGGGTTCCCTTTTTTATACAGCAGGATAATGTCGGATGTACACCATTGTTTTGGAACTGTCTCGGAGTCTAATATCATATTGAATAGTTTGGTGAGATGGTGGAGTAAAACTGGAGCGCCTAGTTTTAGGGTTTCATTGGTCAAGTTGTCTGGGCCTGGGCTTTTTTCTGCTTTTAGTTTTCTTATATGTTCGTATACTTCTTTCTCTTCAATCGGCTCGAGTGTTTTGTTTGTGTCAGTGTTAGGTAGAATGTCTTTATCTGTTTCTTTCACTATGTCGTCGGGATCCTGTCTTCTGTATAGCTCTTTATAGAAATTTGTTGCGTGATCTATTACATCTTGTCTTGATTTTGTTACTTCTTTGTTATTTTCGAGTTTTTGAATCCACTTTTTATTTAGATTTAGTTCCTTTAATGCTCTTTTTGTGCTTCTGAATTTTGTCAAGTTTCGTGTAATCACTTCGTGTCTGTGCACACTATAATCTTTCCTTATGGATTTCTTTGTTTCTTTGAATAGATTGCTTAGCTTTTTCTTCAGTTCTTTACCTTTATTCTCAGCGAACATAAGTTCTGTACGTTGCTTGATTAGTTGCAATGTGTTCACGCTAAAGCTTTTGTTCTCTTTTTTATCATGGGTCTCAATAGCATTTCTAAGACTGTTAATTACGGACTTCTCTATCTGGTTGTAGTAATCCTGTACACTTGATTGAAATGTTATTTCTAGACTTGTTTTTAAGTGTCTAAGGTAGTTTTGGACTTCCTCTTCTGTTTTTGGTGTTTTAGGTACTTTATTGAAGTTCTTTCTACTTTTGGTCATGTGTTTTAAGTTAAGTGTTGCTCTCAGTGGTCTGTGATCGGAAGGAAACATAACTGTAATATACGAGGATAATAAATAATACGCGGCCGTTCTCACAACAGTTTATTCTGATCCGACGCCATTAGACAAAGTACAGTCGTGTGTCGCTAGGTAGGTAGTTGCATATCGTCCTATCTCAGTATACCTACATCTTACGATATTTAAATACACTACATTATCCCCCCCTTAAATACACACAATCCCTTTTTTTTTTCGAAAATAATCCTAATGAACTACTTACAATAATAATACCTACTATGTAAATACTTAAAATAACACAACCAAAGCAACCATATACCTACATTGAATTTGAGAGATAGGTATTTACTTACATATAACTAAAAATAAACTTTTTTTTTCATTTTAAAACATGCTTACATTGTTGATAATAATGCTAGTTATCAAAAATATTAAAAAAACATCTTAACTAAGATATAGATAGCCGCTAAAACCAAATAGTCGCCCATTTGTCTAACCAATTCGGTACAAAATCTCAAACCGTAAGTACTCCAAACAACCGTCTATTCAAATAATGAGATAATAAAACTATAATCTAAACAAAGCTTTAATAAGACAAAAAATAATAAATTACGTTTAAAGAAAATTTCAACTATACCTAATATTAAGTATAAATACATCACTACCAGTTACATACATCATGCCTAATGCCTTAGTAGTCTATTCCGTAACGTAATACGGGTCTACGTTCGCGGCGACATCTTTCTACCGGAGCCGAAGAAGATGAGCTTGACCCCACAGCCTGGTTCCCGATCTCATTATCTCCGTAGTAATCTAGCGCGGCTTGATTAGCCACCACAGCAGGTTTGCTATCAGATGATGACTGAAAAGTTGACATTGAGGGCTCCCCTTCTGCATTAGCGGTCATGGCCGAGGCCGAACGCAAACGCATTTGGTTAGCATGGCGTGACCACCTCATTCCATCCTCAGTCCTGACGTCGTACATATTGTTCCCAGTCGTGGAAGTAATGGTCCCCCCTATCCATGTATTATCTTTACGGTAATCTCGCACCCACACCAAGGTACCTACATCAAAAGATCTATTCCTACCTCCCTTATTTGAGGCCCTGCTATATAAACGGTTTGTGACAGTCTCACATAAACCTTCTTTCAACAAGTCCAACCTAGACCTAATCGAGCGACCTAGCATCAGCCTAGCCGGAGTTTCGCCTGTAGTGCCATGTATACTATTTCTATAATCGAAGAGAAAACGCTGTAGAAAAATATGATGCGGCCGCTTTTCGATGTCCGCTTTCTTTAAAGCTTTCTTTACGGTGCGGACGGCATTTTCAGCCTCCCCATTCGATGCCGGGTGATAAGGGGCGGAAGTAACATGCTTAATGCCATTTTCATTCAAAAACGACACAAACTCGTCACTATGGAATGGTGGCCCATTATCGGACACTAATTTCCTAGGAATACCGAATCTAGAAAATAGTTCCCTTAGTTTATTTATAGTAGCCGTTGCCGTGGTTACCGTCATATGAAAAACCTCTAGCCACTTCGAATGGGCATCTACTACGACCAAGTATGTCGTATTTTTAATTGAAAAGAAATCGATATGTATTCTATCAAACGGATGAGCTGGCCACCGCCAAGGCACGACGGGCGCGCGCGGCGGCATGTCCGCCGTCTGGGCGCACGTTCTACAGGCGGCGCACATATTTTCAATGTCGACATCGAGGCCCGGCCACCACACGTAACTGCGCGCGACACTCTTACATTTAACGACGCCTAAATGCGCTGCGTGCAACTCGGACAACACGCGCCTGCGCAGCTCCTCCGGCACCACAACGCGGCACCCCCACATGACGCACCCGCCCTCAAGTACAGCTCGTCGCGGCGCTTGTAATACGCAGCGGTCTCAGAGTCCACCTCGCGTAATCCCGACGCCGGCCAGCCATTTCTAACATATACGATTACTTTAGAAAGAATTTTATCTGCTTTAATTTTACTCGCAATTTCTTTAGAGTTAATTGGAAAATTATTTTCAACGAACTGAATAAACACATTGTCTTCCGTTGGGTGTCCCTCTGTATTTAATGGCAATCTCGACAAAGCATCGGCATTATTTAATGACGATCTGACATATTCTATGTCGTAGGTATACCACGATAGTAGTATAGCCCACCGAATCAAACGGCCTGCTGCCGTGTGCGGTAAATCCTTCTTTGAACCAAAAATACTTACTAACGGTTGGTGATCGGTTTGCAATACAAATCGTCGCCCGTACACATAGGAATGAAATTTTTTAACACCAAACACAATGGCCAGCGCTTCGCGCTGTATCTGGCTATAGTTGGCCTCGGCGGCCGAGAGCGTGCGCGACGCGTACGACACCGGCCGCTCGCCCGCCGCCGTGCGCTGGGTCAGCACGGCCCCCAGCCCGCGCGCGCTCGCGTCACACGATAAAATCAGTGGCAACCTATCATCGTAATGCATGAGAACGGGACAACTAGATAAACATTTCTTTATTTTATTAAATGCTTTTTCCTGGTTGTCCGACCATACCCAAGCAACATTTTGTTTTAATAAATCATATAATGGCGAAAGTACAAAAGAACAATTTTTTATGAATTTAGAATAAAAATTTACCATTCTGATAAAAGATTTCAGTTCGGTAATATTTGTAGGACGAGGCGCTTCCACTATTGACACTACTTTTTCTTTATCGGTTTGAATTCCCTGCTTAGATATTACGAAACCTAAATATCTAACTTCCTTAGCGAAAAAAACACATTTCTCTTCTCTAACCGTGAGGCCTTCTCTTTCTAACCTCTTAAACACTTCATTAAGGCTCTGTAAGTGATTACTTTCCGTCAATCCAGTAATCAAAATATCATCAAGAAAATTTGTTACGTTAGGTATTCCTGCGATAATCTGTTCAATAATACGTTGGAATATAGATGGTGCCGATGCCAAGCCGTACACAAGTCTATTGTAAACGTATAAACCCCTGTGAGTGTAATGCCCGATTTACACGTATTAAGTAATTTAGTAGTTAACTAAATTTTAACTAAATTTTAAGTGATTAAGTGCATGTAAACACAGAATTTAGTAGCAAGTTGCAAGTTAAAATTTAGTTAACAACTAAAGAGCTAAATTAGAATTCTGTCTATTTTTCGGTTAAGTTGGTGGGCGGGGCTTGTCACTTGACACGTTTGGACAGGCACAATTTAGTTAAATGCGTTATATTTCGGACTTCTTGGCGGGAAAGTGAAGGGTCATGTCTGCAGTTTTGTTTTATTTTCTTTAATTTATGTTTTCTCGAATATTAATATGCAATAATGGTGGATTATTTGGTGTTATGTGTTCGTGAATGTGCATGAATGTTGGCAAATAAAACAAAACAGTGCAACATCACTTTTCAAATTCTCTCAAGAAGTCCGTGTGAGATCTCAATAAAGTCCCACAGCTTTATTGAGTCTGAAGGGGTTTGGTTAATTTACAATTAAACGTTCATTTATCACTCATTTTCATTATCATCTACTTTATGCAAAAAAATATTCACTTTAATATCTTACTTGACACTGCCTAAATGTGCTGACCACACGAAGCCATTATTTAAGCATAGAATTTACGACTTCATTAAATTGTTGATCGTCCATCTTGAGTGAACTAAAGAGCTTAACTACTTAAATACGTATGAACACCTACTTAACTTTAAGTCACTTAAAATTTAGTTGGCTACTAAATTGCTACTAAACTACTTAATACGTGTAAATCAGCCATAACGACAGTATATTTTTTTGATTGATCTAAGAGTACCTGGGAGTAAGCTTCAGATAAGTCAATTTTACTAAATAGCGTACCTCCGCTTAAGTTATTAAATAGTACTTCCACACGGGGTAGGGGGTACCTATCAATCTCCAGTACTGGGTTGACAGTACTCTTATAATCACCACAGATTCTAAGTGCCCCGTTTGATTTTAAGACCACCACTAAGCACGATGCCCAGTCTGAGGAGGGAACTGGAGAAATAATACCTGCTTGTTCCATGCGATGGAGCTCGGCGTCGACCCGCGGACGCAGCGCCAGCGGCAGCGGCCGCGCGCGCCGGTACACCGGCGCCGCGCCCCGCCGAACGCGGAGCGTGGCGGTCTGACTCCTTAACCGACCTAACTGACCACTAAACACAGATTTGTATTTTTTTATAAAACTTTCTTTAACAAACCCTTTGGCCAAATGATTATCACAAATTACACTCAGGACCGGTGTATCTATACAATTCGACTTAATGTCCATACCTAACTTCATTAACCAGTCGCGTCCTAATAGCGGTACTGCACCTCGCCGGATGACATACAGGTTTAAGTTCTTAGTTATGTTTTTATAATTCACTTTCACTTCAATATAACCGAGAGCCTCGATTTTACCACCATCGTAGCCTCTTAACTTAATCTGATCTTTCACAATCTGATACCGCTGGAAGACTTGTCTGTATATATCATCGCCTATGCACGCGATCGGCGATCCTGTATCCACATGCATGCGTATCTGTCTGCCCCCCACCGTGACGTCAGCCATGATGGGCGCACGTCCCTCGGTCTCTACCATGTACAGCCCGCTCGGCCCGTCTTCGCCCCCCTCACTATCTGTCGTAACCTCGTCTACGGGGTCTCTTTCTTGGCTTATATCTTTCTCCAGACGTAGTACCTGGTTATCCCTGCAATCTCGCCTGACACAGGGGCAGACCCTCTTTAGGTGTCCTGTTTTTAAACACACTTCACATACGTATTCCTTAAATTTACACGTATTTTTGGAATGACCGTTGCCGCCACAACAATAGCATATTATATTTCGTTGCCTCCCGATAAATAGGTCACTCCGGCCGGCGGCGGCGGCGTGACGCCGCGTCGCCGCACCGCTTCTCGGTGCGCCCGAGCCGCCGCCGCGGCCGCCTCTGTCTGTGGCGTGCACCGCGTGCACCGCCTGCTCCACGCGAATCGACTGTTGTTCCACTGCTGCCGCGTTATTTGCTGCTGCTTCTAAAGCCACCGCCTTATTGAATGCCGATAAATAGCTCAAATCTTCCTCGCAAAATAATCTTTGCCGTGTGGGCTCACTTGTCAACCCACATGCGAACTGATCGCGAAGGTTTTCGTCTAAGCTACCTTTAAATTCGCATGTTCTAGCCAGATGTTTCAAGGAGGCTGCGAATTGAGCCACAGTTTCGTGTGAACCTTGTAACCTTTTACGAAACTTATATCTTTCCGCTAGAATTGATGGTGTTGGCTGCACATGCTTTCTCACTAGCTCCACTAATGTCTCGTAATCGAAGTCTGCCGGCTTCCTTGGGTTACACAAATCCACCATTAGCTCATAGGTAGCATCGCCGACACACGCGATCATAGTAGGCACTCGCAGAGTAGGTTTTACCTCGTTCACAATGAAATATTGTTCCATGCGTTCCACGTACGTACTCCACAATCCCGAATTTAGGTCAAATTCACTCAGTTTTCCGATAGGCATTTTAACACTGCGATTCTGCGTAACTGATCCTAAATACCGACTGCGCCACTGTAATATACGAGGATAATAAATAATACGCGGCCGTTCTCACAACAGTTTATTCTGATCCGACGCCATTAGACAAAGTACAGTCGTGTGTCGCTAGGTAGGTAGTTGCATATCGTCCTATCTCAGTATACCTACATCTTACGATATTTAAATACACTACAATAACGTTGTTCAGGACTTCGTAGTTTGTTATCATTTTTGGATCATTCGTCAGTATAAAGTCGATTTCGTTTTTAGTGTTATTGTCTGGTGACATCCAGGTCCATTTCTTATTTGCTCTTTTTTTGAAAAAGTGTTCATTATTTCAAGTTTGTATTCTAGAGCGTAGTCTATAAGTCTTTCTCCTCTTTTGTTACGCTTTCCATAACCGTACTTGCCCATCACAAGATTTTCTTCTTTTTTGGGATGACCTATCTTTGCATTGAAGTCACCTAAGACAATTACTTTTTTGTCTGCTAAGGAATGTGCTTCTTTGATCTCCTCGTAGAATTTTTGGATTTCTTCTTCGCTTGATTTTTCTGTGGGTGCATATGCCTGAATTATTGAAAGGGAAGACCCTTTCCGATATTCCTGTGAATTTAGTTATTGTATCTTTCCATTTCTTCTTTATCAGAAATCCTACTCCATATAGACCTTTCGTTTGTCCAATGTAGCACAAAATGTAGTCTTTGTATTCCTCTATGTCGCAGCCCATTTTCCTAACTTCGCTTAGTCCTACTATGTCGTGGTTTATGTTTTGAAAAGCATTTGTTAGTTCTAAATATCTTTCTAATGATGCTAAAGATCTCACATTATAGCAGCAAATTTTGAGAGTTAGGTTTTGTTTGGGGTACTGTTGTAGATTTCTTTGTTTTTCTTTTTGTTTTTGATGTTCGTTTAGGTTTATTTGGTCATCTATCGACTGTTGTTGTTTTGGTTTGGGTTTTAGTAATAGTTTTGAATGACGCGGTATTTTTCGGGCTTTCGGTAGTGTTGTCGCTGGAGGGTGGCGGTCATACTTCCCCACGGTGACCACTTGCCGGCTTGGGGAACGGGTATTTTTGTTTGTTGTTGTATTGTTGGTTTTCCGGAGGCCTTTCTTTTGTTGCTATTGTTTGTTTGTGCCGGGTAGTGAATTAGTTCTGTGCATTTGTTTTATTTATTTTGTTTGGAGCCTTTGTTGTTGTTTCGACATTGGGATGATCTTGAGTAGGAGATTTAGATGGTGACCGTTTTCTTTTCTCAGTTGGGTTGTTGTGATCGGATTTACCTTTGATAATGATAAGTCGGTCGTAGCGGATCTTTGCTGTATTACCCTTTTTAGTTTCCTCCTTCAATTTTGTTTTCAGTTCTTTCCTGGTTTTAAGGACATCCTTTGGGTAATCTTCTGTAACATAGGATCCAGAAGGGAAGTTTTTGTTGTTTTTCAAAAGTTCCATTCGTCTCCACGCGAGGTTGAGCTTTACTAGTATAGGTCTACATTTCTTGTCTTGTTTTTTGCCCAATCTGTAGACGTCATTTAGTTCCCATTTATCAAATCCCTCCGATCCCACCTCTGTGCACCCAGTGTTAAATGTTTTCAGGACTATTGTTTGAAGTTCTTGAAAGTTTTGTTCAGTTTCTTCGATTCCGTGGAGAATAAGGTTATTTTTCCTTGCTTTCTTTTTCTAACGTTCGTACTTTAGCGTTGAGAGTCGATACTTCGTTTTTTATTATTTTGTTCTCTTCCAGCAGGGGGTTTATTGTCCTGTCTATAGTAGAAGCCCATTCAGCGGCAATCTTTTCTGTTTGGATATTTATTTGCATTTTAAATTCTTCCTTCATCTCGTTCACCTTTGAATCCATCTTCTCCATTTTTTCAAACAAACGTTCCAATTGTTTTTCTAAAGTCCTGAGATTATACTTCTATTTGGTGGGGGAATTTGAATACTTGAAACACTAGTTTTTAAATGGCAATTCTTTTTCTGTCTATGGTAGTTTTTTGTTTAGGGCAACTCTTGTCATCTGTCGGATGAAATGTCAAATGTCAAAACGCCGGAAATGCTATTGACGTTTGACGTTCGTTCGTTGTTGTTACCTACCTAGATATAAGTACCTCTATAGACGAATATTTTAGTGTAGTTTTTTGCACTTTTCTTCGGTTTTCACTGTTTATTGCCACTAATTTTATGTAATTCTGTTGTCACAAATTATGATTTCGCTTTGATATGGTTTTATTTGCAAGATAGTTGTTGTTTCACTTAGTTTATAATAAAAATAGGCAGTAGCACAGATTACGGTTGTTGCTTTGACGGCGTCCCGGAAGTAACATATAAATATACCATCCACAATAGTTTTAAAATGACCAAACAGCAATAAAGAAGTTGAACAATGGTGACGTACAATGTCAACACAATATGCCATACAAAGATTGATCCAATACCTATACATTAAACCTTACAATCAACATAATCTACTAAAATAAAAATGAAAGCATGATATTAAGAAGAGCAAGCCGAAGCGCACGCCCTCCACCATCGCCTGCTCCGCCGACGTCAAGCTCCTCGTCTGATGAAATCACCAGAGACGAGTCGAGCAGCGCGAGCGGGCGATCGCCGTCTCCGCCGCCACAACGACCTGCGCGACGTGGACGACCACCGCTGCCGGCACACTTGGGATCAGTGGGGCAACCTGCCCCGCGTACGACCCCCGCTACTAACGACTACCCGCTAGAGGGAGGAACTAACCTTACTGCGTATCGTGTTAGGCTGCTGTCTTTGTTTAAGGCTCTTGAACCGACCATAGACGTGTCTGCCCAACGATTGTCGGATCAAGTGCGGGTGATCCAGCGTAACAACTTGCTGGATCAGTCAGCACTTGGTCGGCTACGCCTGGAGTCACTACGTATTTGTGAGGCTTCTTCTTCGGTGCGGGATCGCCCTGCCCCACAATTACCGGCCGTGGCGCCGGTTTTGGTGGCGCGAGTAGATCCGGTACCCGACGATGAAGATTTCATAAATACGAGTGTAAGTACACAGGTGAATGAGCAAATGAGGAGCGCTTTGAACGATGCCATTCTACAGTATCGTGACACGCGTAACTCTAGGCTGCGTATATCTTGTTTGCCCACGAATAGACATAATTTGGCGTTAATGAGTGCCTTGAACGATTTGCTGGTTCCTTATATTGAAACCAGTGAAAATTTAATTGATACCCACTCGATCCTTTATTGTGGGGCCATCGCAGTGTGCCGCGTTGCTCGTGTCAAATTCCAGGATTCTGACCGAGTACCGCGGCGAACCGGGACTGCCCCTGCTTGGCAATTGAGGATCGAGGGGCGTATTAATAAGTTCAGAAATGGCAATAATCGGCCTCGCGTCATGCGATTTGTCACACAAGCATTTGTTGGGACTTATGTTCGTCCGGAAAACTATAAACCTTGTGTGACGGAACGTATTGACTTTCTGAAGCAAAAAGTCTATGCGTGGGCAAACCGTATACGTCGCTACAGAGCGTGTGGACCGATACCAACAAAATCGCCTCTTTCAAAGTGACCAAAGAAAAGTATACAGACGTTGGGAAGCAGTTGATCAACGTGTGAGCGACGGGCAGCTACCAGATGTTGATGCCATGACTAATTTCTGGCGCAGCATTTGGTCGGTGTCCGTCGAGCACACGGAAGGTGAATGGATGAGTGTTGTCAGTGACGCGTGTGAACCTATCGAGACCATGCAGCCTATAAATATAAGTACAGCTGACGTAATACACTTTTAAACTTTCGCGTTCCATTATGCACACATGTATAAACGGGATTTAACGCAAAACTATTTAGTAAAGGCATCCTAGGCATACCTTTTATACCCGACGTTTCGACCGAATTGCACCGGCCGTGGTCACGGGCTGACTGCTGTCGCGGTGTATCGCCTCCGTTGGCGTCGAAGAGTCTTAATCCACCGTCACATTATTTAACAAACTACCGTCACACACAACACTAACGGTGTCCCTATTCCGCATACAAGCCTTATTCTGATATTAGCCGATTGCGAGCTAAAACGAAGTTGCGTTATTGCAAACACTGGATTCCACGCTGATGATAGTTTGTGACCATCTTCCCGATTGAAATTGTTGGGATGTTTCTTAATTTCAATCGCTTCACGCACTACTCTTGAATAAAAGTGGCGATCTGTGGAGAGGACTTGCGTACGATGAAATTCAATCCAGTGATTTGCGCCTCTTTCAAGTAAATGTTCTGCAATGGCTGATTTGTTAGACTGGCAGTTTTTTACAGCCGCAATATGTTCCTTGACCTCTCATGGATCGTCCGTTTTGTCTGGCCTATGTAGGAACTACCGCAGCTGCAGTCTATCTTGTATACGCCTGGTGTTTGAAGTGGCAAAACATCCTTCGGAGAGCCCACAATGTCGTGGACCTTTATGCCTGGAGTGTATATTGTCGGTATTGAGTACTGACGTAATATGTGGCCGATCTTGTCCGTCACTCCCTTGACATAAGGCATGTAGGCCGGTTGCCTGCTAACTTCGGGATGCTTGCACCTCTTTGTCCGCTCTTTCCGTTGTCGATTCACTTGATATCCGTTATACCTTAGTACCTCCTGGATCATGATCCAGCTCACGCACTAAATGCTCAGGGTCACAGAGGTCAAATGCTCTATTCTTTAGTGACGTTATCACGGATTGCAAGTGTCGAGGGTGGTGGTGTGAGGTAGCGTGTAGGTATCTATCCGTGTGCGTGGGTTTTCGATAAACACAGTGTGTTACGGACCCGTTTGGTCTCACGGTTATCTTAACATCTAGAAAGGACAACGACCTGCTCGCCTCCATCTCATATGTAAACCTCATATTCGGGTGAAAAAAGTTAAGATGTTTAATCCACTGATCTACTTCCTGCTTGCTGCCCTTAACGACACTGAAAATATCATCAACGTATCTTTTCCAAAGTCGGATAGTCTTCGGGCCGAGACTCAGAGCCTTCTCTTCAAAATGTTCCATCCAGATGTTGGCAAGTACCGGGGCGACTGGGCTTCCCATTGCGACACCATCAATCTGTAGGTAATATTGTCCTTGGAAAACAAAATAGTTGCCGTCCAAACAATGTTCAAGCAGATCAATGTAATTTCGAGGCATATCGTTGTCCTTTAGTTTCTCCCTGACTACTTCCAAGCACGCCTTGATTGGAACATTAGTGAATAGCGACTCCACATCAAAACTCAACATAATATCTTCCGGTTCCAATATTAGGCTTTTTATAGTTTGAACAAAGTGGCGTGAGTCCTTTACAAAAGACGGCGTTTTACCCACAAGTGGCTGCAATACTGACGCAACGTGCTTTGCAAGGTCGTATGTAGGAGAAGCAATTTGACTTACGATTGGCCGCAACGGCACGTTGGATTTATGTATTTTGGGCAGGCCATACAATTTCGGTGGTTGATGTGACTTTGGCCTGTGTAGTGACTCGTACTCGTCTTCGGTAAATAGGTCCTGGTTGCCATGGATAAGGGCTCGTATTTTACGCGTTACTCTGGCTGTGGGGTTGTAATTCACTGGCTTATATACTTTTTCGTCACATAGCAAGTCCCATATTTTTTGTTGGTAATCAATTTTATTCATTACTACGGTGGCGTTTCCCTTATCGGCCTTAAGCAATAAAAGGTATGCCTAGGATGCCTTTACTAAATAGTTTTGCGTTAAATCCCGTTTATATATGTGTGCATAATGGAACGCGAAAGTTTAAAAGTGTATATAGCAAACCGCTACGGGTCGGAAATTGCAAAACAAGTGCGTCATCTAGAAGTCCTTCGGAAAAGGCGGGTGCGTTTGGAAACATCGTTAGCATTTTTAGTTAAGTTAACATGTGTGCGCATTACACCGCGTAACGATATCGCATTTTCACGAAGGATTCTAACAAACGCGAGTGCACGTCTCCTGAGACAATTAATTCGAAACAAGTACAGTGAATTGGACATAGTAAATAAGGAGTTTAAATTGCAGTGTTAGTATATCGCGGGTGAATTATGATTTGTGTGATCGGGTGACGTTTTTACAAGCTAGTCGTACCTTCGAACTGTGTAGTGCGAATCATGAACGAAAGTTTTCTAAGCTTAACCGTTTCGTCAAAAAGAAAACGTCAGATGCATCAAGTCAGCTAAAAGACACAGTCATAAACATTTCCAACGTGAGTCTAGATGAAACTACTGTTACCATCTTGGCCAAAGGGTTAAATTTTGCTCCAACGCCAAAGCGAGTGCCATACGAAGTTGTGATCAGCAGCGTTGAAGAAACGATAATTCGTAATAAGGTGCCACCTAGCGATGCGGATACCCTGAGACAAGACGTCGCGGTCGTTTTGCGAAAGTCGAAGCTTCCGGCTGGTAATATCACTATGGAAGAGCGTCAAGCATTAAAAAATATTCGAGAAAACGAAGATGTGTTAGTGCTTAAGGCCGATAAGGGAAACGCCACCGTAGTAATGAATACAATTGATTACCAACAAAAAATATGGGACTTGCTATGTGACGAAAAAGTATATAAGCCAGTGAATTACAACCCCACAGCCAGAGTAACGCGTAAAATACGAGCCCTTATCCATGGCAACCAGGACCTATTTACCGAAGACGAGTACGAGTCACTCCACAGGCCAAAGTCACATCAACCACCGAAATTGTATGGCCTGCCCAAAATACATAAATCCAACGTGCCGTTGCGGCCAATCGTAAGTCAAATTGCTTCTCCTACATACGACCTTGCAAAGCACGTTGCGTCAGTATTGCAGCCACTTGTGGGTAAAACGCCGTCTTTTGTAAAGGACTCACGCCACTTTGTTCAAACTATAAAAAGCCTAATATTGGAACCGGAAGATATTATGTTGAGTTTTGATGTGGAGTCGCTATTCACTAATGTTCCAATCAAGGCGTGCTTGGAAGTAGTCAGGGAGAAACTAAAGGACAACGATATGCCTCGAAATTACATTGATCTGCTTGAACATTGTTTGGACGGCAACCATTTTGTTTTCCAAGGACAATATTACCTACAGATTGATGGTGTCGCAATGGGAAGCCCAGTCGCCCCGGTACTTGCCAACATCTGGATGGAACATTTTGAAGAGAAGGCTCTGAGTCTCGGCCCGAAGACTATCCGACTTTGGAAAAGATACGTTGATGATATCTTCAGTGTCGTTAAGGGCAGCAAGCAGGAAGTAGATCAGTGGATTAAACATCTTAACTCTTTTCACCCGAATATGAGGTTCACATATGAGATGGAGGCGAGCAGGTCGTTGTCCTTTCTAGATGTTAAGATAACCGTGAGACCAAACGGGTCCGTAACACACTGTGTTTATCGAAAACCCACGCACACGGATAGATACCTACACGCTACCTCACACCACCACCCTCGACACTTGCAATCCGTGATAACGTCACTAAAGAATAGAGCATTTGACCTCTGTGACCCTGAGCATTTAGTGCGTGAGCTGGATCATGTTCAGGAGGTACTAAGGTATAACGGATATCAAGTGAATCGACAACGGAAAGAGCGGACAAAGAGGTGCAAGCATCCCGAAGTTAGCAGGCAACCGGCCTACATGCCTTATGTCAAGGGAGTGACGGACAAGATCGGCCACATATTACGTCAGTACTCAATACCGACAATATACACTCCAGGCATAAAGTTCCACGACATTGTGGGCTCTCCGAAGGATGTTTTGCCACTTCAAACACCAGGCGTATACAAGATAGACTGCAGCTGCGGTAGTTCCTACATAGGCCAGACAAAACGGACGATACATGAGAGGTCAAGGAACATATTGCGGCTGTAAAAAACTGCCAGTCTAACAAATCAGCCATTGCAGAACATTTACTTGAAAGAGGCGCAAATCACTGGATTGAATTTCATCGTACGCAAGTCCTCTCCACAGATCGCCACTTTTATTCAAGAGTAGTGCGTGAAGCGATTGAAATTAAGAAACATCCCAACAATTTCAATCGGGAAGATGGTCACAAACTATCATCAGCGTGGAATCCAGTGTTTGCAATAACGCAACTTCGTTTTAGCTCGCAATCGGCTAATATCAGAATAAGGCTTGTATACGGAATAGGGACACCGTAGTGTTGTGTGTGACGGTAGTTTGTTAAATAATGTGACGGTGGATGAAGACTCTTCGACGCCAACGGAGGCGATACACCGCGACAGCAGTCAGCCCGTGACCACGGCCGGTGCAATTCGGTCGAAACGTCGGGTATAAAAGGTATGCCTAGGATGCCTTTACTAAATAGTTTTGCGTTAAATCCCGTTTATATATGTGTGCAGCTGACGTAAGTTGTGAAATCCGTACGGCCCAAAATTGGAAATGCCCAGGACCGGACGGATTGCACAACTTGTGGATCAAATGGTTTCGATGTTCACACGAGTTCCTGGCAGTGCAATTCCAAGAAGCTGTAGAGCTCGGCTCACTCCCAAGTTTGTTGACGACTGGTGTCATTTTTCTGCTTCATAAATCAGGTAGTACCACGGAACCGAAAAATTATAGACCCATCACGTGCTTACCAACTTTATACAAGCTCCTAACATCCATTCTGAGAACAAAAATTAACTCGCACATTGTTACAAACAATATTTTGGACATGACTCAGAATGGATGTAGGGTTGGGTCCCGTGGTACTAAGAAGCTTCTCCTCATTGACATGACCTTATGCCAGAAGGTTCGGCGTGGCAGAGGGACTCTCTCCACAGCCTGGATTGACTATAAGAAGGCCTACGATTCGGTGCCGCATACATGGCTTGTGATGATTTTAGAGTTATATAAAATTGATATAACTTTAAAATCCTTTTTGATGTCATGTATGCGGCAGTGGACCACGGTCTTGTGTCAACCAGGATGTCGAGATAGTGTTTCTGCCACGCAGGATTTTATAAGGATAGAGCGTGGCATATTCCAGGGCGACAGTCTGAGTCCTTTATGGTTTTGCCTAGCTTTGAATTCTCTCAGCTCTTTGTTGAGAAATTCAAGGTTAGGCTGCCGACTGCGGAGAGGGGGTGAAGTTATGTCGCATTTGTTGTACATGGATGACCTCAAGTTGTTCGCACCAAACCGCCAAGACTTGGTGAAACTGCTGAAAATTACTGAGACTTTCAGCAGTGCCATCAAGATGGAGTTTGGTGTGGATAAGTGTGCGGTTATGCATGTGCAGCGTGGGAGAGTAGTAAATTCAACCAATTTACAACTCTCCGAAACGATAAATTTTAGATCTGTCTCTGAAGTTGAAACTTATAAATATCTTGGTATGTCACAGTCTTTGGGTGTTGAGGACAGGGACATAAAACAGTCATTACGGGAGCGATTCTTTTGCCGCCTAAGAAAAGTACTTAGCAGTCTTTTATCGGGTGGCAATAAGACGCGTGCTTTTAATGGCTGGGTTATGCCTCTCCTCACATACTCCTTTGGCATACTAAGATGGACTCAGACCGAATTGGACACCCTGGATCGAAGAGTCCGTCAAATGCTCACGACTTCCAGAATGCTACACCCGTGCTCATCTGTTATGAGGCTGTACACCCCGCGGAGATGTGGGGGTCGCGGCTTTTTAAATGCCAAGGACCTACATAACCGTGAGGTGTGCAGTCTCAGGGATTATTTCCCTAACAGTGAGTGCGGGATGCATTTGGATGTCGTGGCAGTTGATAGACACTTTACGCCGCTCTCCTTGGCAACAGAAAACTGGCGCAAACCAGTGGTGCTAAGCACTCCCGATCGCAAGGACATATGGAAGAGCAAGGTGCTACACGGGCGCTACTATCGGGCTCTAACTGGGCCTGATGTAGATTTGCCTGCCTCGGTGAACTGGCTACGTTTCGGTGACCTCTTTGGGGAAACCGAAGGTTTTGTCTGTGCTATTGAAGATGAAGTTATCAAGACGAATAACTACCGGAAATATATTATGAGGGACGGTATGTTCGACATCTGTCGGGCATGCCGCCGTCCTGGAGAATCACTCCGACATATTATTTCCGGTTGTTCTCATCTTGCTAACGGAGAGTATTTGCACAGACACAACCAAGTAGCCAGAATAATTCACCAGCTCTTCAATATGGCCTTGTTGGCCAGTTCTCGAAAATGGTCATGCAACGCTCTACTGGGATCGCTCTATTATCACGGACAGGACTATTGTCGCCAATAAGCCTGATATCGTGGTGGTCGACCGATCTCAGCGCCGGGCAATATTGGTTGATATCATCGTACCTCATGATGAGAACCTCGTGAAAGCCGAGAAGGACATGCTCAGTCAAGTACCTTGACTTGGCTCACGAGGTTACCGCCATGTGGGATGTGGATTCAACCATTATTGTACCGATAGTCGTTTCGGCAAACGGTTTTTTAGCTAAGAGCCTCGATAAACACCTAGAGAGGCTCTCGCTAAAAGGTTGGGTTAAGGGTCAGATACAGAAGGCAGTACCTACTCCTTGACACGGCACGTATTGTCAGGAGGTTCCTCACTCTGCAGCCCTAACCACCGGTAGCTTGGGTCTATTCCCGCTGCCGGTGGCAACCTAGGTTAAGTTTTTTATAATATTTTATATTGTAAATATGTTTTTTATATAAAATATTGTAAAAAATTTTACTTAAGATAATATTTTAAATAAAGAGCATAATAATAATAATAATTGTTTATTTGCCATAAATAGGGTATAATACAGTTGGTCAAAGAATACAATGTCGCTTAAACTTACTTAGCCGTAAGCTACAGCATGCAAAATATTTAGGTACAGAAATACTTAATTTAACTAAATAGGGTCTATGCATCCACCACATTGCGTCTTCCTACCTAAGTTACAAAAATTCATCAACCGAGTAAAAAATGTATTTTCAAGCAACCATTGCAGGACACTTTTAAATTTACGCGGCAAACATTTTATGTTTTCTGGTATTCTATTGATAATACACATCGCATAACAAATTTTTAGGAAGCGCTTTGTTTTAGGCACTTTGTCTAATACTAATCTGTTTGGATCTCTGTTACTCCTACATGTTAGGTCCTTAGACTTCGGAAACTTATCTAAACGCTGGTATGTAAAGACTGCCACATCGAATACATATATGCATGGCAATGGGAGTATATTTAAAAGTTTAAAATATGGTCGATAGGGTTCATCCGGCGCTATGTGACATATTGCGCGTTTTTTGCGCACACCTTTTTTGCGCAATAAATGCCTTTTTAATTTCGGTACTGTTACCCCAAATTAGTAGCCCATATCTCAGAACCGATTCGACGTAGGCGAAATATGTAGTTAGCGCAGTGTTTCTACATGCTACCATGCTAAGTTTATATAGTGCATATGAGGTGTGTAGAATCAAAGAAGTACCTTAACCTACTTACTTTACATCTTAGCTGACATCAATACAAACAAAACATTATTAAATGGCAAGTTTTGAGTAGTTAAGTACAGATCGCGGTCAAAATATTGATAAATTGAAAAAAACTTCTAAAAACTACTCTTGTTACAATAACCCATAAACGTTTTCGTAATCAGTAAGATATATCTCAATAGCTATTGGAAAAACAATAACGACATGAATTACATTCAATAGTAAGTCACAAACTTCAAATTAATGGCGCACTAAGCTGACTTTGATACTGACCCATGACACTTAGCTGTATTTGATCCTCACATGCTGGCACCTAGCTGGATTTGATACTGACATTTTCGATATGACAAGTAAATCCTAGTGATGTGCAATCCTGATAATCTAAATAATAATAAAAAGGGTATCTTAAATGAAACATTGGTAAAATTTTATGTAATTAGTTTTAATCTTCGAAACAATCAACTACTTAGTAGGATTTAACAAATAATGTAATAACAAAAAATGAAAATTCTAGGAATCAAATCATGTATTTCATCCTAATACCTGTATATTTAGCGTATAGCGGCTTCTTCCATAGGTTCACAAACCCAACCGTAACGTAATTAACACAGTATTAAGTAGTACTTAAGAAAATATTATACTAATGACTAGAATATGAAGTAGGGTAGGTAGGTACAGTGTCACATCACTAACTGAGCTTTTTGTTTGAGCTTCCTCTTCCACTTGCGCGGTGTTCTACCGTGATTTGACGAAAATGGATTTACGTTAAGATCCATTAATGTACCGTCAATCCTTTTTTCACTTGATTATATATCGGACTCTTCTTATATTATTTTAAAACGGAAAATACTTCGACACTCTTGTTAACTAGTTAGTACTAAACGCCATTTTGTCAGATGAGCGAATGGGGCTCTGTGGTTGGTCGGCTCGGTATTAAGCTGTCTTTGAAAATGGTTTTGAGGGATCTAGCTGAGTTTGATACTGATAGCTAGTTTAAAAGTCAAATTTGTATGGGATTTAGCTGGTTTTAATGTTGTTTCTTTAACGCAAGCCATAGACAATCCTAAGATGAATCAAATGGCGATCAAAGATAGATTTAAAAAAAGTGTCGTTAAGCTGCATTTGATTCTATACCCATCATATACAAATCTATTTAACTTGTTGCATACCTTTTCAACATGATCCTTCCAGTCAAACTTTGAATCTAAAATTATACCCAAGAATGTCACATTATTAGCCGTCCTGAGAGTTTGTCCGTAAAAAGTAATGTCAATAGCGTGATCCTTAAAATTATTGAAATTAATGAGGTTGGTCTTAGATAAATTAACTCTAAGATTATTATTATGCAACCAGTTTGTCATTAACGACAAACTCTCTAGTATATCTGCTTCGTGTTGCCGTGTAGAGGCATCGGGATCCGATGCTACCACTATAGATAAATCGTCTGCAAATAGTATAATTTCATGTTTAGTTACGGGAGCAGTAGAAATAGCAAAGGCGAGATGACGCTACCTTGGGAACGCCATATATATTTCGTTTGAATTTTGATGTTACTGTCACTGTATTATTTTTACCATCCAGATATTTAATTTCGACACATTGGTACCTGTCTCTTAAATACAAACGAAACCAGTCAGATGCGGGTCCTCTCACCCCGCAGCTTTCCAGTTTTCTCAACAAAATCTCATGATCAACCAAGTCGAAAGCGGAGGACATATCAAGAAACAGTACATTAGTTTTCATTTTATTATTTACGTTATGTAGAACGCTGAAAAACTAGGTGAAAAACCGCGTGTACCGTGTTTTTATTTTTTTGGAAGCCATATTGATTTTCCTGGATAATGTTGTGCTGTGTCAAAAATGATATAGGTAAGCTTTTCATTCATGACCTTTTCAAATATTTTAGCAAATATCGATGTCAGTGTAATCGGCCTATAGTTCGCTACTTTTGATACGTCTCCCTTTTTATGCAACGGTTTTATTATGGAATATTTTAATTTATCTGGAAAAGTTCCTGTTTCTAATGAAGGTTAATGAGGTACGTTAGTATCCGCAACAATTTATTGTTACAAGCTTTTATAACTTTTGTGTTTATAGAGTCGTAACCTTCCGATTTCAAATTCTCAAATTTTTTAAGGACATTATAATTCTATGTATGGTTTCTTCGTCTACTGGTGTTATGAAGATCGAGTTACTCGAGTGATTGTGGTTGTAACTATATGTCAATTTCTTAATCATATTGTTTGTTATGTCAGTTTTGTCGGTGAAATAATCACTAGGCTTATTGGCAATGTCAGATGGTTTCAATATGTCCATTCCTCAGAATCTTAGAACATTCAAATGCTCTAAGCTCAGAATAATTTAGTTAATATTCTATGGTCCATTCCATTATATGTCAATTTGTTTATATGTTTTCTTGAGTTAAATTGTCCCATTTCATTCCTTAATACTGTCCATGTCGCCCTAACTGTATTTTGACTTTTAAAATGTATTTTCTTTTCGACAGTTTCTTTGCCTGGATTATGCATTTTTTAATAATTTGTTATAAATTAAATATTTCTTACGATCATTTGTAGTTGTTGGCGACGCGTCATAATAATACGTTCTAAAATATGTTAGTTAACAAAAAGGTATAGGATTTTATTAACTAGGTATGTTTGTAAATAAGCCGGTCATAGAAAGCTCCAGAATAGCTCAGAGAATGTTTTAGGAACACATAGAAAGTTCTCTAACTTTCTGGAAAATTCTAGGAAAGCTCTGGAACTTTCTAGAAAAGTATAGGCACGTTTGTAGAATTATACAGAAAGTTGTAGAACTTTCTGGAGAGCAGTGGAATTTTCTAGAAAAGTATAGGCACGTTTTGATAGAACTTTCTAGAAATTATAGAAACATGTAGAATGTTGGAATGTTATAGAACTATCTAGAAAATGGGAACACCTATAAATACGCGGAGCATTCTACGATCGGCAATCAGTGTTACTTCAAACGTTCTCGAGTTAACAGCAAGTTCAAGTCGAAAGAGTTCAGTGCGCTTTTAACAATTCGGTAGAATAGAAGCTGATTGTTTAGTCAGTGTTACCACAAACATTCTCGAGTCAACAAGTATGTAAGACGCAAGAATCCAGTGCGCTACTATACATTCAGTCTCACATCAAACTTTATCGAGTCAACAAGTCGCAAGAATCCAGTGCGCTACTATACTGTGATACTACTCTGTAAATCTGAACAAAAATTAAGGAAGAATAAATATTACAAGGCTTTTAATTAGACATTTCTGGTTGCAAGAATTTACTAGACAGAAGAACAGGTACAAGCGGACCCAAGATTTTACTAGAGTTCTCTGGGCATCCTTGTCCCAGCCAGCTCGTAAGAAAATAGTCAACAAATACAGTCCACTACCCGACGGACGGTAGTCGTTTAGCCTGGCTTCTGCACGTCTCTATAGACAGAACGCGTCATAGAGCTGCCGCTGCCGTAAGATACACCCGGCGTCCGCCAAAATTTTTTGGGCCTTCGAGCCGGATTTTGGAAAACGAGAATGCCTATCACTAGATCGGAGAAGTTTAGATCTAAAATCGCTGCAGAACCGTCCACCTCAACTGAGTGGTGCACGAATACGCCCACCGAGAGAAAAGGATCGTCAGCAAGCCAGTCTACGCTGACAATGAGGACACCACCACATCCCACTGGAGAAGTATTATCTTCACGCCTTGAAGAGGAGTACACTGTACCAGTCGTTCGCACCAGAGGAGTATTATCACCCACTCGCCAAATTGGAGAAAACACCGTACCTACCATCGTGCAAGTTGGAAGACTGGAATTAGCGGGCTCTAACATCGTCAGACCGGACGAGGATTGCTTTAAACCTCGCCTGGTTACTGTCCCTTCAGGTCAGATGCAGCAAAAGAAAGAATTGGTGGTACATCAGAGTAGATTCGACACACTTTCGGGTAGTTCTTCGAAAAGGCGAGCTGAGGTTGAAGCAAAGATGCAACTCGCAAAAAGGGAATTAGAAGTTGCCGAAGCAAAATCCAGAGTGGCTCAAGCAGAATTGAAATTGCTGCAGTTGGATATGGAAGAAGTTGAAGACGAAGAAATTCAACAAAATTATATCGCAAGTTTGCTCGATCGATCAAACACGTTTGATAGAATGCACCAGAAGGAAAAGAGTGGGATAGAAGAACTAGCTGACCCAATAGCGAAGCTTTCTCAGAAGACGTCGGAGACTACGATTTCGAAACACATAATCGAACTTCCATATTCAACGGTGCCAGCGAAGAATGGTTAACATTCCGGAGATCGTATGAAGACACGGAGCACGCTTTTACCGCCGCACAAATCTGGCTCGTCTAAGAAGAAGGCTCCAAGGGAGAGCCAGAGAAGCAGTAAAAAGCCTTCTATTTACTGCCGAAACTCCAACGGAAGTTATGAAGGGGCTAGCGGCGCGCTTTGGTAGACCCGGAGCACTAGCACTGTCTGAACTAGAGAAACTGAAAGATCTTCCTAAAGTCACTGAGAATCCTAGTGATGTATGTACCTTCGCCAGCCACGTTCGAAACTCCGTTGCCAACATTAAGGCGCTCGGTAAAGAACAATATTTAAGCTCACCTGAAACAATAATGACGCTTATTGAGAAGATACCGCCATCAATGAAATATAGATGGTTCTTCTACCACCGAAGTCGCCGGGATGAAGAAAGACCGGAACTAATGGTCATGGACGACTTTTTGGAAGTGGAAGCTGACATATGTGGGGACTTCGCTCCACCTGAAGTGTCTTGGGAGTCAAAGAAAACCCGTCAGCAGTATGTTTCACCAAAAGCGTCTTGGGAGCCGAACAAGAGTACGTGTAAGAACATAGTCAACGTCGTGCAAGATGTACCTAGAAAACAGGTTAACATGGCGTGCCCCGAATGCCAGGAAAATCACTGGATTTATAAATGCCGCAAGTTTAAAGGAGCGGACACGGACACAAAATGGGAACTGGCAAAGAAGGCGCAGCTTTGTTTTAAATGTCTTAGGTACCGACATACAAGCCTGCAAAGGGCCAACATGTAAGAAGTGTTCTAGATGGCACCACACAAGCCTCCATTCCGAGAGACTTCCAACGATGGTTCATGAAAGTAGGAAGCGACGCTACAACTCACGCTGCACGAATGGGAAACTAACTGAAGAAGTGGTGACATCCGTGCATACCAACGGCAATGGAAAGACCTACCTGAAGGTGGTACCAGTAGAAATACATGGGCCGAAGACTTCCACCCGAGTACTGGCGTTGTTAGATGAAGGGTCAATTATATCGCTTCTAGACTCTTCCATCGCCAAGAAGATCGGAGCACAGGGAAAGGTAGAAACACTCATTATCGAGGCCAATGAAATTGAGAACCATTAATCATTTAAAGCTGCCTAAACAAGGGGTACATAGTGAAATGGTAAGGAAATGCGACCATCTACAAAACATCGAGAACGAGCTAGTTTATGATAAAGAAGAGCCGCGACTGCTCATTAGGCAGGATAATTGGGGACTTATAGTTACAAGAAAACTAAAGAAGGGTAAAGTCTCCGAGCCAGTCGCCTCGCTCACCGGGCTGGGCTGGGTTCTCCATGGTCGTGACGCCAAAGACGGCGTTCCAGATAAGTTTGTTAATCACAGCAGATTGGTAAAAGACGACACAAAAACCTCGGTCAGACACCAAGCGCAATTTAGAAAAATGCTTTCAGAAAAAGGACAATCAAAGGGCCTGAATAAAAATGCTTTAGGGTCCAAGATACAATACCCGGTAGCAGTGCAAGCTGCAAGAGTAAATCCTTGTCAGGACCAGCAGAATTTTGCAACGGCAGAAAAAGCCAGAAGAGTAGCAAAGGAGACGCAGGAGACCCATGTAAAGGCCGGTTTCCACCTAAGAGGGTGCGGTAGCAGCCAATCTGTAATCGTCGCTACGCCACACATACCGGATCCACCGGTGGAAAACCAAAAAGGAAATGCAAGACTTGTAAACTGCGCCAGTAAATATAATAGCGTCAGAAGTGCGTATCTTGGTTCCCGCAACGACGACGTCGCCACCTCAGGATGGAGAGCTTCGCACTGCGGGGGAGACTGTTGGCGACGCGTCATAATAATACGTTCTAAAATAAGTTAGTTAACAAGAAGGTATAGATTTTATTAACTAGGTATGCTCCTGCTGGTAAGCTCCAGAATAGCTCAAAGAAGGTTTTAGGAACACATAGAAAGTTCTCGAACTTTCTGGAAAATTCTAGGAAAGCTCTGGAACTTTCTTGAACAGTATAGGCACGTTTTTAGAATGATATAGAAACATCTAGAAAGTTGTAGAATTTTCTGGAAAGCTATGGAACTTTCTAGAAAAGTATAGGCTCGTTTTGATAGAACTTTCTAGAAATTATAGAAACATGTAGAATGTTGGAATGTTATAGAACTATCTAGAAAATGGGAACACCTATAAATACGCGGAGCATTCTACGATCGGCAATCAGTGTTACTTCAAACGTTCTCGAGTTAACAGCAAGTTCAAGTCGAAAGAGTTCAGTGCCCTTTTAACAATTCGGTAGAATAGAAGCTGATTGTTTAGTCAGTGTTACCACAAACATTCTCGAGTCAACAAGTGTCTCGGGGTCATCGGGGTCTCTTTTACGACAGGGTTTTTCAACCTTAAAAGAAGAGGCCCACACATTGTAAAAACTACGAGTAGTTATCAATAAAGATATTTTGATTTTTTTTTTGTGTATGTCGCAAGAATCCAGTGCGCTACTATACATTCAGTCACACATCAAACTTTATCGAGTCAACAAGTCGCAAGAATCCAGTGCGCTATTATACTGTGATACTACTCTGTAAATCTGAGGAAAAATAAAGGAAGAATAAATATTTACCTGTCTATGTACCTGTTCTTCTGTCTAGAATTTACTAAATGTCTTTTAAACGTGTTGTGTACTGATTTGCTTCCAACATGTTTAAATTAAAATCACCTACGAGAATAATGTTTTTCTTGCGGAATTTGAAGAAAAATTTATGAAGCAATAAGTCAACTTTTTCTAAAAAGTACTCTGTGCCTTTTTATTTTTGAGGGTATCCTGTATACAGCTTGTATCAAGCAGGGCCAGCCATATTTCACGTACCTAATCACTTTCTTTTAGTGAGCTGGTAAACATAAAACATTTCTTGATATCTCGGGCATTGTGGAAGTACATACTTTTAAAAATAATACGAGTTTATCGACATTATGACAACACTATCAATCAGCTGATTGGAGTAATGAACTCTCTCTAGTGTTACTTCCTCCTTTGCCTCTGCTGTGACCCTAGTATTTTTGTGCCTATTGTGCTGACTCCACCCGCTTTCAACTATTTATTTTTTATAAAGTTTAAAGTGTTCCGTGTTGTTATTTTTTTCACTAAGAACATATGTTACGACTACCAACTTTTATTAGTTAGAAAAGAAAATTGAGACGTTCATTTAGTCAATTATTCTGTGTTCCTATCACCAGGTCAGGTCATACGAAACGCACTGAGAAATGTCTTACTTCGCATAGCATTTCTACTTTGCTTAGACCGCGATTTTCTAAGCAACACATAGACGCTGTGATTGCTGTCTCTTTCCGATTCTATGAATATGAAAGAGGCAGAGTCAATTCTCAGCGCTGCGGCAGCCGCTACTACCAAGGCTTTAACTTAGAGAATCGCACTGCTGAACAATAACTAAAGCAGTATTGTTCTGAGGCTTAGACAAGTAAATGTTTGTGAATACGGGTTTTATTCAGCACTGTACTAAACTCACCCGTTTACACGCAGTAAAAATAACAAAACAAAAAAATCTGTTACCATGTGAGTTTTCATTGTAACTTTTATGTCGGCTCTAAAAAAACAGAAAATAATAATGTTAATAATTTGAACAGTGATAAAAAAAATGACTTAACTAATTTAAAAATATTGCTAGTTTCCGTAACTCAGTCTAATTTACGAGCCCTAAAAAGTATGGGCGTTATTAACTTATTGGCGGTATTGATACTAGGAGTCACTCCTAGTATGGACGGAGTCACAAGAAAGCGTGCGCGTGCGTCTTCCTCCTTAATGGGTTCTGTAGCTCATTTTATTTTTCTAACCGCTTTGGTTGACCCGCTATAATGTAAGCATTCCTGAAATCCTAACTAGTGTGATACAACATAGTTACACTTTACTAACTAACTAAGTTTAACGAGGTTGTATCACACAAAGTTTCAATACTTAACACATTCGTTTTTGTTTACAACAATAATGTTAATAAGAATACCATTTTTAAACATCTGTGACATGTACTAAATAAAACTTACGTGTGATGGAAGATTTTATCACTAATTGACCAAATTAATGGCAACAAACCTAAAAATAATACGCAGCGCTTAAGTCAGTTTACACTTTGTTAGTATTTTGTGATGAATTGAGGAATAACTTAACTAATTTAAAAATATTGCTAGTTTTCGTAACTGTAGTCTAAATTTCGAACCCTAAAAACTACTAGGGTTATGGGCGGTATTAACTTCTAGAACCCCAAGCGGTCGTATGAGACCGCAGTTGACAGTGCGCGCATTTCAGTGCCTTTGTGGGAGCGGGCAAACTACATTTTCCGAATTCAAAGTACCAGGAGTAGGCGGCACACCCCACAATAGCAACGCCCAACGGTACGGTAGGTTAGTTTGCATGTTTGCCTATAATTTTTTCGCAGTTGTTTGTGAAAGCTTGCAGAGTGCATACCTACTTTTAGTTATTTTTTTGCTGTTTGGTTTCGATTCGACTACCTATTAAATTAATATGGCATTTCTAAGTAATCAGGAGTATTACGAAATTATTCTTTGTGTCGGAGCAGCTAATGGCAGTCTCCGTGGTGCTCGTGAACTGTATCGCGAGAGATTCATCGACGGCAGACCAGAAGCTGAGCAGCGACGCTTGCCATCGGCGGATTGCTTTCGACGAATGGTTTTGCGTCTCCAGCAGACTGGATCCTTTCGTGGGACGAGTCTGGAGGTCCAGCCAAATATGCGGGACCCGGGTTTTGAGGAGACTCTGTTGGAGCCACTTTGTAAACTGTTTATTGTGAAGTGCAGTGGACTACACGTGTTTCGCTTTACCTCTCAAGCCCCAAGCGGCAAGAAATGAATCTTTGTGTGCTGTTTTTATCAGATTTATCTAATGTAAGTACTGTTGTTTATTAGAAAATTATTATTCTGACTAATGATCAGTAGGTAATAAGTTGTAAGAAATACATCGAAATACGAGTAAAATAATACGTGGTGTAATCCGTTAGCATAGTATGTTTCCAATTTCCGAGTGAATTGTTTACTGTTACATGATAACTTTGTTATTTTTAATGTTTTAAACAGTTTTTAGCTTGACAATTTTTTTTATCGACTGACCGTGAGTTAGTGCATTTCTCCAATGAATATTGATCCTTAGAACCTAACAATAAAGTTCAAAATTGATTGTACCGGCCGGTCGAGAACTGACGAGCCAGAGTGAGGCCAGTGAGTGGGGAAATCTTGTTGGCGTTAAACCATTTGGAGTGACGCTACTGTTTTACGCCAGGACTGACGCGCAAAACTGATCGTCAGTGGCCAGCTTAAGAGTAGTACGATTATCTATTCTGTGACTACACCTCAAAGTGCTTCGCTTTAGTTGTATTGAGTTATTTCAAAAATAAGTCATTTTAATCTAAGACCTATGTAGGTACCTACCTACTCGTAGGTAAGCGTACCTGTCTACTTTAGATTCGAAACAATGTGACTGTAAAATGAAAATATTTTTATTACTTTGATAATAATTACTTAGGTAGGTAGGTAGGTACCTACTTAATACAAATTATTAAATCACGAAAGTAAAATAGCTGCCTACTTATCTGTCTTTATTTAACAAATCCAACAAAAAATGCCTCCAAGCGACTGCCGACAAACAACACAGGCGGGTTTTTTGTGTCAAATGTGCCGCCATGGTCAAAGGTTTTTATTGAAATGGCAACATTTACCTTTTAAGTTGGCTAAATTGTTATATTTTTTTGATATGTTGTCGGTACTGCACTCTCTTACTTTTTTTGTTTTTTGTTGTAACGCAGCGTTGCCAGACGTGCGATAATTATCGTAGATCCACGATAATTTTGAGGGGCATGCGATAAAAAATAATAATTAAGTATCGCACGATAATTTGTATAATTCGTCGACTTTCCACGATATTTTTTGTCAGTTCTACGATAATTTTGTGACAAACCTGGTTTAGCATCATTCGTTCAGTCACAGTTTGGAAATAACGACATTTATTTTAGTCCTTTTTCTAGGCGATGAGCTTTTTTTTTTTAGCTCGTGACGTTGGATGTTACCATATTTGGAGTGCCCAGTCGTGTAAATTCTGTCTTTTTGAATGCGATAAAAACACGATAATTTTGCTGTAAATCTAGGATAGTTTTGACCTACGGATCTGGCAACACTGACTTGGACAGACTCCAAATATGGTAACATCCGACGTCACGAGCTAAAAAAAAAAAAAAAGTTCATCACCTAGAAAACCTGACTGTGGTACCTTAAATTTCGTTATTTCCAAACTGTGACTGAACAATTGATGCTAAACCAGGTTTGTCACAAAACTATCGTAGAACTGACAAAAAATATCGTGGAAAGTCGACGAATTATACAAATTATCGTGCGATACTTCATTATTATTTTTTATCGCATGCCCCTCCAAATTATCGTGGATCTACGATAATTATCGCACGTCTGGCAACGCTGCCACAATGTGTTACATGTGCCAGGACTAAAGGTTAACCTGTTTTCAATAAGTGCAGCCTTGGATAAGGGCTACAGAGCTGAATGGACCGCAGATAAATGCCTGTTAATGAAAAAAAACAGTGTTCATGCTATAGCGGAAAGAACAGGTAAAATGTTCATTCTAAAATTCAAATATGATCAAGAAGTGGCCTTATTTGGCAAATGTACATCCGGTCTAAAGGAATGGCATGCTAATATGGCTCACCAAAACATTAAGCAAGTTACTGCCATACTCAAGAGAGAAGATATAACCTATGAGAAAAATAATGAAGAAGAAACCTGCGTATCTTGCTTGAAAGGAAAGCAACACAAATTTCCTTTTCCGCCAGAAGGGCACAGGGCTACAAAACCCGGAGAGGTTATTCATATCGACATAGGAGGTCCGGTTGAACAAATATCTTTAGGAGGTGCAAAGTTCTTCCTACTAATCAAAGATGACTACACTAAGTACAGGCAAGTGTATTTCTTGACGAACAAATCACAAAGTGTAGAATACCTAAAACAATTTATAAAAGAAACACAACAAGTTCAAGAACACAAAATAAAAATTATCAGAAGTGACAATGCAAAAGAATTCATCGGTCAAGACATGAAGAAGCTTCTAAATACCTATGGCATCATACATCAAAGAAGTGTTACCTATACGTCGGAGCAAAACGGCTGTGTTGAGCGAGAGTTGCGAACAATAGTAGAATCGGCAAGAACAATGCTCTTAGAGAGTGGTTTAGAGAAAAATCTATGGGCAGAAACTATAAATACTGCTATCTATGTAATCAACAGAACCGGCCCTAGCCTTGTCCAAGACAAAACACCATATCAACTCTGGAGCAGACAAACATATAATATCAAGAACCTACAGATCTTCGGAAGGCAAGTAGCTGTACACATACCTACTCAAAGAAGACTCAAGTTCGATAGCAAGGCAGAGATTGGATACTGTGTAGGGTATGGGGAGAACACAAAAGGATACCGAGTGTACCTACCTGTGAAGAAAAATGTTGAAATAAAACGA
This sequence comes from Scoparia ambigualis, assembly GCA_963921215.1. Taxonomy (NCBI): domain Eukaryota; kingdom Metazoa; phylum Arthropoda; class Insecta; order Lepidoptera; family Crambidae; genus Scoparia; species Scoparia ambigualis. The sequence continues at coordinate 11,371,003 of OY992508.1, read as the reverse complement.
GATGTGGTGTTTATTAGTGAAGAAAAGTCTACAAAAGAAGATGAAAAAACAGGAAATGAAGACGTGTGTTATGGAATAAATACAATTTTGACTTAGAGATCGAATCTACAACAGGTACAAACAATGAAACAAGTGAAGAGACAAACCTTGAGAATAATGAAGTCTATGAAAGCGCAAGTGAGCAAGAATCAATAAATTCTTTTCATGAAGAGACCATGATAGATGAAGAAACACTGGAAGTACCTGAAAATATTCTATTAGAAGAAATATTATTAACAGAAAATAATACACTACAAGAAAATATAACACACGAAGAAAAAACAAGGCCTAAAAGGAAAATACAAAAACTTACTTACCTTTTCATGTGATGAACCCAGTACTTACCAGGAGGCAATGAAGAGACCAGACAGGTGTATGTGGGAAGAAGCTGTAAGAAAAGAACTGAAAACGTTAGAAGAAAATAACACATGGGAAGAAGTATTAAATATACCCGAAGGAGAAAATATAGTAAGCAGCAAATGGGTGTTCAAAATAAAAGAAATGGATGGAAAATCTATCTACAAAGCGAGACTGGTAGCTAGAGGTTTCGAGCAGAAGAATTGTGATGACCTTACCTATGCACCAGTTGCCAAGCTAACCACCTTCAGACTGCTGATGGCTGTAGCTAACCAAAAGAAATTACCAGTATATCAAATGGATGTGACTGGAGCGTTCCTTTATGGAGATATCAACGAGGAAGTCTACATGAGACTACCGGAAGGACAGGATAAGACTTGTAAGTTGAAGAAGTCTATTTATGGCTTGAAAAAGTCGCCTCGTTACTGGAATGAGAAGTTTAATAATTTCATGTTACAGCAAAATTTTCAAAAATCTAAAAATGATCCATGTCTGTATGTAAAGCAAAGTAAAAATGACTTTATATATGTTTTGATATTTGTTGATGATTTATTGTATTTTGGAAATAACACAGAACAGATTAATTTGTTTGAAAATGCTTTATGTAATAATTTTCAAATGAAAGACTTGGGACTTGCTAAAAATTACTTAGGAATAAATATTAAACAGGATCTTGAACAAAGTGTAACTACAATAAACCAAAAAAATTACTTAGAAAAATTGCTCGATAAGTATAAAATGTCAAATTGTAAAACTGTAGCTACACCTATAGAGCAAAATTTTAACTTCTATTTGTTACAGAGAGAAAAACCTGAAAGTAAGGAAATAGAAAAAGACTAGAAGTTTGATAGGTAGTTTGCTTTACGCTCTGTGTACTAGACCTGATTTGTCAGTAGCAGTAAGCTTTTTCAGTAGATATGTTCATTGTGCAAGCATGGTTTTATACAAATGTTTGAAAAGAATATTAAGATATATCAAGGGCTCAATTAATTTATCATTAATTTATAAAGCTGATAATAATATAAAATTGCAAGGTTACAGTGATGCAGATTGGGCAGGGGATATCAAAGATAGAAAGTCCACCACTGGTTTAATATTTTATATTTTTAACTGTCCTATTTCATGGGGAACAAAGAAGCAATCTTGTGTGTCATTGTCATCTTGTGAAGCTGAATACATGGCTCTTAGCAATGCAATAATGGAAGGATGTTTCTTAAAAAAACTACTTGTTGATTTTGGTTATGAAAACATTTTATTTGAAATTTTGGAAGATAATCAGAGTGTAATAAACATAGCTAAAAACAATGATAGTAACAAAAGGCTTAAACATGTAGATATTAAATATCAGTTTATTTTAGTAAAAGTGTCAAGTGGTTTCGTTAGTCTGAAATATGTATCATCCAGTAATAATATTGCAGATTTGTTCACTAAGCCCCTAGGTAAGCAATTGTTCACAAAATTCAGAGATGTAATTTTGTTTTGAATTGTACTCTAGGAGCTAGTGTTAGTTTTGGTCATATAAATGTTATATGTAATGTGTTTTATATTAAGGGGGTGGTTTTAAGGTAAAAATGTAACTGTTGAGGGGGTGTATTGAAATGGCAACATTTACCTTTTAAGTTGGCTAAATTGTTATATTTTTTTGATATGTTGTCGGTACTGCACTCTCTTACTTTTTTTTGTTTTTTGTTGTAACGTGTGCGCCTTGTGGAGATAGAAATAAATCTATTAGTACCTCACACCTGCATATTTCTTCTTCTTAACACCTCAAAAGTTTTTGATTTTTGCCGCCCGCCGCCGTCACAGTAAAACCTCTTGTTTGTAAAACTGTACGCCTGGTAGGGGGCGGAGGCGTGGCTGACTAGGGCACGCAGTTTTATAAACAGGAGTTGCACTGTAGGCAGTATATCATACAGAGTTCATGACCCTGCTAGTGATGGCTTTAGCTTGTTCTGATTTTAAATTAACGACAGATTAACTTTGTTTGTAAATGCAAAAACAAATTAAATTGAGCTTATCTCACTAGGGTATATAAAGAAAGGGTCTATACTAGGGTTAATTTGAAATCCTGGATTAAGGCTGGCCCCGCAAATTGAGACGTTCATTTAGTCAATTATTCTGTGTTCCTATCAACAGGTCAGGTCATACGAAACGCACTGAGAAATGTCTTACTTCGCATAGCATTTCTACTTTGCTTAGACCGCGATTTTCTAAGCAACACATAGACGCTGTGATTGCTGTCTCTTTCCGATTCTATGAATATGAAAGAGGCAGAATCAATTCTCATCGCTGCGGCAGCCGCTACTACCAAGGCTTTAACTTAGAGAATCGCACTGCTGAACAATAACTAAAGCAGTATTGTTCTGAGGCTTAAACAAGTAAATGTTTGTGAATACGGGTTTTATTCAGCACTGTACTAAACTCACCCGTTTACACGCAGTAAAAATAACAAAACAAAAAAATCTGTTACCACGTGAGTTTTTATTGTAACTTTTATATCGGCTCTAAAAAAACAAAATAATAATGTTAATAATTTGAACAGTGATAAAAAAATGACTTAACTAATTTAAAAATATTGCTAGTTTTCGTAACTCAGTCTAATTTACGAGCCGTAAAAAGTATGGGCGGTATTAACTTATTGGCGGTATTGGTACTAGGAGTCACTCCTGGTATGGGCGGAGTCACAAGAAAGCGTGCGCGTGCGTCTTCCTCCTTAATGGGTTCTGTAGCTCATTTTATTTTTCTAACCGCTTTGGTTGACCCGCTATAATGTAAGCATTCCTGAAATCCTAACTAGTGTGATACAACATAGTTAAACTTTACTAACTAACTAAGTTTAACGAGGTTGTATCACACAAAGTTTCAATACTTAACACATTCGTTTTTGTTTACAACAATAATGTTAATAAGAATACCATTTTTAAACATCTGTGACATGTACTAAATAAAACTTACGTGTGATGGAAGATTTTATCACTAATTGACCAAATTAATGGCAACAAACCTAAAAATAATACGCAGCGCTTAAGCCAGTTTACACTTTGGTAGTATTTTGTGATGAATTGATGAATAACTTAACTAATTTAAAAATATTGCTAGATTTCGTAACTGTAGTCTAAATTTCGAACCCTAAAAACTACTAGGGTTATGGGCGGTATTAACTTCTAGAACCCCAAGCGGTCGTATGAGACCGCAGTTGACAGTGCGCGCATTTCAGTGCCTTTGTGGGAGCGGGCAAACTACATTTTCCGAATGGGCGATTTTCTGACAGCCCAAATTAAAAAGTAAAAATTAGTTCAAAAACACTCGATAGATGTCGTTTTATGAAAGCTGGGCTACTTATAAGCTGTAATAAATTCTACACTTTTACTTGTCTACCAAAAGAATAAAAAAATAGTATTTACTTACCTATTTATATTCAGAACATCCAGAACCTATTTCTATTTTGGAATAGAATAAATATTACGCAGCCATACACGTGCTCTTCATGAACCCGCCTTTTACTAAGCGCCATACTAATCTATGCTAAGCGCCATCTATGAAGTCATTTACGAACCAATTTCTTTTTTTTTTTCATCTCCGAAAATCGCCCATTTTAAGTACCAGGAGTAGGCGGCACACCCCACAATAGCAACGCCCAACGGTACGGTAGGTTAGTTTGCATGTTTGCCTACAATTTTTTTCGCAGTTGTTTGTGAAAGCAACGACACGACAGATTAACTTTGTTTGTAAATGCAAAAACAAATTAAATTGAGCTTATCTTACTAGGGTATATAAAGAAAGGGTCTATACTAGGGTTAATTTGAAAACGTGGATTAAGGCTGGCCCCGCTTTATACACGCTGTATACAGACAATAGGCGATTTACCGAGTTAAAAAAAAAAGAAATTGGTTCGTAAATGACTTTATAGATGGCGCTTAGCATAGATAAGTATGGCGCCTAATAAAAGGCGAGTCCATGAAGAACACGTGTATGGCTGCGTAATATTTATTCCATTCCAAAATAGAAATAGGTCCTGGAGATCCTGAATAAAAATTTGTAAGTACTATTTTTTTATTTTTTGATAGTCAAGCAAATGTGTAGAATTTCTTACAGCCCCTAAGTAGGAACGGGTCGGCTTTCATATAACGCCACCTTGATTTTTATATTCGATGTAGTCAATGCACAGATTCACCCTGCAACATAGATAACCAATGTAGGTGTTCTTTTGTGGATTATACGAATTCATATCAATAACAGTGCAATTCACAAAATGCTTCGTCCATAAATGTAAATTATAATTAAGTGTCCGACTTGTGTTTTATATAGAGTTAGAAGCTGTCCCGGCGTGAAATATCGCATAACTTTACAATTACCTAGCAGTTAAAAAGAACCGCACTCAAATAGTTATTTTCAAACAAGAAACATGTTGGTACTAAAAACATAATAAGACTCACTAAAACAAACACAATGCCTAAATTATATTTTAAAAAAAGAACTGAGCTTCTATTCGTTTGGGAAAAGCTTGATTACTATTGGCTGTGAGCAAGACAGCTGACTGACAACACAACATACAGCGACAGCTGTCAATGTCAAAATGTTGGTTAGTTGTTTTTCATCCCACTGAGCAATATGTTCTAAAGATTTTTAATAAATTAACAGTAGTAAATAAATAAATTCTAGTTCATAATTAGGTGTGATGATCCAGACGAAATGTCAGAAGGCGATACTATCGACATCGAACAGGAATTAGACGATCTCCTGACCAATGTGCAACCGAATTTGCAAGACGTTATCAAAAGAGTAATTACAAGGTTTCTTATTTATAACAACAGGTGTTAACGATCTAGTTAATTAACATTAACATTATGCCTCTGTTTTAGAGCTTCACCAACGTTGTATTGCAACAAACTAAAAATGGAGAACAAATTAAAGCTGACACACTGGAAGACACTTCCTATTTCGCTAAAAATACACAAGTGTAAGTAAAAAGTTAAACAAACGATTAAAGTAATAAAGTACGTAGCTTATAATTTACCCAAGCGTTTAATAACTAGAATAAAACTTTATAATAAAATATAATTTCTTATGTAAAGTTATTATAAAACATTTTTATTTCCCATGAGTATGTTTATTTATTATTTTACGAGATAAAGGTACTTTATTATTAATAAGCTTACTAACTCAAAATAATTGTTAAAAGGCCTATTACATCTCGACTGTGATTTTTGTGTAAAATGGCCAATTTTGGCGTTATGGGTCTCAGAAACAAAAATACATTAACAATTATGACTTATTGAATAGTGTAGAATAGCTATTGGAATAGTGCGTAGCGGCCTCGCTTTTTGTAAATTTTGCAAAATAATTAAACCCAAAATTGCAGAGAAAGATTTTCATAAAGTGCACGAACAATCTACTGTTCTAAACAAGTAAAATAAAAAAAATATAATGTTATTATATAGTTTAATAGTGCGTAGCGGCCTCGAAATTTTTAGAAATCGCTATAAGTTAACTGTGAATATCTCCATAATAATTTATCCAAATAATAATTTATTATCCTATTTCGATAAAAACGATAAATACAACTGCAAAATTACTACAAAATGCGAAAATAGGCATCTTACGCAAAAATCACATTCACATCGAGATGTATCAGGCCTCTTAATGGTTTATCTAAAAACTTTTATGTTTCAGCAATCTTACGAGGCTCGAATTATGTAAGCCACCAACATTCCACATGCAGTCTTTATCACTGGACCTCAAATCCATGGCGTTAACATTAAAATGTTCACTTGGAGAAGTCAAAGTGAGAGGGTTATACAGTGCATTTAATGAGAATCTCTATAACCTCATACCTGTTATGTCAGAGGGCCATGTTTTGTAAGTGGTTTTCAATATTTATTTATTCATTGTACACATAACTAGCAAGCACTACTCCTGCATTAATAAACATCTGAATCTTGTGATTTAGTCTTAATATAATTTTTATTCCTTAGGTCTGTCTTAATAAGGAATGGTAGGTGGTAAAATAAGAAAAGATTTGGTATAAAAGTACTTAGGTAACAAAAAAACAATTATTCTATATAATAGTTCAAAGATTTTATGATAATAATGGCATGGCAAACCATAGTTAAAGTGAAAGTGAAATGCTTTATTAAGTATAAACCTTTTCAGGTACTTATTGACATCAAAATATAAAATATAAAAAAGTTAACTATAGCTTTACCACGAGTACTGTACCGCTGCTGCGGTACTAACTTGTATGGTAGCAGAGGTATAGCGGTCGTGGTCAAGCTATAACAGTAGTTCAATCTTATCAACTAACTTAATTACCTACTACCTAATCTACCTACCTTACTAAGCTACCACCAGTTCGGATTTTGGGAGAGCCTTCGACCGAGAAGAAGAAACTCAGGAGGCCTTACTTTTTTCTCCCTCTATGTAACAAAAGTTGTAAAAAGAAATATATTAAGTTAATGCATATTTGTCATTTACATAATCTTCGACTCATTAAAGGTTATTATAACCTTTACTCACAGTGGTTTTTTTAACATACCTATGTTTTAAATGTATGTAAAGGCATTTCAGTAATATTTAGCAGTAGTTTGTTATAAATGTTACACATTTACCCAAGAAAGAGCCACCTGTTTTATGAAGTCTAAAACTAAAGACGGCAAGCTTATAATAAAGAACCTTTATAACACATTTGCTCGTAAAGTAGCTCTTATTACACCGATTTCAGCATCGTAATGTAATAAGTTTCACACTAGTGCGGTAATGTAATTTAAAAATTAGTAATCATTTGAATCTATGAACAACATAGGCCTTTAGCCCGTTAGTACCTTTTACGACACCCAAGGGAAGAGAGGGGTTGGTAGTATTATTTTGATGAGCCTTTACCGCTTGTTAGGTATATATAGTGGTGACTTGTAGCAGTTATGGGAAGGTATAAAATGACTACACTGTTGTACACTGATGAGCTGGTTTATTGACTGTTCACACAAAGGTTCACAACATTAAGTTATAGTTCTGACTCCATATATATAATTACACTATATTAACCAAATGGCGACAACCTGACGATAAGGTGTGCGATGTGCGACTGGCGACTGCCGGGGCGAGCTCCCGTCCGCTCGCTATTGCTATATCAGCATTCTAGGAATAATACAATATTGTGTCGCCACATCACACCCTTCCTTAAAAAATTTAATTACTACAAAAAAATATTTTTAAAAGAAAGAGAAAAAAAACTAATCAATGTAGACAACCCTAACGTATAAAACTCTATTACAATAAAACATTTCTAACAACATACAAAAATATACCAAGGTTAATCTAAAAGCTACGCTGCGATAACAATACAAAGTTGCGGCGTTATCAGCTGATACTCGAGCGAGCCCGACTCGACACGCATGCCAACGCTTAAGGCGAATACATGTGATTCTATTTTTAGAACATCTTAAGGTCAAGTAACTTTTACTGTGATACAATTTTCAAATAAAAATTTTAACATACTATATCTGTTTTTTATTTACTTTCCTTTCTTACGTTAGGTTGTTTACTCGTTACACATACTTATAATTTATTAAGACTACAAAAACACAAAACCTAAAATTTTGATTTCACAAACATCTTAAAAATAATACTACATACACTACTGTACTGTATCAACACATTTAATACATACAATAAAATTGCGGACACCTACTTCTAGGGCCGACTTAAAAGGTTTCAGGAAAAACCGCAACTTACAACTAGACAATGACTTAGGTAGTTGTCGTGAGGGCATGCTCTGCAATAACAAAATAACAACCCTTTGGGTCCCACAACACCTCTCACGGCAACGCCATGCATGTACTTTGACACTGTTAACACTAAACACGTTTTACAAAACGCACACACAAAAAAAAATAACTAAATTAAGTATCAGTTGCTTATTACTTTTACACAACTCCTGTTCTTCCAGGTGTTACGCTGGTGGTGCTGCGAGGCATATGAATGACCTCTGGTAGCGCCACTTTAGCTGTTTCTTTATTGATCCATTTTCTTATACGATTTATGCAACTTTTACGAATGGCGTATAACAATCCGATGCTAAACAGTATAACCATGACAATTAAAACAATACTAAATATATTTACTTGGTTTTGTATCTTTTCGGATGTTGCCATTTGAGCCTGGGCACTCACAATTACATCTTTGTTCTGATAATTCCCCATCTTATAACTTTACAATTACTGTTAAACAAGCGTACTGCGTTGGAATGACCTGATAATTAAACGAAATGGACATAAACTTACTCTTTTATTAAACTAACATACACAATTATCATTTCAGCAAAAATCGAACTGGTTGCTTAACAACTCTGCCACTGCGTGTTGACCTCAATATTGGTTTCAGCACTTTTTCTTCACTATGTTTAACATCTGAGTTTACTTGGTTCTTTTTAACATTACAATCATTATCTTTAATACTAATATTGACATTATCTTCGCAACTTTTGTACAAACTATCATCGTATTCTTCGTTTAATATATATGCTGGTTTAAGTCGATCTATAGAAATATTTGACTGACGCTCTGCCAATTGAATCAGAAATGATTTCCCGAATCTTTTAATGATTTTATACGGTCCACTATACGGTGGTGTTAGTGGTCTTTGCACCATGTCGTTCCTAACGAAAACATGGCTACAACTATTCAAGTCTTTATGTACGAATATTTTCCTATTTTTTCTACTTCTATCTAATACTGGCTGTAAACTATTTAATGCTTTCTTCAGCTTATATACATAGCTAGATTCGTCAGACAAATTACAATTTACACTATTGTCATAGAAATCTCCAGGCAGGCGTAACTGGTGTCCTAATGCTAATTCTGATGCACTTACATTACTATCGCTTTTGCAGGCTGCACGAAGTCCCAACATGACGGTTGGTAATTCGTCTGCCCATGACCTACTGTAATCTAATAAACGTGCTTTTAAGGCTGCTTTCAGCGTTCTGTGGAATCGCTCTATCATCCCGTTGCTTTGTGGGTGATAAGCTGTAGTGCGAATCTTCTGAATACCTAGCGTTTTCATAAGGGAGGTGTAAAGCTCACTTTCAAATTGTCTCCCTTGATCGCTTGTTATTCTTTTTGGACATCCATATCTACAAACCCAATTTTCGTAAATTGCTTTACTTACTACTTCTGCTGTGATTTCTTTTACTGGAATAGCTTCCGGCCACCGTGTACATCTATCGATCATGGTTACTAAATATCTATACCCCTCACTTGTCGTTGCTAAAGGGCCAACTATGTCCACGTTTAAATGTTCCCAACGATTGCTAGGTGGATACTTTACTAAATCGGAAACTGTATGTCGTTGTATTTTTGACTTCTGACAAGATATGCATTCTTTACACCATCGATTAATGTCCCTATTCATGTTAGGCCAAAAATATCTACCTGTAATCATTTTTCTAGTACCTCTAATGCCTGGATGACTAACATTGTGAACTTTACCAAAGACTGTTTTTCTATACTGTAATGGAATGTAAGGTCTCATGTTACTTCCTGTAACATTACAATACATTACACTATTGCACAATGGTGACTGTATTCTTTGTAATAACTGCTTACTCTTGTTATCAGCAAGTATGGTCACGAGTTGCTGGTCGGTTTCCTGTGCTAAAGCTATTTCGTCGAAATTAATGTCAGCAGGGCAAACTATGGACTCTATTGTTCTGGATAACGTGTCTGCAACGCAATTGTCGTTTCCGCTGACGTACTGTATGTCGCTTGTAAATTCGCTAATATACAGTAACTGTCGCGTACGTCTAGAAGTTTCTCTGTCTGAACCATTTTTATCGAAAACGTACGTTAATGGTTTATGATCTGTAAATACTGTCAATTCACGGCCTTCAACTAAATTTCTAAAATGAATTATTGCCAAATATATTGCTAAAAGTTCTCTATCGTAAGTAGAGTATTTCATCTGTGTGGTAGTAAGCCCTTTCGAAAAATATCCTAAAGGCTTCCAGTCGTTATCCATCTTTTGTTGTAACACTGCTCCGACGCCTGTGCTAGATGCGTCACACATTAAAGCTAACTTACTATCTACTTCTGGATAAGACAACACACTGGCGTTAACTAAATTATTTTTACACTGCTCAAAAGCTTCGATTGATTCCTTAGTCCATATTATTTTAGTTTTGTCCCTCTTTTTAGTTTTATGTAAAAATTTGTTAAGTAGAGCTTGGTGCTCAGCTGCATGCTCTATATGCGATCTATAAAAGTTTAGCATTCCCAAAAATCTACGGAGTTGTTCGACTGTCTCTGGCCTTGGAAATTCCTTAATTACGCTAACTTTATTTGAAATGGGTCGAATGCCTACTTTGCTTACCTCGTACCCTAAAAATTCTACTGTCGGTTGGGCAAAAGTACATTTTTTTATATTGATTGTTATGCCAAATTTCTCAAACCTTTCAAAAATCTGTCTTACATGTTCTTTGTGCAACGTTACGTCATTAGTTGTTGCCACAATGACGTCATCAATATAGCAAAAAAGAAAAGAACTTTCTCCCTTACTTTCTTTATTATTGTTAAAAATTTCTATACCTTGCAAAACCGTGTTATTCATCCATCTCTGGAAGGTTTGTGCAGCATTACGTAACCCGAAACTCATTTTTACAAATTCGAACAACCCGAAAGGTGTCGTAATGGCTGTTTTCGCTATGTCTTCTGGTTTAACCGAAATGTTATGATAAGCCCTATTAATGTCTAATTTAGTGAAAATACACTTACCTGATAAGCCATACATAAAATCGTGTATCCTCGGAATCGGATATCTGTCCGGAACTGTCACTGCGTTGAGCCTTCTGTAGTCGCCGCATGGTCGTAGCTGGCCATCCTTCTTTGGCACTACGTGAAGTGGGCTGGCCCACGGGCTCTTTGACGGTCTACAAATACCTAACTCTTCCATGACTCTAAACTCTTCCCTTACCGCCTTATAGCGGTGTGGGGGCAAAGGCCTCGGTTTGGCGTAAACCGGCGGACCAACGGTTTCAATGTGATGGTATGTGTCATGGCAGCTCGGCTCTCTATAATTAATTGGCTTGGTAATGTCGGCGTATTGTTCTAACAAATCCCGGAATGGATTGTCCCTGTGGATGCTAGATATTGTCGGCTCGACACTACTTATTACCGATACATTTCTATTCAATTTGGTCAGTCCGTCAATCAATTTCCTATTACTTAAATCTATTATCAAGTTAAAATTCTTTACAAAGTCTGCTCCGATAATAGGTTGTTTGACGTCACATATTATAAAATTCCATTTGAAACATCTACGTAGGCCTAAATTTAAATCTAAAGTTATAATGCCATACGTTTTTATTTTGGTGCCATTCGCGGCATAAAGTTCATAATCACAATTAAGCTTTACTTTATTACGGTTTACTTTACATAATGGTATTACTGAGACGTTTGCGCCCGTATCTATTAAAAATAACTTACCACTATTGTAGTCTTTTACGCACAAACGGTGATTTACCTCGGTGCTGCCGCCCACCGCTGACGACTGCACCGGATTCAGTTTCCCTGACCAGGTTGCTGCTGCTGTTGCTTATGTTGCTGCTGCGACCAGTTGCATGGTGCTGTGCAGGTCCTCGCTCTCTCTCTAAAACGGTAGTGATAATGGCATAGCCACTCTGCGCTTGCTGGAGTCCTCCGCGTGGCTGATGATCCTCTATCCTTCGATCTCGACTGCCGACGCTGGTCTCTATTCATATGATAACTGCGATGCTGGCTGCGTGCACCGGTTCTGATGCTGTTGACTTCTTCTTTTAGTCTCTTTACCTCTATGGTCAAATCTCGCATATGTTTCATCATTTCTAACGCGCTGTCACTGCCGGGCACTGATGAGCTGACGGAGGCTACTTCGCCTGTCCTCAAATTTTCTAATATCTTGTCGGCTATGGCCGCTAAATCTTCCAAATTCGTGTTATTGCTGACCGCTAGGACTGCCCTTACATTCGGTGGTAGTCTGTTGATCCATAGTTTTTTTAATGGGTCGCCTGCAATGCTACAGTTTCTGGCCAATTCTGTCATCTTGCGCAATAACTGGGATGGTTTTTGAGTCCCGAGATCCATATCACTCACTAAACGTTGAAATTGCGTCTCGGCGCTTTCTTCATACACTGTTAACAATCTTTGTTTTATAGCGTTATACTTCTCGGTAGCAGGTGGTGACTGTACCAAGTCACTTACTTGACGGAGTGCGTCGCGGTCCAATTTCGCGATCGCCAACTCGAACTTCGCATTGTCGCTCTGCTTCTGTGGTCCCATAACTGACTCAAAATGCGCGAACCACATTCTCGGCATTTCGGTCCAAAATTCTGGTATCCTGGCTTGCACGGATATCATTGCGACGTCTATATTGCTTGTTGATGCTTCGCGCTCTGGTTTGGAGCTCTCGCCGCATTTTTCTAGCTCATTATAGGCGTCTACATAAGCCATCTTCTAAACACGTGCTCGGCCGTCAGGTTGTCTTCTAAGTGAGTCGCACGCACGCCGGAAACGCGGGGTCACCACTTTACCGATATGTTAGGTATATGTAGTGGTGACCTGCAGCAGTTATGGGAAGGTATAAAATGACTACACTGTTGTACACTGATGAGCTGGTTTATTGACTGTTCACACAAAGGTTCACAACATTAAGTTATAGTTCTGACTCCATATATATAATTACACTATATTAACCAAATGGCGACAACCTGACGATAAGGTGTGCGATGTGCGACTGGCGACTGCCGGGGCGAGCTCCCGTCCGCTCGCTATTGCTATATCAGCATTCTAGGAATAATACAATATTGTGTCGCCACAAGCCCATCGCCGCTCTATGCTGTTGGATGTATGTGCAGTCTTTAGTCCGTTAGTCGCCTTTTACGACACCGAAGGGAAGAGAGGGGTTTGTAGTATTATTTTGATTAGCCCATCGCCTCTCTATGCTGTTGGATGTATATGCAGTCTTTAGTCCGTTAGTCGCCTTTTACGTCAACCAAGGGAAGAAAGGGGTTGGTAGTATTATTTTGATGAGCCCATCGCCGCTCTATGCTGTTGGATGTATGTGCAATCTTTAGTCCGTTAGTCGCCTTTTACGACACCCAAGGGAAGAGAGGGGTTGGTAGTATTATTTTGATGAGCCCATCGCCGCTCTATGCTGTTGGATGTATGTGCAGTCTTTAGTCCGTTAGTCGCCTTTTACGACACCGAAGGGAAGAGAGGGGTTTGTAGTATTATTTTGATGAGCCCATCGCCTCTCTATGCTGTTGGATGTATATGCAGTCTTTAGTCCGTTAGTCGCCTTTTACGTCAACCAAGGGAAGAAAGGGGTTGGTAGTATTATTTTGATGAGCCCATCGCCGCGCTATGCTGTTGGATGTATGTGCAATCTTTAGTCCGTTAGTCGCCTTTTACGACACCCAAGGGAAGAGAGGGGTTGGTAGTATTATTTTGATGAGCCCATCGCCGCTCTATGCTGTTGGATGTATGTGCAGTCTTTAGTCCGTTAGTCGCCTTTTACGACACCGAGGGAAAGACAGGGGTTGGTAGTATTATTTTGATGAGCCCATCGCCGCTCTATGCTGTTGGATGTATGTGCAGTCTTTAATCCGTTAGTCGCCTTTTACGACACCAAAGGGAAGAGAGGGGTTGGTGCTATTATTTTGATTAGCCCATCTACGCTCTATGCTGTTGGACAAAGAAAAATATATGTAGGCTTACCAAAGATTCATGCACTAGAAAAACAACAAAAAAACGCAGTCATTTTCGGAAAAAAATTTTTCCTCACAAATATGTTATAAAACGTCGTATGGCATACGTGCGCTTTGATAATTAAAGCCTTGGCTGTAATTTTCATCTTACCGCACTTATATCATAATGTACTATTACAAAGGTACCAAAATGTGCAGTCATTTGGGTTAATCAAATGGTTGATTGTTCTGTTAGCTAGTTAATTAATATATTTTTTTTAATGTTAAACCATGATTACTTTCTGATTTTATTTTATCTATTGTGTCATATGTTTCCAGCTTCTTAAAGTTATTGAGAAGCCTAGTATATAATCATAGATATACTCGTAACTAACGTGAAGTCTGAAAGTGTTTGTTTTTTCTAGAATATCATTGTCAAACATGAATGCAGATGTTAATGTGGGGCTCGTCTTGGAGGATGACGCCTTCTCTTTTATTAACCCTGGCATAGATTTCACGCACGACGAAGTACTTGTTAAGGTAAGAATAATATGACACTACCGGTTTTTGATTATAAAAATAATATATATTATAATATATTATGTATACAGGGTGTCCGAGATATCGACGTCAAGCCGAAACCGGGTGATAGGCCAAGTTATAATAGGTATCAGAAAAATATTAAAAAAATCTAAGTCACGTATTTTCAAAACTATAGACATTTAAAAAAATAAATCCAAAAATCTACATCCAGTGACGGTTTTTTACCTCCTGTTGCTACAAATCTTTACTTTTTTAAATATTTTTTTTTGTCTTGTAATCCTGAATAACGCTTCTGTATACACTATCCTAAATTTTATAGCCAGCTGCTCAAGCTTGGAAGGAAATGTCACTTTTCACCCAACCAAATATTCAAAATTATTATTTCGCCCAGCTTTAACATACTGTACTGAAAAAAATATATATTATGGGAGTTTGGCAAGTTACTTCAAAAGTTGGCGCATTTAAAAATAATTCCAAAATGGTATGATACATGCTAGATTATTTCTTAAACTGTAGACAATTTTATTTTTTGTAGAGACACTTAGTTTTAAACAAGTTTTACTTACTTATTTAAAAATGGTTCTATGGTACCCCTGGCTCTGTTCAAGGTCGTAACTTTAAGATTCTAGTTTGAGTGAGACGGGGACATTCATTTTCCGCGGTGCGACAGAGAGAACAAAAAAAAATAAAAAAATGACTAAAATAAATTTAAAAAAAAATAACATAAAAAAGATCAAACACAAAAAAAAAAGAAAATGTTCCCTGTCGCACCCTCAACCTGACCCGGCGGCACTTAGCAGCCGCCTCGACGCCCGCACCGGCCATACGGCCGGAGAAAACATCAAGTCAAGACATTCATTTTACGAAGTGTGAGTGAGACATAATTGTTCAAAATCAATTATTTAGATGCTAATATTTACAACAGATGTTCAAACTTACTTCCTTCAGCCGCAATGCAAGCTCGACATCTTCTTAAAAATGATCGGTTTATCAGACGGGCGAATCTTCCGTTGTTAACAAATTCAGCTGCTTCCGTTATCTTTTGCCGTAGCTCAGCTACAGTTTCAATTGATTTCAAATAAACTTTTTCTTTCACCGCTCCCCAGTAAAAGAAATCTAATGGATTTAAGTCAGATGAGCGGGCTGGCCACGAAATAGTACCAGATCGCTCTATCCATCTGCCCGGGTATTCCAGTTTAAACATCTGTTGTAAATCTTAGCATTTAAATAAATGATGTTAAACAATTGTGTGTATTTAATATAATAGCTTCCCTATGTCTCACCCACACTTCGTAAAATAAATGTCCCCGTCTCACTGAAACTAGAATCTTAAAGTTACGACCTTGAAGAGAGCCAGGGGGTACCATAGAACCATTTTTAAATAAATAAGTAAAACTTTTTCACAACTAGGTGTCTCTGCAAAAAATAAAATTGTCCACAGTTTAAGAAATAATCTAGCATGTATCGTACCATTTTGAAATCCTTATTAAATGCGCCAACTTTTGAAGTTACTTGCCAAACTCCCATTGTACATTTTTTTTCAGTACAGTATGTTAAAGCTGGGCGAAATAATAATTTTGAATATTTGGTTGGGTAAAAAGTGACATTTCCTTCCAAGCTTGAGCAGCTGGCTATAAAGTTTAGGCGAGTGTATACCATAAAGTTACTATACCTAACGGAATAGAGCAACAAACATGAGCTGTCAAACGAAACCGAAATAGGATGGCATTTGTGTATGTCAAATTGTTTATAAATGCGTTCAGTGATGTGCGTCATGTCGTTTCTTACATTAATATCGATATCGATAATATTAATTACTAACAGTAATAGTATTAATAGAACTAAAATAGGATATCGGATTGTTTTATTTCTTGAAAAGTATTTACTTAAACATTATGACATTAATTGTACTAAAAATGTAGTATCCTGCTAATATGTTATTTTGCTAATATGATGTTTCAAGAATATGATATTGTAAGAATGTGGTGATTTGCGAATATGGTGTTTTGCTAATATGATATTTTGCGAACATCATATTTTGCTTTTATGCTATTCAGCGACGGAGGGGTTGAATGTAGGTACATGGTGCTAAGTAGACATTACTATCTAATGAAACATCAGCAGAAGAATAGTATAATTTTATTTAAGCTTACCGAAACTAACTTAGTTGGAATTGCAGATTTCATCAAAATTCGTTTCGCTCCTCGCGTCTGTAAATATTTTTCTTCAAAATGCTTTGTTGGCAAATGTTTGATCAGAATGGCGTTTACAGTTCGGGCAGGGTGTTCTTCACTGACGAATTTATATTTATGTAGCGAATAATAGTTTTATTTGATAAATTATATGAAATTACAACCAAATAATGTGACGTGATTGCGTCGTGATCGGCGAACGGGCGAATCCGCGGGAAACTTGTCTTTGGGAGCGCGCGCGGACTTCGTTCCATATTCAAAAAGATCGCCGCGCGCCGTCGCGCCGCTTCGTCTTGCTATCGGATCCTATCGTCGGCTGTCGGTCGTATTCGTTGATGCGCGAACATGCTTACATGAACTGGACCTTTGAAAATAAAATAAAAATTGTAACAAAAAAAAACCGACTCCAAAAAAGTTTACTGAAATAAATGCACTAAAACGTAAAAAATAATTCCGTAGTTTAGTTTGTTCAATTTACTTGCAATGTTAACCTTTATTTAACTCAATCTTATAATCTTAAAAAATATTTTTGGAGTCGGTGCAAGCCAAGGTAAACATAAACATTAAAAGACATACTATATTATTATTATATTAGCCCATGTTGTCCCATTGCTGGGCAAAGGCCTCCCCCCCCCCCCCCCCCCCCCCTTCCAGTATTCGCGGTCTTTTACGTGTGTTGGCTATCCACCTCCGTCTGGGCTTGCTGCCGTTTAACCCCATTGTCGTTTTTATTTGTAAATATGTTTAATTAGCCTCTAACAGTTGTCGTGTTCATTAGTGAATATGGTATGGCACCGACTCCAAAAATATTTTTTAAGATTATAAGATTGAGTTAAATAAAGGTTAATATTGCAAGTAAATTGAACAAACTAAACTACGGAATTATTTTTTACGTTTTAGTGCATTTATTTCTGTAAACTTTTTTGGAGTCGGTTTTTTGTTGTTAAAAATTTTGTTTATTTCTCGCTTCTTAGTGAATCGTTCCGATCTATTTATCGAAAGCGAATATTGGTAAACCTACAATACGCGCTACTTGTATGAGACAGCGCCGTTTAAATGCGACAAGCGAAGAAAACGAGAAACGCCTATCACAAAGTAGGAAATCAACATCCAAAACAGACGGCAATTTACCCGGATTTACTCGTGAACGCTGTATAGACCCCCCTACGATGATGACTTGCGAGTTACTAGGGTTCACCGTTAGGCAAACTAGACGGACGTTTTTGACTTGCTCCAGTCTTAGATCGTAGCCAAGTCACCATTGATCTGCTTAATCGCTTCTGAGAGGTTCTCAGCCGAAGCCTGAGAGTAAATTTGTAAGTCATCGGCATAAAGAAGAATTTAGACAACAAGTGACAGAATTAATAGTATGAATAGTGTATTTTTAAATCCTAATAGAAATGTTTCGGAAGGAGTGATAAAAAGTGGCTTATGTCACTATTGTTCTTCAGCTATCTATGTGCAAAATCAGGTCGATGCGCAAGTGAGAGACGGACAAACAAACAAACACACTTTCGCATTTACAATATTAGTTAGGAAGGATTTATTGCCGGAGTGGATCTCATTTGACCTTTTTTTTTTTTTTATAAAAGAGGGAGGCAAACGAGCAGGCGGGTCACCTGATGGAGAGTAATCACCGCCGCCCATGGACACTCGCAAAACCAGAGGAATCGCAGGCGCGTTGCCGGCCTTTAAGGGAGGAATAGGTTTAAGGAAGGAATAGGAATGGGAGGAGGGGGGGGGAGCTCCGGAACCCTCACTGGTCGGACGAAACACAACAGCACCAAGTGCCATTATTTCACGCCGAATATTCGTGAGAGGGTGGTATTACGCCGGGCGAGCCGGCCCAATGCGTGCTGCAACGCAACGTGGCTCTACCACTCAGTCAGTGTCACTCATTTAGCACCACCCAGGGATCACGTGTAGGGTCTCAAGGGTAAACCTACGGACGCGAGCAACTTTGACCCCTATGGCCGAAAATACAAAAATCGCTATAGGTATGCCTACAATATTTGAGGAGTTCCCTCAAATCCTGAGGATTCCATCATCAGAACTGGATTTTGATAAAATTAAAAAAAATGGGACCAATCTGGAAGTATATCCTTTCAAATAAAAAAAGAATTTTCTAAATCGGTGTATAAATGACTGAGTTCTGAGGTAACAAACATTAAAAAAAAAACATACAACCGAATTGAGAACCTCCTCCTTTTTTGAAGTCGGTTAAAAACATGAACTTTTCTTGGGAATCCAGCCATCTATTTCTAGTATCCAAGTTAGTAGGAAATCTAAAAGATACATAAATTACCTACTAATGTTATTACCTATTCTAACAGTCAGAAACTGATACCTATGGATCGGCTAAGTATCTTATATGTAATTACATTCCCAGGTAATTCATATCTTAACGTCATATAGGTACTTTAATAACAATAATACATATTCGTTTACGTGATATACAGTGGACACGAAATATCGATAACTTGAAACAGCCCTAGTGTAAAACGAAAATTATTTCTTTACACAAATTATTCGTAAATTCTGCATTATGGATATTCTATCTTTGCTTCTTACATAAATAAATGTTTATAGAAGAGAATTATCACATTTCGTGGTTAAAATTCGAAGCTCATTGGCATAAATAAATCCTAGGTAAGAAAGTGTCGGTTTGTAATAATTTACCTGTGAAATGAACATTTTATGGGATTATTTCGCTGTGTTGTACAACAATCAATTACTGAAAAAGTCACCATGTTTCTAAAGCACTATTTCTCAAAAATATTCACGATTTCACGTAAAATCAGAAAAATTCACAAAATCCAAATTCTCAGTGTGCTGATAAGTGCGACCAACTGTCAAACAGTAGCCAAAAACGGTTCTGTTACGGCGCATCACGCATCTCTTTTTATCCCACAGTGTTGTTGCTAATGACATCCCGCTCCCTCAGCCCTTTGTTTCTCTATTCCGCTAGGTATAGTAACTTTATGGTGTATACAGAAGCATTATTCAGGATTACAAAACAAAAGAAAACATTTAAAAAATTAAAGATTTGTAGCAACAGGAGGTAAAAAACCGTCACGGAATGTAGATTTTTTAATTTTTTTTAAAAATGTCTCTAATTTTAAAAATACGTTACTTAGATGTTTTTTATATTTTTCTGATAACTATTATAACTTGGCCTATCACCCGGTTTCGGCTTGACGTCGATATCTGGGACACCCTGAATATATTATATGTATTTTTATTATAATATACTTACTTAGATTAAGATAAAATTGTTACCCTACTTCATAATAAACACTTTATTATTGCAATCGCAAACTCTTATGAACAATAATGAGACAGTATTAATGTATCAAAAATCAAAATCATCATTACCATCAAATTGTGCCCAACACGCCACCGTCGTGTATAGCCGACTATAAAAATTGCGTGTTGGGCACGTATTCATTTGTCGGCCATATCCGACCGTGGCGTTCAAAAGGTTAAAGCTGTGTGTGTAGCAGCTCACTAAAAGAATACTAACAAGCCCTCTCTTCTCTTGGGTGACGTAAGTGGCGACTAACGGACTAAAGACTGCACATACTTCCAATAGCATAGAGCAGCAATGGGTTAACAATCTATCACGATAAGCACATACACATGTGCTTATTACATGTGTAGTAGTAATTTAGTGATACGTGGACTAAAGCAGTAGACTGCTTCTGCGGTCCTCATTGCCTATAGTGAGTCAGAACTCACCCTCTGGGGATCATAGTCTAAAATCTATGTTATGTATTAAAATGAGATTGTCCAAATATGTCAGATAATTAAGTTTTTAGATACTTTATATAAAATACTAGCGGCCGCTTGCGGTTTCACCGCGTGGTTACCACTCCCGTGGGAATATCGGGATAAAAAATATCCTATGTGTTAATCCAGGTTATAAACTATCTGTATTATCATTATCATTATCATCAGCCCATAAACGTCACACTGCTGGGCACAGGCCTCCCACGTGGACAAAAACACGTGGGGATATTGGGCCATAACCCGCCACGCTGGCCCAATGCGGGTTGGTGGGTTTTTACGACTGTCATCCTACGACAACAACCGGGACCAACGGCTTAACGTGCCTTCCGAAGCACGGAGAAACTATCTGTATGCCGAATTTTATACAAATCCATTCAGTAGTTTTTACGTGAAAGAGTAACAAACATCATGGATGGATGTTTGTTACTCTTTCAAACTTTCAAACTTTCGCGTATATAATATTATTAGGATTGTAAATTAAGTGTTCACACTTATTAATTTTGTTGCAGCACTCATGGCCTTCTCCGCAAAGAGGTGGAGGTTACGACTTTGCTACGACTGAACAGCTGGCTAAACACATAGGTTGGTTGATGAAACCCTCAACTCTTATTGTCAATTTGTTTTTTATACTGGCCCCCCTATATTTGTTTAGTTAAATGAGGAAAACTTCATACACTGTGCAATCTCACCAGAGAGTACCTCTATACAATCTTTAGATATGAAATATAATAAGACACTTCTCTATGATCCAGTGGTTAGACCACCTTCTTATCTAAGCTTGTCGCCATAACATCAATGTCCGTAACATTGTTGTGTAATACATATACATCAGGGGGTTAAAGTTACTCGCGTCCGTAGGTTTACCCTTCAGACCCTACACGTGACCCCTGGGTGGTGCTAAATGAGTGACACTGACTGAGTGGTAGAGCCACGCTGCGTTGCAGCACGCATTGGGCCGGCTCGCCCGGCGTAATACCACAAATATCCGGCGTGAAATAATGGCATGCTGTTGTGTTTCGTCCGGCCAGTGAGGGTTCCGAAGGTCCCCCCGCCCCCTCTCACAATTCCTATTCCTTCTTTAAAGGACGGCAACGCGCCTGCGATTCCTCTGGTTTTGCGGGTCCGTCCGCGTTTTATCCCGTGACGAAAAAATTTATTTCATACATACATGTCTTGACAAAAGCAAACACAATAAAAATATAATTATATTACTCAAATCGCACTTCAGTTACGCGCGAACATACATTCGTGGTAATTGGTTATTATTTATACAGATAAAATATGTGACAAATTGCTAAACCAATTTATATATCTACTAGCGACCCGCCCCGGCTTCGCACGGGTTACTACCCGTACCCGTACCCAAACAAATTATTACCTATAACCTTCCTCGATAAATGGGCTATCTAACACTGCAAGATTTTTTTAAATCGGACCAGTAGTTCCTGAGGTTAGCGCGTTCAAGCAAACAAACTCTTAAGCTCTTCAGAGTGACCCGCTACACACACGGCTCTGCTCACCACACACCCTATACTTTGTTGACCTTACCTATACACACCTGCCCATCTTCATCTACCTACCACGGATCTAAATAAATACATACATACATACATAAAATCACGTCTATTATCCCCGAAGGGTTAGTCAGAGACTAGGCAATGAGGACAGCAAATGCTGTCCTATACCATAGTACAGTTTTCACCAAATAGCGACTGCACATGTGCTCAGCGTGACAGGTGGTGAGGCCATCGCCGCTCTATGCTGTTGGATGTATGTGCAGTCTTTAGTCCGTTAGTGGCCTTTTACGGGCCTAAATCCAGTCAATAATTCCCTTCCGGTCTGTTAGAGCTAGAGTTAAAGGAATCGTCCTTTATTGTATTGATCTCATAATTGAACAAATATCAAAATCACCTTTTCCCAATACGACTGATTTTCTAAAATGTCTTTGTTTTAGAATATCGGAAACTTTTATTGTCTGACAGAAAAGGTACATTCGTGATATTAAATCAAAAACAATGTCCGATTGAGTAGTAAAGAATTTGTACCTTCCAGATGACTTGCCACTGACAGCTGCACTATCGTTGCCCTTGTACGCCCTTCTACGGGACAAACTGCAGTGCCATCTGTCGCTTGTGCTCAGGCAAGCCACCAGCGTGTCTGAGGTCGTTTGCTGCAACCCTAGTCTACTTGAAGCTTACAGGTGAGAGTAAACGTTGAAATGCTGGCGCCTTTATTAACCAAAATAAAAGTGTAAGTCCGTTAGTCCGTTTCACGTCGTTCTTTTTATTTCATGGCCTTCTTGTCAAAACAACAAAATGGATATTTCAACGACTATCATCTTTCGACAACAACCGCAACCGGAACTAATAGCTTGACGTGCCTTCCGATGCGCTAAAATGTACCTTATTATATCTAGGGCAAATAACAAAATGTATATCTAGATCTAGCCCCTTGTCTGTCACGAAGTCTCCTACTCTGTGATTAATAAACGTTGATTAAAGTTACACTTAGGATTAAATTGACGCTGTCTCTATCTGGCTTCTGTAACAAAAACGAGACAGCGTCACTTTAAACCGAGGTGTAACATTTGGCCATTTTTATTAATAAGACGGCTAGAGTCTAGAGGCAGCTAACAATTGAGTTTATACTGTCTGGTTTTACAACAGTCTAAAGCAGTGTACAAACTCTTTCACTCTTTACCCCTCAGGCCCCAAGCGGTCGCATGAGACCGCACCTACAAAAACACACTTGACTTTGTACCGTGTTTTTATAAACTTACAGACTACTTTAGTATGAACAAGTTTGGTTATTTCGGTTTTGTGGAGTACATCTTATGCATTATTATCGCAAAATATCGCATAGTCCATGCTCGATTCTGTCAAATTTGACGTTGACAGCTGCGCCAATTTTTTTGTTAGAAAAGTGCCACGAGTGAGTGGTTAAAAATTTTATGTGAAACTATTTCAACAGTATCAATCGACAGAGTTCATAACTTAAATACATTTTACTACAAGAGAGCTGGTATACAAAATATAGATTAAAGTATAATGATTATATTAACAGTTTATGAACCGTTGTTCAATGAAGCGCATCGGCCGGCGTTCCGTCAAGCTGCAATATAACCGGTACTTAGCGCCTGCATTGTTAAATGAATAAAACTTAATTGTGCAATTGCCACTCAAGGACGTGTCGAAATGCGGGTAGGGCGACCGCTTTTTTGAGTTACATAGTCTATTACTGAAATAAAATTTTGATGTATATATTTATTGTACAAAAATAAGCTTACAACTAGTTACAAAAAATTTAAAACGCTTACACATTATATTTTTCTAAAAGTTTTCCCTAACATGGGTAAATTATAGAATAAACTTAAAAAAGCACTCTAATAATAAAATTATTAACTCTGTCAAATAACAGCATTTTTTTCTATTAAAACTTATTATAATTCTACGATTAATATTTTGCTACCACCTACTTGTGAAAATCATTATAAAAGATATATTGAGAAATATTAATTTAAGAGAAAACCCTTTTACCAGCGCTGAGACTCAGTAAAAACAAAAAATAATTTGTTTCCTAATTGTATACCTATTAATTACGAATTACAATAAGTGTGTGTGTAACTTTTACATAGATTTCAATATTAAGATGTCAAAAAACAAATTGTACAAACAATGATTTTTTGTATGTAAACACGACGCATGTTAAAAGTTACATGTTCAATTTGTGATTAATATGTCACTGGCGCTGTGAAAAGATGAAACAAGGTCACGGTAATAAAATACTGAAACCTCAATAAATTTTGATTATCCGCAAGCACTGTCACCCTACACTCCGTTCGGCAGGTTAACCCAATTGACAAGTGGACCGTGACCTTCCCTATATTCAGCACAAGCTGTCTTTTTTGAATACACCAGTAAATGCCTAGGACGAGTTTTTACCATTCACCATTTCACTAAAGAAGCCGCGCTATCGCAAAAACTGACATAAGTCTCTTAATGAAATGAACTTCAAAGCAAAATCAATCATATTAATATTTAAAATTAGAACAATTCTGCTTTGAAGTTTCAGACCTAGTAATTTGATTAGAGCAATGTTTTTATTCTGCGAAATGTACAAAACAATGTACAAGACCTGCGAAATATCAATACAAATATTTTCATGTAAGAATTATTGTTTCATGCGTAAAATTAAGAAAGTTGTAGAAAATGTTTTTAAGAGATTTATGTATTGTTTGTTATTTTTTAAACAATTTGTTTCAAATTTCAACAAGGCCACGACCTTGTGCAATAATCAGGCTAACTTACGTAAGTTCTTTTAATGTATTTAACTAATTCAGCGCATAGTACAAGTGACTTAAAAATACGTAAATTTTCACAATTTCGTGCAGGATCCCCTTAAACAAAAACGAGAATTTGTGTGGCAAAATTGTAACTGAGTTGTGGCGTTCATTAATAAAATATGTACTGCCAACACATCTCTTCCCTTGAGTGTCGTAAAAGGCGATTAACGGACTAAAGACTGCACATACATCCAACAGCATAGAGCGGCGATGAGCTCACCACCTATCACGCTGATCTCATGTGCAGTAGTTTTTTATTCAATCGTGGACTGCTTTTGCGGTCCCTTGCCTAGTCTTGGACAAAGTATGTAAAATAGTAACATAAATTGAATACCAGGAGACGCTGCTTCAGTGCAATACATTGTTTTCGTTAACGTGATCGTATGGTAAAAGAAATGTCACTAGGCAGATAATACAGATTTATTTTGTCTTATCTTATCTATCTAATTTTTAAACATACTTTCCTATATTCCTATTTCTTATTTTCTTATTCTTGCACCCATTTTATTATTATTTCATTTTATATTTTTATCACCCGAGGTTGCCTGGAAGAGATTATTTTAAAAACGAAACAATTTATTAATAAATGTCACTGCTAATTCGCGATCCTGCCGCTAGCGACTTAAATATGTATTGATGCCGTGAGACAGCAGCGCTTCCATGTCGCTGCAGATGCGCACTTAAAACGCCTATATGTGGAAGCGCTCTTAAATAAGTGTCATAATCGCTTGCAGCTCAATGGTGGCCCAACTGGCAGACAGCGGCAACAAAGTGGTTGACATGGTGCTCATCAACATGCGGCGGACGCTGCTGCAGTCGTGCCGCGAAGTGCTCGAGTTGCCGCCGCTGCACGCCACCTTCATGCATAAGGTAACCATTCACTCACTCACTGATAAACATGCGGTGCACGCTACTGCATCGTGCCGCGAAGTGCTCGAGCTGCCGCCGCTGCACTCCACCTTCATGCATAAGGTAACCATTCACTCACTCACTCACTTACTCGGTAACCATTCACTCACTCACTGATAAACATGCGGTGCACGCTGCTGTATCGTGCCGCGAAGTGCTCGAGCTGCCGCCGCTGCACGCCACCTTCATGCATAAGGTAACCATTCACTCACTCACTTACTTACTCGGTAACCATTCACTCACTCACTGATAAACATGCGGTGCACGCTGCTGCATCGTGCCGCGAAGTGCTCGAGCTGCCGCCGCTGCACGCCACCTTCATGCTTATGGTAACCATTCACTCACTCAGCAACCGTTCACTCAATCACATTGTCAATATGCGGCGCGCACTGCTGCAGTCGTGCCGCGAAGTGCTCAAGCTGCCACCGGCATGTTAGAGAGGTATCACACGGGCGTCATCGGTGCGCTGCGTCGTTGCAACGAAATGATTTCAACGCACAGAGCCACACGAGCGCTGCGATGTCGCAACGCAACGCTGCTTACTCGCTGCCTCATAGGGCCGCAGCACCCCTCCCCGCCTCGTCTCCCCGACTCCTTGTCCTTAAGCCCGATTTACACATCAATAAGTACAGTAGCGACTTAACTTGCGTCTTCGGCGAGTTAAGTTGTTATTATCGTTTGAACGCTGCAAGCGAGTTAAGTAGCAAGTTTAGTTGGATAGACTGCCGTCCTATTTTTTAGCGATTCAAGTGCGAAGTAACCCCCTATCTCACGTCTCCCGCACCCCCGCTAACCTAATTGACAGATGTGTAAACAGGCGAGTTTAGTACAGTTGCTTAAGTTTGT
Organism: Scoparia ambigualis; assembly: GCA_963921215.1. Taxonomy (NCBI): domain Eukaryota; kingdom Metazoa; phylum Arthropoda; class Insecta; order Lepidoptera; family Crambidae; genus Scoparia; species Scoparia ambigualis. Next base: position 11,344,272 of record OY992508.1, on the reverse strand, counting down.
TTAACAGTAAAATTGAAGTGGTCTGATAATACTGGTACCTTTGCGTTTGTACAAGAGTACCTACGTCAAACATGGGTGTTTGTCTCACTGAATCTGAATAGCAGGCGTACAACCCTCCGAAAACAGATTGGATTAATAAAGACTTAATTAAAGCTATCAACAGGAGAAATAAAATTGGATACAAATACATCAGAGCAACAGACGATGAAGCAATAAAAGAAGAATATATTCTTGAGAAGAAGAAAGTGCAAAAATGCATACAAAACAGCAAATCGAACTACTATCAGAAACTATTCAAAGGCTGTGTGAATAAGCCCCTTAAAATGTGGAGACTTATCAATAGCCTAAACAACAATAAAGTTAAATCGAACACTCTTATCGATAAACTTATGACAGACGCAGGTCAAATCACAGATCAAACTGAGATATGTGAATGTTTCAACTCGTTTTTTTCTAGCAAAGGCTCAACTTTAGCTAAGAATATTCCCGCGTCGTTTCATAAAAAAACAGATACTCAAAATAATCATAAACATAACCGTGAAGATGAGTTTTCTAGATTTTCTCCGGTATCGACCAATGAAATTAATAAAATAATTGATAATCTAAATTCTAATACAAGTTGTGGTCTGGATGGTATTAGTTGTAGAACTATAAAAAACGTAAATTTTTTAATCTTAGACGAGCTTACTAATAATATTAACAAATGCTTAGAAAGAGGCTGCTTTCCAGACTCACTTAAAATAGCTAAAGTTAGTCCAATTTTTAAATCAAACAGCAGGACTGATTGCGGTAATTATAGGCCCGTATCTGTGCTACCAATAATTTCAAAAATCTTTTAACGAGTAATTTATAATCCGCTTGAAAAGTATTTGAATTCTATTGACTTTCTATCTAACAAGCAGTACGGTTTTCGCCCTAAGTCTAACACTCTTTCTGCGTGTATTGATCTTACAACTAAGGTAAAAGTGAAACTTGATCATAAGCAAATAGCTCTAGGAGTTTTCATTGATCTAAAGAAAGCCTTTGATACAATAAGTCACGAATTTCTCTTGCACAAATTGCGTTCAGTGGGTGTGACGGGCATCGTGCTTGATATGCTCCAGCCATATCTTACTAACCGATACCAAATCGTTAGAATCGGTGAGGTCCAAAGTTCAGCAAAATCAATCACATATGGAGTTCCTCAAGGATCTATTTTGGGTCCACTCCTATTTCTTGTCTATGTGAACAGCATTGGTGAACTAAGCCTAAATGGCGAAGTTTCACTTTATGGTGCACAAGATGACTTAAATTCTCTGTTTGTCTGGTTCCAGTCTAATTTATTAACAGTAAATATAGCTAAAACCAACTATATTATTTTCTGTGCCAAAAACAAACAGATCTCCGATTTTGAACCTTTGACTATTGATGGCGAGCGTTTGACTCAAGTGAAGGTGGAAAAATATCTGGGACTTACTCTTGATAGTCGTCTATCCTGGAAACCGCATATTGAAAATACTCGTAAAAAAAAATCTGCTCTTATGTCTGTACTTCGCGTTAACATACGCTGCTTCCCTAGGGCCGTTCGATACACCATTTACAACTCCCTGGTGAAGCCTCATCTCGATTATCTAATAGAGGTATATGGTATTGCTGCTAAAACTAATCTTACAAAACTCCAAACGGCGCAAAATAAAATTGTCAGGCTGTTATTTCACTTTGACTATTTGACTCCAACATCAGAACGCTGAGTGTAAGTTTGTAAATGTGCAAACGTTACTATCGCGTTTGAGTTAAGTTTTGACAGATAGATCTTAATGTTAAGTAAATAAGATCGAGAATCAAAACTCTTAACTCAAACGCGATAGTAACGTTTGCACATTTTCAACTTACACTCGGCGTTCAGAAGTATATAAAAAACCAGACTTATGTCGTTAGCTCAAATTTATAAATACAATACATGTATACTAGTGCGTAAAATACTAACTAAAACTATACATACTCAATTAACATTTAAAACAAAATCACAATTCCAAAAACGTTCCTTAAGAAGACCTAATGACATACATATAATATCACCTCGAACGAACTATGGCAAGAAAAATATAATGTGCGAGGGACTTCAAATAAATAACAAGTTACCTAGCAATATTAAACACATAAAGTCCTTCACTTCATTCAAAAATAAATTAAAACGCTATTTTCTAGATAACTACTCGGAGTTCACATAAAATCTAATTTATTTTGTGTTTTCTAAATCAAAAAAAAATTTGCAACATAATAATTCAATAAAAGTAATTGTTACTTAACTAAACTAAACAAACAAAAAAAATAGAATACAAAGGAAAGGAAATATTCATTCTAATTTAAATGCACCTTTTTACTTTAATAAGCATTAGCGATGGCATCTAATGTCTATCGAGAAGTACGCGGTAGGCACAATGTTATCGATACTTAATTGAGTCCAACTTAGTGTTATGGCTAGCTAACACGTATTTGTATGCATGCTTGCATTTTTCGATATTTTTGTATAAATATGTAAACAAAATAATAAGCGTCTGTAATGTATTGCGTTTTATCTGAAGTGTGATTATCAAAGTGTGTTGTGAAATTGGATTTTTGATCGTTTGGGAATCTGAAATGTTATTTACTTGAGTACCCACAACGTGTTTTAAAATGTTAAATAGGAATAATTTTAACTTTATATGTATTTTACTTGTTTTGCATGCTCACTAATGTGTTACTTTTATAATATTTTATGATTTATTTTTCTGTTGTAAGTGAATTGTTATAAAATTCTTTTAGAGAAATAAATGTCTTAAACCATAAACCATAATGTTCTCTAATGAAAATAAAAATTAAGGCTCACTCATTCGTAAAGCATGTCTGTATTTAACTGTCTTCTTCAGACAATTCCGTCAGAAGGTTATTACCTACTTATTCCTGATACCACGTTTATTTATTCTAGTAATCCCTTAAGCGTTTGGGTCTGTTCATTTCTATTAATATTTCATTTTCAAAGTGTTATATCAGTATAGACATTATTTATTTGATTAGGTATCGCACGTAAAATGGTGTTTTTTTTACGTAAAATGGTGTTTTTTTTTAACCGTTTAGGAGGCGAAGATCCTCTTTGAGTAGAATAAAACAACCGTTGACGCGACTAGTCGTCTCCTCGGATCGGCAACTTATGACGACTCAATTGCTTACATTTGAACGCTACTGTCTACTTACTACTTATTACTTAACTGACTAATTTCTTAACTCGCTACTGTACTTATTGAAATGTAAATCGGGCTTTAGCGCGCGCGTTCCGTCACCGCACTCTGTTTCAACGCACCGTGTGGCAGTCATTCAGATTTATATGTAGAACTACTGAACGTCGGACACAACGCATCGGCAACGCTCGTGTGGCACCTCTCTTACATGTTACTCTCGCAGTAACAAATAACTCCCTCTGCCTAAAGAGGTCTCGTCTGCCCCCAGATAGGCTCCATATCGTTCGTGGGCAAGTTCGAGACGGAGGCAGGCTGGTTGAAGAACTTGGCCACCATCAACCGCGTGAGTGACGTCAGCGTGAGCCGGCCCGACCCCATGCGCACCTGCTTCCACTTCACACTCAGGATAAAGGACTTCCAGGTAACTTAATACTATTAGAGGGTTTGCGCATCAGGCATTTCAGTTTCCCATGCAAATTTCCAAGTTCATATTTTTACAAACCAATAAGCTAACTTTAATGATGCATGCTAAAGTAAAATACAGAGATCTAAATAGTTTGTAGTAAACATTAAAAAAACATTTGTTTGGGCATACAATACATAATAATACAAGTATAGAAGATTCACACCACAAAGTAATTTAAATAAATTCCGACTCTTGTTAAGACACAATAAAGTGCAATTCAGGACGCACACCGCTCCCATACCTACAGTTAAATTCACCTAGAAGTTGCCTCTCTTTCTATCGCGTTCTATCGCGTAGCTCTTATCTCTTCTAAGGACTGCAGAGTGTTCGCCGGAGTCCGTTCGGTCGGCTACTTGTAGCTTCAGACCTAAAGCGCAGAGTGCGCCAGGCCTGGTCTGGGTGAGTTATTACGATATAAAGACCACTATGGAAAGTTTGAAATCGCAATAACTATTTATAGACACCCAAGGGAAGAGATGGGGTAGTATTTTATTAATGAGCTGCTGTACCACACGGCTTAATTGATTTTGAACTTTACATCTAGAGAATAAGTATCAATATTGATTGGAGAAATTTGACAGTTATGGGTAGGTTGACCTGCAGGCTTACTTTACTCTTGAATCTAATCTCAATATCGACTGAACCAATCAAAAACATTAAGGCGAAGGATACTGAGTAAACACTGACTTGAGTGACGTGAGACATGTTTCCTGGCTAAAATATAGAATGTGAAGCTTCGAAAATAATATACGCTTTTAACCATATCCTGAAGCTCTGCCGGTAGGTTTGAAATATTTGCTGTTAGCTTTATAGCATTCAGAACTAATTTGAAATGCTAAGCTCTGTATTTATCTTGCACACATTTTTTATCAGTTTGACAAACCTGTTTAAAACGAAACTCGGTATAGATATTTCTATAGTTTGTACCTTTTTCCTGTAAGTCCATTTGTTACGAACAGTAATAAAAAAATAGGATAGAAAAAAAAATATTTTTTCCGACTAAGTTTTCAGATGTTTAGTTAAGGGGATCCTGCACGAAATTGTGAAAATTTACGAATTTTTAAGTTACTTGTACTATGCGCTGAATTAGTTAATTACAATAAAAGAACTTACGTAAGTTAGCCTGATCATTGCACAAGGTCGTGGCCTTGTTGAAATTTGAAAAAAATTCTTTAAACATTAGCAAACAATACATAAATCGAATGACTCCTGAAAACATTTATTTCGACAACTTTCTTAATTTTACGCATGAAACAATAATTCTTACATGAGATAATTTTTATTGATATTTCGCAGGTCGCCCCCATCTTAAAAAAGTAAATTTTAATTTCTTATACAAGCGCGTGTTGGTTTTGTACATTTCGCAGAATAAAAACATTGATCTAATCATAGACAAATAAGATAATAAAGACTGACAATCTCCATACAAAAGAGCGTAGCGCGGAAATAAGTCAAAAATGTACGAGATTCGTACACTTCCGCTTGACGGCGCCACCACCACTACATACAGGTACTAAAAAAGTCCGCTTGAGACAGAGCGCTTGCTTTGGTTGCTTTCAGTTTTTTTATTCACGTATAGATGGCGTTAATGTAAGTAAGTATTTTAGGCATCTTTGTGAGTCCACACGAGTTTAAATGTGAGTACTTTACATTAATATAATACTTAAACTAGGTACAAATAAAAAAAAACAAGTTTTAGTTGTTTGTAAAATATAGTTCGTAAAGAAACGAAAACATTTTTGATTTACAGAGCGCCATCTAACGTAAATTTGTAGTATTACTAAGTTCGTTTGACGAAGTGACAAATACCTGCTGCAAGAGGATTACTTAATTTTACACATTATTTCAATTTGAATCTACCGGAGACATCTATCGAAACATTTTACAACTATATTAAAAGTTACGCTCGTTTGTATGGAGAATGGCAGTCCTTATTATATATCGTCCTTGATCTAATCAAATTACTAGGTCTGAAACTTCAAATCAGAATAGTTATTATCTCAAATATCAATATGATTGATGTTGCTTTGAAGTTCATTAAGAGACTTATTTCAGGTTTTGCGATCGCGCGGCACCCTCTTAAATAGAATGCGATATTGCTGTACTGTGCGGTGCTCGGCCCGTCGGCCGGCCTTACCCTTTACCTTCATTACGTATTATAAAGTAAAGTCGACGTTTTCCTGTGTCTGTGGCACCGCACTATTCTTCTAAACCACGCAATTGATTTTTATGCGGTTCTTACTAAAAGATAGAGCGTTAACTGAGGATGGTTTTTGTTTATATTCTGTAGATATATTTTTTTAAATGGCTGAACTATGACGGTTTTTCTAAGTTAGCGTGGACAAAGGCGCGGGTGGGCCGCTAGTAATATATAAATAAATACACAGATAGGCTACGACGAGTACCGCGTGAAGGCGATGGGTGTTTCGGGCTCCGGGCGGCTGGCGGCGGCGTACGCGCGAGCCTCGGTGCATGTAGCCCTAACGGTGGGGCTCGCGCGATGGGAGCCCTACGCGCAGCTGGACGACCTGCGCGTGCAGCATATGGAGTGAGTGCCATCACACAACACATACACATGCAAACAAGCGGGGAATTTACCGGTCGACCACTTAAAGCGGTAGTCACTTTGTTATTCTATCTCCTTTTGATAACTATGAAGTCCTGCATCTGCAACCCCTTTGCTTCACCCTTATCGTATACTTTTATTATTAAAATTTTTGCATTCACAATGCTATATGGATATACGATAAAATGTTTACTAGAAAAAAAACAGCCAGTCTCAGGAAAGCTCGAATGGGATTCGAACCCATGACCTTTGGATTGCCGGTCCACTGCTCTAACCTAGCGTAAATCACAAACTACTAGAAAAAATTCAACGAGTCTTCTGGGTTCTCGGTAGCTTAGCGGTTAGAGCAGTGGACCGGCAATCCAAAGGTCATGGGTTCGAATCCCATTCGAGCTTTCCTGAGACTGGCTGTTTTTTTCTAGTAAATATTTTATCCTTATCGTATACTGTCTATGCCGACCGCTTTTTTGTTCTTCTGTTGCTGGACCGCCACCACAATCTCGTGCAGAGATCTCGTAACCTTTGCAATGCTCATGGTTGGGTCCAACGCGTACGGTCGGGGTCACCGTCGCTGTACCACTTTGCAGCGATTTTCGTATGAAGCGCACCGACCGCCCGGGTACGTGCCCGTACCAAATAGACAACGCGGTGTGCAAGAGATTTTGACCTTTAGACTGGTAAAGCAACGGAGTCCGCCATTGTACGTACAGTAGCGCGTGGATCGTGAGCAAGGGAATATCGCGCAAAGTGATCGACCGAGAAGTTCATCGATTGTACACACGGCGTAAGATCAACCTACCCAAGCCTGTCAAATTTCTACAATCAATTTTGAACTTTACTGTTTGCTTCTAAGGATCAATATACATTGGAGAAAGGTCATTGGGCATATTTGACCCAGATCACAAAAGGTTGCATACAAAAACCAAATAATGTATTAAATAAAAGAACTAAATCTCACTTTTCATTCCATATATATATTTTGTTTAAAATCCCCGGGAGAAAAAGTATATTGATCAATAAATGTGTTTTCTTACCGATAATGAAAGACGAAAGTATTAGTTCTAGTTTGATATGCCATCCTGAGATAAGCTAATTAATAAGCCCTCACCGCAGGATTGCATATCAAAATATTCCCGCGGTATTCCGTGGGAATAGATGATGATGATTTTTAGATGAACTTACAAATGATTTTGATCGAGCAGAATAAATTATTAATAAAACGCTGAAATATATAAAAAAAAAAAAAACATTAAAGAATAAATTATGTTTTTGTAGGAATTTTTATTTTTATTTCCCTTTTAATTGTTTAGTTACACTGAAGTATGATTAAAGCCCAAAATTATCCAAAAGTATCATAAAAATCGAAATGTAGTAGTTGTTTTTTTTTATATATTTGTCCTCAATTCTCCCACGGTTTGCAAGCATGCGACCTATATTATTGTGTTGCAGCGACAATTAATTGCATAGTCTTCCCTATTTTATTTGTATACGCCGTGCTTCGATCAACAATACCAACTAGATACGCGTCACGTACGAAATCAATGCTAAATTCTGTCCACGTGAATAAATACTTTTTCAAAGCAATAAATTACCCCTGTCACTTAAACAAGAAAAGACGCCAATAACATTTAGTGGTGAAATCAACCTTAAGAGGCAACAAATAAAGTACTTTTTCCTGTTATGCCTTGCGAGAAAATAAGAGCTCACTTCTCAAGTGCGCTCTTATTTACCGAGACACATTTTTAACGCCGACCAGGGGCCCAAGTCTGCTAATTTACGAATGGCATAATTGAATCGCAATTGGATCGCATTGTAATTGTGTGACACATTTGGTATTCTCTTGATGATGATTATCTAGTTGTATTGTTGATCGAAGACGCCGTGGATCAAATGTCCGAACAAATTGCCCAATGACCTTTTACAGTTTAAGGTAGGTTGATCTGACGCCGTGTGTACAGTCACGAGCAAAAATATGTAAACAATTGTAACTCTTAATACAATGGAATAAGAGTCAAAATGTATACATATTGGTGCTCGTGACTGTACATACACTCACGACCTTTGGCCTATAGGGTAAGTCGGAGACTAGGCAATGAGGACCGGCAGAAGCAGTCCACTGCCCCACTGCCATAGTCCACGTTTCACCAAATTACAACTGCACATGTGTTCAGCGTGGTGAGCCCATCGCCGCTCTATGCCTTTGGATGTGCTTTCTTTAGTCCGTTAGTCGCCTTTACGACAACCAAGGGAAGAGATGTTAGTAGTATTCTTTAGTTAACTGCTATACCACACGGCTCTAGCTGTTTTTTTAATTTATCTAAAATTTTGTCATGCGATCAGTCATTTGACTTTAACCCTTTAACTGGTAATCCCAATATAGATGGAACCATAATTTAAATCTTATTACATTACATTCTTAGTTGTAATACGATGGAAAATCAATAAAAAATATTGTATGCAGTACCAGTTGAAGGGTTAGATAATCTGAAGCACTTTGAAGTGGACCTATCCCCTTTAGGACTTTTTCCCATCTAGCTCTGTTAAACACGTTGACTGCCACAAAACCAGACACAACTAAAATTTTATTGTTTGTCGTTCACCGGTGCCCCCATGGCGCACCCCTCAAACCCCAAGCGGTCGCATGAGACCGCACCTACAAAAACACACTTGACTTTGTACCGTGTTTTCATAGATTTACAGAGTACTTTAGTATGAACAAGTTTGGTTATTTCGGTTCTGTGGTTCATCTTATGTATTGTTATCGCAAAATATCGCATAGTCTATGCTCGATTCTGTCAATTTTGAATTTGACTTTATAGTGTCAAAAAACTGTCAAAAAAATCCAAGACCTCAGTCTGGTCAGTCTTAAAAATGAAACAACTCCCCAGCTCAATGGACCTCCACATAACGGGGCTGGGTCCTCTAAGCGGCCTCACCCCACTAGTGGGCGCGTGGGCGCGCGGCGCGGCGGCCGCCCACGCTGCGCCGGCCACCGCGCGTGCGTTGGCCCATGATCTGCGCGGCGCGCTGGTCGAGCTGCATCTGTGGGATCTGCTGCATGGGAAACAGTGACTGTAGGTTACGGTCACCGGGATGAATATTTTTTTTTAATGTAAACTGTTTTTTTTTGTGTTATTATTGTTCACATAACAGCACTTGCTAGATATATATACACCGAGATTTGTCATTGGTTTTGGAGCTGAAACCCTGTTCATGTTTATCATCAGTAGAAGCTATTTAGCTTGTAAAACTAGAAGTATGAGCATAAAAAAAATCATTAAAAAAATATCAATATAAAATGAAAGAACCTTTAGTACCGGACGATCTTATCAAAGTCAATGACCGAGGCGCTTCAAACGCTCCCCTTACCCCCCGCCCCGCCGCGCCGGCGCAGGCGGCCGGCCGGGAAAGTTCATAGGGGTCACGGTGTACTACTACTAGTACACTACATAAGGAGAACGTTACTACGGGTTTTTGACAAAAAGTCATTTTTACAACTTTTTTTTCTTTGCTCGTAAAGCGATTATTATTTCATAAATATGTACAACACTTTTTTTGTATTATAACGTTTTTGGCTCCAAAACCAATGAAAAATCTCGATATTGGCAAAATTCAAAGATATCGTTGAATTAACTGCTACATCATATCAGGTGGGCATCGCACCCACACTTAGTTATGATCACAATATCTAATATCTTAAAATATCTGAGTGAAGTATTTTCGCAAATATTTTTACAAATAAGTAAGATTTAAAATATTCAAGTAATCTTAACTAAATGTTGAAAATGTTTGTGAATATGTTTCATTTAAATTAGATAGGATGTCAAATTCAAAGCGGTTTGATGCGACAATATTTTTATAAGCAAAAAGCGTTGAAGAATTTTGACAGGTCTATCTAAACATTACCTTGGGTCGAGTCCCACCTGAGATAGTCTTTTTTCAACGTTTCTGTGAAAAATAACCTTTTTTAGAGTTCAAAATCGATTGCAGTATTTTTGCGTTTTGAGGTAGCCTGACTTTTTGTTGTTCCTACATCTGTTTATTATTTGTGAAACTGACATTGTTCAAAATTAGCAATAACTTATGCAGCTTAAACTTTAAGACAGTTACCTGCTAACGCTATCGTGGTAGTAAGCTGTTAGGAGATGTACATTATTTGCTACTTGGTCTCAGACCCCAGCGGCAAGAGAGGTGATGTACTTGGGGTTTTAGTGGGTATACCCAACTCTCGGATCCCTGTCGGACCTGGACAGGGATCCGTGGGGGAGAACCCCACAATACCACTCGTGCCTCCCCGGGCGCGGTGGTAATGAATTATTATGAGTTTTGCCAAGTAAAAAAAGAGCTTGGTACAGTCAGCATCAAAAGTAGCTTAGCATATGAAATGATTGTTACGGTTGAACTGACCAGAATTGTCTGACATAGCTGTTGAGTCAAAAGTACATGACCGTCACTTAGGTAATTACAGAGAAGTTATAATTATGAACACAAAAAATGTCATATAATTCTGAAATGTTAAATGATGAGTATGTAAAGACACATGACTATTACTAGTACGCAGGTATTGACTGTAATCTGTTTGTGTACCAATTGAAATAAATAAATAAATAAGCTGACACCATAATTTGAACCTTATTCAGTTGTAATAGGATGGAAAATCAATAAAAAAATATTTAATGCTGTACCAGTTACAAGGGTTAATAAGCAAAAACAAGGCACATGAAATAACTTTGCACACTACAAAGAGTATGTAGTTGAGTAAGATTTTTTTTATTCATACTACTGAAAGGGCATGCCGTATCTTTCTCTATTATTTATATCTATGTTGTACAGTCAGCATCAAAAGTAACTAAACAAAACTACTATTGCCATTAGCACTGCTGTTGCAATGCTAATGGCAAGCATGAGACTGTTATGTACCCAAAGTCAAACTATTAATATAGTTTTGTGGGGCTATGTTTGTAAACTTGTACATTTTTAAAGTTTAATAAAGAAATTTCATTCATTTCAAAACAAGGTGGCAAAAGTAATAGTCACGTGTAAGTGTATTTACATACTCATCATTTAACATTTCAGAATTAAATGACATTTTTTGTGTTCATAATTATAACTTCTCTGTAATTACCTATAATGACGGTCATGTTTCACTTTTGACTCAACAGCTATGTCAGACAATTCTGGTCATTTCAACCGTAACAATCTTCGATCAACAATACAACTAGATGTCAGGTCGGTGCTAAAAATATGTCTCGGAAAATAAGAGCGCACTTGAGAAGTGAGTCTCACTCTTATTTTCTCGCAAGGCATTACAGGAAAAAGTACTTTATTTGTTGCCTCTTAAGGTTGATTTCACCGCTAAATGTTATTGACGTCATTTCTTTTTTTAAGTGACAGGAGTAATTTATTGCTTTGAAAAAGTATTTATTCATGGGGACAGAATTTAGCTTTGATTTTGTACGTGACGCGTTATCTACTTGGTATTGTTGATCGAAGGAAACAATCATTTGAAAATTTCAAATGCTAAGCTACTTTTGATGCTGACTGTACATTATTATTTTTTAACTACACTAAATGAGAACACTTTTTAACTGTAGCTGATGCTGGTGGATACACCTTAACAGAAGTATGTAGGTTTTAAATTGTTTGTTCCTGTCAATACCGTCCTGAGTGTTCGTAAAATAGTTTTACTACTTAGACAATATTTTCATTTTGTTCTGCCGGTCTTTTCACAGAGCTTTCGTACGTAGTCGAATGGAATATCAGTTGTTAATTTTGTTTTTTGTTCGCGTTTGCTGTTGTTTTTTTGTTTGTGTAAGTAACATTATGACGTTTTACTGGTCATACGCATTTGCGAATATGTTTACTGCCGCAAATAGGTTTGTGTAAATTGTATGGCGTAAAATATGTGCAAATTTCTGTCCTTGGATGTAACTGCAAATTTTCTATGGTCGGCATTTTTTTTACTACAATAGTATAATGTTAGAGGGTGAGGATGCCGATAATGAGATACTATTTTTATTTTTTGCCATAAAAAAATAAGTATTGTAATTAGAACTTTCGAAATCACAGTTGTGTATAGGGAATTTTTTGTAGTTTTACAAAACATACATAAACATACCATGTGTTCATGGGTTCAATAAAATAAATAAGGACAGAAATTGCGACTTGGGTAAAAGGTCTCTTAATTTGAGGTACTAGGGGTTCCTATTGTGAGATAGTATCTCAAATTAGGTTCTATGAGGTTTACAAAATTATGGCAGATAGGCAATAAACAAAACAAGCAAGTGATAATTAGACTTTTATTCATTGTGGTCCCAGGTTTTGCTTTTGATTGGAGGCATCTAAAACAAAAAATTTAAATTTATTCACGTGTCACCTAAACCCTAATATGAGATATCTCATGTTAGGAACCCCAACATGTCTCATATTAGGAAAAAACCGAAATTGAACAAAATTAGCACCTAGTTTTGTTTTTGAAGAAGAAAACACTAATAATAGTACCTTTTTCGTAAAATTGAGTATAATACTGACTGACGCAATGGCGTTAAACACATAATATGTAGCATAATAATAACATTCTTACATACCTCGTAAAGATTAGATGGAAAAATTATTTTTTTGTCTTTTGGTAAAATCACCATTTGCACGTACTTGCATCGCTAGCTGAGCGGGGCTACAAGTGTGCAAGGGGAGGTGTTCGTTAACGTTTCGCGCGATACTAACGCCATGTGGCCAAGTTGGCCAATACCTTGCTATCTCAAATTTGGCGCCTATCTCATTATAGGCATCCTCACTCTAAGTAACCTTCTTTTGGCCTGACGGTAAATATCGGTATGGCCGAAGATCGGCAAAACCAGTCTTATATATTACCAACCAAACCTAGTTAAATAGCATATACACCCGCCGGGATTTAGGACCACTGGATCTGAGAGCGGTGGTCAAACCACTTGGCAACATAGGTGTTAATTTTTTTGTTGTAAGTATATTTTTTTAATTATTTGCTATAATATTTTGTATAAAATGTATTTTTCCGTCTTGCGTGTGAAATGTAACTATTAATATTTTGATATTATTTCTAACATTAGTATTATTATCGAAAGTGCCTTGTAATGTATATGTGAAGTAATTTAAAGCAATAATTAACTATTTAATATCGTAATCGTAAACTTAATTTATTGAAATCACTAAGTATACCGTTACATATTAAATGAATTTTTGATGTATATTTTGATATTTTAAATCATTAGCTTTTATATTCTCAATTGCGTGACTTTTTATTAATTGTATATTTATTATACAAGTCCATGCATAGTATCGAATTGTATTTGCAGTTTAGTATGGAACAGCTTTTTCCCAATTTTAAGAGTACATTTTTAAGGTTGCTTCACACATATCAGTGAAGCTACAGTTCCGGCACAGTACCGTCAGTGTTTTTCATTCATTATGAACATTCTCTATGAACGCATCCCCACCTCAGTGATAATGCTCTTAGTGTCAGTACCGCCACCGGCAAATCACGGACGTATTCGTTTTGACAAAATTCATAGAGAATGTAGTAAAGAATATTTTTCACTGTGCCGGAACTGTGAGTTCACTGATATGTGTGAATCAAGCTTCAAGAATAGAGATTTTTAGAGTTGTGCGTTGCACTTTATAGGATGGTTCAGTTGCGGGATAATATAACTATTAACAAACAACCGGATAATGATAATAATGATGATTATTGGTGTACATTATGCGTATAATATACATATGGCGGCTTCGTTAAGGGTCTTTTTACACCCCGTATATTTTATATGTGATAGGGTAGGTACCTACTATGAACGCGGTCCGAAATCGAATCAACTCGAGGAAACTAAAATATGAGCAACTAAATTTGTTCACTGTATGACACTGGCCATTATTTTTATTCCAAAACGTAGAAGAGCTTTCATCTAACTTGATGGTAAGTGACGATAAGGCCGAAGGTGGAAGCGCGGTTCACCTGGAATCCTCAACCACTGAGGAACTGGCTAACTTATCTCTAAACTGTCAAAGCACGACATTGCTATTAACATTGTTGTTACGGTTCCAGACAGTATATTTCGTGATTTTCAACGTTAGTGTCTATAAAGGCAGACTAATATGATATTACATATATTTTACGCAACGCAGTCATTTCCAGCTGTAAATCTCTATTTTCGTGTATTGTAGCTATAGTCTGACCGCTACCGCTGTACCGCGCCTTGGGTATGCGAGCGGCGAGGCGGGGGAGCGAAACAGTTGCTCCTTTTTGTCATTCTGCCGGCATCACTCACGGCGGCAACTAGTGTGACAGACGCACATGAGATAAAATATCTAAAAATGGCTCGTGCATTATCACGAGATAATCAAGACTGTCATTTTTAAAGTGGCCGAATATTTTAAGAAAAGAAAAGCAAACAAAGAAAGTTTATATTATATATTTCCAAGAATTAAAGATTTATTTCATTTATATTGGTTCTTTAATTGTACTTATCTAAAAATCATACTGGACAAAAACGGATTGGATGTAATTATACTCGTAAATATAAAGCTTCAATAAACTGTGCTTCGATATCGTAAGATCTGTCTGACACTACGAATCTCATGTGAGTTCATGCTCTTTACTTCCCACTCCCCCCACCACCCGCACATACCTAAGGCGCGGTACAGCGGTTGCGGTCAGGCTATAATAAAATAGTAGGTAGGTACCTACTGTGACCGAAAAATAATGCAACATGAATAAACGCTAATGTGTGTATTAAAAGTAAAATAAATGTAAGTATGAGACGTAAAACTTTCTGTTTGTACAGTTTTTATCTATAGAACTCTTTATTTCTTGTTATGACTTAGTAACGTGAACATATATCTAAACGGAATTGACGCAAAAACCATTTGCATAAATATTTTTTTGCGGTACAATTACCGTTAAACGATTTTGTACAATATTGTGTACATAAACAACATCTTGTTCAACCCGTATCAGGCCAGCGTGGTGGGTTATGGCCCATGTGCTGTTGTCCACGTAGAAAGGCCAGAGGCCAGCAGTGGGACGTTTTTCGGGCTGATGATGATGATGTTTGTTGTACAAAGTAATCCATTATTTTTATAATATTGTATTAGATTCATTAAAGTAATCATTACCGGAAAATGTTTTGGTTGACATCAAGTTGTTCTTCTAATAGGTATCGGATGCTCATACGTAACAACATTTAATTAAATCCGCTAATAATTAATCTAAGGTAGTGGTATACCGACTCTGTAGTCTAAATAGTTTTACACACTAACATGTTCCTCTTAATCGTAATTCCGGTTGTGAGAGCTCCTTACACTTGAGACTGTTGTAAATTGTATTTTATATTGTAACTATATGCTATATACAATTCGTTAAATAAAATGTTTGTCATAATTTGTTCCTTTTATTTTCATATAATAATCGCGCCTGATTCCCGTAGAAGTAGTCAGAGTACATTTAGTTTTATTTACCTACTAGCGGCCACTCGCGGTTTTACCCGCGTGGTTCCCGTTCCCGTGGGAATATCGGGTAAGAAGTATCCTACTTGTTAATTCAGGTTATAAACTATCTGTATGCCGAATTTCATCCAAAGCTATTTAGTAGTTTTTACGTGAAAGAGTAACAAACATCCATCCATACTTACAAACTTTCGCGTTTATAATATTAGTAGGATTTGTGAAATAAAAGCATGAATCTGGCTCAAAGTACCAAAACCAGACGTACATGCACACGTATCCAAAACTGTCAAATTTATCCAGTCGATATCGATCCTTATTCCCTAGCGACAAAGTTCAAAATGTATTTAAGAAATTTGACGTTTTTTGGATGGTGGAAGGTCAAAGTGCTGTCTTGTCTGTACGTAAACCGTAAGTACATTTCATGCGGTAATGAATGGATATTAGACGTTCTTGCTTCTGTTAATTTTTATAAATTTTTAATGATGGAAATAAATTCTTTTAAAATAATTATACGAGCTCGCTAGTACACTAAATAAAAACCAAGTCGATTCTCATTCTATTAGTTCCCTAAAGCATGCTTACAGCAAAATCATCACAGACATACTTCTATTATATGTCTGTGAAAATCATAGATTTAATTTTAAAAACTGCTGCACTAACTATGTATAGTACGATAAATTGTCATTTTGTGTCAGATTGACGTACAGAAGAATGGACTTCACTCTTCTGTGAGATTTTGTTAGACATATTTTAGTATTATTTTTATAACAAACTATGAAATTGTACATACACGTTCATTAGCTGATTAGATTTGTAGTTATAATATGAGGTAAGGATAATTGCGTAGGTACTAATAATTTTTCTAAAACTACAATGTATGTAACATCCCTCGCATTTAGGAACGAAGTGAGACTTGTATGCTGCGAAAAATGCATGAGACTGCATATTTGGGGATCTGGAGCAATCTGGGAGTTATATGGGGCTCTTCAAAAGGCATACCCACTACAAACCGCTATACAATTTCAAATATTGCGGTGGTTGCTCGGAACCACGAATAACAGGCACCAAGTAAAGTGAGACCACCCTCGAGCTTGCACCACGAGACGCCCCTATTGCGACGACGGAGACGCCAACGAGTGTAATTGTTTCACACTGATATACCGTGAAAAGGTAGTATTATGCCGGGCGAGTCGAGCTTATCCGTGCTGGAACCGCAGCGTGACTCTAACTCTACCACTCGGACAGTGTCACTAATTTATAGCACATAATATAATTTTTTTCCCACATCCACCCACTAATTCAGGACATCTTTTAGCTATATGTGGTCAAACTGCAAGGCCTTTACAATACAAGTAGGTACCTACCTATTGTATTGAGATGCTAAATACGTACATTTAACGTTTTACCAATATTTTTTTCCAGATAAACAGTTACCCATCGTCGTGTCATTATCGAGACATTCTGTTAATCACGAACCATGGGTTTGGTGCAGTCTGTATTTTGTTCTATGACATTTTGTATCGAAAGGTAATTCAACCTTATATCATAAGTACATACATATATATAAATATAAGACCCTATTGTACCCAATTGATTAAGAAATACAATGCGTATTATTACTTAGTCAGTGTAACCACTTGTAGTAACATTAATGTTAACGAAATAAAGGCTAATTTCACGACATGTTACTACATCTTAACCGTTTCTGTGGTCAAGTGGCTGAGCCACCGCATTCTCGGGCCCATAGGTCCCGGGATCATACGATTCAAGTGCTTAAAACGGATGTTTCAGATAGGATATCAAAATCACAGAAATCGGCAATAAGGCTACGGAAGTGTTTTTATTCAACTCTACAATCTTTTGCATACTTACTTAGATATTTTTACAAGAGAGCCGACGTTAGCCTTAATTGTTTTTATTTTTCAGAGTACTAACATGGACTTGTTGTGCTTTCGTCCTGATGCTGCTAATGTTCACAATTATCGTTCTAATGGTTTACGGTATATCGGTGGGCTATCACTACGCGCAGAAGGAGTTAGCTTCCTTTGCAAGTACGTTCCACAAATTACTTTTGACCTATGTCATCACTACTATTATAAATCAGTACAGATACCACATTCTGACTTCAACTACTGTTAGGCAAAGGCCTATGTCGGCGTGGGAGTGGCGTACGACAGCATATGGCGCACGCGGCGCACATCCAGCTCGAAGGACCATTTGTTGGGTCGATACCTAACTCATAACGAGCGAGGTCCGTTATTGTCTAATTTTATTTAAGTTGTAATTATGTCATCGCTACAACGCATGGTGGTTATAGCCCTATGTCCCCATATGTGCAGTTTTCCATTTTTGGAGGCCTGTGCCCAGCAGTAGTACGTTTTTATTTTAGGCTAATGGATGATGACTATTTTGCTCTATTTATTTTTTGTATCCTGTACTACTGTCTGCCGTATTTTCTGTAGGTACCTACATCAATTGTGTGTTTGTTAACAAATGTGTTCTCTCCTTTTTCTTTCTTTCACTTGTCGTTTGTGCGCAGTGCAATCGCGGTCCACGACGGAGCCGACGTTCATCCTGCGCTCCGGACCGGAGTCCCATCCGGTCGTGCGACTGGTCGCCGTCAACAGGTCCGAAGTGGAGCACGCGCCGCACCCCCTACTTGGTAGGTACAATGGCGGACTCCGTCGCTTTACCAGTCTAAAGGTCAAAATCCCTTGTACACCGCGTCGTCTATTTGGTACGGGCATGTACCCGGGCGGTCGGTGCGCTTCATACGAAAAACGCTGCAAAGTGGTAAAGCCCGACCGTACACGATGCTGTTTTTATGTACTTTATTATTACCTATACTATACAATAGTATAATCTATGATGTGACAGACAGCTACACAGATATACAAACGTTAAACCTTAATCAAGTTAAACCAAAATGAACTCGGGTAAAACACTTTACTCTAGCTATTTACTATGTCTCATAGTAGAAAATGTGAACTTAAGATACTTCGCTCCTTTTCACAACACAGGGCGAGACAAGCTGACAATTCGGTGCTCGTAACAGAAAAAAAATCAATTCAATTTTTTCCTTTTTACAGCCTAATTACAACTTCTAGTAGGTATTCTACTTTTTACTTATTTTTTCTTACTACTTAATTACGTTTCCAGAGGTATACGAAACGAAAAAACCTGGAGAGAACATCTACATGGAGGCTACGGAAACGCCGATTGTCGTCTTGGAAACTGAGAGGTGCGGCATTTGCTTACAATTAATCGATTTGCTTTCATTATCTTGGCTGCGATAAATCAGAAATTATCTATGATGGTTAATCTTTTTCGAATCATAACTAAGTATAATTTCTTGACGTTCGTCTTCTGGACAGGTTAGATGCCAACCTAAGGTTTTTCTTTTTTTAACGTTTCACTGTACTCTTCCTCCTCAGACCGCCTAGAGAGCCAGAACTGCTGCCCCACGAGAGAGAGCTGGCGCGACGGCTAATCGGACGCTTTCGTCGCTCAAGGAACAACACATCCACAAGCATACCGTTCCTACGACCTCTGAACAGTACGGAACTATTGCCGGTACTCCAAGTCTCGTGACCGTTACGCCGCGATGCTTTTATAACATTTTACAGCTGTTCGAAATTTGCATAATATTCATGAAAGTCTCCTCATTATTCCTGGGCCTGAGTTTCTAGTGTGAGGTTGTTTCGCCATGTTAGGGATCATTAGATTTTTTAAATGTCAAATTTGTAATTCTACAGTTAGGTGACGCGACTGAGGAGCCGCTCGAATATGCCATACTTTAACGATAATGCTGAATAAAACTTGCACTAGGCACTCGGCTCCATAAATCCAACATTCGATCGTTGATTGTTTTTGTTTTACAGAGGGCGCTGTTACTACTGTAGTAACTTTCGGCCTTACATAAAAACATTATGGCATTATTTAAGTACAAAACATTTTTTGATCTACGTCAGACAAACGACATTTTGAGTTTGAGCTAACGAGACAAAACAATGTTTAACTAAATAATACTTAGTGTTTATAAGTAAGGCCCAAACATTAAGATTTTTGACAGCTAACCATGATCGAAACTTTGATTAACCAAGGTAGTTCCGAGAGGACTTTATAATTGTTACTAAAATAAAAAGATCGTTATCATGATTAATGTGTTTAATTTGTAATTCAGTCCACAGAGGTTTTTAAGCAACTGATGTTGTTAAGTTAGCAGTGTTAGTGACGTTTGCTGTTAGATTTTGGTATGCTGTGTCTTGAAACGTGAAATTGTTGGACTGTAGCATTTTATTGAGGGTGTTGTTGTTGGTGGCTGCAGGGGCGTCTGCCTCGCGCCTCGCCAGCCGGTGAGCTATTCCTCTTTTCACCACTTTGTCGACAGAGCGCATCACGTTACTCTGCTCGGGCTCGGATCGAAGTGCTCCCGCCGCCTCCGCAGCTTTTCCTATAATTGGTGACAGACAATGTTAAGCTCAAAGGTGCAGGCGTAGACGAGCCTCTTCTACGCTGGCTCCTAACTCTAAACAGACGAGGGATGGTCCTATGCGTACAAAAGTACCGGGAAAATTACCTAAATCACTTTGGTAGTATCTTACCTACATAGGTACATTTAAACGCGGACCTTAACCTTGACAAACGCTAACTTTAATAGCATTATTAGACAAATACTAATAAGTAGACAGGGAGCGTTTGACACTTTTCTAGAAGGGTAGATCATCTCGCCACCTTTTTTTGGTCGACCTCGGCAGCGTCGCACATGATTTACGAGACCCTATAATCGGACGCCTATCTTTTTTCTTCATTATTTGATAGAGTTTTGTTTCACAAATGCACTAGTAAAACTCCCACGTGCCGATTCTATTTAGTTTTCGAGAATATTTTTTTTGAAAATTGGCTATTTTTATGTCCTTCCGGAAAATTTAACCCCTCACGTGATGACGTCAGCGCGCGCGCAAGTCCTTCTGTGATTTGGGTATGACGCGGCGTAATTTGATACAGGTACTTGAGTAGTGTTAAGTGGTTTTTGTGGCCTTCCTTTTTTAAACACCACACATATTGTATATCGTTGGATTCCTAGAAAAATTATCTTCAATATTATGGCGGTTTCATTAAAAAATATTAAACAAAAGAATCGTTACAATAAAACCGTACGCGTGAAATGAACTGATGATACACACATAAAGATCTCTTAAATCAGCTATATCCGTAAGCATTTTGAGTTTTTCAAAATGCACCAATGTTAAATTATCTTAATTTTCTGGTTTTGCTTCAAAAAATTTTTTCCGCCGTTGTCTATGGAATCCGGATCCAATTTTTGGTTCGAGGCGTAGCATATGATCCCTACTATAAAAAAAAACTGCGTCCGTATCTAGTAGACGACGAAGATAATAACGGTTTTAATTTTTTTGTCAGGGTTGTCAACTTTTTTCCGGTCTTTAAAACTAATTTGTAATATTTATTCGCACGTATGTCGAAGTTAAGCCGGTATGTGGCGTGGCCTCACTCATTGTAATAATAATTAATATTAATACTTATATAAATCAGGGTGACTTGATTTTAACACCCCTTTTTAAATCAAGACCCCGCGTTGATATGCGATATTATTTCGGGGATTCAGGGGGGGAGGAAGGATAGAGTTAGCGTATCACCGGTCGGTTTCCTTGCTCGTCAGTTTCACTGATTCGCCAGTTTATTCAGACTGTTTCGCTAGTTAGGCTTTTCCTGATACTTCAATTTCCTAGTTCACCAGTTTTGTTAGGATGTCAGTTTCGTAAAATTGCCAGTTTTCAATCCGCTTTTCGTTATTTTGTCAGCTTCGTTAATCAACCGGTTTACCAATTGGTTAGTTACGCTAAGTAGACAATTTTGCCAGTTTGCTGTTTTCATAATCCTTCGTTCACAAGTTTTGCTAGGCTATCAGTTTTGTAATCATGACCGCAGACTATTTTCCTGAATCAAAAAAGGAAAAATACAAAATAGGAAATGTACGACCTGCCCGGTAAGCAAATAATGTAAAATTTGACATTTTTCTGTAAAAATACAACGCAAAAGAACTTATAAAGTCTTTTGTTTGATGTTTTGAGTCTATCTCCTGAAAAACACTTGCTCCCCGTATCATTGATATGCGAAATCTACTCTCAACCCCCTTGTTAACCCCTTTAAGTGATAAAAACAAACGCTAAAATTAGTTTTCTGTACTTATGTAAGTAATCGGGAAATAACTTTATATGTTCTGTCATATGTATTTACATAAATATATTACATGACACGATGGATTAGCAAAACTGACAACCTTAACTGTCTGACGAACAAGGAAACTCGCGAACAAGAAAGTAACGGGTTAATAATATGACAGAGTAGCAAAACTGACAACTAGTCGCGTAGCCGGACAAAAATTACTTACGATAATTCTAAAACTTTTCGTTTTTGCTGAGTGGATAGAGTATGTGGATTGTGAGCTATTTTTAAAAAGTTAGAAGTTTTATGACTGTGCTTTAGGTATGGTTTAGGTATTTCATAATATTTCGTGTAACGTGATGTATATAATATTAAAGTTTGATATGTTGAGTGTTTCATAATAAGAACTATCTTATCTTTGTGTTGTAAAAAGTTTAGAAACATAATATATGTGGAACTATGAAAATCACAAAATCACTCTTTTTGTCTTTGAATAAAATTTTAAAATTTATGAAATAATATTTAAGACTTTCAGTGGTTAGTGGTACACATGTTGAACAAAGTTTAGAAAGTTAAGTGGTGTGCTTCTTTGATCATTTCATTTTTCCTTCGTAGCACACGCAATAAAAAATTAAAATTGACAGAATCGCTCATACATGTCCTTTGTAATACTACTTTATACCACATAAAAAATTAGAAACATACATACAGTGCATTTTGTTTAAATCACGAATAAAATATTTCGCTAACGTACGTTTCTTTATGCGGACGCGGGCGGTTGCGGGCCGTGCGGGCGCGGCGCGGCGGTGGCGGCGGGCAGGCGCGGGGGTGGGGGCATACCTACCTACACTCTATATGAATGATAATCCAATCGTCACGTCAGACGAGTGGATACATGGCGAACATAATACAAGAAGACGTAATGCAGAAAAAGTAAACTAAGTACCTTAACCTACTTACTTTACATCTTATGATATCAATAAAAACATTATTAAATGACTAGTTTTCAGTAGTTAGTACTTACAGATCGCGCAATTCTTCTTTCAGATAAGATTATTCTACAATCATCCGAAATTATTCTTTCAGATAAGATTATTCTACAATCATCCGAATTGGATGAATGGGATGAAAACGTAAACACGCAATAATAAATTAAAATTTACAGAATCGCTCATCATGGCCTTTGTAATGCTATTTTATACCACACAAAAAATAGAAACATACATACAGTGCATTTTGTTTTAACACGAATAAAATATTTCACCAAGGGGGGATTCTACCAAACTGGAATAAGGTCTTATACCTAGATTAAACGCCGAATTTGTATTGACTAATCTCGGAGTAAGTCTTATTCCAGTTTGGTCGAATCCACCCTAAATACGCGATTGGGCATGCAGGACGTGGGCAGGTGGATTTGGGCATCAACTCGTTACACCAAAATTTTGTTCTAACTGGTCACACCGCTAAAAGCAGTATTATTTGTTTCAACCCGTCACAAGTTGATTTATTTCTATTAGGACACATTGTAATTTTTGTAGCTATTGCAGCTACTTACTTTATTACTGCTCTTTAATGATTTCTTGCAGTAAGCCGACGTTATTATCTTATTTGCCCCTGCCCCTTATCTGTGCATAATACCATAGAATACTTACATAATAGTACAAGTACAGAAGATTCACTCCGCAAAGTCATTTAAATAAATAGCGACTCTTGCTAAGACACAATAAAATGCAATTCAGGTCGCACACCGCTCCCTTATCTACAGTTAAATTCACCTAGAAGTTGCCTCTCTTTCTATCGCGTACTCATACATCTTATCTCATCTCTTACATCATACATCTTATCTCTTCTAATGACTTTTGGGTTGTCTTCTTTTAAGTAATAATTAATCTGAATACTTACTTAATTTACTACAACTTATGGTGTTTATAATGTGTACTTAAAAGTGAACAAATTACCATTTCAAATAATCCTAGGCTAGGTATGTCAGTACAGTCAACGCCACATCAGACTACCTAAACGGTAATATAATATATATTACTGTGCTACCTATACATGTTTATTTGCACCACCAGTGACACTCCGTGTACGTGAGAGCTCGAGCGCTGGTGACCTTGAGCAGAACGTATAAACACTAGCGTTTAATACCGAAATGGAATTTAGACTTTTGCCAAAGAAGACGTATGTATAATTATGTTACATAGTATGTTATGAAACGTAAAGTAGTATTAGCAGTTACTCCATTAAGTAAGTAACTACTACGGCTTGCAGTCCTGGTACTGTGGAGAAAAAAGGATTCCCGGTACTGCGCTTACTATGGTACCGGGAAAACCGGAAATTTCCGGTACTTTTTGGTACTGAATTTTTAAGCCAGATGTAACTAACGTTTGATTAATGGATCAATGAGCAAATCAAAATATTACACAAAATTTTTATAATAAAAAAATTGTTTTGCTAATTGCTATACTAGCTGTGGCATCACTTTATCGAATGGAATTGGCTAGAGGTCATTCGAGTTGAATGTTTTAAATTTAAAAGAGTCTATATACAATGGATTTTTATCATGAGTGTTTTAAGGTGAGTAAAAAATATAAATTCGTCCAAACCGAGACCGTTCAAACGGCGACAGACCCTTCTCCAACGGATGCCCTCGGCCGAGATTGTGGTATTAGGAGACTGCAATGTCCACCACGTCGAATGGCTTGGTTCACTCAAAACTGACCACGGGTACGGGAACGGGTAGAGTCGTTCATGACTTCGCTTTGGCCTACAGTCTGTCCCAATTGGTAACAGAGCCTACGTGGATTCCAGATGTGGAGGGCCATGCACCTTTCTTATTGGACCTTCTGCTGACCTCTCACCCAGACGGCTATCAAGTTTCTATTGATGCACCACTAGGCTCATCAGACCACTGTCTGATTCGTAGCACTGTGCCTTTCACAGAAATTTTAAAAACGTCGAGTCTGGCATTATAGGTCAGCGGACTGGGATGCGATGGGAGTTTCTTTGCGTCCTACTACGAGTTTGCTTCTCACTGGATGATCTTGATGTCGCCGCCGACTTTATCGTTGATGTGATACTGCAGGGAATGAAACTTTTTAATCCAAACTCTGTAGTTCCCATTGGCGGCAGGTCTCAACCATGGTTTGGTCGTTGCTGCAAAATGGTGTCTCGCCAAAAGTGACAACGTTACATGGCCTGGGCTAATGCGGTGTCATCAAAGGATCCAAACACCAGTGCGCTCAGAAAGAGGTACAACTTTGCCGCCAGGTCCTTTAAGAAGGACATTGCCAAGGCGAAGTCATCATTCATAAGTGGAATTGGCGAGAGGCTAGTGCGTCTTCCTTCGGGTACGCGTGCGTTCCGGTCTCTCGCCAAAGCTATCTTAGGGAATTTTTGTCAGCCGTCCCTACCACCATTGCACAAGACCGATGACTGCCTCACCCATATTGCAAAGGAGAAAGCCGATCTCTTGGGCACTCTTTTTGCATCAAACTCGCCTTGGACGATGGGAAAAACTCTCCACCAACCATACCGCATTGCGCTTGTTCAATGCCAAACGTCCGGTTCCTACAAAGGTCAGTTCGTAAGGCTCTTTTTCCCTTGATATCCATAAGTCGAGTGGGCCTGGTGCAGTTCCTCCCATGAGTTGGCGCTGGTTCTAACGCGCGTTTTCCGGCTCTCTTACACTACTGGCGTTGTCCCGAGCTCTTGAAAGACAGCCCTTGTCCACCCGATTCTCGAAAAAAATCGATCGCTCAGATCCGTCCAACTACAGGCCAATAGCCATCACCTCTTTGCTCTCCAAAGTAATCCCAACAAGTCCCACAGGGGTGTGTGTTAGCCCATTCTCTGTTTCTTCTGCATATCAATGACATGTTGCATAACAACAGCATTCATTGCTACGCGATTGTCAGTAAGGGAGTAACGCTCTACACTGGACGAGCTAATATTTCTCGGGAAAGCGTCATCGAGAGCCGGAATAAACTTGTGACTGACACCAAGAACATGTTAAGTCATGTCTTGAATTGGGGCCGACATAACTTAGTCCACTGTAACCCCTCCAAAACACAAGTTTGCGCATTTACCGCGAAAAAACATCCCTTTCTCGTACCTCTGAACTTTTGAGGGAGCTCTCCCTTGATACCAATCCGACTATTGGAATCCTTGTCGTCGATGTTTCGAGTGACGTTCAGTTTCGAGGTCATTTGGAAGGTAAAGCTAAATTAGCAAACAAAAAAGAAATTATTTAAATGGAATTATCAAATCATTGGAGTGCGATGACGATGAAACCGTACGGTGTAGGGTACGGGTACATTAGTTACAATTTTTTCCCCAGAAAAAGTACCGGTGACGTAACGGTTGAGAACTGTGGAGACAAAAATTTGGTAACGCTACGAAATTTGTATGGTTTTCAACTAAGAGCATTAGCCGAGGTTACCGGTAACGACTACCGCAAACGCGGAGCCTAATATTGGCGTAATTTGAAGTTATAACAAAAGTACCAAAAGTACCGAATTTCCCGGGAAACAAATTCTCAGTACCGGTACTGCGTAAAAAGTCAATTTCCCGGGAAATACCAGGAATTCCTGGGAGCAAGCCCTAGTAACTACCAACCTAGATAAGTACTTGTAAATTGTAATAATATCGGTAGGTACTTAATAATTGCAGGTGACTAGTAGAATTGATATTATAATACTTAATTAAGTAAATAGGTACCTACGTACTTATGTAGACATACAGACGCAGGGGGACTGTGTTTTATAATTAGTAGGTACCTAGGTAGTGATGAATGATTTAGTGATAATAAGAGTACCTACTTACCATACTATAATTTAGGAAATAATTTTGCATACTTACCTGAAGCTCTTAATTGATTAATTGTCAAAAAAACACGTAAGGGTTGTGGAAAAAACTTTAATCGTATGATGTGGCCCTAGCTAGATACGCAATTCTATAGCCTATTGTAATCATGCATCTTAAAAATTACTTTCCTATTATTGTGATTTGTGAACATGACAGGATGATAGATTGATTAACCAAAATGAAAAATAAACAGATACGTACTTAATCATTTGCAGTTTTTATTTTTAATTAAGAATATGTTACATACTCATCCGTTTACGTTACGTACGTTTTCATCCCATTCATCCAATTCGGATAATTGTAGAATAATCTTATCTGTAAGAAGAATTGCGCGATCTGTACTTAACTACCTACTCAAAACTTGTCATTTAATAATGTTTTGTTGTCAGCTAAGATGTAAAGTAAGTAGGCAGGTACTTAGTTTACTTTCCTGCATTAAGTCTTCTTGTATTATGTTCGCCTTGTATCCACTATTCAACTCGTCTGACGTGACGAGTGGATTATCAGTCATATAGAGTGTAGGTAGGTATGCCCCCACCCCCGCGCCTGCCCGCCGCCACCGCAGCGCCGCGCCCGCAGCCGCCCGCGTCCGCATAAAGAAACGTACGTTAGCGAAATATTTTATTCGTGATTTAAACAAAATGCACTGTATGTATATTTCTAATTTTTTGTGTGGTATAAAATAGTATTACAAAGGACATGTATGAGCGATTCTGTCAATTTTAATTTATTATTGCGTGTGTTACGAAAGAAAAATGAAATGATCAAAGAAGCACACCACTTAACTTTCTAAACTTTGTTCAACATGTATACCACTAACCACTGAAAGTCTTAAATATTATTTCATAAATTTTAAAATTTTATTTAACGACAAAAAGAGTGATTTTGTGATTTTCATAGTTCCACATATATTATGTTTCTAAACTTTTTACAACACAAAGATAAGATAGTTCTTATTATAAAACACTCAACATTTCAAACTTTAATATTATATACATTACTTTACACGAAATATTATGAAATACCTAAACCATACCTAAAGCACAGTCATATAAGTTCTAACTTTTTAAAAGTAGCTCACAATCCACATACTCTATCCACTCAGCAAAAACGAAAAGTTTTAGAATTATCAAAACTTCTTTATGGAATTTAATGTCCCACGACCGGACTAAACATAAACTAACTGACGATGTGACGACTTCAATGTGTGGAAGTGAATGGTGTAGGAGGCGATAACGTAGTTGTATCAGATCGTTCAAGTTTTTTATATAATAATTTCGGAGTACCGCAAGGCAGCGTACTTGGGCTTAAACTGTTTCTATTATATATATAGAGAGAGAGAGAGGGCGCTGCTGTGCCAGGCTAAACATCTGCTCCGTACTAAAAATTTTATTTAAAAAAAATCCTATGAGTTATTATCTTTATATATTCCAGTGTTAGAAAGTGTCGTATCTAAATATTTCGCATAAAAGTTATCTCTTAAATATATCAAGTGTGTGTGAAAATAACGCATAACAGAAACTATCAACTGTTGTGAAGATCAGAAACAAGCATATTAATTGTATAACCGATATTTATGGACTATTGCGAGTGAGGAGAATATCAACTGGACTAATAATAGCGCAGTGAGTAAAAAAAAACAGCCATAAAACTAAAATTAAGTTAATCATCAGAATTTCCGTTGAACAAAAGTTCAAATACAAACAAACATCAACCGACTTACGTATCGATCAGCTGTAACAACTCCTTCATCACTAGTAACGACATCTTGCGATAATTAAAGGAACAACTGATATCACCGCACACGCACACCATCAGATTGCTACACTACACTACTGTTTTTTCCTGTTTGGTTGGAAATCAACCTATAATTCAAATGGATAATTCACAAGAGAACGTAACACAAAGACGCCGTACACTAAGGTCCAAGTCAATAGACAGATCTAGATTCTACAATTCCAGCTTAGAACGGGACTTCGATGACACTACTATTTTTGACACAACAATGAAAAGTTTGACGAATGATTCTTCCTTAGACGAAAGTATGACAACTGAATTAAAATTAAAACTAGACGAACTAAAAACACAACTATGCTCAGCGAATAGAGAAATAGAAACATTAAAACTAGATAATAACAAACTCAGAGCGGAGTTACAGAAATACGCACAACATCTACCCACGAAATCGACATTACATTGTCAAGATGACCCACAATTAATGACAACGTCAAATGAAATATGTTCAGAGCCACCTATTGATTATACTCGTTGCTGCTCCCGTGAGGACTTAGCCATGACAAACTCAATCGAATCCTCAAAGCATCGTCAAAATACTGACCGTTTCACCGTACTACCACTAGATGGCGCTTTGCAGGATAATTTGACCTTAAGATTAATCAATTACGAAAAATCTACTGAAAAATGTCTGAAAAATAATGTATTAATTTTGGGCGACCAACAAGCCCTTAACCTGTCAGAGTATTTAAACAAAATATATAACAACGATAGTCGCATAATTACCTCATTTATTAAGCCTAACGCCAGCAGTTTTGATGTTCTTAATACTGAATTACATGAGACATTAACTAGTGACGACTTTTTGATTCTATTAATTGGTGCAAATGATAGAATACCCACTAAATTATTTTGCGATTTATCTGTATTTTTGGCTAAATGCAAAAACACACAAATACTATTGATTCAAGCAATAGAAACCAATTATTTAAATACAAACGCACTCAATAATCAACTTAAATTAATAAGCAGAAACTACAATAATTGTAAATTTATATCATTAAACCAAATTAAGCAAAAAGTGTCATTAAAAGATATAAGCTATAAAATAAAATTAGAATTTCATACTATTGATTACTATAAAAAATCTATGAAAAAACTAAAACAATGCATCTCAGAAAAAAATATAAGTAAAATGAATATCGATGTGGTAAAACAAAAAAAAGGAACAATTCCATATTATTTTAAAAAACAAGAAAATAAAATAATGTTACAAATTACCAAGTCCCGTGACGTAAACACACCAGAACCGCGTTCACAAAAGCAAAAAAAGGGAACAATTCCGTACTACTTTAAAAATAATCATCTTCCAACAGTAACCAACAAAAACACTTTTTTTCGTGAAAACCAAAAAACATAATTTCTTTTGCTTTCATCAAAACATTTGCAGTATTCTAAAAAAAAAGAATGAATTAGAAATTGCCCTCAACAATTTTAAAAAAAGCTGCAAATCCATGGACATAATCTGTTTCTCAGAAACTTTTATCAAAAGGGGACATGAAAAAAACTTAATAGTGACTAATTATAAAATGGGATCTTCATGGTCACGCGACTATGAAAAAAGAGGGGGTACTTGTATTTTGGTAGCCAATCATATTAACTGCATAAAGCTACAATTAGCAGATACACTGTCTGAAAAAAACAATTTTGAATGTTGCGGTATAATTATAAAAGGTATAAATTTATTCGTAATTTGTGTATACAGAACCCCATCTTCAAATATATCTGTATTTTTCGATAAATTAGAACAACTTTTAAGCAAAATCAACAAAAAACCAAGAAAAATCATAATCTGTGGGGACTGGAACATTGATATCCTAAAAATAAACAAAAATACTCAAACTTTAATCGGTATCCTCCAGAACTATAATCTAGATATACTAATAAAAACACCAACTAGAAAAAACGCCTGTTTAGACTTGATAGCTACCAATTTAGACGAAGCAAATGGATTTACAAAAGAGTTATCATTATCTGACCATACTAAATGCCAAGTTTTATCTGCCCATATAGAAAACTATAGTAAAAAAATATACTGGTATGAACTACAAAGAGATTACCACGTTGAAAATAAGGCAAAATTTATCGGACATATCAACTCCCTGACATTTAATGAAGTATTAGAACAAACAAACACTGATGAAGTGTTTAACACTTTGCATGACAGTCTTTCCCTTCTTTATAATCTTTGCTTTCCTATTATTAAAGTAAGAAAAGATCATAATTTTAAGAAACTGAAATGGCTTACCAAAGGTCTAAAAAAAAGCTGTGTGAAAAAACGTAAACTATATTATAATTATATACACTCACATAAAATAAAGAAAGATGAAAATAAAAAGAAATATATAAAATACACAAAGTTATTACAGATATGTATAAATGCTGCACAAAAAACCAACAATTCTAAATACATACTTAACGCAAAAAACAAATGTAAGGCGTCCTGGAGAATAATAAATAATAACATTAACGAAAATCCAACATGCAATGAAATAAAATTAATAAGACATAAAAACGACATTATTTATAATAAGAACGACATATCTAAATTATTTAATGACTATTTTATTGAAATAGCCCAGAATACAAGAAATAGATTAGTAAATACAAATAAAAAACAAATAAATAATAGCATATTTTTGTACCCAACAAATAAAAATGAAATACAAAAAATAATTATGAACTTAAAAAACACAATATCAGTAGGTTATGACGAAATTAGTACTGATATTATTAAATTATGTTCTCCAGTGATCAGTATTCCTTTAGCCTACATAATAAACCTTTCTATGGAAAATGGTACTTTTCCAGCAAAATTAAAATTAACTGTAGTTAAACCTTTATTTAAGAAAGGAGATGAAAGCGATATGGGAAATTACAGACCCATCGCATTAATACCAATCATATCAAAGATTTTTGAAAAAGTTATCGCCATACGACTACATGACTTTATTAACAAACACAATATTATAAACAAGCAACAATTCGGTTTTCAGGAGGGTAAATCCACTTCATTAGCATGTTTCTCATTACTCAAAAAAATCACAGAATCAATTAATGATAAAATACCAACTGTAGCACTATTTCTAGATATGTCTAAAGCTTTTGACTGTGTAAGCCATGACGTACTTCTACAGAAGCTCCATGATTACGGTATTAGAGGAATAGCAAATCAATGGTTCGCCAGTTACCTAGCGAATAGACAGCAGTGTGCCGAAATAACGCAAACAGTTAATAAAACCAAAGAATATGTCCGATCTAAATATCGTCAAATAAGCAATGGAGTGCCTCAAGGCAGTATCTTGGGACCACTGCTGTTTCTTTTATATGTTAATGACCTCCCAGATGTGACTAGCAATGATTGCTTCTTATTTGCTGATGACTGTACACTATTGTTTCAAAATAAAAATATTGACATAATTAGAAATGACATTAATAATAGCCTCTCTGATGTAATTGAATGGTTAAATAAAAATAACCTGAAAATTAATATATCTAAGACTAAAGCAATACAATTTCATACATATAAAGCGAAAAAACATAATATTGACATACAATACAATAATAATAAAATTGACATCGTAAATAGCACAGTATTTTTAGGTATAACTTTGGACGAAAATTGCAATTGGAAAGCACACATAGACATCTTGTGCGCAAAAATAAATAGGTTTGTATTTGCACTATATAGAGTCAAAAATATTGCGTCATTTCAAGTAGCCCTTCAAGCGTACCACGGATACGTATCTTCTCTGCTGCGTTACGGTGTGGTAATGTGGGGTAATAGCGTTGACATCGAAAGGGTATTTAGAGCTCAGAAAAAATGCATTCGTGCGATTTGTGGAATCAAACAAACAGATTCATGTAAACCCCTATTTACAAAACATAAAATACTCCCTCTACCCTGTATGTACATACTAGAAATGTGTCTATTGGTTAAGAAATACCCAGAATATTTTGTGAAAAATAAAGACATCAAAATAAATTTACGGGATTCAAGAAAAAATAAATTGGCTATACCTAAATGTAATTTAGCCTTATTCCAGAAAAACGTATTTTACATGGCCATAAAAATATTTAATAAATTACCGTTAGACATGATGAATCTCCCGTTAGAAAGAAATAGATTTAAAAATAGTTTATTACAATGGCTCCTAAAGCACAATTTCTACTCCGTCAAGGAATATTTGGAAATAATGTAACATCTTGCTTTTAATTATCATTGACATTATCATAAATAATATTAATTTTTAATAATTGTGACATTTTAATGAATTACAATTTAATTGTATTGTTTGTATACATTGTACAGACATTTTGACATTATCATTAACTTTTAATTTGCAATAATATTAATCTTTAATAATTATGACATTTAAATATATTGTAATTTGATTGTATTGTTTCTCGTAATTTGCAATAATATTGATTTTTAATAATTATGACATTAGAATGTATTGTAATTTAATTGTATTGTTTCTCGTAATTTGCAATAATATTAATTTTTAATAATTATGACATTTAAATGAATTGCAATTTAATTGTATTGTTTGTATTAATTGCAAAGATACTAGGTAACATTAATAATTAATTTCAGACAAAAAATCAATCGATGTAGTTACAATTATGGATATTTGCATGCCTACATACTTATGGCAGAGTATTGTTGATACTTTAAATCATTGTCTTACATCTCAATGTTGTGTACATGATATTCGGCAAATAAATGATTTATGATTTATGATTTATAAATGATTTGCCAAAAGTGACTAAAAACCAATGTATAATGTTTGCTGATGACATTTCTATTATTATTAAATCTAATTATTCTGATGCCTTAGATAAATATGAACATGACATAAACGAAACAATTAGTAATATTTTCCAATATTTATATATTATATATTAACTATATGCAAATAATCTAAATAAGTAAAACTAAAAATTTTAATGCAAAGGAACGTGTAGTGAATGATTTAAATGTACTCGTACATTATGGCGATAAAACCATTAAAATAGCGGACAAGGTAATATTCTTGGGCATAGAACTAAGCGAAAGCCTAAACTTTGCTACCCATGTTCAAAAGGTTTGTAGCAAACTCAATAGCTTTGTATATGTCTTAAGACGACTAACGAAGAAAACGTCTCTTAAAGTGACGTTGTCTGCTTACTATGGTTATGTCGCAACAAATATTTCTTACGGGCTTATTTTGTGGGGCAATGGCACAAATGTAAATAAAATATTTATTGCCCAAAAAAAATGCATACGAGCCACATATAACAAGGGTTCATTTGACTCATGCAGACCACTATTTGTAAAGTTGGGCATACTAACCATTCCAAATATGTATATATTGGAGATATACAAGTTTGTCAAACAGCACCCAGAACTGTTTTTACGAGCCAATGATGTATTTCCTCGAAACACAAGAGACAGTAATAGACTTGTCTTAGATTTCCGCTTAAATACTAATCTTTATCAAAAAAGTTGTTACTCTATGTGCATGAAAGTATATAACAGAATCCCAAATCAATTTAAACGGGGACCTATAAGTTTAATGACAAGAAAGCTACGTATATGGTTGTTAGAAAAATGTTATTATAGCTTAGATGAGTTCTTTAATCAATTATTAACTATCAATTATTTTTGCATGTTAATGTTTATTAATTGAATAGCGATTTTTATACTTATATTTGACATCTTGTTTATACCTACCTGTTCTTTGAGCCGGCTCCATACGTTTGGCAAACAACGGCAAACAGCAAACAGCAAACAACAAACACGAACATGTGGACGAGTGTTTGAGAGTGTTTGCCTGTTTGTGTTTGTGTTCGCCAGTGTTCGGCGTCGGTGTCGGTTTTTCTTCACAAATCAAAGGATGTTCGGCAAACAGTTTGCGATGTCTCCACATGCTTGGTGAGCATCAGTATCACATCAGTATTGCGCGCAAGCTTGCGGGCGGCGGACGTTCCGGTTCTCAGCAATTTTCCGCGCGCAATGTGGCGGAGCTAGGAAAATGGCTGATTGGTCTGAGGATACAACTGTCCTTTTTGGAAGCATACCATTATGAGCAATGCATTTGATATACTAAAGATGCCAATCATAAAAATAGGCAGAAGGTGACCGATGCGTTGGACGCGCCTTAGTTTTTATTGTCATTATGAACAAAAATATAAAGAAAATAAAAATAAAAGGAAATAATAATATTCTTTTATTGATACTTGATATAGTAAATTTTTTGACTAAAAAACAAGCATTAAGCACTGATTAATTTCGACGGGTGAAAACCAGACCTCGGTCGCCAAGTGGTTAAGGCAGCCGCCCGGAATGCGGAAGGTGCGTGGTTCGATTCCCGCCTGAGGTTGTCGTCTTTTTTCAGTGTTTAAAAATTTTACTTAAGTATAGGTATTTAGGCGTTAATAAAACGCTAAAATATTTAATAAACATAAATACACATTTTTTTGAATTTAAAATTAAAATAGGTCAACCCGAAACTAATAGCCACAAGTTCGTCATCCGTCATGTTTGTCGATCCGGAATATACTAGCACGTTCGCCAAACATGAGGATGCCTGTTTGTGTTGGGTGTTTGTGGTCGATGTTTGCGACTTTGTTTGTAGTGATCGGTGTTTGCGGCAAACAGCAAGCGTCTGGAGCCGGCTTTGCAAATAAAATACTTTGACTTTGACGATTAAAGATGTCTGCGAACCAGAAAACTAACTTATTAGAGAAACTGACAACCTAGGACCTAGTGATACCTAGTAATATTATTCTGTGGTGATAGTGGCAAAAAAGAAAATTGGCGAATTCAGAAACAGTCTAATGAGTAAACCGGCGAATCATTAAAAGTGATATTAAATGGATTAAAGTATATACGGCCATACGGCCATACCATATACACGTATGCTTTAAAATAAATTAGATATTGAGTATCCAATTAAAATTCGCAAAATGAGTTATTTCATTTAAAAAAAACACAAATTCCTTTTATGTCATTTTTGTCATTTAAAACACTTGACCTGACCAGCCCTTGCGGTTCGGTTTCTAGCAGTCACCTTATACCTATACTTAGCTGGTTTAATAGAACTTTATGTGTGTATCATCAGTTCATTTTAATCGCGTACGGTTATGTAATGATTTTATTAATTTTCCGGCACATAAAAATAGCCAATTTAAAAAAAACTCGATATTTCGG
Organism: Scoparia ambigualis; assembly: GCA_963921215.1. NCBI lineage: Eukaryota > Metazoa > Arthropoda > Insecta > Lepidoptera > Crambidae > Scoparia > Scoparia ambigualis. The sequence goes on along the minus strand of OY992508.1, from coordinate 11,308,528 downwards.
CACGTGGCACAGTATGACCTACTGCCTAAAAATCTGACTTCCTAGTTTTTTAAATCCATGCGATAGAGTATTCTACAACAAATGCCCTACGACTTACCAGTGATGAATGGGTCTACCTTTTATCGCAGAACTTTTAATGTCAAAATTTTATTATGCACAACTGTGGAAAGCATAAACTTCATTTGGCAGAAAATCATTTGGCACACACTCATTAATCATACATTCAAAACCCATAATGTTATAAGTCAGAATCATCTTTAGGCATATATTTAATCTATAATAACTAGGAGGCAGAACTATCATATCGCAGAAAGTTTATATTCAGAATCATCTTTATGCATAAATTTGATATCCAAAATATTAAGAGGCAGAACCATCATATCGCAGAAAGTCAATATTCAGAATCTTCTTTTAGCATACTTTTCATTTCCATAATAAGCAGCATGCAAGCAAGCAAGCAGCATGCAAGCAAGCAAGCAGAATGCAAGCAAGCAAGCAGCATGTAAGCAAGCGGCATGCAAGCAAGCATGCAGCATGCAAGCAGGAATGCAGCATGCAGGGAGGCTGGCATGCAGCAGGCTGGCTGGCATGCAGCAGGCTGGCAGGCATGCAGCAGGCATGGTTTCTGTCACGGCTCCGGCGCTGCGGGACTCCGGCTGTCCTACGCGAGCTTATCGTCGCAGATGGCTTTCGCTCACCTGCTCCTCAGCTCACGGGCCGCCTCGCCCCTCCGCGCCTACGCGGGCTTAAATTACACTCTAGCGTAGGGCAGACAAGTCTACGTGGAGTCGATTTTGCCGCGATTCGCTTCTGTCACTAACCTTTTTAGCACAACCTTAACAAAAACACAATGTACTAACTTTTTAAGACAATATTTGAAATCAATTTAGGGTTAAAATGCTATTTTTATTTATCAGCAAAAATTATATCTAATGAAGTTATTGAATATGATTATTCTACCAATATACCTTTATAGAAAAAGTTGTAAGAGAATATGATTATTATACCAAATGAATAATATACGTAATGTTGGTATATCCAATGAACGTTATGTCCTTTGAAATTAGTTTATATGTCATTATATGAAATGTATCACCCATAAAATTTATTAGAAATAGTATGCCTAATGAAATTATTCCAAATGGAAAACTGCCATCATTTAGTATGCCAAGTGAAATTATGCCGAGTAATCGTCGCACTAAATAAGTGTTATGCTAAAAGAATTTTTTTTTATACTAAGCCCGGCAAATGACCCCACTCCACCTGATGTTAAGTGGAAATGAAGTCCAGGCGCGAGGACAACTGGTGCAGCGTAAGAGACGTAGCATCAGTCATCCTCACTCTGCCGGCCCACAAAGTGCTTCTTCACGCCTCGTTTGAAGGACCCTATGTCATAGGTAGGAGGGAATACGTGTGCTGGTAGACTATTCCATCTTTTGGAAGTGAACGAGTCACCAAATTTCTTTGTGCGTGATGGAATGTTAGAGACTGTAATTTGGTGACTCCGGAGAGCAGCACGCGTACTCCTATGGAGGAAGGGAGAAGGAGGGATGAGGTCAAAGAGTTCTTCAGAGCACTCGCCATGGTATAAACGGTAAAAGACGCTGAGTGACGCAATATCTCTACGCAATTGCAAAGGCTCGAGAGTTTTAGTGACCTCTGCATTGCCGATAATGCGCACAGCGCGGCGCTGCAATCTGTCCAAGGCATCGGGAAGGTACTTTGCGGAGCCGTCCCAAAGGTGAGAGCAATACTCCACGCAAGACCGCACCTGTGTCTTGTATAATAGACACAACTGATCAGGCGTGAAGAATCGCCGCACCTTGTTCAGGACACCGAGTTTACGTGAGGCATTTTTAATCACGGTTTCGATGTAGTCCTTTTGGTTCAGATCGCAGCGGATATCCATACCGAGCATGTTAATACTGCTCTGCAGGCCTAGTGAAGAGAGGGAAGGGGAAGGAATGGCGACTTTTTCGCTGTGAACGCGCACACCTGTGCTTTCTTGGCATTGAACTCCACCAGATTATCGGAGCCCCATTTAGAAATGAGGTCCAACACCCGATGGAGCTCAATGACAAGATTTGCTCGCTTCATTTCGGTGTCTACCCGCCCAGCCGTTGGGTGCCCGTTATATCCCCCATGCACTGTGCTATCATCTGCATAGCAATGAATGCTTCCAAGAGGAAGCATGTCATTGATATGCAGAAGGAACAGCGTGGGGGATAGAACGGAGCCTTGAGGAACACCAGCGTTCACTGACATGAACCGCGAAGCGCATCCATCCCAAAGGACACGGATTCTACGCTCATGCAGGAAGCTGGCAATCCAGGTACAGAACTGAGCGGGTAAACCGTATTTTTATTTATTTTTTATTTATTCTTTTTAGGAAGGTTAACAGCTGTTATTACAAATTTTATAGCTATGTAAAATCTAAAAGCTAATTATAAACCTCCACAAACTACTAACATGCTAAAGTCTTAATTACAATTGTAAGATTCATTTTATCTCAATACTTTACAACAATAAAATAAAAATACGTGTAATTATGAAAAAAAAAGAAACAAAAACAAGCAATCTATGAAGCATAAAACACATCATATTACATCTTATAAAGGTTATTGCTACCTAAAAGTTACTTAAATTAACTTTACTTTACTTTAAAGAATAAAAGAAATGTTTACATACAGTTCGCCTAATAGTCGCTGCGCTTGTCGAGAATAAATCGAAGTCATGCTCGTTGCTGTACCTGTTATAAGTTACACAGCCGCGGATCAAAAAAGTATTTTGTCGATAATTTGTACGAACTAGTGGTATTTGAAGCAGTGGGCGTCGCCGCAGCGACAGTATATTTGTGCGAAGACCAATTTTGGACAATAGTTCTGGGCAGTCGATGTCGATGCCGTTAACTAGTTTAGATATAAAACAAGCGTCATTCACTTCACGTCGAATTTGCAGAGGCAAAAAGTGGTACCGTTTGCAGCGATGCTCATAGTCAGATGATTGTTGGCTAGCCTTATAGTCAAGATATCGTAGAAACCTTTTTTGTATCATCTCTAACCGAGTAATATAGACGTTATACTGCGGATTCCACACCTGCGAGGCATATTCGAGGTGGCTACGTACGAAGGCGCAATACAGAACTTTAATTGACTTCAGGGACTTGAATTCTTTAGACATACGCATCACAAACCCTAGGGCCTTGGAGGCCTTACGTGCAATATGATCTATATGATCATCAAAAATTAATTTGGTATCATGAATAACACCCAAATCTCTTATATTATTTACCCTAGTTAGATTGTAGTTAAATATATTATATTTAGAATCAATTTTGTTCGTCTTACGTGTGAATGTCATATAGAAACACTTTGACACGTTAAGATCTAACCTATTCAGAATACAATATTGTTCAAAACGTAATAGATCCTGTTGCAAATCAAGGACATCCAAAGGGTCAGAAATTATCTTAAGTATCTTCATATCATCTGCGAAAAGCAAGGGTTTGGAATGTAAAAAGCATTTACTAATATCTCTAACAAATATAATAAATAATAGAGGGCCCAAAATAGACCCTTGTGGTACACCAGATGGTATTTCTGACCACCGAGACATATAGCCACGCAATACAATAGCCTGGCTTCGGTTATCAATATAGGAAGCAAACCACCGATACAAGTCAGCATGTATGCCCGCTGCATGAAGTTTAGAAAGTAATACACCATGATCTATTCTATCGAAACATTTTTGGTAATCGGTGTATACTACATCAACTTGGTATCCATTTTCCATTCCTTCTGCTATAAATTCATTTGCAATAATGAGGTTAGTGGATGTCGAGCGTCGCTTAAGAAAACCATGTTGTTCATCACTAAATGAGCTTGATGAACTAGTGTAGACTGCCTGATGGACTAACCTTTCTAGAACTTTAGCAAATAGACACAGCTTAGATATGGGACGATAGTTCTCTACATTACTTTTATCACCTTTTTTAAGTACTGGGGTAATAAAAGCGGACTTCCAAATCTTAGGAACAATTCCCTCAGACAATGACCGCTTAAACAGCAGGCACAGTGGCATCGTCAGACCTTCGGCGCACTTGACAATAAAGAAAGGGGGAATAAAATCTGGTCCTCCAGACTTAGATAAATCAAGCGATTTTAAAAGATTTAATAGTTTTGTATAATCCACTTCGACATTACTTATACTACCAAGGCCGATATCAGAGTTCAAACTAGCAGCATGAACTGTATTGTGACTTATAGACGAAAAAGTAGAATAAAAGTAATCCGCAAATAAATTACTAATACCTTCACCGGTGTCAGAGCTTACTGATTTATAAGTCATTACACTAGGGAAAGTGGAACTATTGCTTCTCGCTTTAACAAATGCCCAAAATACTTTGGGATTTTCTACAATTGAAGACTCAACTCGCTCAATATACTTTTTAAAACAATCTCGTTCAAGTTCATCAACTCTTTTGCGCAGCAAAGAAAATGATTGATAGTCAGATAAGTTGCCGTATCTTTTATATTTGGAATGGTACTTCGATTTTTCCTTTAAAACTTTGATAAGACTAGAGTTATACCATGGTGGATAAGCATTTTGTTTTACTAGTTTATGAGGTATATGTTGATCGCGAAGCTGATATAATTTATTATAAAAATTTGTCACTGCATCATCCAATGTATTCCCACTTAAACATTCATACCAGTCAGTATTATTAAGTTCAGATACAATTTTGGAGTAGTCACCCCGACTAAAGATAAACTTCATATGACTCATAGTTTTTAGTTCATGAATTTCAACAAATTCAGCGCATATTTCAAGAGACTTATGATGACGATCTTCCGGGACTAACGGGTTGTTACACTTGTTGACCTCTAATGTTCCATTTGAAAATACTAAGTCTAATATTCGGTTGTTTTGGTTATATTCATTATTAAACTGATTAAAGTTACATGTGACTATAAGATCTAAGAAATGGGATAAATAATCAGCACAATAATTGACCGGTAACATTGTTGCACCGTCACTCGACTTTACCCAATGCACGTCATTACGGAAATTAAAATCACCCATCACAATGAATTTATCCATCGGGTGACTAAATACTACGTCACTAAGCCTATCACAAAAGTTAACCAATTGTTCTTTGTATGAGTAACCACCCTCTTCCTTACACAGATACAACGTACAAATATGCATTTTATAAGTAATTGCAGGTCTCTTAAGTTTCATCAATAAAGTGATCCAAATGTCTTCCGCCGAACTGTTCCACTCAGGTCTGCTTAAGCTAGCAAGGTCGCGCCTCACTGCTATCAACACTCCGCCACCTAATGTTTGTCCCAGCCTAGCATAGTCCCGATCACGCCGATAAACAAGATATCTACCATCAAACAATTCACTATCTGAAACACCATCCAGCAACCAAGTTTCTGTAATAGATATAATATCATAGTCATTCAAACATACATTTCTATAGAACGCACTAACCTTCGTACGCAACCCTCTCGCATTTTGATAATAAATCTTTAAATCGCCTTTAAATTTGAAACAAAGCTATTTAACACCGGCCTATCATAATGATATCTTAATAAATAATATAAGCATTTAAGTGATATTGTTATAGGTATTTGACAAAATGTTAAAATAAATGTAATTTTGTGTAAGTGAATATTACGGTAATCGTAATACTCGTAAAAGCGGTAGCACGATAAAACATTCAAATCACTGTTTGCGCCTCCACACAGAATGACACTATACGCACAAAAAATCCCGGCCAATAACAAGCTATTTGTATAGAATCTTAGTAACTCAATAGTGTTGCTTGCTAATGACTTCATTGTATGAAACAGCCTACGCGGCACCCACGACCAGTAACGCAATACATTTAAGGTGGTAATTAATAAGGCAATTGTTAACTTCAGATACGCAGCGACTAATAGGTTTGCATTCTAGTGAATGCAAAAGACACAGTGTTAGTTGGAACACAACATGAACACAGCTAGCACTAATGGCTCTCAAACTATTATTAATTGTTAATAAAAATAAGTAAAAAAATAATGATTTGACAAAATAAACTAAGTGCTTTATGACTAGATTATCTTCACTAGGTCTCTTTCCGACTTTATTTGTATCACTGGAGACGTGTCGCCTTTCCTCACATATATTTTTGCGTGCTTCACCCATGAATAGAGAAATCCCTTTTCTTTAGCTATTTTTTTCACTTTGGTGACAAGATCCTTGTTAGTCGGTGTTAGGTGGTCGTTTAGAAAAATCATGTTATTTGACTTGAATCCAATCGTACTCGCGTTGAGTTTCACTTCTTTTGTCTTTGCTCTCCCCGCTGCTAGGAAGTCCTCTTTCACGTACCGACTATTAAATGCCACGATGATGGATTTTGGCTGGGTTTTGTCCTTATTCGGGACTCTGGCAATAAAGTTTATTTGGGTTCTGTTAATGGGATAGTTTATCGTAGCTCCGATTGAGCCCATAATATCGAATAGGTTTTCATTCTGAGACTGCGGCACGCCTTTTATCTCAGCATTATTTAAGCGTGACCATTGATCTTTCTCGTTAGCCTCTTGTTTAAGTTTGTTCAAATCAGCTTCGATTGTGTTGACTCGATCAGCAATCCCTTCAACCAGCATAATGCGATCTTCAAGCTTCTCAAACCTGTCATTAAACTCCTTTATTGAGGTGTTAGTAAGGGTAACTTGTGACCTTATTTCGGATATTTCGGCACGCAATGCTTTGACTTCATCAGCAAGTGAGTCCAATGGAGACAATTTGAGAGCCAAAGCTTTTAGTTCAGCCATAATTGCTGAATCGCTCGTAGGCTGAGGTGTTTGCTTGCACTTGTGACATTTCCACACTTGTTTTCTATCCGCACCTAGCCTCCTATAGCCACTCTCACTTATGCCCGCACAATTGAAATGCATCTCTTGGTCGCAAGATGTGCAATGCACCCCATCTCTAACATCTTCACCACACACTCCGCAAGAAGACATATCGAAAGTTTGAGAATCCGTGGATTTCAACGTTAAACTCGTAAAAATACAACCGCTCACAATGCCGCAGTTGGCCAGACTGGAAGGGTATGTCGCCGGTACTGTATGCCGGGAGCTTTGTGCCAGACCCGATCAAAAGCCTTGGCTATGTCAAGGCTAACTACCAGTGACTCGCCACGCTTGTCAATAGCCTCACCCCAGAGATGTGTGACGTACGCTAGAAGATCACCCGTTGACCGTTTTGGCCGAAACCCATATTGACGATCGTGAATTAGGGAGTGATCTTCTAGGTATCGAATAAGCTGTTTGTTCAATATTCGTTCTAGGATCTTACACAACACTGAAGTTACGGCTATAGGGCGGTAATTAGTCGGATCTGACCGATCTCCTTTTTTAGGGATCGGTTGCACATTAGCTTCTCTCCAAGATTCCGGCACACAACCCGAAGAGAGCGAGAGACGGTACAGACGCGTTAACACAGGGGACAACTCCGCTGCACACATTTTCAGAACTATTGCTGGGATGCCATCAGGACCGTTAGCTTTCCGGACATCGATTGACTGCATTTCCGCACGGACATCACAATGCCTGATTTTAATATCAGATATTGTGTGGCCACAGTGAGGAATTGAGGGTGGCTGTGCATCACAGTCATCGATCCGGGAGTTAGCCGCAAAGAGTTTGGCCAGGAGATCGACCTTTTCCTGCGGCTTGTAAGCTAAAGTTCCGTCAAGACATCTCAGTGGTGGCAGCGAGGGTTGGCAGAAGTTGGATTGCACGGCTTTGGCCAGACGCCAGTAGCTACGGCTGCCCGTAGGATGCGTCAGGAGTTCTTGGCCTACTCGTGCAACGCGCTGGGCATCCGCTCTAATGTAGGCCCTCTTACATGACTTGGTGGCATTATTATAGGCTGCTTTTAGCGAGCGAGTTTCGGGAGCTCCATGAGCTTTACCTCTGATCCAAGCGCGGTATGCCGTCTGTTTGCTCTCAACAGCGCTGGCACACTCGCGATTGAACCAGCGGTTGCGTCTGCCTTTGCTGATGACATAGGAGTGTGGAATATAGTATTCCATTCCTAATACTATCTCATCAGCAACGGCAGTGGCGCTAGCGGTCGGGTCCTTCCCACTAAAGCAGCGCTGCCTCCAAGGGACGGATGCAAAATACTCCCGCATCCCGTCCCAGTCTGCCGACGCGTAGTGCCAAATCTGGCGTTTCGAAACCGCTGTTGGCGGGCGCGATGCCAAGGGCACTGTGCTGGATATCAAGCAGTGATCCGAGGAACCTAAAGGAGCTCGAATCTCCACCCGGTATCCAGCTGGGCGACTCGTCAGCAGAATGCCGAGTAAGGAGGGCGCATGGCCAACTATGTCTGGGATCCTGGTGGGCTGGTTCACCAGTTGCGTCAGGTCATGCGTGAGAGCGAATGCGTGGGCAGTTCTACCAGCATGGTCTGTTTTGGAGGAACCTAACCACAACTCATGGTGGGCGTTGAAGTCCCCCAAAAACACCAGTTCCGCCGATGGAAACCGCTCCTGCGCATCATCTGCTACCCGACTAAGATGTTCAATTAGTCGAGTTGTCTCCATGTCACCGTTATGGGATCGGTAGACGCAGACGTAGACACGGCAATGAGAGCCTAAGTCGACGTGTACCACTAGGAGGGAGAAGGAAGGGTCCTCCAGACAGCGCAGACGGCGACAGCAAACATCCGCCCGAACGAATAAGCAAACTCCGGCTTTGGCTTTGAAGGATTCTTCAAGGGATAGTTCAGGTAGGTGGTGTCAGCTGGGCGGATTATTTGCGTCTCCGTCAGGAACAACATTGCTGGCCGTGCCGTCTCAAGATGGTGGTGGACGGCATTGAGGTTTGCATGGAGTCCGCGGATGTTAGCGAACTCCACCTCAAACGGTAAGGTTTTGGTGGGGGTGTGCACCGCTGTAGTACCAGTTTTGTTGTTAGGCGCTGTCATTTTAGGAGTGGAAAGAGAGAGGCGTGAATCGAGAAAATGATGCCGCGATGCGAATGGTCAAAGTGTGGTGGCCTGTTTCCCCAGGAATTTGCCCACAGACGAGTATTATTAACCTGCCGAACGGAAGGGCCCCCGAACATATTCGTTTAAAGAAAATTATGCCAATGTGTCATGCCAAATAAAATTCGAAACAACAAAATTTTGCCAGATAGAAGGAACCCGTGATGAATCGCTATCACGTGAGTTTCGTTATTATTTTTTTCAGGCTCTGTTTTGTGATTTGGGGATTTGCAATTAGGACTATAATCAGTGGGTTACTTGTATGCGCTAATAATATAAAAAAACGAAGTCCCTATTCCGTGGCTACAAGGAGAAAAACGACATTGAAAAAATTCCGTAATCCTGAGATATTTTTTTTATGAACGACGACTCTTAGCCTTCATCTTACCTGATGTTAAGTACTGATAAGGCTGAAGATGGAAGCGAGCCTCTCCCGGAATCCTCAACCACTGAGGAATTGGCTATCTTATCTCTAACTACCGAAATACAACAATGCTGAAAACAGTGTTGTTATGGCGTCAGACGTAGATAAGATGGTGGTAGCTAGCCAGGTGGACTTACAACAAGTTCTACTACCAACCAAACCGAATACAATATGTACCCCCACTGGGAATCATACCCGAGATCCCTGGGTCTGATACCGGTGGTTGTTACCACTAGACCACAGAGGCGGTTTTTTTTCGAACAGCTTTCATAAAAAGCAATTAAAATATTCCGAGATTCCGGAATTTTTTTCAATGTCGTTTTTCTCCTTGTGGCCACGGAATAGGGACTTCGTTTTCTTTTTATTATTAGCACATACAAGTATCTCACTGATTTGTGCTGATTGCGAATCCCCAAATCATAAAACAGAGCCAGAAAAAAATAATAACAAAAATCACGTGATCGCGATTTATTCGTCACTGGTAAGTCGTAGGGCATCCAGAAAACGCTTGAAATATAGCTGAGCCTTAGGCCTTTAGACATACTCCGTAATTTTTTTTAATTTTACGTAAGCATTCAAAGTTAGAGTATGTTTTTGTATTTTTGCTTTTTCCGGGATCTTTTTTTTTCAAATATACAAAAAAAAATCTATACCTACAAGTTATCCTCGCGGGAGTTTTACTCGGGCATTTGTTGTAGAATACTCTATCACATGAATTTTAAAAAACTAGGATGTCCGATTTTAAGGCAGTAAGACATACTGTGCGTGGGAGTTTTACTAGTGTATTTGTGAAACAAACCTCTACAATAATAAAGGAAAAAGATAGGCATCCGATTTTAGGGTCTCTTAAAACACTGTGCGTCGTCTATCTTCAGAAAGGAAGGGATCGTATAGTGATTGACCCATGCTTAGCGGTCGGGCTTATTGTTGAGTAGTATGCAGCCGGTCATGTGTAAGACAGAATTTACTTTGTCTTAACCTCATTAAACACGCCGGGGCGTTTTTATATGTCCGCGATTCACGGCGTTTAGGATGGCACGATAGATATGCCTAGCCTAATCTTAACTCTAGAACTTACTGCAAGTGTCCCATCAGCAGCCTCAGGACAGCGGAGAAGAGAAGAGCGCTCCTCGTATAGGTACCGGCACCACGCCGCGCCGCTGATAGCCCACCCAGGGGCCCAAGTCTGCTAATTTACGAATGGCATAATTGAATCGTAATTGTATCGCAATTGTATCGCATTGTAATTGTTTGACACATTTGGTATTCTTATATGAGTAAGAGAATACCAAATGTGTCAAACAATTACAATACGATGCAATTGCGATTCAATTATGCCATTCGTAAATTAGCAGACTTGGGCCCCTGAGCTGTTGCTCCTCACGTTTGGAAACATTTGCATACGATACTACGGCATAATAACTGACCAGGGGACCCTACTTAAGTTACCAAAACCACCTGGATTATAACCTTAGACTATTTATATTGAACGGGAGTGCGAGCCTGTGCACCGTCAATACGACCGTTTTACTTGATCGCACGCGACAGACTGCTGATGCTGAGGGCGCCATTGCGCCCCTTTGGATTATGACAATTGGATAACTTCAAAATCGATAGAAATATCTTTCAAGTAGAAGTAGGTAGGTACATCGCTTCGCTTCTTTGATTAATTTAAAATTAGTTTTAAATAAGCAAACAAGCAAAGTATGTAAGTACTTGTACTTGAAAGTTATTGCGATAGGTATAAGTTTCTTGAGTTATAGACATAGCCGTTATTACGGAGTTGTGAGCGAGCGGCGAGCGGATTTTAAAGCCATTGCGCGTTACATTACCAAAGTCTCAATAATAGTCTATGACTATGACCATCAAAGGACGCAATGAACATAGAAACCGCTGGCCTCTCCACACAACAACAACGGCAAGGTCGTGGCCGGGCACTTACCCCCTGTCACTTATTGGGTCCTAACAAACTGGGACAAATAGGACAATTAATAGGTCAAGGATCATAAGACCGCCGGCGGTCGCGAAACAATTGATTTTCAATTGTGTCTGGTTTTACGGTGCTCAAGGCGTTAACATAATAATTACTTACCCATATTTTCCACAGAATTTGCGACGAAAGAGTAATGATAGCCAATACCGATTCCTATCATCAACACTGCTAGAATGGTGAACAACAGGCAACACGTTAACATTGCACAAACCGTACATAGTGAGATTCTAGAAGGAAAATAACGGTCGTTGTTATGAAAAGCACCTCACTGTGAAAGTTATTATTTACAGGTTCCAGTTCATTCAGCTGACTTACCTTTCTAAGGCATCTAACACGATAGACACGAACGAACTTAGGGAACAACACACACTACCCATTTTGTAAAATCAACATTGGTAAAACAATAATTTATACATGTACAACTACATAGAGAAACTTGAGAATTTCTGTGCCCAACATCCTAAACGTAAAAGTCCCATAAAATTGTAAAAATCAGTCGTTCATAATTAGAAATAATTAGTACTTGTGATATTGTTACTTGAAGATCACTGCAAGATAATTTGAGGATCTGTAACTGCGAAGTAATATTTGTCAGTCACTGAATGACAGATTTGTCATATTATCCTGGTTTTAATAGGTACTTCTTTGATCATTTTAATTTAAGACTTTATGCGCCATGGCGGTCACCGGTGACCGACAAACAATTATCTATTGTCTGGTTTTGTGACATTCAACGTGAATATTGTAGGTACCTACCCCCAAGTCTCACTGACTTGAAAGATAGAATCAAAATTTTAAAAGTCTAACAAGAATTTAACGGCATATCGTTTCGTTAAAAAATTATCAAAACGCCTTGTCGAGACCTCCAGCGACCGGAGGGCTGGCAGCTACTTTGGCCAACGAATTAGCTTGGCAATACAAAAGGGCAACGCTGCCAACCATTTAGGGACTTTGCCGCACGGCAGCGATTCTCTTAGAGATATTTTTTATATAAAAGATATTTTAAGTTTTAAGTTATTTAGTTTTAGTATAACATGGTTTGTTGTTTTATTTTCTGTTTGGTATAAATAAAAGTAATGTAATAGTTAGGCCCCCTTTATTGAAGTACACCAAATAGAAAGAAAAAACGATAAACTAAAACTAAAAACCTACAAGCAAAGACATATAAAAGATAGACAGGTTACACGCTAACATTATTGCATTTTAAAGTGCTGCAAGTAGTACTATATCTACGTATACAGTTATTTATTATGACACGTTGCGCTAACAAGAGACACATTATGTGGTTAGAAAGAGATAAATATACATCTCGCTCTATACGCATGTGAGTTTCCATGGCAACGGCCGCCAGTAGACCGCGCTAACATAGTCTGTTTCACTCTCACGCATAGAACAGATTACATTTCACTCTTTACCCACGTGAGGAGCAGCCAGCAGTTTATTTATCGGGCATTTAAGGTTTAATTTAAAAAAAATCAGTACTTACGAATGAAATGACACGTTTTTCTTGTCTCTAAAAGTTGCCGTGTAATTTGTGGACCGCCTAAAAACACAGGAAGGCATTTTGGCCACGAAAAACTTGATAAATTCACGCGCTGTAGCGATGTATAGCCGGGACGCGAGAGCGTGCCTGACTGAATGCGAATCGGGCAATTATCTTACATTCGTATTGCCATTCTAGAGCGTGTACAACGCATCTATAACTTTATACGTCATTGCCTACAAGTAGAAAAAATATCTACCTACTTAGTATCTTTTTAATAAAAAATGTCTTTAGGAGAAGGATAACCACACCACTGCCACGCGGAAAAGTCCCCAACAAATAGCTGGCAGCGTTGCCCTTTTGTCACAGACATATAATTGTCTGTGATATGTCTGTGCCTTTTGTATGGCTAAGCTAAGCGAGGAGTTAATATAAAGTACTTTATGGCTAATTCGATGGCCAAAGTAGCTGTCTGCCCTCGACACGACAAGTCGCTTCAAGAAGAATAGAAGAAAAAAAGAAAACCAAGAATTTTATATTTCAGAACGCATGACCGTAACGTCTGTCAGTTTTATCGTTAGTGTCACATGTCAATGTCAAAAGATTTTGCTCTTGTCAAATTTATTTCGGAAAATAAAATACTATGGCAGATGAAAACAGCTCACAAAAGAAAGAAGAGCCTAAAAAGAGAAATAAAAGGCCAAATAAAAACTATGCAGTAAAGAAGAGACTGCCTCTTCGGCCTGTGGATGGTGAAAATGTCGTTTTCATAACAAAAAAGACTAATTTCAAAGTAATTTCTCAAAATTACACATGGCATTGCAATTCGCTGCAATATTACAATTCTACATTTCTTTATTAATTTTCAGGCCCAACTTGACAAATGCTGCGACTTACTAACCAAGGGAGAAAAGGAAATTATATTACATGGTTTAGGGGCAGCTATACAGAGATGCTGTAATTTAGCATTGCAGCTTATTACTTTATTCTCTGGTACCTGTCAAGTCGAAGTAAACACTGGAACTGTAGATTTAGTTGGTAAGATTTAAAATTATTTTAGCAAAGATTTTAATTTGTTTTGAATATAATAACAGTACAATGTTTTGTCCAGATGATTTGGAGCCTCTGGCAGAAGACCTAGACTTTGGATCACAAGTGAGGCATTCTTCATCAATACATATAAGAATATTCCGCACAGCAATGCTTGGTGCTAACCAATAAACCAAACATGTTCTTCACCCTAAATGAAATTGTGCAATGGATCGGACTAACAGTGTTTGAGATATGGATAAACTTGATTACAATAACAATATTTACTGTGTTACTGGCATTGAAGATTGATTGTCTTGTGGAGAGTGCGTGGTGGACTATATTTGCACCCTTATTTGTAAGTGATGCCATGAATGCATACTTTTGCTGTATAGTATGTATAAGAATGAATCTAGAGAGCTCATACAAAGCCTCATTGTATAGAGCTTCATGGAGCGCAATATTCCTAGGGTTGACATTTGTATTTAAGTTTTTATTGTGTAGAAAACTACAAGGAGATTCAGCAATTGAATACAGTGAAGTGTTTGCACCACTATTTATACTTTTACAGTTAATAGCAGTAAGGGCTTGTCAGTTACATCAGTAGAAAATATTCTCAAACATGAATAAAGTTTTATGATAAAAAATAAAATCACTGTTTCTATATTATAAGTATCTCTATATTTTTAATTAACAAATTAATTGTTCTCGTGAATTTAAATTAAACAAAAAAACATTTATGTAATAAGAAAGAATAACTAACGAAACATACTGAATAAGCCACCTCTTCCTTTTTTCTCATCTACTCCAAAATTAAAAAAATTATTTTGGTTCTGACCACTACTGTCTGGCTTAGAATCGGAAGTAGGCTGTCCAAAAAACGAAAATCCAGTTTTCCGTAGCCCTTAAAAAGTAGAAAATTGATTATATCAAAAACTGCTAGTGTCATGTAAGAAATGATTAGTAATTTTGACTTTTTAAAATTACCTGACAAAAAATTTGGAACTTCTTGAGAGGTAATCTCAGCATTATCACCACTCATAGGTAATTGGAAATCAGCTTTGGGGGACAACAGCAAACTAGAGTCTATAAAATAATTAAAGACAAGGGTAGTGTACATACTACAAAAACACAACTTAAGAAAACAGCTAAATCAATAATATTACCAATGCAATGTGGAAAATCACCATCGCCTTCTTCAAATCCAGTGGTGCTAATAGACACATTCAAAGAGTCAGGAATACCTTGTGCACCATGATTGAAAAGCAAACCAGTGACTGACCTATCTGATTTTTGTGCTGTGTTTGCCTAAAAAAAACAAGTTAGGCAGGTATAGAATAGGTATAACAAAATATCTTAATAATACGAAACAATGCTAAGGACCTTAGGACTGGATACTACTACTTCATCAACTTCCATATCATTTGGATTCTCATAACTTTGATTTGGAATTGTGTTTGCAACAGGTGTTGGTTCCTGTTCATACTCTTCTCGTGGTATTTCTGTGACTTTCGTCGGATTTTCGTTTTTGTCTATTTCATCAGCTTGGTTTGATTGGAAGAATTTTGATGTAATAATCCTATCATTATTGTTCTAAAAATAAATAATTATAGTTTTGTATCAATCAAATAAGAGACACGTAAGTTTATAAGTGCTGTTTATTCTTACCATTGCGAAATTACTATTTTTGGCATAAATAAATTGCGGCGATAGGTCTAAATTATGTTTCTTTAATATCATATCTTTCATCTTAATGTAGCTTTCATCATTCACTAAACTTATATCAATTTTACTCTCTATAGTTTCATTTAATTCACTCTCTTGATTTTCTTTGGCATCATCCACAACTTCATTATTGTCATTAATCTCTTGTATTGACAAAGGTAAATCAAATGATACCTTTTTCTTGTTAACATACTCCTGTGAATTCTTTTATAAATGGTTAAGTACATAAACGAAACATTAAAAGAAAGAAAATAAATATCTTCCCTATAAAGGACGAAAAATATTGGCTAGGTATGGCCTGGCGACGAGATTTTCAAGCTGCTAGTCGCAATAATCGCGTTGAAATTCCATTCCTAGAACACGCCAATTAGGTGATAAATTGTGACTGTTTCGAACTAACAGAAGCCACAAACTTTGTTATTGGAACTGGCAAACTTTCAAAATGCAATGTTTAAACAGATGTTAGTTACTCTCGAAACGAGAACCTTCTTCGTCTACATGTGAGCTACCTACTATCAATATATTAGGTACTATGTGAATGCATGATGAATTTTACCAATTACCGGTTAAATTCTTCAGAGTCTTTGGGTTGATGATGATAATAATGATGATTATTTTTAGCGGTTTCCACTGTAAACAGACCTGTTTAGCAAAATTGAGAGTTATCCTGAATAATCTGATTTTAACAACGGTCTTATAAAAACCGTCTGGAACTAGCCACGTTTTTCAAAAGGTAGTTGATACGCGGATCAGCGGTATTGCTACAAAATAACTCCGCGCGATGCTATGCTATGGTCCGTTATTAAACTAATATTACAAGAATTGTCTACAAAGTTGAAACTCGATAAAAAATAAAAACAGCAATTCACCCTGAAGGATTGGTTTGCCTTTCCGGACGGTGATTCAGACATAGACATATGAACAATAACTTCTACTTGTTGTTGCGTACCACTAAAGAAGTTACCCTGAAAAATAAAGGTTTTAATGTAATATTCTAGCCCAAACTTTTATTTGGACAAGGTTCCTTAGTAGGTAGGATTCGCAGGATCACTGACCAATATACAAACCGTAAAACAATCACATTGTCAATGATTTCAGATATTGTATTTATTATTATTATAGCTTAATTAATGGCTTCGCATTTAGCATTAAGAAAATTTCAAGTGGTATTATATTTAGTAAATTTAGTTGTATGGTAGATTGAATTAAAATAAATAAACTTTCCTACACTCACACCAATTATCTAGCCCAAGAGAAGCTTTGTTATGAAACTCGTTAAATGGTTACTAGATAACGGATAAACATACTTAAAATACTTAAATACATACTTATTATACATAGAAAACATCCAGACCTGATACAATTTCGAAAAACAATAATTTTTAAATTGACTTACCGGGGATTGAACCCGGGACCTCAGAGATGGCGACACCATGAAAACCGGTGTACAAATCACTCGACCAAGGAGGTCGTCAAGAAAAAAAATGGAGTCTCTACACGGGAGAAACTCCCAGATATTGTATATTCAAGTACTTATTAGTAGTAGTGGTACCTAAGTATTTTATTATGAAACAACTTAATCATGAAATTACAACCTCTGCAAAATCCAAGAATTGTGAAGGTGGAACCAATATATTTTGAGAACTTTTAGTGAGATCTATTTCTTCGATTATTTCATTTGCCTGTGTTAAAAATAGAAAGTTATTCTCACTGAACGCCGTAACATTACCTACATAGAAGAATTTGTCCATGTTTACCTGATCTTTACCAACATTGGAAGGCTGTTTCTCATCACTTATCTCTGCACCAATCTTCTCTACCCCTTTTAGTGTATCAGGATTGATTTTCGATAACACATCGAAAGAATCATTCTTGTCAAGCTTTATGTCTTCTAAAATATTAATTAGTTTCCTCTTTGAATAGCTTTCTTTTTTACCACTTAAATCACCCTTTACATCCTCAGAGATAGGCTTGTTAAAAAATATAGGAAAATCATTATCTTTCTTGCGTTTTTTACTATTAATTTCAGTTTCTGGTTCACTGGATTCAGCTCTTTTTGTTGGAGTTATATTAAACATATCTACTTTCTTAATCTTTATCTGAAATTTAATAAAAAGTTTGTTTCACTACCTTTTTTTAAAATGTGACTTAATTTCTTAACTTGGTAGGTAACTCTGTTGAAACTCAAATATATTTATTACAAAATAAACATACCTACCTACACAAAATCTTATACGAAATTAGGGTCTGATATTATATTAAATTACCTGATTTATGATTATAGGTACCTAACTATTATATTTATTACCGAATTGAACAATAAACAAAAAGTAAGTAAGTAGGTAAAAGTAAACAGATACAGTACAGTAGGTAGTTAACTTATGTGTCTGTTCATATTGTAAGTATAGTTGATAACTTTTTGTAAAGAATCTAATAAACGTTTACTAAATACCTTGTCTAATTTTGCACTCAGCACATCGAAATCGGTATTCAAAAGCTGAATTTGCGGCATCTACAAAAAATGTATATTGTAAACATATTTGTTTTATCATCATTTAAATAAAAAAAACGTAAGTTTAATGGAAGTTGATTAACCATTATTGATTCCTGTTCATTATTTTGGCAAAAGTTATACCATCCATCATCGGCATTCTTGCCTTTTTCAATATCAGTTTTCGTCTTTTGTTTTTCAACGTCTGGGGCTATAGTAACATTACATTTCGTAAATTCCTTCTCCCGCTGTTCAACAACTGCTTCCATTTCTTTCGTAATTTCATATATCGCTTTTGTCTTACCCTGTATAGTCTTTTTACCATTAGGTAATTCATTAATCATGAACTCTGCCAGTTCAATTATACGCTTTCGATCTAAGTTAGCTACGAATTGTTCCTTTATTTTAATATCTTTAATTAAGCATTGTGATTTACTTCCAAGATTTTTTATGTCATCTTTTAGAGTTAGTGTTTTGTTTTGGGCTTGCAGTAATTTCTGTACGAACGGAATACTTTCATATCTAATTTTGGCCTGCAACCACAAATCTTCGTATTTTTTTTCTCCGTCATTTATACGTTCCTCTATTTCAGACTTTCGTTCTTTAATTAATAAGCACTCCTTTTTTAACTCAACGTTTGATGATTTAATTGTTTCTTGAGCTACCATCAAACTAAAAAAAAAATCGAGTCAATAAAGATATTACGATATGATAACCAATGTGTCAATATTTCAGGATTCCAGGCAGTGGCGTAATTTAAGATTTTGCGCCCTGGGCCTGTAAGGTTTGCCGCCCCATAAATTAACGGAAAAAAGCAAAAACTTTATATTGAAAAAGACAGTGTCGACAAAATTTCCACGAGCAGGATTCGAACTCGCACCCGCCAATCCGGGCCAGGTGCTGTTTCCAGTTGAGCTACCGTGGAACTTATCCAGCCCGCCAAAATTAATCAACACCATCTTTATTCTTTACTTTGTACGCCGAAGGCGCCCATTCAGTATCAACAAACTACGTTATCAACATCCGGTTTTATTGTTTTTACAAACATCAAAGATCAGTTAAGAAATAGGCAAGCTATGTTAAAATGTTTTTGTTTACTTATATAATTTTAACGCAAATATTGTTGCGAACCAATTACAAATTGAAAAGACAGTGTCGAAAAAATTTCTACGACCAGAATTCAAACCCGCACCCTTCTGGCAATCCGGACCAAGTGCTCTTTCCAGTTGAGCTACCGTGGAACTTATCCAGCCCGCCGAAATTTATCAACACTATCTTTATTTTTTACTTTGTAAGCTAAAGGCCCATTCAATGTAGTGTTGGCCAGGACTCGAGTTTTTTAAGTCCTTTTTTAGGGACTGGACACGATTTTTAGAGACTGGACTTGTAAATGAGAGCTTATGCTTTTTGTCAGTGATAAGACTCACGAGTCTTTACAATACGACTCGAGAACTCGAGTCTTTTTATAATAATATTAAGACTTTTAAGACGAGTTCATTGCTAGTGCCTAAGTCTTTTTAAAAACAGTGAGTTCCATATCCATTCTATTGATATAAAGTTCTTCTAGGCGTTCGTCAACCACTTCCACAAAGAGGAAAAAAGAAGTTCAAAGAGTTTCTACTTCGATTCGATCATTATGATCGAAGAGTTACTATAATTTTTTATGGAAAAATATTTGCCCTCGGAGGTGTCGCCTGAGCAAAATTTATATTAGTATTATACAATTATTAAAAAGGGTATGTACGTTTTTTTAAGAGCTTGAGTTCCATAATAAAAGATCAGGGCCCTTACCGCCATCTTTTAGCAAACGACTCAAGTTCTACTCAGTTCAGTATAGGTTCTGAAATTGAATCGCTTAGATCCGTACCATCATCCTAAATAATCTGAGCCGCATTTGGTCCGATCGAATGAATGACCATTGTCGCTGGTCTGCGTGTCTAACCTTGAGAAAAGAAAGAGATGGCGCTACGTAGAATTGCCATAAGTGCGTCTCGCTTTCAAGTCAGCTTTACGAGCGTTCGTAAACTACTTTAAAAAGTTGCGGAAATAATCGGTTTTTATAAACCAATTTTATTTAACGTAATATAATTTTAATGTTCCTACAATCAATTTAAAACATTGTTTTGTAAAGTTTTGAGGAAAAAAGCACGTATGTGATACCTTTGTATCGATAATTTCTATTTTATTTACAAAGATTTGAAAACACGATTTTGAAACACAGAACTTTGAACGTACAAGACAGTCATTTGTTTGTGTTCTGTGAAATCTGTCTTGTGAAGTGAACACCGCGGTGTATTCAAAAATAAAATATTAATTGATCAATTTTTTGGTTTAAGTATGTCGTAAGTATTTAAAATTAAAGTATTACTTTAGAAAACCTAGTAATTTGTGTACATTATGTGGTTCATTTATATTTTGTTCACATCTCACGCCTTCGCAGTTCAAACATGAACTCATGGAATGTGGGTTTTGAAGTGTTCTCAAGTGGCTGTTTTTCAATAAGACTTTGTTTACTTTTTTTAGTGTGGGACCTCGTCGTAGAGTTAGTTATAGCCAGTTGGAAGCACTTTGGGAGGAGTTGAATAGAAACCGATCTCTTGCAACTGGCTATAATAAGACATCCCAGGCACGCGAATTGTCGCGGCAAATGTGGATGACGGTGGCACAAAGCCTAAATTCTTTAGGTGATGGTGCCACTAAAGATTGGAAGGGTTGGTGCAAGGTAATCAAAGAAGCTTGTTTTAAATATAAATAAAAAAAACGTAGTGTTGTTACATAAATGCTATTAAAATTAAAAAGAACGCACACAATCTATAAATATAACATAAAATGCATATTCATTCAATAAACCCAAAAGGCCAACGACAACCTCTGTCTGAGTTTATATTGTATAATTTTTTTTTCCTTTGTAAAATTAGTATAGTTTTGAATAAAACTTAAGACTAAGCGCTATGGTGGTGACCGATGACCGACAAACAATTAAATTTCAATTGTGTCTGGTTTTGTGGCAGTCGATGTGTTATGGTTGCTTCACAAATATCAGTGAAGTCACAGTTCCGACACATTCTCTAGGAACTTTGTCAAAAAGAATACGTCCGTGATTTGCCGTTGGCGACACTGACACTGAGAGCAATATCACTGACAAGTGGGTATGCGTTCTTAGAGAATGTATGAAAATCACTGTGCCGGAACTGTGACTTCACTGATATGTATGTAGCAACCTTTAAACTTGTATGTCTTATTATATTTCAGTACTGGAATGACTACAAGTCAAAACTAAAATCTAAAGTGGTCTCTGTGCGAGCATCACTTCAGCGTACTGGTGGTGGGCCGTCAAATGAGCACCCATTGACGGATATAGAGAAAAAATTCCTCCAAATTGTAGGAGAGGATTTTGGCTCTGGTATTCCGGATGCCAGGGTTGAACCATTTGATGATGTGAGTACTTATTATTTATTTATAATTCAGTAACAGTTAATACATACAGACCTAATAGATAATTGAATTGACATCAGTAAATAGTCAGTATAATTTATTTTAAGCTAAATTTCATATGAAGTGTTATTATAGTACATTTAAATAAAGTTTGCCTTGTTAACACCCCTTGAGTTTCTCAAAAGATTTGGAAATAATTTAACAGGATGACAAAATATACTATAGAAACAAACATTAAATTTTATGAGTTATACTAAGATCTGGCAATTATAGCAACGGCAACGGCATAGATAGAGAAACAAAAAATATTTTAAAGTAATGGAAGAAAACCACTTTTACTTTTGAATTATCGACTAATAGCTGGTAGTAATGCAATTACTTAATGAAGTACAATAAAGATCGTTTGTTTTACAGGCACCACCAGTAGGCCAAAGTCAGCAGGGGTCAGAAAGTTTGCTGTCACAGTGGCCAAACCCAGCACTGCTGACTGAAGGTGATGACGCACAGCAGCACCCAACAGCAACACCTCCACCTGCGTCACCTGCTGTTCTGCTACCAGCGACGCCGCGTCGTTCACCTCGTCTCATGTCGCGGCGTGCCAGCCCCGCAGCCACCGCGGGGCCTTCCACTCGAGCGACGCCCTCGCCGTACACCCCTCGCCGTCTGCAGATTGAAACGCCGCCGCCTCGACAGCATTCGACGATGAGACCCGCACCGACCCGACAGAGGCTGAGACGAGGTGAACCACTGATGACGCAAGAGGCGGCACGAAGAGCGCTAGTAGCAGACTCCCGTGAAAGAACTATGTTGTCACGGGAGAAATTAAATGTCCTTAAAGATTTAGTTACTGAATTAAGGGAAATAAAAAATATATTAAATTCACGGTGAGTAAAGGTTTAATTTTAAGTTGATAATTTAACTACATTGCATTATACATTTAATATAAAAAAAAATTAAAAGAAGAAAGGACAAGAAACTTGTGCTAGTTTTTTCAAAATAGTATAATTTTACAATACAATATAAGTACCTACTTTAAATACTACTTAGGAGGCCTATTACATTTCAGATGTGATTTTTGCGTAAAATGCCCATATTTGCATTTTGTAGTAATTTTGAAGTTGTATTTATCGTTTTTATCGAAATAGGATAATAAATTCATTATAAAATCTTTATTCCTCATGAAGTGACAATTATTCTAGTATAAATATTGCTCAATAATATTATCATAGCTAGGAGAAATTCACAAGTTAACTTAAAGCGATTTTTGAAGTTTTTTGGTTTAGATTAAATTTTTTTTCTATATAAAATCAATGATATCTAAAAAATTCCGAGGCCGCTGCGCACTATACGGCTATATAAAAAATAACATTCTAATTTTTTTATTTCATTTGTTTAGAACAGTAGTTAAATCGATGAGCTCAAGAAAGTGCCTTCGCGCAATTTATGAAAATCTTTCTCTGCAATTTTGGCTTTATTAAAAAGTTAAGCAAAATTTACAAATAGCGAGGCCGCTACGCACTATAACAATAGCTATTCTACACTATTCAAAAAGTCAAAATTGTTAATGTTTTTTTTGTGTCTGAGATCAAAATTGGCCATTTTATGCAAAATCACAGTCGAAATGTAATAGGCCTCTTTATTAACTAAATCCTAACAAAGTACTCTAAAATAAATATTTGATATCAGACAAACAGTTTTTTTAGGAAACTATAAAGAGTAACAAGCAATGAACATTATTAACTTGTCATTTTTCATTTTAGGATGCCCTTGCCTGCCACAGACGTTGAATGAGGTCCTGCCTTGTAGCCTGTCCCATTTGCAAGTCAGGATTATGACCACGACTGGGGTTATAGAATTCTCCTCCTGGCTGCATTTGAGCTTCTTGTTGAAGTTCGGCATCACTCAGTTCTGGGACTTCTGTCTTCGCCTTGTTGCAAATATTGTGAAGGATTACACAAGCATTCACAATTGAGGCAGCCACTTTAGGTGTATAATGCAAAACTCGGTGAACCAGAAGACAACGAAAACGTGCCTTTAGGAGCCCGATAGTCCTTTCTACAATGTTCCTAGCCCGAACATGCATTTTAGTATAGTGAGCCTCTGGAGTGTTTGGCAATGCATTGACAATAGGTGTCATAATGTACCGCCTTAATGGATACCCAGAATCACCTGAAACATTTAGAAATTAGGTAATTTATTGGTTTAGTATTTTTTTAAATTTAAACAATATTATACTGATTAATACCAAGAATAATGTCACATTAATTTATAGTAAAATGTAAATTAACAATAATTATTAAATTATCTGTCTTGTGTGTTTAAATAATTAAATAATGCTTACCAAGTAACCACACAGATTCATTTAGACTTTCTAGATGACTTTTAATAGGATGATTATTCCATATAAAACTATCATGAGTTGCTCCACCATAACTAGCATCCACACTAGTAATCTGCATATTGGCATCACAAATCTGTAATAAAATTGACATTAATAAAATTGTAGACTATTATTAATTTTTAACCGCCTCTCTGGTCTAGTGGCTAAGCTACCGGCTTCAGACCGAGGTCCCAGGTTCGATTCCCAGCGGGGGGTACATCTTTTTGTGCTCAGTTGGTAGGGCTGTCAAGTCTCCTGGCTAGCTAATCACCATCTTATCTAAGTCTGCCGCCATAATAACGATGTTTATAGCATTGTTGTGTTCCGACAGTTTGAGGTAAGATAGCCAGTTCCTCCGTGGTTGAGGATTCCGGGTGAAGTGCGCTTCCACCTTCGGCCTTATCGTCACTTACCATCAGGTGAGAAGAAGGCCAAGCACTTACCCGTTGTAGTATAAAAACAAAATAATTATATAACATATACTTATTATGTACTCAAAATTATTATAAAAATTAGCCTATTTGCTTGTTTGTAGAAATAGAAACATCATGATTTTTGGAACCATAACACTCACTGACGGGACCATCACAGGACATAATTTATTGATGGTAAATGACTTAAAATGTGTACTTAATTACGTTGTAGTAAAGAAACTCACCAATTGTACATTAAGGGAATGATAGTGTTTCCTGCAGTAATATCTTTCTTCATGTCGTGGAGGTCTGATTATAGCAACATGAGTACAATCAATACATCCTATTACCCCGGGCATGTTAAATTTCTTGTAGAACCTTGTAAATATTCAAAATCTTAGTTTAAATAGTCTATTTTTTGTTATAAATGGTAATAAATTGTATGATTTCATACCAAATATTTTGTTTTAATTTCTACAAGTATCTATAATTTTCATTGTTACAGTAAATGGTCCAGTATTATGTTTAATTGTCGACTGTGGATAATAAGTTGGACAGTTTGGACTTAGCAAAGTTCTTTTGTTATTTGTGTACAAATCAAAGACAATTATAGTTTCAAGGAATACACTTCTAACGGTTATGTCAGCTAGAAAAATGAAAATGAACATTTAAGGAAAATTTTAAACACTGAAAAAAGACGATAACCTCAGGCGGGAATCGAATCACGCACCTGCCGCATTCTGGGCGGCTGCCTTAACCACTTGGCTACCGAGGTCTAGTTTTCACCCGTAGAAATTTGTCAGTGCTTAATGCTTATGTTTTTAGTCAACATTCTTTTTTCAGTGTTTAAAATTTTACTTAAGTATATTTAAGCGTTAATAAAAAGTTAAAATATATAAAAAACATTAATGAACACTTAATAATGTCAAATTCAAATTTAATTATGACTTACTCTGCTCTAATGAGGGACCTTTCTTGTTGATTTTTTGGAAAAACCACATACTTTCTTCTCATTGCAGATGAATTTAGACATGCTGTCACCTGTGCTATAGCCGATGACACGGTTTGTTGAGCCATTGAATGTGCACTGATACTACCAATGGGTCTCTGATAGGAGCCATTGGCATAAAACGACAATGCAGTTAAAACCTGAAATAGGCATACAATAAAGTTTCAAATTGACATACAAATACAAATCACCTACTAAAACTATTTAATAGTAGGTAACACTGATATACCTAGTAACTTTCCGAAAATTTGGCAGTGCTCTACCTACCTTTGTCTCCACAGACAGATCACTAGACCGCCTTGTTTCCCTGATCATTGGTCTTATTTCCTCGCAAAGCTCTTGCGCCAATGATTTTGATAGGCGATATTGCCGAATGAACTCTCGGTCTTCAAGTTCAAAAGCATCCGCCTGTACCCTTAGCGACATTCGCTGACGCTTTCGCCTTAAATTTGACTCGCTGTAGTCATTCTCCAAGAACTCAAATTTGGCCCATTCATCCGACATCTAAAAAATAAAATATATTGTAAGTAGCTACCTAGGTGATGAATTATTTTCCTACAGCAGACATTTCTAGTTACTTAAATTATAATTACTTTTAATTCAAAGCGGTTGACTTGAATAAACTGACTGTTCAGATGTAACTATTGTTGTTACTTCTCAGGATTGATATGGAATGTAACACCATTCGGATGGAACTGGAATGTAACACTATTCGGATGGAACTGACTACTCGGACCGGACAGGACCGGTTCTCCTTTTGATGTTGTGCGGGCTAGTGGGGGCTGGGAACCGAAATTTCGCGAAAGGTCTCACTATACCCGACCAGATGGGGTTCAGCACCCCGCCACGACAGTTGCTCGTAAAACAATAACACTAACTACGTAACTACGATAAAAATAAAATTTTGCCGCGCCTTTGGGTCGCCCAACTTACAATAAATGCATTGTCTTACAACTAAAATTACGGGTCTTTTGTTGTTATTCAATTTCGGTAAAGACAATGTCTCTGAAAACAAATGATCTTACACGTTTGAGCAAACAAAGTACCTACTTAGGTACCTACCTATTATTTTCGGGATTTTATTGACTCCCAGGTGGCTGGACTATAGAGACCATTATGTTCGTTGTACAATGTTCGTCAAGCCATCCTTTAGTTATTCACAATATTCTAAAAACAAAGAATTTATTATTGTTAGGTTATGGAACGCATAAAACTAACTTTAAACTTAAAATATTTATGTATAAATTAAATACAATACCTGATGAAGCTTTTTTACATCACTGGATACTCACGAACACAATTTATTGAAATCAAATCCAACAGGAATAACACAAATCACATAATCTATTCACTTTAGGTTAGAAAATAGCAACTTATTTTGGTTCGCTATAATTGACAGCTACGCGTATCAGTTTAGGTCGTCAAGGGACGTGGTGGTAGCAAATTTCATACAAATTGAATGAACGAAGTCGTGTCAGCGATCCAACATAGAAGTGAATCGCTGTCAAAAAACGACTCTCTATCTGAGACGTTTAGGAGACGTGGTAGTACGAATAAGCGATTCTATTCAGTTTAGGTCCTAAAATGAATCGCATTAAGAGATGGTGGTAAGGGTCCTGTTCTATGAGTCGAGCCTTTTTGCATTAGGACTCGACGAAAGGACTCAGGCTCAGAAGTCAGGACTCATTTTAGTCGGAGTCTTGCAAGCTCTGCCAAAATGAGTCTAGTCCCTAAATTAGGACTTAAAGAACTCGAGTCCTGGCCAACACTAACAATGTCAACAAACTACGTCATCAACATCCGATTTTAATATTTTTACAAATATTAAGATCAGTTAAGAAATAGGCAAACTTTGTTATACTTAAGGGGATCCTGCAAGAAATTGTAAAAATTTAAGTATTTTTAAGTCACTTGTACTATGCGCTGAATTAGTTAAATAGGTACAATAAAAGAACTTACGTAAGTTAGCCTGATTATTGCACAAGGTCGTGGCCTTGTTGAAATTTGAAACAAATTGTTTAAACAATAACAAACGATACATAAATCTAATGACTCCTAAAAACATTTTTCTTCGACAACTTTCTTAATTTTACGCATGAAACAATAATTCTTACATGAAAATATTTGTATTGATATTCCGCAGGTCGCCCCCAACATAAAAAAGTAAATTTTAATTTTTAACACAAGCGTGTGATGGTTTTGTACATTTCGCAGAATAAAAACATTCCTCTAATCAAATTACTAGGTCTGAAACTTCAAAGCAGAATTGTTCTAATTTGATTTTGCTTTGAAGTTCATTAAGAGACTTATGTCAGTTTTTGCGATCGCGCGGCTCCGCGCGGTGCCCTCTTAATGTTATTGTGTAAATAATTGTAACGCCAAATTAAAAATTAAAAAAGACAGTGTTGAAAAAATTTCCTCGAGCAGGATTATTTGCGTTAAAGTTATATAAACTATAACATTATAACATAGCTTGCCTATTTCTTAACTGATTATTACGAGGCGCATTTTGTAGGTATTTTGCAGTTGTATTTATCGTTTATATCGAAATAGGATAATAAATTCATGCTTTAATATTACAAATCTCCACTCTGCGAGAATAAGCTGAGTTCGGACGGCCGGCGTATCGTATTTTGTAGTAATTTTGCATTTGTAATTATCGTTTTCATCGAAACAGGATAATAAATTAATTATAAAATCTCTATTCCTCATGAAGTAACAATTGTATTTATCGTTTTTATCGAAATAGGATAATAAATTCATTAAGTATAAAATGTTTATTCCTCATAAAGTAACAATTCTGGTATAAATTTTGATCAATAATATCATGGTAGATAGGAGAAATTCATAGATTTTCGAAGTTTTTTGGTATAGAATAAGATTTTTTTCTATTTAAAATCAATGATATCGAAAAATGCCGAGGCCGCTACAAACTATACGACTATGTAAGAGACAACATATTTTTTTTTATTTTATTTGTTTAGAACAGTAGTTTAATGTAGGAGCTCAAAAAAGTGCCTTCGCGCATTTTATGAAAATCTTTCTCTGCAATTTTAAATTTAATTAAAAAGTTAAGCAAAATTTACAAAAAGCGAGACCGCTACGAACTATTCCAATAGCTATTCTACGCTAGATATTCAATAAGTCAAAATTGTTAATGTATTTTTGTTTCTGAGATCAATAAAGCAAAAATTGGCCATTTTACCACATAACGCAGAAATCACAGTCGAGCGTGATGTAATAGGCCTTTTGATGTTTGTAAAAATATTAAAATCGGATGTTGATAACTTAGTTTGTTGACATTGAATAGGTGCCTTTGGCTTAGAAAGTAAAAAATAAAGATGATGTTGATTAATTTCGGCGGGCTGGATAAGTTCCACGGTAGCTCAACACATACAAAGTTAATCGTGTTAGGTCTCGTTAAAATAGTTTTAGTTCCGTTAAATAAATGAATCTTGACTTACCACAGTTAAATTTTAGTTATTGTTTAAGTAGGCTTTTTTAAATCAGGCTTATATAGTAAAAAAAGGCGCACAAAGCTGTACGCGAGGTGCGGCTTGCGCCGCCCCTCGCGGCCCGGCCGCCCCGGACCATGGCCTTTTTGGCCCTAGGGTAAATACGCCACTGATTCCAGGTGAAGTCCCTTTCTACCTTTTGCACTATTATGTATTCTATACCTTTGGCAGTGCCCTACTTCGCTTCGGTGATAATAGCCAAACCATTGTTATTGTTTAAGATACGACGTACCTCAATGGTTTGGCTATTTCATTTACGTACCCTGGTAGTGTACGTAAATGACCCAAACGCTTACTCGCGCGATGATTTGAAAAGTACCTACATACTACTACTACTTCGTAATTATACGTATAAGTACATACATACATACTTACCTAAAATCATGACTATTACGGTAGTACTATTACTTATTCTGTGCTATTATCCGCAAAGGGTTAGTCAGAGACTAGGCAATGAGGACAGTAAAAACAGTCCTCTAGGTAGCATAGTTTTCACCAAATAGCGACTGCA
Organism: Scoparia ambigualis; assembly: GCA_963921215.1. NCBI lineage: Eukaryota > Metazoa > Arthropoda > Insecta > Lepidoptera > Crambidae > Scoparia > Scoparia ambigualis. The sequence continues at coordinate 11,279,075 of OY992508.1, read as the reverse complement.
CATGTGCTCATCGTGACAGGTGGGCACATTATGTGCAGTCTTTAGTCCGTTAGTCGCCTTTTACGACACCTAAGGGAAGAGAGGGGGTGGTAGTATTCATTCACCGCTACGCGACACGGTTAATTTTTCGTAATAAGACATTAGCAATTGCTAATTTACGACGAACTAAACCATAGGCAGAACGTAACCTCATGTTACGTAGGTAGTTTGCTGGCTTTCTATATTAAATACTTACAATTTAGGGACGTAAGTGGTACTTACCTTTTAATTTCAAGTTCGGCTTGTCTTATCTCTGTTTGCAATTTTAAATTACTGCAGCTAATAAAACTACAAATCTCTTTTTGGCGTTCACTTTGTTTTCTTAACTTATCCACTAGAAACGCTTGTGCTAAAACAACCATTTTATGAATTAAGTTTTAACCTAAATATCTGATTACATAATATGGCTAGCTTTATCAAAGTCTAATACATGTGTAGTAAAATTAATTTAATCATACCTTTTATGCATTGGCTTGAGAGTGTTATTTTAATTTGTGAATCACCAATTTCTGTTGAAATCTTTTCTAGAGCTTGTACTTCGCTAGGTTCCGACATTGTAGCAAGATATTTATTTATTTGTGGACTAAATAACTAAAACTTTTATTTTCTATAAATAAAAATGCGCGGGCAACAGAAGAAAACTTTATTTGAGTTTAGCTTGGCGTTGGCGGGAAAATCTATTTTTATTTTTTTATGTTTGTTCCGTGAAGGAACAGGCTAAGATCAGAGACCATACTGCCTAGTCATTAGTTTTTTTATTTATTTATTTCTAGATGATAATGAGTGGTGATTAAGATGATGAATGATAAATGATACTCCCTCGAACCCCTTGAGTCCTCAGTAAAGATGTGGGGCTTTACTAAGATCTCACGCGGACTTCTTGAGAGAATTTGAAAAGTGATGTTTCACTGTTTTGTTTCATTTAATAAATAATAATAATAAATAAAAATAAAAATTTATTATACAAAACACATAGTTACCTACATTAAAAGTTTTATCAGGCCCACACTAGGCTGAAAACGATTTCCACTATAATATTTTATTTGCGGCACACATACATTACAAAAATAGATCTAATTACATAAAGAAAAATTAAAATAAAGTTAGCGAAAGTTAGTGAACTAAAAATAAAATTCACAGATCTCGTGCTCTACACGACTTGAAAGGGCATTGAAAATGAACCTAGCTATTGAAAATATTGTTTTTTTTTATTTTCACGAAAAAATATCGACTTTTCCAAAATTTGTTTATACTATCCTATAGCCCTTCATTTTCCGCGTCTATTAAGTCCTAATAGATCTTCGTATAAAAAATTGATTTTTTAGATTTTTTTATTTTTAAAAGAAATAATCGACTTTTCTAAAATTTGTTTAAACTATCCTATAGCCCTTAATTTTCCGCGTCTATTGAGTCCTAATAGATCTTCGTATCTCAAAGCTGCGAAGTTCCACAGGGCTATGATGCGCGAATGATAGGTACCGCACGGCGACGCTCCACGCTCCGCAAAGGGGGAGCATACCGCCCCTCCTATCACTCCCACAAAAAAAAGTATGAAACATAAAATGTTCCCCATCTCAATATCTCTAGGCGTCTCTCTCAGTTTTTCGATTTTCGACCTCGTTCACGAAATATCGAAGATATTTCGAGGGAAGGTGTTAAAAAATCAAGGTTTTTTTTTGGTTTTTTTTCGTTTTTCGAAAAAAGTTTACAACTTTTACAAAAAAATTTTTCACCATCTAAAAGCCATTCAAATTCTGCGTCTTTTGAGCCCTTAAACGTCCTCATGGCTCTAAACCACTATATACCACAGGGCAAACACACTTTCAGCGAAAATGGGGCCCTACCGGAGCGATCGAAAAAACATTTTCAATGTTAAAAATCAAATAATGCTAGTAACCTGGCAGAGTTGGGCAATGAAAGTGAGTTTAGGTCGGTATAATGTGGGTGTGTGATGTGTGATGGTCAATGGCCAACACTCATGCACGTTCACAAACACATAACGGTTAATAATCCACTATTAATTCACATTAATGTTTGAAATAACACAAATTTTAGAAAAGAATCTTTTTATATTGTCTATCACATTTAAATTTAAAATAGGCAAAGGATCATCTCATACAGCCCAATCATGTTTTTTATATTTATTTATTTCCGTTTTACAAAATGGTATGAAGAGAAAAAAGGGCATTCTTACAAAATTATGCACAAGAATTATTTACTACAACCAACTACAACTAACAAGATGTAAGACGTTGTTATGATATTATAAAATTATCTCTTCTAAGAAACTCTTCTAAAAAACTTCATCTTCCTTTTATTCCGATTCGGTGGCCGAGTGGTCAAGCGCTCAACTTGATATCAAGAGGTCCCGGGTTCAATTAACAGGTCTGGCAAAGTGTGTTACGGATTATTCTATTCATAGCTCGGGTTTGTGATCACCAACCGGCATTACCAAGCGTGGTGATTGCCAATACATGGGTACAATTGGCGATTTTCTGGCAGCCCAAATTAAAAAGTAAAAATTAATTCAAAAACACTCGATAGCGATGGCGTTTTATGAAAGCCGAGCCGAACCAACAATAAATAAAATTAAAAAAAAATTATACACTTTTGCTTGTCTATCAAAAAAAAAATAGTACCTACTTACCTATTTTCATTCCGGACATCCAGGACCTATTTCTATTTTGGAATGGAATAAATATTACGCAGCCATACACGTGCTCTTCATGGACTCGCCTTTTACTAAGCGCCATCTATGAAGTCATTTACGAACCAATTTCTTTTTTTTTTATCTCTCAAAATCACCCATTGATTACATTGGTGGACGCCTTTGCCGTGCTGTGGGACAGTACTTTAATTTACTTCCTTTTATGATAAATCTGTTCAGTAAATGATGTTGCTGTTAATTATTCCAATTTACAATATTTGTTAGCAACCCAAAGTGAATCTTGGTCTTCGATAATAAGAGCATCCATCTGAGTCTGGTTTGTTGACAATTCTCAATTGAATGTTATTTTTGTTACCTATATACCTATGATCTGTAAATTCCTTTTATTTGTTACAAAATCTGTGTTAGCATAATATTAGGTCATCGCGGGTTTCAAAGTATCTACCTAATTACTAATTACACTAAATGAGAGTATGTTAACTGTATGTTTTAGTGCTATTCAGACTAAATACTCGTATTATTAAACGGGACCAAGCTTATTAAATATTTATGAATAAAGTGCAAAATTAACAACAGCTGATAATTGATTTGTCTTGTTTGTAAATCTTCAATGACTCGAAAGAGGTACGACCGTTAGCACTTCAACCTAGGTACTACAATGTCTTTCTTCAATTTTAAATATTGTCACTAGGGTTTATGTATCAATATCGATTGAAGAAATTTGACAGTTTTGGATAGATTGATGTGCCGGCGTGTACACTACGAACGCCTAGTACTTTTAGATTCCTTGTTAGCAACTACCAAGGCAGCTACTTAAAAAATTGCTATTTAGAGCTAAAATGAAACCAACCAATTAATACCTAAAATTTATTTAACAAAATAGTGTCATACAGTTATTTAAAATAACAGACGTAAATGATAATTTGCAATACAACCTAGCATCCTAATTAAACCAGGTACTTTTCATAAAATGTATCACTCTAATAAAAAATAAAAAGTAAAAAGACAAACAATGACGAATGCAGCACGAAGGAATGTTGGCTACGACTTGCGATCGTCGCGCCTCGACCACATCGAGCGCGGAACTAATCGAGTCAACCAAACCACACCGACCACTATGCTGCCGGAACTATTTCACAAACACTCATATGTACAACACCGACGCTCAACATTCTCTCACTTATGATTTCCATAATACTGTTAGCGAAATAAACTCGTGTCAAATATGTGCTCCTTCGGTTAATCACACATAACTACTCCACAAGAGAAACTGTATCATTATACTGGTTACAATCGGAGAAAGCAACACCTATTAAAACATTACATACATCGCTTACAAACAAACAGTTTGGACGTCAGATCAATAAGCAAATGTTTCTACATACATTTTTAAGTATATTGCAGTGCTACTAAACATTACAGGGTTGTTCTTTGAACTAACGCTAATGAACTTTGGCTTCATTGACTGGGAACAATTTAATAACTCTGTGGTCCAAATACAACAGTGTGACGACGGAGTGTGCGATCCTACATTCTTTATCATACACATAAAACAAATCGAGGACACTAAATGCAAAACGACAAGGTTTCTTATAAAAGACGTCAAACCAATTAATTAATTTGGAAAAACTATATAAATACTAACAACTAATTAAGCGACGGGGAATGTCTACTCAATTTTAAGGTAAACCGACCGTTAAGAGAATCAACTCAATCGTACAGAATGGAAACACAAAAAGCGAACCGAACAAATCAAACGCTTCAATCTGGAATAACTTAATAGTAATACTTAAAAATACAAGATTTAAGAATACCTACTGGGTCCCACGTTAAAAATTATAATATTTTTTATTATATTAAAAATTAATGTAGTTTGTACCGCCAACATTCACTAAGTGCGATAGTCGCCGCGCAGTTACACACACAGAGGTTCGCGTCTACACAGCGCAACGTGCGCACAAAGAGTACGTACGAGTTTAAATTAAAAAAAATATACCCTGCGTTATCGGTGTCTCTCTCTATGTAAATACTCGACGACGGGTTGTAACATTTACTAGTTTTTTTATTTTATTTTAATAATATATTTATTTACATACATCAGTCGAACAGTTAAATTTTCCGAACGGAACGATTTCGCTTCGCCACCCGGCGCGGCCGGGGCGAGCCGTCGCGGCTCCCCGACCAGAAAGGAGGTCCGATTTTTTTTAGTTTTTTGTCCACAGCTTCGGTTTCATTAACTGTAGGGCTGCGGCGGCAGGATCTCTGTGAGCAGCCGCTTGAGACTATCTATGCCCGTAAGGAAGCCGCAGTCCGGTCCGTGGTGGGGCGTGGCCGTCGCCAGTGGGGACTCCGCCTCCGCGTTAGCGTACGCCGTATGCGCGAAATCGATCATGCGTATATCGACGCGGTCGTCGGGCGCAGCGGGCGGGGCCCAAGTGCGGGCGCGTTTGCCGGCCTCCACCTCCGCCGCTTCCGCCTCCGCCTCCGCCTCCGCTTCAGTCTCGCCGCGCCACGACTCGCTCGAAGTTGAAGAGTAAGCCATCCAGCTGTCTGTTGAGTCTGGACTGGGCGGGTGTCGGCGGGGGGAGTGTCCTGCAACTTCTCCTTCTTCATACCCGCCCATAGTTTCTTCAGAGTGCGGTTGGAACGGCTCGCGGGCAGTGATCTGGTCGTGTAGTTTAGACATGTCGAAGTGGGCAGGCGGTGGCATATCGGCTGAACTGCTGGAGGCGTCGGCGTCATAGTCGGTGCCGAGGCTGACCACTTCGCTGCGTAAGGGGCATTGCACGTCGCCCTCATACACTATCAGCAGTGAGCTGTGGAGAAATGGACGCGTTAGATAATTGCGATTGTGACAATTAAATCCGTATTTGGTGATAGCTGCCTCTCCCCACTCTATGTCTGCCGTAAAACAGAAGAATAAGAGAGAGAGGAGAAGAGGCTTCTTTTTTTGAAGTTTTGAAGAATTTGGTGCAATTCATCCGCCTCAGTGGTCTAGTGGTTAGACCACCAATCACAGAACCATAGGACCTGCGATCGATTACCAACGTGAGGTAGGTACATCTGTTTCATCAGTTAGGTTAATGGTAAGACTTCTTTTAAGCTTTCGAGCATGTACCGATCGGGAGTAGAATCTGTAGCTGGTCTGCATAAAGATGGCGTGACCTAGGGCGTCTCAGCAACTCAGCACTTTCGTAAAGACGAGCCTGCGAGCACTCACTGGAAGCTATATCGATAGTCTAATCTGATCCCAAAACATGGAGACATCAGCTCTCCACCCAGGCTTTAGCGCAACTGATGGAGACAGATGCTTGCACACTGATCTGTGAAAGAAAGATCGAGAAGAAAAAGAGTACTGACCATGAGTAGAACCTGTAGCTGGTCTGTTTGGAAACGCGTTCAAATCCCTCAGCACCTTGCGCAGTACCCTCCGTCGTGAAGAAGTCGCACAACTATCTTTTCTGACCTAATCCTACCTGGATATATCAGCTCATCACCAGGCATCTGATGGAGACAATTGCTTGGCAACTGATGGATACAGATGCTTGGCAAGTTCATAGGACACTGAACTGTGAAGAAAAGAGTATTTTACTGACCATGAGTAAAACCTGTAGCTGGTCTGCATAAAGATGGCGCGGCCTAAGGCGTCTTAGCCACTCAGCACTTTCCTAAAGACGAGCGCGCAACTATTCCAGCAACCGTCGTAAATAAACCAAGCATTATACTCATCGGAAGCTACATCGATGGTCTGATCTGATCCCGGAAAATCTGGAGAAATCAGCTCTCCACCCAGGCTTCTCTAGCGCAACTGATGAAGACAGATGCTTGCACACTGATCTGTGAGGGAAAGATCGAGATGAAAAGGAGTACTGACCATGAGTAGAACCTGTAGCTGGTCTGTTTGGAAACGCGTTCAAATCCCTCAGCACCTTGCGCAGTACCCTCCGTCGTGAAGAAGTCGCACAACTATCTTTTCTGACCTGATCCTAGCTGGATATATCAGCTCATCACCAGGCATCTGATGGAGACAATTGCTTGGCAACTGATGGATACAGATGCTTGGCAAGTTCATAGGACACTGAACTGTGAAAAAAGAGTATTTTACTGACCATGAGTAAAACCTGTAGCTGGTCTGCATAAAGATGGCGCGGCCTAAGGCGTCTTAGCCACTCAGCACTTTCCTAAAGACGAGCGCGCAACTATTCCAGCAACCGTCGTAAATAAACCAAGCTTTATACTCATCGAAAGCTACATCGATGGTCTGATCTGATCCCGGAAAATCTGGAGACATCAGCTCTCCACTCAGGCTTCTCTAGCGCAACTGATGGAGACAGATGCTTGCACACTGATCTGTGAGGGAAAGATCGAGATGAAAAGGAGTACTGACCATGAGTAGAACCTGTAGCTGGTCTGCTTGGAGATGGCTCGCCCCAACGCGTCCAGGTCCCTCAGCACTTTGCGCAGCACCCTCGCGCGCGGGCCTCCGGCGCCGCCCGCCGCGAAGAAGTCGCGTAACGCCTCCCGCAGCCCCGGCTCGGTGAGGGCGCGCCCCCAGTACTTGTCGCGGCGCACGCACGCGCCCGTCTCTGGCACGTACACCTGTGAACGGGGAGGGTGTTAAATGTAAGGTTTTACAAAATTTAAGGAAGTAAACTTTGATGTCTAATTGAAACAAAGTCATTATTCAAATATAGGTAAGTACTTATTTTACATGGACTTTTGAATCGTCCAAACGTGAGCTTTCCTGGTTGGGGTACAGGAAGGCAGAAGAATCTCACTAAGCCAGGGTCGCCCTTGGCCCCAAGGTATGTTTATAAAAGCATTTTTTTATGTGAAAGGGAGGCAACCCAACAAACGGGTCACCTGAGGAATAAAAAGGAGTAAGGAGCAAAACTAGAGGAGTCGCAGACGCGTTGCCGACCTCAAGGTCTTGAAGGAAGGAGTAGGAATTGTGAGGAATGTGGTATTACGCCGGGCGAGCCGGCCTATTCGTGGCTGTACCACTCAGACAGAAAAGGGAAAGCCACGCTTTTTTTCCACCTCTTTCGTAAGAATGTTTACCTGCATGCCGCAGAGCCGCACGCCGAGCGTGGCGGAGGTGCTGGCGGCGCACTTGGCGATCTGTTTGCTGCGCTTCTCCGCGGACGCGTCGTCGCCGTGCTGCCGAGTGCCCATCTTCAGGTCGAGGACGCACGGCCGCCGGTACGACGACGTTATGTTCTCCATCATCAGGAAATCTGCACACAAGGGAGTAGGGTTAGATTCTATGCTTGACTCCCCTGCATAGATACCTAGATTTTCAGTGGTTAAAGATGTCGGGTGAAATAGCTTTCTATTTTCGACACTATATCGCCAATTACCATCGCGAGAGATAAGATCAAATGCTTCGAGTGGAATAAAATATGGACAAAGACCTGATCTGTCAAAGACAATAACAGTAATGAAAACGATCATTTACAGGGCTCTAAAGGTGATATTTGACCATTATCTAAAAAATTTACCCACAAGCAGCGATAAAAATATAATTGAACATAAACTAGGATTACTTACACTGCTTATTTGAATTGTCCATGTGTGCAATGCTCTTAAGCACTTCGCTTGCATTGCCATTACGGTGTACTTTAAATCTGCAATAGGAAAATGGCATATAAAAAACCTCCGTCAGCAGTCCCAAAGTTGATGATCAAACAGATCGTATAATGTAGGAGCTAATTGAAACACAGAATCGGTGTTATCTGTTATATTGTTACATTGCAATCAATATGTTATATTATTACCACGACATTACGACGCAAGTCATCGGTGGCTCGCAGAGTGAGGTCGTGCATCGCTCACGCGTTAGTGGGATATGTAAGTATTGCGATCGTATGGAATTAATGGCGACGCGGACGTCGGGCGCGGGTCCGGCGTACGTCAAAGCTTCTGAAATATGATAAAGGACACATGACAAGTGTCGAAAAGTGTCAGCGGACGCTCGGCCGCCCGGATACGCACTTGAACACGTCGTCGCGCTTGCGCTTGTTGCCCAGCGACTGCTTGCGGCCATTCTCGTCGCGGAAACATGGCGAGTACCGCTTGTCCAATTTGGTGCTCCCCGTGTTAGACGCCTGCATCACCCCTGGAACAAACGGCTTCAAAATCACTCATTGGCGAGAATACACACATTCATAGAAAACATTTAAATATTTAGTTATGTTTTTATATAATATCAACAATTTTATTAGTATTATTCTCCAAAGCGGAACGTACATTTTTTATATTGTTTAACGTTAACATTAAAAAGATAATATTAACTTCATTCATTTATGATATGAGATGTAAAGCGATAGGAGATTTTGGAAGCTCGTAACGTGCCCTGCCGGGCCTCGAACCCGGATCTCTGGCATCGCCAGCGTGCTGCTTACACCACCGGGACGTCAAGAGTTCCGCAATCCCACTATCCACGTTGTAAAGTCAATATGAACTTACTATAGTGCAAGTTGCCAGCGTTACTCTGATGAAAACGACAAAGTAAAATTTATGTTAATTCAAAGAGGGTTTGTATATCTTTTGCGGTGTGTCTTCTGTACGGGTGTAGCTGTCACTGTTACGGTGAAGTGTGGGACAACAAATGTGTGTTATGTAGCGTGGGGGTACACGTGTAAGGTGTGAGTGTGGTATGTAGTTTAAGTAAAGGTTTACAAACCCAATATGTAAATTTACCGCTATCGCTATTAGGGGCGGTAGTGGTGCGCCGCTGGCGTCGCTCCGCCCGCCGCCGCGCCGCAGCCCTTGCGACAACAAGGAAACTAATATTGTGGTCCTGACCCCCTCCCGCGCAAACCCGCCGCCCTCCGCGACCCGCGCCCAACACACGGGGTTGCCAACTACTCGTGACAGCACATTTAATAGCAAAACACGAGCGATTATAGTCTGACCGCTACCGCTGTACCGCGCCTTGGGTATGCAAACGGCGAGGCGGGGGGGCGAAACAGTTGCTCCATTTTGTCATTCTGCCGTCATCGCTCACGGCGGCAACTAGTGTGTCAGACGCACATGTGATAAAATATCTAAAAATGGGTCGTGCATTATCTCGAGATAATCAAAACTGTCATTTTTAAAGTGACCGAATATTTTAAGAAAAGAAAAGCAAACAAAGAAAGTTTATATTATATATTTCCAAGAATTAAAGATTATTTTATTTATATTGGTTCTTTAATTGTACTTATCTAAAAATCATACTGGACAAAAACGGATTGGATGTAATTATACTCGTAAATATAAAGCTTCAATAAACTGTGCTTCGATATCGTAAGAACTGTCTGACACTACGAATCTCATGTGAGTTCATGCTCTTTACTTCCCACTCCCCCCACCACCCGCGCATACCTAAGGCGCGGTACAGCGGTTGCGGTCAGGCTATAGTAGATTTTTTTTATCAAATATAATTATTACGGAAAGCTCTATAATTTTTTTATACTGACAACACTATGTTTTAATATTTAATAATAATATTTTCGTACCTTATAGTAGTTTTTATTGATAGTACGCGTTGGCAACCCCCAAGCGAGACACGCCATCAGCCTCTACTCTAACAACACGTACACAATAGGTAGTGTTTAGTTTTTGTGAACTTTTACCAATATTGATGTATTTGTTCAATTCTTTTTCTTATATTTTTATTAAGACCAATGACGCGTTAGCTATATAAACAGTTTGTCAACGTAATTACGTTAATAAAAAGTTTGGATGTCGTACGTTTCATCCATGGAACAAAATATACTTCAATTAGCAATTTATATGATAATATTGTGATTAATATCAGCGGCATTTAATATTGTAGGTAGGTACTTACCTCAATAATAATTGTTTAAAACAGTAGGTATACTTATTGTAATAATAAAATACGTTCAAACGTTATCAAACGCTGTATTAAAATACGGAGAAAATAATGAATGAGTCATGATTAAACTTCCGGAGTTAAATAACTTATTTAGTTTCCATTTTACATTTCAAACAATATGCCATCTGGATCAGACATAAAACATGTTTGACGAACTCAATTAGTAAAAGTTCACATTTCGCACAAAGCAAAAATTTGCTTGAACAAACTAAGAGATTCAACAGTTTTGGCAATTGATTTTTGTCACAGACTAAAATGATTTTTTTATTTTATTTTAAAATCATTAATAATCATGAGTATTTTATAATTAATTAGGCAACATATATTTTATAATGGTGTAGTTTGTAATTAATCAGGAAATCACTTCCAGTATAGGTACCATCAGGTTAAATTATGTCAAAGTAAACTGCGAATTTTATTTGAGAATATAATGTCTTATATCCCAACTAGGTACTGCATGCTTGCATTGATTTTCTGTCATCGAACAACGAATGAGAACCAAAAGAAAAAATAGTTTTCCTCAAGGTATCACTGTCTGCGGTCGGCGGGTTTGTAACTCAAAAAGCATACGTCCCTCCACTCTCATACAATAATGCAAAGATGAGCACCATTGCGAGCATTAAGGAAAACTTATTAAAATTGTGATAAGTATATGAACAATTTACGCTTTTATTCTGACACGGCAGTTCGCACCGACGAAGCACACAAATAGGGCCCACAGATTAGATTATGCTTTATCAGCACAACAAAATGAACGCACTCACTCTTCTGACGCAAGTATATAAACACGCGATGCTATTCATTAATCAATACAAAATATACAATAAAAATGTGTCAACAGCCTACGTTTCAACATAATTTCAGAGATAAGGTTCGTTAAAATAAAAACCTTATCGTTCAAAAAACGTGTGTTGAAAAATGGACATTTCTCAGTCAGTGCTCCGGTATGCAATAAAATATCACACAACACATTGTTCTAAATAAAAAAGAAACAGCACAAAAATAAAAATAATAAATGTAAGATGCTATATGAATGACAATGATGCATACAGCGAACGGAAAAAGCGAACCGAGCATAATCTATTGTAGTTCAGGTGTGAGGGCGATGCTCACCTCTATAACGGGGCACGAAGTTCTGGATATCCTCAGGAATGTTCTGGTAAAAATGCAACTCGCGTATGTTGAGCGGTTTGATGACGGTGCTGTCGTTCAACACCAGCAGCCTCGTGTGCCCGCCCACCTGCGAAAGCACAAACACAGGTGTCCTTATCAATGTAATAATAATACACGTTAACAATATTACTTTATGCTGTTTCGTACATATCAAATAGAATGACGACATCGGCTCGTTTTAACAACACCTTTATTGGCGACGTAGTATTATACTATATCTGGGAGTTTCTCCTGTGTTCTTTAATCAACAACACGTGTTGTGGGACTCGCATTTTAATTCATCTACCGTACAATACTGTGTACTTTAAAAATATATACCTACCACTTGAAATTGGCTTAATGCTAAACGCGAAGAAATTAATGAAGTTATAATAATAATAATACTTTGTGCTGTAGTAAACAGTAACTGTTAATGTTTTTTATATATATTAGCGTTTCATTAACGCTTAAATATACTTTAGTAAAACTTTTTAAAACACTGAAAAAAGACGACAACCTCATGAAGGAATCGAACCACGCACCTTCATCAAGCACTGACAAATTTCGACGGGTGAAAACCAGACCTCGGTAGCCAAGTGGTTAAGGCAGCCGCCCGGAATGCGGAAGGTGCGTGGTTCGATTCCCGCCTGAGGTTGTCGTCTTTTTTTCAGTGTTTAATAACTGTTTATGTTTGATGGATGGATGATGAATGAGTCAAATTCAATCATTCTGCATGAATGAAGCTGATTAGTACTAACAGCAACATTTGAAAACAGATTAGTGTTATCATTAAATAGTTCACAGCTATAACATATGACATAAAAATATTCCACGAGAAAGTGTTAGATAATAAATTGTGATAGTGGGTTTGAACAACCTTATTTTCTACTTCATTTGATATGGAATGTAAACAAAGCCGTGACACGCCCGAACTAATTGCTTACAGCTGCAAGTGCACCATCAGCTGAGATAAAACAATGAGCTGCATTTATAAAGAGGGTTCGGTATCGGTAGGCTAACGTTTCGAAGGTCCTTGCATTGCAATCCGTTGCTTCGTCTTGACTTCTTTTTCATTTTAGGCAGGAATGTTCCGTGCACGTGCAATAGTTTAATTGTAGGCAAACAATTATTTAAAAATGAAATCAAAATTGTAACAAAAATATCCGAAAACATGCATTGTTGTCTGGCAGTGCATTATTTAAAGCGATGCAGTATCGCTCAGACTGCTCGCGGCCGCGATCAACAAAAAAGAAAACGTAAGGGAACGAATGCCGTTGACCCTGCGACGGGCGTCATCTGACCGGGCCGACTGACCCTGCGGCTCACTGTATCCATTGAAGCATTATAATTAGACCCCTAGCACACGGCGTATTTTAAACGCGCAGTCGACGCGCAGATGACGCGCGTATACGCGCTTCACACGAGATTCGAACGCAACCTTGTAACCTGCACACGGGATGATCGTGAAACGCGGGTATACGCTCAGATACAACCCCCCTCTACCCCTTCTCCGCCTCTTTGTACGAGCTTCAAACGAGTTTCGAGCGCGCTTCACAGGCGCATTTGTATCGCGTTTTACGCGTTTTTTAATCTATCCAAACGCAAAAATCAGCATCTACGGCGCAGACGACGCGCGTTCCTGAACGCGCGTCATCTGCGCGTTTTAAATACGCCGGCGCCGTGTGCTAGGGGCCTAGACAGCTATCCCACACAAACAATGTGCTTAGCTAGATGACAGCGGACAACCCGGGCGTAGGGGGCTTTGTTTTGGCGTTTGCAGCCTATGGGCTGCACTGCAACCCAATGCAATGCGAAAAAACTTACTTCGCGTCTTATAGATGACGACACACAACCGGCGGCGTGCTAACCACACGACCACGGAGGTCGGCAGAATAATAATAAGTTACACAATTCGAGAGTTAGGGAATTTTGGTCCCAAAATGATGACAGTATTTGTAAAAACATACTCTTGAAATACTCTCTCAAAAACATATTATTTGATATATAATCGTAGGTTTTGCTTTCCATGAATTCCAAGGAATATCGAACACTTGTGTTGCTTCAATCAATTTAGGGCTGACTGTAACGTAAGACAGTAGACAAGTTAAAATTTATTAACGGTCTCATTATGCCACTTGATTGTATTCCAAACACGACAACGGTAATAGAACATCTATTTTCCGCAATCTGGATGCAGCACCAATTCGTCATCTGGCTAATTGTACGCTGAGCGTACCAAGCGTACACCTGCTCTGCAGATTTCATTCCGGCACGGTCTGTTAGTCATGCGGACCACGATCGCATTGAGCATTGTCGGAACCATTGAGGTTTTTATATCAAGAGACGACACCACAAAGCAATTTTTTGCGCACTAATTTGCGAACGCATGGCCCACAATCGTTTGGATCACAATTTACTAAGGAGTTGGTAGTAAATAGGCCGCAAGTCAGTGCGCAAAAAGTTGCTTCGCGGTGTATCTCTAGTTATAATACCACAATGGTCGGAACAGTTATCGATGCCAGTCTTCTTAGTGCCGTTGTCTTGGCAACAATACCACGTATGCCATCGATCGTTCACAGTCACACACCCTAGCTCATAAATTATATCGTCATTAAAGCAGAAGCAGAACGCATAGTGACAGCTTTGCTTTGTTTCGACCATTGAAGTATGTATATAATAACTGGAGGAGACATTCCATACAAAAAATGAACTCAGCTAGATGACAGCGACAACGCGTGTGGCGGAGTAGGGGGCGCGGGGCCTTCTTGTCAGGCGTTTGCAGCCATTGGACTGCAATTCGGTGCACAAAAACTTGTTTCACTGTGTCGTGTCTAGTTTAGATATACCTCAATGGTTTTGACGCACGTAAAGTAAAAGACGCACGTAAAGTAAAAGGCGTACGTCATCCCGGCTCCGTAAAGGCTTGCGCGTTCGTTTCGTTCACGGCGCGATCTCAGAAGTTGGCGACTTTCGCAATACCAAGTTACCGGATGAATAACCAAATCACAATAATTCGAGTTCCACCGTGCTTAGGAAGGCACGTTGGTCTCGGTTGTTGTCGTATAATGGTTATCGTTTACCCACCAAAACGCCTTGATCTAATGTGGCCCGTTCATACCCTCTACTGTTCCCCACTTACGGGCGAGAAGACCTAGCCCGTAAGTGGGGACGTTTATAGGTTGACGATATACAACCTTAATTTTTCTTTATATAAAAACAATGAAGGGTGAGTTCCACCCATGAAACTAAAAAACTTTCCCCAAGAAACCCATGTGCAAAAATGACAAAAATATTTCGATCTCCCATACTATTGTCGCCAACTGATCGGTCAGTTTTGTATGGGAGGTCGAATTTTTTTTGTAATTTTTGCACATAGGTTTCTTGGGGAAAGTTGTTCAGTTTCATGGGTGGAACTCAACCTTAATTGTTTTTGTATTAAGAAAAAATAAGGTTGTATAAGCAAGACGCCTAGCGATAGCCTTTGCTTTGTTGCGATTGCGACACACGTGAGGTAAAAAAAAGCATAGATACGTCATCTCTGGTCGCGAACACGTAACTATTTTGAGTGCCAGCTGTAGACTTTTTGCTGGTTGCAAGCAAAAAGTCTATAGCGGATCACTGACCGAAAATAATGTTTGACTAGTACCTAGGTAGCATTTGTTACTTAACGTCTCCTCATTTGATAATTCTAATGAAGGAATATCCCAAGGTACGAAAAACAAAATCTCTCTTTTAAATAAAACTCTTTTTACTACATAACTGTATTGTTGTTACACAGTTATCATTTGTAAGATCTCAAAGAAGCAGCGCAAATCTCCGTTTAATTAGTCATAGACGAAAATAGATGTTGTATCGTACGTACCTACGCTGTTGTATGTACGCTATAAAGATACTAACTAGGTGTACCACTGATTTATAGCACTAAATTCATAATGCTTGTATTATAAATTATATATTTGCTTGTGTAATATATTATACAACTATTCTCCACCAAGAAAAGAAAACATGTTTTTATGCAAAGCGTGAAATCAATTACAATAAAATGCAAGCCGCGATAAGATTTCGTGGTTACTGTTTTCTCTCGAATTGCTTTTACTGCACCACGCGGTTTTAATAGTGCCATTATACTTGGGAAGGAGATATTAAACATGGCCTGAATTCTGCTATTTAGCTAGGTAGCTACCACACTCGTTGGCTGATTTCTATGGGGAAAACGTCGGTGTCAGGTCTTTGAGGCACAACGGTGGACGTACCGAAACAATACAGGACACAGCATGCAGCTTCACAGACTTCATAGTTTCTAAGTAATTTAATGGCGCAAATCGGTAAGTATCAATAATAATTATCTTCAAATATCATCTATATCTATCTCGGTCCATTAAATAGAGTCACAAACAGACGACTGAACTTTTATAAAGTTTTACAGCCATGATGGTGATTGCTGTATCCGCCATAGCAGCCGTGCGAAATAGGTTTTATTTGAAAGTATCCGGAGTGCTGAGGAACGAGTTTTCTTCATTATTTACAAATTGCATGAGATTGAAGTAGTGGTGCATAATGGCGAACTGGTAAATCCAATTTATCACTTGGTAGAGATGCCTTGATCGCATACAAATCGTAGTTAAGTTTATCTCAAATTGGATTCTTTACTAAGAGAAAGTAAAGCTGGTCGTTCGAACAGTTAAAATATTGCACTCAGTACCTAGCATAAGTTTCTTTCACTATAATATCACGTAAACAAAAACGAAAATTTTTGGGCCTCAGCTCCTCTGGGTTGTGAATGAGGTGAGTTACACAGGTGAGTTTTGCGACACTAATACATTTTGTTTCGTTTTCGATAACGTGATCGAATGGTGAATAAAACTGGCAGTAGACCCTCTGACCACTCAGATTATGTGATTATGGCGGTAGGAAGTCGACATTAGTTTGCCAGTTGAGTGGGTATATCGTATATCCCTATTGACGAACACAAGAAAAAACTTTGAACCCGATTGCCCAGCGGCAGACAGTCTACCAAGTGCCTGTCGTCCAGCGACAGTTGGCGGTAGTTTCGTCAGCTGAGTGGAGATACCCGTATTGTCGAGAACAAGAAAAGCCACTAACCTGATTGCGCAGCGGCAAATAGTCCCCCACGTGCCCGTAGTCCAGGAACAGTTGGTGGTACTTTTATCCCTATTGTCAAGACCAAGAAAAGACACGAACCTGATGGCGCAGCGGCAGACAGTCCATCACGTGCCCGTAGTCCAGGGACAGTTGGTGGTACTTTTTTCCGTATTGTCAAGAACAAGAAAAGACACGAACCTGATTGCGCAGCGGCAGACAGTCCACCACGTGGCCGTCGTCGGGCGACAGCGGCGAGTGCGCGACCGGCGGCGGCTGCGCGCGCTTGCGGTCCGCGCCGCGCCGCTCCGGCTCGCCCATGCCCCAGCCGAGGGAGTACACCATCACTTCGGCCAAGCCACCGCCGCCGCTGTCCACCTGCAACAAGACAATGGATATTTTTAGTTGGCACTGCGCGAGCTTACATACACACGGCCATTTCACGGAAGAGTAGGCAGGACAGAAGGGAAATAGTCAAAGCTCTCTCTGACTGAGAGTGATTCTATGGGGAGTGACTAGTGACGGACGATCATCAATAATGAGGAGTACGATGCGGCGAGGAGGAGGGGGAGAAGGCAGAGACCATACAGCTTTCCATTTGCTAGTATCCTGAGAGATGCTGAGACACTTCTTGGCTGTTTATTTCAGGTTGGCAGAGGCCACAGTCATTTTCCATTTGCTCATACACTCGCCTTCTGCTTAATTTATTTTCATAACATTATTCATACACGTCTCGTCTAACCGACGACGACGGTACCTTTGGACTGGCTAAAAAGGATATTATGAGGCTAGAAAATAAAATTATGGCATCCAATAGCGTTACCAACCTGTCTAGAGCGCTTTTATATAATCTTTTCTGAATAAAAAGATGCCTACTAATGCAGACATTTTCAGACATCTCTCTCATGGGAAATAAGTATTAGATTCTCTGATACTCTACATTCCCTAATGTGTTTATTCCAATAAATCTGCCTCATTTTACATTAGACTGCGTACATACATAAGGTAGACAGTTTGACTTTTATAAATAACTGGCTAAATATTTGGTATTCGTAACAGGCTGTCGTCCCAGTGATCCGATTTTGTATTTAATTTAATGCCAAACGAACTAATGCCGGTGAAGGTCGCCGACATTTGTAATGTTATATGCGAAATGCAATCAAAACACAGGCAAGTAGATCTCGGTCAAGCCGAAATAACTGAACATTTTCCAGGCGATTAGCAAGAACTCAATGAAGTAATAAATTAACAATTGTGGCACAAAATAAACGCACATAGATAAGAAGTGAATAATTCAGTGTAACTAATGCGTACATGTTTGGTCGTAATTGCCTCTCATTTATCAGTAGTTATAATACGAGTACTTATAACAATCGTCTCAATCAATATTCAATACGTGATCTAAAAAACCGGCCAAGAGCGAGTTGGACTCGCCCATGAAGGGTTCCGTAGCAGCAAGTAACATCATATAAAATTTATTGTAGTTCGTTGTAACTTTGATCGATGTTTTAGTAATAGTGTATTTTTTTTAATTAATTAATTTATGACGTATTAAAAAAAACTATTTACTAGATCTCGTTTAAACCAATTTTTGGTAGAAGTTTGCATGGTAATGTAATGTACATCATATATTTTTTTAGTTTTATCATTCTCTTATTTTAGAAGTTACAGGGGGGGGACACATTTTACCACTTTGGAAGTGTCTCTCGCGCAAACTATTCAGTTAGAAAAAAATGATGTTAGAAACCTCAATATCATTTTTGAAGACCTATCTATAGATAATGGATTTAATGAAAAAAAATTTTTTGAGTTTCCTTTCTGAGTATTGTTACCATTACCTCCAAAATGTATTGTGTTTTTTTTCTATTTTTGTGTGAAAATTTTTATGCGGTTCACAGAATACATCTACTTACCAAGTTTCAATAGTATAGTTCTTATAGTTTCGGAATAAAGTGGCTGTGACATACGGACCGACAGACAGACAGACATGACGAATCCATAAGGGTTCCGTTTTTTGCCATTTGGATACGGAACCCTAAAAAGCCATAAAGCAAATTTTTTCAGTTTCACGTATAGTCTTACAGAGTCTTGAGATCGCCATACTTATCATGCCTCTAAGCAGTTTATGCAAACAGTGCTGCTTGACCGCAGAAATAGGCACGAGGAAGATAGATAGCTATTCAAACGCGTTCTGTCTATGCGGGAACCTCTTCAAAGGCTCTATGAGACGTCTCAACATAATTATCTCTTTGACGCTTTATCTATTTGGGCCACGTCGGTTACTACAAATGATAGGTTAATTTATAGGCGCAGAAATACCAGTTGCATTGGTAGAGTTCGTTTGTACATTCTGCAAAGATGGAAGGTTCGCGCAACGTATAAAAGATGATTGCAGTTATAATTCTGTTTATTTAAGTAAGACGTAGCTTATATATTGGAGATGCATGTGTGTAACTATATGGCGTACACACACTACAATGCACTTAATCACATAATTTGTTTATGTAAAATCGAATCACGTACTTACTGACCGATAACTTGAGCTACCTTCTTCCTTATAGGGTGTGATGGTGTGAATAACTACTATTATCTTAGATTAAAACAAAAAGGGAAGATACGGCATTAGCGTCTCGTGAGTAAGCCGCTAAAATTAGGCCTAAAGGCACAATTTCACTTCAGTCGCAATTTGCCGGGCGCACAGGCTACATCGTACTATTGCGGACATTCTGCTGTGATAAAAAGAGAAAGACGCTACTCCGCAGTGGCTTCGGAATCGGTCGTCCGTCCGTACTCGTCTTGCGAAGCGACCGCGACGTCAACGCGCTACTCGCTGACTCCCTCGCGCTGACGTTGAAACTTACTGCTCTGTCTCGCTCGCTCGATTTACACTTTTATAGGTGTGCGTGTGTGAGTGTTTGCATATGTAGTTGAGTAGGACTATATTTTGATTGACTACAAGTAGGAGCATGCCGTATCTTCCCTTTTTGTTTTAATCTAAGACTATTATACTTATTTAATTCAGGAGATCACAAAATAAAGATGTTTACGCGGACGAAGTCGCAAGCAATCCGCGAATACTCGTATACTAATACACTCCGTCCTAACTGTGTACATATTACCTACTGCACATAATGAAAGATAGCATAATTAATAAGTATTACACTCCAATGTTTACGTGCAAAGATTGTTTCCATAATTAAGATAAGTTTACAACAAATACATACTTACCTACATTAGTTTTATTTATGAGGCGTAAGCGTGAACGCTGCGTGCACATAACTGACCTTAATGAAGATAATATTTATACCCGACTGATGTAAGATTAGTAAAAGTTTGCAGCGAGTTCATCAATTTCACTGACATTCACACACAGAGGTTAATTAATGTGAGACTGCCTTTCGTATTTCATATGTCAAGTAACAAAACATTCAAGTGGAAACGACAGCAAGATGAGTTTGACCTTCGAAACGACTTGAAATTGACGGATACATGACTAGTATACTGATCTAAGTTTATGTGATAAACAAGGCAGTGGTTTCTGCTTAAAGTTGGGTGTTAACTAGTTGCAGTGGTGCAGTCGGGTCAGGGAGCCGGGTCGGTGAGCAGGCTTTGGCTAGGGTAGCCAGATGGTATCCAAAAGAAGGACATGTCCTCCTTTTTCATGTTTTGTCCTCCCGTCCTCCCTTACCTACGTAAGTCCTCCTTTTTGCTAAACGTCTAAGTGCTAAAAACATTGAATTTTTCTCAGAACTGCGAACTTACTGCGAACTTATCTGCGAGTTTTATTTTTGTATAAGCGCTCATAACGCAAATGTGGAAAGAGTTTTTCACTGATTAATACTCAGTGGAGCAAAGAGAGGAGCAGAAGTCTGCAGTCAGTTAAATCTTTAATTCTTGCTCAATACAACTTAAAAACATGACATGTGAAGATTTTCATAATTATTTGTTGAAAACCCAAGAACTTCTTGCAAAAATGGCAGCTCAGCTAAATATCATTAAAATAAAGTAAAATAATATATAAAAAATTCGTTTATTTGTGAATGTCCTCCTTTTTTACAGAAAATCCTCCTATTATGACCAGTGGTCGGAGTAGGTATATTGATTTTAGATACTTGCGTCATGATATCATAACATGGACATACATTTCTTCCGGAATGTACCGGAGTTTCCAAAAATTTGGTAAATAGAGTAATAAAATAAAAAACCATATGTAAGCAAACAAAATTGTTTATTGTTAATACAAATAATCATTATTACAGTTTTATTAAAAATAATTATTTTTAATCCTCATCGGTTACAAGTTCTACATTTTGATTTTTTACTTAGGCCTTACACTTTTATTTAGGCCAAAGAGCCGGCTCAACATTAGCCAACAGGTCGAAACAATAAAGCTTTGGTCACCTATCCGTTGACCGGCCTGTGTGAGAGTGACTTAACCTCTACAATCAACGACCAAATGTGCGGCCAAGTGAGTCAATGAGTTCCAAAGGGGAAATAAGCCCAACAAATCTATAAACTACATTTCCTAAACTAGTTAATCGTTACTTACCCTAAATAATTATTAAAAAGCGACAATTATTAATAATTGTACCATCGTGATGGTTGGTTAGCGTTAGACGGGGGTTTTATAAAGGGGGGACAAAATTTCGTCCATTTTAGCGTAGGACGCACCGTTTCCAAGATATTTAAAGATTAACAAAAAAAAATCACTAATAATAATTTAAGACGTGATTTCTTTTCTTTTGCGAGATTGAGACAATGGATACGGCCAACATTAGAGATGGAGACCAGCGCCACTAGCAGCATAGCGTTGAGAGTATTGATACATTTTTAACTAGTTTCATGTAATAATTTCGATGTTTCGGTATTTTTATCATAATAATCCGGAAACTCGGAGGAGTATCCATATTAACATATACGTTTGATGTCAGTGACCTTAATTCAATATACCTACTCCGACCACTGATTATGACCCATAGCTGCCCTCTTTTATCACATTATCACCTGGCACCCTAGTTTGGCGCGCGACTCGGCTGGTCGGCCGGCGGGCAACCGCCTGGGTAACTCAATCAATTTGTTTTACCCTATGGCGGTCTGTCACGCTCACGACTCCGAGACAAGTCACTGACCTCAATAAATACACTGGACAGGCTATCACCATTCAAATGACAGCTATTTTTTATGCCAATTTGAAGCGCCACTTAGACGTACGAGTGTCCAGAGAACTAATTGTGATGTACATACTAGTGGTTTGCACCGGAGCGGAATCTGGCGGACCGGTGAAATTCACCGGTGATTTGCCGATCTTCGGTGATTCACCGGTGATCTCCGGAGAATTTTGAGGAAGAAATTATTAAGCTATTCTATTCAGTTATTGTTCGGTAATGTAGTGCAATTTGAAGCTTTATTGTAATGAAATATATTTATTTAGGTACGATGAGGTTATTCTAGCTAAGATGAGCTCTAAGATGAGATTCGATAAAAGAAAACATAAGGTATCAGTAATTGAAAACGAAAAAATTCTAAACTAAACTTGGTTCGATACCAAGCCCAAATTCGTAAAATCAGTTTTCTGATGCGGCAGTGATGACAAGAGGGCCAGAGAAATACTATGTGGAAGAAATTAATAAAAACATTAGATTCTCAAATTTAATCCTACTAATTATTATAAACGCGAAAGTTTGTAAGTATGGATGGATGTTTGTTACTCTTTCACGTAAAAACTACTGAACACTAATAAACTGTTTCGGCTGAAACTATAATCAAACCGAACCTTCGGTTTCGGTTTCGGCAAAAAAACATGTTTCGGTCGGAAATATCTGTACTCGGAAAAGAGAAAAATTTTCAGTTGATTTTTGTATGGCGCCGACACTTAGAAAAATTTGCGATATTTTTGTATGAAGTTTGGACTTCTAAAATTTTTCGCTTGGTTCCTAAGTTGTGAAGCTAAGGGGGTGCCGGTCTTAGAAAAATTTCGTTGAACTAAAATCTATGATTGCCCTACTCCTTGTAGGTCACGTGATAGGTTAGAAATTTAAGACAATCGCGGAGCGCAGCGTAGCAATTGTCTTGAATTTCGAGGTTTTTTTTTATTAGACAACAGAAATCTAGTTTCATACGAAAATTTGCTTTTTTTAAAAAAAAAATCATACATTTTGAGGTTAGGTTTAGTCAATTTCAAAAAATTTATAGCTCAAAAACTATACATTTCCGAGGGGGGAGAGTAGTACGGGGGGGTAGGCAACTTCCCCCTCCTAAAATGTAGGTATTTTTGCGCATGAATTCTGAGAAGTATGGTGTTCAAGTGGCTTGTTTTATGAGTTGAAGCTATAGTTCAGTTCAAGTACTTCAAACAAACAAAGATTTGTTCTTGAGAAAGGCTTATTTAACTATAGGTAATATAGGCTTATTAAACATACAGAATCGATCCGGAGCGGGTGCCGAGTCAGATATAGCTATCGTTAATAAACCTAAGATGACGACTTGCGGACATCACTAAGTTTAGTTCCATGGACACTCGCATTTGCTTACAGCGCCAAAATGGCGTTTATCAAATAGGCACGAATTTATCTTGCAATCCGCCTGTCCAGTGTATTTATTGAGGTCAGTGAGACAAGTGCACGAAGCACGACCACCGCCACGCTGAAGAACAATACATAATGCAAGACTCTTTTGATTATCCGTAAGTGGATGAATCGGTAGACGTGTTAAGATAAAATGATTACTTTGTCTGAACATTCCCATTGCAACGCAACAAAATATTTGTATGCGGAGACAACTGATTAACAATATCCTACTTCCACTCCACAGCGAGCAAACATGTTTTGATTTGGTTCAGGTTCAATGCCAATGCGCACGTGCTTTGCAATTTTCTTTCGAACATCATCGACAAGCATTTATGACGCACAACAACGATTTGCGGGTAGGTAAGTAGATGAGATCGCGTCGGCCCGGTTGCGTAGCGTCGACCGACGTCTGCTGTAGAGTGCCAGCCAGCGCGCGGCGTCACCAAATTAGAAGCGGCCTCGCGATCTCCAGGGTATTTGCGTGACGCGAAAGCCCCGCCCCGTTGATCGCCAGCTGCCATGTCAGCGAACCACATTGCAACACGGCCGCGCCGCGCGCCGGCCATACGCCAAAACGGGGAACAACGAAAATAGCACGGCGAAAATAAGCGTAAAATCAAAACAATAATAACTTAGTAATGTTAAAAGCTCCGCTGTATAGTCGATCTTGCGTAAATAGCTATGGCACGAAATGTTGTTGTTCGTGTTAATTTAAGACGCAAAATCCAACATTCGTATCGAAATTTACACAAACACAGCATTATGTAATTTATAGCACTTACAAACAAGTCTCGAGATCAGAGTAAATAATGCTAAATAGTAAGTAAGTATATAGTTTTTTTGAGTAATAATACCAATTTCAAGGATAGCGAACCTCTGAAATCGTACGACAATAGGTCAATTTGTCACAATCAGCATCATTCCAGTTTTGAGATGACGAAAACCGCTTTTTTGTAAACAAGATAAGTTATCGTACACCCACCGAGAACAGACGAGCTATTGTGACTTCAACCACAATACACTGTATTGTGCTTCAACACTGAGAAAGTTACGCCGATCACTTATTTTATTACTCTGATAACTTCACAAAACAGTACCTCCCTAGTTCGCTCGTTATTTTGGAATTCAATAAAAACCATCGATGGGTGACAATGATGCCAGGGAATACTCAAACTGATTCACTTTTCCGGTGACTCTGTTATGGTAAACGGGTATGCAACCCCGGCTTCCCGAGCTACTACTGACTCACACTCACACCTGTCTTCCAAAACAGTAGTATCCTTATCACCTTCCCTTTTCCTTATTCCCATCCTGCAACCTATATTCCCTAGTTCCCTGGGCTGATTACCACATAACATTTTTGAGCCTGCAGCGGTGCGGAAGGCGGACACCGCCAGAATGGCACTAAACCCGGCAACTGCAGCGCTGCAGCAGGGCATCTGTGACGTGCCTCAAAGGGCGTATGTCGGAATCCGAGACGCATACGGCCAGTCGCTGCATCTTGTAGGTCTAACTAGTCGTAGCGGACCCCCGCTCCACTAGCAACCAGGTTTAAAAGAAGAGAAAATGGGTTTTTGTATGCGCAAATGCACACCCATTTTAATATATTCCCGCGCTGATGACCCCAAGTACATTGGGCACAGATGGTAAGTACCTGGACATAGAGTGCAAGTCCTGCGGCGATTGAGACTGGTAGTGGGGACTGAACTGGTGGGTTTGGTCTCTAGCTGGATCTCTGCACGTATGGCGGTTGGGTGGTGATGGTCATTCCGGAACTCATTCGAGGCAAGAGAACTGGTTCGGCAGCTCACCCGACGACAAAGCAGCCCTATTTAGGGCTCGCACTGCTTTCCCCAATCCGTGGAGGGGGCCTAGAAAAGGTGGCCTAAACAAAGCTTGCCTTAATCCGACCTAGACAGCTAACCGCGGTTGTCTGGTCACCAACTAAAAGCGGTCGAAATAATCATAAAATAAATGCATCCCTTTATATAGCTGCGTGGAATGTCAGAACGCTATTGGACAATCACAACAACCTTTGCCCAGAAAGGAAAACTGCACTCATAGCACGAGAATTGTCTCGCTATAACATCGAAATAGCAGCAATCAGCGAAACCCACTTAGCGGATAGTGGTGAGCTCTGTGAGGAGTTGGGTGGATATACGTATTACTGGGTGGGCAAGCCAGCCAGTGACCGAGGCGCAAGTGGCGTTGGATTTGCGATCCAGAACAACATCGCCGGATCACTTATTGAGCCTCCTAAATAAAGGCATTAATGACAAAATTATGTCCTTGCGCCTCCAAGTAGCACCCATGAAATATCTTTTCCTAGTGAGCGTTTATGCACCAACCATGACAACATCTGATGAGGATAAGCTTTAATTTTATGAGTCTTCGTAAGGTTTTGCAAGGAGTTCCAGCTTGTGACAAATTGATTTTGCTCGGTGGCTTAAATGCACGTGTTGCTACAGAGTATATCGCCTGGAGAAATGTGTTGGGGAAGCATGGTGTTGGTAAGTGTAATGCCAACGGCTCTGCCCTTCTTACTCTTTGCTCCGAATTCGATCTCAGTATCACAAATACATTCTTCAGGCTCCCTGACAAATACAAGACATCCTGGATGCATCCCCGCTCCGGGCACTGGCATCTTCTTGATTACGATCCGTTTATGGACCACGCGTGAAAAAGACTGCCCCAGTTTATTCGCGAGACAAATCCCGGAGATTGACAGATCCGAAAAAGGTTCTTCTGCGTTGGACTTGAACACTTCAACGAAGTGCTGAATCCCGATAGTTAAGACGCAAATCTAGCCTATAATTCATCTCACTTGAGAACTTGCAATCAGCATCGAGTCTAGATGAACCA
Organism: Scoparia ambigualis; assembly: GCA_963921215.1. Classification (NCBI taxonomy): domain Eukaryota; kingdom Metazoa; phylum Arthropoda; class Insecta; order Lepidoptera; family Crambidae; genus Scoparia; species Scoparia ambigualis. Next base: position 11,252,806 of record OY992508.1, on the reverse strand, counting down.
CCGTCTCTCGCGGAGTTCAATGCTGCAGTACACCGTTTAAAGAAAGGTAAGTCACCAGGCTTGGACGGTCTCCCATATGAAGTTTTCAAATACGGAGGGCCGAGTATCAGGTCCAGACTGTTTGACCTTATCAAAATGATTTGGGATGTTGAGGCTGAAGACTGGAGGGACGCTTCTATAAGAAAGTTGTATAAGGGCAAAGGAGACCTCTCTTTTGAGGCATTGCCTTGCTGTCCACGGCTGGTAAAATACTGGCGCATATCATCAACAGACGCCTTAGTAGGTTAGCCGAAAGTTTCCTTCTCTAGACTCAATGCGGGTTTCGACCTAATAGAGGCACGGTTGACGCCATATTTTTTGTCAAGCAACTTCAAGAAAAGAGTCTTGAACAACACCGTGACCTTTATTTACGTTTTGTGGACCTAGAAAAAGCCTTTGACCGCGGTCATAGGACTGCCCTCTGGACAGTTCTGGACTGTCCTGTGAAGTTTGTCAATTTAGTGTGCAGTTCCACGAGGGTATGACAGCCCGTGTACGTTACGAGAACAGCTTCACAGAACAGTTTTCTGTCACCAGCGGTGTCAAGCAGGGCTGTGTTATTTCTGGGCTCCGACCCTTTTCGCCATCTACTTTGCTGCAGTAATGAATGACGCTCTGAGAAACTGTAAGAATCCGATTTCCTTAAACGTTCGTATGGACAAAAGCATCTTCGACCTCACGCGATTTAGAGCAAAGCGCAAGACACACACTGTTCCGGTAACAGAAGTTATGTATGATGACGATGTTTGCCTTATGGCTGACAGCATGAGCGACCTGCAGAATTATCTTGAGAACTTAGACGTATCCTGTCTGTCGTAAATTTGGCTTAGCAATCAGCGCTTCCAAAACCCAGATTCTTAAACAGCCTGCAAAAGGAAAATCTGCGGACGATGTTGCTGTTTACCTGCGAGGAAAGCCTCTATATGAAGTAGAAACTTTCGGGTATCTTGAGAGTCTAGTGCGCAGTGATAATCGTCTCGAGTCAGAGATTTCTGCACGGATCGCGAAAGCTGCTGCGGCATTTGGTGGACTAAACCGACGAGTTTCCACACAAAGCTCGCTATACAAAGCGATAATTCTACCTTTGTTGCTTTATGCCTCAGAGACGTGGAGTCTGTACAAAGGAGACATCAGACAGCTTGACATCTTTCATATCAAGTGTCTTCGGGAAATTCTTCGGCTGAGCTGGCAGGATCGTGTTCCAAATTCGGAGGTTTAACGTCGAACAAAGATGTGCGGAATGGAGTGTCTTCTCATGCAAGGTCGACTTCGCTGGTGTATGCACCTTGTTCGCATGAAGTCTACCCGGTTGCCAAAACAAGTGTTTTACTCTGAGCTTAGCTCAGGTAAACGCAAACCGGGAAGGTCAGTATCTGCGTTACAGGGACGTCTTGAAACGCCACCTGTCTGCTATTGGCACGCCTGGTGAGTTGTGGGAGAAGCTTGCCACTCAGAGATCGAACTGGCGATCTGCTGTCAAACTGGGTCTACAAAACTTTGAACGTGCCCATCTTGAAGATCTTGACGCCAAACGCCATATTCGAAAAGCTCGACCCAAGCCCTCTTACAACAACATATGATGTTAGTGGGTCTCTTTATTGTGCTTCCTGTAACAGGACTTTCAAAACCAAATTGGTTTTGCAAGTCACGCTCGCGCCCATGCAAGGGTCCAGGCTAACGCTAAGGGTGTCGCCGTCGACGGATACGTCTAGGAGGACATCATCATCATCATCATCATCATCATCTATAAACATATTTGCGCATTGGTTAACTTTAGATGGATTTTGATAAAAACTATGCTTACTAATTCCTTGATAACAGATCATTAATTAACAAAATCTGACACCCCAGAACACACAGTTTTACATAGCTACATATTGTAATTAACATCAAACGTGTATTTTAGTGCAAGGGTGTGGGTGATGCATCCCTGTGAAAATAGGTTACTAGTAGTTACTACCAGTACCAGGTCAGTAGGTCACAGGACGCGAAATGGTTCGCACGCAGTGTTGTCGCAACAAAATCATACGAAATTGTTACTAGACATGCATGAGTCATACATAGGAAAAGAAACCAAACCTCGGAACAAGGAAAATTTAAATCAATCTTGTACTACTACCCTATTGTTCAACCTTAGTAGTTTATAGCCACATTGTGTCAACGAATGCTATTTTTAACCATTTTATCATCTACGTGTCTATTTATAGTATTTACAACCTCAGAAAGTTTAATTAAGAGCAATTGTATGTGACAAAGAATGCTTATATTTTTATCGGCGAAATGGCGATGAAAGACGCACCCACATTATTTTTGGCGTACTTTTAGGTCATTATCTTACACAAAAATCGTCAATATTGGCGAGAATCGGTACAAAGTTGTTAATACGCTAATCTGAATGAAAGCGCGAGCCAAATAACTGACTCATCATTTTCATTCATGGAAATTTGCATGTTTTCCTAAAGCAAGGCGTATTGTCAATAGACAATGGCTATAAAAATTTTACGTAGATTTTTTCATTTTGCGTATCACCGCACGCCAATATTCTTGACTTTTTTTCATGAATCACGCAATCCGGAGAATTGACCGACACTGAAGTTATTTACGAAATTGAAACAGAATTGCGAAATCTCCTTGACAATTTGATGAATCAGACGATTGATTTTAAAGATGACTTTTTTTTATCACACCTTGTACTTGACCGGAAGAAGGTCAAACAAAAACTGAAGCTGCTCTCGAAGACGCATTACGTAACGATGGGTGAGATGAGATATAATTTGGCATGCTGTCGGCAATAAATAACTGACTAATGACGGGGCTTAGATGGAACTCATGTTTTTTTCAATAACATTGTTGCACAAATTGGTTGTGAAAAAAGTATCTCAGAGAGTTCTTTTATAAGAACAGGCGGAAAGGGTTGTGTTGTGTATAAATGAATATTCACGTGGGGAAGCACGCGCGCGGTTGGCTGCTTGCGCCAATAAAGGCGTCTGTGCCGGGCATCATTTACTTAACGATAGTACTATGTTCCGGATGAACGAAAATTAGAACAGACACGTACACATGCCGTCGCGTCTAGGTACGCTACGTAATGATGATAGTGCTTTGCCCTACAAGGCCAATTAACGCGATATGCAACAAAGGCATCTCATATTATTTAACTAATTAATTTCGCACATCTGAAATGCAATTATATTTAATTTGACCTAAGATTTCTTATTTAACAGACATTGAAAGTTTTCATAAAAATAGTCGATATATTATTAGTGATAACCAACAGTGATGCGATAGCGATAGGATGAAACTTAAACGATCAAATTATTGCACCACGTCCAAATGCGAAAGCCAAACGGAACAAAACAAAAGGTTATATTATTTGCAACGGAAAATTCCATGGAGCTCTCTAGAAGGCAGACTTGCGAGCTTGCGACACAACAGACGGTGGTGCTGAGGCGCAAATCCGCTGCGATTGCTGCGCTGGGGCACTTTCACTGTGCTGTCGCTATGCCAAACCGCACTACAGACTACAGGAGAACCGGTGGCCAATGTGTACCTGACCTTACACTTTCAACAGCTGATTTAGCAAATATAACGTGAGTATCAATGCCTCCACCGAACCGGAGACTAGACGGCGAGTTCAAGCGAAACGAGCTAATGTTATGCACAACAGGAAAAAAGGTAAGCCGATCGACGAGTGACTAGAATATTAATCGTGTTGTTAGCAGACGACGGACGCTTTCAAATAAAGTAGTTCGATGAAAATCTGTAACAAAATATACCAAATAGAATTTTTTCAACGAGCAAATGTTACATTTCGTTAAGAAACGTCAACAACTTTCATACAATGGAAACTTTTAATGACCTTCTTTTGTATTCATTACAAAACGCAAGTTACAAGACGTTCAAAATGAATATAAGAAAAAGTCTTGTATTCTCACATTGTATTATCAGGTTCAGTTTATCACACCTTAGAATGAAACTAAATCTGAAATCTGACAAAGATAGCTGTTTAGGATGTTTTAATATAAAGTCTGCATTGTATTATAGTTTATGACAAATATAGCAGACAATCAGCAAAGTTGCGGTATAATTTTCAGGAAATAAACATAAAATCTTAGATGAATGATTGGTCCGAGACCAAGCATAAAGTTTAGTGTATATCAATTTTCTAAAGACTGGTGTTAACACAAGGTCTAAAGGAAAAGAAAAATATTGCTTTTACAATAGATAGTAAAATACTATTATTAGAATCAGAAGAGTAACTACAACCTGCTTTAACGCCAATAAATTGTACAAATAACTCGAAATGATGGCCTTTATCTGAAACTGAATTCAAGGTTTGACTACATTCAATACTGCTCTTGCTTGCACATTTGTTATGCTTGTACAACTGTGACTGTAAGACATTCCAAACTTTATAACAACCAGTAAATACTGAATGTTTGTGTCTACAAAACTATTAAAATCACAATGGACTTCCGTAGGCTGAGTATAATGAAAATTGATTGAGGAAATCAGGAAAACGGCTTGTCGCTAAGGTTACGGGAAACTAACTGAAGGCGAATCACATTAAAAGCATAGTTTTTTGTGTGAACAAAACAACCTATCTTATTTGCAACGTGCGCATTAGAATATCCGTATTGTTAGCACCCAACACCCAAACAAGTGATAAAGATAACTGGTTTTATATACAAATGCCTCTTTGAAACAAGATTTTGTTATGTTGTGTTATCTTTATAGTTTCGTATTATGGAGGTTCCGTTCCGTTTAGTACACGCTACACGTGCAGATAAAGTTTAAATATTAAATTGATTCTGTGGCACGGCACAGTGAGCGAGGTCGGTGCGAGATAACATTAACAGCGGGTTTAGTTAGAGCGGGCACGAGCGACGTGGTGCGGGCCGGGCGGGTGACGCGCGCGCGCGTAGCCACCACCACCACCCGTCATCAGTGTACGATGCCGACGACAAACGTGAAGATGCACTCAGTGGAGCAGGAGCCGCGTCCCTAATGGCGGAGACGGCCGAACCGAACGCATCAGCTGATCGTCACCATAACACAATTAAAGACAGAGAAAAAAATATGTCTATTGGAAAAAAAACAAAAAAAAGTCTTATTGTTTAAGAAAATAGAAGGGTTAAAAAAGCCAAAATATAAAACACAAAATTATAACAAATATAAAATATAGAATAAAAATTTGCTGAACAAAAACCAAATGTACCTACTTAAAATAAGTAGTAGAGTTAAATTTCAACTCACTTGACTATAAATTTCCTTAAACCCGCTCGTGGTGAAATCCCAAATTGGAACACGTTCGCGATGAAATCGTCCGATTCTATCACAAGCACAAACACTACAACTGACACAGAATATTACCCAACCAACAGGAACCAAAGTAGGTAGAGAGCCGAGCGATGTAACACGTCTCTATAGTAACTATGAGTTAACTAATATCGTACACTTTAGGATCGTAAAGAGCGGTTTAAAACGAACACTTAAACGATGGCTAGACATGCATGAAAAAAAATTAACGCAAAAATAAAAGCAGCGCTAGTAAGCGCGTAACACTTGTTTCTTGTGGCGTTGCGCACTGGTGACTGAGAGCGAGGCGATCGCGCATCGCGCACGAACCACGAATCAATGTTGCGCACAGCGGTTGATTGTGTGACGTGCCGATAGCGGGCTAGCGGGCGCACACAGCCGCGAGCCATGCCCGCGCCCGTACAGGGGGACAGCATTGTCTCGGCTCAGTCGGCTCTCGCCACGGGAGCCCTGTCTAGAGGTACCTGTTCGACCACTGCCAGTGAATGAACTCTATCTGACCTGTACCGATTTATAAACAAAAAAATGGCACACACATCAATAGCAAAAACGGAAAAGGCAAATGTTATTGTAATAGTAATCAATTCAACGAGAACTGTAAGTCTGTCGTGAACTAATTTCTAATTTTAATACTATAATGAATATTAAAACGGAAATAGGATTATAAACGTGATTGAAGACGGACGACAACAAATGTTGAAGCATTCAAATTAAAATTCAAGAGAGACCCGAAATAACAGCAGCGGTCGTTCGGCAAAAAAGCGTCTAAGCTATTTGCACATTACAAAACCAGTTAAAACCAGACATACTATGCGAATGAGCGCGTGTGAACTTTGCTATAAACTCGAGTTGTATTGTGACGTCATAAATTTACTCATAACACATTCTACCCTTAACGGACTTTTAAGCAATAATAATTCTTAAATTATGCTCTATATTAGAATAACGTTACGGAATTTACGATATCAACCGGCTTTCTGGTGCGATGCTAGAAAGAAAATGTCAGATCCAGTCTATACTAGTTAAACTGGAAATCGCAATAAATGGAACAGAAATATTAAGAAAAACAAAAATAGTAGTATTCACATTCCGTCATCAGAATAACATTCCGTATAAGAAGAATCACGGAGTTAAGGTAGAGCACTCGCATATCAAACACCAATACCAGTCAATAGAAATAAATACGTAAGTCCAGTGCCTATGGGACATTAGACTATGGTAAAGATGTCAAAATCAGATCGCTGAGACACGATTGAAGATGTTGCAAAGTTGTCAAGCAGTTGTAATCTGTTGCAATCTGCGAATTGTTGTGACTAAAGTCTGAAAAAACGGGGTGCGCCAAAGTTTACCTAAATCTTCAACTCCGATAATCGGAACTCCGAAAATGTTCTTCCTAACATTTTTCATCCTACAATCACAATTCCTAACTACTTACTCTGTTTCTAATGATCATAATTCCGAACCATTCAACTTCATAATGTCAGTAGCAATAAACATCTGTTTTACTATTATTTGTTTTCCTATATTTTCTCAACATAACCGTCTTTTTCAAATTTCAAATGATTGAGGATACTAGCTGCCCTACTCCTGAAGGTCACGCGATAGGTTAGAAATTTAGACAATCGCAATTTCGAGGTTATTTTTTTATGGGTTATTTAGAGTGATCATTCGAATTACAAATCGGTAGGAAGAACAATTTCGGGTAAAGAACATATGGACCCGAAAAAACTATCAGACATTACGGGTTATGTGCCCTAACCAAGCTCATGAGGACTTTTTTGATTATAAACTACAATACTCACAAATAATTAAAATTATGGTTCTAAGAATATACTAATAATTACATACACACATCAAAAGTGTCTAGGGATCAACATATATTTTTGCAATAACTTTTCTCCTGATTGATATTAATTAAAATTTTTTTTTTTTTTTTTATTGGCAACGGGTAAGCGCTTGGCCTTCATCTCACCAGATGGTAAGTGACGATAAGGCCGAAGGTGGAAGCGCGCTTCACCCGGAATCCTCAACCACTGAGGAACTGGCTATCTTATCTCAAACTGCCGGAACACAACAATGCTATAAACATCGTTGTTATGGCGACAGACTTAGATAAGATGGTGGTAGCTAGCCAGGCGGACTTAACAGCCCTACCACCAACCAAACCGAGCACACAAAGATGTACCCCCGCTGGGAATCGAACCCGGGACCTCTGGGTCTGAAACCGGTAGCTTAGCCACTAGACCACAGAGGCGGTTCTTTAAGGATTCATCAAATAAAGTGTTTTCGTTTGTCTACAGTAACGATAAACCAAGTCACCTTTGCATTAATAAAGAAATTTGCCATTTTCCTAATAAAGGGATTTTTGACATTTGAACCACTAACATTAAAGTTCGAAAAAAAGACTGAAATAACAGTTTTCTTTAAAATTTTATTGGGTAACTTAAACAATTAATAATCCGTGTTTCTACCGCGAACACTAACAACACAAGAACATCGGTTTGGCATACTCAAAATGAGTTCATCCAAATCACGCTGTGGAATGGCCGCCCATGTTCGTTGCAACAACAAAAAAAGGTCTTCTTGCGACTGGATACCCTCCATATTCGGCAGAGCTCTTCTCTGTAGCATATCCCATGCATGCTCAATCGGGTTCAAGTCTGGCGACTGAGCAGGCCAGGGCATGACATTGATGTTAGCTGCGGCGAGTGTCTGTCTTACAACTCTTGCGGTGTGCGGTCGTGCATTATCATGCATTAACTGAAATAAGGGACCGATTTGCACTTGTAGAGGAACGATGACGTCTGATACAATCGTCTCAGCATAAATTTGAGCGTTGAGGTTGCCTCTGATCCAAATCAACTGAGTTCTTCCGCCGATCCAAATACCCGCCCATACCATGATGGTTACACCACTATAAGGATGGACTTCCTGGCAGGATTTTAATCGCTGTTGGCGTCCAGGGGTTCTCCAGTGTCGTATACGTCTTGTATCCGGTCTCATACCAAAACGAGACTCATCAGAAAAGCACACGAAACGCCATTGTTCTTCTGCCCAATTTCTGTGTTCAAGAGCCCATTGATATCGAATCCTACGATTGTGCATTGCTATAGGTGGTACCCTTAGCGGTCTTCGGGAATGAAGGTTCACTTCATGCAAGCGGTTTCTGACTGTTTGGTCGCTAATTAAGTTCCCTGAAGAGTGATGAAGCCTCACGGCTAACATCATGGCGGTTATTGTTGGAGCTCTTCGAGTTGTGATTTGAATGTATCGGTCTTGTCTCCGTGTGGTGCAGCGATACCGTCCTCCATGGCGCTCAGCCACGGTACCAGTGCTTCGGTAACGTGTCCAAAGTCGACTGATAACACTCTGACTTGTATTCAGAGCTAAAGCCACAGTACGTTGCCGGGAACCAGCTTCTATCATTACCACGGCTCTGAGCATTTCTTCCCTGCTTAAATGACGTCGCCGCTCCATAATAACGTTGGTTTTAATCAGTAGTAGGGAAACAGTAGCACTAATAATGTCTTCAATGCGTTGTATGTTTTTATAGGGAAAATATTGACAGCTGATTTTCATCTTTTACTAGAAATTGATTGAAAGTTCCTGTTTCAAATTATGAAATGCACCAAAAAGGATCCATATAAATTTATAAAATCATAAATTTATTACAAAGCCAAATCTCAAGAAATCCGCATAAAAATGCTTGATCCCTAGACACTTTTGATGTGTGTACATACAAAACTACCTTGAGATTACGTATCAGACGGTAATTCATTTGTCTTTGATATGACGAAGTCATTAGTAACAATAAAATATGTACAGTTAGCGCCTTCGTCACATAATTATTATTGAGTACAGTACGAACTTTGTGACGGAGGCATTGCCTATTCCAATGGGAAAATGTTTTCATTTTACTACAACTTTAGTTACTTATTTTTAACAACAATGATAAAAAAGCGATGACTAAGCAATACAGCGAACCCCACGTAGGTAATCATAAATGATTTCACCAACAAATCTTATCAGAAAATCATATCTCCGAGACCCGTGACTCAAAAACTAGTAGATTATAATTTATAATGGTTGCCGCTTTTTAACGAGCAACTGATATTCATATTAGTAATCAGTGTTGCCTTGTTGTGACTAACGTAACGTTAGTTACATGTCGAAACAGTTTATTTTACATTTTTAATATTTTCCACGAATACAATTTTGGTCTTGAGTAGTCTTGACATTTTGAGAATTGTTTAGGAAACTTAGATAGAATAGTAAAACAGTGATATTTATAGCCAGTACTGAAACTTACCTCGTCAAAATTAGAGGAAATCGGAGATCTTGCTTTGTAGGTTGCAGAGCCGAGAGCGGCCGGTAGAGACGTGCGCCGTGTACCTGAAGCCAACATGGTTTAATGTATCATCAAGGAACCACACATTATAGGCAGTGCATAACATTGGTGCCTTACTTAACAGATAAGATAACAATGTGTACAGTTCTTTGTGCTAACACTGCAAATAACGCGATCGAACCACTTTTAGTCTTATTCAGCATTGATTGATTGGAATCGATATAGCGCAGACAGTTCAGATTTTACAATCATCCCTCATAGAAATCTACGCCCGATAAGCAACACGATATTAGTGCTGTAACAGCAATGGAATTGTATGATTATTGTATCGGAATTTCAAGTGCAGCGATTAAGAATTACTCCGACTAAAGATAATATTTTATTCAATTGGTCTTTATTATTAAAATTACTTTATAAATGGTGTCTTGCAATCTGCACGTTTCGTATGTTTATATTTCTATAAGATTTAATCAGAAGAAAGGGTCTAGAATTTTTAAGTTACAATTAAAAGAAAAACAGAATAAATATGCGCACCATAAATGCTATAACTAACATTAATGTCGCAATAATAATTACACAAAGGCAGTATGAACGTGTGGTATCTTGTAATAAGTACATTCTAATATGAAAAATACTAATTGAAGGGATGCTTTAAAATTCTTATGCTTATTAGTTATCAAGGCAACAAAGAGAAGACAATGTAGTACAACCAAACAAATATAAAAAACCGGCCAAGTACGAGTCGGACACTCGCGCACGAAGGGTTCCTTACCATTATCTGTACAAAATTAGACACTAAATATTTTGTGAATATTTCAAACGTCTACCTGTTGCCGTTATTAACCTTTTAGCTGCCGGAGCACTTATCAGTGCACTGGCCTTAAATGCCGGAGCTCTGATCAGTGCTCTAACTACTAGGAACACTTTTCGTTCAATTTTCATTTATAAATACATGACAATAAAGTTCAAAATGTTTTATTTATATACTCCGAAAAAAGCTAAAAAAGCTTATAGAACCGTTTCTCTGACCGCTTAAAATTTTTTAAACCTATCGGCAGTTTGCAGTGCTAAATACACACACATATTCACAGAGCAAGATGGCGTCGTAGCGTACTGTATGCGTACGCAATGTCAGATATATCGCTACAGTCACAAGGACCGGAACCGCTTACCATATAAGGTGTTTTTGATTGGGTAATTCACAGACTTGTTTTCACTAACCCTATCAATACGGTTAGCATATCGTCGACTTACCGCATCGAAAGGATAACCAAATTGATACAGTTAATTAGGGTAAGCACTAACCGCATCCAAAAACCCTGTTGAAGCTAACCCTATGAAAAGGGTTTTAACGCGCACAAGCGATTCAAGCTTCTACGTGCAATGCATTAGACTTATTATTGCATAACTGTTTACGTGTGTAGCTTTTAACAGAGGCCCCCTCGCGGCGAGCGTGCTGCAAAATATCGCTTACTCGTAAATAAGTTATTCGCACTAAAGTAAATTTTCGTGTGACTTGTCAATCAGTTCACGTTAAGACCTGTCGCGCGGTGCTTGCAATGCAGCTTGTTAGATTTTTACAAGATCTTATTTAGTTTCACCTGTCCGTTTGTCATCAAATCTAGCAAATTAAATTTTATTTACTTCCCGGTTACGAATTGAGCTTACATTTTGCATGCATGTGTAAATTGCGTGACAATTCAATATTATGATGACATGGTGCTGATCTGATGATGAGGCTGGAAGGTGGCCATAGAAACTTCGCAATGAAATGACACAACCTCATCGAGTTTTGGCTCGTTTAAATCGTCTTGACGAGTAGATTGTCTTTCAATGGTAACCAGGGTCTGATGATGGAGCTGGAAGGTGGTCATAGGAACTCAGTTAAGAAACGACGAAACCCCATCGAGTCCCGGCTCGTTTAATTCGTCTTGACGAGTACTTTGGTGCTAGATGGTAACCAGGGTTTGATGATGGAGCTGGAAGATGGCAATAGGAACTCGGTAATTAAACGACATAACCCCATCGAGCATGGGCTCGTTTGATTCGTCTTGACGAGTACTTTGGTGCTAGATGGTAACCAGGGTCTGATAATGGAGCTGGAAGGTGGCCATAGGAACTCAGTAATTAAGCGACACAACCGCGTCGAGTTTGATTCGTCTTAATAGGTGGACCATTTTTTATTGATATGTTAAGGTATTAAAATATAAAATAATACTAAAAAGTTAAAATAAAAATAAAAATACTTGGTATATGATAAATGAATAATGTATGTTAACCCTATGTTCATGGACGTATGGCAGCTCTAACAACAGCATTATCAGCTTACTCACGTCCCACTGATGGGCACAGGCTTCCCACGTGAACAATAGAACGTGGGGATATTGGGCCATAACCCGCCACGCTGGCCCAATGTGGGTTAGTGGGATCATACAATTGTACATTATTAAGGTACTTAACTATATACTATGTGGTTTTTTATTCTTTCAAAGTCTCTATTGCCCGAGCAAGGTTTGTATGGAAAAGCAAAAAAAATATCTCATCATTTTGGCCTATTTCTTGGAGAAAATTGTTCAGTTTTGTGATCTGGTCAACCCACCGGGGTCTAAGACAAATAAAAAAAACCACGTTATTATTTGGAAACTTAATAAGTCCCCACAAAAAGTCCGGACATTAAGCCAAGGCAACTTGATTGTTCTTCCAAGCCTTACAACTTAAGAGTAGCGAACTTGATTCCTTTGCCTGTATCAGTCATGCAGGGCCGTCTGACGTCACGTCCGACCTCCCCCGACGACGGTTACCATCCGTCCGGATTATACCGGCAATGTCCGGACTTTTAAGACTCTACTCGGACTCTGTCCGGCTCTTTAGTTTGTCTGGATTTTGGAATATGCAAGTGATCAACGAGTTATCTTCTAGCGTACGTTACTCACGCGTGGGGTGAAGCGACGGACAAGCATGGCAAATCCCTGGCAGTTGGCCTTGATATCGCCAATGCTTTCGATAGAGTATGGCATCGTTCCCTTCTTTCCAAGTTGCCGGCCTTCGGTGTGCTGCCCCGTGTGTGCGGCTGGGTTGCAGACTTTCTAGTTGAGCGGTGGATTCGTGTCCATTGTGAGGGTAGTTCCTCCGAGTTTTACAAGGTTAATGCATGAGTGCCGCAGGGTTCTGTGCTCTCATCTACTCTATTTCTTCTGCATATTAATAACATGTTGTCCTTGGGCAATATTCATTGTTATGCGGATGACGGTACGGTGCATGAGCGATACTTGGGACATCCTGCGGCAAAGCATGCCGATATCGTTGCGAAAAGGCAAGAACTGTTTGCCAAGACGTGCTTATGCAGGGATCACTATGCATTCAAGAAACTTCCATTTCTTAGGTAACTAGCAATTCAATGTTCATTTGAGTGTTGTGGCATTGAAATTTCTCAAATTAAATGTATAGTTGTCTGTATTTATAGAACACCCAGCTCTAACTCTCATATATTCCTAGAGCGGTTTGAGAACTTACTCTCATCTCTCAGATATAAAATAAACACCAAAGTAATCAATGCCGGTGACTTCAATATAAACATATTAAAAGAAAATAATGTTCAAGAAGAGTACATTAGATTAAATCAAAACAATGGAACCATAATACACATTAAAGTACCAACTCGTGGGAAATCTTGCTTAGACCAGATAGTAAGTAATATTCCTACAGCTATAGGAAATACTTGCCCAGTGGGATTATCACATCATGACACTTGTCAAATACTCTGCATCCCAATACAAAATAAAGCAAAATAGCGCACTTTTATCTGGTTTATCTTGATCAGATGTACATGAGACTACTGATCTAAATACATCATTTAATAAATTTCATGACACCTTATGGCATTAATACATGCCATACAGTCATACAAATAAATACCTACCCGTAACTCGGAGGTTAACACTGTTTTTTAAATTATGTTTCCCCTCGTGTAAAATTAAGTTAAGAAATAGATCTAAACCCTGCAATTGGATCACAAGGGGAATTAAAAAGTCATGTGTTTCAAAGAGAAAATTGCGTTTTAAATCTATTATATAAAAATGAATCCCTATTTCCCTTGGTCACGACATCATGCGTGATTGGCTAGACCGATTTCGCTAATTGTTTTTTTGTTGTGTTTGTTATTGACAGAAGAAGGTTCTTATGAAAGAATTTTTTTTTAATTATACCAATTCGAATTCAATATTCATAATTAAGACAGGACAACGTCTGTCGGGTCAGCTAGTATTATATAAAAAAGAATCTGTCCAATAAGTGCAAGTATCGAAAGTATTCTTCTATTTTAAAGATGTGTATTAATAAATCTAGAAAACTTATGAACGAGGCACGCCTCCATAAAAGTAAAAATGTTTGTAAAATCACGTGGGATCTAATTAAATCGTATGATCAACCAGACTTTAATAATAGTTACATAAGCAAAATCAGACATAACAATATGAATATTACGGACCCTATTGACATTTGTAATCATTTTAATAAATTTTATTCCGACATTACAAATCAATCATCTAATTCTAATTATAATTTTAATTCTGACATTACAATCCAATCATCTAATTTTTATAATTCTAATGCGACATCTGTTAATAATATCCAACATTTAGAACCGAGCTTTTTTTTATACCCAACAACACATGACGAGATATTTAAAATTATAAGATCCCTCAATATCACAACATCGGTGGGCTATGACGCACTACCCACAAAGATTAATACTGCGCACTAGTTCTTTCTGACATATTAAGTTATTTAACAAACCTTTCAGTGACTGAAGGCACATTTCCGGAAGCCCTCAAACTATCAATCATAAAACCAATACATAAAAAAGGCGATATTGATGTAATGGATAATTACAGACCTATTGCATTAATACCAGTACTATCTAAAGTCTTTGAAAAGGTTATGCACAATAGAATTTATGACTTTTTAGAAAAATTTAAAGTATTAACCAAAAAACAAAATGGTTTTCGGAAAGGTAAATCAACCACATTAGCAGCCTTTAATTTGATATAAAATGTTACCGAAAATATTGACAAGAATATCGATACAACAGCCGTATTCTTCTAGCTTTCGACTTTGTCTCACATGACATACTTTTATCTAAATGCGAGAAATACGGTTTAAGAGGAAATGCATTAAAATGGTTACAAACTTACCTTAGAAATCGTACACAATATATCGAAGTTAATTACGTTAATGAACATAAGGAAGAAACTTCTGCAAAATCACTACTTGTCCGAAATAATGTGGGTGCCCCACAAGGGACTATCTTAGAACCCTTATTAATCATAATATACATTAATCATCTACCTCCTGCTACTAATTATCAGTGCAATTTATTCGCTGACGATATGTCTGTGGTAATACCTAAAACTCCAGACCAAAACTTTAATGAAGGTATTAACAATACTATTAATAATATTACGAAATGGCTGACAGAGAACAATTTAAAAGTTAATGTAAACAAAACTAAATATATACAATTTTATAATAGAAAACCCAAAAGTCTAAATCTATCTGCGCTTCTTAATAATAAATCAATATCGGAATCAGATGAAGTCGTTTTTTTGGGCATAATAATTGACAGTCAGTGCATATGGACAAAACATATTAAGAAATTATGTTCTAAAATAAATAGATTTACTTACGCGCTGTGGCGACTGACAACGCAAATCAACCAAAAAACCGCATTGATGGCTTATCACGGATACGTGGCATCAAACCATAAATACGTCATACTTTTGTGGGGAAATTCAGTCGACATCAATAAGGCTTTCATATCACAAAAACAATGCGTTCGGGCCATATGTGACGTGACACCAATGACATAATGCAGGCAATTGTTCCCAAAATTAAATTTATTAACTCTCCCTTCATTATATAGACTGGAATTTTGTATTTTTGTAAAAAGTCATCAGTATTTATTTATTAATAAAGATGTAAAGATAGCATTAAAGTACTCGTCAAGACGAATTAAACGAGCCCATACTCGATGGAGTTATGTCGTTTAATTACTGAGTTCCATGGCCAACTTGCAGCTCCATCATCAGACCCTGGTTACCTTCTAGCACCAAAGTACTCGTCAAGACGAATCAAACCAGCCAATACTCGATGAAGTTATGTCGTTTAATTACTGAGTTCCATGGCCATCTTGCAGCTCCATCATCAGACCCTGGTTACCATCTAGCACCAAAGTACTCGTCAAGACGAATCAAACGAGCCGAGACTCGATGGGGTTGCGTCGTTTCTTTACTGAGTTCCTAGGACTACATTCCAGCTTCATCATCAGATCAGACCCTGGTAACCATCTAAAAACAAAGTACTCGTTAAAACGAATGAAACGAGCTGAAACTCGATGGGGTTGCGTTGTTTCATTACAGAGTTTCTATAACCACCTTCCAGCTCTATCATCAAACCCTGGTTGCCATTGAAAGACAAACTACTCGTCAAGACGATTCAAACGAGCCCAAACTCTATGAGATTATGTTGTTTCATTGCGAATTTCCTATGAGCACCTTCCAGCTTCCAGCTCCTTAGCGCCATGTCATCATATATGGCATTATCACGCGATTTACATGTGTATGCAAAATTTCAACTCAATCGATAACCGGGAAGTGGATCAAAATTAAGTTGCAAGATTTCGCCCAACAAACATGCATTGCAAGTTAAATAAAAAACTTGTATAGTAATATCATAGACAAATACCGTTTCGGCGCGATTGTATGAAGCTTCCATGTGAAAACAGCGGGCGGCGGCGGCGGACTACAGTCCGCCGCCCGCAACCCGCCGCCCGCTGTGCGCGAAAACGAGACAGGAGACAATAGGGTAACCTTATTAGTTGATAAGCGCTTAAAATTACCGTTACAAATACACTATTTGATTTGGTAAGTGCATTGGAAGCAGTTAACCCTATTCAAAAAAGTTACCGCTACGAAAGACTAACCCTATCAATAGGGAAACCCTATCGTTTAGTAACCTTTTGATGGGGTTTCCCTAACAATCGGCTTAACTAAAAAAAGGGGTTTTCCGGTCCCTGTACAGTCATCGTATAAGGGGTGTTACATTTGATATGGGTTCTGTGTGTCCAATGTTTCTATATTTTTTTGTTATTTTATTTGGTTTATTTTTTGTTGGTTTTCCCTAATATCGAGCAAAATACGGCAAAAAAAATCACGTTTGTTGTATAGGAGCCCCCTTAAATATGAATTTTATTCCGTTTTTATTCCGTGTAAAAATTTAACTGTCTAGCTATAACGGTTCATGAGATACAGCCTATGGTGACAGACAGACGGACGGACAGGATAAGATTACGCAAGTGCATACACTTAGTCACTTCATCAGAACACTGTTCGGAACCCTATTATACTAAGACTCCACCTTAGTAATGGGGTCCGTTTTTACCCTTTGGGTACGGAACCCTAAAAATAACTAAGACTATAAACAATAATCTAGAACAGTGTTCTAATGAAGTGACTCAGAGTATGCACTTGCGTAATCCTATCGAATAAAATGGGTCTTAAATCTTTGCTAGCAACAAATGTTTACGCTACCAACCATTTATACTTAGACCTTTTGCAACAGAACCAATATTTAAAGTACAATAAATTCTTCATGGACATGAGTTAACTAATATTTCTTAATGGTCTTTGTTTGGCTTTGCCCAGATTAAGGTAAGGAGTCAACAAAAACAAATTGTGCTCGGCGATATGGTACGGTACAACCAAGGTACAACCATACAATTATTTTATTAACTTTTCATTTGTGACGAATATAATGCAGCCTTTGCAAGAGATTATTTTAAATAGTATAATGTTCTTTTTTCTTATCTATTTGATTACTTTTACTATCTAAGACATTTGTATCGGTTAATCAACTTTTTCGATATTGAAAATCAAAAACAAGCTATATTAAAGTCATGAACTACAAAAACGTACCAAAATCACATTAACCTTCACCTTATCACAGGAAAATTTGTGTATTTAAAGTATTTATCAAAATGATAACATAACCAGTTATTATAATAATATAATTAGATATAAACATAATCAATGTTACTCCAAAAAACCTAACAGGATATCAAATAAAATAATGGACTATAGCGTGTATTCAGTTGCGTGCGTTGCGTGTCGATCGATTAATAGTTTCACCGAAAATATAACCAAGCAAAAGCCACACAATTGATTTCTGTGCCAAACTATTTGGTTAATTTTCACGATAGATACTATCGAAGATAATGAAGACCAATTATGGTAACGCCAGAGATGTTAAACCAAAACAAGGAGCACAATATTCTGTTGTTTTCAAAAGTATTAGTAAGTAAGTTAAAAGGGTCACAACTTAGTACAATGCAAGTGATTAATGTGCTCAATGGAAATAAAACGCAAAACTTGTGACATTAGTGTAACCAAACGTGCCATTATTATACTGATTCTGGCGGCTAGCCAGTCCACGTAATGTTAATTAAAGTTTGCCCACATCGCGGGCGACACTATCTAGGCAGAGGCTGAGGTCATAAGAAAATCTTCCATGCCGCGCGCGGCGCAGTATTTCGCACAAAGACGATTCAATAAACGCACTGCACTTTGTCTTCATCCGAATTCCCATATTTAACTTTGTTGAAACTGCATATACCTCGCGGTCGTTGACCATGCAGGGGCTTTGTTGTTGTGATTTATTTATTCTTAAATGGAAACTTGATAATACTATTTTAAATGCATCTTTTTAGTGAATTTGAATTTGTACGAAGATAAAATTACAGTAATTACCTACTTGTTGTCGTCCGTTGAAAACAAGAAATATTTTATCAAAAACAACAGTAGCATCGAGGCTAATTTGCTTACAGCAAAACAATGATGGTAAATTGGTAATTAATATACAAAACAATTTAAACTAAGTCGTTTATCTTGGAAATTATCTGAATCTATTTGTAAAAAAAAGTTATTTTTAAACGTGGCAGGCCTTCAGTCCAGTTTTCGTACTCTATTTTCAGCTTCAGTTCGTCGCAATTATATTAAAAAGATAATGTTTTTGTAAATCGTCTAAACCATAACACTATTAACGCCAGATTCTTAAATATTTTAACATTTATGAGAATTGACAAAACATTTATGAAAACATTCAACACAGATGATGTCGCCTCTAAAAATTGCAACTATAACGACCAAAATCCACAGGAGATATATAGAGAGAAGAGATCTACGAGAAAGAGTTACAATAATAGGCTAACCCAAGCCGTGCAGCAAAGAGTTAGAAGAACAATATGAAAGAATATGTGTTAGCGGTAGGTAAGTAAGCCGTGTGAGTAGCTACCTAAAATAATACTACCAACCCCTCTCTTCCCTTGTCCTAAAAGGCGGACTAAAGACTGCATATACATCTAACAGCATAGAGCGGCGATGGGCTCGCCATGCTGCGCTGTTTGCTGTACAAAACTCAGTTGCGATCGAGTATGGAGTATTGTTATCATCTATGAGAAGGCTCCGCTAAATACCTCCTCGATGCACTTGATAGACTGCAAAGGCGAGCGGTACGCATTATTGGAGATGCTGAGGTTACAGCCTCCCTAGAGGACCTCCAGCTGCGTAGAGACATTGCTTCTCTCAGTGTCTTCTACCCGCAATTACTACGGACAGTGTTCTGAAGAACTTTTTGATTATCCCGCCCTCTCCTTTCCTCTCCCGGACTACACGTGCTGGTCTTAGGAACCACCATCATACTGTACAGACTATCAGTACTCGAAACAAAAAATTTGGCAAGTCGTTCCTCTGTAAGACCATTCGGCTTTAGAATTCTTAGCCGGCGCATGTGTTTTCCAGCTCCTACAGTCCCGGGTCTTTTAAGCGGAGCGTGAAACGGCATTTCTGCAGGCCGTCATTAATGGGAGCACTCGTTATCGTGCTTATTCCACGGTGGGGACCGCTCTCATTATTTTGGACTGCATCGGCTGCTTACCATCAGGCAGGATGCAGTCACTATGACGAGTCATAATAGAAAAAAAATGCACCTATTACCATATTCTGTGCTATTACGCTGAGCACCTGCGCAGTTGTAATTTTTAAAACTAAGACAATGGCAGTGGACTGCTTCTGCGGTCCTCATTGCCTAGTATCTGACTAACCCTTTGGGGATAATATAGTCGTAAATGTATATATTTATGTATGTGGTAGCGGTGAAGGTCAATTGTGAATATGCGACGCAAAAGGAAGAGCCCAAGCGGGTGCTACAGTCGCTGAGCGAGACCTGAATATTTCAGTAGGGCGTGCAGCGCTTGCCTGTGGCCTCAGGGCTTTGCATATTTCAGCCGAGGCAAAGACCCAATTATATTTCCACTTATAACTTTAACGACCGTTATAATTTGTATTGTGTCTGACATTACGTGTATAAACGAAATTTTGTTTACAAATCATACTAAATACGGCGACCGCGATGGAGTTGTTAGCACAACACACTAACCGTGATACCCGTTAGTAAGTAAAAAAATGAAGTGAAATGAAACCTTTAGTGGCCACTTACACAAAACAAAGAATGTAAAAAAAACAACATAAGAAAAGAAAACAACTTAACAACTACAAAGAAAAGCCTTGTAAAGTAAAAAAAAGTTATGATTGTTTTGAAAGCTGGCGTCTTTTTTTTCAGAATAGGAAAGCATTTTGCGTTTATACCACCTAATGGAAGCTGGACTAAGAAACTAGCAATTTTACCTCGTATTAACTGAACACGACAATCTTGTTAACATGGTAATTATGATAACAGAAGAATTTGTGGTGATGGTAGTTAACCAAGCGGTTAAAATCTATCACTTCACAAGAAACTAAATTCGTTATTAATAATTATCAAGTGAACATGTTTCATTGTAAACACTTCTAGTAAAGTCATGGGAGGAGCTTTTGTTTTTATTAAACAGGTAAAGATAAAATATCTATACTGGTGAGCGCCTGTGACGTAAGTGGGAAAGACGTAAAGGATGCGGGAACAAAGATAAAAGTAGAGCAAATAAGGAAAATTCTAAATAGTACAGTACAAAAGAGATAATAATAGCTGTGCCTTTAATGTTGAGTAGGGATTTTATAAGATAATAAAAAAACAAATTGTGTAGTACATTTATATTGGACAAAAGCCATTTTTAAAGAACAGAGATCGCTTTTCCAAATATGTTATCCTACAACCTATGCTTTCATTTCATAAGACAAAAGGCTCAATTTATAAACGCCTACTTTAAATTCAAGTGGAGTGCCTTCCACGCCCACGAAACGCCTGCACAAAAAGCTTTGCCCAGCCCACGCAATAACCCCCCGTACCACCCCCCTTTAATCCCCTAGTTCTCGAAAACTGTAGAACGTGACCTCTAAGCAAATCGGAATTGTTGGCATTAAAACTACTATGATTAAATGCTAGTGTAAAAATGAATGGAACCAATCGATATCAAGGGAACTCCCAAGAGTGCCGCATTGCGTTCCCCGTCCGCGATAAATCAACCTCAAGGTCGAGAAGTTTATCCTGTTGGATCAGCTTTCCTAAGCGAAAGGCTGTATGCGAAAGCGACGACTTATTTATTCGGAACTGTAATAATACCGTACCATATTATACACATAACGTTATACTACTTTTATACTTTTTATGGTCGACTACAAACCTCAGTTTTCCCAAAATATTCCATAGCCATACCAAATTATAAATAACAGTGTAAATTAATTAGTGGCGCAAAGTTATTTTACGATAACAATGATTTAATAACACTAAACCAACACTTCATCATATTTTATAACGCATTATTATCATACCGGACGTTTTAAATCCATTCATAGCATAAACTGATTTACGATCCACGAAAAAAATGTTACTTTGTACACAGAGTGGTGTTGTTTCGTTGTATATGAGTTTCGTGACTGTACTTGACTATTAAATCTGCTATGTTTTCAAATGCTATTTTCGGTAGTCGATAACGTACAAATCAATGTCCGATAAAGTCAAGGCGAACATTTGGGAATCACCTTAACCTTTAGCTATTAGTTATTCTGTGCCTATAGTAAAAAAAATCGAATACAAATCTTGTCCACACAATGTCAAGTGTAGCCGAGGGTCGGGGTGCGGAGCCTTGGCCTCGGGGTGCGTAGGAAATGCCGTCACGCAGTAGGTGACGTCACTCACTGTTTCAAGGGCACCCAGTGTCATGCGCTGTCGCTCTGCAGACAATGCGTCGCCTAACTAACTGCTACGTGACGCCATCCGTACTACTACGTCGAAGTGGCATGCAAAAGTCTCATACAAAACACAGAAAAACGACGTTTCGTAGTCTCCTGTTTCCGCCTTCAGAACTGGACCAATTTTTATTACTTTGCCAGTATCGGTTAAAGAAAGAGATTTTCTATGTCTGCATGTTTGATTTTTTTTCAAACCAGCCACTTAATGTTTCTGAAGACGCCTTAAAATGGGAGTTATTTTGCTAAATTTTGAAGGCTCCTGGTTATTAAATGGTTATGACTTAATACAAAAAAATTAAACATACAGACATATAAAATCTCTCTCTTTAACCGATGCTGAAAAAATAATAAAATTGGTCCAGTTCTGAAGAAGAAAATAGGGGACAACGAAACGTCATTTTCTGTATTTTGTATGAGAATATTGCATGCCACGTCGACGTAGTGTTTCCTCCTAAAAGGAACTGTTTTCTGAGCCACGTCGCGACGTTTCAGTGCTCGATTATGCTCATCTCTCATCTTCATAGTAATCAATCACAAATAATAAAGTAAGTACATTATATAATAAAATTATTTCACGCTATCATCGCAATGAAATAGAAACATGCTGAAGAAAATATAACTCCTTTAAAATAATATAATTATGGTAGGAAGATAACACTAGGTGATCTGGGTTAAGTTAAACTGCGAGAACGTAATTTTTATAAGTATATAAAAAATCTTAGATATACTTAGGTATATAAATAAAAATATAAAATATACATACATACCTATACATACTTAATACATATACATAATCACGATTATTATCCCCGAAGGGTTAGTCAGAGACTAGGCAATGAGGGCAACAAAACCAGTACTCTGCCATAGTCCACTTTTCACCAAATAGCGGGGTATTCCCAATGACCTTTTATAAATATAATATCATTGGGTATTCCTCGAAGCGCACCCATTTTAAAGCGTACCAAACCAAGCGCACCTAAACTATTCCTACAAGCGCACCCGTTGGGTGCGCTTCAGAATAGGTAATTAAAATATTATATTTTTATTCCTCGAAGCGCACCAACGGTAAAAAATAGAGAAGAGCTTAAAAGATTCGTAATATTAATGTCGATAGAAACTAGGATAAAAAGTCTTAGATATACTTAGGTATATAAATAAAAATATAAAATATACATACATACCTATACATACTTAATACATATACATAATCACGATTATTATCCCCGAAGGTTTAGTCAGAGACTAGGCAATGAGGGCAACAAAACCAGTACTCTGCCATAGTCCACTTTTCACCAAATAGCGGGGTATTCCCAATGACCTTTTATAAATATAATATCATTGGGTATTCCTCGAAGCGCACCCATTTTAAAGCGTACCAAACCAAGCGCACCTAAACTATTCCTACAAGCGCACCCGTTGGGTGCGCTTCAGAATAGGTAATTAAAATATTATATTTTTATTCCTCGAAGCGCACCAACGGTAAAAAATAGAGAAGAGCTTAAAAGATTCGTAATATTAATGTCGATAGAAACTAGGATAAAAAATCTGAGATAAATACTTAGGTATGTAAAATAAAAATATAAAAAACACATACATACCTATACATACTTAATACATATACATAATCACGATTATTATCCCCGAAGGGTTAGTCAGAGACTAGGCAATGAGGGCAACAAAAGCAGTACTCTGCCATAGTCCACTTTTCACCAAATAGCGGGGTATTCCCAATGACCTTTTTTAAATATAATATCATTGGGTATTCCTCGAAGCGCACCCATTTTAAAGCGTACCAAACCAAGCGCACCTAAACTATTCCTACAAGCGCACCCGTTGGGTGCGCTTCAGAATAGGTAATTAAAATATTATATTTTTATTCCTCGAAGCGCACCAACGGTAAAAAATAGAGAAGAGCTTAAAAGATTCGTAATATTAATGTCGATAGAAACTAGGACTAGGTGCTTATGCAACAATAATGAATCATGACAGTCATATTGATCTAAAAGTACCAGGGAGACATAAATGAAAAGAGGTAGATAGGCGCCTTGTCGATCTTACTTACCTTTATCTATCAGGAAAAAAGAATTAAACGAGTAGGACTGGGTGCTGCAACTTACTATGTAAATAATAAATTGAATGATGAAAGTTATAAAAGTACCAGGGTGACATAAATGAAAAGAGGTAGATATTCTAAAAATAAACGTACGTTATTCGGTATCGTTATTTTCTGTTAGTTACTACATCTCTTTCAACATTTTATCTGCTGGTGCGCTTCGAGAAATAAAAATATAATTTGTAATGATCTATTCTGAAGCACACCCAACGGGTGCGCTTGTAGGAATAGTTTAGGTGCGCTTCAAAATGGGTGCGCTTCGAGGAATACCTCTAAATAGCGGACTGCACATGAACTCAGGGTGACAGGTGGTGAGCCTATCGCCGCTCTATGCTGTTAGATGTAGGTGGTCTTTATTCCGTTAATCGCCTTTTACGACACCCAATTGAAGAGAGGGGGTGTTAGTATTCTTTTACCGCTGCGGTAATGCGACACGGTTAAAGTAAAAGTAATATAGTAAAATAACAGCAGCTACGTACAATAGTTTAATTAAATAAACTAATGTATCAAGCCGCACATAGAATTGTGGCTTCCTGTGACTACCAAAACGCAAGCCCTTGGCTAAGTAAACATTTATAAGTTAAGCATCAACACATGGCATTGACATACCATTTAACCGTACATCACAGACAACACAGTCAGTAGGCCTCCACATGTGTCGAATTATGTGCGTATATCAACATACACACTGAACCAATATGCGCAGTTATTTGAAAATACGCACATCTGAAATAGAACCGAAGTGTGTCGACGTTATCTAATTATATAACAGAGATATAACAGTACACACGTCATTGTTAATAATTGCAAAATATTAGGTTGGGGAAAAAGTCTTTTAGCATATAGTATGTACCTTATGAACTTATAATAAAATCTCTTTGGCTATACTATTTGTCTCTGGCTGGTTTTGGTATCATTAAAAGTTTAAATTTTGAAGAAGATAATTCCAAATTCAAATTAGGAAAATGTGTGATTTTCATTTGTTTTTTTAACTGCGAAGATGAGTGAATCTAATGAAGAAATTCGATACATTTTAAAATTTTACTACAAAAAATGTAAAAATGCAACGCAAACCGCGAAAAAAATTTGCGATGTAGGTATATGGACCAAGTGCAGTGTCTGTGTGAGTAGCACAAAAGAGACCTTTCCATTTCGGCTCAAAATGTACCGAAGTACACTCTATCTTAAAATATCCTCTTAATTATGCAGAAGCCTCTAAAGATATTATCGTTTTTCTATAAAACACGCCGAAACTAGTATTTTTTTGGAAAATATAAAAGTCATACATAATATGGTTTAAGAAATCGTAAACATGAAACGAAACGTGCAAATAAAGGGCGAAAATATGACAGTGACAACTGTTATACTGGTTTTTTGTGATGGTGACAGTTTGTGGATGAACAAAAAACATTTTTTGAGATCTTAACTCACAATGTTGGAGTTTCTCCCTTGTTCTTTTAGCAACAACACGTGTTTGTGAGACTCCATTTTATTTCAATCTACCGTACAAATACTAAATGTACTTTAAAAATATATACCACTTGAAATTGGCTTAATGCTAAACGCGAAGCCATTCATTAAGTTATTTTATAATCTCACAATGGATAATAAATAGATGCAAAACCTAGTTTAAATTATATGGTTTTCTATAAACTCACATAGTCGGTCTATTAATCTTTGTATATCTCAAAATAATTCGAAACAGTTAAAAACACTTATTTTTGTTACTATTTATCATGTTTTTCAAAAAATTTATCAAAAACAGGTTATGTTTATGTAAAAATAAATTACTCTAAGGCTTTTATCTAATAATTAGTTAGCTCATATGTAAGCTAACGAAACGCACCCGACGGCGAGAGAGTTTTGCTTGCCAGTTAAATTAATCCAATGTTGCAAGCCGTCAAACCTTTCTAATGATATTTTTAGGTGTTACAATTATAATAAAAATATAATACATATATTTCTGGAATCTACGATTTTTTTATACATATTGGTACCTTTGAATCTTAGGTACATGCGTGGTCGTAGTTGTATGGGAAGAGGAAAGTCTCCTTTGGTTTAAGCGTTTTCAATCCGGAAATTTTGATGTCAAAGATGCACGTCGCTCTGGTCGCAGTATTACGGATAAAAAAGATGCCATTTTTAAAAAAGTCGAGCAAGATCGGCGTATCAGTATAGTTACGACGTAGCTGAAGAACTGGGAATTGACCACAAACCAGTTTTGGCGCTTTTGAAAAATACTGTTAAATATATACATACATAAAGCTCGATATTTGGGTACCTCACGAGCTCACTGAAAGAAACCTAATGAACCGTGTACTCATTTGTGATTCTTTATTACGACGTAATGAAACCGAACCATTTTTGAAGAAGCTGGTAACTGGTGTTGAAAAGTGGATCACGTACGGCGAGAACGTGCGAAAAAGGTCGTGGTCAAAGGCCGGTCAGGCTTCACAGACTGGCGAAACCCGGGTTAACTCGCAACAAGGTGATGCTGTGTGTGTGGCGGGATTTGGATGGGCATTATTCATTATGAGCTGTTACCACCAGGCAGGACCATCGATTCTAAACTCTACTGCGAACAACTGATAAGATTAAAGCAAAAACTTGAGAGAAAGGGGTGTGATTTTTCGTCATGATAATGCTAGACCTCATACATCTTTAGCCACTCAGCAAAAATTCAAAGAGTTTGGCTGGGAGGTGTTAATGCATCCGCCATATACGGCGACTATATATGTATAGGTCCTGACCTTCAGATTTCCACCTGTTTCGGTCTCTTCAGAATTCTTTAGGCAGTGTCAGGTTAACATCACGAGAGGACTTGTCGCGGTTTTTTGATCAGAAGCCCCAAAATTTCTATAGCAATGGGATCATGTCCCTACCTACAAGATGGCAAAAATTTGTCGAACAAAATGGCACCTACTTACTACATATTTTAGTTAAATTAAATAAACTATATTAAAAAATATGTTTTAAATTTTCTTAAAAAATGCGAAGAAACTTTTTATCCCCCAAACTATTATATCAGGGCGACGAATCTTAATAATAATTTCTTAACATGTAATTTTAAAGTAATTTATTATTAGACTTGCTCCGCCGAATTCAATTTCAAAAAAAAAATCAAAATTATGATTCGCCTAAATTCAAAACTACAAACAAAAGAACCAAGATTTAAAATCGTTATCAAACTACAGACAAAAATTTTATAAGAGTAAAAAAAGTTATTACAATAATCAGTAAATATATTAAGGCGGTGCCGCGCGATCGCAATAGAACAATTCTGCGTTGAAGTTTGCAATGTTTTTATTCTGCGAAATGTGCAAAAACATCACGCGCTTGTGTTAAAAATTAAAATTAACTTTTTAAAGAAGGGGGGTGCCCAGCGGAAGATCATACAAATATTTTCATGTAAGAATTATTGTATCATGCCTAAAATTAAAAAAGTTGTCGAAAAAATATGTTTTAGGAGTCATTTGATTTATGTATTGTTTGTATTGTTTAAAGAATTTGTTTCAAATTTCAACAAGGGCATGCCCTTGTGCAATGATTAGTCTAACTTACATAAGTTCTTTTAATGTATTTAACTAATTCAGCGCATAGTACAAGCGACTTAAAATACGTAAATTTTTACGATTTCGTGAAGGACCCCTTTAAGCCGCGAGTGACACTAATCTACTGGTGACAAAAAAGTGGTATGATTTTATCAATTAATGAATAATTACACAAAAAGAAAAACTATCCAAATTAAAACATTAAATAAAATCGCTGTAAAGGTTAACTATAACTATAATCAAATTATTTACAGATTAATGGAGCAAGAAAAAGACAATCTAAATCAAGCTTCAAAAGGGCTTCTCAAGAGTTCAAGACGTTCAAAAGTTCTATCTTGCATATTTATTTTGAATATTTGTAATATGTCTCTTTATTCCATGTATCTTCTTTATACCCCGCTATCTTAAAGCTTTGCATAATTATGATTGACCCTGATGAAAACCAAGTCATCCAAACCAAGAAGATTTCGTTTTCATCAAAGATAATACGAGTAACTATACTTACTTAATGTCATTAAAATTCCAAAATTACAAAGCAACTATACTATATATTCTTACTTTGATACAAAATAAGAACATTAAATAAATTTGGGCGTTTATTGTGTGCATCGATGGCTACAATGCAAATAAGTGAATAATCTATTTACTCTAAGACTTCATATACACCATGTATAGCGTACGTACACGGAACACCTCTTTAAAATAGTATTTCTCCGTGCACATACAGTTTAGAGAAAGACAACATAGCGAATGGACGCGCAATAGCAGGCTAATTAACCAATAAGATTAAGAATAACATTTCAATATGTTCACAAGCTATTCGCTAATAAACAACATTTATTTTATAACACCTCTAAATTTAACGCAGAAATCACACGCCTGCTGCATATCTAGTCTCACTTCTAGGAACTTAAAATCATAAATTCCTCCGCATCGCATTTCGGACGTGAAAGAAATGTTAAATATTATTATGAAACAGGTACTTTTTCACATTGAACCGTTTGAGACATCATAACATGCTTCGTGTTTCATCCCAGTACCATATATTCTCCCATTAATACCCGATGTCATAACACGGACACTATTAGATAACAAAGTAGACAAGAAATGTAACATTACGAAAAAGGAGGCACTGGTCTATGATAATAACATTATTTTGTACAAAATCTCTGGCTTCCAACGATAAGTTATTTCATATATTATATAAACTGCCAGACATTACCTACATTTTAAATGAAAATGTTGTGCATAGTTTTACCACCTACCCCAATACCCAGAAGTAAATAAAATTAGACACACAACACAACAGATTTGAAAACTATAGATTCACAGAATTATATTTAGGTTCTTAATTATGTGATTTGAGATAGTTCTGAGAAAGGACAGTAGTTTTACATGTGTCAACCTTGTTATAAGTGTCAGCTCTTAGAATGTATCCAGAGTACTAATATCAGTAGTCAGTAAGTGGCATTTATAGAGATCGCTAAATTTCAATTGCAGTAGCTGTTAGAATAAAGCAAAAACTCAATGAAAACTCATAGACAGCTGTAGAAAAAAACATGTTTATTGTGCTATGAAGAACAAATGATCTCCAAAGAAAAAACTGAATCGATTGATCGATGCCATCGAACTTTGACTTTCTTTTGGCATGCATCAAAGATTCGCCAGTCGAACAACAAATTGGCATTTTTCCAATGAAATGTAAATAGCGGAGCGATCGCCGGCGCCAGGTCCCCCTTCATACACTCGACGATCGTGACTGAAATAGTGCACTTTTCTGTAAAATAAGCCAGACTAACATCGTAAATAAAAACTATATCGCTGCTTCAATTTATAGACTGGGATACCACACGCGTGACGCATGCCAAATACTTTCCTGTATTGCGTGGCCACCTGGAACTCTACTAATATATCGATCGGTTTGGGTATAACCACGTTTTTATAGACTTCTTAGAACAGCATACAGGTACATGCCGAAAACAAAACAAATGATTTGTACACCCAAAAAGCTTGAGTCACTTCGTTAACCTTGAATTCGTTATCACTTGCGAATTAAAATGCAGTTGCCAACCGACAGTTTTGCACTTCACCAGGCTCACGACGTATTTATTCAATGTTTGCACTAGATACAACGGTGCAGTTATTGCAATTTCATTTGCGTTTGCATCAATCAGTAAACGAGTCTATCGATGCAACGGTTCTTTGAACACAATCGTTTAGATAAGTATTTGCTGTGCTGTACCAATCTATTAGATATAGGTACGTGTGGTGAATGCTACTTTAGCTCTTCTACAATATCTCAAACAATAAACAATATAAGTAGTGTTTTGTATAAGCGACGATACTGTATTTAAGTGTGAGAAGCGATAACAATATATCGTTCAAAAATCAAAGTTTTTGGGGGTTCGCCCGGCGTAATACCACCCTCTCACGAATATTCGGCGTGAAATAACGGCACTTGGTGCTGTTGTGTTTCGTCCGACCAGTGAGGGTTCCGGAGGCCCCTTCCACCCCTCCCAATTCCTATTCCTTCCTTAAACCTATTCCTCCCTTAAAGGCCGGCAACGCATCTGCGATTCCTCTGGTTTTGCGGGTGTCCATGGGCGGCGGTGATTACTTTCCATCAGGTGACCCGCCTGCTCGTTTGTCTCCCTCTTTTATAAAAAAAAAGAAAAAAAAGTTACATTATTTTGTAAACATGATGAGTTTCTATCGCTATAAAATCTCAAATTAGTAAGGCTGGATTTATATAAATATTTCATAGAGCATGTTAGACATCCTATTAAGAAAATACTAAATAAACGTTCATTAACCAATAGTTCTATGAATAAATAATAATATGAAAATATAATAAAGAAGTGTTTTTAAAAATAAGAAAATACATGATTTTTACTTTTTTTGTAATATTTATACAATTTCCAAAAATTTTGTAGGTTTGGGAACTCACCAAAATTAGAAACACTTTAGGGTGTTTTTCATAATACATATTATATTTACCAGCGACGTGAAGAAACATCATGATTCGACTAACAAAGTACATGTGATCTAGATGTTAACAGATCTCTAAATTATTCCAATTAAAGCAAAAGAAAAGACTAGTTGACATAACAACGAAATGGAAGCTTGCCAACTAGGGCAGGCAAAACATGTAACAACTTTCTTCGTATACGAAGAACTTGGGAAGGTGAAACCAATGAAATAATACTAATAATACTGACATGCTATAACGGGTAAGATTATTAATACATTGCTCTTAATGCTGAAGTTTTTGCTCCTACGGAGGATCATTTAGGCTTGTTGAAAAAATATCGATACATCGATATATCGATATTTTTTGTTCGATATATCGATATTTTTGGACGATATTTTTTTTCCCGATATATCGATACATCGATACAAAATACCCAATATCGAAATTCGCATCAAAATCGATATTTTTTTATTTATTATCTCATCACGATCTTATTAAATTCGCTAGAATTCAGCCGTAAAAGATTATAAAAAAAATATAGTTGTGCTGAATTTCATTAATATAATCTGTGGTAGTGAGTGCGTAACTGTCACTGTCAGTGCATTGCTTCAATCAAGTCATGTCATGTGTGTTTGTGTGCTGCGTCTACGCAACGGAAATATTTAACACCTACGTCTTCCTTCGTGTCGTCAGAGAGAGTGGCTTCTGCCGTAAATCTGGCGGTTCCTAACAACAGGAGCCGGCTGTGACGGCGACAACGGTGACCACGTCAAAAATAGAGTTTTTTACTCTCACTGCGGGACACATACTGGCTTAACTGATTTCTTTGTTGTAAGTGCAATTTTTAAAATAATAATAATTTAAAATAAAAAATCTATTTTTATTACCGGGCTAGGCTGATCTAGATAATTTTTTTTATCGACTTCAAAAAAACCAGGAGGTTCTTCTTTTTTTTAAAATCAGTAAAAAATTTTACCGATATATCGATATTTTTTTCGCGATATATCGAGGTCGATATTGATATTTTTAAAAATATCGATGTATCGATATATCGATATTTTTTTTCATTTCCGACATCCCTAGGATCATTATCATCTTCATCAGCTTATAAACGTCCTACTTCTAACACAGACATTATCATATCGACAACAGCATAAGGAAGATTGGGCCATACAAAACCCACCACGCTGGCATAATGCTGGTTAGTGTTAGTGTAGATGTAGTACCAACCAACCCTTTATAAAAACACTAAAGACTGCCATCTTACGACAACAACCGAGGCCAACGGCTTTGGCTTTACGTGCCTTTTGAAGCACGTTGTAAAGTATATAATTATTTGTTTATTACTAGCGGCCCGCCCGCGATTTCGTCTGCGAGGACCCAGTACCCCGTGACGAATTTAGAGTTAGAGAATAAGCTTGCTGACAATTACAAACACAACAATAAAGGAATAATTATGCACTTTCGTAAAAATATAAGGCGACTGCTAGAAACCGCAAGAAACTTCAAGAGCTGGTCAGGTCAAGTGTTTTAAACATGACAAAAATGGTCTCATTGCAGACTAACGTAGTTACTTATCGCCCAGCTGACGCGAACGGGTCAACAGACGGTCGGCCGGCCGGCCGTTGCCCGCGCGTTGTAAATAATCCGAATTTTTAATTGTTTTTTATTTTATTTATCTTATGTTATGGATTTAAAATAAATTAGATACTCATAGACTATCCAATTTAAAATCACAAAATGATTTTTAAAATTGAAAAAACACGAATGCCTTTTTTGTCAGTTTTGTCATGTTTAAAAAACTTGACCTGACCAACCCATGAAGGTTCTTGCGGTTTCTAGCAGTCACCTTATATATTAAAAAGTGGTTCTTTTACTATCTGTTATTTGTTCGCGATTTAAAATCCGGTTAAATCTTGTCTCGACATTCTAATCGATGGCCTGTTACAGGAAAATATGTTCGTTGGAGTTGGCACCACAACTGGTTCGCGAATATTTTCCTCTTACAAATTGACATCACAACACAACACTAAGAGTTATTTTTATTAACATAGATAAAATCAGTGAACGTATCTGTTGATTTTTCATTTATCTCTTCAGCTAAAATTATAAAGATATCCTTACTGAATTCCATCTTGTTTTGACAACGGCGAGGTGAAAGACCGGACAAACTATTATTAGTAATTTCTCGTCTTTACATTGAAGTTACAATTAATTGTGAATCCATTATGAAATTCATAACCGTGTCTCGTAGCGGTGAAAGAATACTACCACTCCCTCTCTTCCCTTGGGTGTCGTAAAAGGCAACTAAAGGACCAAAGACTGCACGTGCATCCACCTGCATAGAGCGGCGATGGTCACCACCTGTCACGCTGAGCCAGGCGCAGTCGCTATTTGGTGAAAAGTGGACTATGGCAGAGGATTGCTTTTGCGGTCCTCATTGTCTAATCTGACTAACCCTTCGGGGATAATAGTCGTGATTATATGTATGTGTTATAAATTATAATAAAAAAATAAAATGAAACGGAAAAAATATCGGCAATTAGTTAAATAACAAAAAAAAAATTTTTTTCTTGTGTTATAGTCGAATAGTGCGTAGCGGCCTCGGAATTTTTAGATATCATTGATTTTATATAGAAAAAAATCTTATTCTAAACCAAAAATCTTTGAAAATTGCTTTAAGTTAACTGTGAATTTCTCCTTTCTACGATAATATTATTGAGCAAAATTTATACCTGAATAATTGTTACTTCCTGAGAAATAAAGATTTTATAAAGAATTTATTATCCTATTTCGATAAAAACGATAAATACAACTGCAAAATTAGTACAAAGTGCAAAAATGGGCATTTTACGCAAAAATCACATTCGAGATGTAATAGGCCTCTTAACTCTTTAGTAAAGGCTCCTACCGTCGCCAACGACCTTGAGCGTACGGGCGGAGCTTATACTTCACCCCCGCACTACCCGCTGATAAACATCGCGCGCGCCAAGAGGTATCTATGTTCAACTCTAGGTTTGCTATTACTACTAGAGATGGAAATAAGTGCTTATTTTTTAACCTTTATGCGTTGTACGATTTTCAAAAAGCATGCTTATAAAAATTCTTTTTTGCTTATTACTTACAAAAAGCTGGCTATGTTGTGTTGAAACGAAAAAAGTAAAGATGTGAGTGTTAGCATACCTACCTGCTTAATACGTTTTTCGTTGTTAACATAATTTGTTGTCAACGTGTTTCGTTGTCATTTAAACAAAAATTAAATATTAAGTTGTACGACGTAAATATTAAATATGTAAACAAAACCGTTAATAATTAACCGATCAAATTAAGTGCAATTCCGTGCAATGCATTTTGTCGCAGCCAGCCTTTGTCGTGTTTTGCTCATTATTGTTTTAACAACAATAATGTTTCATAAATAAAACCTCACATATTCATTGTATAGCCTGACCACAAAAATAGAAAACCTGCTACACTATCGGCTAAAAAATATGAATACGGACATGGGCTTCATTTGACATTTGAAGCCCATATTTTGTCCTTATATGGGCATATTATGGGCTTCAAATGTCAAATGAAGCCCATGATGTCCATATTCATATTTTTTTGCCGATAGACCCGCAGGTCATGATGCGGAAAACTAATGACACTTATTTCCTTTACTGGCAACAGCAACTATAAAACGTCATTATCATGACATCATTGTCATCTGTTCATTGTTGTCAAAGTGTCAGCACGGACT
The DNA here is from genome assembly GCA_963921215.1 of Scoparia ambigualis. Taxonomy (NCBI): domain Eukaryota; kingdom Metazoa; phylum Arthropoda; class Insecta; order Lepidoptera; family Crambidae; genus Scoparia; species Scoparia ambigualis. The sequence continues at coordinate 11,218,490 of OY992508.1, read as the reverse complement.
ATTTATCGTTAATTTTGTTATTATTTGATATGTTGTTATTAGTTTTATTTTTAAGCGTTATAAGGAATATAATGCTGAAAACTATTCATATAGTCGTGAGAGAAAAGTAGTTTACAATGTATAAATATTTGTTGTAGAGAAAGCTCAATGCTTAGATGAATGATTGGCCTCGATTTTTATTGTACTTGTTAGTTGTGTTCAAAAAAGGCAATAAGTTTTTTATTTTAATAAATTGTTAACCTCCCTCCCCCACACCCCCCGACCCCCAGTTTAGGAGACGCGTTTGTACATTTTTACCTATTTTATTCAAGTTTTAAGTAATTTATGTTTTTTAGGTGTGTCTCGTTCTTTTGTAATGAAATTAAAAAGAGAAGGACATACGTCAGCTGTATTTTCTACGCCTAAGAAAAATAAACCAAAACCAAAAAGGAAATTAAACTAGATGATTTTGAAGTGTGCAATTATTCATAAGTTTATGAATTTTATCCAGCTTGTAAAGAAGTACCGAGTGATTCATGTGGGTGACGGTGAAAGTGATTCATTATGCAATGGGGGTTACAATGAGTCTGATATATCATGAAATGTCGTATGATATAGTTAAATACCTATTTAGATAGGTACTGATTTTGATTAATGATAGGTATTAAAAATCTGGCTTTGATAATTTTATTTCTTTGACCCTTGACTTTGTTATGTAGGCATATCTACAGGAGCACGTTAGATTACATCAATCCAGAATCAGAAATGTTCTTTTTTGGATTTCCAATGACACCATAATAAATAAATTAATGATAGGTACTATGTCCAATAGTATAAAAAAAATTTAACGCTTGCCAATTCACATGGGTATGACTTTACTTAGTGTTGCAATAAAAAAAGGATTTGAGGCGCCCCTAGACCAGGTTTTTTATTTTTCTGGTCAGGCTTTAAATAATAATATTATATCACGTTATCTGGTGAGTAAAATGTTTTTTTTTTGCTTTTACAGTTTTAGGTCATGACCTCGGGGATATTTTGTAAAGGCGTCATAATTTAAAATGGTCATTTTAGGTTGGTGTTTTGAGTCACACTTATTCAGTGGCTTTCGGATCTGGGGGAGTAATTTGCCCAACATCCTTTAGGTTTGCTTTTGTTTCTGCATGAGATTAGGTAGGTAGTAACTTTTTTTAACTGCCCTTTGTAAAAACTTTGTATCAGACATTAAGTACTAATAAGGGCTGCGTAATGTAATGTGTTACTATAAGGCTGTAAGATTCAATTTGATTTACAGTGAATACGACACTAATAATCACGCTAAACTATTAACTGAATTTCTGTGGGAATTGAACTCGTAGGTATGAATGAAGAGCGTAACCCATCTGTTTTACAATAATTTTATATCAATAAAACAATAGGTACTCTTAACTAAGAAAAATACTGAATCAAATATATGCATAAATATGTATACCTAGATAGGTACCTAGATTGAAAACATACCTATGAATATTATCGATACGTAGTACTATTATTTATTCTGTGTCGACCTGCAATTTAAATTAACGTAAAGCACATTTTGACCAAAACGAGCTATGAATGCCGTCTTACTTTATTTTTTATTCTCTTTTTTTCTGTCTAATCCATGTAGCAATACGGCCAATAATACCTACTTAACTATTTTAGACACATTAAAAATGAGACTTAAAGAACGTTTTCAATGTCAAATTATACATTTTAGGTGGCATGTCATGTGATGTTCATAAATTAATGCTTAACGTAAAAAACGTCAAAATCTTATTTCGTTATACTTACTCGTAAAAGCCCAACCATATATAAAAATGGTCATAGAGAACATTTTAATGACTTTTCTTAGATGTAAGGCACATCCATTTTCTAAAATAACAAACTAGACTAAAAGAGTAGTTTCAAGTATCGATATTATGTCCTTTTTTTGTAATGTTTCTTGAGATTCCTTTTTTGTCGCCTCTGCTTTTTTGCCATCTTGCACAAACTATGACTTTGGTCACGGAAAACTATAAGTACTTACCTACGAGTTTGCAAAATAATATTTGCAAAAAAAAAAAACTTATTTTAAAAATTATTTTTAAAACACGCTTTCCAGTCAAATGACCACTCTAGTATTACTCATGAAACACGCCGTCCGATCACTGTCCAAACTAAATATCAAATACTATTTCGAAATAGAAATTCTGCCTGCTCTCACACGCAACGCACCAGGTTGGTCTGGTTCGTCTAGCAACACGTCTCGCCCCGCACTGACTGCTTGGACGAGAGCTGACAGTAGGAACTTAGTCGGAATTTTTGAGAAATAACATAATATTTATTGGATTTTAAAAAATTAAGAAAACCATGTTATTTCTTGTTGGTTTATATAATAGAATATAAATTTTCATACGTTTGTGATTGAAATTGAAGCAGTAAAATGGTTACAACTGGAAAAATAGGGGTAACTTCAGATATTTTTTTTATTTATTTTTTCTGGTTAAAATTGAAAAAGAGAAAAACCAAATCACTAATCATATCTTGGTAATTACTGTGTATTTTTTTTGTTTCCGAAAGTACCATATTTTAGGAAGAAAATGGTTACAAAGTTACTTAGTTTCGCGGTATTTTACGACGGATGAGCCTTAAATTACACAAGCGCTTTCATTTATACGACAAACGCAGCGTTCATTCGCTTTCACTGTTTTGATAGATGAAAGGTAATGACTACGCAATGTCATTGCGTCGAACGGATCCGTGTGGCACACGCAGGACACGCATAAAGCTAATCACACACTACGCAGATACGGTAATATTTTATCTGCGTATAAAAACTTATTTATCTGAAAGCATCACACACTAAACAGATACGATAATATACGAGACGATACATTCACTCGGAATCCTTCACACTGAGTAGACTTGTTTTTTTGGTAAGGATTGTTTATACAGGGTGTTTTATTGCAAGGAGATAAGATCTAATATTATTGTTGGATTTTAAATTAGAGCAGGACAAAAGTAATATATTATTACATGTCCATAACGAATAACTAATATTTTTCGAATTCAAACGTGATAATATAATATTAGTATAGTAGGTACGCGGCCGGTTTGCTAGGTGTTGTTTTGATATTGTTGTTAATTTTGGTGTAGATAATTGTGTGTAGATACTTTTATTTATAATAGGTAGGTAGGTAGTGTATTAGATTTTAGTTTATTAGGTGTTTGTAAATAAATAATAGTTTAGGAAAAATGATGCGAAAAAGCCATTTTTAGAAGAATTTCAGTGATGTGGACGATGCTGCTAAAAACGTATGTAGTGTGTGTAAAGTACCTACAAAGGAAAGCTCAATGAGTTCATTATTTTTGGCAAAATTAAACAATACTTACCTGTTTTACTTGTTAATTGTTATTCATTGCTCTTAAATGAAACATGCTGTGATTTATAAATGTTTTTTGTGTGTTTCTATTGCACTTTTACTTTTAATATATTTTTTAGGGTTAATAATATTATAACAGTTATCATTTACAATATAATGTATACTGCAACGAGCCAACGAACACTCGACGAAGTTTTTGTGGATATTACTAATGTTCTATTAAACTAATCTATATAGCTTAAAAAATATTAGGTTATTTTAAAATAGCTTATCGTTATAACGCGTTGGCAATATGTAGCCATTGTGAACACTCCTAAGCGCATCCATCCTGTATTTACATGCAGATAAAATATTATGTCATGCCGATACGGCAGATGTTATCTGCAGATATATTTGTATACGCATCACCATCTGTCGGTATCTGTTGGTGCTCACAGATACTGTACGATAAAATATAAATTATCTGCGCTGTGTGTGTTGGTTCATATGATTTATATAGAGAGCGATATTGACAGATATCTGCTCAGATACAGATATCTTACCGTATCTGCGTAGTGTGTGATGAGCTTAATGCTTTTGTACGAGATCCTTAAACGCCTCAAATGCATGCGCATGCCGCTTAATTTCACCTCATTTAAATATGCGGTAGGAAGGCGAACTTTTTAGTAAGTAAGTGTACATTTTTATTTAAAAATACGTTTTTTTAAAAGTTTAAAGCTTTTTTACCCTGTCATACCTTTTGCTAATAATGCATCATATTCACAAGGTTTATTTTCTGTTTGCTTCAGCATACTCCTGATAAAACCTTACCTACTTGATCGTAGTACATCCGCTCTTCGGGTTTATATTTTTAAAACCTTTTGTAAGTCAACTACTCATAGAAACCAATTAATTAAACGAACCTAAACTCAAGGAAGAATAGTTAAAGATTTCCCGCATAAAGGCATGTGGTTGCTTAGGGCTATGTTACATATTTTATTCCGATAAAGATATATTATATGCACACACGGATGTCATTCGCTCGATTAAAAATACATACTTCTCTTATCTCACGTAGATTACTTCAATATAAAACTAAGCCTTTATGCAATCGAAGAAAATAGGTTACCCCCACCCCACAACGTGTACACAGACAGACCTACTACTCGCTCTAAATGATTCTTGTGCCACAGTGACCATGCTTTATTGAAAAAAAAAAATATTCTTATTGGCTAGCAATTTAATAATTGTTTATTGTCATTATCAAGTTCTTTAAACCAAAATGTTTCAAGAATTGTATTAATATCAAGATAAAATAAAAAGACTGCAACTTAAAAAGTCAGTGACTTTAAAATATTTGGCCGCTCAGGTCTCAAACATCTACGAACACTATAAATGCAGTCGACTACAATGAGACATATTTTACACCAGATTCCTGGTATTTCAGTATTATATACACTTTTAAAGCTATGACTCATTTTCAACATCAAGTATTTAACCAAGGATCAAGTAGTTTTCCTTTCACTAATCGCTGCTTTCCAATCTTAATTTCTTCTTTATAAGTTATATGGGCTGTATTAACGATTAGATTTCTACGAACCACTGATCTAACTGTGACAGCCTACGTAACTGCTGATTAGTTGTCCAGTGTAATTATGGAAAATTACGGCCATTCTAGTGATCTTAAGAAATACATGAACACGAGTGAACGGCAGCATAATTGTCGACCTATTTGTAAATATTTCAACGTTGATGTTACTGCTCTAACCGTTTATAGAGTTCTCATTTTAGTAAAACAGAAGCCAGAACTGTAATGAAAAGCCATGATGCAAGTTCAAAGCAAAACTATAGAAATAAAAGCGGAATGACTGACTCTCATCAAGGAATTTCAGGATATTATCAACACTGCATTAGAATAAGTATAATAATGCATTTAAGTTTTTGTAAGAGTGCTGTTGATTTCATGATAATAATAAATCAATCAAAAAAATAATTGTTTGACGCCATCGGGGGCAGCCGCAGATAAATACACAACTTAACTATAATTTGCATTGGTCATGGATATATTATTTTCAAGTTATTGTATGTATGAATTGTAAATAACAATATACTTGAATACCAATCGCACCACAGCGTCAGAGAAGTCTGCGGTTAATATGAATTTTGAATGAATGAATGAATGAATGAATGAAAAATACTGTATTGCACTAAAAACATAAAATAATACATCCTAGACGGATCAGTTTTACAAAAGACGGCCTTATTGCTATGGTAGGACTTTCTGCCAGGCAACCTTTGGGCAAGAGAACCCACAAAAACAAAGTAAATAAAACAAGGGCTAGTGCACAGATTAGATTAGGACATGAATATGAAACAATACTAATAAAGATAAGAGTAGATCATAAGATATAGACTAAAATATAAAAACAAAGGAGTGTTTAGGATGAAGAGTCCAGCCTGAGGAAGTAATCTTTAATTTGACGAGTGAATGAGTCCCGAGACTGGGCACGTCTAATACTCTCCGGCAGGGAGTTTCACAGGTGGATGGCGTGCACAGTATAAGACTTGGCTACGAAATCAGTGGAATGAGGAGGAACTTCAAGGGACAGGCAGCTAGAGGAACGAAGGTCACGGACAAGAGTAGAGAGCGAAAGACAAAATGATTTTTTAGATAGCAAGGTGAATGTGGATAAAAAAGGATGGAGTAGAGAAGGGATAACGCGTGGCAGTCTCGTCTTCGGGAGATAGATAGCCACTGAAGTTGGGAACGGTAATATGAAATATGATCGTATTTACATAAGCCATAAATGAAGCGGATACATAGGTTCTGCAGACGCTAAGTTTATTACAAAGGACAACGCTGAGGTCAGGGTAACACGCGTCGGCGTAATCCAGTAAAGGAAGAAGAAGGGACTGCGAAAGTATAATCTTAGTTTTGGTCGGCAACAGATTTTTCCACCGCTTTAGTGAGCCGTATGCCCTAAACACCCTCCTGCTAACCTCCTGAACCTGATGGTCACCAGGACAGATGGTTATCGATAAAGATACCCAGATTCTTTACGACATTTTGTAATGGTATCTGTACCCTATTGAAAACAATGGTGGCACAGCGTTAAAGTTAATTCTAGACAGATACCAGTGGCTACCAATTATAATTGCTTGGGTTTTACTAGGGTTTACCTGCAAACCATGACGGCGACTCCAGCTCGAGATTTGCTGCTTGATGCAATACAAAAGTACACAAAGGACACTCAAGTTTTCTCTATAGCGAGCATGTATTAAATACAGTGAGGACGTCTCTTGGTGAACAAATGAACTGCGCGACAAAGCGAAGTGACACGTGTCGTACGTATCTCACAGTTTGCGACCTGAATACGAAATGTCGCTAGTAGCTTTAGTCCTGAACTGAACGCCCATGGCCCAATGCGCAGAATATAAATATAACAATTTTGGTATAGAAATATCTTACTAAACCTCCAATTTTATGTCAAAAATAGAGATTGTAATGCTGATTTTCATATAAACTTTCCATACTTACCATTAAAGACATTCCAAAATTGTATTTCTTAAATATTGCTATAATAAACCAACCCTTAAACAATTATTTATTGCAGCAATTTGAGACGTGCGTTGATCGATTGGTCTGTTATATAGTTTTTATATGAATCTTTTCTATTTTCCTTAAATACAAAAGGCTTTTAGATTATCAATATTACGTTAAAACATGTACGTAAATGACCTCCTTGGTAGGTCTTTAAACTAACCCTTTATTGCGCAAGCACTAGCAATTTTGGTACAGATATATCTTGCTAAACTTCAGATTTTTATGACGAAAAATAGAGATTGTATTATTGATTCTCAATTTCTCAAACAAACTTTCCATATTGCAAAATTGTAGTTCTTAAATATTGTTATAGTTATTAATGAACAAACCATTGCACAATTTCCTTTTCCAGCAGTTTGACATATTTCTGTCCAATTACCTTGAAACATGTAAGAAAGTGGTACCACTTTGGTAAGTACATATTACTATTTAGACTAACCCTTTTCTGCGGAAGAACTAGCAATTGGTTGGTTTTACAACGCAGTGTTCCATTATAATTAGCGTATTAAGTAAGCACTTAATTGAAACTTTTGACAGGGATACTGATTTCTAAGTAGGTAGTTCAGTTGGAATTGGAAGAGCTGTCGCCCGGATTGCGAAAGTACAAGAAAGTGCTTATGATTAAACAAATATTATAAAAGGTTGACCAGCAGTCCAGCTCCCCCGAATAGAAAATCCAAACCAATCACATTAACCTCAATGCTTGCTCATTTTGCTACATTTCTTCGGTAGTTTGGGTCATGAATCTTTCTGTTTACCCACAAATGTGTCAAAAACAAAAATAATGGCTTTGTGCAAAACGTAGCAGATTTTCTTATTTTATTCAATTAAGCTGAACTTCTACCTATATTTAATTTATAAGAGTAACAAATGTGGTGGCAAGTGATAAAGGTGACACTACAGTAAATTAATGCATTAGTCCCCATTATTCTGCGGCTCTGCGCCTATGACAAGTCTTTAACAATGGACGCTTCGTTCGTCACGCACTCCATCGATCCAACGATACCGCCAGCCAGCACGTCGCCTCGCCTGTCTCACGGCACTACAATCAATTATTATACATGATGCTTATTATACATAGACATTAATCGGCATTGCAGTAGCAGTAGGCCAGGCAATACCTATTACGTATTCTGTGGCAATAAATACATACAAAATAGTTCTAATGACTAGGACTCCAGTAAATCAAAGCTTTTACCATTTCTGTTATGTTGGAAATAGATGCCTCAATCTCGCATGTCCAAAGCCTAATTGTTGACAGAAAAAACGGTGGCTACATGTCGTTGGAGCAGACACCAAAAACGGTCATTCCAAAGAGACGGCCGAAAATTGAGCAAAATGAAGGATATTGTGAGTACGTTAGTGGACCCTGACACTGCACGGTAGGCAGAATCTTCTTCCTAACGTTGTGACGGCGAAGACGAAGAAGAGGACGATGTAGATTCACCGTAGACAAGTCTCTAAACGACAGCCAATACGCGCCTGTCTCACGACATTAAACAATCAACAAGAACAATAAATAACACCAATAATGTTTTGTAAGTATCACTAATATTTCATTAAAAATATCATAATCTTATCTAAACAAGATTAAAAAGCACTTTCTTTACGTCATTAAGATAAAGAGTTCTATAATCTTTATAACATATTTAATTATACTCGTAGTGTTGTAAACAACACTTTGCTGTTTTTATTTTTAGACTACTATAAACTTTCCAGTGTCGGGCTTACGCTTTACCATGATGAGAACAGAAATGTCATCTTACGACAACGACGTAAGACGACTTAGTAACTAAATAACATTGTTAGCAAACATTTAACAACAAATATTTAAAAAGTTACTAAAAAACTAAACATTGCTTGTGTTTTGTTATGCTTATTATCTTTTATATAACATAGTAGTTAGGTAAGACTTTTATTAAATACAGTCAAATAAGAACTGAGCGGATCCGTCGCCGCTGTTGTCGGGCAAAATGTAATAACAACATGACGTCATCGATCATTCATCATTATTTTAACAGACGGATGGCAGCTTGTGGTCGGTCATTCTGTTTATATACCTTTAACTTCTGGCCAAGGTCAACTTCATTAGTAATGTGGCACTAACCTAGAAATTACTTAGTCAATTAGCTCGATGCTTAAGAATTTTTGTTAGAAAAATGTTCTGTATTACAATAAGGGAAAATAAATTGAACAACGCACGTAAGTAAAAGTAGGGTATTATTTCCATATCGAGCGAGGCTCAACAAAGAACGTTTAGGCGAGGCAAAGTCTATGTAAAAATGATTCCTAAGGCTAATGCAGATTTAGTAATAATGGTGGATTCTTCAAAACAAAACAATTACTATTGAAGTATCCTTCAGACGCACTTTACACGTAACAAAACCAACCAGACGAAATGACAATAATATTTCAAATCCCGCACTTGAACATTTTGTTAACACTTTTGCTAAATTACAATTTGTTTGTAATAGAATTTGCCAAAATTTATGTGCAAGGTTTTTACACAAAATCTATATTTTTTAGGGAACAACTTCAAACCCGTAAAAAATCGTTTACGAAAACTCAAGAAAAACTTTACTATTTTTTCTATGAAATCTAAACATTTTCGACTTTGTTACTGAACTGAAACTTAAACAGTTTTTAAGTTTAAGGTTAGTAAATAACCTTGTATAAATTTATACTATATTCATTTCATGGCATGTACGCTGCCGCCCGTAGGCTTAGCACTTCATTTATAGAAAAGTCTACATTACGATTGCTTGTAACTATACAGGGCGTCCCACGGACCCACATGGAGGGAAAGTACCTTGAATATTGTAGATGGAACATTTTACTGAAAGAAGACATTAATTGAATTTAAAAAACAATTTAAACTGCATTAATAGATATTTAAATAATTACATGGTTGAACCGGGAATCGAACCCGTTATATGAGAAAAATAATCATTCTGTAGCTTTATCACACCGATCGAAAGGCTTCATCATAAGAATAATTTTTTGCTTAATAACATAGTGTCACAAAAAAAAGGAAGACCATGAATTTTAACAAAATTTTAAGTGAAGCTGCATGAACTAACAACAAGGCATATCCCTGTGAGGAGAGTTATAAGGCAGGGTGACACTATCTCCTACATTATTTAACGCCTGTCTGGAAGACTTATCTGAGCTCCTCGACTGGGCTGATAGGGGAATAAACATAAATGGTGAGCGTCTCAGCTACCTCCGCTTTGCCGACAGCATTATTGTTTTCGCCGAAATAGCTAACGAACTCCAGAGTATGATGGAAGAACTTTATCTGGCCTCGATAAGTATGAATAAGTAAGTATGAACACGTCAAAAACAAAAATCTTGTGCAAGGACCCCATCGTGGATGGCATCATGGTTAATGATAAAGAGATAGAGCAGGTCGACGAATATGTCTACTTGGGGCAACTGCTTACGCTTGGAAAGGACGGACAGGCAAGAGAAATTCATCGCCGCATCGGACTCAGTTGGGGGGCGTTCGGTAAGCTGCCCGAAACTTTCAAGTGTAAGGAAGTGCCCCTCTCTCTCTAAAACGAAGGGCATATGAGCAGTGTATTCAGCCGGTCATGGTCTACGGGGCAGAAACTTGGACCCTTACACAACAACACATCCAACAGCTGCAGGTAGCCCAAAGGAAGACGGAACGCGCCATGTTGTGTATCACTCTGAGCGACAACATCAGAAACTCAGAAATCCAGAGTCGCACTAAAATAAACAACGTGGGGCGTATCATTGCGCAAAGGTAGTGGCGATGGACGGGTCACATAAGCTGCAGAGACGACGGACCTGTAGAGCCGAAAGGTGCTTGAGTGGAGACCGAGAACCGGCACCAGAAGCTTTGGCCGCTTGAAGGCTAGATGGACGGATGACATCAGAAAAGTAACGGGCAAAAAGTGGTTACAGAAAGCCCAAGACCGATCAGGATGGCGTGCAAATGAGGAGGCCTACACTCAGCAGTGGGTGATCATAGGCTGAAGAAGAAGAAGAAGAAGATAACGTATAAGTACTCCATGTGATGTAAACGACCCCAACGAAAACATGGAAGGTGCTAATCATAACAATATAGAACGTAGAGATCAAGATTTTCTCCATTGTTAATATGTTTTTTCATACAATACGACCTGTATCTCATACCTACAATTATGAAGCATCACTAGAACAAAAACGACGCTGCGAATAATTGCTAGGGGCAGTCGTACAATAATGATTCACACTTTGGTAGTCTTGGTACATTATTTACATACAATACAATATAAGTAACACGACAACGCACAACATGATAAGGCATATTTGTTTTGAAGCCATTTCCATTTCATAGACCATCCCTAAATCGTCTCTGCAAGACGCAACTGTGCTAAAGGTACAAAGGTATTTTTAAAAGTTTAAAAAGAGTTTTTGCCCGCTATACCGCTTGTGCAAAGAGATGTGTTCGAAGTAATTATTTGACATGATGTCCATGGCTACGTTGTATCATCGATCGCACCGCTATAATTGGTATACTCTTTAAAACTAGATCTACTTACAATGTTAAAAATGGTTAAACATAAACTCTTTTAAATAAGTACCCTAGGCATACCCATGAAATGCCCGACCACGGACGTATTTAAATATTTCAGCATGCCAGCAAAATTATTGTCTGTAATCTGTATATTTTTACAAACGGCTTCCAATGGTATTTTTGTATTTATTTTGAATGAATAAGGTAAACGATCTTTGGTTTAATTAATAGTGTGGAAACATGACCAACATCCAAAACAAGATACAGTCGTCGACCGTATGTGTTTATGTTTTTATAAAAGTAGTAGGTATTTTTAGTCTTATCTTAAAACAATATGAACAAACAATATGATTTCGTTTAATCTTCTAGTAAGCTTGACCAAACTAAAAGCACTGATTAAAACATGCTTATTCACTTAGGTTTTCTAGAAATAATAGCAACCGCTCAAAGACATTTCCTATATTTCAATTACCGCGTATTTAGGTACCTACACTACACTACCTACTTGTTTATTCCACAAAGGGTTGATTTTTCTAACCTTAGGAAAATCGTATTATTATAATGGCATATAATACATCTAGGTATTTTGTAAATGCATTCTGACTTACTTATTTTATTTTCTTGTAAACAGGGTGTCATTATGAATTAATTAAATGCCAAGTCTCCGGTTTAGATTACACTGAAGTACCTACATACATAATAGATAAATAATATTATGTAAGTACTGACACTAACAAATGATTTAATAATTGTGTATTACCATGTTCAAGGAACTTCCTTTAGTCCTAAGAACAAATTCGGTACTTACCAATTAGGGGTAGTAAAGTGGTAACAAACTCAATAATTCAACCTTATGAAATATGGAGGCTATACTTGTCACTATAAGTTTTATTAATAGGGAGAAATATCCCTACTATTCAGCCCTAAATTATACAAGGGAGTTTTGTATCCTTTTAGAAGTTCGGTGTTGTAAAAGATTTAATAAACTCCATGGTAGAGCTAGTAGCGCTAATTGCTCCCTTTGTGTATTACTATCAGCGCTCCGAAAGAGTTTGTGGTAGCTTGCTTAGAACTTCAGCAGTTAATAATAAATGTTAATTTCATATATGGTTTTTATAGTCGTAAGATTCGCTCAAAGCTGTAACACATAAGCTTTGGTCTGTATTGTAGGGATAATAATTGCTGCTCTACGCGTTTAATCTATATACTTTTTTAGGGCGACTAACTCAACTGAATTTGCAACGGGCGGATACAGCCACTTAAGGGGGGTTAGGCGGTCAGCGAAAATTCTGGGCCCTTGCGGGTGTTGCGCGCAGTTTAGAAGTAACTTCAGGATTTTTTTCTATGGAGCAAAATGTTTCCAATCGTGTTTTGGAACCAGTCCTCAGTGCGACATATGTAAAATATTTTGAAGAACAGCTAATAGAAAACCGCCCGTTTTTACCGCCTAACCCCTCTTAACTAGTGGGGCATTTGACGCGAATTCTCGAAAAGTGTAGGTGTAAATGCCGCAACTAATATTTTTTTAACACTTTTCTGAATTATGATGACCTCGTATAGCCGAATAACCTCTGAAGTTTTCTACTAGCAGGCACTCTTCTTCTCTCACTTAATCCACATCTAAATAAATTTTAAACATCAATTTTCTTTGGGAATTTTAGATAGATAAATAAATAGATAGACAATACTTTTATTGCAACAGTTTAAAATATACACAAAACATAAAAAAACAAGTACAATACACAGTTACAATGTGGCGGTCTTATCGCTATAGAGCGATTTCTACCAGACAGACATCTGCTTGATGCTTTCCATCCGACAACCAGTCGGATGGAAAGAACTTAAACACTTAGAAATCGGAAGTGCAAACATGTCAAAGGTTTTAACTAACTGAAATTAATAAAAACTTAACATACGTACATAATAATATACAACATGTCCCAAAATTCAAGGATAAGCTGGTACCAGAGGATGAACCTTTTCTTGACTATTAAAGAAAAAAAAAGAAAAAAATAAATCTCAACATTCTATGAAAATACAAAAAAAAATTGAAATCCTTAGAAAATTTACACCCCTTAACATATTTTTAACTACCATAACCACAACTTTTCTAAAATTTCAGTTTTTTTTTTGTATCGGCAACTTACATAGCACTGCTATACACCACAATCCTTAAAAATCCTAAAACTACAGTAATTTTTATTCAAAAATCAATCATAATATTTTATTTCCCTAAAAATTTGAAAGTTTTATACTTTCAGTCTACTTTCACTCCTCGTAGCGTAAAAAAAACGTATGGTAACTACTATGGCAAGTTTTTTTAAAAATTAACGCAACTAACTATGATTCTAAAATGGTATAAGACTCTACGAAAACTAGCCACGAAAGAAAGTGCGTTCTATTTCTAAAGAATAACCAAATTTAATAAATTGTTGTTGTTGCTAGTAATCATTTTTAGTGTGGGCCCAAGATAGGTTTATTGTTGCAAATTCTTGGAATTTGAATATGACGCGTGCGTGTCAATAAAATTTAGACGTCAGAGAGAGATAGATAGAGAGAGATTATGCGTTAGAGAGAGTTAGATGGTATGTTCCTTATTAAATAACAAGAGCAAGTCAGTATGCTTTACTCCTTTGTTTACTGTGCACCATTCTGTATTCAATTGACGTGGCTCTCGTACTAACGACTTTTGGCTTGGCTTTTTGGACCCGATTAAGTGACCCACTAATTAAACTGACCTGGCATTATTTTGGACTGTGATTGTGTCTTTTGTGAATTGGACTTTTGGCGAATTGTGGACTATTTAGTGTTTATAATGCCGCTACCATACACACCGCTGGAATACGCTAATATGCACCTCATCTATGGAGAATGCCGATGCAATGCTAGCGCTGCTAGCAGATTGTATCGAGAAAGGTACCCGAATGCTCAAAGATACCCGGGTTACCGAGTATTTACTAATGTGCATCAAGCGTTTTCGGAGGGTCGTTTACCTTCTGACAGGAGAAACGCTGGAAGACCTAGAATGGAACGCGATGAAGAAGTTCTCAATGAAATAGAAGATGATTCAACTACCTCGGTACGTGCCATAGAAGCGGTAACTGGTATTCCCAAAAGTTCTGCACATCGAATTCTAAAACGTCACAGGCTTCACCCATATCACTACAGGCGTGTGCAGACATTATTACCGCGGGACTATCCGCTACGTGTTGCATTTTGCCGTGTGATGCTGCAAAAGCACAGAGAAGATCCCCAATTTTTCGATAAAATTCTATGGTCGGATGAAACAACCTGCAAGAAAGATGGTTATTTAAATCTTCACAACTTACATAGCTGGAGCAATGAGAATCCACACCTGATGAGACAAGACAAATCCCAATATCAATTTAAAGTTAACCTATGGTCGGGCATATTAAATGGAAAAGTGATTGGGCCCTTTGAGTTACAAGGAAACTTAAATGGCAATAGTTATTTAAACTTTTTACAAAATGACTTGCCAGATTTATTAGAAGATGTGCCCATAAATGATTTACAAAACATGTGGTTTCAAAATGATGGTTGCCCAGCTCACTACGCTCATTCAGTGCGAGAATACTTAAACCAAGAGTATCCAGGACGTTGGATCGGGCGACTTGGTCCTATCTTATGGCCACCACGTTCACCCGATCTAAATCCCCTAGATTTCTTTTATTGGGGTTGTCTCAAAGACAGGGTCTACTCAAAACCCATTGCAACATTGGACGAGCTTCGCCAAAAAATCGCTGAGGCTGTGGATCATATCAACGGTAGAAGATATGCACGACGAATAAAACGATCCTTTTTAAGGCGATGTCGTGCCTGTATTAATGCCGGTGGCAAACAATTTGAACATGTACTCTGATGTTAACAATAAATTAATAAAATAATTGTAAAAATGTTTCTACTATTTGTTTTAATTCATTCAACATTTTTGAACAACTAGAAACCTATTTTGGGCCTAACTAAAAATGATTACTATCAACAGCAAAAAATCATTAAATTTGGTTCTTCTTTAGAAATAGAACGCACTTTCTTTCGTGGCTAGTTTTCGTAGAGTCTTATACCATTTTAGAATCATAGTTAGTTGCGTTAATTTTTAAAAAAACTTGCCATAGTAGTTACCATACGTTTTTTTTACGCTACGAGGAGTGAAAGTAGACTGAAAGTATAAAACTTTCAAATTTTTAGGGAAATAAAATATTATGATTGATTTTTGAATAAAAATTACTGTAGTTTTAGGATTTTTAAGGATTGTGGTGTATAGCAGTGCTATGTAAGTTGCCGATACAAAAAAAAAACTGAAATTTTAGAAAAGTTGTGGTTATGGTAGTTAAAAATATGTTAAGGGGTGTAAATTTTCTAAGGATTTCAATTTTTTTTTGTATTTTCATAGAATGTTGAGATTTATTTTTTTCTTTTTTTTTCTTTAATAGTCAAGAAAAGGTTCATCCTCTGGTACCAGCTTATCCTTGAATTTTGGGACATGTTGTATATAGGATATACGGGATAAAAAAAGACCGTGGTTGGATTAAAAGTACCCTTAATATTGATGATGGCAAATTTTACTGAAAGGACACATTACTTTATTTTCAAAAATAATTATAACTGCAGTTAAAGGAAAATGTGAAAAAAAACCATCCTGTATTTTATTATACCAACCGAAAGAGTCATTCATAAGGATCAATTTATTTTAATCAACATAGTATCTTAAATTAAAGAAAGACCAAGAATACGTCTGTGCATACGTGAAAATGGGTCTCGTTTTGAGCAATTCATAAGTTAAGTGAACTATATTTTCTTTAGATAGTAAGTAAGCTTTACAATAAATGCATTATTTTTTTTGGTATTTCTTTAATTTAAGATATTATGTGGTTTTAAAGAAATTGATCCTTAAGAATGACTCTTTCGGTTGGTATCATAAAATGCGGGATGTTTTTTTTTCACATTTCACCGGTTCGATTCTTCAAATCTTTAGATGCACTTTTAATTATTTTTGATAATAAAAGAATGTTCCCTTTAAGTAAAATTTGCCATCAACAATATTAAGGGTATCTGAGGTTTAAGCGAGCACTATACATTGAAATGAAACACTTTTTACGGATTACTCGCGTTTAATTTACTATTTACATAGTCAGGGTCAGTCTCCCTGTGACCACGGACCCTGTAAAGGGTTCGAAACGTCGGGATAATATAAAAACTATGTAAATAGTAAATTAAACGCGAGTTAATCCGTAAAAAGTGTTTCATTTCAATATTAAGGGTACTTTTCCTCCAACCGCGGTCTTTTTTTTCCACCCTGTATAGTGTGTAATAATACATAATTATACAATACTTCTACATAATAATCTCAGGTAAGAGTAACAAAACTAGCAGCTATGCATCGGGATAAGGTAAAAAGGAGAGATAAGAAGTTTTTCACGAGCTCTATAAAGATGTTCACAGAATCACAGATTGTGCAAATTGCCTGATCGCAACTGGAAGCGAGTTTCGGAGACGAACAGCCTGAACAGTATAATTATGAGCAGTCATAAAAGGTGGTGCCGTGCGTTTTAGATTGGTTACTTAGTGGTTTGGTTGACTCATTCATTCGGAAACTGGTAAAAAAATCATGTTCGTCATTCGCCGGTCAAAAGCAAGCCTTGATGTGAGCTCGTATCTCTAAAACTATCTAAAGAATCATCAGCAGTAATTGCTAGGTGAATTCTGTGAATTCTCTTACAAAAAAACAAAATGAAGATAAATTAATGCCAGTTAAGAAGTCGGAGTGACGGGTTCGGCCATACAAACGATGATGTTTTGAATTCGTCTTTCGTGAAATTGGTAAGTTCAAGATTACATCACAAATTCTACTTTTAGCTTTTACAATTAATTATTGTTGGACTCCCAATAATAAACACAAATAAATTAGCTATATTATCAAAGAGCCTTATTATTACTCTGTTGCTTATATGTTGATTCACAATCATGTTTTATGTCTTTAAAATATTGATAACAGTTTAAATATTTGGTTTAATAGGATAAAATGTGTACTAGACAAAAAAAAACGTTTAATAATTTATAAAATCTACTAAAATTTCATTTAAAGTAGTTGGTCTACATCAACTTCCTATGACATGGAACGCCTTAATAATTTATAATTTAATTTGTTTCACTAAACAAACAACCAAATGTCAATGAACCATAAACAATCTATTTCCTGGTTCCATCTGTGATAGTTTCATCACTCTACTGACACAGAACCGTCCTTGATATGGATCATTTCCTTGCTAGATGAACAACAATATCATCAACATCTATTTATTAAATATTTCCGATCGCCAATATTGAAAATTAAGATCATATCATCATAACATCACAAACTAGGTTACACCAGGAATATTGGAGCAGGAAAATCAATTCCAGTCCAAATTCACTTATGGTTTCGTTAACAAGCAACGTTACTACACGGGTGAATGCCAATATAAATACAGCAGATCGTTAAGCGTTGGATGTACAGACTGCCAGCGGGTCCACTTACCAAAAAATTTCATATTTCTTTAATAATCCTACTATGTAATAATAACGCGAAAGTTTGTAAGTATGGATGGATGTTTGTTACTCTTTCACGCAAAAACTACTGAATGGATTTGGATGAAATTCGTCATACAGATAGTTTATAATCTGGATTGACACATAGGATACTTTTTATCCCAATATTCCCACGGGAACGGGAACCACGCGGGTGAAACCGCGAGCGGCCGCTAGTAATTAATACATTTTGGGCTTCATTGTTAAGGTTATCGATTTATATCATACTTACATACATATAATCACGACTATCATCCTCGAAGGGTTAGTCAGAGACTTCACCAAATAGCGACTCTGCACATGGGCTCAGCGTGACAGGTGGTGAGCCCATCGCCGCTTTATGCTGTTGAATGTATGTGCAATCTTTAGTCCGTTAGTCGCCTTTTACGACACCCAAGGGAAGAGAGGGGGTGGTAGTATTCTTTCACCGCTACGCGACACGGTCATGAAGAAATTTGACTGATTTGAGTAAATTGACCTGCTGGACGTGTGTACGTGCTACCTAGGTATCAGTAAGAGCAGCCACTTTAACGGCCATCAGCTCACCATTAGAAACGTTATCATTGGTTAGTTTAAACAAGGCTATCGATTTGTTATCGGTAACGTCAGTTTCTGTCTATCTACCTACCTAGTCTAGTGACGGGATTAAACACACATATCAGTCACCCAGTGCAGTCTTTTTTAGATTCACTTAATGGTACTTGCTGTTTTATTAAATAAATAATTGCCTTTTATCTCATAAGGACAGATTCTCAAAAGGATATATTGTCAAAAAACCGAAAATGGTACAGAGTACAGACACACAAATTAATAGAAAGACAAATAGATATTTCCTTCTCCTTTCGAGATCTCGCACACTGTTTCCACAGTATAAATTATTATTTTTCCTAAACTAACCTACCAGCTTGTACCTACTATGAATAGAATACATAAATAGATTTTATTAATTACATTAACTTAGAGCTTGAGCTTTCTTTTTAAATGAGGATACATTGCTATACTAATGCAAACTCCTTGCTATGCAATTTGTTTTGTTACTGGTGATTAGATTAAACTCGTCAATGATTTGATATAGTCATTGAAATAAATATTTTTGTACGTACACAGGCCAAATCAAAGCTATTTTATTTATTTTGATATTTTATAAAAATGGATAAGCGGGCCCTAGTTCTTCGAAAAATGGCATCGTGTTAATTGAAGGAAATAAAAGTATATTTATTTCGACTATTCTTGTTAAACTTTATTGGTTTAACATCGACGGCCGGGTGTTGTAAAGGCGACTAAGGGATTTTAAATATCCCACGACAACCAGCAGCGTCGTTCTGTGTACTTTTCCAACACCCTCAAAACCCTGTAACGGGTTCTATCTATCTCCGTAGATTTATGGGTCGTGATGATGATGGTGGAA
Source organism: Scoparia ambigualis (assembly GCA_963921215.1). NCBI lineage: Eukaryota > Metazoa > Arthropoda > Insecta > Lepidoptera > Crambidae > Scoparia > Scoparia ambigualis. The sequence continues at coordinate 11,199,030 of OY992508.1, read as the reverse complement.
CATTTTTGTGTAGTGGGTAAGGAGAATAAAGTTCTATACTTGTTTATTATAGGTAAAGGTCGGTTACCGAATCAAGAAATGGTGCTTCTGCACGCTGGCCATAAATACAACTTTGTTAAGACAAATGTGTCTGGTACGACTAATTGGCGATGCATAAATAAAAAAAAATTGTAGCGCATCCATAACATTGTCAGGAAATAAAGAAATTGTGAAAGAAGCTAAACATGTTTGTTTGCCAGATTTTGAACGCAACAAAATTGATTACACAATCTCATTAGCAAAACAGGTTTGTCTTAATATAGAGCCTTTACCAAAAATATTTCAGAAACATTATTACAAACTTAATAAACAGGAAAAAGAAAAAAAAGGAAACAATTCTGATCATTGTGATCATACCCTTTCTCAGGACGATATGCTTTCCCCAGATGATTCAGTTCAAAAAAGGATACGCTATATAGGGCACGTTATAATATTTTTAATTTAAAGGAAAGTAAATTTTTGCGACCACAAGATAGTTGCCAGACAGTTTAGTGAGTAATTTTTTTTTATTTGATGGTAGAAACATTGAAGAAAGTTGATATTGTGTACGTTGATGGTACGTTTAGAATTTTAGATGCTGCCCGGTTCCTTTCTATCAGTTATTTTCTGTGCATGCAGACATTACGCATGAATCAGGAACTGTGTGTTTTGTGCCATTATTATTCGCTTTGTTGCCCAACAAAAGCCAAACTACGTACGAGAGACTTAACAAAATTTGAAAAGATCAATTTTTCATGAATATTAGCACTTTTAAATACGACTATGAAGTGGCAATCATCCAAGCTATAAAGTCAATCTATCCTTATATAATAGTAAAGGATTGCTACTATCATTTTATAAATGCGGTTTGGAAAAAATCAAAATCAATCGGATTCAGTTTATCCAAAGAGGGTCATAAATATAGTCAGCTCTACACCATGTTACCACTTTTGCCAGTTGTGCTTATACCGGAGCCATATTTATCACTATGTGATAATTCACATAATGATAGATATGCCTCCGGTATAAGTTCTCTGACTCCTTTGGCCATATCATAGCTTAACATCAATAATTCAGGTGATGAAGGTGTCTAAGGCTCGTATTCTGAAATCAAATCCATGCTTGAATACTATACAGAAAGGGATGGCAATATAAGCGATGAATAGCACCATCCCTTTCTAACATACTCAAGCAGAGATTTAAGTTTGAGTTTTGGTTTTAGAATACGAGCCTAATACTCTCCCATTTGTGGAATACCTATAATAGGTCAAATATCATAAGACTGCCGGCGGTCTCGAAACAATTGATTTTCAATTGTGTCTGGTTTTACAGTGCTCAAGGGGTAAAAAAGTCATAATGCTACTGCAAAATAGAATAAAACTAAAGTAATGTTCTGCCAATCTCTCCTTTTCAAATGGTGTTATTATTATCATCTAGGATTAACATTCAATATAAATATTATTTTAGCAAAGAGTCCACTCGTGACATGTATGGTGTATCTTTTACATTTCTAAAAATGCGATGACAAGTTTAACAGAGTACAAGATATAAGGCATATTTTGAATCGTAAATATTTTTATCAAATCACTGAATGGAATGAACCCAAAATTATAGAAATGTTCAGGAATGCGATCAAAGATGTCAAAGGTACGTTTACTTACAGACCACCGGACCTCTTTCCATCAGTGAAAAGAGGTCCGGCTGTCAATACCTGGGCTGGGGAGTTCACTAGTGTTCTTTTAGTTATAACATGTGTTGTGAAACTCCATTTTTAATACAAGCTATCCTATCCAATACTAAGTTTGCTATTTCTGAAATTGGCTTAATGCGATTACCGGTGTACCTACGCCTGACTTCCTCACCATGGAATTCTGTTATTTCAAGAATGCCATAAAACTGTAGGTACCCAAATTGTACCAAATAGTGCCTGGGAAATCTGAGTAAGCTACAACTATAATTTAATTAGTATGTCAAAAAACTGTACCCAAATAGTACCAAATAGTGCCCAAAGGAAACTCAGGTATAAGTATAAGTTCAGTACTAGGAGCTAATGCTCCTAGTACTGAAGAAAGCACACAATTTCAAAATTTTTTTTTGAACCAATGGAGCAATCTTATTACCAGATAAGTCTTCAGTTGTTATGGCGAGAAATTTCGAACAACAAATGCAATCGAAGGGTGGCATAAAAAGATTATCCTTCATGCTTTTAAAGAAGGAAGCGAAACTGTCGCACATTAAAATAGTCCGTGGTGCCTATTATTGTGCAGGGAAAAGAAGGAGGAAAAGTGACATATTAGTCGATAGTAAAATTAAAAACATTATCTGAATGTTTAAGGAGCGATATATCAACTTAAGAGTACTTGCAACATCTTGCGACACTGAGACGTGCCACCAATTAATAAAAAACTTAAAACTTTCATTTTTTTCTTTAAAAATAATAAAATTATAATAATATTTTTTCTCTTTATGTGCTTACGTGTACTCCTGTCCTTTTGAGAATCCGTCTTTATGAGAATCAAGGAAACAATTGCTTCGATTTTTTTCTTAAAGCTATTCCCAATAGTGTCGTCATTTAAGGTCGGCTAAGTAATATCATATATAATACAAGGTTGACAAGGTTCAATATTCAGCTGATCAACGAGCTGAAAACTTTTTTTTAATCGTTTAGCTGTTCGATGCTCATTATAGAATGTAATATTCCAGAACAGCAGTATTATAAATAACACGGGATGGGTTATAAACGAAATGATTTCATTGAATTTGTAACAACATATGAATCACAGAGTGCTTGCCACGGCCATATCAAGACAGTCCCCAGCAGGAATGCCGGGAATTTGGCAACCGTCCACAGGAGCGGGATACCGGAAAGTATGATTTAGTTTGCGCTTTGTCAAATCTTTCATTGATACGAGCGTCACAACACAAGTCAATAATAATTGTAATTTGTTTATGTTCACACCGGAGTCTAAGCTAAGATGACGGCCCACGCATAGCATAATTCGCTTGTTTATAACGAGAGCGACGACAACAAGTGTTAATGTTGGCTGTCATCTAACCGAATCTAAAATAATAATAACTTTGCATTGCAAATAGGGTACTAAACTTACACAATGTATTCCAAAACGTGAACTTTAATGAAAGCTGTTTTAAAATGATACTGTCTACATTGCAGCATACATAACATATTTATGTTTGCTTCGCAAAGTTATTTTTCATTACTATTTTCATATTTAGTATGATGCCACCCACCATCACCAAGTCAATGAGACATGAGCGTAGTAAGAGCGTAGAGTACCATGCTGTATAACTACACTAGCAATTATACAACCTCGTGATCTGCAAAAGCTGCAATTTGGTCACATGTTAGGGAACTAGCGACGTTATTCATCGTATTAAAATTAAACACTTTTAAATATATCTACACCTACTTGTTTAATCTCCAAAATAATTTGGAACTTGCTGCTACAGTTATATTTCATGTGTAATAAGATTACTGGTAAGTATATCTTTTGGTCTTGCAAAGTGATGTTGGAAATGTAATAAACTGTATGATGGATTCCTAGGTAGGCAGTAATTTTAAACGATTTTCTCTAAAAAATTTGTATGGTTTTCAATTTTAATAACTTTAAGAATCATTCTAGGGATGAATCACAAGTGCATACGTTGTTCGTCATTCAAAATTTGAGAAATTATAATTTATATTTTTTTTACTAGTGTCTTTTTTTTACTAGTGTCCTTGGCAAGAATGCAGAGAATTATGAAAGTTAAAACGTTTGCTATACGTTACGTCTGTAGACGCTTTTACTTTTATTTATACATATTTAGGGTTGTCTCATTTTTCATAGTAGGCTATCCAATTTATGAAATTGAAATAGGTGTTTATGTAAACAGATAACATAGAAGTATATAATCCAGACGCGGAAATAGCTTCGTTAAAACGATGCCGGAATGCTTACAAGTGCTCTTGTTCTGGTGCACTATAGGCTGTTCTGACGACAGTCGCGGTGACGCAACGCTTAAATATACCCATATTTGAACAAAGATAGAGGCACTACAACTACAAGCTATTAAATAGAGGAAAATTATCAACAAACCCCTTTATTGTTTAATTGGAGCTATGTTTAGACGTGCTATAATGAATAAACACATTATTTTACAGTCGGATTTGACTGGGCCACACTATTAACACTTAGAACGCGGCGCCACTAGACTAAACACTATAGAAATTCTATTCATTGAGGTTGATCTGTAAAGTTTGTTTCAGGGGTATTCAGGGGTTAGTCAGATTTCACTGGGCTACACTATTAATCCATTGGGTTTGATTAAGGGGTGCCATTTTTGAAAGTCACGTTGTGATTTGAAAATTTAAAAAGCCAAAACAATTTGCAATGCAATCAGTATATTCAGTTCAGCATTACAACTTGTTTAATTGGGCATGTATGACTGTTTTGTATGAAACAGATGAACGGATTTTTTCGCTTTTATTATCAACATCATCATCAACCTATATAAGTGCCACTACTGGGTATTCCTTCCCATATGGACAACAGTTCATGAGGATACTGGGTCATAATAACCCGACGCGCTGGTCCGACAGGCGACTGCAATGTTATGACAACAACAATAAGCTTTTGTTTATATCGGGCAACAAAGACATCCAAGTAAGTAGTTAATAATGAGCTGCACAACGTCATAGTTTCGCAATAGTGAATGGTGCATTCATAAAGAGCAATACGTTAGAAGCAACCTTGCGTTTAGTGGCATCCACGTGCCAAGCCTTCTCCGTTTAACCTACGACACTTTACAAAACAGGCGCTATTTATAGAAGAATTTTACGAGTCTCTTGCTGCTACTCAGTATGTAAACATATAAAACAAGCAATGACATTCTAAAACAAGTATTAAAAATACTAGATCGCGGAGAATGGCGCCAGAAAAGGGAGGCCTGGAGGGAGTATGCAAAATTCGTATGGGAATATGTCTATACATATACTATTATAATTAAAGTAATACTGCTCGAACAGTTGATGGTAAAGCGCTCTGTGACAGCGACGTCATGACTTGCTATTCTCTCATACAAAGTAAAAACCGGCACTTTCCATAGAAAAAATGCTAAACTTATATACGATAGAATTTGTACATAAAGTAAAGCTAATATTACTTACTAGCGGCCGCTCGCGGTTTCACCCGCGTGGTTCCTGTTCCCGTGGAAATATCGGGATAAAAAGCATCCTATGTGTTAATCCAGGTTATAAACTATCTGTATGCCAAATTTCATCCAAATCGATTGAGTAATTTTTACGTGAAAGAGTAACAAATATCCATCCATACTTACAAACTTTCGCGTTTATAATATTAGTAGGATTTGCTACCTAAACCAAGTTTTGACTTATTTTTATCGAATCGCGGATAAGAGTTATTTAATTATTAATATTTTTTTAATATGGAACAAAAGGCATACATGTAACTTTAAAAATGTCTAACGTGGCTGCAAAACCATAGTTAGTTCTTTTGCTTTTAAAAAATTGAACACTGTTTACAACTACATGGATTTTATTCTAGTACACATGCTAACGCGCGTTTCTATACTGTTCTATAAACGCGCAGTAGCAAAACGCGCGTTGAGCTGAGCGCCGATCCTTGGAACGTACCCATACACCTATGTTATGAACATTGTCATGTAAAGAAAACTATCTATAATTATGGTGGACAAAAACGCAATTTTATTTTTGTTGGATGTTAGTAGTACTTTTTTGTATGACAAGTTTTTGGTGAATAATTGAACTCTTTCTACTCCATTTTGAATTATTTCTTAACTACAACTTTACGAAGTCACCGATTTCATGAATAACACAGCAATTCGTTTTTAAACAAGTGGCGCTCTGTGGCTGTATGGGTAGCCTGGTGCGAATAAGGCTTTACTTTTTTATTGTACACAGTCCAATATAGCACATTCGAGGTGATCGTTATATTAGATAGCGAATATATTATAACGTTATAAAGATATAACAATAAAACATTTTCAGCTATTAATAAATAAAATAGAAATACCATATTTTTATCTGTAAACCAACGCCATCTAGTATTATCGGTGTTTAAACTTCACGGTAGATTAGACTGTAGCGAGCAAATCTCTACCCGCCATTTTTTTCTTTATTATTTATTGTACTAAGTAACTTCACTTTGTTTGTATGAGTAATTGTTTTTATTAATGTGGTGTTTTTTAAAAAATTGAGTTTAGTGATACAAAATGCATTCTAAAAATTCAGTTTAAAGGTTGACATTGCGCCTATGATTCCTGTGAAGGACTTAAATGTTTTATTTGACGATGGAAAGGTAAATTCTTTGAAATTTTCGGTATCACAACATTACACAAACAACATACCTACTTCAGATTTGTGTATTTCGCAAACTAGTAAAATTTTAAAAGGTATTTTAATAGATTTGCATACAAAACTAGTTGGATTTTTGGTTGCTCCTATTCATATAAATTTTATATTGTTAGTGTTGCATATTATTTTCGAACAATTGTTACAAAATTGTATCAAAAACCTAGGAAGTACTGGTAAGATTAGGAGCTTCGGGCTTTGGGCTTGCCCTAATCTCAACCCCTGGGCACGCCACTGAATTACAACCGCGTCGGGTAGCGGTAAAAGAATACTACTACCCCCTCTCTTCCCTTGGTGTCGTAAAAGGCGACTAACGGACTAAAGACTTGCACATACATTCAACAGCATAGAGCGGCGATGGGCTCACCACCCGCCACGCTAAGCACATGTGCAGTCGCTATTTGGTGAAAAGTGGACTATGGTAGAGAACTGCTTTTGCTGTCCACATTGCCTAGTCTCTGACTAACCCTTCGGGGCAATAGTTCTATAATAGTCGTGATTATATGTATGTATGTAAAAGCCTAGTCTTCGGGAACACTAGATATAATACAATAATTGTTGATTTGTACTATTCTCAATTTGTTTATATGAGCAGTTTGTCGCCGCACTCCCGATTCGTACAATTATCAATTAGTTCAAATTAGCAGATTGTTCAAATTCCGGGAACCGATATTCAGTGGACTATGAACTATCATCACGTCACTCTCATCTCATCAGATCATTATAATATATTACAAAAGTCTGTATTGAACCCGATCACTATTTTTTTGGGCTTCTAAACCACTGAATTATAATCAGGTAAATTTGTACCAACCTTTAGTTAGATTGTACAAACTAAGAAAATCTTAAATCACCAATCGCTATATCAATAAAATTATAATTATAAACATTCTTTTACATTTTACTAAATGTTTCAAAGTGATCCGAAACTTATGGGATACGTAAAAGTGTCAAAAAATAGTGTTTGAAGATTCATGATTTAGGATCAAGTAATAAATGTGTTTAAATCCAGAAAATGATTTGAAGTAATAGCCTTCGACCTTTAACGAATTGCGAAATTGTACCAACCTATAAATTGTACAAACTAAGAAAATGCACCAATTGCTATACCAAAAAACTTTGTTCGAAATGCGAATTTTGTACCAACCCAGCAAAAGCAATAATTTTGTACAAATTGAAACTATTTCTAAACTTAGAATGTACGAATTGCTAAATCAGAATACTTTGTACGAAATGCGAATCTGCACCAACCCCGCCACACTCGTAAATAGGTTCTTTGGTGTTAAATTAGCTAGAGGGTTTACATAACGGTTTTTAGTTGGCTCACAAATCTGTAATTCTGAAACGAAACATCTTGAAAATTAAGAGGGGAAATTCAGAAATAGTACATCTGGCAGCCCAAATGCTGATAATTATAGCAGTATGTAAAGTTATTTTAAACACCTGTTTTTTATTCTTGGCTGCATGAAAGAAACATGCTTATGTGTAAAACCTTGTTTGATGAGAAAACTAACTCTTGCAAAAGTCTGCATGACAATAACTTTTAATAAATCTATTATGAATAAGTTTGGAGAGATGACATTTAAAAAGTTCAATGTGTAATTATCAGAATTAACAAAATATAAGGATATTCATCAACAAAGAGAGCTATTCTTTTTTTATTTGATGTTCATTATTCTAATTTATGTTCAGCTCAAAAATACCTAATGATAGTTAAGACTTGAAAATAAAAGCAAGTGTAGAGCTCTCTCTACTCTACATTAGTTTTTAAAATCTACTTTCCAACAAAGGGAAGAAGTTTTTTTTGTAATTGTCTTTTGACTTAGTTATTTTATAATAATTATTTTGCTGTCAAAGCGCTAATAAAACTGTGTAAAAGATTTCCATAAAGAGCCTAACTCATCTTTGTAGAAATCAAAGTTTCTTATTGTTCTTTTAATATCTTTGCAGTTAATTGGCATACTCATCATCTTCATCATATTTAAATTTTCTTTACTTTCAATCAACTGCTAGGTATAGGCCTCTCTCTGTTTAATTGACATACTTAAAAGTAAAAAATTAGAAAAGAAAAACATAATTTGGACTATTATTAACATACAAATACAAATACAGGTACAATTAACAAATTTGGTTTACAAACATTGTTAACTGTTGTAAATGCTTTTATTGACTCTATTCTTAGACAATATAGAAAGGAGATAAAATGTGAACCCAAACGGGGTACAATACCTTATTATTTTAAATTGGCTAAAACCGATATAAGTCAGAATCATTCCTTTCGTTAACAACTACTCCTTTAACAGTAAACTAATTGATAACAAGTCTTTTATTACATCAAAACATTGCATCAGTTTTAAGTAAAACGAATTATATAGAAGCAGCTTTACAAGACCTATCAGACAAAAATACAAGAGTACAAGTGTTGTGTCTCAGCGAAACATTCCTACGCACTGGGCATGAGTCTAATGTTGACATACTTGATTTTAGAGTTGCGGTTTCATACTGTCGTGGCAATGAAGGTAGGGGCGGAACTTGCATTCTACTAAGGAAAAATTTAAGATTCAAAGAATTGGCTATAACAAAAATACTAGCTGCGAAATCATCCTTTGAATCTTGTGGTGTCGAGTTACCTGACTGTAGTCTTATAATTATATGTATATATAGGGTCCCAAAAATTCAAAATTTAAATGTGTTTTTCATGAAACTGAACCTATTGTTAAACGAAGTAATCTCAAAGAGCAAACGTAAAAAGATCGTCCTATGTGGTGACTTTAATATTGATACTCTAAAGAATAATAAATATACAGACGAGTTAAAATCTATATTGTATAATTATAACCTTGTGGCTAATATTAATGTACCGACTAGAAGACAAGCATGCCTAGACATAATAGCCAGTAACATTCGGAATGCTAAGGGAGCTGTACTTCACCTCGGTTTATCGGATCATGAAACAGCACAAACACTATCTATAAAAATAAATAATCAAACCAATATCACTTATTGGTTTGAAAAAAGAAGAGACTACTCTAGTCATAATATGCGCAAATTTCAGGAATGTTTATCAGCTTTATCGTTTTCAGAGGTATATGCCAGTATTAAAGTAAATGAAGCATTCCAAATTTTCAATGACCTAATTCTACTATTTTACAATCTATGCTTTCCCTATATTAGAATTAAAATCTCGAATAAAGCAGTGCAAAATTGGATTACTAAAGGCTTAAAAAAGTGCTGTTTAGTAAAAAGAAAATTATATATGAAATACATAAAATCTGCAAATAACAGGACGATAAACAAAAATACATATAAAAAATATGATAAAATATTAAGGGCATGCATCAATAATTCACAAAGAATAAATAACAGTACATTTATATCAAACAATAAGAATAAGTGTAAAGCTGCTTGGCAGGTAATAAGAGATACCACAAACAACAAACGTCCAAATAATAACTTAGAAAATATTATTAGTAACAACATAATCTATACTGACCCAAATGATATATGTGAAATATTTAATAACCATTTTATTAATCATATCATCAAAAAGGCAAATCTGCATGTACATTACCGTCAAAAGCACTTAAAAATCACACCAAACAGTATTTTCTTAACGCCTACAGACAATGTCGAAATAATTAAACTAATAAAATCTCTGAAAAATAGCCACTGTGTAGGGTATGATGTAGACCGATAGCGCTAGGTTTTGAGGTTTCAAAAATATTAAAGTTGTTTGTGTTTCACATATAGTTTCCGGACCTTTTGCTTAAACTAATATATTAGTTTGTGTCATCCTAAGTACTTGCATAGGTAGAAATTTAGGTATTTGTCGCTTCGATCAGTATTGGACGAAAAGAAAATTAGAGATGAAAATTTTACTGTCATGATAATAACGAAGTAGTAACTGATGTACATAGGCAATTTGTGTCATTTCTGTCCACGGGAATCCCGATATTTAACCAGTACTTATAACGTCGCCCAACCAGCTCTGAAAGAATATTACAATAGGTTAAATAGGTGTTACGCGTTTTAGAGTACTGATATCTGTTGTTCAAAATATTTTGTGCCGAATTCATCCACGGCATTTATAGAAATTTCATTTTTTTATTTCAAAACCCTGTAAAAGCCACAAAAGAAAGTGCAAGTTATTAGAGTTTAAGTGTTTTTGATTATTATGGTGTAACAAAACACTATTCATAATTTGTGTCGTTTTTATCCACGAATTCTTATTATTTTAATAAAAACAGACTTGTAACGCACACTAAGCACGTGTAGGGCGAGCGCGGGGAAGAGCTCGGGCGCGGGCGGCGGCGCCGCGGTGCGCGGCGGGCAAAATTCGAAGCGAATCGAAGCGTCATGCATGCCACAGAATAATATTCATGCTCGCGTCTGGGCCCTAAGCCTAATATAAATACAAAATGTATGCAACGTCTCAAACCAGTTCAACTTCCAGGCCACGCATACGGCACGCCCCGTGCACGGCCCGGTCTAATATAGTTCATCCCTCAATCTAAAATAATATTGACCCTTATGCTACGGCCACACTATCGCGCTAGTGCGAAGATTCGCGTTGTTGCGACACGTCTGGCCAAATACTTCGTCATAATAACGCGATGCATCATTGCGTTATGCTACGGCCACACTATCGCGGTAAAATTCTTGTTCCGTTGTCGCGGTAAAAACTTCATGTTCCGTTGTCGCGATAAAGCTTGGCCACATCATAAAAAACTTCGCGACGACGACGACGTCGCGATAATTGTGAACTTTTTCGCAATAATGCATTTTAACTAGTGGTGGGTAATATATTCGAAACTATATATCGATATTTGATATCGGATTCCTAAACTATAGTTAACATAACATTTTAATATCGGTGATATCGGTATCGATCATTTCTACGGACTATTAAAAATTCATGCAATATCGTGTTTTTTCCACTATATAGTTTCAGAACGCATCGAATCGATATCGGATTTTGATGCAATATAGGTACTTATAAGTTTCTTTTCAATAAATTTAGATGACTCAGTCAGTTTACCTTGTTTTAGGTGAGTGAGTGCCTATTAATTAAGTGATAAGGATTTAGTTAAGTAAGTTAAATTTTTCTAAAATAAATTTATGTACCTCTAATAATTTTAATCATTAAATTTTTACAATCACATTAGTTTGTTAAAAACTACCGATCAATGATAATTTAATAAACATCAGCGATACGGTACAATATTCTTGAATCGGATCACGTACAATATAGATTAGTGATCTCAACGCACACCGCATTTCTGACGCGATATTTAGTGTTTTCCAAAATATATAGTTTCAGCTATGCGATTCTCTAAGCGACACATAGACGCTGCGCGCATGACTGCGATATGAAAGAGACAGAGTCATAAAAAGCTAAATTCAGTATACATGTCCCAACTCGGGACACCGACCACCGTCTCCAGAGAAAGACAGCCTGATCTGGTACACCGACGGATCCAAAATGGAGTCAGGCACTGGAGCAGGTATCTTTAGCAGTGACTTTAAGGACAGTCAGAGTATGGGAAAATTCTCTTCTGTTTTTCAGGCAGAAACTTTCGCAATTCTCCTGTGCGTTAAAAAGAATCTAAAACTCGCTCCCAAGAAGCGTAACATTTTCATCCTGAGCGACAGCCAAGCCGCGCCCAACTCACTTATATCGCCTCGAATCTACTCCAGCCTTGTGCTTGAAACCACGAAAGCCTTAAACAAGCTAGGTAAGTACAACAAGGTGAGGTTGATCTGGGTACGTTGATTTTAACGTACCACATGGGAATCCAAGGCAATGAAATGGCCGATGCACTTGCTAGGGAGGGCTCAGGGACCCCATATGTTGGTTCTGAGCCGTTTGTGGCACTAGCATAGAGTACCATCGACAAAGCCTTCAAGGACCACATCCAAAACAGGCATAGAACCGAATGGAAAGAGCTACCCGGCATAAGACACTCAAAATCCTTCATAGGCGAAGGCGCCCTAGGACGAAGTAAGATCATATGCGGAGGGGAGATAGCAGAAGGCAGGCCCGATTAATCACCGGTGCCCTGACTGGGCACAGTGCCATAAAACAAATGCTCCACAAAATGCAACTAGCAACAGACAACCTGTGCAGAGCATGTGGAGGGGAAACGGAGTCCATGCAGCATCTACTGTGTGACTGCGACTCTTTTGCCAAGAAAAGAATTAATCTTCTGGGGTCGGCCTACCCGAAACCAGTTGATTTTAGGCTCTTCGCCCTCAAGGACATTGCCAAGCTTATGGCAATTATCTTCACTGAGGAGGTAGAGTGATAGGACGGGGTTGCACAAATAGGCGGTATGACGGCCGGGTGGTTTAGTGGTCAGCGACAAATGTTTGTGTGGTGAGCACGAGCATTTTGTGAGCGAGCCATGGATGATTATTAGTATTTATGTATGTTTGTGTATCCGTGATTCAGTCACCATAGTTCGGGTTATGCTTAGTTTGGGGCTGAATGATTGGTGTGACAGTTGTAATTTTTTTTTGTGTTCTGTGTCTTGGGGGTAACATAAAACCGGTTCTTATTCGTAATATTTTATTACTTCTAATACTTTATCGTTACTCCAATCCATAATGATTGAAACAGAATCTTTTCGATAGTCGTATTTGCAACACGTTCACAGAGTTCACACCTTTAGTTGTCACGCAGTCAGTCCTCTTAGGTCAACTATAGTGTGCGAATAAAATGTAGCTGCACGAACTTTATCGGGACAAAATTCTTTGATGAGCGGCAATTTACCGACAGCAGCGCGTTAACGCAATGATGCATCTCGCTAAGACGAAGTGTTTGGCCAGACGTGTTGCGACAAAGCGAATCTTGAAAATAGTGTGGCCGTAGCATTAACACGCCGCTGTCGGTTATTTGCCGCACATCAAAGGATTTTGTCGCGATAAATTTCGTGCGGTTATACTTCCTTCGCACACTTTAGGTGACTGCGAGACAACTAGAGGTGTGAACGTGTTGCAAATACAACTATCGAAATTATTCGGTTTCGATAATTTATGGATTGATTTAGATTCGATAAAGTATTAGAAGTAATACAATATTACAAATTAGAACCGGTTTTATGGAACCCCCAAGACCTAAATCACAAAAAAAATCACTACTGTCACACCAATCATTCAGCCCCAAACAGCATATCCCGAACTATGGTGACTGAATAACGGATAAACAAACATACATAAATACTAATAAACATCCATGCCTCGGTCACACACATGCTCGTGCTCACCCCACAAGCATTTGGCGCTGACCGCTAGACCACCCGGCCATCAAACCGAGTTTTAAATATAACTCTTTAATATGTTATCAATTTTAATAAAACAAAAATAAAAGCAAATGAATTCTCCTAAGAATTAAGTGGTAATAATAATTTTAAAATGAACAAAAGTTAATTATCACGAACACCTGAAGTATCAAAATGACAGCAAAACAAATGGAATAGAATAGAATAGAATAGAAAACTTTATTTCAGGCTTCTATGGCCCATATAACATATACCTTATAGACTAACATACATATTATAATACAATCTTGTTAGTAAATAACTTAAAAGCTATGTTAGTATTTTAATTATTTGGACACATTTTGTGTCGTATCAGTGGCAGGGAAAGGCAGCTGTCCACGGAATCGCCTATATACCACGCCCTTCGGCCAGAAGTCCTCGCTCATGAAGGTGTCGAGCCTGGATGACGGGACCCGCACCACAAAAGCCTTGAAGCTGGTGTTGTGGCGCGACTTCAGCGGCACCACCCTCAAGTCGAAATTGGTCTTCATTTTGATGTATTCTGCAATCTCCTGCACTGTGGTGGTATAATGCAGGCGAGACAGATACATGGCCGTGGTCGGCGTCGCAGCCCGCAGCAGGAAGTTTGGCCCTGTCGGTGCGGTGCCGCGACGATTCTGGACGACGCAACGTCGTCGCGCCTTCTTACTTTGAACCGTAGTGAAACCATCTTCATTTCCATCTGCGATAGCAACGGATCGCGATGGCTCGGAGTTAGCAGCAACTACGGCAGCAAAGTTTCGGCGACAGCTGACAGGCGCAGCACACACAGCCGTCACGTGAGGAGCTGCAGGTGGCAGCGGCGCGCGGACGGCGGCGGCGGTCGATGGCAACATGACGCTCGCTGGGGGTGCGGGGCGCGCGGGAAGAGTAGCCTCGCCCCGCGTCGCCTGCGCTAGAGTCGGCTCGGGTCGCGGCGGCGACGGCGTCGAAACTGCTGACTTGCAGCTCGATGTTGTTGACGTATCGAGGCAGGCCCCACGTCGCAAGTTGATATTGGAGCCGACCTGCGATGACATACTTTCCGCGAGTGATTCACGTAAATTATTAACTTCATTACGCAAATCATTTACGGTTTTTTCAGATGCATGGAATTTTTGCACCATATCTGCCAAACCCGCCTTCAGGGTAAGGATATCCCTCAGGAGGCTGGTGACATCGACGTGATCGAAAGTGACGGGAGGCAACTTGTTTAGATCTCTCGCCACAAACGTCGGTACGTCGTCAGGATCTGTAACTTTGAGCAGGCTGATGATATCCTGCAAGCTCTTCTGAGTCCCATCACGTCTACGGGACACCATCTGGTCACTTATGTTGAGGGACTCGTACAACAGCTTCTTGGCTTTTGATATGTCATCTTCGCTGAAGCTCGACTTACATATCTGGACCGCACTGACCTCATCCATCACATCCAACTTTTGCTGAAGGAACGCGAGGAGTTCGTTAGCCACTAGCGTTTGATTTGCCATGGCACTACACTCGCGACGGCTTACGGCTTACGCGAAACGTATAATTATTGCACCAATTTCGCCAAATCCGATATCGATGCGGTCTGAATCTATATATTTTGGAAAACATTATATCGCGCTAGGAATGCGGTGTGCGTTGAGATCACTATATTGTACGAGATCCGATTAAAGATTATTGTACCGTATCGCTTATATTTATTGAAATTATCATTGATCCGTAGTTTTTAACAAATAACTGTGCTTGTAAATGTTTAATGAAATAAAATTATTATAGTTACCTACTTACCTACATTTTATTTTAGAAATTATTTTAGAGATTTTTTGTAGAGTGGTAGAGCCACGCTGCGTTGCAGCACGCATTGGGCCGGCTCGCCCGGCGTAATACCACCCTCTCACGAATATCCGGCGTGAAATAGTGGCACTTGGTGCTGTTGTGTTTCGTCCTGCCAGTGAGGGTTCCGAAGGCCCATTTTCCCCTCCCCCCTCCCCATTCACACTTCCTATTCCTTCCTTAACCCTATTCCATCCTTAAAGGACGGCAGCGCGCCTGCGATTCCTCTGGATTTGCGGGTGTCCATGGGCGGCGGTGATTGCTCTCCATCAGGTGACCCGCCTGCTCGTATGCCTCCTTCTTTTATAAAAAAAAAAAATCAACTTACTTAACAAAATCATTGTCTCTTAATTAATAGGCACTCACTCACTTAGAACGTGGGTAAACTGACTGAGTCGTCTAAATCTATTGAAAAGAAACTTATAAGTACCTATATTGCATCAAAATCCGATTCGATGCGTTCTGAAACTTTATAGTGTAAAAAACACGATATTGCATGATATTTTAATAGTCCGTTGATATGGTCGATACCGATATTAAAATATAATGATGTACCTACCATAGTTTAATAATCCGATATCAAATATCGATATATGGTTTTGAATATATTACCCACCACTACGTAATTAAATTGCAACGCGACGTCGGCGTCGGTCGCTAAGTTTTTTTGATGTGGCTAAGCTTTATCGCGACAACGGAACACGAACTTTTTATCGCGAAAACGGAACCAATATTTTCGCTGTCTAGTTTGGCCGTAGCATCAGAGCAAAGTATTGACCACATTGACCATTGCCATTCGTAGGTAATGGGATTGCAGACGCGCTTCGTTCAAAATTAGCACGTCATTATTGTAATCTCTATAGGTAGGTACACATTTGTTAATTACGTAGCGGGGATAAATAAGAGTCAATCAATACTTAATATGATAGCTATGTAATTTAAATGAAAGAAATCGTACCGAACGAACGTGTGTGCGTGCGTATGCCCCCCCGCCCGCTGTCGCCTGCCCGCGTCCGCCCGGGTCAGCCCGCGTCCGCCAGACCGCAACAATTTGCTTTTGTGTTTTATTCATTTAAATATCGTGCATGAAAATGACACAAATTTACAAAGTCGATTTTTCATGCTTTTATGATATTGAATATGTGAACTCTAATCATTGTAATATTTTTTTTATGTGTTTGTAGCTTGAAAAAGCAAAATAATAAAAAATCTTACAATTGCGTGGCCTAATTTGGCACAAAATTATTTAATGGGCATATGAAAGTGATCTGAGATAGAAAATAGTTATTTCATCAATTGTAATTTTTTGTTTGCAATGTTTTTACATACTGAGCCTAATTCAGTTTGCACTGGACGAAGATGACACAAACTGTGTTTGCACACTCCGCAGGCTATCATAGATATGATACCATAATTATTTTAAACTTTAAATTAATTTTGCCACTTCTGCTTTGAATAAAAAGAATCAACCACAAAACGTCGAATTGCTGAAAATGCAAGTGACAGATGTGACACAAAACGCACTATTATGCTTCTCAGGTACGACTGTATCGACAAGCAAAAAAAAAGTAACTTTAGAATTTTTTTAACTTATGACCCCAAAATAGCCTAGCGCTATCGGTCTAATGGTATCTGTACAGAAGTTATTAAGGGGGTATCTGATACAATAGGCTTTCCTTTGAGCTACTTAATAAACTTATCATTTGAGCAAGGGATTTTTCCCGACGTGCTAAAGATATCAATTGTTAATCCATTATTCAAAAAAGGTGATACCAATGATCTAAATAATTATCGTCCAATTACGCTCATTCCTGTTATTTCTAAAATCGTAGAAAAAGCAATGTATAGCAGACTTTATAGTTTTGTAGAAGCGCAAAAGGTTCTCAACGACCTACAATATGGCTTTCGTAAAAATAGCTCGACAACATTGGCATGTTTTCATCTAGTTAAATCTGTCACTGAATGTTTAAACAATAAAAAAGCACTAGCAGCGATATTTTTGGACATGAGTAAGGCTTTCGATTTTGTTGACCATACCATCCTTTTAAGTAAACTTGACAACTACGGTATACGTGGCGTGGCTAATAACTGGTTCCTAACATATCTACAAAACAGACTTCAAAGCGTTGTTATAAAAAAATCACTGGTAGAGAAAAACAAGAGTATCATTCTAGTTTTAAGACTAACAATATGGGAGTTCCACAAGGAAGTATTTTGGGGCCACTACTTTTCCTTCTATACATAAACGACTTACCGGACGTAACACATCATAAAAGTATTTTGTATGCAGATGACACGACACTGCTAATTCAATCGACAAATGACATAAATTTTGAATATGATATTAATAACACAATTAAAAAATATACTACAATGGCTCAATAATAATAATTTACAAATTAATTTAGGAAAAACGAACGTTATTAACTTTAAAACATATAAATCTAAGAAACTGGAACTAGAAATCAAGTATGACAATAAAAACATTTGTCAAGTGGAACAGACAAAGTTCTTAGGGGTTATTATAGACAAACACTGCTCTTGGAAACCGCATATAGATAGCTTGTGCAATAGGCTTAATAAATTTGTATTTGTGCTTAAGAAACTGAGACATATTGCCACCACAGAAGCAGTACTATCAGCCTACTATGGATATGTGTCATCGGTACTTGATTATGGTATCATTCTTTGGGGAAATTCGGTAGATACTGATAGGATATTTAAGGTTCAAAAAAAGTGTATTAGAAATATGTGTGGAGCCGGTTTCTTTGATAGCTGTAGACCTCTATTTCAGAATTTAAAAATATTACCTCTCCCATGTATGTACATTAAAAACATTTGTTTATTTGTAAAAAAATATCCCCAATTATTTAGCACGCATGAGGATATGTTACAAAGAACGTTTAGACACAAAGATAAACTTTTCCTTCCCAAGATAAGGTTAACTTTATTTAAAAGAAATGTATATTGTATGTCTATTATTATATTTTATAAATTACCAATAGAACTAAAGAAAACTCCTATGCCTGAATTCAAATCTAAAATTAGTAAATGGCTTTTGGAAAAATGTTTTTACTCCGTAAATGAGTTTTTGGCATGTTAGATTTTAACATTTAAGTATTATACTTGTAATTTATATTCACATGCCGGTAACGGCAAGATGCACTGGAACTTTATTTTAAAACACTGTCACTGTTTTATAACGTGTATTTTAGTGAATAAATAATTTGAATTTTTTGAATTTTTAATTTTACAACAGATACAATATATCAAGAAAAAATAAACAATGAAAAATTTATAAAAACTTAGCATTACTGACTTATCCATACATACACATAATTATATAGCGTGGTCCAAGCCTGATGCATATATATATTTTTCAAACAGTTCACCAAGGGACCTGTCAGAAACCGCCAGGAAATAAAACAGCTGTTTACCTTCTTTAAATTTTTTGATAACACTTTAAAATTTACGGTAAAGTTTCGGAAAATACTTTTTGCTTAGATTGATTGAAAAATTTGTTAACTTAAAACGGGTTTAGGACCCGATTTCGAAAGACATAAGTATAAGCGAAAGTCATTTGTGCGACGCCAGATAATCGAAGTGCCATATAACCGAAACGCCATTTAGCCGATGGGCCATTTAATCGAAAAGATAAATATGCGAAAGCCATATGATCGAATGTGCAGTTGTGCGAATGCCACCTCATCGAAAGTAAAATTGGTAAACGCCTCATTGCACTATTGTTGAAAATTTTACTTTTGATGATGTGGCATTCGCATAACTGTACATTCGATCTTAGGAATTCGCATATTTGTCTTTTCGATTAAATGGCCCATCGGCTAAATGGCGTTTCGTTCATGGCACTTCGATTATCTGGCGTCGCACAAATGGCTTTTGCTTATGTCTTTCGAAATCGGGTCCTAAACTCCTTAAAAACACGCAATCAGACTGTTTTTTTTCTATAAGAAAATACTTATTAGGTAAACACCTGCAAAAAAATTCCAGATATAATAATTAATAACCAGTGGTCGGAGTAGGTATATTGAATTAAGGTCACTGACATCAAACGTATATGTTAATATGGATACTCCTCCGAGTTTCCGGATTATTATGATAAAAATACCGAAACATCGAAATTATTACATGAAACTAGTTAAAAATGTATCAATACTCTCAACGCTATGCTGCTAGTGGCGCTGGTCTCCATCTCTAATGTTGGCCGTATCCATTGTCTCAATCTCGCAAAAGAAAAGAAATCACGTCTTAAATTATTATTAGTGATTTTTTTTTGTTAATCTTTAAATATCTTGGAAACGGTGCGTCCTACGCTAAAATGGACGAAATTTTGTCCCCCCTTTATAAAACCCCCGTCTAACGCTAACCAACCATCACGATGGTACAATTATTAATAATTGTCGCTTTTTAATAATTATTTAGGGTAAGTAACGATTAACTAGTTTAGGAAATGTAGTTTATAGATTTGTTGGGCTTATTTCCCCTTTGGAACTCATTGACTCACTTGGCCGCACATTTGGTCGTTGATTGTAGAGGTTAAGTCACTCTCACACAGGCCGGTCAACGGATAGGTGACCAAAGCTTTATTGTTTCGACCTGTTGGCTAATGTTGAGCCGGCTCTTTGGCCTAAATAAAAGTGTAAGGCCTAAGTAAAAAATCAAAATGTAGAACTTGTAACCGATGAGGATTAAAAATAATTATTTTTAATAAAACTGTAATAATGATTATTTGTATTAACAATAAACAATTTTGTTTGCTTACATATGGTTTTTTATTTTATTACTCTATTTACCAAATTTTTGGAAACTCCGGTACATTCCGGAAGAAATGCATGTCCATGTTATGATATCATGACGCAAGTATCTAAAATCAATATACCTACTCCGACCACTGTTAATAACGTCAATAAAAAATATTTTGGACGATATACGAGATATTTTAAAATTTCAATAAAAAAACATAATATTGTAATCTGGTGAGAACTGATTTTTTTTCCTGGCGGTTCCTAACAGGTCCCTTGGTGAACTATTTAAAATAAAATGTATATGCAACAGGCTTGGACCAGCCTGTATATTATATTTATAGTAAGTATACTAGTAGTGTAATATTGTTTTCTGTGATGGTAACATTTTGTTAATTATTTAAGGGCGATTTCTCAATTCTCAGAGAAAAAGGAATCTGGTATTTAAATACCTTTTGTTTTGTATCTTATTATTTTGTAGATACTTTGTTTGCTAAAATACTTTTAGTAATAGATAACTGATTTATTGTGACATCAGTGACATTAATTAATTTTAAATGTCAATGTTGATATACATAAAACTGAACGCGCCATTGGATCTTTAGTCTGGGGCCAAATTTATAAATGGCCTGGCAATTCTTTCTTTCTACAAAATGTCATCGGCTATGCCACTTGACACGTAACTTTAAATGATTCCGCATAATAGTCTGTGTTTGAGGGAGACACGTAAAAGTATGGTCGGTTGGTCGGAGCTATAAGAAGATTGAGTATTATCTTGAGCCTTGACGACAGGCTTTAGACAATATTGAAGGTGATATAAAAAAAGTCAAAAGATGAATCTTATTACATGTTTTTAGAGGATTCTGATTCCTCTGTTGCAAGTGCCGAAAACACAGGATGTACTGGCAACACCGCTGACTTTGAAACATTGCAATAATTAAATAATAAAGATACCAACTTATAGAGCTTAGATGCCTAAATCCTATAATAATAAAAAATATTTTTGAAATACAACACCTGTTTGCCAACTTCTACCCCTGTGGAGCTACCCTTCTCATTTGGGGCCATAGTCATGGGGGCCTCATCGAAGAAAAACTATTTGAAGAACTGGTTTTACTTAATTTTTAAGGTTTCAATTGAGATTGAATATTGTGTCACGTTTGCGCGATCACACGGATTCACGTAAATTGTAATAGTGTAAAAAAATAAACTTTCATAAAAAAAAATGTTTTTTAACAAAAGTATTTTATCTATAAAAAGCAATGATATTAGAATTTTTATTGTAACATCATTGATAAAAAGTATTTAGAAGATACGTAAGTATTTTGTATCTAGTATTTCAGATACCATTCCAAAAAGTTATTGGTATCTGTTATCTGAAATGCTTCATTTAAAAGTATTTTGCATTTTGTATTCCAGATACTTTATTTAAGGTATTTAGTAAGGTAAGTTATTTAAGGAGGTCAATAGTCAAAATATATTTATTCAATAAACTCAATTAATAAGTACTTTGAAACGTCCAAATATTTTTTAACCTACCACCCATTCAGGGCATCATTTTTAACTGTGGCAAAGAACGGGCGCAAGAAACCACAGCGCACAGAGAAGCAACGACATTTACAAAAAATATGTATATATTTTATGTCGTTACCAGGTCACAAAATACAAAATATGAATTTGAATGTAAATAGTTTAATTAAATATGGTGCTCTATATAAATTAATTATAGACAATTAGAAATAGCTGTTGGAGTACTTGGAGCATTTCAGACCCAAGCTGTTTTGTCTTCTGTATAATCTGACACTTTATAATAAGCTTTTTTATAAAGCGTCACATGTATACCTAAGCTTAAGTTTTAACACCTCGCAATGAATGTGATATGGCGCGTGTGATACAGAGAGGGCGCTAATGGCGACATGTAAACATTGGCTCTGTGATTAATAGTTAATTAAAATTAGTAATCTTATACATAAACCATTTAAAATGACACCAGTTAACAAAGATTAGACTAAATTCAGTGCACAAGTGTTATCTCCGCTGACTATGGACTATTATTCAGTGAAACTGTACTTTCAACATCGTAAACTGTGAGCGTAAATAAAGTGTCAACAATATCTTAAACAGGAACAATAAAACTTAAAAACGAACGAATACCTTCCGGTGAACAGTGTGAAGTAATACCGTGAGTGACTCTTTGGCTAATTAAAATTTTTGCATGAAATAATCATTATTGCAAGTAAACGACGGTTAGTCACATTCAAACACTAACCAATTAAGAGGCGACTTTAACCACTAATACAAGAGGCTTAAGAACCTAAATCCTGGTAAGACCCTACAACGACATCTCTGGAGGATAACTGTTATTACCATCCGAGAGTGTTTACTACTAGCGACATCTGCCGATAAACCTAGAAAGCATCATACGCAGATACTATCTTCAAAATTTTGTCACATCAGTAAAATCACCGTTGGTGCAGCGGCACAAGCGCCTATCTGCAAACTGAAGTTCCGTGGTTCAAACCTCTGGGGGAAATCATATTAAATTTCCCTTTTTGCGAATTCATATTAGTTCTTTACAACAATGTCAAACATTACAAGAAATAAAAGTAACGACAGCGGCCGTAAATTAAACTTGACAAAATGTTTTAAATGCAAACGGCAAGTTGACGTAAAAAGTACTGTCCTGTGTTCATTGTGCAATAATAGTTACGAGTTTGATTGCATTGGACTCTCTGAGAAACTGTACACAAATTTAATAAAGAAAAAAATACATGGCAGTGTAAAACATGCAAACTCAAACCGAAGGAGGCACAAAACACGGAAGTAGCTAGTACGTCTAATATAACGATAAGAAAACAGCACGGACCCGCTAAAATAAGTAGCAGCAATAAGACGCCCTGCTCCACTCCAAAATCTTCGCCGATTAATGACTCTCACGTTCTTACACCTAATACAACATCAGAGGAATCAACACCTGATAAATTATCAAGAAGTGTGGATTTCACTATGACGGATGTAGCTACATGCCAAGAACTCAAAGATACTATTACCCAATTAAAGACAGATCTATGTAGCACGCAAAACGAGCTTGATAATACGCTTTTAGAGAACAGTGAACTCCGTAAACAAATTACTAAACTGATAAAGGAAAATGACACCCTTAAATCGCTCTGCCAATCGCCACTTTCGGACAACATAATGAATCGCAGCGCTAAAAAAAAAAAAACTCTTTGCTTTTGTCAACCACAAAGCATTCACCAACCTGCAAGACTGACGGCTTGGATAAAGGCGACATGTTTGTGACCCTTCAGCAAAACATATTACATCTAACAGAGCAGTTAAAAATAGCGGAACAAGAAATAACAGTTCTAACAAACAAATTAAGCATCCTGGAACAACATAATAATATGCAGCCTATGAAAAAGGTAACTAAACCGACCCCAGTGGCTAATGCTGTGCTAGAAAACGACACAAAAAACATTTTCATTATTGGCACACAGCAATGTGTTGGCTTAGCATCCGCACTGCTACGATCAAGAGCAAAATCAAATTATGAACAGTACAAAATAACTGCGTTGACAAAACCGTATGCGATCAGCAATGAATTGTTAAGGAATGGTCAAAACATCGATCTAAAATTAGGAGACAAGTTGGTACTATGCGTGGGTGAGAACGACTACGACTGGAAAATTCTGAAGTCACAGTTACGCACTACGTTCCACAGATTTACCAAAAACACTATTATTGTATTGAACATGTTTAAGAATGACTATATTGATGTGAATTACATAAACAATTCTATTGAACAGTTATGTAAGGAATATTCAAGTTATGTACATTTTTCTCATAGCGATCATAACAGTTTATCTTTTATGTGTAAATCAGTTAGTCACGTTATTGATTGTATTGATTACAAGGAGAAATATTTAAACATTAAGAACCTAAAAACACTGGTGGCTGGCAGTAAACCAAAAATTCAAAACGTAACAAAAAAACCCGTAATATTTAGTAAGGGAACAATTCCTTTCTACTTCCCGCTAAAATCGCTCAACGATGACAGGAGACATAATACTATCAATGAAAATACAACACTTACAAAAACGTCATCCAAAGGGACTATCCCACACTACTTTCCCATCATAAATAAAACATGTCATTTATTTCGAGACTAAACAAATTTATTTTAAAATCCTTCATCAAAATATTGCCAGTATACTGTCCAAAAAATCTATCTTGGAACTGACATTAAAGGAATTGCGTGATGTACATATGGACCCAGATGTTATTTGTCTTACGGAAACCTTTTTAAAGGCAGGTTACGAAAATTATGTACAAGTTTACAACTATGTTCTTGCCGATGCCTTTTCTAGAAATAAAAATAGAGGAGGATCGTGTATTTTGATTAAAAAAGACATTCATTTTAAAAAAACGACTTATATTCAGAATTTTTCTTCTCAAAATACATTTGAAGCATGTGGTATTGAAATCCCTACAAATAAATTAGTAATTGTCTCAATATACCGAACCCCCACATCTGACCCAAACATATTTTTTGACAGGATGGACATTCTTTTACGAACCATTACTGAGAAAACCAAGTATAAAGCAAAAATTGTTGTAGTAGGTGACATTAATATAAATACGTTGAAACCTGGGAAATTAACAAATTACCTTCAAGATCTTTGTGACAATTATAATTTAAAAATTCATATTGACGTACCTACAAGAAGAAACTCGTGTATTGATCACATTTTGAGCAATATAAAGAACGCAACCTCAACAGTTCTTCCCCTTTATTTATCAGACCACGAAACTGCACAAATGTTGAGCTTTCCAGTACATAAGAAAACAACGAAACCTAAAACATACTACATTTACAAGAAGGATTATTCATGCGACAATATAAATAAATTTAGGGAATCCTTAAAAAGTCTGTCATGGTCTGACGTCTATGAAGAACCTAATTCAAATATAGCCTATAATAATTTTCATACGACCTTTTGTCTGTTTTATAACTTGTGCTTCCCAAACGTTAGAATTAAAATCTGTGATAAAAAAAAACAATAAATGGATGAGTCGAGGCATATTAAAAAGTTGTAAAACTAAAACACTGCTTCGATACCGATTCTATAAGCGGAAAACTACACCAGATAAAAGAGCATATTTGACATACTCAAAAATTCTTAAGAAATGCATATACGAGGGGCGTTCAAAATATTCTCGGTATTGATACGTTACAACCTCTTTTATATATATATTTGTTACTGGCCGCTAAGATTCATCCATTGACATTAAAAAAAAGTAAAATTGGAACCGAGATGTTCTTTTGTTCTTCTGCAATTGCCGAACAAACATGAACACCATGAGCGAATTAACAATTTTAACGAAATTAGAGCACCGATCCGTCATAAAATTCTTGACAAAACAGGGTAAAAATCAAAAAACCATAAAAGAGGAAATGGATTGTGTTTACCGTGAGTCTGCTCCTTCTTTATCTACTATTCAAAAATGGTCAAGCGAATTTAAGCGTGGAAGGGAGAGTATTGAAGATGACCCTAGACCTGGCCGGCCTGTAGTGGCTACCTCACAAGAAAATATTGATAAAGTGGAAAAACTTATATTGGAAGACGGCCGAGTGAAGCTAAAATCTATAGCTCAAGTAACCAATCTCTCTATTGGTACCGTACATGACATTATACATGACCATCTTAATATGTCAAAAGTAAGTGCAAGATGGGTTCCGCGAATGCTGACGCTTCTTCAAAAGGATGTGCGTGTGGCTTGCTGTTCAGATTTTATCGACCTGTGTGGTGAAAATCCCGATGAGGTGCTGCAAAAAATAGTTACTGGAGATAAAACCTGGGTTCATCATTATGACCCAGAGAGCAAACAGGAGTCCATGCAGTGGCACATTAAGGGTTCAGCTCATCCCAAGAAGTTCAAGGTAATCCCGTCAGCTGGCAAGGTCATGGCCACAATATTTTGGGATTGTGAAGGAGTTTTGCTTATCGATTATAAAGAAAAAGGTGTAAATATCACAGGGCAGTACTACGCTAACGTTATACGTCAATTAAGAGATGCGATCAAAGAAAAGAGGCGAGGAAAGTTAACCAAAGGTGTTCTGCTTCTGCATGACAACGCCCCTGTCCATACTGCTCATATTGCCAAGGCAGCTATTGTTGAATGTGGGTTTGAAACTGTTACTCATCCACCCTATAGTCCGGACTTAGCCCCAAGCGACTTCTTTTTGTTCCCCAATCTTAAAAAGGATCTGCGTGGAAATAAATTTTCTGACGATGAAGCGTTGAAGACGGCCGTGGAGGAGCATTTTTACACCAAAGATAAAAAATATTTTTATGAGGGATTAAAAAAAATAATTGATCGATCTTATAAGTGTATGAACATAGGGGGGGAGTATATTGGAAAATAAAAATATCAAACTTTTCGTACTTGTTTGTTTTTATCCACATACCGAGAATATTTTGAACGCCCCTCGTATAAGTCCAAAAAATGTTCAAATATGAAGTTCATTAAAAACAGTGCTAATAAATGCAAAGCAACATGGTCCCTTATTATTACTAATGAAACCACCGACACAAATATTGACAGAACTATTCCGGCTATACGAATTGGCGACATATGTATACATGATCCGACTGACATAGCTATGACTTTTAATAACTATTTCATTGGCATTTCAAGTAATAATGTATCCAATTCCGATAGTGACAAACCTTTTGATAAAACTCACTTACCTAATACGATGTTCCTAATACCAACAACGCAATATGAAGTTAAAAGAGAAACATTAGCTTTAAAGAACACGAATTCTGAAGGTTATGACGGGATCAGTACAAAAATACTTAAAGCCTGCATTAACGAAATATTGCCTACCCTAACACACCTTACCAACGAGTCGTTTTCTTCCGGAACTTTCCCCCGAGGTACTAAAGATCTCTACAGTTAAACCCATACACAAAAAAGGGAATAAGGATGAACATAGCAACTACCGCCCAATCACCATTATACCAATAATATCGAAGATATTTGAAAAATGTATGTACAAAAGAATACTAGTTCTGCAATAAATTACAAATTTTAAACAATAACCAATATGGCTTTCGTCAGAATAAATCCACAACTTTAGCAATTTACGATTTTCTAGAAACAGTTTTGAAAAATATCAATGACAACCATTTCACTACTGGATTGTTTTTCGATTTATCTAAAGCGTTTGACCTTGTTTCTCACGATCTACTAGTAAAAAAACTAGACAACGTAGGAATAAGAGGTATACCACTTAAGTGGATAGACTCTTATCTGGCTAATCGGACTCAATGCGTCACTATCTCAAAGGTGGTTGATGGCGAAATGCTGCCATTCCAATCTAGCTACCAAAAAGTGAAAAACGGCGTTCCACAGGGGAGTATTTTAGGCCCTATCCTGTTCATTCTATACATAAATGACATAACGGAAATAACTAATCACAAATGTATTCTATACGCTGATGACATAACGATTATTGTGACAACTAAAAAGGCAAATAATTCTATAATCAATCATGAAACTGACATTAATAACACCACGGACCGAATTATTGAATGGCTACATATGAATAAATTAAAAATTAACATAGGAAAATCATTATTTATACAATTTAATCATTCTAAACATAATAAATATAATTTTAAATTAAACGTGGACAAGATCAGACAAGAACCCCAGACTAAGTTCTTAGGTGTTACCATAAGCCAGACCCTTGGCTGGGATAAACATATAGAAAACGTATGCCAAAGGATAAATAAATTTACGTACGCTCTTCGTCAGGTTAAAAATATTACCAACAAAAATACCGCAATAATGACTTATCGAGCTTATATAGAATCTGTGTTACGTTATGGTATAGTACTGTGGGGCAATGGTACAGACTGGAACAGAGCTTTTATCGCGCAGAAAAAGTGCATTCGAGCAATTGCGGGAATTCGAACGGATGAATCATGTGAACCTATTTTCAAAGATCTTGGTTTACTGCCATTTCCGTCTTTGTATATATACGAAATTTGTAATTTTGTTAGCAATAACATGCATTTGTTCAAGAAGTCTTGTGAGACACAAAATTCACGCTCACGTAGGGATCCTTACAGACTAGTTTTAAATGACATACCAAAGTCTACTAAATACGGAAAAAGCTGTCTCGCCATGTGTGTACGGATTTACAATAATATTCCGAAGGACCTTAAAGATTTTAATAAGTCTTTATTTAAAAATAAATTATATAAATGGCTTAATGTAAACAATTTTTATAGCCTAAAACAGTTCTTTGATACGTCAGGTAGGTAGGTAACCAAAAAGATACTGTTAATTAGTTTGTTTCTTGTCCCTGTTATTTCTCAATTTTATTGTCTTATTATTATATATTTGTTATTGAAATTAGTTAAATGAAGATTAACTTTACTAACATTTGCACTAAAATTTGTATGCTGTGTAAAACAAGCAAAACATGAGATCAAATAAGGTAACTAAGTAAAACATCTCACCATGTAAACCATGTTTTAAGCAAATAAATATTCTTATTCTTATTCTTATGCAATAAATGAATAAATAAATAAATAAATGCTTTTCTTTGATTTTGATTTTAAATTTATCAAGATCTAATTTCTGAATATCATTTGGTACTTTGTTGTAAAATCGTACACACAGACCCTTAAAAGAATTATTTATTTTATGGAGCCTAGTATAAGGTACTGCTAATTTATTCTTACTTCTAGTGTTTAATTTGTGAATATCACTGTTTTTTGAAAACATTTCAATATTTTTATGAACATACATCAGATTTTCATAAATGTATTGTGATGCAACTGTCATTATACTTGTATGCGCCGAGCCCTGCTGTACGCACGGGTGGAGGCGCGCGGGGGCCGTAAGAAGATAGTTCCCGAAACCCTCGCGTGCGCAGACGACGGCGGCGCTGGGGCGCCCGCAATGCCCGAGCGCCAATCCTAGCTACTACCGCGTACACGTCGCTCGCCAACGTCAATCAGCCATTTTTATTTTAATGTAATTTTTATGCATTACAAGTCTATTTGCTAGTAAAATTCGTTTCAATTATTGTTCCCATCGTGAACAATACTTATATCCTTAAATCTCTCTCTGAGAGAGTCACCAGCCTGTAGGTTATATATTGCTCGAATAGCCCTCTTCTACAGCACAAAGATAGTTTGAATGTCGGCAGCATTTCCCCACAGTAAAATGCCGTACGACATTACACTATGAAAGTAACTGAAATAAACTAATCTAGCTGTATCAACGTCAGTTAACTGACGGATCATCATTACTGCATAAGCCGCAGAGCTAAGTCTATTCGACAATTTAGCTATATGTGGGCCCCACTGAAGCTTGGCATCCAACGTGATGCCTAAAAACACAGTGGTGTCCACAGGATTCACATTCTTATCTTTAATTTGTACACTAGTTATTACCTGCTTAACATTAGGCAATACAAATCTTACACATTTGGTTTTTCCCTCGTTTAATAGCAAGTTATTAACACTAAACCAGTGAACTATCTTTGAGACCGCATTATTCACATCGTCATAATTTGGGTGTCGTCGTTTCACTTTGAATAAAAGTGAAGTATCATCAGCAAACAATACTATCTCATGGCTGTCTTTTACAAAATAAGGTAAGTCATTAATATAAACCAAATACAAGAATGGACCAAGTATTGAACCCTGCGGAACTCCCATTTTAACCACTGATCCCGGAGATCTTTTACCGTTAATGTCGACCTTTTGAATCCTGTTACTCAGGTATGAGATTAGAAGGCTCAAAGAAGCATCCCTAATTCCATAGTGGTTAAGCTTCCTGACCAAAGTTTCATGTAAAACACAATCAAAAGCCTTGGATAAATCACAAAATACCCCTAGGGCATCCTGTGATTCCTCCCAGGTATCAAATATTTGGATTAAAAGCTCAACACCGGCGTCAGTTGTAGAGCGACCCCTAGTAAAACCATACTGTTTACAATGTAAAAGTTTATTTCTATAAAAATGAATTTGCATTTGGTCTAGCATCAATTTTTCAAAAATTTTACTACATGTGAGTAGCACAGAAATAGGTCTAAAATTAGAGGGGTCAGAAGTGCTACCTGATTTAAATAATGGAATTATTTTACTATATTTCATGAGGTCAGGAAAAACACCACAGTCAATGCATTCATTAAATATGCGAGCTAAAACTGGAGCTATTCAGTAAACTTAGAATAAGCATTTTGAATCGTCAAAAGTTAAAGGATGGACGGGCACCCGCCCACCCACCCCGTTCATTCAGGAAGTCTTTTAACTGTGGAGAAGAATGGGCGCAAGAAACTCCACAGGTTTATAAATAATATAGAAGTAACAACATTTACAAAACAATATGTCGTTACCAAATCATACAACATACAATTAAACAAATTATGAGCGTCAATACAAGTTGGAACATGCCCTCCCTGTCATAGAAGGACATTTTCCATTACAACAAAAAAAAACATTTAATATGATTACAAGACAAAAGAATAATCAATAAAAAACAGGTATTGCTCGATTTTAAATAAAACGAACAACGTCTTACAGTATCTTTGAAATAAAAAGAAAGACTATTAAATACTACCAATAAAAAAAAATAAGATTGCAAGAGCAGATCAGCCTTCACAGGCGGCACCCGTTCACGAGTGTGTCATGTGAATTAGCCATCGCTTCGCTCAACCATGTTTTAGGGAACGTAACGACCCGACGCACATGCCAGCACCGCAGAGACACTTTAAGAGAGCATGACACACTCGAGCAACTCCAACGAAAGCAAGAGAACAATAAGATAACTTTAAACGCAACATAAATTTTGAGTGCAAACATAAATCCTATTCCTGGCCCGTCATCGAGTAATCCCTATCTCGCCTCCAAACAACATACCTGTCATCGAACAATTCACTAACATGAAGACCCTCCAAGAGCCAGGTCTCCGTTAAGGAGATAATGTCATAGGATGCTAAGAGAAGATCCCGTTTACATGTGTGTTTTGGTGCGTAGCCCCCGAGTATTTTGGTAGTATGTATTTATTTTAAGAGAAGCCATTTATATTTTATTGTTGTACAAATCACATTTAAAAATCCGCAGAAAAAAACTATAAAAACTGTAAGGTTTACTAATAATTCGCAATACAATTGCCTGGTTTAGAGTATTTTTATGTTAACCCTTTTTTTTTAAATACCCAAAATATTTTGAAAAATGTAAAGGCATCAAAATAAATTTACGGGATTCAAGAATGAATAAATTGGCTTTACCTAAAATGCAATCTAACCTTATTCCAGAAAAATGTATTTTACATAGCTAAAAATAAGAACTAGAATATTATTAAGTATAGTTTTATTAACATCAAATAAATTATTATATTATTAGCTAAAAAAAAGAACTAGAATATTATTATAGTTTTATTAACATCAAATAAATTATTATATTATTTGATAACAGTAAAGATGCAGAATGAAACGCTTTGAGTGGCAGAGTGTGTTCAAAAACCTGGAATTGGTTGGTTCGTTCGTACGTAGTATTGTATTTTTACCGGACTTTAACCTTTTCTGTACAAGGCGCTTGTAGGCAATGTAACCTCTCAATCCGGCGATTTTTTTGAGGTGTCAAAAAGTGACACAAATTGAAGGTTGACTTTATTTAAAATTATCAAAACTATAAATGCTAGAGTAACGAAATTTTGTACAAACACTCACCAGATACTGTTCTTTCATAAACTTTACAGTTTTGGGTAAAAAATATGTTGAAAATGTCACAAAATCCATGTAAGGAAGAAAGTCGGAAATAAGCCTGGAATATTGTCATTCCCGCACAAACACTTAACATTTTAAGAAAGAAGAGGCTTATTATTTACAAAAAGTCGCAATTAACACCGCAATACTCCTATAATTACGCGATCCAAAATCACCAAAACTTTCTATTGAACACTAGGCATGGGTCGCCATAATAAATCATATTGATATACCTCTATTTTCAAAGCGATCACCACTATAAATCAACCATTTTGTTTTTTGAGAAAGCTTCTCCACAAACTGGATGGCATCATATAATGCCACCATCCGTTGCCGAACTTTGTGATTTTTTTTCAATAGGAAGACATCTAGCGAATTTGCTTTGAATTACTTCAGTATGGAGGTCAACCAATCACGTCTCAGTCTGTCGATAAAACGGCACCTGTCCATAGATAATGTAAACAAAAATCGTGATTCTTTACTGCCTATGCCAAAACATCATATGATGCCTTCCGAATTAGAAGCCCGCTTTGCTCTTGGCATCATATGACGCCTTCCGTGTATAAAAGGTTAAAGGGGACAGTGTTGCCAACAATAATTTAGAAATTCCGCTGACTTCATTACAAAATTCCGTTAGAAATCCGTTAAACCTCTCATTTTTCTCGTCACTAAAATCAGTCAGAATATCTGTTGGTAAATAGAAAACTGAAATAAAAAAATAACTAAAGTATTATGAAAATTAAGAACAAAAATATATTTTTTTTAGTAATTTAAATCTATATTTTCTAAAACAAATTCACCATTTGAGGTCTCAGTCATTCCGGATGCAGTAGAAGTTGACGACTAGCTATAACTTTTGACTGGTTCCAATTAAATGTCTTTGTAAATGTAAAAATGAATCTATCGGCAAAGCTTATTTATAGTAATCTTTTGCTACTAAATTCCGCAAAAAAAATCTGTTAGCCGTCAAAATATGATTTATTCCGTTTCTTCATACCCGAATCCGCTAGATATGACGGGAAATCCGTTAAGTTGGCAACACTGAAAGGGGAACTATGATAGCATGGTTAGATGTATAGTAAAACAAAACAAAACCGGTCCAAAATGGGCATTGTCCTTTTGTTCTTATTTGAAAAATAATCGTTCTTAGGGGCTGCTTAATTAAAGATGTGATCATTGCTTTATGTTGTAATAGTCTTGTAAATACAAATTACAATTAAAAATGTAACAAAAAAGGTCCATTAGTAAGACTATCCTTTTGACATGTAGAATTTATGTTGCATCAACTTTAAACGGTTATAATTACAGTTAATAAATTATTCATGATATTGAAAACCAACCAAATTGGACAACCTAGGTACGAGGATTTTTTAATTATTCATGATATTGAAAACCAACCAAATTGGACAACCTAGGTACTAGGATTTTTTATTTATTTTGATATCTCCATTTGGTTTTTTCTGATATCTGTCAAAAGGCTTAAAAGCCCTATTCTAAAATACGCACGGTCTAATTCGGCAGTCAATATCTGTAACTCACGTTAAACAAAAGTTTAACTACCTATGTACAATCTATGTCTTTTCACTTTGTACTTACATACATTTTTTTTACTTTATTGAAGAATACTTTTAGTAACAACATGACAGAATAATTACCTTTGAATCGAAGAGTTGCAGATAATCCAAATGCCAGTGCCAGCCTGGATTTCAGTTATTAACAGGAACTACTTGCAAATTTATATTAACTTGAAATGATCTAAAATACTACAATATGAAATAACAATACTTTGTAAGTAATTGCAATTATTTCTAAGTTCACTGGCACTAGAGTTATTGATAAATCATTTAGTAATAGTATTACAACTAAATAAATGGTTATTGTAACTGAATTAAAACAAAAAATAAAATTTTATTCGCAATCAACTATTACTGAAAAATAATTTGATTTGACATATTCAATTTCTTTTTTTTTTATATATTTGTTCCATGAAGGAACAGGCTAAGGTCTGAGCCATACTGCCTAGTCATTAGTTTTTTATTTGTTTTTCCCTTGATGATAATGAGTGGTGATTAAGATGAATGATAAATGATGTTCCCCAAACCCCTTGAGTCCTCAGTAAAGATGTGGGACTTTACTGAGGTCTCACGCGGACTACTTGAGAGAATTTGAAAAGTGATGTTGCACTGTTTTGTTTCATTTGCCAACACTCATACACGTTCACAAACACTTAACGGTTAAAAATCCACTATTATTTCACATTAATATTCGAAAAAACACAAATGTTAGAAAATAAAACAAAACTGCAGACTTGACGCTTCACTTTCCCGCCAAGAAGCCTCTTATTCAATTTCTTTCTTGGTCCCATCACATACTTTTCTTTTCTTTCGTATTCCATTTTAGGAAATCAAAGGAATTAATTCTATACAGCGTCTTCATTTTATAGATCACACTCACACAGTCAGTGTATGGCGAATATTAATACTTCATAGTGTATAATCGCTAAACGTGCCTGCCGGTGCATACTAGGGATAGGGACAGTCCTCAGCTTACCTTTACCTTTGGCAGTCACAAATTCACATTCACAAACAGACGCAGACTTTTATTTAGGGCATCGTGTGCGAACTTGCGAAGGGTACAAATTGAGTACTTATGTAAGTATTTTGAAAAAATTTGGTAGGCGAGGCCTTGGTATGTCCCTCGCCTGCGCTGTCTTTAAATCATAGAGGATTATAGTAATACGGGTTTAAATTATTGTGAGTTTATCCCACAGACGTATTATACGTCTGTGGTTTATCAAAAACTCCCATCTATTTGAAATTGGAATAGTAAACATTGTGACAGTTATGTAATTTTAAACCACAATGTCAAGTCAAAATTGTCACTCGCTCAAATTATTTTGAATATGAAGCTCTAAATCCAAATATGCCCATAGAAACTCCGTGTACCTGTAGTACTCCAAGTGACTGTCATGTAAGAAATATGTATTCAATCTATTTTTCACAATACAAGCCTTTTATTAGAAGCTGACATTAACCCAAAGACTTCTTTTCATGGAAACATTTGCATTTACCATTTAGGTAGGTGGTACCTATATTTCCAATCTGATTCGGTCGTGCATTTCATAGCATTCTGCTCTACAGAGCAACTTTTTGATAGTGAAAAGACTGCAATCGCGTTATTTTAGTGTATCTAAGGTGGTGTATGTAAAACATCAATGATGTAACACTAAAACGCTTCCGGTCTGTTATTTAATAGGACCGATTCCTATACAACGTCAGTCGGAAAGGGGGTACTAAGCCGAAAGGAGGGTAAAGTATACATGACAGTAAATAACATTTGTCTAAGAACTTTTCCTAATAAAAATATAATTTTAGTTTAACAGCTGTTTTAAGATTTCTTATGAAATGACGCTGTGGTAGCCTTGGCGACAGCTGTTTTGAGCAGCTGTTTTGAGGGAGAGACAAATTTGAGTTCATTGAGTTCATTGCCGGGGTTAACAAGTGGCGTTATCCGCGCCCCTATTCAGGGTTCTACATTTTTTAAATATGAATATGCATAAAATATGAATGTTTATCGCAAACGTCTTAGTACCCCCTTTCCGACTAACGTTGTAGTACTTATCTCATAATGAACAAAAATCAAAATCACCTTTTCCCAAAATGACTGATTTTCTAAATGTCTTTGTTTTAGAATGTTGGAAATAAAACTGGCAAATTCATTATAAAGTCATTAGAGTCTGACCAACGAAACGTGACGCGGTCTATTTTCAAAAGTTTTATTATGGCAATAATTTTAGGAAGTGTATAGAGTGCCACAAGCGGCACCGTATCTCCATCGGTTAGGGAACCGTAAGTTTTGCGGTATAATAGTGACGCCGCCTAAGACTTTTACAAACAACTTAAATCGTCATTATACAATTTATAATGATATAAAATGTTGTCGCGAGATTTGTGTACTCGTATTTTCTTAGATTGAAAATTTTAATAGTTAAAAACTATCGCATCAATAAATCTCGGAACAACCTTAGTTATCATATAAATTGTGTAATGACGATATAATTTGTTATTATAGTAAAAGTTTTAAAGTAAAAGTTATTTTTTTTCTTTTTAGCGCGTTTAAATAAAAGCTTGTTTTTTAAAAAGGTATTTTACTTTTAAATTATTTTTTACTTTTTAGTTATCCTTGGAAACGTGTCCAGGGATAACTAATTTTCATCTGTTCATGTCACTGAACGTGTAGGTATACTACAGAATTTATTCACGTCTTCCAAACCACCAACACTCACTACCCATCAGAAACGGTCTATCCATTAAGACGAATCAAACTCGACGCAATTGTGTGCTTAGTTACTGAGTTTCTATGGCCAGCTTCATCATCAAACCCTGGTTACCATCTAGCACCAAAGAACTCGTCAAAACAAATAAAACGAGCCTATACTCGATGGGGATATGTCGTTTAATTACTGAGTTCCTATGGCAACCTTCCAGCTCCATCATCAGACCCTGGTTACCATCTGGCACCAAAGTACTCGTCAAGACAAATCAAACGAGCCCATACTCGATGGGGTTATGTTGTTTAATTACTGAGTTCCTATGGCCATCTTCCTGCTCCATCATCAGACCCTGGTTACCATCTAGCACCAAAGAAATCGTCAAGACGGATCAAACGAGCCGAAACTCGATGGGGTTGCGTAGTTTCATTACAGAGTTCCTATGACCACCTTCCAGCTCCATCATCAGACCCTGGTTACCATTGAAAAACAAACTACTCGTCAAGACGATTCAAACGAGCCCAAGCTCGATGAGGCTGTGTCGTTTCATTGCAAAGTTCCTATGGCCACCTTCCAGCTCCACCATTAGGTCAGCACCATGTCATCATAATATTGCATTGTCACGCGATTTACACATGTATGCAAAATTTCAGCCCAATCGGTTGAAGATATCTGCTTCAAAATTGAGTTGCAAAATTCCACCCAAACAAAAGATAGTAAGTACATACATTACATACATTGCAAGTTAAATAAAAGCTTGTAATAAATAACCATTCGGGGATAAAAGTCCTGATTATGTGTATGTATGTATATAAATATTTAAAACACTGTAATGGTAAAATCCCAAATTCGTCAACAAAATCACTCGAATAACTGAATCTCATCTAATGCGCGCGAACGTGCGGCCCTGTCCGTCATTCCACAACTGGACCGGCGCAAACCAGGGGCCCAAGTCTGCTAATTTACGAATGGCATAGTTGAATCGCATTTGGATCGTATTGTAATTGTTTGACACATTTGGTATTCTCTTACTCATATAGGAATACCAAATGTGTTAAACAATTACAATGCGATACAATGGGCGATTTTCCGAGATAAAAAAAAAAGGAATTGGTTCGTAAATGACTTCATAGATGGCGCTTAGCATAGATTAGTATGGCGCTTAGTAAAAGGCGGGTTCATGAAGAGCACGTGTATGGCTGCGTAATATTTATTCTATTCCAAAATAGAAATTGGTTCTGGATGTCCTGAATTTTAATAGGTAAGTAAATACTATTTTTTTATTCTTTTGGTAGACAAGTAAAGTGAAGTAAAGTGTAGAATTTATTACAGCCCGTAAGTAGCCCAGCTTTCATAAAACGACATCTATCGAGTGTTTTTGAACTAATTTTTACTTTTTAATTTGGGCTGTCAAAAAATCGCCCATTGCGATTCAATTATGCCATTCGTAAATTAGCAGACTTGGGCCCCAGTTTTTACCACGGCGGCGCGTCGGTGAACCTGTCGGTGAGAGGTTACGCACACATCGCCGCGCTTATGTATGAATACACCTACAGCGGGCCGCTTATAGGCAGCTTGCATTCTGTAGGGTATTTATTCATGTGGTAGGACTATATTTTGATTGACTACAAGTAGGAGCATGCCGTATCTTCCCTTTTTTGTTATAATCTAAGACAGTTGTCTACAATAATTATTGGCGTTGGCCTGCATTGGGCCAACGTTCGCCAATGTGTACTAGGGCCATTACAGCTGCGGCCTGCCTGCGGTTCAGTTGTGGTCGTGCGGTTTGGTTGAGATCATTGAGCTCAATGGTTGAGATTATTTAGCGCGATCGCCCCTAGATCGGTGTTGTTACCCAAATATTAATAAAGAACATAGGACTAGCGTTTCTCTTGTTAGAATAATTGGTTGGTTCCAAATGGGAACAAATCAACGTCATATGAACTCATATGCGCGTTTGAGGCACATAGTTTGATAAACTAACGTAACGTATACGTATACGTTTGAGGCATACAGAAAAGTGCGGCACCTGGCGAAGGTTAAATAAAAAGGACTGGCATTAAATGATTGATTATTGCCGCGTAGTTATGGGCCGAATTATTGTTTCATATTTTGGGTCACAAGACTCACAAGTCTCTGATAGACAACAAACTTTTGGTGCAGTCATGTGCATGTGCAACCACGTACTCACTGGTAAATTACCCCACTATTATTCAACAGGCAACACCGTTTAATTTGACTAACCTACAAAATATTACCTAAATTAATCGTTTTATAGAAAATCATGAGGAGATTTAAAAACTTTCCACTGGTATGTGATCTTTGTCTCATTTAGTAAGCTTATTTGAGAAACAACATAACAGGTCAAACTGGCATACTGTTTTTCTTTTACGAGCACGTGAGTACAACGCACAACAAATCGTAGTGGTTCAAAATAACACTGATGACGTAGGTAGTAGGTATAGTAAGTAGGCGAGCTTATTACTTTTATGAAGGTACTAGTAAATTTTTTTTCGCCGCGTCCGTCCGTGCTTAGGCCATTTAGACAAGTGTTTAAGTAATCAAAGCATTGTTCAATAATCTTTTTTGCATGTTGGTGCAACCAAAGAGGATTTAATCACTACGCAACTGCACCGACAACCAACCAAGGCGTCTGCACACTGGGTAGGGTATATTAAAAATAGTTGTAGTTGGGTATTCTCGCCACTCGCCCATGGTTATTTACTATCATAGAAAAAAGGGACTGACAACTCTCAGATAATTTAGCCATTTTCTTGTACGGTAATGTGTTTTCAATATGTAATAAATAAGGTACTTATCTTGTTTAAATACCTAGGTACATAATATTACCACACACAATGCACTGGCCATGCTCCAAGGTGTGGTGTGGGTGGGGGGGGGGGGCTGCCATAAAGTATAAAAGTAATAATAGTGAGGAGACGTCTCGTTCTACCGGTAATTAACCGGTGTCGGTATAGATTATAAATAAGCATAGATTAAACAGTGCGATAGAAATGAAATGGAAAGTTGATAACTTCACTCACTTCATTCATTCATTCGGTTCCGTTCCGTTCCGTCGCGGGTCGGCTCGGCTCGCGCGTGAAGTGACAGAAAAGTCGGAAACAGAAATCCTGAAATCGTGATTTTAATTTGAAAAAATCCTTTCATAATCGCAATAACTAAGGGCAAACAAAACATTATCCGTAAATCCTAGCGTATTCGCAATAGATCTATCATGATCACTGATGTAACCGATGAACTGGATCAAAGTGATAGCGGGATGGAATCTCTTATTGCTAGTAAAGATGATACGCCTGAACGTAGACCTGAAGATTCTTTCATAACCCCATCGGTGTGTGAACGTAATATTTTCACCACATCTATAATTTGTGTTTCACATTGTTTTGCTATTTTTACCAATTTCTGATAATGCAACTTATTTACAGCTTGGATCTTCTCCCACTGCAGGTTCACCTCTCAAGGAATATGACGACGTGAGTACTTTAATTTACCTTAATCTCATGGCTCTGAAACTAAAATTTACTATTTAGTTACTAAATTAATGCCATATCTTATAAAACTCATGGTCACGCTTTATGAATAAAATAGGTTATATAAAACTTGTGCAGGAACCTGATGAGACACTATATGAAAGATTGTGGGGACTGACAGAGATGTTTCCTGAATGTGTCCGAAATGGCACACACACGGTCACCACCAAGACATGGTAAGCCAAATATCTCAATAAATAATAAAGTCATTAAAATAAAAATAAAAATAGGATGAATGAAACACTTTCTCACTTTTATATTTCCAACTCCACTTACTATTTAAATATTTTAATTGAAAATCTTAGATTAAAACAAAAAGGAAAGATACGGCATGCTCCTACTTGTAGTCATTCAAAATATAATCCTACTCAACTACTTAAGCAAACACTCACACATGCACACCTTTAAAGTGTAAATCGAGCGAGCGAGACAAAGCGGTAAATTTCAACGTCGGCGCGAGGAAGTCAACGAGTAGCGCGTTGACGTCTCGGTCGCTTCGCAACAGACGAGTACGTACGACCGATTCCGACACCACTGCGGAGTAGCGTCTTTCTCTTTTTCACACAGCAGAATATCCGAAATAGCGTGATGTAGCCTGTTTGCTCGGCAAATTGTGACTGAAGTGAAATTGTGCCTTTAGGCCTAATTTTGGCGGCTCACTCACGAGACGCTAATGCCGTATCTTCCCTTTTTGTTTTAATCTAAGTTGAAAATGAAATTTGGTTCTCCATTTGTATCTGTACTGTCATCTTTCGTCGTCATCTCTGGTATGTTCCATGTATTTAGGAAGGTACCTGTAAATATAATTTAAAGTGTGACGGGGTGTGTGTGTGTGTGTGTGTGTGTGTGTATATGTGTGGGGGGGGTGTGTTTGTTTTAAGTACCATACGAGGACGTGGGCCTGAATACACAAGGCACATCCGAGGACGTTTTCAATCCGAGGACTTTTTCGTGGGTCCTCGGTTTGACTTGACTACGGCATCGTACTCTACGTGCGATTGTGAACCTTCCTGTGTACTTAATAAGGAAAAGTCAAGGAATCCTCGGATTGGTCTTGAAAATTTCGGTTCACACACCGACAGAGTGTAAACACTAGGCGGCGCCACTATCGATTTGTACACACTCGCTATTACACTCGACTCATGTTTGTTGTACTGTGTGAGGACTTATGTGTAAATTTTACACTCAAGACCTCGTATTGGTGTCAGTACCTGACAGTGTGTATTAAGGTCCTCATATGGATGCATTTTCACGTCGTGATCAAAGAGTGTTGTTTTTCCGTCTTTGTTTTGTAAGAACGTAAGCAAAGTAAGTATTTTCACAAGCTTTTATCTAGTTTCACCTGTCCGTTTACAAATTAAATTTCATCCACTTCCCGGTTACCGATAGAGCTGAAATTTTGCATACATGTGTAAATCGCGTGACAATGCAATATTATGATGACATGGTGCTGATCTGATGATGGAGCTGGAAGGTGGCCATAGGAACTTTGCAAAGAAACGACAGAATCTCATTGAGTTTGGGCTAAGAATTTAGTTCTACTAAGAATATAATTTAATTCATTTGGTATCATTGTAAATCCAAGATAGCCGCCGCTACAAAATGGCGGATTACATATTTTATCACTACATCCTCATTAGGGGTATCAAATGAAAAGGCTTGATTAGTAGAACAGAGTTCTCTATGAAATAAAATGAGAATCCAATATGGCCGCTAAAAAAATAGCAGGTTCATTTTTCTTAAGACAACCCCTTCAATATGGGTATTAAATAAAAGGTCTTGCCTAGTAGAATAGACTACACTATGAAAAAAATTAAAATCCAATTTGGCCGCCAACAAAATAGCAGGCAATTTTTTTTTTCACTACCCCTTCTATATGGATATCAAATGAAAGGGCTTGAGTAATAGAATACTGTTTAAAAGTTTTGATATATTTTTAAATCTAAGATGGCTGCCGGAAATGCCAGATTTCATATTTGTTTCAATATGGGTGATGGATATAAATTAAAGGGCAAGTTGAATGAATTAAAAAGAATGAGAAGTATGATATACTTCTCATTCTTTTTAAATTGTTGTAACAAAATGAAAAATAAAGATTAAAATGATGTAGACAACGTACTAAAAGCTAAAACATAATTCTGTAGGTCCTAGGTACCAGTCATCAAACCACTCTCCTCATCAATCTAGGCCATTGAACAGATAAAAAAATAAAATCGTTGGGCGTGTGAAATTTCTATCAAGTGAACGATTTTTTTTGTCTGATCACTGCCCTTGAATGCCCTAGATTGATGAGGAGAGTGGTGTGATGACTGGTACCTAGGACCTACCGAATGCTTTTTTAGCTTTTCGTAGATTGTCAATTTGTCAACATCATCTTAATCTTTATTTTCAATAATAACTTCAAAAATTTCTTTACTATTATTTTTAAAATAGACTTCAGATCATAAATTTTAGTTCAATCTTCATTATTGACGATAGTCGAGTCGAGTCGAGTAGCGGACTCTTATGTCGCCATCTCTGAGGTTCCAGGTTCGATTCCCGGCTGGGTTAATGCAGAATAAGAGAAATGTATGTGATGTTGTCTAATATTTTTAACGGACTTCTGAAAGGAGTAGGTTATGAATTCGGTTGTATATACTATGTTTCTCTAATGTATTTTCAGGTTACACTGATTTGGATGTTTTTTTTGTATCGATTGGTTTCATTGTTATATTTAAAATATGGTGAAGATATGATAAAGAGACCCTTGGCGACAGGCAACAAAACTCCTCAATGACGAATGATCAAGTTGTGATTGGTTATTGTATTAAATCCAAAGAAAGTAGCTGGTACCTATGAGTAGACAAAGGATCACAGACTTCGTAGATACCTTATGGAACTCCTTAATAACCGAATGTACATGTATTGTGATTGATTATTATGTTGAGTACGAAGAAAAGTAGCTGATTACCTAATCAGCTACTTTTCTTTTACTATCAACGAGCTAAGTATGCCAGACTTCATAGATACCATATGGAACTCATCAATGACCAACAGTACACATATTGTGATTGGCTATCATGTTGAGTCAAGGAGAAGTAGCTGGTTAGGTAACTATCAATGAGCAAAGGATCTCAGACTTCACAGATACCATATGAAACTCCTCAATTACCGACAGTACACATATTGTGATTGGTTATCATGTTGAGTACGAAGAAAAGTAGCTAATTAAGTAACTATCAATGAGCAAAGGATCACAGACTTCACAGATACTCTTTAGAACTCCTCAATGACCGACAGTACACATATTGTAATTTATTATAATGTTGAATACGAAGAAAAGTAGCTGCTTATGTAACTATCAATGCGCAAAGGATCACAGACTTCAGAGATACCCTATGGAACTCCTCAAAGACCAACAGTACAGATATTGTAATTAGTTATTATGTTGAATACGAAGAAAAGTAGCTGATTAGGTAACTTTCAACGAGCAAGGGATCCCAGATTTCAAAGATACCATATGGAACTCCTCAATGACCAACAGTACACATATCGTCATAGGTTATCATGTTAAGTACGATGAGAAGTAAATGGTTAGGTAACTAATAATGAGCAAAAGATCTCAGACTTTACAGATACCATATAGAACTCCTCAATGACCGACAGTACACATATTGTGATTGATTATTATGTTGAGTACGAAGAAAAGTAGTTGGTTAAGTAACTATCAAAGAGCAAAATATCCCAGACGTCATAGATACCATATGAAACTCCTCAATGACCAACAGTGCACATATTGTGATTGGTTATCATGTTGAGTACGAATAAAAGTAGCTGGTTAAGTAACTATCAATGAGCAAAGGGTCACAGACTTCACAGATACCCTATAAAACTCCTCAATGACCGACAGTACACATATTGTGATGATTATTATGTTAAGTACGAAGAAAAGTATCTAGTTTTCGTACCTATCATTGGACAAAAGATTATAAAGTCATAGTCAAAATATGTTTATTTAATAAACTCAATTAATAATTACTATAAATTGTATAAATCTTTTAAACCTACCACCAATCCGGACATCATTTTTTGACTGTTTCAAAGAACGGGCGCAAAAAACCATAACGCACAGAAGTAACGACATTTACAAAAAAAAGTCTTTACTAGGTCATAAAATACAATACATACTCATCATATACCAGGTCATAATATATATATATAGAGATACAAAATACAATAAGTACTTCAATGGTAACTTATG
The DNA here is from genome assembly GCA_963921215.1 of Scoparia ambigualis. Taxonomy (NCBI): domain Eukaryota; kingdom Metazoa; phylum Arthropoda; class Insecta; order Lepidoptera; family Crambidae; genus Scoparia; species Scoparia ambigualis. Next base: position 11,154,887 of record OY992508.1, on the reverse strand, counting down.
GAACCAAATAATTGGCTATTGTACAAAATATATAACAACGTCGGTGGTTAGGTACCTAGCCGTAGTCAACTAACAATCACTACGACGAAAGCATATGCATAAGTTCGCAATGTAGAAAACAACAATGCTGATAACATAGTCGTCATGGCGACATACTTAGATAAGATGGTAGCGGTAAAACTGGTGGTAGAATGTCATAGCCTGTCATAAAAAATATCAACATTTTTAGTTATTTTAACCGCCTCTGTGGTCTAGCGGTAAGACCTTAAACCGTGAGGTCCCGGGTTCTATTCCCAGCGGGGGTACTATCTGTGCTCGGTTTGGTTAGTGGTAGGTGTGGCGGCCTGCGTCGCCACAAAATTTATTATCCTCACGTATAGTTAAAGAGTTTGTTAGCGCATTCCTAAACGCGTGTAGATCCGATAAAGATAGACGGCATCCTCCCTCCAACATCTACGTAGTATAAATCGTCTTGTAAGTTTTAGAGACAATAAGTTAGTTACAATGTAGTCACTATAAATATACAACATCACATAAAGAGACGCAGTCGTTATTAACCATCACCATGGAACCTTCCATCATCACAACCTCCTATAACTCGCCAGACGGAACAGTAGGCCTTGTTCTAAGTCCGCCTGGCTATAGCTACCACCAACTTATCTTAGTATGTCGCGTCGCCATAACAACAATGTTATCGGCAGTTCGAGGTAAGATAGCCAGTTCCTTAGTGGTTAAGGATACCGGGAATAACGCGATTTCACATACCTTATCATCACTTAACATAAATCAGGTCCGGTCAAGTAAAGAGCTTATGTACATCAGAGCCACATCGAATGTTAATTACAAAATAAATGTTCTCGAATGGTACTTAAAACATGTTATGTTTACACATTTTGGTCCTCGCTTTGTACATGCGGGACTCGGAAAAACGTCCTCATATTGTTTCTGTACAGTCAAACACACAGTCCTCGAATTGTATTGGATTCATGAGAAAGTGCATGCATAGTTTGCTTCCTAATTTTAGTTTTTGCATGTCGTGGCAACCTCTAATTAAGACAGCGCTTTAAAATGTAACCCAATATCTGTTGTTTTATAAATGTACATGGTGTTTGTTTTGTTGGTTGTCCTTAAATAAATAAATAAATAAAAGTGTGTGAAAATGAGTCCCCGGAATGCCATGTGTAGTCAGGCGATTGGGTCCTCGAAAGGTACACACAGACGTCCTCGGAAAGATGTCTCCACAAGCGTTGGCAGTGTATAATAAGTCCACGCATTGGTCAAGAAAAGTTAATAAATAAAATGCTGCAATAACGTTAGACAAATAGACCTGATCATTAACAAAGTGTTTTCTGTTTCTTTCTATCGTTCTAAAGTAACAATACAAGGTCATTAACATGGTTTTTGAGAGAGTCCTCGGATGGGTCATATAAAACCATAGTCCTCGAAAGGCCGTCTGAACAAACAGGGGTGTGTGTGTGTGTGTGTGTGTGTGTGTTTTCAATGTTTAAAAAAATCATAGTGTCAATGTAAGAATGTGATCTTCCTCAGGGAGGTCAATATGTTAGTACAAAATGACCCAAATCAATCCTTTGTTTTTATTTGTCAATTAAAAATGACTTCGTAAATATCATAGTACCTATACCCAAGTGACCACAGAGGAACTGGCTATTTTACCTCTTTTAAGTCCACATAATAATAGCACCTACTAACATTGAGGTACAATAAACTAGAAAAGACACCGCAAAGCAAGTTTGTGCGCAACTAAGGTGCAGCCGCAGGTCCACAATCGCTTGAATCACACACAATCACTGAGGTGATTGCAACCCAAGTGCGGCCGGCAGGCTGCACTTGAACGGAACACAGCCGTGGTGAGCGGTGTCTTCTCTATACATAGTAATAATAGCTCAATGCCTACTAACCATTTTATACCATAACATTGTTATGGCAACAGGCTTACATAAAGCAGTGCTAACTAGCCAGTTGGACTGAAAACAAACAGCAAGTCCAAACTTTCCCAAGTAGGTACATTATGTAGGTACTTTGCTAAAAATGAACCTAAAATTTTTGAGCTCAGATTTAGAGCGGCAAGCTCTGGCAAAAGCAATACTAATTTACTTTTGATATTTATTTAAATACATAATTTACACTGAAATAATTTATCTTCCTATAATTAAATGTATTTTTTCATTATCTGTCTTTGAACACAAAATAATGTCAGTTGCTTGTTAAGTTACTTACAACATCAAACCTGAACTAATAGATATACCTACTTAATAGAAGAGTTTACATTTGATAATTTAAGATCTATGTTAGAGCTATTTAGGGAAAGTGATAATACCACCCATTGCATGTCTAATAATAATTATTAGTGTACTTTGTCAAATGTGTTTTGTGGTGTAAAATAAAGTTTATTTTATTTATTAATGGAACCTTTCAACGTTTTAGCACAGTACAGTACATATAAATAATAATGTAAATATTTCCAGGTGCGGTATGAAATGTTTTTATGGCCTGTCTCGTTCAGTCATGTGGGTGGTTGCAAGTTCATCCGTCATTCTGTTTGCACCTGTCATATTTGAGGTAGAACGAGCACAATTAGACGAAATGCAAAAATCACAGCAAAAACAGGTACAGTATGCCCTAATAAGTTTACAGCTGCTAAGTTAGTTACGAGAAGCGTTGAATGCGAGTTTTAGGTGTGAAGGGGGTTGCAAATATTCTGCGGCAGAAGGGGTCTTTCTTGATATGCCAATTAGAGCGCTTTCACATATGGGCGTTTTAATAGCGCGGCAGATGCGCTGGTTTTGTCTCTCTCATAAGTAGAGATTTTTTTTATCAAGTATTTGAGAGTGTCAATGTGAATTTGATATCATAGTTTGAGAAAAATTTATATTAACTAATTTGTTTCAGGTCTTATTGGGAACCAATACGTCATTGACAGGACCAATGCCGAATATGCCACCAATGCCACGATAAGCCAAAAACAGTAAACCTATATTATTATGATTATGTACACGAATATAATATGTATGACGACACCCTATAGGACTCAATGTCATCCTGAATGCTTTAATATTAGTTTGTTAGTTTAATAAAATAGGTACTTTTATTGTTACTTGCAAGACTATTTTGAAGGTTATGATTTTCTGTAAAAAGGAGCTAATTTTTGTGTAATCCAATATTTGTATTTACTTCTGATTGCATTTAATTGATGAAATTTTTACAGAACAAAATTGAATCACCTTTCACTTAAAAATGATAATGGAACACAACCCTGCTGAAAGCTTTTTTGTCGAATTTTATCAAATCCTGTTAATTTTTTTAATAACAGCTATGGATTTATGTACCGTAAGGTTAAAGGTAGACATGACACGAATTACAGTCACATTAGTTTAATAAAGGTACTATTATAATAATGCCTTTTACTACCTTTTACTCTTATAGTAAAGCTGACCATCCTTTATCATAAAGGATGGTCAGCTTCAAGTCAATCACAGCGAGTTATAACCCGAGGACCCCGATCCTGCAAGGGTCTTGATTTAGATTTCTAGAAAATATGGAGAACTGGGAATAACTCATCGCAGCATAATTAAGAAAAAGAAATAGCTTTCTATGCGCACACCAATTATTTAGCCTAAGGCAGTTGTCCCACCAACGGCGAGTAAACAACTAACTATGGGCTATTTTCTCGCTCAAGAAACGTACAATAGATGTACATTCCGTGTAAACAAAAGATATGCATATAAATAGTTGATCGCCGACTGTTCACACTGCCGGCGAGGACTCGCTCCACTAGTTCGTCGCTGAGCGACAAGAGCTATCAAAGATAATTCTCGCTCAGCAATCAGAACCCATGCCGAGAGACCAAACAGCGGCAGCGGTCATTCCCCGCCAAGAGGACTGTAAGCTCGGCTCGGCCGCCACGCCGCGAGCGAGTGGCGCGATTAATCGCTCGCCCGCTCACTCGTACACTTGCTTATATCCCAGCGATAAAACTATCGGAACTACACACTCGCTTTCAGCTGCTCGCAAACTCGTTTCTAGTTCTAGCTCGACCCACTTCTCGTTCATCGATGGCGGTGGGACAACTGCCTAAGGTAAGCTTCTCTTGAAACTTGTAGTTGGTTAACTAGATAACGGATAAATATACATTTATAAACAGAAAACAAACAGACCCGCAATCAATTTAGAAAGACAGTTTTTTTTATTTACCTAATCTGGATTTGAAATTTTGAACCCGGGACCTCAGAAATGTGGCGCGATGCCAGAACCGGCGCGGCGTGCTATCCACTCCACCACGTACGAAGTTAAATTAGAAAATATAGATTGGACATTTATTATTATTCAAAATCATTTGCCACACTTGTTTCGGTTCGGTTTAGCCATTTCTAAGCCTTATATTTTGTTATGTTCAAATAATGCACAAGGTTTGTGTAATACACAGACCACTTGTAACACAGATTTTGTTTTAGAAATTAGTTTCGTCATAAATAGAGTTTTTGCGCAGATAAAGTCGCGGGCGAGTCACCACCAGCAAGCCAGCAAGTTTTTATAAGTTTTAAGTAAGTGTCGAATTTCTCGTTTCTTACCTTAGGTACGTAGTACTATTATTTATTCTGTGCCTTAGGCACTACTGCTTGGCACTACCAGTAGTGTCGTGAAAAATGTTACTTTCCCATGATACTACCGGTAGTGCTACTGGTAAAGAATTTTCTGTGACACTACACAATAATTTCCCTTGGCACGCGTGGTATTATCAATGCGTTGACAAAGTTTTCCCCGACATTCAACAAAAGGCGCTTTTACCATTGGTCAAGAGACATATCGATGTTGATCTATAGATCCTAGTGACAATTTTTCAAAATAATAATTAAGACCTTTTTAACATTTTGTAGTAGTTCAACCGACCTGGCGTGCTGGCGTCTGTAATTTTGATAGTTGTTCTTGAATGCAGAGCGAGAATTTAAGGCGCTGCGCAAACGTAGTTGCCGACACGGGACACCTTCCTATAAAAACAACACCGCGGTCGCAGTGTCCAGTAGCGGACAAATCACGTTTTTATATTATGATGGTGTGCTGTGTCGGCAACAGAAAGTGTCTACGTTTGCGCAGCGCCTTATCGACAAACAAAATAAAGCCTCACGAAAACTCGGTGTCCTGAACAAGGTGCGGCGATTCTTCACGCCTGATCAGTTGTGTCTATTATACAAGACACAGGTGCGGTCTTGCGTGGAGTATTGCTCTCACCTTTGGGACGGCTCCGCAAAGTACCTTCTCGATGCCTTGGACAGATTGCAGCGCCGCGCTGCGCGCATTATCGGCAATGCAGAGGTCACTAAAACTCTCGAGCCTTTGCAATTGCGTAGAGATATTGCGTCACTCAGCGTCTTTTACCGTTTATACCATGGCGAGTGCTCTGAAGAACTCTTTGACCTCATCCCTCCTTCTCCCTTCCTCCATAGGAGTACGCGTGCTGCTCTCCGGAGTCACCAATTTACAGTCTCTAACATTCCATCACGCACAAAGAAATTTGGTGACTCGTTTCTTTGCCGCACTTCCAAAAGATGGAATAGTCTACCAGCACACGTATTCCCTCCTACCTATGACATAGGGTCCTTCAAACGAGGCGTGAAGAAGCACTTTGTGGGCCGGCAGAGTGAGGATGACTGATGCTACATCTCTTACGCTGCACCAGTTGTCCTCGCGCCCTTAATGGGGCTACTTTGCCTAAAATCGAGCTTCAAAGACAGCAAGGTGAACAATTCTTAAAATTAGCCAACTGATTAAAAACATTTTTTTTTAGTTATTGTTTCATTCCTAAGTTTAATTAATGTGATAATAAGACTGGAAACTAACCAACAAATAGCTTCAGAGGTTACTTAAGACAAGTTGTAAGTACGAAGTGTTTTGTTAATAAAACACAGATGATAAAGTAAAAATATTTATTTTTTAATTTACAAAAGGTTTTCAAAATGGCCTACTCCAGCAGCAATACACATTCTACACGTAAAAAAATGTCTTTCAATCGTCTAAAAGCCTCTCTGCAATCTTCTGCCTCAGCTCTTTCAAACTTGAAGAGCGTATGCTATATCCTTGTAATAGCCCCAAATGTAGAAATCTATGGGGTTGAGATCAGGTGAGCGTGGAGGCCACCTAATTGGTCTGTTGCGTCCGATCCATCTGTTGGGGTATGTTTCATTGAAGTAATTTCGGACTTCCGTAGCGTACGACATGGGGCGCCGTCAATTGTAACCCCATGGTTCGTCTAAGTTCGAGATTTACATCTAACAGCAACATTGGAAGTTCATTTTCTAAAAAGTTTCTGTAGGTTTCTCCATTAAGTCAGTTCAAACGGACCAATTAATTCGCCATTGAGGATACCATACCAAACCACAAGTTAACGCTGAAACGAGTTGAAACGTTGAAGGGGTAAAACGTTTGAATCGAGTCGCCTGAATTGGGAGTGGGGATGGAGGGGGGAGGAGTACCCTCCCACTTACCCCTACCACTTACCCCTTCTGCCGCGGACAAGTAATTTTTAAGTTATGTTAATTTTTAAAAAAATATGGAAATTTACAATAACGTCGTTTCTGGCGCTTAGGCTCGGACTACATGCATCCGGAATCACACGGACCCGAAAAAACACGGCCCCGGATTCATTCCGTAGCTCAAACAAATATATGAGTTTTTACTGCATCGACTACATGTGATCAGGGGCCTTCCGATCCCGATTTTCACCCGGAAGCAACCGAAACATGCTCCGGACGTCTCCGAGTAGCCGGTCCGTTATTTTTCGGCACGGGGGGCGGGGCCTATCAATATCGTATGAAGTTGTATGGAGCTGACCACACGAGAACTCGAGAAACGTCCGTTCCGGTCCGGTCCGGAGGAATCACGCGCCAGTCGATGACAGACGCTCGAAGCGGTCGGTCGCGTCGCGTTCGCAAGCAAAACTGCAAAATAGTAGTTGATTCCGAGCGCCTCATTATGGTGATAGTACACAGATTAAATAATAGTACCCTACTACTAGTACACTAGTAGTAGTAGTGTTCGTAGAATTTATCAGAAAAGAACCTTATTTTTGTATAAGACCTGTAGAATTCATATTCCGTTATGCGGTCTATGTGAAACGGATTAACCCAATATCTTTTCACTTTCTTCTGTTTCCATTTTTATTCCAATTACATTTCGACTGCGATTTTTGCGTAAAATGGCCAATTTTGGCGTTGCGGATCTCGGAAACCAAAATACATTAACAATTTTGACTTATTGAATAATGTAGAATAGCTTTTGGAATAATGCGTAGCGGCCTCGCATTTTGTAAACTGCCGGAGGTGCTTCTATATTTGCAACTTTAAAAATGGATCTTATCCATCCAGACAACATAGTCCTGGTGGCAGTCTTAACTATTCCTGTTACTGAAATAAACAGTTGGTCTATGTTTACTTCTGATCTTCTCCTTTGAGAAGCCTGTATTAATAATTGTATAAGACGCACCGGACAAATACTATGGTCCGGGTGATTTAACAAATGCCAACCAGACTGTTGATTGTAGCTGAGTCTGTTTTAGACCCATGTTCCGGCCATAATATTATTTCCTTATCTTTTTGTAATAATTTGTCCTTTTTAATTAAAATGTTTACTAGAAAAAAACACACGCACACACACTTCACGTACGTGACGTAATACCGCTGGCTTGCAGCACTACTAGAAAAAATCATAAAATTTAACCGCGTGTGTGGTCTAGTGGCTAAGCTACCTGTTTCAGACCTAGAGGTCCCGGGTTCGATTCCCAGCGGGGGGTACATCTTTGTGTGCTCGGTTTGGTTGGTGGTAGGGTTGTTAAGTCCGCCTGGCTAGCTACCACCATCTTATCTAAGTCTGTCGCCATAACAACGATGTTTATAGCTTTGTTGTGTTTCGGCAGTTTGAGATAAGATAGCCAGTTCCTCAGTGAGGATTCCAGGTGAAGCGCGCTTCCACCTTCGGCCTTATCGTCACTTACCATAAGGTGAGATGAAGACCAAGCGCTTACCCGATAAAAAAATAATAATTCAAGAGTCTTCTGGGGTTTCCGAGAGGTAGCTTAGCGGTTAGAGCAGTGGACCGGCAATCCAAAGGTCACGGGTTCGAATCCCGTTCGAGCTTTCCAGAGACTGGTTGTTTTTTTCTAGTAAACATTTTATTCTACAACTATATAGCATTGTGAATGCAAAATTTCAATAATAAAGATTTTTAATTAAACCCAAAATTGCAGAGAAAGATTTTCATAAAATGCGGGAAGGCACTTTTTTGAGCTCTTAGATTGAACTAAGTACTGTTCTAAACAAATGAAATAAAAAAAATAGAATGTTATCACTTATATAGTCTTAAAGTGCGTAGCGGTCTCGGAATTTTTAGATATCATTGATTATATCATCGAAAATTGCTTTAAGGTAACCGTGAATTTCTTCTATCTACGATAATATTATTGAGCAAAATTTATACCAGAATAATCGTTACTTACTTCATAATGAGTAAATATTTTATAATTAATTAATTATATTATTTCGATAAAAACGAGAAATACAACTGTAAAATTACTTCAAAATGCGACGCGCCGGCCGTCCGAACTCAGCTTATCCTCGCAAAAGGACATTTGTAATATTAAGCATGAATTTATTATCCTATTTCGATAATAACGATAAATACAACTGTTAAATTACAACAAAATGCGAAAATGGGCATTTTACGCTTAAATCACAGTCGAGATGTTAGTAATAGGCCTCTTAACGGCTACAGCTAAGCATACAATTTCAACTAAAGTTAAACTTTCCATTGTCGACTGGACGACTATCCAGCGCAAGTGCTAGAGACCGACTGAGTAAATTTCTCTCCGGATTCAAAACGGAGCGCGTGTAGTCGATTACTTGCCGAATTTGGTTTTTTCCCGGGCCGGACTGATTCCGTATGCATGTAGTCCGAGCCTTAGCCGCCCGCTCCCGCGGGGCACGCTTGCTTCGCTCGCTCGCTCGAGCGTTTTTGGTCAACTCAACATACTTTTTTCATGGCATGGGGGGGGGGGGGGCTGGGACCCCGTCCCCCCGCTTTGGTTCTGTTACTATGGTACTATATAACCTTAAAACGTGTCATTTTTCGTGATTGTAGCTGATTTCGACAAAACTTTCAAGCGGTTTTTTAAATATTTTAAGGAGGAGCTCAATGACGCAGCGGCTGAGGAGCTCAATGGTGCAGCGGCTAGCGTGCTCGGCTTGTGATCTTGCCCGCGCAACTTTCACAATGCCGGGTCGCCTGATGGGTGACCAATTAAAAACATCTTGAGCTTCCTCCGTGCTTCGGAAGGCACGTTAAGCCGTTGGTCCCGGTTGTTGTCGTAAGATGGCAGTCGTTAAAACCTACCAACCCGCATTGGGCCAGCGTGGTGGGTTATGGCCCAATATCCCCACGTGCTATTGTTCACGTGGGAGGCCTGTGCCCAGCAGTGGGACGTTTATAGGCTGATGATGAACGGCGGCAGCTAAAATGTTAATAAACTTTTATTTATGAACCCCTGACCCGCCCACAGTGTTAGTTTCGTCAAATTCAGGCGACTCTATTCAAAAGCCAACCCCGTTGAAGCCCTTCTTACTTGGTGTGGATTTTCAATCGCCCCTGAATAATCCAAATTGCTCAAATCGTCACTCATCTGAAAATAAAACTTTATTAAAAAATCCAGGATCCTCTTCCTCCTTTCGTAACATGGTTTGGTAAAAATCAATGCGTAATTGATGATCTGTAGGTAGTAAAGCTTGGACTCGTTGGATGTGGAACGCATGCCCAAGTAACAAAGTTCTCCTGTAGTGCACAGTTTACAGGCTTACAGCACTAGTACCTCTCTTTTAGTGGTTCCAGGTTTTACTACCAAGCTTATAACAGGTTACACGGAGTTCGTTTGGGTTGTAGTACACCTGCTCTTATAAGTTGACTTATAGTCGTGTATAGAACGAAATTATAGGCGCAGTAAAGGCTAAGATGGCCTATAAAAGGGTTGCATAGGTGTAAATACACTTAAGAAAACTTGCTCTAGTAAGTTACACTTATAATCGCCTACAAGAAGTAATTATAAATCCGCTATAAGTGTCATACGCCAGTAATAGTAATTTATAGACTAAAACCATTTGCACTTGTTACTTGACCTTATAGGAGTGAACAAGTCAACTTTATGTGCCAATTATAAGTGAATTAGTTTTACAATGGTTTCATCTAAAGGTACGCTTACACGGGAAATTAAAATTGATCAATTATGAGCAACACTGGGCGATTGTGATGTGAGAAAATATGGAGCAATACACGGCAACAGCAACAAGCATCAATTTGGCGAAATGTTTTGCAACAACAATATGGAGCAACTCGGCAATACGAAGCAATACTTTCATACACGAACAAAACTATCGCTCGCCATGGAGGACGATTTTCTTGCAGCGGCAGCCTGCAGTGCTTTTATTATTATGAATCACAAGCAAAGGAAACAGAAAGGGAACAGACATATTTGGGTACGAACGTTTTTAGCAAGACGGAATCAATCATCGTTGTGTTGTGAATTAGATGATATTTTAATAGAATGTATAATTAATGAATGTAATTGTAATGAACATAAATAGAAATCGCATACCTACGAAAATTTACTATAAAGGTAGTGGTAGGTGTGCAGTCTTTAATCCGTTAGTCGCCTTTTACGACACCCAACGGAAGGGAAGGGTTGGTAGTATTATTTTGATTAGCCCATCGCCGCTCTATGCTGTTGGACTTATGTGCAGTATTTATTTAGTCCTTTAGTCGCCTTTTACGACACTGAAGAAAAAATAGGGGTTGGTAGTATTATTTTGATGAGCCCATCGCCGCTCTATGCTGTAGGATGTATGTGCAGTCTTTAGTCCGTTTGGGTCATTTTAGCTCATTGTATAACAATCTACTATTGTTTTACTGTTGCTTTTTATTGTCTTATAGATCGTAATAATATAATAAAATAAAATATTCAGTTTAATATGTTACTTTACACTGGCTAAATATGCTGACCGCACGAAGCCATTATAAAAAAACACCCAAGCGCTCGCTGTCCCTGCGGAAGCAAGACGCCGCAAAATCAATAAGTGCAAGCGAGACAGGAAATAAATTGCTGTAAATTTCCAGACTCCCTGGATATTCGGCAATACGTGTCGGCAACATTCAGCAATTGGAATATATGGAGCAATTATTAGCAATATTGCCGAAACAATTGCCAAAACAATAAGAGGCGCTTACACGGGCAAATTTGGTCAATTATTGCTGGCAATACGTATTGATCAATATGGAGCAATTAGTGGAGCAATATGGAGCAACATCAAAAATTTTCGGCAATTGTTTCGGCAATATTGCTGATAATTGCTCCATATATTCCGATTGCTGAATGTTGCCGACACGTATTGCCGAATATCCAGTGAGTCTGGAAATTATTAGCAATTTTGTTTCCTGTCTCGCTTGCACTTATTAATTTTGCGGCGTCTCGCTTCCGTGGGGACAGCGAGCGCTTGGGTGTTTTTTTTTATAATGGCTTCGTGCGGTCAGCACATTTAGCCAGTGTAAAGTGATATTAAACTGAATATTTTATTTTATTATATTATTACCATATAGGAGACAATAAAAAGCAACAGTAAAACAATAGTAGATTGTTATACAAGGAGCTAAAATGACGCAAACAGACTAAAGACTGCACATACATCCTTCAGCATAGAGCGGCGATGGGCTCATCAAAATAATACTACCAACCCTTTTCTTCCCTTGGGTGTCGTAAAAGGCGACTAACGAACTAAAGACTGCACATACATACTACAGCATAGAGCGGCGATGGGCTCATCAAAATAATACTACCAACCCCTTTCTTCCCTTGGGTGTCGTAACAGGCGACTAACGGACTAAAGACTGCACATACATCCTGCAGTATAGAGCGGCGATGGGTTCATTAAAATGATACTATTAACCCCTCTCTTCCCTTCAGTGTCATAAAAGGCGACTAACGGACTAAAGACTGCACATACATTCTACAGCATAGAGCGGCGATGGGTTCATCAAAATTATACTATTTACCCCTCTCTTCCCTTCAGTGTCGTAAAAGGCGACTAAAGGACTAAATAAATACTGCACATACATCCAACAGCATAGAGCGGCGATGGGCTCATCAAAATAATACTACCAACCCCTCCCTTCCGTTGGGTGTCGTAAAAGGCGACTAACGGACTAAAGAGTGCACATACATCTAATAGCAAAGAGGGGCGATGGGATCATCAAAATAATACTACCAACCCCTTTTCGTCCCTTGGGTGTCGTAAAAGGCGTATACGGATTAAGACTGTATTACTACATATCAGTTAGTCCGAATTCTACAACAATTATTAAACTAGCAAAGCAATGATCAGACTCTTAGTTCGTACTCCTTCACTCATGGACCACAACAGCACATGAGGAGATTGGGCCATAGCCAATTTCATTGGCCATAGCCCATAACACACCATGCCACCACCTTAATAATATGTTGGGCCCACCAATGTGGGTTGGTAGGTTTTAACGACTGCTATCTTACGACAAAAAAACTGGGACCAACCGCTTTACGTGCACGGAAAGGCTCGAGTTATTTGTATTTGATCAGCCATCTGATTACTGACTAACATTGCAAAATATGCGTACCTGGCAAGATCGCAAGCCGAATGCTTTAGCCGCTGCGCCATCGAGTTCCTTATGTTGCTTCTCATGACTATGCTTTGCTACGGCTAAATTATAGAAACTGTACTGAAAGTATTGCAGTATGTTTTAGGTCCTTTGCTCTTCCAGAGAAAATATTACAAAAAAGAAACCATAGACTAATCCAAACTACATTAAAACCACAGACACTTCTTATTTTTAGTCTGTGATTAAAACGGACTTCTTGGCGGGAAAGTGAAGCGTCTTGTCTGCAGTTTTGTTTTATTTTCTAAAATTAGTGTTTTTTCGAACATTAATGTGAAATAATAGTGGATTATTAACCGTTAAGTGTTTGTGAACGTGCAGGAGTGCTGGCAAATGTTACAAAACAGTGCAACATCACTTTTCAAATTCTCTCAAGAAGTCCGTGTGAGACCTCAGTGAAGTCCCACATCTTTACTGAGGGCTCAAGGGGTTTCGGGAACATCATTCATCATCTTAATCACCACTCATTATCATCAAGGAAGAAAAAAGAAATAAAAATACTAATGACTAGGCAGTATGGTCTCTGATCTTAGCCTGTTCCTTCACGGAACAAATATTTAAAAAAAAAACTACATTAAAACTGTCAACTGTCAAAAGTGAAGCGTCATGTCTGCAGTATTGTTTTATTTTTTATAATTCGTGTTTTTTCGAACATTAATGTGAAATAATAGTCCGTTATATGTTTGTGAACGTGCATGAGTGTGGGCAAATGTAACAAAACAGTGCAACATCACTTTTCAAATTCTCTCAAGAAGTCCGTGTGAGACCTCAGTAAAGTTCCACATCTTTACTGAGGGCTCAAGGGGTTTCGGGAACATCATTTATCATCTTAATCTCCACTCATTATCATCAAGGGAGAAACAAAGAAATAAAAATACTAATGACTAGGCAGTATGGTCTCTGATCTTAGCCTGTTCCTTCACGGAACAAATATTAAAAAAAAACTGTCAACGTCAGAACAGAATTGTCAAATTTGTCATCAACATCAGCTCAGCTGTCAGTTTTTTAGAGAATGAAGAGCTGAAAATTCAAAGATTTTAACAAATAATTACTTTTAAAAATGGCAAATACTGGTTTATTGCCATTTGTGCGCGGTGTTGATTTCACGTGCAATGATTTCAGCGTGAGTAATTATTCCTTTCCGTTAGCACTTGTTCATGACATAGATGATATCATTTAACTAACCTCTGTTTACTATTTATAAGATGATGGCCTAAATGTTTTGTTTCAGGATGAGAAATTCCCCGATGCAATTAGGTACATGACTGGTCTCCAATGGCTGAGGCTAGATAAAACCAACTTGACCGACATACCTGAAGAGTTGGGGAAATTAATGAAATTGGTAAGTAAATTGTTTTATATAGCAATTCTTTTATTATTTTTAATTGTTGTTTTTATTATGATGACTCATTTTATTGTTTAAAATCTTATGTAGTTTCACAGTGTACACATTTAAAAGTAATTTTAATATAAGTAGGTACTTATAATAATAATTTTTTTGTTGACCAACAATTTACCACAATGAAATGGGCATGTATTTTCTTAGTTGTCTTGGGTGATTTAAAACATGTTAATGTTTAATTATTTAAATAGAACCAACCTTTCTTATGTATTTTACATTTTTATATTTGTTCATTTTATTTTGCTGATGCATGATGTGGCAACTACTAATTAACTCTTAGAATGCGGCACCACTAAACACAATAGAAATTCTATTCATTGAACATTGATCAGTTGAGCAGCACCAAAGTAATGATTTAAGTTTTTTATGTATACTGTGTATCCTTTGTTATTAATACTCATGAATTACTAAACAATATTATAATGTAACCATTTGTACTAATAAAATATTTCTTTTAAGGAAAACCTATCATTGAAAGGCAATGGTTTAGAAAAATTGTTTGGAGAACTGACAGAACTTAAATGTTTACGCTCTTTAAATGTACGAAACAACAAAGTGAAAAGCTCAGGAATTCCAGCAGAGCTATTTAGGCTAGAGGAACTCACAACCTTAGACTTGTCTCACAATAGATTGAAGGAAGTTCCTGAAGGTTTGGAGAAGGCCAAATCATTGCTTGTTTTAAACCTAAGCCACAATAAGTGAGTACTCCCTCTCTTCTCAAAACAATTAATATTTGGTTACATAAAATTTAATGGATTGATAAATAATAAAATAATTATATGCAAATTTTTTGCCACATACCTTGTAATTTACTTGTGCAAGCATTGATTTATACTTTATTGTAAAAATGTATCCATGTTCTGTATTCAAAAAAAAATTACTTTTATTACTAATTGAATGCAATACTTATTAGCAACAATAGCTCGAATACCCTGTCTTTCTATCACAATTTCTTCACAATTATTCAATAACAATTTTTAAAGTTTTTGTTGTTTATTTTTAGAATTGAAAGCATACCACCTACATTATTTGTTCAGCTGACAGATTTGTTGTTTCTTGACCTATCCAACAATCTTCTGGAAACTCTGCCTCCCCAGACAAGAAGATTGGCGAATCTGCAGACTCTCATACTTAATGACAACCCCTTAGGACTGTTTCAACTAAGGTAAGAGAAGATGTAAATCCGGATCCCGGTGTTTATGTTGGCATTGGTTTTTATACCACTGTATTACACATAATTATGGTGCTGTTATATACTCTGTAAACCAATTTTTTTATTTAAATACTATAACAGCTGGTCTGTTACTTATATCCATAAAATGTTATTCTTATTTGACTGAGCTTACAAACAGTGCACCTGATGTGTATGAGTAAGTAATTTTTGCAGACTTTTGACATGTTTGTGATACTATGAGTAATTATTACGCTTTGGTAACCATGAATACCTTAGAGATATTTGCCACAATGCCCTGTAATGTTACTTGATTGGATACTTTTTAAATTGGATGTTAGTGGCAAAAGTCAATGATTACGGCATCCAGACAGTCTCTATATCAATTACATACAGAAACTGTCTGGACTAGTAGTCATAGATAGTCATAGACTAGTAGTCGTAACTAGTCACTGGTTAACAATATTTTGTTTACTTAGCCTCTTTTTTCTTGAATACTTAACCGTGTCGCGTAGCAGTGAAAGAATACTACCACTCCCTCTCTTCGCTTTGGTTGTTAAAAGGCGACTAACGGACAAAAGACTGCACACACATCTCTGACTTACCTTTCGGGGATAATAGTTGTGATTATATGTAAATGTATGTATGCTTTTTCTTACTGCTGAGCAAAGGTCTCCCCATTCTCTTCTAGTTATCTCTTTCCTTAGCCAGCTCTAACGAATTTCAATCGATGGCATCCATAAGGTCATCGCGCCATCATTATATTGCCTTATTTTAGACGACAACCGTGGTCTAATGGTTAGCACACGCGGGTTCTGGCATCGTGCCATCTCGGAGATCAGGGTTTAATTCATTATGGGTCAATTAAAAAAAAATGTATTTCTAAATTAATTTTGGGTTTGAGTGTTTTCTATGTTTAAGTATGTTTATCCGTTATTTAACCATTTAAACAAGTTCAAAAAAGCTTAACTTGGGCTAGCTAGGTAATAGCTTGAGCGTAGAAAGTTATAAAGAAAAGTTTATAATTTTTTTTTGTTGTAGGCAACTACCATCATTGCAAAGTCTGGAGACTTTACATATGCGCAACACACAGCGGACACTCGCCAACCTGCCGACCACTTTGGACCAACTCTCCAACCTGACTGACGTCGATCTCTCCAAGAATGCGCTCACGAAGGTACCTGACGCGCTGTACTCGCTCCAAAGCCTCAAGAGACTGAACCTTAGTGACAATGAGATAATTGAGATATCATCAGGTTAGTAGACAGAAAGAAGTTGTAAATTTGAAATACAAATATTATATTCCCCAACTCTGGGTCTATGATAAAATTGTGCAACATTTAATATAATCGCGTTTTCTTCTACATATACGGCAGTGATGGTGTACTTTCGTTCACGCGCATAAATCTCGGGGGTTTATTGACATGCGTGTTTTCACTTGATCACATTAGACATGCAGTCGTCTGTTTAGTTAAGCGCTGTAATTATCGAGTATGCACTGTCTAGCTCTATGCAAAAAGAGATTTTCATAATTATATTGCCATTAGTTGTTACCAAGGCTACAATTATTGTTCTGTTTACAGCGCAATGGTGTATAATTTAAATACTAGTATGGAATTACTACCTGTTGAAATAATTATAAATGTAGAAATAGTGTAAAATCGTTTGTTTGTAAGCCTGTAAAATAAACTTAGTTGAAATACAAATATAATTATATCCGTAAGTATCCATATTTAATGTGTTTTTATATATTTTAGCGTTTTATTAATGCTTAAATATACTTAAGTAAAATTTTTCAGAGGTGAAAACTTCTAAGATTTGATGAAGCAATGTTGAGTAAAAAGTATAAGCATCAAGCACTGACAAATTTCGACGGGTTACAACCAGACCTCGGTAGCCAAGTGGTTAAGGCAGCCGCCCTGAATGCGGAAGGTGCGTGGTTCGATTCCCGCCTGAGGTTGTCGTCTTTTTTTCAGTGTTTAAAAATTTGACTTAAGTATATTTAAGCGTTAATAAAACGCTAAAATATATAAAACACATTAATCTATTAACGCAGCTTCATCTTAACCGAATGTTCAAATATTTGTAAAAATATTTCTTTCGGATCTCAGAGGTGAAAACTTCTAAGATTTGATGAAGCAATGTTGAGTAAAAACATAAGCATCAAGCACTGATAAATTTCGACGGGTGAAAACCAGACCTCGGTAGCCAAGTGGTTAAGGCAGCCGCCCGGAATGCGGAAGGTGCGTGGTTCGATTCCCGCTTGAGGTTGTCTTATTTTAGTGTTTAAAAAAAAATTACTTAAGTATAATTTTGCGTGCGTGGTTCGATTCCCGCCTGAAGTTGTCGTCTTTTTTCAGTGTTTAAAATTTTACTTAAGTATATTTAAGCGTTAATAAAACGCTAAAATATAAAACATTAAACTTACTTAATTATATTCATATTTAGTAAGTGTTGGGCACATCATTAATTTATAATATTGTAACACAAACGCAGAAAGAAACAACCTAGGACAAGTTACTGGCCTCATTTTTTCGATAGAAGGTGTACAGGGTTAAGATTTACAAAGTCATGGCTTAGATGTTGATATTCAAAAAATACTATGTCTAAGTAATAAAGTAATGTTTTTCCTCTCCTTGAAACAGTTTTGGTTTTTGCTCACATCAACAGTTTGAAACGGCAGTACAAAATATTATTCTTGTTTTCCATTTTCACCATAGCAATGGACATCTGGCAGAAGTTGGAAAGCCTTAACCTCTCCAGGAACAAGCTGACCTCTCTCCCAGCGACGCTGTGCAAGCTGCAGAACCTAAGGCGGTTCCATGTGGACGACAACCAGCTGGACTTTGAGGGGATACCGTCTGGTATTGGCAAACTGGGCAACCTGGAGGTGTTCTCCGCTGCCAACAATGTGCTGGAAATGATACCCGAGGGGCTTTGCAGGTATACAAGCACATTTATTTATATTCTTATAACTGTATCGTGTTTGCCTTTAGGTACTCTTACTTACCAACTCACACTGAAATACAAAAGATATACAACCTTATTTTTTCATTATACAAAACCAAATAAGGGTAAGTTCCACCCATGAAACTGAACAACTTTCCCCAAGAAACCTATGTGCAAAACTGACAAAAAAAATTCGACTTCCCATCCAAAACTGTCCGATCAGCTGACGACAATAGTATGGGAGATCGATTTTTTTTGTCATTTTTGCACATAGGTTTCTTGGGAAAAGTTGTTCAGTTTCATGGGTGGAACTCACCGTTAATTAATTAATGTCAATACTTTGTAGCACTAAATATTAAACCTTAGTGGTTTCTAAGTGCTATGGTGATTTATAGTCTTGTAAAACGATGTTAACATGTTAAATTAATAAATAAATATTAAAAAAAAAAAAGGTTTTGTATAAAGAAAAAATGGGGTTGTATACAAAAAAAACTGCTATCTGCCAACATGCGGTTGTTGCTGTCGCTCTCGTCTTTCTGAAAGTGTCGTCACTCGATAAAATATCATACCTCGCAATTGGACGCTGTTTCATCGGTTATAGATTTAGGAGGCCTATGATGATCATAATGAACAAATTTTTTTTTCCCAGGTGTGGCTCCCTAAAGAAGCTCAATCTGAGCTGCAACAAGCTCATCACGTTGCCGGACGCTATACACCTGCTGAGTGACTTAGAGAGTCTCCAGCTGCACGGGAACTCTGAGCTGGTGATGCCCCCGAAGCCTGTGGAGCGTGCGAGGGGCGCGGGCTTGCAGTATTACAACATAGACTTCTCGCTGCAAACTCAGTTGCAGCTGGCAGGCGCCGCTGTCAGTGAACCTACCACACCCAACAGTAAGTTTCCTTTCTTACTGAAGAGTGTAAAATATAGTAACCTAAAGCTCGATGGCGCAGCAGCTGAGGTATTCGGCTTGTTATCTTGCCAACTTCCGTAAAAAAAATCACTGGATGGGCGACCAATTTAGAACACCCCGAGCTCCTCCGTGCTGTAGAAGGCACGTAAAGCTGTCGATCCAGTCATTAAAACCTACTAAACTGCATAGGGCCAGCGTGGTGCGTTGTGGCCTATTCTTCATATGTGCGTTGTCCACGTGAGAAGGTCTGTATCCAGCAGTGAGATGTTTTAAAGGCTGATGATGATCTGGAGATCAGCTCCAAAGGAACTCTGAGCTGGTGATGCCTCCAAAGCCGATGGAGCGCGCGAGGGGCGCGGGCTTGCAGTATTATAACATAGACTTCTCGCTGCAAGCTCAGTTGCAGCTGGCAGGCGCCGCTGTCAGTGAACCTACCACACCCAACAGTAAGTTTCCATTCATACTGAAGAGTGTAAAATATAGTGACCTGGAGCTCGATGGCGCAGCGTCTAAAGCGTTCTGTTTGCTATCTTGCCAACTAACGCAAAAAAAATTACTGGATAGGCGACCAATTTAGAACACCTCGAGCTCCTCCGTGCTTTGGAAGGCATGTAAAGCTGTCGATCCAGTCAGTAAAAGCAACTAAACTGCATAGGGCCAGCGTGGTGAGTTGTGGCCTATTCTTCATATGTGCGTTGTCCATGTGGGAAAGTCTGTATCCAGCAGTGAGATGTTTTAAAGGCTGATGATGATCTGGAGATCAGCTCCAAAGGAACTCTGAGCTGGTGATGCCTCCAAAGCCGGTGGAGCGTGCGAAGGGCGTGGGCTTGCAGTATTACAACATAGACTTCTCGTTGCAAGCTCAATTGCAGCTGGCTGGTGCCGCTGTCATTGAACCTACCACATCCAACAGTAAGTTTTCATTCATACTGATGAGTGTAAAATATAGTGATCTGCCCCTGTATCGGCTAAAAAATATGAATATGGACATGGGCTTCATTTGACATTTGAAGCCCATAATATGCCCATATAAGGACAAAATATGGGCTCAAGATGTCAAATGAAGCCCATGTCCATATCCATATTTTTTTAGCCGATAGACCCGCTGGAGCTCGATGGCGCAACGGCTAAAGCGTTCGGTTTGCTATCTTGACAACTTCCGCAAAAAAAAATCACTGGATGGGCGACCAATTTAGAACATCACGAGCTTCACCGTGCTTTGGAAGGCACGTAAAGGTTTCGATCCAATCATTAAAATCCACTTACTCGTAAAGGGCCAGCGTGGGGGGTTGTGGCCTATTCTTCATATGTGCTGTTGTCCACGTGGGAAGGCCCGTGTCCAGCAGTGGAACGTTTATAGACTGTTGATGACCTGGAGATTAATTTTACGTGAACTCTGAGCTGGTGAGGCCTCCGAAGCCGGTGAAGCCGGTCACTGGATAGATGACCAAACTAAAAACATCTCGAGCTAGTCGATCCAGTCACCCACTAGGTTAGTGGTTCATAACGTGGTGGGTTATGAACCAATCTTAATTTTTTTTGTTTTCCTTTCGGGAAGGCCTGTGACCATTAGTGGGACGTTTATAGACAGATGATGGTGGTGATGATGACTGATTAGACTGATTAGACTTATGTATTGTCTATCTAAGTTTTGTATAACTATGTTTTGGAAGAGCG
Source organism: Scoparia ambigualis (assembly GCA_963921215.1). Lineage (NCBI taxonomy): Eukaryota > Metazoa > Arthropoda > Insecta > Lepidoptera > Crambidae > Scoparia > Scoparia ambigualis. The sequence goes on along the minus strand of OY992508.1, from coordinate 11,134,039 downwards.
ACGCTTCCTGAAACAGGCGTTTTAGAATGCTTACTAATGGTTCCTAATGGTTTCCATCACTGTATAGATAAGTTACACTTCTATCCGCTTACAAATAAACAGAGAATAAGGTCGGAATAGTTATTCTGTGTTTTGTCTCTTTTACTCTAATTTGAAATTACGTTTACATGACAGGAACAAAACACAGAATAACTATTCGTAGCTTATTTTTTCTTTATTTGTAAGGTACATAGACTGTAATCAACGATTTTGATTTAATTTTGACATGTTGAAAACAGGCGTAAAATCGGACCCGATCGCCCGTAAGCTGCGCTTACGTCGCGGTAGACCGGAGCCCGAGCAGCGCGACTCCGCGCTCATACTGCGCGGCATGCAGGAGCAAGCCAACACGCAGCACGGGGACCAGCTGCAGGAGCAAAGGAACAGCGAGCTCAAGTGAGATATGACACCTACTATACACCCTTAATTTTTATTAGTTTAAATGAAATTTAAGGTGAGTTCCACTCATGAAACTGAACAACTTTCCCCAAGAAACCTATGTGCAAAAATGATAAAAATATTTCGACCTCCCATACAAAACTGTCAGATCAGCTGACGACAATAGTATGGGAGGTCGATTTTTTTTTGTCATTTTTGCACTTAGGTTTCTTGGGGAAAGTTGTTCAGTTTCATGGGTGGAACTCACCTTAAATTTCATTTAAACTAATAAAAATTATGGGTGTATACGAAAGAACCTATGGCGAAATGACATTCATAAACGCTGTAGCCTAAACATGACCTAAACTGAATAAATGATACTCGTTCTACTCTTAAAATGCAGACACAATAGAAATTCAATTGTTTGCGGACCGGTCCGCGTCCACAGACGAGTTAAAGTACATGCTGATTCTGCGCGAATGAAATATACATTACATACATATAATCAAGACTATTATCCATGAAAGGTGAGTCAGAGACTAGGCAATGAGGACCGCAAATGCAGTCCTCTGCCATAGTCCACTTTTCACCAAATAGCGACTGCACATGTGCTCAGCGTGACAGGTGGTGAGCCCATCGCTGCTCTAGCTGTTGGGTATATGTGCAGTCTTTAGTCCATTAGTCGCCGACGACACCCAAGGGAAGAGAGGGGGTGGTAGTATTCTTTCACTGCTACGCGACACAAACATACCTGGATTCACTATTATTATTACCTAAGTTATTAAAGCCTCTATGGCGGAGTGGTCAAGTGCTCAGCTCAATAGCCGGAGGTCCCGGGTAAGCTCCCTGCGGGTCTATCGGCTAAAAAATATGGATATGGACATAAGCTTCATTTGACATTCGAAACCCATATTTTGTCTTTATATGGGCATATTATGGCCTTCAAATGTCAAATGAAGCCCATGGCCATATTCATACTTTTTAGCCGATGATAGGGTAGCAGGTCGGGCAAAGTGTGTTTTTGGAATGTTCGATGTTTTGTGTTCGATCACCAACCAGCAATTGGTAAGTGTTGCCAATTAATTGGCTATTTGGCAGTTGTAACAATAAAATATGAAATAAGTCGGATATGGTAGTTTATAATTCGACAATAATTATCCAATAGTTTTTTTTTATTAAGATAATTTGTAAAGATTTTATTTTTACAAAATAAATTTGCGTTTTTTTTTCTGTGGATTACTAGACCCGAACACGGGCGGGCCATGATTGAGCTTCGTGTGACGTCACATTTTACAAAATAGACAAAAAGTATCTGTCAGGTTTCAAGATAAATTTGTTTGTTTATTGTGGTGTGACGTCACAGGGCAAAATGTCACGTGACCAACCGTTTTCGCACGAAATTTGAAAAGAATGAAGAAAAATATATATTTTTTTTCTCTATTAAATAAAGCTTTCTCGAGAAACAAAATATTGTACGGGGTAAAATAAGCGTTTGTAATTTTTATAATACTTTTCCGAGAACTGTCAAGTAGCCAATTGTAGCCATGACTTGATTTGGCCAACGATAAAGGCATTTGCCCTGCAATAGAGTCCCACTAGTGAAGAACGAAGAACTAGTAAAGAACACTAAAGAAAAATACGGCATGTATATAGTCGGATACATGCCGTATTTATCTTTACTTTACCTGACTTATTTTATAGAATCGTTATATCACATCAGTGCGTTAGTACCGGTATTTTTTAACGGTATGTTTGTGTCGTTTCGACTGACATAAATATTATGGCCAAACAATGTTTACTCATCGTGTTTACAAAATAAAGCTGCTTCACATTCGCATTCGCGGTAACTTTGACTCACGTTAGTAAGTAATTTCACAATTCGGGCGGCTGCGTTGACCACTCCGCCACCGACGTATCGGTTAGACCTATCGGAATTTTTGAGCGTTTTTTTTTACTTTAGGGTGCATTTTCATTGGTCGTTAGCGCCCGCATGCGGGGTGCGGGAAGATTTTTGAAACGCATGCCACAGGGCATAAAGTTTTATACACATTCGAAAAGGTCTTATCTGAAAGGTCTATCTTATTTCTGAATCCCCTTAAAAATTCATCGGCAGTTGTAAACCATAAAACCTTCGGTTAGTCCGAAATCGAATGCGGGGCCTCCCCCATTCGGACTAACGACCGACTTATCGACCAATGAAAATGCGCCCTTATGTTTCCGCCTGGATTGCGGAGGACATGGGTTTGATTACCACCTAGTCATTTTTTTAACGTTTCGTTTTATCTTCGTGTTTATTTGAGCGTAAAACATTTAATATTACGAAGTTCAGTTCAGTCATATGTTTTAATGTTTGTGTGTCAGGCCTAAGCGTTGGGACGAGAGTTTGGAGAAACCCCCACTTGATTACTCGGAGTTCTTTGACGAGGATACGGGCCAGACGCCCGGCATGCAAGTGTGGGAGATAGAGAACTTCATACCGGCTCCAGTTGATGAGGTAAGTTGTGATGCTTTTTAACAGCATCTCTGGTGTAGACTCTCAAAAACCATAACACGAAAAAAATATAAATGTTTATTATTTTATTTATTTAAAAATAAATACAAAAATTTGGGTAAGTTGGTTTTTTTTAGGTTATTTTACTAAATAATCCAACCTAGATCAGAATACAAAAAAATCCAAATTCTGCCTTTTTTTGTACCAGTGAATCCACCTTTTGGGTAATCCGCCTTTTCCCCCAGAGGGGAGGCAGGGTTATGTGGGGCTCCATTCGTCCCCCTTCCACAGAAAATACAAGTGAGTTAAAAATACGTAAATTTTCACAATTCCGTGCAGGACCCCCATAAAATGCCACCGGTCCTTGACAGGCCTAGAGCAACTCCGACGCAAAAAGTGGGGTGATATTAACCCCCGATACAAAAACCGGGGTGTTATAAGCGTAACATAATATGTTACACAAATACATATTATGTATTTGTGTATCTGTGTCCAGGCAGTGGCTTGGCTCAGGTTTTCCCACATAGACAACAGCTCATTGGGGGATCGGGCCATAACCTACCACGCTGGCCCAATGCGGGTCGGTGGGTTTGTATATTGCAATGTGTTCGCACTCGCAACAAAGCTTGCGTTAAATTATATACAAATATTTATGAAATTGTACCTTTTTGAATCCTATTTAGCTTTTTTGATGGAAGTCCAGTTGGACTTCCATGGACCAGTCCAGTCCAGACGGAAATTCTGGTAGCAGTACAGTGGTAAATCTCATATTATTTTTCCAGGTGGCTCATGGCAAGTTCTTCGAAGGCGATTGTTACATTATATTGAAGACAGCAGTCGAGGAGCAGGGCCAGCTGTCCTGGGACATTCACTTCTGGATTGGCTCCAAAGCTACTGTGAGTGATTGTTCATTAAAAAAAGTTATATAAAGACTGATCTATAGACATGCCCCTCTATAGTATAAAGTTTATGCTATCGTTGTTTACCGTATTATTCGTGTACTTTCGTATTCGTGTGGTGCTGGTGTGTCGCCATCTTTTAGGTCCCGATTTTAATTCCCGGTCCTGTCAAATAAAAAATAACTGTTTTTAATTTCTAAATTGTTTCGGGCCTGGGTGTCTTCTATGGATAATAAGTATGTTTATCAGTTATCTAGTTAACCATTAAAATCAAGTTACAAAAGAAAGCCTAACTTGAACTGTGTAACTGGTGTGTCTTGAGTCCGACTCCATGATTGCTTGAAATCATGGAGTGGGACTCATACTCGAGCGCAATGAGCTATGTGCAGATTTTGTTAGTGGGTCCTTCTGGCTCTTGGGTATTCAGTAATGAGATTTCCAATATAAAAAAACCCAGGTAGTTGGGTGTGAGCGTGGGAAGTAATTGTTTAATAATTAGTTCAAGTTATCAGCTTGATAAAGGCGATGCACGCAGTCAATTTGCGCAACCTGCTCGGCACTAAACGCACGCGAGCAGGGCGACAAGACGCCTAATTTCTCCAAATGAAATTTATTCTTATACCGAAGCTATAACGTTCAAATTTTTTGCTGAGCTGGCGTATGCACCGCGTCATTATTGGACGACTAAGACTTGTTACCACCATTCGGTCACGTACCTACTGGCTGTTGATGATGATTTATTTTATTTGTTTATTTATTCATTCATACATCAAATTTTTAAATATGTCGAAGGTTTAATTTAGAAACTCAAAGATTACTTCATAATAACAGGTCCTCACTGATAAAAAAAAAGTTGATGTGTATTTATTCTCGCAGCTGGACAAAGGTGCGTGCGCTGCGATGCACGCGGTGAATTTGCGCAACCTGCTCGGAGCTAAACGCACGCAGCGCCACGAGCAGGGCGACGAGACGCCCGAGTTCATGGCGTTATTCGCCAACCCGCCCGTCTACATACAGGGCAGCCACACGCCTTCTGGATTCTTCACGGTCGACGAACCGGTAAGATAAATTTAACCTAAACAAATTAACGTAATCATAGTAAAGTATAGCCTATAGACTGTCCCTCTGCTGGGCCGAGACGACTGAGTTCATGGCGTTATTCGTCAACCCGCCCGTCTACATACAGGGCAGCCACACGCCTTCTGGATACTTCACGGTCTACGAACCGGTAAGATTTATTTAACCTAAATAACATAATCATATTAAAGTATTGCCTATAGACTGTTCCTCTGCTGGGCCGAGACGACCGAGTTCATGGCGTTATTCGTCAACCCGTCCGTCTACATACAGGGCAGCCACACGCCTTCTGGATTCTTCACGGTCTACGAACCGGTAAGATTTATTTAACCTAAATAACATAATCATATTAAAGTATAGCCTATAGACTGTCCCTCTGCTGGGCCGAGACGCCCGAGTTTATGGCGTTATTCGCCAACCCGCCCGTCTACATACAGGGCAGCCACACGCCTTCTGGATTCTTCACGGTCGACGAACCGGTAAGATTTATTTAACCTAAATAACATAAATTAACATAATCATATTAAAGTATAGCCTATAGACTGTCCCTCTGCTGGGCCGAGACGCCCGAGTTCATGGCGTTATTCGCCAACCCGCCTGTCTACATACAGAGCAGCCACACGCCCTCTGGATTCTTCACGGTCGACGAACCGGTAACATATCTATACACTCTACTACAACGATAGTTATCTTCAAACCGTTAGTCAGGGACTAGGCAATTTGGGCCGCAAAAGCAGTTCACTGTCCTGTGACAGTGAACTGCTTTTATTAAATAAAGCATTTGATGAACAGTACCACAGATAGAAAATAAAACAAAACTGCATGCTTCCATTTCCCGCCAAGAATTCGTATGACGCTTTATACAGGGTGTCCCAAGAAATAGGATAGAATAGGGTCAAGCGGAATGCTAGAAGTAGAACAGCCCCAGGGGCACCTAAATCACCGCCATGTATGTTCCGCGATTCGCAATAGTTTTTGAACTATGAATTTTTGAAGAACTCTTTTTCAGATAATGTATGTATCCTGAAAATATGGGGCACATGCATCATATACTGGCCCATATAATTTCTTTCCTAAACTTTTAGGGCCATATCTCACCGGGACACCATGACGGCGGAACCAGTCGCTGCCACTAACGAAATGTAAAGCTCTAGAGCAACCTAGCGATCACCGGGGGAGATACCCTCCATACAGCAGTATACATTTTGTTGGTTGCAGAAACTTCTTGCGCCGCCTTTGGTATACTAGTGAGATATAGCCCTTAAAGGACTTCTTGGCGGGAAAGTCAAGCGTCATGTCTGTAGTTTTGCCTTATTTTCTAAAATTTGTGTTTTGTCGAATATTAATGTGAAATAATGGTGGATTATGCAAAAATGAATTGACAATACCGTTAGCAAACTTATTAAGCCAGTCATTTTTAGAGGAAACTTTCCCGGATTTACTTAAAACTACTATAATAAAACCTATGCCCAAAATAGCAGCACCAAAAACCCTGAGTAATTTCCGACCTATTGCATTATTGTCAACATTTTCAAAAATCTTTGAAACAGTCATGATGAATCGTTTAAATTCGTTCTGTGAGAAAAACCTAATTTTTAACAGTAGCCAAAATGGCTTTCGGAAGAAAAAGTCCACAATTACCGCTCTTTTTGACTTAAACCAACAAATTCTAGACTGTTTGGAGAGTAAAAAGTATGCAGTAACTTTAATGTTAGATCTAAGCAAAGCATACGATAGGGTGAACCATAGTATATTATTAAAAAAACTCTACGGTGTAGGTATACGAGGATCAGCACATAAATGGTTAGAGAGTTATTTGAAAAACCGTAATCAATTGGTAAACATTGGGTACTTTGATAAAACTAAAAACACACAAAGCACATTTAGTTCGCAAAGATTAGAAATACAGCACTCGATCCCACAAGGTAGTGTTTTGGGTTGTTTCTTGTTTTTAATCTATATTAACGATTTGCCAATATACTTAAATAAACAGTGCATATTATACGCTGATGATATCACTTTAATATCATCAGGCAGTGACTCTGAGCAACTTATAGAAGAGATAAACTCGTGCTTAACGAAGGTAGGAAAATGGCTTGAGGAACATAATCTGCAGTTAAATGTCTCAAAAACAAAACTTATGCAATTCCATCCTCACCAGAAGCGTCCGTTGGAAATAGGTATAACTTACGATGGCAATAGTGTAGAATTAGTACAATCGTGCTCTTTTTTGGGTATAGATATCGACACAAATATTAATTGGAAAACGCATGTTGAAAAACTTATAGGCAAAATGTCGAAATTTGTATATGCGCTCTACGAACTAAAGAAGTGTACTGACTTGAAAACCGCAACAACTGCTTACTATGCCTATGCTCATGCATGGCTGTCTTACGGAATAATTCTTTGGGGTAATAGCACAAATGCCAACCAACTTTTCTTGCTCCAAAAAAAGTGCCTTCGAATATTGGTAAATATAAAGGAAACTGAGAGCTGTAGACCTTATTATGTCTCGCAAAAAATATTAACCCTAACCTCTATTTATATTTTTGAACTGTGTAAGATTGTAAGAGAGAACAAAGATAAGTATTCACCAGCGAAAGACCCGTATTCAGCCCGACGTAACATGCAAAGCAAATATATGTTAGCATTACCCGTAGCTAAATTAGAAATAGTAAGAACAAGCGCCTATTATATGTCAATTGTAATTTACAATAAGCTTCCCATGCATCTGAAGGAAATTGTCAAAAATTCATTATTTTATCTAAAGTTAAAGGAATATTTAATAAGTAAAAGCCCTTATTGTCTTAAAGAGTACCTAATGTCATAGTCATAGTCCAGATTATTATTATTAATTTTTTATTTTTTATTATTATCCTCTTTATTCAACATAATTCTTAAGTTTAATTTTTTACAATATTATTATTATTATTTTTTATTATTATTATATTTTATGAATTGAATTTAATAGTTGAATAATTTTGAATTGTTATTTAAATTGAATTATTTCGAATTGTTATTTATTACAGATAGGATATTAAAATTGTATTGTGAGTAGTTAATTAATCGTTTAAGCTTGTGCAATTGATAACAAGATTATTAAAATTAAAATTGAATTGTAATCATGTATTTAGTTAAGTATGTTAAATGAAATCATTTTTAAAATATTAAACTATAATTGTATTAAATATAAGTAGGGAAAAAATTATATCATAATTTATTAATTAGTAAGAAAAAATTAAATTTTTAACCTCATTTTTTGCAGTGCCCCTACGGGGCTCATGTTTGGGTTTCTTGCATGTATAAGTTTAAGACCTAAAATGTACCACATGACGCAATAAACGTTATCTATCTATCTATCTATCTATCTATCTTATTAACCGTTAAGCGTTCGTGAACGTGCATGAGTGTTGGAAAATAAAACAAAACCGTGCAACATCACTTATCAAATTCTCTCAAGAAGTCCGTGTGAGATCTCAGTAAAGTCCCACATCTTTACTGAGGAAAATGGTTTTGGAGGGAATATCATTTAACATTAAACGTTCATGTTATCATCACTTATTATCATCTTCTTTAAGCATTACTACGACTCTATTATTACGACTGAAGGACTTGTATCCATGGTCACGAAATATATTAAAAAAAAATAGCTCTTAGAATGACAGTTGACAAGTAAACCGTTTGTGTATCAGCATTACGTGACCCGGCTGTACCGCGTGCACGGCGCCGGCAACAGCATACACCTGGAGCCGGTGCCCGTCGCCGCCGGCTCGCTCGACCCGCGATACGTGTTCGTGCTGGACGCTGGGCTCGTCATATTTCTGTGGTAAGCACATTACAGCTTTTAGGAAATTTCATAGCTTCTCACGTTTTTGTGTTGGTAGTGTAACTTGTTTTTAGGTTGGTAGTTTATCCCTATACACCCTTAATTTTTATTCGTTTAAATGAAATTAAGGGTGAGTTCCACCCATGAAACTGAACCAAGAAACCTATGTGCAAAGATGACAAAAAAAAATTCGCTATTATCGTAAGCTGATCGGACAGTTTTGTACGGGGAGGTCAATTTTTTTTTAGGTTTCTTGGGGAAAGTTGTTCAGTTTCATGTGTGAAAGTCATCCTTAATTTACTTTAAACGAATGGAAATTAAGGGTGCATAAGCTACCACAAAAAATGAATTCTATAGACTTGGAATATGATTGTAATACCGTAAAAAAATATTACATGTTGTGCTCACTTGGAATCGGTGCCAATGATCGCTATACATTAGACCCTTACTATGTGTTCGTTGTGAACGTAATTCTGATCAGTGATAATCAGTGGTCGGAGTAGGTATATTGATTTTAGATACTTGCGTCATGATATCATAACATGGACATGCATTTCTTCCGGAATGTACCGGAGTTTCCAAAAATTTGGTAAATAGAGTAATAAAATAAAAAACCATATGTAAGCAAACAAAATTGTTTATTGTTAATACAAATAATCATTATTACAGTTTTATTAAAAATAATTATTTTTAATCCTCATCGGTTACAAGTTCTACATTTTGATTTTTTACTTAGGCCTTACACTTTTATTTAGGCCAAAGAGCCGGCTCAACATTAGCCAACAGGTCGAAACAATAAAGCTTTGGTCACCTATCCGTTGACCGGCCTGTGTGAGAGTGACTTAACCTCTACAATCAACGACCAAATGTGCGGCCAAGTGAGTCAATGAGTTCCAAAGGGGAAATAAGCCCAACAAATCTATAAACTACATTTCCTAAACTAGTTAATCGTTACTTACCCTAAATAATTATTAAAAAGCGACAATTATTAATAATTGTACCATCGTGATGGTTGGTTAGCGTTAGACGGGGGTTTTATAAAGGGGGGACAAAATTTCGTCCATTTTAGCGTAGGACGCACCGTTTCCAAGATATTTAAAGATTAACAAAAAAAAATCACTAATAATAATTTAAGACGTGATTTCTTTTCTTTTGCGAGATTGAGACAATGGATACGGCCAACATTAGAGATGGAGACCAGCGCCACTAGCAGCATAGCGTTGAGAGTATTGATACATTTTTAACTAGTTTCATGTAATAATTTCGATGTTTCGGTATTTTTATCATAATAATCCGGAAACTCGGAGGAGTATCCATATTAACATATACGTTTGATGTCAGTGACCTTAATTCAATATACCTACTCCGACCACTGGTGATAATTCACACGCCCGCTTAAAATTACACCGTTTAAATTGCTTTAAATTTTATTCCAAGCATACAATACTGCCGTCCTAGTGAATAGTGCAGTAAGAACATCGCGCTTATTCCGAGAAAATGCGCCTAAAGATAAAGACTTTATCTATAGCGGCAACTCGGCGTTTTGACCCTCTACATGTTTAATGTCAATAGTTATTTATGATAATAAACTGAACCTTTTTTAATTAATTTAAGGTTGAAAACCAATTAAAAATATATTACACAGCAACAATAAAGGGTTACTTGATTGATCAGCGCGATTACAAGTTCAATTTAACTGTATTCGCAAAGTGTACTTTTGTTTTGTAACTATATTCAACGTGTTTTCCGTCTAGGAACGGTAAAAAGTCGAAAAACACTTTGAAGTCGAAGGCCCGCTTATTCGCCGAGAAGATAAACAAAGAGGAGAGGAAGAACAAGGCCGAGCTGATAGCCGAGCTGCCCGGAAAGGAGCCTAGCAGCTTCTGGAAGACGCTGGAGTACGACGGGGAGTTGCCGTTTGTGCCTGAGGTAGGGTGCTCTTTTGTTGTTTAATTATTTTATTTATTATTTAATTAGGTCTACCAACATTTTTACACTACAACACAGAATATAAACATTGTCTTAAAATACAGTTAGAACATTGAAAAAACAATTACAGGCAAACACAACTTAAATCTACGATCAATAAGACAAGTTGAACACAATACAAAAGTTAAACAAATACAAAAATACTAAGTACTTATAACTAAACATAGTTAACCATAAAATACCAGAGCAAACATCATCAACACTACTATAACATACTATTTTTTAAAATGAACCAGTCTCTTTTTATTTTTAATTTATATAACAGGCACCTATATAAATCCAACATAAAGTCTGTACAAATGTGATTGGGCATAGAGTACGTTGTATTTAAGCTTAATACAACATGTGTATGTTGCCTGCATGCCTATCAGTGCGTGGGGTTCGGAGAAATGTCAAGTCCATGCATTTTATCATTCAGGGAAGAGGAGATGTAGTCCAGTAGAGATAAACCACAAAAAGATGGCACGCCCCCCCACCATATGTTTTTTAATACAGTTGCTCAAAAAGTGGCGTATTGCAGGGACGTATAGCGTTCGGGATGTGAGCTATTACATACTCGAGCTTTTTTTTACCTTTTAAGAACACGTGCGTTCTCTTTCCCAACTGGCAAAATAATGTCTATTAAAGAAAAAAGTTTTTATGATTCATGCAAATATTTCGAAAAAGAAGCTACTAATTTGTTTCAATATCAGATTTAATTCAATGAGTTAGGTTAGGTTTGATTTCATATCAATAAAAAAATTCTACTGAAGACTTGGCTGTATGGGCATAGTTCCCTTTGCCCACCCAGAATGGGTAAAGAAAACAAAAAAAATTTCGGCATATATATTCTTTTACGGTTGGCGCCATTTTTCAAAAATATTTTTTAAATTGCTTTATATTTTCACAACTGTATTAAAAATAGCTGTTCAGTACACGTGCGGAACCGTCATTGCAACTTGTTCCGACTGTCAACCCTCACCTTCGGCTGCGCCTCGGCTCGGGTAGACATTTGTCGGAACTCTTTGCAATGACAGGCTTTCCGCACTCGTTATGAAATATACTACTATTGTATGTGTGTGTGCACATTACGTCACATTGTACAGTAAAGCAAAGTAAACGGTATAGGGTATAGTAAAGTACTAACTCCTGAAAGGATGCAACCATGTACCAAAAAGATGGTTATTGTTATGGATAACGCATCTTATCACAACACTTTAGCGAAGAAAACACCTACTTCAGATAGCAATAAAACAAAAACGCATAAATGGCTAAAAAGAAAAACATGTCTTTGACGAATCCATGAAAAATATCGATCTTTACGATATCATTTTAAGGCACAAATAGGATAAACTGACTGATTGTTTGCTATTGGTTCGATTGCAATACAGTACGAGTGCTTTTTTACATAATATTTTAACTAAAAATATTATGTAAAAAAACACAGCCCCCTGGCTGACAGTACCTAACAAATTCGAAAATACTCGTCGATTTATCTCGACTTACCCAAAGCTCGACCACTCATAAATAAACCGCTCGATGAGGCAGGCGTGTGTCAGTCATACAAAAATGTCAAGAGGTCCCATACTGATGACATGTTTTAAGTTGCTCAACCTATGGAGCGACAGATCTATGTTTTTGTTTATGTTCGGTCTACAGTTGCCATAGTTACAGAATTCTCAAATCTGTCTTGAACACCGATGCATTGTAAATATTATTACGCACACACTTAACCATGTGACAAAATTTCGATTAGTTCCTGACTCGCCGGATTCCTGATTCGCCGGATTCTTGTTTCGCCGGATTCTCGTTCCGTCGGATTTTTTTGTTGAAGTAAAAACTATCGAAATATCACGGCTTTACTTAGCTATTAAATAAAAGGCAGATATTTCTTTACATTAATAACAATATTTATTTGATATTTTTTTAAATTTAATAACGTCTGATACGTTAACAGATAACGTAACAGATAAAAAATGTTTAAAGCAAGATCGTCATTTCTTTGAAAATATCAATCAAACCCATTTCTAAGTTTAAAGCAAAATCGTCATTTCTTTGAAAATATCAATCAAACCCATTTCTAAGTAGGTAATTTAAGTTATGTCCGATAGTGGCAACAAAATAATAATTCATACAATAATAAAAATAACTTCATGTTTTCTTTACTTAAGTGATATTATTGTATGTTAATATTTCCGACGAAACAAGAATCCGACGAAACAAGAATCCGGCGAATCAGGAACTAATCAAAATTTCGTGGTTTATCTCTACGGACGGGACGAGACAGCACCAGCGTTTATAGGTTAATAATAAAAACAAATATACAATCACGACTATTATCCCCGAAGGGCTAGTCAGAGACTAGGCAATGAGGACAGCAAAAGCAGTCCTCTGCCATAGTCCACTTTTTACCAAATAGTGGCTGCACATGTGCTCAGCGTGACAGGTGGTGAGCCCATCGCCGCTCTATGCTGTTGGATGTATGTGCAGTCTTTAGCCGTTACTTGCCCTTTACGACACCCAAGGGAAAAGAGGGGGGTGGTAGTATTCTTTCACCGCTAGTTAATGATGACGTACAACACATTAACACTATTTAGCACGATAATGTAATAATAGTAGATTATTAACCAAGGGGATAAAGCAGTGTCTTCTGTCGCGGGTGACGATTTAAATCGCGAGCGTAGAAGGACTCGAGGTTTACTCCCGAGCGTAGCGAGGGTGCTAAAAACTTAAATCACGAGCGAAGCGAGGGATTAAAGACGAGTCCTGAGTGTAGCGAAAGATTTAAGTTCACCCAAGACTAAGACAGTTTTATCACCGAGGAAAATACTCTACATTTCGTACCATTTGCGAAAAAATTAACACAATAATAATATGAGATAAGCATTTATTAAAAATAATGACAGTTAAAAGTAAAAGTTAACATTCGAAACATTGGTCCAATTATTGATAGAGAGAGTTACATTTTTGTTTGGTACATTTATTGTTGATGAGTTGATTTGTAATTTTTTTTTATTTGATTTATTTCCTTTTTCAAAAAGATGTATAATGCTTTATATACAAACTCAATGGTGTAAACACAGATGTAGTTCAGTATAAATTTCGGTAAGTATTCCAAATTTAAATCACATTCTTCCCCTAGAGGATAAATGAAATTCAGTACAATTTACTTTCCCTGTTTTTAACAGATTAAAAATGACTATTGTTTTGTTCGCTTTTTGTGGCATAGAATGTCACTTTTTGAGTAAGTGGTACAAAAATAGAATAATCATGAATAAAGACAACTTATTACTGTTTACATAAATCAACAACTTTTTTGAAATATTTATTTAAAGTTTATGGTAAAATTAGTAATAATTTGAATCTATGGACAATACAGACCACGCCCACACAGTCCACGCTTCAGCAAGAAACAACTGCACAGTCTGCACATGTGCTTAGGTGGTGAGTCTTTAGCCCGTTAGTGGCTTTTACGACACCCAAGAAAAGAGAGGGGTTGCTATTATTATTTTGATGAGCCCATCGCCGCTCTATGCTGTTAGATGTATGTGCAGTCTTTAGTCCGTTAGTCGCCTTTTACGACACCGAAGAGAAGAGAGAGGTTGATAGTATTATTTTGATGAGCCCTTCGCCGCTCTATGCTGTTGGATGTATGTGTAGTCTTTAGTCCGTTAGTCGCCTTTTACGACACCGAATGGAAGAGAGGGGTTGGTAGTATTATTTTGATGAGCCCATCGCCGCTCTATGCTGTTGGATATACATCCACATACGTGTAGTCTTTAGTCCGTTAGTCGGCACCCAAGGGATTGGATGGAAAGACTTCCTACCTTTCACATACCTATATTTTGTCGATTCAAACAGCGGCTTCTTGTTCAATACTTGTTACTTTGAAAGATTAAAAATAAATATGTCTAGTTTTAGTAATAAAGAACTAAACTTACAGTCTACACCGCCGGAAATAATAATTAAAGCACAAAATGTTATTGACATCATATTATTATTACCATCTAAGTCCAAAGAAAAATATATGTTGGCTTACCAAAGATTTATACACTAGAAAAACAACAAAAACACGCAGTCATTTTCAGAAAATGTATTTTCCTCACCAGTGTGTTAAAAAACGTCATATGAAACGCGTGTACATAGCACACTTGTATCATAATGTACTATTATACTTCAGGAGCACGTCCCCGCCGAGTTCGTGTGCCCGCCGCCGCGCCTCTACCGCGTGGAGCTAGGCATGGGCTACTTAGAGCTGCCGCAGCCCACCGCGCCGCACGCGCGCGACGCGCTCGCCACGCGCAGCGTGTACATACTGGACGCGAGGGTCGACGTGTTCGTGTGGTCAGTGTGTTCAGTTATTTTTTTGAGTGTTCATTTCATACTACAGCGGCTGCAGCGCGGCTAATTCGCGAAGATGCCTACCGACTGTCATATCCATATCCGACCACGATAGTCGTTGAAATTTGATGTTTGGAATGAGACTGAGACTGACTAAAATGGCTGAGGAACTGGCTGTATCATTTCTAACTACAGTTTGGTGGGAGGATTCTGCCTAGAATCTGACTAGTTGTAAATCTTCCTGACATTGCTGATCTCTCACTCGTAAAGTAGACCATATAATGTGCGTCATAGACAGAAATATAGCTTCCATCTATGTCAGTCATTCTTTCTATTCCATTTTGTATTATTTCTTAAATAACTTCACAAAATCACCGATTTAATGAATAACACAACAATTCGTATAATTAAACAAAGTGGTGCTGCGCGCTCGCTTTATGGCTGAATAGCAAGCCAGGTGCTAGCAAGGCTTTACATTTGTATTCTACTGTCCATAGAGGCCATAGAGCACATCTCTACGCGCATGCGCAGCTGCCATTTTTTTAAAACTATTGTGCTAACTAACTATTACTACTGCGAACTTCACATTGCTAAAGTTTGTTTGAGCGATTGTTTTTTTTATGACTGCTCCGTTTATTCAAAAAGTTTTATTTTGTGATTTAGAATGCATTTCGTGTCTAGTTTGACGCTTAATATTGCCCCCTGTGAAGGACTTAGATGTGTTGTAGTGTTCATCGGCGAGAGTAAGGTGAATTCGTTGAATTTTCAAGAGATTAATCACACAAACCTACTCCAGATTTGTGTATTTCGCAAACTATTAGGAATCATAAAATTAATTTCAATAGATCTGTGTATAAAACTCGTTGGATTGTTGGTTGCTCCCATTCTTAATAGAAACGTTTAACCTGAAAATAAAACGATTATTAAACATACTTACCTTATTCGAAGCCTAATAAACATATGAGAGTAGCATACTTGACTTCCGGCCTAACGTCGTGTACAACAACTCTGTCCATTGGTCAGCTTCCACCAATCAGCGCTCACTTCCGGCCCGCCTTGTCCCTACCACTTTACCAGGCAGGGTGTGTAGGATCACAATTTTGTTCATCATTACATCTCGATTGTATGCCACGAGGCAGAATTTAAAGTATTAGGCTTGAATAAGGTAAGTATGTTTAATAATCGTTTTATTTTCAGGTAAAACGTTTCTATTAAACAGTACTGTACCGTTATTCGAAGCCTAATAAACATGAGAGATCTGTTTGGTATCGCCTGGTGGTGGTAGTGGTAAGGTAAACTGATGCTAATGTGATGAAAACATAAAAGGAAGATGTTAAGTGATAGACTGGATATATAATTATGAAAAGTTTAATCACTCATTTTAAATGTGGTTTTTCTTTTCAACAGAAAATAACTTAAACAATCATTGTACAGGTACGAACTGAGAACGAATCATCGAAGAATTATTTCTTATACGAGAATTGCTAGTAGGGTTTACTTCGCGCCGATAAAACTTTGAAAGTATTTTCTGATTTCCAATTGCCTCTAGACATGATGTCTTCTAAAGTGCAGTATTCCAGCCAACTCTTTGACGCCACAGCAGATCTTGTATTGCCCGGTGTAGCGTTTATGCCAGCTTCTAGCAATAATTTTCTAACCCAGCTACCGATCACTGCCCGTGAAGCAGATTTTGGTTCACGGTCGAGGTGATAAACAAGTTGTTAGATTTACCTACGACTCGTCTGGACCGTGATAACTCTATCAAGCGTTTAATCCAATGAACGATGTTTAATGCTTTATTGGTATTATTGTTATCATTCAATTTCCATCCAGATTATTGTTGTTTGGTGCTATCCGTTTTAGAACAAAAGTCGGCCAAAACGTTATATCTCTCTCAGTGATAAAACAATGATTTGGGGATACACTAAGTAGTGTAAAGTCGTGCACCCGTCTGCCTGATGCTAAAAGCAGAATAGTCGCTGTAATCTTGGACGCGTCATAAAAAATGGTGGTTTCAGGATCTTTCGTAGCGAGATGTTGTATGACTATATCGACATCCCAGATGGGCGCCTTCTCTACTTTAGGCTTAGCCAGATGTATGGACTTCAGGACTTGCTTAACGAGCGAAGGGGAACTGAGTTTGATATGGTTGTCTGGATCGCAAAATGTCGAAACCACAGATTTATGCACCAGGATGGTACTATGGGCTAGACCTTCGTTTTGATGAAGATCAGCTAAGAATCTTGCTAATTGAGACCCAGCTGGTTTGCAAATATTCCCAAACTACCCATCTTCTTCAGGCTGGTTTATATGTATTTAAAGTGGATTTTCGCCAACTCGACGAAAGCAGTGATTTCTGGTCTTCAGACCCATCACTCAACATCGAACTCCACCCCCACATTACCAAACCTCGATCTGCATTTGGTCGATCCCTGGGGGAGGTAGGCCGGTTGATGTATCCACCAATACTTGTGTTAGATTGTGCACCGTGAATGGGGGTGCCTTGCCCGGTGCTTGAGCTCCGGCCTCCAATATACTTTGTCCCAGCGAGGTACTGCTAAGATGAAAGTGCCGCGGCCTTTGTTCAGGTGTGCTAGTATTTTCGGTATTAGATGTGGTGGGGGAAAAACCCAAGCTAATGGATAATCCCAATTCCTTCCCAGCGCGTCGTGACAAACAACTTGAGTGTCCGATCGATCTAAGGTACAGTAATTCTGTATGACATGTGCGGTCGCAGAAGCAAAAAGGTCGATTACCGGTGTGCCCCATTTTGCGAATATGGTGTTCGTTGCTTCTGATAGAAGATGCCACTCCGGTGCTGGTTTCAAGCGAGATAGATGGTCTGCGTCCGAATTGAACACGCCCGGTATGTGAAAAATGAACAGGTGAATGTTGTGATGGTCGAGTATATTGAAAATTTGAGACGCTTTCGCCGTATGGCTCTGAGACTTCGTTCCCCCTTCGTTGCGTAGATATGCTACAACAGTCTTGTTGTCGCATTGGATCTGTAAACCTTTTGAACTCAGGAGCAGACCGCGATCTTCCAAAACTCTTAAGATGGCAATCATTTCTTTGATGTTGCAATGCAACTTGCATTCCGAAGCTTTCCATTGGCCAGTTAAGTTTTCGTTGTCCAGCTTGGCTCCCCAACTGAGGTAGCTTGCATCTGTCGTTAGATAGTGCGAGGGAGGTGCTCTGTGAATCGGAGATGTTTGTCTGCAATGACTTAGCCACCATTCCAATTCTGCTAGTGCCGCATCTGGTAATGGGAGGGCTTTCGTTGGTCTGGTCTTCGGGAGTACATTCATTTGAGTTTGTAGTGCACGAAAATTCAATCGTCCTCTTGTGACCGGAAAGCTGGCAAAGTTCAACATCCCGATTGTTTTCTGCAGCTCCGCTAGACTTGTTTTCTTCTTGTTTAGAAGTGTAGCAACTTGTGATTCTATTTTGACAGCTAGCCTCTCTGGTAAATGCTTTACGTCCCGTACAGAATCACACATAATGCCGAGAAATTCTAGAACCCTTTGTGGTTCGTATACAGATTTCTTTTCGTTTATTATCCAGCCCAGATGTTTCAAGAGGTTTATAGCAATTAAGACATGTTCGCGCAGCACGCTCCTTTGCTGGTTGACCAGGTAGAAGTGGTCGAGATATATCAGGAGCCTGACGCCTCTTTCCCTCAGTTGCTGAGCTATCCAATTTGATAGCGATGCGAAAGTTTTCGGGGCGGAACTTAGACCAAAAGGTAAGGCCGTCATTTCGTACAGTTTCTCGTTGTAGACCAGGCGCAGAAACCTTGTGTGGCTCGGGGCTACGCCCACGTGGAAATAGGCCTGATATAAATCGATTTTTGCCATCCAGTCTTGATGTCAAAGGAAATTTGGTACTTTGTGCATATTCACGAGGCGGAAGTTGTCTGCGCGCACGAATTGGTTCAGATTCTTCAGATTGAAGATTGGTGTTAAACTTCCGTCGCTTTTGGGTCTCAGGAACATTGTCGAGACAAAACTCGGGGTGTTTGGAGCTGGTATTATTATTCGTTGATCGAGCAGTTTCTGAATAATGTGATCCATTTCTGGCGATTGAGCCGTTTGGTTGCTGCGGTTTGGCAGGCATAAGGGTGGCTTTGCTTTGAAAGGAATATGGTAACCGGTCAGTATGTTCAGGATGTAGGGCGGTGCCCCAAGTTCCTCCCATCGATCGCAGTGTTGCTGCAATTGACCGGCTTGAAAAGGCATGACGTAGTCAGTACCTCCTTTTAGGTTGGCCTCTCCTGTCCCGGTGGGACAAGGGAGAGCGAGCTTGAGCTTCTCTGTGTGAGCCGCCTTGTGGTTTTGGAAAATTAACATGACGTCCACGAGAGCTGTTCTTGTTGCCAAAATGGTTTCCTTGTTTAGCAGGTGGTCCCGGCTTATGAGTTCTCTGGCGGTTCTGAATCGGTCGAGATGGGCCAGGTGTGGCAGCTTAGTTTTGCTGGACTGGAAAGCTGCGGTCTTTTTGTTTCAGCCAGAAAATGTTTTTCATGCCACCCGCTTTTTCAATAACGGCGCTAAACTTTTCGCTGTCAAATAAATTGGAACATGATGGTGGGATTTTTCGTAATGCATTTTTGTGATAAGCGTCCTTTACCGAAGCTAAAATAGCCTCTCGTCTATGCTGCACCAGCTCTGCTCTATGACCGCAGACCATCTGCAAGTTATCGCTGCATATTCTTGTATACTCACTGCTAGTAAATAACACATTCAGCTTGATACAAATTTCATTAAAGCTCAGGTCCTTTGCTTCATAAGACCACGCCAAAAAATTTCTCATTTCAGATTGTAAAACATCTTTCTGCTTAAGCAAAGCAAAGGTAACGGTAAGCAGCTGCAAAAGCTTTTTCCATATTTACATTAAATTTAGAGTTATCAAATTGTTTAACTTAATCATTAGGGTCAAGTTCAACAAACCCAGGGCAATGCGCATACAGTTTTTGTAGTTCCGCATAACGGACATTGCTCCACCCAGGTGAATCAAAGTGTTGCAACTCTTTCAACTGGATGAGATGTTCCATAGAAGCTTTTGGTACAGACGGTTCCTTGAGTTTTGTAGCCAAAGTAATGCTAAAGTCTGTATTGCAGTCTGCAGGTGGGTCAGTTTAAAAAACCTCCGCTTGCTCATATAAATCACCACTAACGTTAGGGTTTATATACGTATCGGCATATGCGCTGTTATCATCGATATAAGATTTAGTCAAATGATTTTTAAGATTATGGATCTCGTTTACTAAATAGTCAAACTTACGGTTTCGTCTGCGTCGCTTACGGTATTTCTTCCGTCGACAGTCCGATGAAAAACTAGAGGATGAGGAACTGTCAGATGAGCTATCTGAACTTGGTGACTTCGCTCTTTTCTTTTTCTTCTCCTTGCGTTCCATCCTTTCCTTGCTAGTACCCTCGGCTTCCCTTTCTGATATACCTTTGCCAGTGGACGGTTGATTTGATTCATCAACTGATATAACATGGACAAATTATAAGAACTATATCAAGTCACTGTAGTAAAACAGGCGTATTTAATTTTAACACGTAAGTAAAAATTTTATATGCAGAACAGAACACCTTTTGAGCAAAATCAAAAGTTTTAAAAACACCGCCATCGGGACAAAAGATCGATCCCCTATATCAGTGTCTTAATATTTGAGTACTTACATAGTTTGCATATTCGTTCACTAATTTGTAATAGAATTATAAATTATCATTACTTTTCTTAATAGAAACGAAGGTAACACCGATAAACAGTATAAAGTAAAAACCGTCATGGACACGCAATAAAAACAAAAAAGTAATTTACCTTCGTTGTACAGAACTAATCTACGTTAGTGATTTACTTTTTCACTTGGTTTTAAATATATATTGTTTTAAACTTGCGTTTTTTTCCCAATTTGCACGCAATGAACTAATTTTCTTAAGGCGATTTCCCGGTCAGAAATCACGATGCTAATGATGAACAAATTGTGATCCTACACACCCTGCCTTGTAAAGTGGTAGGGACAAGGCGGACCGGAAGTGAGCGCTGATTGGTGGAAGCTGACCAGTGGCGTGCCTAGGGCTTCGGATTGGGGCAAGCCACGAAACCTGAAATAAAATAAATAAATAATAAATAAAATAAATTTATTTGCATAAACATGTGTAGAATGATTAAGGTGACGAAATAGGGATGACACAACATGTTTTACTAGTAAAGGTGTGCAAAAATTTGAAGGTAGATTTTTAAATAACAATAAAATTAATTAGTTACTTATTATAAAAGATTAAAAATTATAAGATAAACTTGATTAAAATTACATGAAATTAATAAAGAATAATTACATACATTTTATTAAAATTACATGAATTTAATTAGAAATTATTACATGAATTTGATGAAAATTATATTAAGTAAGTACATAAATTATTGCATTACAAAATTTGGCATTTAGGAAATCCTCAACACTGTAGTAACATTTGTTCACTAATAATTTTTTGAGTTTTATTTTAAATAAGTTAGCATTTAGTTCCTTCAAGTTCTTGGGTATTTTATTATAAATTATAGGAGCCATACAGACTACACTTTTTCGCAGTAATGCAGTTTTAGACAAGTGAATACACAGTCGATTGTTGTCTCGTCTGTTTCGAACCACCTTGTCACACAAACTTGGAAAGAGGTGGGAATTTTTTCTAACAAATAGTGCTACTTCAATAATGTAAATTGACGGAAGTGTAAGAATTTTATTTTTTATAAATAACGGTCTGCAACTATCAGTTGTTTGTATTTTAAAAATATACCGTAAACATCGCTTTTGCATTTTAAAAATTTGATCTTTGTGTGTGGAATTTCCCCAGAAAATAATCCCATATCTGAGTACAGATTCCACTGTACCGTAAAATGCTGTAAGTAGTGTATCCGTATTGACAGTGGAGGCTAGTTTTTGTAGTGCATAGGCCAAGCTGCTAGTTCTTTTACTTAATTCCTCTATATGTTTCTTCCAATTTAATTTTTTGTCTATCTGAAGTCCTAAGAATTTTGCTGTATTAACCTGATGTATGGCATCATCGCGAAAAACCAAATTGACGTCGCTCGGATCCCGCACTCTCTGATTAAAATGCATAATCACAGTTTTATTTAAATTAATTATTAAATTGTTATTTTCTAACCAAGCAATTATAGATTTCAATGCTTTATTTATGTCCGATTCATAAGTGTTAATGTCATTACATTTTATTGTTAAAACAACGTCATAGGATGAGTTAATGTATTAGGCAGGTCATTTATATAGATAATAAATAAAAGTGGTCCTAGTAAGCTTCCCTGAGGAACGCCATATTTTATATGTCGTTTCCTAGATTTAAATGTAACCTCACATTTGGTTTTATAATTTAATCTTGTTATTTCTCTTGTTGCTTGTTGCCGACCTGTTAAATATGAACGGATTAGATCTAAAACATTACCCCTAATCACATAAGTTTCAAGTTTACTAATTAAAATATTGTGGTCAACATAGTCAAATGCCTGTGTCATATCACAGAATATAGAGCAAATGGGAATTCTTTTATCAACCTGAGAAATAACGTTCTTGAAAAAGTCATATATTACCATGTTGATTGTTTTATTTTGGCGAAAACCTTTTTGCTCATTACATCAAATGCAATTCTTTTCTAGATAAGAATTAATTTCACCATAAAAATATTTTTCAAATATCTTTGAGAATATTGATATCAGAGCTATAGGTCTGCAATATTCTACTAATTCTTTGTTTTCTTTTTTAAATAAAGGTTTTACTATAGTCATCTTCAGATCTTGTGGAAACTTGCCTGTCGTTATGCTAAGATTAATTAAATAACTAAGATGAGTGCATATGTAATTGTTAACAGACTTGATTACTATTGTACTTACTCCATCATATCCTGTACTATTTGTATTTTTGAGGTTATTTATAATTTTATTTATATGGTGAGGCAAACAAGGTGACATAAACATTGATTTTCCACGCTGAGATATATTTGCCGTCACATTTTTACCAGTGTCTCGAACTGGCTTTACTTTGTCGACAAAGTAATCATTAAATAAATTTGCAATATGTTTAGGATCTGTTATATATTCGTTATTATTATTTTTTATTTTATGTATGCCATCTTTGGGAAGATTGTATTGTTTTTTATTAATTACTTCCCATATTGTTTTAGCTTTATTACTAGATGTTTTTATTTTATAGTTATTTTGAACACGTTTTGTTAGCAAAATAATTTTTTTTAATTGTTTAGTATACGAGTCATACCTAGCTTTACTTGTACAGTCAGGTTTATTTCGAAAACTCCAAAGCAAGTCTCTTTTTCTTTTGCTACAGATCTTTATGCCTCGCGATATCCATTTTGGTTTATTAATGGTCTTTACTATGATTTGCCTTGTAGGGAAACAAAGGTCATAAAAAAGCTTAAAATATTGGACAAAATATGAATATGCTAGTGAGGAGTCCTCAATCATATACATGTCTGAAAAAGATAGATTTTTAATACACATTTTAAATTTCTCCACATTATCTTTGCAGTAGTCACGAGATTGTTTGCGCCCATATTTTAGTTTTAATGTTTTTTTGACTGGTAGTTTTATAATCTGGGCTGTGTGATCTGATAGACCTAATTCGAACACTTCAGTCTTACATTTTTTATAATTATGTGCAAAGTTATCAATGCAAGTTTTACTTATTATGCGTGTTGGTTGCTTTAATGCTAGTTTCAAATTGTAACTTAGTAATAGACATTCAAAATCTAATGTCACATTATTGCTTTTTAACAAATCAATGTTGAAATCTCCGGCTATAACAATATTATTATAATTCAATTTAGATACGAATGTCAACAGCTTATCTAATTTATTAAAAAATATATTCAAATTACTATGTTTAGGGACTCTATATACACAAATAACACAAATTTTAAAGTCTACCAATTCAATAGCACAGCATTCAAATACGTTTACCAATGATAGTTTTTTAACTTCTTGTATTTCTTTCCATCTGTGATTATTTTTAACTAGTATACAGGCTCCACCTCTTTTACTGAGACTACTGCTAAAACATGCTGCTAGGGAATAGTTTTGTAAATTCAGGTGTAGTTCGTTTCCTTCCTAATCTTGCTACCTAGGTACAATGTTGGTGCCCATTTGTGACACTAGCCACATTTTTTACTTAAATCGTCATAGGCCGTGGCATTCCAAACGTTCTTGTCGTATGTAAAAAAACAGCCTATTACCTTCTATTACATCTTGAAGGTGATTTTTGTGAGAAATTTTTGAATAAAAAAAATTACTGGAGCCAATTTGCGCGTTCTTTATCTCAGAAACAAAAATACATTAACAGTATTTACTTATTGAAAAGTGTAAAATAGCTATTGGCATAGTACGTAGCGGACTCGCTTTTTGTAAATTTTGCTTAACTTTTTATTTAAACCCAAAATTGCAGAGAAAGATTTTCATAAATTGCGCGAGGGCACTTTTTTGAGCTCCTGGGTAGAACTACTGTTCTAAACAAATGAAATAAAAAAATGAGAATGTTATCTCGTCGTATAATGCGTAGCGGCCACGGAATTTTTAAATATTGATTTTATATAGAAAAAAAATGTTATTAAAAAACAAAAAAACTTCGATAATCGCGTTAAGACAATTGTGAATTTCTGTTATCTACGATAATATTGTTGAGTAAAATTTATACCAGAATAATTGTAACTTCATGAGGAATAAAAATGTTATAGTGAATTTATTATCCTATTTCGATGAAAACTATAAATACAACTAAGTACAAAATTACTACAAAATGCGATGCGCCGGCCGAACTCAGCTTATTCTCGCAGAGTGGAGATTCGTAATATTAAGCATGCATTTATTATCCTATTTCGATAAAAACGATAAATACAACTGGAATATTACTACAAAATGCGAAAATGGGCATTTTGCGCGGAAATCACAGTCGATATGTAGGCCTCTTAATTTATTAATTATGACTTAATTATTTTGAATGGAAGGAACCAACAATCCAAAGAGTTTTTTACATAGACCTATTATAATTAATGCCCTAGATGACTTTTAATAGTTTGCGAAATACATAATCATGTGTGATGTTCAAAGAATTTATTTACCTCTGCCTTTCGTATGCCAATCAATCATCAACACGTTTAAGTACACATTTGTTTGCAACACATCACATGCCCACCCAACACAATATCTAAGTTCGTCACAGATACCAATAAAGCGACGAACTGAACTCAGAACACATTTATTATCACTAATTACGAAAACACTTGTTACAAACAATCGCTCAAACAAAGTGAAGTGTGACAATAACAATGAATGAAATAAGTCAAAAAATGGCTGGCTGCTGCACAGCACAATCACGTACTAACGCTCGCCTCTGATTGGTTCGCCCGAGCTCAAGGTGTCGTCGGTCGCCTCTGATTGGTTCGCCCGCGTTGAAGTTGCACGTGATTCGGTAGAAATAAAGCCTGATTTGGAGAAGGCCTTACTTGCGAACTTCATAACGCAAGCTGGCTTTGACGAAGAGTATGAATTTCTCATAGAATCTATACATACTTACGCAGTATTATGTTTATAGAGTAGCAATTTTGTTAAAGTTAGAAGAGAGCGGATATACTTTAAATCCGAAGCCCGGTTGCAAGCCAACTTGTGTGAGAGAGATGTAAAGCATCGCACGATTTATAAGCAGCTTTATGCGATTTGTTTGGTGATTCTTAATATGAGAAACTTATAAAATTGATAATTTGAATGTTGATGAAAGAAAATAAACAATGGTAAAAAATATTAAGTGATTTTAATATTTGCATTTTACCATAGTGATATTGAGTTTTTGTTAGGGCAAGCCGGGCTTTTCGGCTTGTATGAAGGTACCGCCACTGAAGCTGACCAATGGACGGAGTTGTTGTACACGACGTTAGGCCGGAAGTCAACTATGCTACTCTCATATGTTTATTAGGCTTCGAATAACGGTACATTACTGTTTAATATTGTTGGTGTTGCATATTTAAATTGACGTAAATTAATTTGTATCTTTTCATGTTTATTTTAAGCTTAGATTTTGAAAAAAATACATTTTTCATGTTTGTTGTACGCTGACGTGTTTATAAAATTCCGTCTAGTGGTGTGTATGGCCTCAGTGTTTTTTTATTAAGCTCGCCAAGTCAAGACATAAAGATTCGGGCTTCCGGGCTTGCCTTAATCTCAAGCCCTAGGCACGCCACTGTCTTACCATCTCACTTAGTATTTATTCTGCGCTTAGGACTCGATTCTGTAATTTTAAATTGACCACAGTCGTGTCTCAGTGGCGTAAATTTTACATTTCAACTATGGGAAAAATGGAAGTGGACGGACTTTTTAAGATGAACGCGAGTTCAACCGTAAAAGTCCGTCCTGATGTTTCAAATCTTTTACGGGATCCAGGGACCTTCAGTACTAAAATGAAACAATACATGTATATCCTATTATCCTATTAATCCTATTATCACACTAATATTATAAAGGCGAAAGTTTGTGAGTATGTATGTTTGTTACTCTTTCACGTAAAAACTGCTGAATGGATTTTGATTAAATTCGGCATACAGATAGTTTATAACCTGGATTAACACATAGGATACTTTTTATCCCGATAAAAGGAGGATAAAGGGAACCACGCGGGTGCAACCGCAAGCGGCCGCTAGTATATAATAAACGCGAGGCACACCCTTAAAAAGTGTTTCACTTCAAGCACTAATTAACGTTACCCTTGTCCGTTGCCAGGTTCGGCAAGAAATCCTCCCGGCTAGTGCGCGCGGCCGCCGTGAAGCTCGCGCAAGAGCTGTTCAACATGGTTTCGCGCCCGCCGCACGCGCTCGTCACAAGGCTGCAGGAGGGCACCGAGACGCAGGTATCAATAAAACATTGAAGGAATTTGGCAAAAGTTTATTTGGCATAAATATACAATAACATACATAAGTACATACATACATATAATCACGACTATTATCCCCGAAGGGTTAGTTAGAGACTACGCATGAGGGCAGCAAAAGAAGTACTCTACCATAGTTCACTTTTCACCAAATAGCGACTGCACATGTGCTCAGCGTGACAGGTGGTGAGTACATCGCTGTTCTATGCTGTTGGATGTATACATACACACATATAATTACGACTATTATCCCCGAAGGGTTAGTCAGAGACTAGGCAATGAGGATCACAAAAGCAGTCCTCTGCTATAGTTCACTTTTTACCAAACAGCGACTGCACATGTGCTTAGCGTGACAGGTGCCCATCGCCGTTCTACGATGTGGGATGTATGTGCAGTGTTAGTACGTTAGTCGCCTTTTACGACACCCAAGGAAAGATGGGGTGATAGTATTCTTTCATCGATACGCGGCACGGTTATTATTTACAAACAGCTTTTATAAACATTTAGCACAGGCCTCTGACCCACAGTGAGTACGTCTTCCTACCACCTCTCTTCCTTTAGGTGTCGTAAAATACGACTAACGAACTAAAGACTGCACTTACATCCACAGCATAGAGCGATGATGAGCTTAACACCTGTCACGCTGAGCACATGTGCAGTCGCTATTTGGTGAAAAGTGGACTATGGCAGAGGACTGCTTTTGCGGTCCTCATTGCTTGGTCTCTGACTAACCCTTTGGGAATAATAGTCGTGATTATATGTATGAATGTAAATGTTAATAGAATTATCTTACCCCCCTCCCGCCCCTCCCCTCGTCACCCCAACAGGTGTTCAAGACGTACTTCCTGGGCTGGGAGGAGGTGATCGCGGTGGACTTCACGCGCACCGCCGAGTCGGTCGCGCGCACCGGCGCCGATCTCGCCAGCTGGGCCAAGCAGCAGGAGACCAAGTCAGTACACTAAATACTGCCCTCCCCCTCTTACAGTTCACCCCTCTCTCTTAGAAGTCCCATAGGGTATCACGTTGCCCCATCCCTTCACCTCTCTTCTCTTACCCCTCCCCTCTCACCGCATAATTCTCCCCTTTCCTCTCTTATTACCCCCCCCCAATCTCCTCTCTTACGTCACCCTTCTCTTCTCCTACGCCTCTTAGCAGTTTTGGGGAAATAGACGGAAGTGCCTTCGGTCTTCCAATCTACAATAGCCGCAACATGATTCGGAAAAGAGACTTTTTTTTCAACGTTGGTGTTGTTGCAACAAACTGCGCAACATTTACATTCGTGTACGCATGATGATCTAGTCTGTTGTTGTTGATTGCTAAACATGGTCTTTAAAATGACAACTCAAAAACATCCCGAGTTTCTTGCCAGTTGAACTTCTCAGTTGAAATCTCTCCCAAAATAAATCAAAAGTGGATGGAAGTGGTGGAATCAACCACCGTTGATTCAGTAGTTTACATTTAACAAAATTTTATTATTTTGACGTCATTAACTGCCTGTGATAATCTCATCTACCTATTATATATATAAAAATCAATTGCCACGAATGTACACACGGCGTCAGATTCACCTACCAAAATCAAAGTCAAATTTCTCCAGTGAATATTGATCCTTAGTTCTATACAATATAGTTCAAAAAAGATTGTAGAAATTTGACAAAACTGTCAAACCTTAAAACCAAACAATAAAGTTCAAAATTGATTGTAGAAATTTAACAAAACTGTTATATTCTACATTCAATTTTGAACTTTATTGTATGGTTCTAAGTCTGCAGGCACGAGATTGGCGACGCGACGCGACGGCGACGCCGACGCGACGGCGGAGCGGGACGACCAGGCGTGATATATCGCGTGGGCACGAAACTTGTCGCTCCATGTCGCTCTAGAGGTAGTGTTGTGAGCAACATGTCACGTCATCATAACACAAGTTTACGTCAAAGAGAAAAATAGGAGCCAAGTCTATTAATGAGAATGGAGTTATTATTACCTAGAGATGGTGTTCATCCATTAAATGAAGGAAGAAGTACTTTGGTCGAATTTTCTACCCTTTTTACGAGCTAAGGTGCGATCCAATAAAAAATTACAACTATACCAGAATGAGTTTACACACATTTGATTACATTTTATAGAAAATATAACTTATTTACAATGTTTTTGTTTTTATAGTGAACATTTTTACTGTCCCATAGAGCAGGTTTTAACAAAATACACGAGATACCTAAATTCTTCAATATCAATTTCAATTTCCATTAGGTAGGAGGTTACTTTAATATTTTTCAACACAAAACTACTGCTACGTGCGACCTAATCAAACTAGTTTGTTCATTTTTCTCGTCGCTTCCGCGTCGCCGCCGTCGCTCCCGAGTCGCCCGTGCATCACTCGATCGCATCGCCCCGCCATCGCTCGTTTCGTGCGCGTCGCTCGGCCGTCGCTAATCTCGTGCCCGCAGACTAAGGATCAATATTCATTGGAGAAATTCGACAGTTTAGGGTAGCTTGATCTGACGCCGTGTGTATGTTCGTGAATTCGCAAATAATTTTTTATTGTGTATGTAATTGTCGGTACAATGTTTGTATTCAAATTTTTTTTTTGGAATTTCGTCACTGTGAACGGGCTGTTCACGCGGACGAAGTCACGAGCGTGCCGCTAGTATTGAGTAAACTATTTGTTTAAAATAGTTTAAAACTGTACTCCTTAGAGCGGACCTATCGGCGCTCTTCACGCCCCGCCAGCCCGCGATGCCCTCGACGGAGGCCAAGACCCTCGCAGACGAGTGGAACGAAGACCTGGAGGCGATGGAGGCGTTCGTGCTCGAAGGCCGTCACTTCGTGCGCCTGCCTGACAACGAGCTGGGCGTGTTCCACAGCTGCGACTGTTACGTGTTCCTGTGCCGATACGTGATGCCCGCAGAGGTAAGGCGTACATCCGGTTCTACCCGGTTCCGAAAAGACCCGGTTTTACCCGGTTCTTTTAATCTTCAAAGAATCGGTTCTTAAAATTGTATTACCTGGTTTTTTCGGTTCTTTGGGTTCTTATTAATGCCTTCAAATAAATCAAAATTTAAGTATTAAGCATTAAAATTTAAACATTAAGTAGGTAGGTATAATTAAATTGTTGATTTTGCATGAAAAAATATTAGTCTATTAGTAGTTTTTAAGACTGAGACATTTTATTATACTGTGAATTGGCGTGGAAAAAATATTAGACTTTTTTATTCCCATCGTTTGTGCGGATAATTAATTCTCAGCCCATTCATTACCTAAAGGATCACTCGCTGCTCCTCTGCGGCAGAGGTAGATGTATTATCAGTTTATTAGGTACTTTGTTACATAAGTCATCAAAAGACTTAAAAACAATAACTCAAAAAATGGGCTAAAGTACGCCTGCTCTACTGCGAGCTCGGTGTTTTCCACAGCTGCGACTGTTACGTGTTCCTATGTTTACGTTTTATTACGTTACTAGCGGGCCGCCCGCGCCTTCGTCCACGCTAACTTAGAAAGAAACTATCCTCAGTTAACGCTCTATCTTTTAGTGAAAACCGCATAAAAATCCTTTGCGTGGTTTAGGAGAATAGTGCGGTGCCGCAGACAGAGGAAAACGGCGAGTTTACTTTGTAATATGTAATAATGATGCCCGCAAAGGTAGATTCATACACTCTCCCCAAAGGTTAAGTCTGAGACTAGGCAATGAGTACCGCAAAAGCAGTCACAGCCCACCTGTCACCAAATAACAGTTGCACATGTGCTCAGTGTGATAGGTGGTAAGCCCATCACCGTTTTATGCTGTTGGATGTAAGAGCAATCTTCAGTCCGTTACTAATTTATTTTATTTATAATGTTTTTTATATATTTTAGCGTTTTATTATTATGATTCCCGCCCGAGGTTGTAGTCTTTGTTAAGAGTTTAAATTTTTTTTTTTTTTATTTATTTTTATTTTGTTCAGGATAACAAACAATTGCGTAATAAAGCTTAATACTACTACAAAAGTATAATCTAGAACAATTATTGTAATTACGCAACCAACACCATTATCCTCATAATAATATTAGAACTAAAGTAATTAAATACCAGCAAACTAAAGCAAACAAACAATGTTTTGAAATTTTCTATAAATTAATAAAACTGTGATAAAGAAATAAAACCACGTCAACTTGTAACTGATATTTTAACTATATTTTTCCAATAACAAATTACATTTTTATAAAATCACACAAAGCTATCGGACATAGATTTAACAAGTAGTCTTAACACCGCCGTGGTCGACAAAAGGAATGACCATCGACTCAACTCTTGGTCTGAGCAGAGCCTCTCTACCCCTACTACTTTACCACTTCCCCAGATAAACAAGTAATCGTCAAGAGGCGGGAAAATCAGTATTGCCATTTTATAACTTTAAAAATATCTAAAACCATGACAACTGCAACTAAATTATAAAGGAATACAAGCAAATTTTTCAAGGATACATTTTTTACGACACCTATTACAATACATTTTGTTTTTTACGACAACCAAGAGATGAGACGGGTTGGTAAGTTTTTAGTATTCTTATAATAATGGTACGTCATCACACAATTCTTATTTTCTTATCTTAGTGGGGCCTGCAGAGGGCCCTCTCACAGTAGCACGTTGACCCATTGGGATCTTTGGTGAAGTTGACTTCGATCATCATAACACTGGACACACAATTGTGTTATTGCTGTTATTTGTCATTTGACATTGCCGTCCAAATTTAATACTATCAGTACTCGTACCAAAAAAATGGCAAGTCGTTCTTCTGTAAGACCATTCGACTTTGAAATTCTTTGCCGGCGCATGTGTTTCCCAGCTCCTATAGTCCCGGGTCTTTTAAGCGGGGCGTAAAACGGCATTTATGCAGGTCGTCATGAATGGGTGCGCTTGTTACCGTGCTTGTTCCACGGTGGGGAGAGCTCTCAGTATGTTGGACTGCATCGGCTGCTTACCATCAGGCAGGATGTGGTCACTATGACGAGTCACTATAAAAAAAAATACCTTTTGTGGTGACGATAGGGTTGAATGGAATCGAAATCAAAATTTGTTGCGAAAACAAAATTGCATAGAATAATTATTGGAACTACTTTTTCGAACGTATTCCATATGGGATGATAAATATATATAAGAGATTGTCTGTGCGACGGTATACTGCAAAAACATTTTTTTATTTATGTGCTGTGTAGTTTACATTCCTCCGAAATGTGATGAGAAGGAATATATGCATTTATTTAACATTTTAGAATCGATATGTATTAAATACGACAAAGTTATAGTGTTGGGAGATTTTAATATGCCTTCAGCAACGGTGGAAATTCAAAGTTATATGGAATATGTGAAGGCTTATTGTGGATTTCGGCAGGTAAATAACATACTTAATATAAATAATCGTACGCTTGATTTAGTATTATCATCATTACGGGCGAGTGACTTAGAGGTAAAATTGGCTGACGACACCTTAGTGCCTATAGACGTTCAGCACCCGCCGCTGGTCGCCTGGGTATCGGCAGGTACCTGCCGCAGCCAGAAGGCCTGTTTACCAATATCTAGTTTTAAAGATAATGATTTAAATTTAAGTTTATACTGCAATCGTTGGAACTTTTTTAAATGTAATTTTTCTTTGTTATATCAAAAGTTTGAGTTTATTAATTGGGATAATTTGTATAGTATTGAAAATTCGGAAGCCGCGGTGTCATATTTTTATGAAATAGTTAATGAACTTATTTAGGAGTGCACACCAAAAAACATGTAAACACAGGCACAAACAAGCCGCGATATTGCTATCCAGATTGGTACAATGCTGATTTGATACGCGATATTAGGCGTAAGTGGCGTTATCATAAATTATTTAGAGTATCAGGTGCAAATGGTGACTACGATATGTTTACGAAATACCGACACTTAGTCAAATGTAAGATAACTGCAGCTTTTAAAGCTTACCAAGAGAGACTGCAGCAAACATTTAAAAACGATCCTAGGTCTTTTTGGAGTTTTATACGGCGTAAACAATCAGAGCGTACTAA
Organism: Scoparia ambigualis; assembly: GCA_963921215.1. NCBI lineage: Eukaryota > Metazoa > Arthropoda > Insecta > Lepidoptera > Crambidae > Scoparia > Scoparia ambigualis. Next base: position 11,101,043 of record OY992508.1, on the reverse strand, counting down.
GATTCGAGTCACTAAGGACGGAGTAGCGTTGAATGAAAGGGAGTGTGCCGAGTGTTTTGCCTCATACTTTCACTCGGTGTATAGTCCGGATCGGCCACAGTTGGACCCGAGGGAGGCGGAGCGCCTGGCGGGCGCGGGCGCGGGCGCTGCGCGCGTGCACATCGGCCGTATCGGTGTTGGGGAGCTGCGCGCTGCTCTCCGTAGCCTTAAGCCTAAGCACTCAGTAGGGCCCGACGGTATACCACCTTTCATTGTGAAAGACTGTCGTGTGGTTTTGGAGAAACCTTTATTGCACATTTTTAACTTGTGTTTAGGAGAAGGTAAATATCCGGACGTATGGAAAACGACTCGAGTTATCCCGGTACCTAAGGCGGGAGCCGGGTCAGATGTTAGCGGATACCGGCCGGTTGCGGTATTATCGGCGTTCGCCAAGGTGTTTGAGTCTGTCTTGCATAGATGTATCTATACGCAAGTGAGTGCAAGACTAAGTGACGCGCAGCACGGCTTCCGGCCGGGTCGCAGTACGGGGAGTAACCTGCTGTCATTCGTGACGCACCTAGCGCCGGTCGTGGACGCTGGGGGACAGGTGGACTCCGCGAACTTCGACTTCCGGAAAGCTTTCGATGCGGTCGATAATGACATACTTCTATCGAAATTTTCAGCATTAGGATTTACACCGCAACTACTTGAATTTTTCGCTAGCTATCTGGGTGATCGTCGACAGTACGTCGAGTATGCGGAATACGAATCGAAACCGTATGACACGTTTTCGGGGGTAAGTCAAGGGAGTAACCTTGGACCCCTCGAGTTCGTCATCATGATAAATGATCTCCCGGATGTACTAAAGGAAGCAAAGTGTTTGCTTATCGCGGACGACCTTAAGGTATTCCTGACCATAGCGGATACTTCAGATTGTGAGCGGCTTCAGCGTGACATTGAGAGGGTCGTCCGTTGGAGTGAATACAACAAGCTATCTTTTAATTCAGCTAAGTGCTGCATGATGAGCTACAGTCGGGCGCGCGCGCCTTTGCGGTATCAGTACGAAGTCGGTGGCGCGGTAGTGCCGCGAGTAGCGCGCGTGCGCGATGTGGGCCTTGAAATGGTACCCGATTTAACGTTTCGTCACCATATTGTTAACATTTGCGCTAGATCCTTTAAAAATCTAGGTTTTATTATAAGACAAAGTAAGAATTTTAAGACTTATATTATTAAAATTCTGTATAATGCTTTAGTGCGGAGCCATTTAGAAATTAACGCCTTCATATGGAATCCCCATGAAGCTAAATACAGGCTGATGATTGAGAAGATCCAAAATAAATTTACACGCTTTCTGTACTTGAAAGAGTATGCAGTGTACCCAGTGGCGCTACCTTCATACAAGCCAAAAAGCCCGGCTTGCCCTAACAAAAACTCAATATCACTACTGGTAAAACGCAATTATTAAAATCACTTAATATTTTTTACCATTGTTAATTTTCTTTCATCAGCATTCAAATTATCAATTTTATAAGTTTCTCATTAAAAAAATCGCATAAAGCTGCTTATAAATCGTGCGACGCTTTACATCTCTCTCGCACAAGTTGGCTTGCAACCGGGCTTCGGATTTAAAGTATATCCGCTCTCTTCTAACTTTAACAAAATTGCTACTCTTTAAACATAATACTGCGTAAGGATGTATAGATTCTATGAGAAATTCATACTCTTCGCTTCGTCAAAGCCAGCTTGCGTTATGAAGTTCGCAAGTAAGGCCTTCTCCAAATCAGGCTTTATTTCTACTGAATCACGTGCAACTTAAACGCGGGCGAACCAATCAGAGGCGACCGACGACAGCTCGAGCTCGGGCGAACCAATCAGAGGCGAGCGTTAATACGCGATTGTGCTGTGCAGCAGCCACAGGCAGCAGCCAGCCATTTTTTATTCTTTGTTATTGTCACACTTCACTTTGTTTGAGGGATTGTACTAAGTAACAAGTGTTTTCGTAATTTGTGATAAAAAAAATGTGTTCCGAGTTCAGTTCGTCGCTTTATTGGTCTCTGTGACGAACTTAGATGTGTTAGGCATGTGATGTGTTGCAAACAAATGTGTACTTAAACGTATTGATAATTGGCATACGAAAGGCAGAGGTAAATAAATTCTTTGAACATCACACATGATTTATGTATTTCGCAAACTATTAAAAGTCATCTAGGGCATTAATTATAATAGGTCTATGTAAAAAACTCTTTGGATTGTTGGTTGCTTCCATTCAAATAATTAAGTACCTAATAATTAATAAATTAAGTGTAGAGGCCTACATATCGACTGTGATTCCCGCGCAAAATGCCCATTTTCGCATTTTGTAGTAATTTTCCAGTTGTATTTATCGTGTTTATCGAAATAGGATAATAAATGCATGCTTAATATTACGAATCTCCACTCTGCGAGAATAAGCTGAGTTCGGACGGCCCTCGCATCGCATTTTGTTGTAATTTTGTACTTAGTTGTATTTATAGTTTTCATCGAAATAGGATAATAAATTCATTATAACATTTTTATTCCTCATAAAGCTTAGATTATAACAAAAAGGGTCATGAAGTAACAATTATTGTGGTATAAATTTTACTCAATAATATTATCGTAGATAAAAGAAATTCACAGTTAACTTAACGCGATTTTCGAAGTTTTTTTGGTTTTGTTTCATTTTTTTATTTCATTTGTTTAGAACAGTAGTATTGAACTACTGTCTAAACGACAAGAACGTTTGGAATGCCACGGCCTATGACGATTTGAGTAAAAAATGTGGCTAGTGTCACAAATGGGCACCAACATTGTACCTAGGTAGCAAGATTAGGAACTTCAGGTTTCGTGGCTTGCCCCAATCTGAAGCCCTAGGCACGCCACTGAGTGTACCCTTACTTCCCGTTGATGTACCCGAGTCTGTTCGTGTTGGGTATGGTCGGGTACTGTTCACTGTCGGTTAGGAGGGACGTGGCCCTGGTAAAGTACGTAGTGAGTGTATTTCGCGGACTCATACACCATCCGGAGGTACTTGCGGAGCTGCGGGCTGCGGCTGTGCGCGCCCAATAACTACGCGGGTATGCGTCGCCGGCCGGCGTTGCTTAGCGGACCTGCCCCTAAATCCAATCTGCTTAAGTTCGCCCCTATGTCACACGCCATTCGCCTCATTAATGTACTTTCGGAGAACAATATAGATGTGTTTCGCCACAGCCTGCCGAAACTCATGGAAAAGGTACAAATTGTTTTTGAGTCGAAAAATATATGTTAGTTGATTGTTAATTTTATTGTTAGTTGTAAGTACGTATATGTATTTTTTTTTTTAATTTTGTTAAGTTATATTTTATTTTACTTAATTTTTTTATAACATCGCCTTGGGTACCTAATCTGTTATAATTGTGTCTTAACAAATAAATAAAAAATATATATATTTATTTATCAACAACAAATCAGTTTTAACAATAATAGAGGTTGATTCTCTCCTTTGGATTGTGAGAACACTTGTGCCAGGAGAGAATCGCTCTCATTTATCATAATAGTACTTAACAATCTGTTGAGTAGCCACTATACTTAATTTCTCTTGTACTTTAATTTAGATAAAAAAAAGTATATGTGTGTTTGTGTGTGTTAGTAATTATCACAAGGATTGTGTATCTAGTGTTTAGATGGTCGATGGCAGTTGAATATAAACCATTTTCATTTTATCCCGCAGGCCGAGGAAGAGAACGACGCCCCCACTGCAGTGGAAGCGGACGACGGTGAATCAGAATCCGCCACATGGGTGGTATACTTCTGGCAGGGCCGCCGCGCCCCCAACATGGGCTGGTTGACGTTCACCTTCGGGCTGGAGCGCAAGTTCAAACAGCTGTGCAGGCGTCTGGACGTGGTTAGAACACACCAGCAGCAGGAGAGCCTCAAGTTCATGGCGCACTTCCACCGGCGGTTCATCATCAGGGACGGCAAGCGGAACCAGAAGCCGGTGAGACCTTATTTTATGTAATAGTTTCCCTGGAAGTCTATGGGCTGGTTGACGGACGACTGACTTTCAAAGGACATTGGCGAACTCCCATACAAACTTTTGTCAACTCTGTTTTTAAGCGTCTAAAAATATATTGGTATGGAGTTTGTAATCCTGAAAAACATGGTCTTGGTTTAACTTCTCTAGTTAGTCTACAATTAAAGATATTCCAATCAAAAGTTTTGGAGGTTATGTCTATCATAATTGGATAAAACAAGTACTTACCTACCTAGTTGTGTTATCCTTTCAAGGATTGGCCAGCACAAGCACCAGACCGCGATAAGTAGAAATAGGGGAGGGAGGGCCTTTCCCAGCAGTGGGAAAATATAGGCCTATAATAATAATAATAATAATGTGATTTTAACTAACTAATGACTAGGCAGTATGGTCTCTGACCTAAGCCTGTTCCTTCAAGGAACAAATTGTAAAAAAAGCATCATGTCAAAATAAAAATAAAAACATGGACTTCTTGGCGGGAAAGTGAAGCGTCATGTCTGCAGTTTTGTTTTATTTTGTAGTGTTTTATCGAATATTAATGTGCAATAATGGTGTAGGTACTGTTTTAAGTGTTCGTGAACATGCATGAGTGTTGGCAAATAAAACAAAACAGTGCAACATCACTTTTCAAATTCTCTCAAGAAGTCCGTGTGAGATTTTAATAAAGTACCACAGCTTTATTGAGTGTCAAGGGGTTTGGGGGAATATCATTTACCATTAAACGTTAATTATCACTCATTATCATCTACTTTATGCAAAGAAAAATATTCACTTTAATATACTGGCTAAATGTGCTGACCGCACAAAGCCATTATTTAAGAGAAAAAAAATGTCGTCATTGCCCTAAACAGAACAGCACTAACTAGTAATTTACGTGTCTTTTAAACTTGTTTTTATTTCGAGACTTAGACAGGTTTTTCCTATGGTTTTAAAAATCTTACGAATTTATTTCATCCGTATTTGTAATAGTGAAATTTATAGACGCTTTAAATGAAATTTAAAGAATTCATTCAACAATGATTTCGCCATTGTCATTTGGCTTGGAGTGCCGAGTTCAAACAGCAGACTTTGCAGTTTCATCCGAAAAGTATTTAGAGACGGCTAGCGGAACCAGAAGCCGGTATGTGGCGTCAATATGTGTGCCATGAGGTTTCGTGTAATAGTTTCCTTGGAAGCCTATGAGCTGTGGTTGACGTTCACGTTCAGTCTGGAGCACAAGTTCAAGCAGCTGTGCCGGCGGCTGGACGTAGTAAGAACACACCAGCAGCAGGACAGCTACTATCCCCGCCACCTACGCATTCCTTTATAGTTTCTTTTAAAACAGAAAGCAGGAGTCGTTCAAAATTGACAAGTAGTACGTGCTAACCCGAGTACGTGATCGATATCAATCAGTCGTACGTGTACGTGATCGATCTTAAGAGGGTTTACGCATTTTAGTTTCCCATACAAACTTCCAAGTTGAAAAATTTTAATTGAGCCAATTTTTATGAAGCTTTGCATGCTAAAGTAAAACACAGAGATCTAAATAGTTTGTTGACAACTTTTTTAAATAATTTATTTAGCTTTAGCGATGTAAAGTCCATGATAGTGGACTTTAAATCGCAATAACTGTTTATATACTATATACAAAAAATGTTTTCATAAAACTATTTAGATCACTGTTTCACTTTAGCATCGATAGCTTTTAAAAAAATGACTCAATGGTTTTAAAAAATTTCAACTTGGGAGTTTGTATGGAAAACCGAAATGAAAAATCGCTCTTTTGCGGTCTTTAAACAGTAAAAATAGTGTTGATTAATTTCGGAGGGCTGGAAAAGTCCACGGTAGCTTAACCCTTTAGCTGGTAGTGGCAATATACATGCCATCATAATTTGAACCTTATTCAATTGTAATAGGATAGAAAACCAATAAAAAATAACCCGGACCCGGATTGTCAGAAGGGTGCAGGCTCGAATCCTGCTCGTTGATATTATTAACATTAAGCACATGTTACACAGTTTTTTTTATTTTTTTTTATTGGCATCGGGTAAGCGCTTGGCCTTCATCTCACCTGATGGTAAGTGACGATAAGGCCGAAGGTGGAAGCGCGCTTCACCCGGAATCCTCAACCACTGAGGAACTGGTTATCTTATCTCAAACTGCCGGAACACAACAATGCTATAAACAACGTTGTTATGGCGACAGACTTAGATAAGATGGTGGTAGCTAGCCAGGCGGACTTAACAGCCCTACCACCAACCAAACCGAGCACACAAAGATGTACTCCCCGCTGGGAATCGAACCCGGGACCTCTGGGTCTGAAACAGGTAGCTTAGCCACTAGACCACAGAGGCGGTTAAAGTTGGTTTTAATATCGATACATTATCATCAGGAGGGCGGCCGCCAGCCCGTGGAGCTCTTCGAGCTGCGCAGCAACGGCTCGGCATTGTGCACGCGGCTCGTGCAGGTCAAGGCCGACGCCCACCAGCTCAACAGCGCCTTCTGGTCAGTATAAAGGTCAATTCGCACATATCAGTAAAGTCACGTGAAATGTGCTTATTTGTAAAAAAATATCCTGAATACTTCAATAAAAACATACAAGTTAAATCAAATGTTAGAGATTCGAGGAAAAACAAATTAGCAATACCAAAATGTAATCTGACGTTATCAAGAAAAATGTATATTATATGGCAATCACAATATTTAATAAATTACCACCAGGGCTAAGAGATCTTCCAATGGATAAAAATAGATTTAAGAACAGTTTATTGTGTTGGCTTAATGATAAAAAATTTTATTCAGTCAAAGAATACTTAGATTTTAAGGAATCTTGACATTGTATTATTGAATATTTGTACAGAATTATTATATTGATATAAATTTGACATTATAATTTCTATGTTTGTTCCATGTTCCATAATTATTATAAATTACCATGATATTGACATTTTCTATTGACATAAATAATTAAACAATCCATAATGACATATACTATAATTTAAAATAATGACATTGTTAATGTACCAAATCCATTATGCTGATGATTTTATTATTGTTAATATTAATCTTATAAAATATTTGCATGCCTACAATTATAAGGTATAATACTGTTGATTCTATTTATTTTTATTTATTTATTTTATTTATACACAAAACAGAGTCTCAACAAAAAATTAAAAATAACAATAGCAACATTTTCTAACATAGGTATGCTGGATCTCCACTAATTTGTGCAAACAGCATGCATAATCGAATACTTAACACTACATAAAAAAACGATAATATTAAACTACAGTAATTAAAAAAAAACTAATAATAACAGTTCAGATTTAAATAAATTAATAAATTAATAATTAAAATTAATAATCAATTAAAAAAAAAAATATTACCGAATTCGCTAATACAATCAAAAACTTAATTTGTTAATAAAATAGAAATATAAATGGAATTGGCTAGAACAAAAATTATCAAAATTATTAAATCAGAATAAAAATCATTAAAACAATAAATTATAACAAACAATCGCTAACAAACAACACATCAAATAACTGCATACACGTGAACATTGCTTTTTCTAAATGTTACTTTTTAAAAATGACTTCCAACTACCGATTGATAGTTGGCAGATGTCAGGTACTCCATCAGTCCGAGTCAGTAACGCGTTGTATTCCCGGCACATTCTAAATATGGGGTTATGGAAAGAAACGTTATTGTTGCAAAAGGGAACCGAGAAAAGGCATTCTCGCCTGGCAGACCTATTAGGGACTCTGATGTAAATATCGGATGTAAGGGTTGTACTAATTGAGCCACTAAAAACTCGATGTAGATAGGTAAAGTCATGTACTTTGCGTCGGTTCTCAAGGGAGTTTAAATTAAAAAAGCGTTGACGATCGGCGTAGGTTGTGAGCTCTCTCTTACGACCGAATCGCAACGTTAGTGTTCTGAGAAAACGCCTTTGGGTTGATTCCAGTAAATCAATGTAAGCGTTGTACTGGGGTGACCAAACCACAGAAGCGTACTCAAGTTGGCTTAGGACTAATGACTTGTATAGCAAAAGCAAGCTGCTTGGGGACCTAAACTCTCTGGACGCACGACTAATGAATCCCACCAGTCTAGTAGACCTCCTGGATAGTGCTTCACAATGGCAATTGAAGCTCATTTTGTCATCAAATAGCACTCCCAAGTTACGCACAAACGACTTTCTTTCAAGTATGCTGTTGTTAATAGTGTAGTCGAAGACTATGGGACTCCTCTTGCGTGTAAAAGATATAACGCAACACTTCCCAATGCTCAGGCACTTGCCGTTGTCACCACACCAATCGTGTAAGGCGTTAACATCCGTCTGCAACCTTACGCAGTCCCTTACGGAATCGATACGACAGAAAATTTTTAAGTCGTCCGCATATAGTAGAGACATATTTTTAAGCTTAGGAACAAGATCGTTTACGTACATAACAAATAACAGGGGACCCAGATGCGAACCCTGTGGCACGCCAGACACAATAGAGACTGGCTGCGAGCGATAACCTTTTAGAGCTACCAATTGACTCCGATTGGAGATGTAGGATTTTAGCCAGCGAAGAAGACAGCCGTGTACACCCATAGAATTCAATTTTCCAAGTAATATTCTGTGACTGACTCTATCAAATGCTTTTTGAAAGTCCGTATATATAGAGTCAACCTGACCATGATCATTAAATACTTTACAGATGTAGTTAGTGTATTCCAGTAAGTTGCTGACGGTCGACTTACCCGCTATAAAACCGTGCTGTTGCTAGTGGAGGTACGGCTTAACATGGTGAAAAAGATGCTCGTAAATTAGAGACTCCAGTACTTTTGCGAAGCAGGACAGAATACTTATCGGCCTATAATTAGTGCAGTCACTAGAGTCACCATACTTATGAATGGGTACCACATGGGCCTCCTTCCAGACACCCGGAAATGTGCCAGTCTGCAAAGATTTATTAAAAATAATGCAGAGTGGCAAAGCAAGAGCAGACGCACAACGCTTAACGAAGTAGGGAGGTATGCCGTCTGGGCCAGCCCCCTTGTTGTCGGATAAAGTAAGCAGTTTCTTGACCACATCTTTCTCAGAAACATATACAGACGACAGAGAATAGCTAGGATGCAACACCTCTTCTCTAGTGGAGCCGCCACCGCTGTCAGGAGCGAAAACTGAAGAGAAGTAATCCGAAAAAAGCTCAGCAGCTGCCTGGCCACCAGTAGCGATTCTATTACCGAATCTAACCGTGTCAGGAATAGTTGGGTTGGATTTCTTGCTCTTAAGAAAGGAGAAGAACATCTTTGTTGTTTCTGCAAGAGACTCCTCAACATTGGAAACATAAGAGTCGTAGCAAGCTTTAATCAGCTTCTTTGATCTAGAGCGTAACAGCTGAAACTCGTCGTAGTCTCTGGGATTGCCAAACTTTTTAAATCTTTTGTGTACTCTAGCTTTTTCGGAGATACACGCCCTCAGTGGCTCTGAGAACCAAACAGGGTAATTCGACCGTCCAATCAGCTTGAGCGGAGTGTTTCTCTTTATAATGTTGTTTAAAATATTATAATAGCAATGAACGTCGGAATCAACATCATCATGAACGAGAATATGTCTCCAATCTACGACATTAAGTTGCTCCATACATGAGGAAGTGTCACACTTGCGAAAGTTAGGCACCCTGACATTCTTTGTAACAATACACTTACACCGCGATCTAATGATTGCATCAATTTCAATAGATGGGTGGTGACGATCAGGTGTGCTCAGAGGGCAACATTCAGAAACTTTTATATCGAGAAGATCAGTCATAACCAAATCGAGTATTCTGTAATTTACGTTACGTACATGATTAAATTGAGAAAGTCCACCACACTCCAACAAACTTAATAGTGACGCTGACTTACTATCATAAGCCGTGCCCGGAATCATGCGAGGAGGGCTGGTGTCATCGGGAGTCCATGACAACCCTGGAATGTTAAAATCACCGACAACAACTGTCTTAGAGCCACTGGCATGGCTTAGCAGCAAGTCAGAGCAGTGATCGAAGAAGTAATTGTATTCAATGACGCTTAGGTCTGGTGGTAAGTATGCAAGGTAAATGTTTATAGGAGGATCACGTGAACCAGGACCGCTGCGCACAGTAACAAACAGATCTTCGAGTTCGCTTTCCAAATCGGTTCGCCTTATCGCAAAGAGGTCCCTTTTAATGGCCAAGAGCACCCCGCCTCCAGTATTTTTGGATGAATTAGCGGTTTCGCGATCCTTTCGGAAGACGGTATACCTGTCATCAATAAACTCTTCAGTAGAGTATGAGCTATCTAAGTTGGTTTCACACAAGCAAATTACATCGTAGTTTTCGTTTAAGATATTAATGTATAATTGTTGCAATTTACTCCTAATCCTGTTAACATTCTGGTAAAATATTAACATAAGAAAGAATTATGATATACCCAAATTAAAATAGCCAAAAAATTACTAAAAATAATGTAGAACAAAGATAAAAATGAAAATGCAAAATTAAAACAAAAAAAATACACAGATCACACTATCAACTTATCTAAACTAGCCAAGTCTCTAATGTGTGTGGCAGGCGAGGTCTCGTCCTTCCTTACATAGACCCTGCCATATTTAATCTACACGAATCTGTAGTTTTTACTTCTAGCTTGTTTACGAGTAGCCGCATGCAGTTCTTTGCACTCCTTCGAAAGATGTTCGCCCACAAAGATAAGGCACCGGTCGCCACTAATACCGATGTGTGTCGAGTTAAGATGATCCTTAGGGTTACCCTTATTATATCTTCTCACAGCAGATATTAGCTCGTCACGACGCCGTTCAGAAGGCAGAGTAACCAATAAATTGCGAGGTCTGTCGGAGGATGGGTTTAGCTTGGCAACTCGACGACAAGCGCGAATTTCACTGTCCACAATGGAAAGCTTTACGACCTCACAAAGCTTTTTAAATAAATTTACCACGTTCTCATTACGGCGCTCTGGAACACATTGGATCTCAAGGTTATAGCTCCGTGACGCTTTCTCGGCCTGTCTGAGACGTGACTCTAGTCTAGAAATGTCTGATTGGAGCCTTGAGCTTTCCTCCTCCAGAGTATTTATTTTAACATTAGCTGATGCAAGCTCAGTTTTTATGTCAGACTGCTCATTACACAAAAAGTCTGTGGTCTCCGTGAATTCTTTCTTTAGTTTCTTGGAAACAGCAGTAAATTCCGTTTTAATTTTCTCCTGAATTTCTAAAGAAAGTGTCGCTCTGATACTGTCTAGTTTTGAGTCGATCAACTGGCTAAACTGTTGCATAGTTATAGTGGCTTCAGTAGACTTCAGTATTCGCTCATTTATCGACTCGACGGATAAGGGCAAATTATTGTCAATGAGAGATTCATCGCATGACATATAAATTTGGTGAACATCGGAGGTGGAGGCATGGACCACCTGCACACCGAGCTGTCCGGACGGGGACGCCACGGGAGTGTCGTCACTTCTAGCCCGCCTAGTAATTTTAGTGCACAGGTCACAACGTCACGCTCGTTGTAGCTCCTTTATATTTTTATTATAATATGAGGCAGTAAAATTTAGGCAAAGATAATGGTAGCATCCTTTACAGGCAATGCATCTTAGCAAATCTGTTTTTTTGAGCGATTTATTGCAAGCCAAGCAATTCATAGCAGCGTGCGTTACGAAAGCTAATAAGCAGCGGTTACAAAATTTGTTATCTTACAATACAAGTGAAGCGCAGACCGCTCGACGCCACCCGTGCATACATGCGCACACGCATACATCAGCTGACAGGGAACGACAAGGACAGCAAAGTGAGCACTGTACCGTTGTTAGAGCGAATGCGAGAGCATTAATCACGTCACCGTGCACCAGTCGAAACCGGTTGTCCTTGAGCGCCGTACCGCTGCACCCGCTGTGGCGTATCAAAGCAGCTGACTTTTGTTGTGATTTTTGAATAATGGCACCTGATGTTTATTCTCGCAATTCACCACACAACACAAACAGACGAAATCCGAGGGCACAATGTCACAGATCGGGAACAGTACTACACGTGAATATAAATTTGATGTGTTAAAAACAATTATTTATTAGAAATATCGTAATTATTTACGAGCGCTAGCAAAACGATGTTGCCTAGGTTTGGCCGGACGACGTGATTTAATTGATTTATTATCCACAATCTATGTACATGGTATTAAGCAAATAAAAAAATTCTATTCTAATTCACAGTTCCGACAAGGTACCGGCACAGTGCGTAAATTAAATATTCTATCATACATTCTCTATAAACGCATCCCCACTTGTCAGTGTCAGTGACGACACAGTGCTCTCAGTGTTGATGCTGCTCTTCTTCTTCGTCTAAAGCAATAGCTATCATAGCTAACGCCGTAGTATTTAACAGAGCCATAGCAACAATCACGATACTTGACGACGGACACGTTTTCACTGAAGCTCCGTGAACTGAGTACTGACATGTGTGAATTGAATCACTTACGCAACGCTGTAGCACTGATACTGAACTGAGCGAACCCGTTGACGAAACTGTGACTTCATTAATATGTGTGAATCAACCTTAACGGCCCACTGCCCGGCTAATGGATTCCCACATCAACAAAAGCTAATGGGGGAGTCTTTAGACATCATAATCACAATAATAACCGACATCATAATCAGAATATTTGCACAGACACGACAAGTAGCCAGAATATTTCGCCAGCATCTTGCTCTTGGATATGGTCTTGTTGAATCAGAAGTACCGTACTATAAGTACGCACATGCGCTAGTTCTCGAAAATGGTCATGCAACGTTCTACTGTGATTGCTCAATCATCATGGAACAGGATTATTTGTCGCTAATAAGCCTGATATCGTGGTGGTCGACCGATCTCAGCGCCGGGCAATATTGATTGATATCACCATACCTACCTCATGAAGAGAACCTCGTGAAAGCCAGGACAAGCTCAGTAAGTACCTTGACTTGATTTACGAGGTTACCATCATGTGGGATGGGTCTTATAGCTAAGAGCCTCGATCGACACCTAGAGAGGCTGTCACTGAAAGTTCAGATCAAGGGTCAGATACAGAAAGCAGTACCACTTGGCGCGCCACGTATTGTCTGGAGGTCTATCCCCGCTGCCGGTGGCAACCTAGGCTAATTTTTTTATAGTGTTTTATTATTTCCAATAATAAATAAATAATAATTTTTTTCTTACAATCACACTAATTATCTAGCCCAAGAGAAGCTTCGAAGAAACTCGTTAAATGGTTACTAGACAACGGATAAACATACTTAAATACACACTTATTATACATAGAAAACACCCACTTACTTAAAAACAAACCATTCACTTGAATATTCTTTATTCTTTAAATTAATAACTAAAAATTACTTGAAATGAAACACTTTTTACGGATCTAACTCGCGTTTATTAACTTTTTAGGGTTTTGATTTTAGTCCTGACGTTTCAAACCCTTTACGGGGTCCGTGGTCACAGGGAGACTGAGGTGTTGGTCGTCTCAGCTAGAAGTTATATGCCTACCGTCAATCATTTTAAGGTATAAAAATCGACAGCAAGTTAGATCCGCAAAAAGTGTTTCATTTCAACGTGTAGTGCTCGCGTAAACCTTTGAAAACAATAATAATAACTTATCAAACTACACCACGCTGGCCCAATGCGGGTTGCTTAGACCTTGTCCAGAAGGGGCGAATTCGTAGCGATTTGTCTCGCGCGTATACGCGCGATTGCTGCGCCCAGAAGAAGCGTTTGACGCGCGAGCGTTTGAGGACGGATTCAGTCAGTTGGTAATTTATAACTATAATAAAAGTTACGCTCGTTTATATGGAGAATGACAGTCCTTATTATATATCGTCCTTGTTAATAGTCAGGACAAGATTTATATTAAATAATCCTTTAGTTTTAATTAAAGTACTTTCAAATGTGTTTATAGTGTTTAACTAAAGGTTTTACTTAACATATAGTTTTGAAATTCTATTCTAGTAATCAGACGACTTCATATCCCAAATCGCCGGTCTTTTCTCTATTTCATCTATGAACAATTATGTATCAAAATTTTGCCGCTTCATTTCCCTAAATACGTGCATTCGCTATTACATTCGCGCGTAAACTGGACGCAACCAAGAGGCCCCTAGTATCTTGACTCGCGCGCGGCACGCGCGTTTTACGCGCGAGTCGAGAGTCGGCGTAGTGCACGCGATTTACGCGCGAGTATTCAACTCGCGCGATGCTTGTGGACGCAATATGGGCAGCTAGTACCTCTTCAACGCGCGTATCTCTTCTGGACAAGGTCTTAGGTTCAATCAATGTTTTTTTTTCTCCTTTCTAAATCTCCAATTTTATATGCCACGATCACAGCTACATCCTGAACGTGCCGCTAGAGGGCGCCAACGAGGAGTCGTCCGCCATAGTGTACGCGTGGATCGGCGGCCGGAGCGACTCCGACTCGGCGCGCCTCATCGAACAGCTGGCGGAGGAGAAATTCAACAGCCCGTGGGTCAGCCTGCAGGTATTGTTCGCGATACGCGAAGCCCTCACAGTATTCTAAATAACACTAAATATACATAATATGAGAACAATTGTGTTCTAACTCTTCACAAGGGCCCTTGCTTTTCTGACTTGCTGTAGCCACCAATTGTTAGGATAAATATACTATGCTAACAACCACCAAAACCACCGATTAATCCGAATCAACACTATCCAAAAAAATAATTAACCCACGACGCGTTTCGTAAAGCGATTTTTGATAAGAGCAGTGACTTCAGTCAGCTGACAATCCTTGTCTATTTGTCGAGGCCCTACTTAGTCTCGACGTGAACAAGGCCAGTGGTCCTGATGGCATACCAGCAAGGGTCCTGAGGTATTGTGCGCCTGAGTTGTCTCCTGTGCTAACACGCTTGTATCGCCTCTCTCTCGAGGCAAAAACCGTACCTAAATGCTGGAAGCTTGCTAATGTGCAGCCAGTACCCAAAAAGGGAAGTCGTGCCGACTCATGCAACTACCAATTAATCGCCATCACTTCCATACTCTGTAAGGCCATGGAAAGAGTGTTGTGCCATGTTAATGACCTCCTCAGTGACCGTCAATATGGGTTTCGCCGAAGCCGATCGACTGGGGATCTTCTAGTTTATCTGACGCACTACGGGGTGAGGCCCTCAAGATGCACGGCGAAAAACTCGCCGTATCACTTGACATCTCGAAGGCTTTTGACAGGGTCTGGCACGCAAGGCTACTGCGCAAGCTTCTTGCGTATGGTATCCCCGCTGACTTTTGTAGTTGGATAGCAGATTTCCTGACGGAACGGTCGATCAGAGTAGTCATCGATGGCTGCTCCTCTGACTCAGTGGCTATTGATGCCGGAGTTCCTCAGGGGTCTGTTCTCTCTGCGACGCTTTTCCTGTTGCACATCAATGACCTGTTGACACCGGGAATTGTTGGGTATGATATGGTATCAGATGACAGTACTGTCGTAGAGAGATTCCTTTCGGATGCAAAGGCTAGCGGTGATGACGTGATGTTGATGAGAGAGGCGATGGTTGAGCGAACGAACCAGACGTTAATCCACGTTTGCCGGTGGGGTGACAGTAACCTGGCAAATTTCAACGCCACCAAAACGCTAGCGTGTTTATTCACCGCTAAAAGGAGTCCCTTTAACCTGACTCCTACTTTTCGGGGTACATCTGTGCCTGTTACCGATAGTCTCGTCCTTCTGGGCATGGAGTTGTCTTCAGACCTTAACTTCGGCACTAGCATCGAGTCCAAGGCTCAAACTACAGCTAAAAAGTTGGGCGTCTTAAATAGGGTCAAGCGATATTTCTCTCTATAAAGCTCAAGTCCGATCTTGCATGGAATATTGCAGTCACCTGTGGGACGGCTCAGCGAAATACCAAGTAGCTGCACTGGACACGATTCAACGCAGAGCTGAGAGGCTAATAACGACCAAGAAGACCAAGTTTCACACCCTAGCTCACCGCCGCAAAGTTGCCTGTCTGTCGGTCTTTTACATACTGTACTTCGAAGAGTGTGCTCTGGAGCTGCATGAGCTCATACCGCCATCCCCCTTCTTCCATCGGACATCCAGACGCACTGCGGGCTACCACCCTTTCTTGGTGGATATTCCTAAATGTCGCACAAAGCGTTACTGAACATCTTTTATACTGCGTACAGCAAAGGAGTGGAACTCCCTCCCTGCGTCTGTGTTTCCGAGTACATATAACCCGTCCATCTTCAAAGCAAGAGTAAATAGGCACCTTCTGAGTTAGCTCGCACCATCGTGGATCCTGTCTTAGCCCCTGGGCTTGATCGGGATCAAGAGCAAACCCATACCTAGTTAAAAAAAAAGGCGAAAGGATCGAGCTCATTCAGCCGGTATGAAACAGGTATGACGCGTCAACACCACGGGAAAGTGGGGGGATATAGATCTTATATTATCTAGTGGCTCCTGAAGAGGTCACCATCTCGCAGCAGCACGTCCGATTGGGATATTTTGTGTAACCCCGTCCTATCACTCTACCTCCTCAGTAAGGCAAGTGCCATAAGCTTAAGGGCTTGATGGCGAAGAGCCTTAAATCTTCTGGTTCGGGTAGGCCGATCCCAGGAGGTTCCTTTTTTTTCTAGCAAGAATTACAGTTAGTGTTGGCCAGGACTCGAGTTCTTTTTAAGTCCTATTTTAGGGACTAGACTTGATTTTTTGAGACTGGACTCGTAAATGAGAGCCTTTTTGTCAGTGATAAAAATCACGAGTCCTTACAATATGACTCGAGGACTCGAGTCTTTCTACAATAATCTTAAGAGTCTCTCTCTTAAGACGAATTCATTGCTAGTGCCGAAGTCTTTTTAGTAACAGTGAGTTCCATATACATTATGTTGAGATAGGCGTTCGTCAACCACCTCCACAAGCGAGCCAACGCGATGAGTGCGTCAAAGAGGAAAAAAGAAGTTCAAAGAGTTATTACATCGATCATAATGATCGAAAAGTTACTATATTTTTATATGGAAAATACTTGCGCATAACGTAAATAACATATAACATATTTTATAACTTTATTATTATTATTATTATTATAACGGTGACGCCTCAGCAAAATTTAAATTAGTATTATACAATTAAAAAGGTTAGGTTTTCTTAAGAACTTGAGTTCCTTATTAAAGGCTCAGTTCTATGAGTCAATTCTTTTTGCATTAGGACTCGACGAAAGAACTCAAGGTTCAGAACTCAGAACTCATTTTAATCAGTCTTGCGAGCTCTGCCTAAATGAGTCCAGTCCCTAAATTAGGACTTAAAGAACTCAAGTCCTGGCTTACACTAGTCACAGTCAAACAATAGGTGTTGCATAGACTCTCCGTTTTCTCTCCACATACCGCGCATGTGGCAGATGTAGGTACATACTATCAACAAAACCGTACCAGTTCCATTTTCAAAAAATGTTGCTTGCACGAGATGACCATAGCTCGTCCCGCGCTTTGTCTAACATTGACCAATAACGACGAACCGTTTACTTAAGGGGGTGCCGCGCGATCGCAAAAACTGGCACAAGTCTCTATAAATAAATACACGCGATATCTTACTACACCTCCCTCCCCCTTGTGACACTTCGTGATTTTTCCGAACCCCCCTTTCGAGCCTCACGTGGTTAATGGACGGCCCCTAACGTGAGTAACGGTGCTGTGTAGGTGCTGACGGAAGGCAGCGAGCCGGACAACTTCTTCTGGGTGGCGCTGGGCGGCCGCAAGCCCTACGACACCGACGCTGCCTACCTGAACTACACGCGCCTGTTCCGCTGCTCCAACGAGAAGGGATACTTCACCGTCTCGGAGAAGTGCACAGACTTCTGCCAGGTAAGCAAAAGCAAATAATCTTACTCTAAAGTAAGAAATGTAAGATTACTTACTTGCATAAAATATGGATTAGTTCCTGACTCATCGGATTCCTGATTCGCCGAACTCTTGTTTCACCAGATTCTTGTTTCGTCGGATTTTTTTGTTGAAGGAAACTATAGAAATATCGCGGATTTACCTATCTATTAAATAAAAGGCAGACATTTTGGTACATTAATAAAAATATTTATTTGTTCTTAATTTAATAACGTCTGTTACGTTAACAGATAACGTAACAAATAAAAAATGTTTAAAGAAAAATTGTCATTTCTTTGAAAATATGAATCAAACACATTTCTAAGTAGGTAACTTAAGTTATGTCCGATAGTGGCAACAAAATAATTATTCATACAATAATAAATAAAACTACATGTTTTCTTTACTTAAGTGATATTAATGTATATTAATATTTCCGACGAAACAAGAATCCGTCGAATCAGGAGCTAATCAAAATATGATTTACATGGTGGAGACTTTACTTTACTACTTGTAAATTTTAAAAAATGGGAAACTGAATTGGTGACGGACAAGTTTAGAGTGTATTAGTAAACAGATAGATACTTGAACCTTTTCAAAGTTCAAGTCAATAATACGCAACATCATTATCATCAGCCTATAAACGTCCCACTGCTGGGCACAGGCCTCCCACGTGGACAATAGCACGTGGGAATATTGGGCCATTACCCACCACGCTGGCCCAATGCGGGTTGGTGGGTTTTAACGACTGTCATCTTACGACAATAACCGGGACCCACAGATTAAGGTGCTTTCCGAAGCACGGGAGTAGCTCGAGATGTCGGGGTGTTTCGCAGTTTGTCTGGTTCGCAATTTGTCTGGATCCTTTTTAAGATTAGCATTTCGTCCGGAAGACGAAGCGCGAATTTTTAATATCAGTTTGTCCGGCAGATGAACCGCGAATTGTTAAAATGCATGCTCTTTTTTTAGCCAGTACAAGATAATTCTTTACTTTATTCACTAGAATCACTGCATCTTTTGTCCAGACCCACTGCGAACTTTTATTATTAATTTGTCTGCCAGACAAATTGCGAATTAGAAATATACAAAGATCATAGGACGGACAAAAAGAGAAAAAAAATTCGCTGTTTGTCTGCCAGACAAACTGCGAAACACCCATCCAGCGACCCGGCATCGCGAACGTTGCTTAACGGGAAAGATCGCTAACCGAAAGTGCTAACCGCTGCGCTATCGAGCTCCTCCGTCTAATTTTTAAGGTATACATAACAACATGCACTTTATCTCTACGACGAGTACTTTTTACTACTAAATCCGACTCGAAGGACCATTTGTTAGATACGTGTATTTTATTATAAATTTCCTTTCTATCTTAACAAATACGTAACGTGTATGTAACGTTTTCATATTTACACATTACAAGTTAATCAAAATATTGATAATATTGCCATCATACGCAGTAACTTGCATATCTATCTTATTTGCAAACGTATCTCTTTGTTATGGAAGCATACAATTCAATTTCAAAAATAATGGTACTACGTTACTACTACTGTTTCTTTACCAGGACGACTTGGCTGACGATGACATAATGATCTTGGACAACGGCGACCAAGTGTTTCTGTGGCTGGGCGCAAAGTGTTCAGAAGTTGAGATCAAGCTCGCTTACAAGTCTGCTCAGGTAAACATAATTCGTAATAAGAATATTTCTCTTCATTTCACAAATTTTATTTGTACTGGCACCGACTGCTAACCGTTACGTTACACACAAGGAACTCGTACAGAGGACCATCTACGTTCTCACTATCTGCAAAGTTTTGCTAGGTACTAGAGGTGCCACTAGCACAGTCACAGTTTACTAGTTTTGAGACTAACTAACTAACAAATATGGCGCACCGACGTAAAGTAAGTCTTGGCCCCCGATAATAAAAGCTTCCATCTCGGTCTGTCCTGCGCCACCTTCTGCCCCGTGGAACCCGCGCAAGTCCTTTGAGACATTTTACATACATACATATAATCACGACTATTATCCCCGAAGGGTTAGTCAGAGACTAGGCAATGAGGACAGCAAAAGCTTTTAGTCGCATAATGCCTAATTCGCAAAATGCCCACCGAGTCTCGAAAGGACTACTTCGCGTAATGCCTAATTCGCTAAAAGACCAAATGGCAGAATGGCTACTTAACCAAAGGACTAATTCTAGAAAGGACTACTTCGCAAAATGGCCAATATCTTCTATATTAATTTAAAGGCCAATATTAACCAACTTAGATCAAAACGATCTAACAACCCGTTTTAAATATGTACGTAATTAATAGATATTAATAGATAAAAATAACGATTTTATAATTTCCTTACATAATTTTATAACGTGATTCGATTTTTTTTAGGAGAAAAATCTTAGTTTTGGATTCTGTTCAAGAATAAAAAAAATATCATTGAATATAAATGGGGTAATTTTATTTAATTTAAAGTCATTTGGTAAATATTGGCCATTTTGCGAATCAGTCCTTTGGCTAAGTAGCCATTCTGCGAATTGGTCCTTTAGCGAATTAGGCATCACGCGAAGTAGCCCTTTCAAGACTCGGTGGGCATTTTGCGAGTTAGACATTATGCGACTAAACGAGCAAAAGCAGTCCTCTGCCATAATCCACTTTTCACCAAATAGTGACTGCACATGTGCTCAGCGTGACAGGTGGTGGGAGCCCATCGCCGCTCTATGCTGTAGGATGTATGTGCAGTCTTTAGTCCGTTAGCCGCCTTTTACGACACCCAAAGAAGAGAGGGGTGGTAGTATTCTTACACCGCTATAATACTATAATAATTTATATAATTGAATAACGAGAACGAACGAATTACATTTTGATTTTGCTTCACTATCTTCTAGAGTGCTAGTTGGTGGAACTTGCTACGATTTACAATACGTGCTACGTAACTATACACGTCTGAAGTTAGCGTAAATGAGAATGTGATGCGCCGCTTCCTCCCGCAACATACTTGCAACTCATCTCGCGTTTTCCGACGCTTCTCGCGACTAACTTCACTACCACAAACTTATTTGGCACATATTGTATTTTGTATATCCTATTATATAATTAATGTTATGATATTATTCTGTATTAGGTATACATCCAGCACATGAAGACATTGCAACCGGACAATCCTCGCAAACTATTCCTCACATTGAAGAACAAAGAGTCGCGACGATTCACCAAATGCTTCCATGGTTGGGGAGAGCACAAGAGACCTCCAGAATAAAGCCAACAGATTCCTCACAACCATTATTTATTTTGTTTGTATATTGTAAAGGACAGTAGTGTTACAATCGCCCCAATGTTTTGGTTAAAAACCCATTATCTATTGAATCAATTGGAATTGAAGTTGTTAAAGTATTATAGACTAATAAATAAAGGATTTGTAATTAAACAAAATCAGGCAAATACTAGAAGTCCGCAATTGCTCCTCTAGAGCTAGATTTATTTTTACCACCTATTACATTGAATTTTTACTAAGAACTAAACACTGCAATAATAATGTTGAGATTAGATACATAAAATTTAAATTAATTAACTACTAAATGTTATAGCCATCGCAAATGTTTTAAGTTTTTAGTAATGATATTATAAACTATAGATATGTTACGTTCATAGTAATTTGCGTTTTAAATGTGTTCCGAGCAATCTAAAACTGCACACATTCACAAGTTTTAACTGATAAGTAAAACAAAAGATACAAAATAGCACGCAGATGAAAGAGATAGCTATAATTTTAATGATTGCACTTCAAATGTTTATAAACATATCTGCTTCTTGTTGTATATAATATCATTGGTTTTAAGTGTCTTATAAATTGCCGAAAATTGTATGTATAGTGAGTGAGTATTTTGATAACTGCTCTTACATTAGAAAAATGATGATTTTATCAAGCAGTATTACAACAATATGAAAGTTTTGTATCTAAAGGTGACTGTAGTATGTGAATGATTTTCACCAGAATGTTTCCAATTATTTTTATTGCTTAATTTGTTCTTATGGGCTTCCACAAAAGACAATATGAAGGAATAATTGTGAAAATGAAAGACTGAATCCATGCCATTTAAATCAAGTCATATTATATATTCAACACTTTCTCTTAACAAACATTTAAGCACAAGTGTGGAGATTACATTGTTTCATTTAATTTATTGCTACATATATGGAAAACTTTGACTAGAATTACAGAGATGTCACTCCATTAGATATTAAAATGCATTTCTCAATGCATTTATTAGACTAAACATGAAGATTGAACAAGCTGTATATAGAATGCCATTGATGTAGTAATATGATTCAAATATTTATGTAATTCATGTAAATATATGAAAAACATAGTGTCACTAATATATTTATATAAATAAATTATACCCTTTAATGACATATACATTAAAAGTTGTGCGATAATTTAAATGTGGCGCTGAAGCACAAAGATTTTAACAATTCTATAATAAAAATTTATAACAATCTTGAGTCCTTACTTATTTATCTGCATAAAACCTGAAAAAAAAAACAAAATTTTAATATAAGGATATTTTTTTTCAGTGCACATAATCAGTACATAACGTTAATAGACATCAATTGAATTTTTTTTAAATTTATTTAATGATGATGATGATTTTTTTAATTTGTCCGGCACAATAAAAAATTATGGTCGGAAGTAAGAATCACCGCTAAAAACCAGCCTTCATATAAAAAAATCCGCATCCAAATCTAGGATATTTAGGAGCTACGGTGCCAAAGACAGACACACCAACCTCAAGACCTATGTTACCTTGTGTATCTATTTTATTTTAGGTCGTCGTCTATTAATGAACTCCATAGTTATTCCAATCTTAATTCCTTTGGTAATAAAAATAATATTTTACCATTCACTGTGCTCGACTGTACCACACGTAATTTTTGTATGTAGAAGTTTGCTATCAAATTTAATGACTTTCTAGTGTAAAAGTCAAATAACTATTACACACTTATAGGGTACTATTTCCGGTACTATTTATTAAGATAGAAATGAGAGCCATTGCTGGTTCTGTTTTCGCGAAACGAGGTGAGTACGCTAGGCGTAGAACCTACGCCTAGCGTACTCACCAAACTATGTCTATAACTTTTAAACTATAAAGGTACTATTTATTTCCTTTGGGCACTATTTGGTACTATTTGGGTACAGTTTTTTGACATACTAATTAAAGTTGTAGCTTACACAGATTTCCCAAACTGAGGTGAGTACGCTAGGCGTAACCTACGCCTAGCGTACTTACCAAACTATGTCTATAACTTTTGAACCATAAGGGTAGTATTTATTTCCTTTGGGCACTATTTGGTACTATTTGGGCACAGTTTTTTGGCATTCTTGAAATAACAGAATTCCATGGTGAGTACGCCAGGCGTAGGTACACTATTTTTAGGCCGCGGCAGCAGCCGCCAAAGCGCCAAAAACGACGTTTTTGTACATGCGACGTTTTTTTACATAGGTACTCTCTCTTCCCTTTCAGGCAAATTCCTGTAACAATAAACCCAAAAATGTATAGCTTTCTGTTTGTACCACAATGTAGGTATGTAAATAGTGGATTGTGGAAACTATTCAGAGTTTATTATAAATTTTTTTTTTCAAAGAGATATTCACGTTTGAAATATTTTTCTTTGGTAACACTGACACTAGTATAGCAACACTTGTAACTCAAACGAAACGTTTTGTTACGTGCTAAATGAACAGTGTTTTTGAAAAAATTGACTAAAAGTGGGGGTACCGATCAAATTAAAATTAATTTAATAATTAATAATTAAATAATGACACAATGTGCATGTAGATAATGGAAATAAGTTTATACATTTTCGGGTCAAATGTGCCTGATGTTCTTTGTTTAATTATTGAAGTGTACATCACACTTCACTCACTTCACAGGGCAAAATATCACTTAACAACCGTTTTCGCGCGAAAATTTAAATTAATCAAGAAAAGTATGTAACGAAAAAAAAATATGGTAAGAGGTTTTTTTATGTGTTTGTAATTTTTAAATATTTTTCTGAGAACTGTCAAGTAGCCAATTAGGAAAATGCCATTTTTCCCAAAAAGTGCTTGATATCTGCTTTCAATCTTCTTCAGAGGGAGTAGGTTCTTTTTCATGTGGCATATCTCTGTACAGGTCTCCTAAACGATAGTCCATACAGTTTTTTCTTCGACTCTGATTGTAGCACGATCCTCTTCGGAGAATAATGTACAAAATGTGCAATACTCAGAATGTGCAAAACGTAAAATGTGCACTACACGCAAAATGAACAAGTCAGCGCACGTTCATAGGCAAAAACAGTAACTTATCCGACTTCTTAGTTGATATTATTTAGGACGTGACTTAGTATGACTGCATGTTAGATATACATAGATAAAAAGGCATTTGCAAGGGCATTGCCCTAAAAATAATTTTGCAATTTGTACTTTTGCGTGTAGTGCACATTTTACATTTTGCTCATTCTGAGTATTGTACAATTTGCGTGTAGTGCACATTTTGCGTTTTGTACATTATGCTCCGAAGGGGCACTATCGCACTTGCTCAGTAGTATAATACGTTTGACGAAAAATCCGCCTATCCGATCCGCCGCGCCACGTACAGATGGACGCAAACACGACGTATGCGAAGCGGCCCGTACCGAGCAGCCCCCTTACTCTTGAAACCGATCGCTATTGGATCGGTTTGGTATTGTGAATTTTCGTACTCCTAAGTTACGACACCAGAGCTAATATGGATTCATATTGCATGGATATTGAGTGAAAAAAATACAAAACTCATTGCCATTTAGTTCACCCAATATAAATCCAAATTAGCGCTGGTGTCGTAACTTAAAAATACGAAAATTCACAATACCAATCTTGTCCAATAGAGATTGGTTTCGAGAGTAAGGGGACTGCCTAGGCCTGATCCACTGCTAATGGACGCCTACCTTGAAGTTCGATTTTCGATAATTTTTCATGAATATTCAGAAAAATGCGGTGGTCACATGCCCAAGGTGACATTGTATACAAAAACAAGAATATAACTATCACTGTTTTCAATTTAAAAAATAGTACGCACCAACTTAGACATTCAACTTCTGTGACTAATAAGAATTTGTGGCTATTATTGTCACAAAACTAAAGAAATGCTTTTGGAATACTGCCAAAATTACAAGCAATGATAGCGGAAAATGTCTATTTACCTCTATGACGGCAAATTAATCAAGAGTAGAATAATTTTGTCAATTTCATTGTGGACACCAGACTCACCAAAGCTAAGCAATATGCACATTTTATTAGTCATCATCGTCATCATCATCCGATGGTACAAAGAGTTCGTTTTCTTCTAAGAAATTGGCAATGTTTTTACTAATCGCCGCTCCAATAAGAAGGCCCGGCACTACAGCACACACCACGCTAAAGAGGCCGAAGGTTTTCTTCTCAGGTTCTGGTAAAATAGAACCCGTAGGAGTGGTAGTCGCAGTTCTTTTAGGAACAACATATTCGTTTCTAGAAATTGTCTTGGTTTGGGCAACAAGACGGGACAATCTAGATATTGTCATTTTCTCTTATTTGCTTCGCAACGCCTCCTTAAAATAATCGCAACTCCAATTTGTTTATTTTATTGCGCTTCTTGTTTCTCGATGTGAAGCACAGAACAGAACACTTTTGGAGAGATGTAAAGTGTCAGTGTCAGTAAAATTAAATGTCAGGTGTCATTTCTTTTTTTTTATATATATTTGTTCCGTGAAGGAACAGGCTAAGGTCAGAGACCATACTGCCTAGTCATTAGTATTTTATTTCTTTTTTTTCGTAGATGATAATGAGTGGTGATTAAGATGATGAATGATAAATGATATTCCCCCAAACCCCTTGAGTCCTCAGTAAAGATGTGGAACTTTACTGAGATCTCACGCGGACTTCTTGAGAGAATTTGAAAAGTGATGTTGCACTGTTTTGTTTCATTTGCCAACTCTCATGCACGTTCACAAACACTTAACGGTTAATAATCCACTATTATTTCACATTAATGTACAAAAAAACACAAATTTTAGAAAACAATACAAAAATGCAGACATGACGCTAAACTTTCCCGCCAAGAAGTCCTCATTTATTATTTTATTTATTTATTTGTTCCGTGAAGGAACAGGCTAAAGTCTGAGACCATACTGCCTAGTCATTAGTTTTTTTTATTTCCTCATGTTTCCCTTGATGATAATGAGTGGTGATTAAAATGGTGAATAATAAATGATGTTCCCCAAACCCCTTGAGTCCTCAGTAAAGATGTGGGACTTTACTGAGGTCTCACGTGGACTTCTTGAGAGAATTTGAAAAGTGATGTTGCACTGTTTTGTTTCATTTGCCAACACTCATGCCCGCCCGTTCACAAACATTTAACGGTTAATAATCCACTATTATTTCACATTAATGTTCCAAAAAACACAAATTTTAGAAAATAAATAAAACTGCAGACATGACGCTTCACTTTCCCGCCAAGAAGTCCATGTCAGGTGTCAGTGTCAGTAAAATCAAATGTCAGTTTAGATTTTTTTTAAGTTTGTTCCCTGAAGGAACAGGCTAAATTCAGAGACCATACTGCCTAGTCATTAGTTTTTTATATCTTTTTTTCACTTGATGATATTGATAATGAGTGGCAATTAAGATGATGAATGATAAATGATGTTTCCTCAAACCCCTTGAGTCCTCAGTAAAGATGTGGGACTTTACTGAGGTCTCACGCGGACTTCTCGAGAGAATTTGAAAGTGATGTTGCACTGTTTTGTTTCATTTGCCAACACTCATGCACGTTCACAAACACATAACGGTTATTAATCCACTATTATTTCACATTAATGTTCGAAAAAACACAAACTTTAGAAAATAAATCAAAACTGCAGACATTTTTAGTTTCTTATTTAATGGCTTGCTATGATTTAGCCAGTGTCTAGTTTTTTAGGTAGACAATGTGGATTAGTTTTTGTTTGCGACTCTGGGCGATATTCTCATACAAGACAAAAATCTTCAGAAAATAAGATTTAATTTTGAGGAACTGTCTACCGAGTTTAACTGTTGAGATACCTGTAAAGGTGGGCACCTGCGATACTGTTTTGTGTTTTGTGCCCAGATCGAAGCCTGTAAGCAACTATAATAAGTGTCCTACTTAAACCAAAATTGCAGAACCAGGGAGTGTGTGGAGGCTCCGATTGCATTACTCTGCACCAAATACCGGTTGACTTAGATCTTTCGTCAAAATCGGTTTTCCATCGTGTAGGTATATCACTCGTTTTTGTTTAAAAATTCACAGATCTCGTGCTCTACACGACTTGAAAGGGCATTGAAAATGAACCTAGCTATTATAGATTATTAATAATTTTTTTTTTTTTTTTAAATTATGGACTTTTCCAAAATTTGTTTATACTATCCTAAAGCCCTTAATTTTCCGCGTCTATTAAGTTCTAATAGATCTTTGTATCTCAAAGCTGCGAAGTTCCACAGGGCTATGACGCCCTTGTAATACCGCACGGCGACGCTGCACGCGCCGCTAAGGGGGAGCATACCGCCCCCCTATCACTCCCACAAAAAAAAGTATAAGAAATAAAATGTTGCCAGTCTCAATATCTCTAGGCGTTTCTTTTAATTTTTCGATTTTCGACCTCGTTCACGAGATATCGAAGATATTCCCAGGGAAGGTGTTAAAAAATCAAAGTTTTTTTTGGTTTTATTTAATTTTCGAAAAAAGTTTTCGACTTTTACAAAAACATTTTCACCATCTGAAAGTCATTTAAATTCTGCGTCTTTTGAGCCCTCATACGTCCACATGGCCCTAAACCACTATATACCACGGGGCAAACACACTTTCAGCGAAAATGGGGCCCTACCGGAGCGATCGAAAAAACTTATAACATCGTAGCTTGGTGCAGCTTGTAAAGGTAAAAAAATAGGGGACTTCTTGTCGGGAAAGTGAAGCGTCATGTCTGCAGTTTTGTTTTGTTTTCTAAAATTTTTTTTGGAACATTAATGTAAATTAATAGTGGATTATTAACCGTTAAATGTTTGTGAACGGGCGGGCATGAGTGTTGGCAAATGAAACAAAACAGTGCAACACCACTTTTCAAATTATCTCAAGAAGTCCGCGTAAGACCTCAGTTAAGTCCCACATCTTTACTGAGGAGTCCTCAGTGAGGACTATAGTTGTTTGGGGAACACCATTTATCATTCATCATCTTAATCACCACTCATTATCATCAAGGGAAAAAAAAGAAATAAAAAAAATTTATGACTAGGCAGTATGGTCTCAGACCTTAGCCTGTTCCTTCACGGAACAAATAAATAAAAAATAATAAAAAAATCTTATCGTCAAAGTTTAGTTTGATTGTAGCGATGCGCAGAATAACTCACTGTTAAGAAAAGAGTGATTACATCTTTTATATCCAAAGATTTACATCACTCTTTTATATCTTTAACTCTTTAACTCCCTGGCTCAGATATGAACGAAATGAGCTAGGGAGTTAAAGATTAACTTAGTTAATTAAGCGTACGACAAGAAAGAGAATTAGAACAACCATAGATATTTTCCACACCTCTGCTTCTCAATTTAAGAAGCAAGTGAGTTAATTAATTTTATTTGTGATTGTTTGCATTCTTTTTTTGTTCATGCTAGTTGTTACGTCTGTACTTACTCTCTTTGTTTGATAATTTATTTAGCTGGTAATTAATTATTACTATTGGTGGAAAGTTAACTGATGTATGTGTAAAATGTATTTTTGTTATTCTTTAAACAAACCGAATTTACAAATTCCCTGCTAGCGAAATTGTGCCTTATTGCGTGAAAGATTTATTTACCTTAACAAAACTACCGTATAATATAATTATAAAACTCGCACTACGCATGCGCGGGCGAAATATTCTATCTCTTCTTACAACCTAGACACATCTCTGTTTCTTTCTATTCTTCGCAATGAGTTTTGACCAAAATACATCTTAGCTACATGGATATAAAGATATAATTGGAGTTAAAGGGATATACGGAGTTAATCACTCCTTGCCTGGGATACTATATCTTTTGCGTTTGTCACTCCTGAGTTACACATCGCTATTTGATTGATAATTTTGTCAAGGATTCTTTGGTATGAAATGATTAAATGTTTCTTTTTAAAATACGTTCTATAAAATGAATATAACACTGACAAGTCTGGAAGCGCTTATACGTAAGTACAATCCAGTATAGTTGATTTAGTTTTTTATTGCGTAAACTACGATAACTCTGCATACCTAATTTATTTTGTTAAGTCCGTAACAAATATTTTTGTGTACAGTAAAAGCGACCCACGAGACTTTGCCATGTCCGGATGCTGCAGCATTGGAAGCTTTCTGTGCCGTGATGCGGGACTCGGCCGACGGTCCACAGTACGCGGCGCAAGCCCTGGCGGCCAGGATCCATTCACCGAACGCTCGCGAAGCCCTGCTGGCACTTAGTATGCTAGACCGCTGCATGCGACGATGCGACGCCAACTTCCACGCCGAGGTCGGAAAATTCCGGTTTCTCAATGAACTGACAAAGCTTGTATCTCCAAAATATTACGCTAATAGGACAGCACCTGAAGTTCGAACTAGGGTATGTAATACTCCTTTTTGTTGTAACTACAACATACATTTATTTTTATTGGCCTTAACTAGAAACATGTTTCAAAAATATTTAATTCATTCTAAAATTACTTACCAATTTTTTGTAAACCACGTCTATATAGCATGTCTATATCAGTGGAGGAAAACTTTCAATATTATCCTGGTATAACTAATGAGCCATTAAACAATTTTATAATATCACTATTTATATCTTATTAAAAGCTGTATGGTGGCAGCTCATTATAAGAATACTACCAACCCCTCTCTTCTCTTTGTTGTCAAAAAGACTATTATTATTATAACTTAATTAATCGCTTTGCATTTAGCATTAAACCAATTTCAAGTGGTATAAATTTTTAAAGTACATTTAGTATTGTACGATAGATTGAATTAAAATGGAGTCTTACAACACATGTTGTTGCTAAAAGAACACAAGAGACACTCAAAAAGGCTACTAATAGAATGAAGATGGGCTTACCACCAGCAATCGAAATTATCAAGATAATTACGCTTCTTGAAAATTTTATCTGATAATTATCACCGGTGTAACAAATTCATTTGTTATATTTGTAAATTGTTTTATAGGAAATTGATTTGTTATATTTTTCAATTTAACACAATAAAATATATTAAACTTGACAAAATAATGACACTTGAGTTTTCTCAACTTTGCATAATCCGAAATGATTATTATTATTATTAATCTTAATTAATGGCATTGCCAATTAAGCCAATTTCAAGTAGTATATATTTTAAAATTATATATAGTTTTGTTCACTTTCACGACCGCAAATTTTTGTTATTATTAAACGATAATTATCCATCTGTTATTATCACGATAATTATCATAATAATTATCATTGATAATTATCGTTTCGAACCTTGGTTACCACCTGTCATTATGACCACATGCGGTCAAATGTGGGGTGTGGTAGTGCACTGCTTTTGCCTAATCTCTGACTAACCCTTTTGGGCTTTAATTATTTAATTTTAAATACAACTGTGCAAACACCAATTACAGTAAATAGTAAAGAGTATACAAAATAGAAACACAAAATAAAGAAAGTCTAAATGTTGGTCTATAATCTAGTCTAATCTAAAAGAGATGATAATTGTGAGTATAATGTATAGTACTATTGATATTTTTAGGTATTGCAGTTACTCCATGCTTGGACTATTGAGTATCCTAAAGAAACAAAGTTCGGGGTCGCATTTGACATGCTCAAGAACCAAGGTGTAGTGAAAGTGACACCACCTCCTCTACCACCGGAAGGTTCCCCTTCGAAGCCACGTGTGAGAGCCAAGAGTGCTATATTTGAGGATGAGGAGAAGTCGAAGCTGCTACAAAAGTTGTTGCAAAGTAAAAAACCTGAAGATCTACAGCATGCTAACAGACTGATAAAGACTATGGTGCGAGAGGTAGGTCTCACCAATCTTAAGAAATTTATTTTTTTATAAAACATGATTTCTTGTGTGTACAAGAAATGTTTCCTTCTCAATCTCTTGGTCCTTTGTGCAATACATAGAACTGTGTGCCTTATCAAAGTATTTATTATCTACTTGATTAACAGCTAATTCAATTAAATCATCTACGCTTGTTATTTCAAAATAACAAACAGATGGTTTTGTTTGGGTATCATTATTAAAGAAAATATTGTTGTTAATCACTACTCCTTGTCTTATTGTATTTTATAATATTCTTTACGTCTTCCTCTCTTGGTGTTTACACATTTTGGTACCTTACAAACAAACTTCCATATGTACAAAAGAAAGTTCAAAATTGCATAAGCTCAGTGGGATAAACATTGTTTTGTAATATAATTGTGATAAATATTTAAATCTCTGTGTTTTCCTTTAGCATGCAGTTTCATTAAAATTGGCTTATTTCTAAATATTGAATTGATGACTTTGCAACCCTCTATGCACAGACTATCATTGAACTAGGCAAAATAAATCAATCTTATCAATAAAGTTTTTTTTTGTAGCCTATATCATGTCAACTTTTGGGCAAAGGCCTCCCCTCTAAGTTTCCATTTGCCCCTATCGCAGGCCTTTCTTTTTAATAATATGTTGAGTACTCGTGAATCCCCTGTCAAAACGCATAATAAGAAAGACAATCTTATTACAAATGTAGGAAATTTTAAATTATCTATTGATTCATCATCGTAGTTGTTCCAAAAAATGTCCAACACTGATTTGTCCATGAATTAACTGTAGTTATGCATTTGAAATAAAAGTAAATATTGTACATAAATACTTATTTATTTTCGAGGGGCCAGTACGAGTGCTCAACATATTATTAAAAAGCCAGGTCTGATGTCTCCCCTACTTGGGGGAAGACACAAGGACTAAGAAAATCCGGGTGGCTTCCCAAGGGGAAACATGAGTCCGGGATCCGAATTAAGTTTAATATTTAACTTTACCTTCATTATTTCCATCAAAGGTTTCAAAATAAATTTCTATATTTATTGAAATGTGACGTCACAGAGCAAAATGTCACGTGACCAACCGTTTTCGCACGAAATTTGAAATCAATAAAAAAAAATATGTTTTTTTTTCTGTTAACACATTCAGTGCGGTACCGGTCGTATTTGTCCTGTGCAGGACTTACCGCCAGTGCGTAGTGCTATTTCGCGTTTCCCCCCTGGTGCGGGGCGTGTTTTTAAGGGTTATTGTATAAGTTAGAAGGGGACAAATATACATTTGTGTGGCTCACTCATAATATAAACTGAATTTATTGTTAAACTGTACAGGAACTATACGATGAGTATGCACTGAAAAATAAATATTGTAATTCAGTGCGGTACTGGTCATATAGTTCCTGTATGAACCAACCCGGTATCGCACTGCAGGAACAAACTTGTTTACATTAGTGAGGCCTTGATTATCGTCTAGTCAGCACGTCATTATCATCTCTCATTGTGTAGTCAAGTGTTCCCACTAAATAATTATGATGAAGCGATCTCGTTGAATGTTATCAAAGGTGTTTGAACAGGATAACAGTAAAGAAGATAGTGAAAATGGTGAGGTTACTGATAAACGAAAATTACCTTCGAGTTCTTTTAACCGTAATAAAATTCGAGTTTTAGAAGACGTCGTAATACGCCCTCCGACCAAAAACATATCGGTTGATGAAAACAGTATAACTAAAAGAAATGATTTCTTAAGTCCTACCACTGGTAAAACTTATTCGTCGCTTGACAATGTGAGTTTTCCTGATACATCTAGTCGTTTTGGTTCGTTAAGTGATATAAGTGTTAATAATCTGGTACCTTTCGACCAGTCACTAACAGAAGAGCAAATCAAAGAATTATTGTCAACACCTGGTTCTTCACGAAGTTCAAGGGTTAACACTCCCAAAGTGCAGTTGCAACGTGAGGCTGTTGAAAATTCAGCATTTTATGCTCTAAGCAACCAAGAAGGTACAGTAATTGACTTATCACATTTAGCGACTGGAAGTTTGACACCAATGCAAAATCTTGAACAGGAAATTCCAACACTCGCCGATACAGTTCCTTTACCGCAAGTTAGTTCACAAGACACTCCTCAGCAGAATAATGTTAGAAGTAAACCTATATTTTCAGAAACTGGCAATGATTCAGAAAGTACGACAATAACTTCTTCTTCATCTGATACTGATTCTGGTAGTAGTGATAGTACCGAAGAAGTATCTCTTCAAGAAACAATGAAATACAAGAAAACATTCCATCACAAGAAGAAATTCAAGATGTTTGTGTAGAAGAGATTTCAACTGTTATGCCAAATATTGAAGAATATGCCGAGAGCTATAAAGTTAATGTGCCTTCAGATGTACAATCGCCTATTGAATTTTATAAATTATTTGTAACTGACGAAATTAATAACAAAATGGTTTGTGAAACCAATCGATATGCAGAGAAATATATTTCAGATATTACACTAAAATCTAAATCACGAGCAATGAACTGGAAACCTACAGATTATGGAGAAATATGTAAGTTTATGGGCATTTTGCTAACGATGGGTTTAACTAAAGTTCCCAGTTTGACTTCTTATTGGTCCAAAAAAAGGTGTTACAAAAATGAATATATAGTGTCTTTATAGACGAGAGATAGATTTTTCTTACTTCTTAAATTCTGGCATTTTATTCATGGAAATATTGAAGGAGATAATGGCTGCATAAAGTTCGGATGTTATGGAATTAATTTTTCGAAAATTTAAAGAAATATTGACTCCCGGGAAATGTCTAGTAATCAATGAGAGCATGATTACATGGAAAGTACGGCTGAAATTAAAACAATATATAAAGAATAAAGCTCACAAATATGGAATCAAACTATATAAAATGTGTACCCCAGAAGGTTATACCCACTCTGTCATAGTTTACACTGGTAAAGGTGTAACAAGCAATAAAAAACCACATGCCCATGAAATAGTAATAAAACTTATTGACGGATTAGAAAATCAAGGCAGGATAGTAATAGCAAATAATTTCTATTCATCTGTGGGTCTAGCAGAAGAACTTATTAAAAAAAACAATGTATTGCGGCACAGTACGCATAAATCGAAAAAGACTTCCGAAAGTTGTTATGAGTGCAAAAGTCAGAAAAGGAAATATTATAGGAAGAATGAATGGAAATGGTGTAAAAGTTATAAAATGGTGTGACAAAAGACCAGTAAATATGTTATCAACATATACAAAACATGATGCGGAAATTAAAGACACCGGCAAAAAGAAACGAGGGACCGGAGAGGCAATTATGAAACCAGATTGTATTTCCATGTATAATAATAATAAAAAGGGGGTGGACTACAGCGACCAGATGCTATCCTACTATTCTACCCTTAAAAGAGGTTTAAAATGGTTTAGGAAGTTGATGATGAATTTGTTGTTTGGCACTTGTATGGTCAATTCTTGGTTGGTTTATAACACTGTGCGTAATGATGATAAGAAAACAATGTTAGAATTCACTGAGTCTATAATTGTATCCCTGACTAAAAAAAACTAGCAGAGGAAGAAAGGGTACCACTAAAAAAGTACCACACCTTAATGAAAATTTCCAAAAGGAAGCCATGCTGTGAATGCTATAAGGAGCTTCGCAAAAACATGTCTAGTCGTCAAGCAGACGGCAAAGTAAAAAAAGTGAACACCATATCTTCTTGAATGTTTTAATAAAGTCCATTTAAATTCTATGTAAATTAGTAAATTGTTAAGTTGTATTATTTGGTTGATTAAAATATTCTCTCGATATCGATTATTTCATTTTATGTAGAAACATCACTAAACCTTGTATACAGGACAAAAGATATGCCCAATATTTCAGTGCTGTACAAGCTATTTTTAATAGGTATACAATTTTGTTTATAACTTTCTATATATTCAAAATATCCTGGTGCTGGCTTATCACATGTCTCATTATACTATTAGGAGCACATATAATGATTTAAAAATTAAAATTTTGCAAATTCTATAAAATTATACGCTTTGGAAAAAAAACATCGTACAGGTCAATAGCATTATGTATCGCACTTGAAGGAAGTACAGGACATATCACATAGGTCCTGTATCGCACGGTCTGACAGTGTTATGAATATTGTGTCGCACTGAATGTGTATAAAAGTTTTTTCGAGAAAGAAAATATTGTATGGGCTTAGATGAATGATTGGTCTCGCTGCGCTCGACTAGATACCGCGCTACCTATCAACCACAGCTCCGTAAATGCGGCAACTCATTATTGTAGTGTGTTTATGAGAATTTGCAAGGATGCTAGTGTGCGTGAAAAATTTATTGCCAGCTGCTCAACTGTTACCCGAGTTAATGGGAAAAATATTTTATGCTGTGATGTATTAGTTAAGTTGCTGGTTATAAATGTAGCTCAGAAAATATTTAAAAATTAACAATTAATTAAAAACGATTATGTATCTAAATAATTGTATATAATTATGTAGATAGGTTAGGCGTAGGTTTCTTCTGTAGAAAAATGGAAGGTATGTATAGCATTGATTAGACCAAATTTTTCAGTAGTTTTTTTTATTTACATGTAATGTTTACAAATTATCATTAAATATAATCATGTGGAAAATGAGGTGTTACCAAAATAGTGCTTTCCCTTTCTATTCTAGCAATACATTTGTCTTTTCGAATTTACACATTTTTGCAAGTTTTCTCTTTTCGATATTTAATTTATTAAGGTTAAATTATTACGGTTGCGTCACACATATCAGTGAAGTCACAGTACCACAGAATAAATAACAGTGTACCGGCACAGTGAAAAATATTCTTTCATACATTGTCTATGAATTTTGTTAAAACGAATACGTCCGTGATTTGCCGGTGGCGGCACTGACACTGAGAGCATTATTACTGACAAGTGGGGATGCGTTCATAGAGCTAGAATGTATGAAATACACTGTGCCGGTACTGTGTCAGAACTGTGGGTTCACTGATATGTGTGAAGCTTATCTTATCCGTGCGGGTGACGGAGAAAGAATACCAATCGCCGCCCCTCTCTCCGTCCGGTGGGTGTCGTAAGAGGCGACTAACGGACTCTTTCGAGCGATGATCATCTGCTCCACTGGTGGTAGGGCTTGACCCGTCTGGTTGGTGACCACCGTACGCATGGTGTAAAACCCGTCAAGTGACTGCTTGTCGGTCGCGTTTCAGGATCAGCCAGCGTATAATCAGAGCTCGAGAGGATGATGCTGCGATGTATTTGGTCTGTGGAGGCTTCCGTCAAACCAGTGCAAGGAGGACTTCGTTAACCTGCCGACCAGGGAGACCCGTAGAAACGGTTGTCCCGCTGGCCGCCCGTGGCACAGTACAGGGGCCCAAGCGAGCCTAACCAGCTCGTGAGGCTGCCTCACCATGCCACGTATAATCTCGGGGTGGTCCGTCGTGCCGGTTGATGACCGGAAGGTGACCGGAAGGGGTCCCGGCGGCCATTCCCGGGGGGGTTCGGGGGCCCTTCCGTTCGGGAGGTTAATAATACTCGTCTGTGGGCAGATTCCTGGGGAAACAGGCCACCACACTTTGACCATTCGCATCGCGGCATCATTTTCTCGATTCACGCCTCTCTCTTTCCACTCCTAAAATGACAGCGCCTAACAACAAAACCGGTACTACAGCGGTGCCCACCCCCACCACAACCTTACCGTTTGAGGTGGAGTTCGCTAACATCCGCGGACTCCATGCAAACCTCAATGCCGTCCACCACCATCTTGAGACGGCACGGCCAGCAATGTTGTTCCTGACGGAGACGCAAATAATCCGCCCAGCTGACACCACCTACCTGAACTATCCCGGCTTTGTGCTTGAAGAATCCTTCAAAGCCAAAGCCGGGTTTGCTTATTCGTTCGGGCGGATGTTTGCTGTCGCCGTCTGCGCTAATTGAACATCTTAGTCGGGTAGCAGATGATGCGCAGGAGCGGTTTCCATCGGCGGAATTGGTGTTTTTGGAGGACTTCAACGCCCACCATGAGTTGTGGTTAGGTTCCTCCAAAACAGACCATGCTGGTAGAACTGCCCACGCATTCGCTCTCACGCATGACCTGACGCAACTGGTGAACCAGCCTACCAGGATCCCAGTTGTCCCCTGTGTTAACGCGTCTATACCGTCTCTCGCTCTCTTCGGGTTGTGTGCCGGAATCTTGGAGAGAAGCTAATGTGCAACCGATCCCTAAAAAAGGAGATCGGTCAGATCCTACTAATTACCGCCCTATAGCCGTAACTTAAGTGTTGTGCAAGATCCTAAAACGAATATTGAACAAACAGCTTATTCGATACCTAGAAGATCACTCCCTAATTCACGATCGTCAATATGGGTTTCGGCCAAAACGGTCAACGGGTGATCTAGCGTACGTCACACATCTCTGGGGTGATGCTATTGTCAAGCGTGACGAGTCACAAAGCTCTTCTCTCCAAGCTCCCGGCATACGGTTTGCCCGCTCAGTTCTGTACCTGGATTGCTAGCTTCCTGCATGAGCGTAGAATCCGTGTCCTTCCGGATGAATGCGCTTCGCGGTTCATGTCAGTTAACGCTGGTGTTCCTCAAGGCTCCGTTCTATCCCCCACGCTGTTCCTTCTGCATATCAATTATTATCAATGACATGCTTCCTCTTGGAAACATTCATTGCTATGCAGATGATAGCACAGTGCATGAGGGATATAACGGTCACCCAACGGCTGGGCGGGTAGACACCGAAATGAAGCGAGCAAATCTTGTCATTGAGCTCGATCGAGTGTTGGACCTCATTTCTAAATGGGGCTCCGATAATCTGGTGGAGTTCAATGCCAAGAAAACACAGGTGTGCGCATTCACAGCGAAAAAGTCGCCATTCCTTACCCTTCCCTCTCTTCAGGGTACATCTCTAGGCCTGCAGAGCAGTATTAACATGCTCGGTATGGATATCCGCTGCGATCTAAACCAAAAGGACTACATCGTAACCGTGATTAAAAATGCCTCACGTAAACTCGGTGTCCTGAACAAGGTGCGGCGATTCCTCACGCCTGATCAGTTGTGTCTATTATACAAGACTCAGGTGCGGTCTTGCGTGGAGTATTGCTCTCACCTTTGAGACGGCTCCGCAAAGTACCTTCTCGATGCCTTGGACAGATTGCAGCGCCGCGCTGTGCACACTATCGGCAATGCAGAGGTCACTAAAACTCGAGCCTTTGCAATTGCGTAGAGATATTGCGTCACTTAGCGTCTTTTACCGTTTATACCATGGCGAGTGCTCTGAAGAACTCTTCGACCTCATCCCTCCTTCTCCCTTCCTCCATAGGAGTACGCGTGATGCTGCTCTCCGGAGTCACCAATTTACAGTCTCTTATATTCCATCACGCACAAAGAAATGTGGTGACTCGTTTCTTTGTCGCACTTCCAAAAGATGGAATAGTCTACCAGCACACGTATTCCCTCCTACCTATGACACAGGGACCTTCAAAGGAGGCGTGAAGAGGCACTTTGTGGGCCGGCAGAATGAGGGTGACTGATGCTACGTCTCTTACGCTGCACCAGTTGTCCTCGCGCCTGGACTACATTTCCACTTAACATCAGGTGGAGTGGGATCATTTGCCGGGCTTAGTATAAAAAAAGAAAAAAAGCAACCTTTAACGTATAATATTACTTGTTCTCAGTTTCATTAAAATCTGTCCAGCGGTTTTTGTGTGATGTGCGTCAAACAAACAGACAGACAAAAATTCCAAAAATGATTCTAAAGTTAGCAAGGATACGTATCCTTCATCCCCTAGATTATGTTTTTCGCAAATATTTTCGATGTAAGTAGGTACAGACACGAAAAGTTTACATTTCAGGAACATAGGTCAAAATGAAAAAAAATAGGTTTTCGATACTTAAGTCAATCAGCTGATTGCGCATTTTGTATGGGGAAAAAAATAATAATTTTTCTACCCATGTTCCTTAGGGAAAGTTGTTCAGTTTTATCGGTAGAATCCCCTTGATATAGTGTCAGCTAACATTTTTACACCTTATTATAGATCAAAAAAATAAGTAAACATGAAATAACATAGAACTACGTTAAGTATATAGTAACTTTGTAAGACAAATGAAATAGATTACCTATATAATAAAAGACAATAACAATAAATTCACATAATAAAAATCTCAACTACGGGAACTTTATTCTTGTATAAGCGGCAACACTGAATGGCGTTTATGGTTCATATTATTTTATGATGAAATTTTGAAATTATACGATACTTACTGATGGTATGTGATCCCAGTGTCCTTCTTATTTTTTGAAGTATTATTTTTACACAGTTTTACTACGCAAACTGGCATTTTAGTTTGAATTATGCCCAAAATTTAATAAAACATTCGGTACGTACACTTCACCCACAGCTGTCAGTGCGACTGGCTCGGGTACGCCGATTTCGGCCTAGTACCTATTTGTTGCCGCATTTGACAAGTACGACGGAGGTATCTAATCGAGCGCAGCGAGACCAATCATTTATCTAAGTGTACGGGTATAAAAGCGAGTAAGGGTATAAAATAAGCGTTTGTAACTTTTTACATACTTTTTCGAAAACTGTCAAGTAGCCAATTACTTAAATTAAATTTGTTTAGGCTCACACATTGGTGTTCCAAAAGAATAATCATCTTGGTCTAGAAGTCTAGATAATTGTATCTAGACCAAGATGATTATTCTTTTGGAACTCGTCAATATGGTAAGATAACAGATAAATATCTCATAAACATAGAAAAAACATTCAAACCCGAAATCAATTTAGAAAAACAGTTTTTCTCTAAATTTACCCGACCGGGATATTGAACCCTTGGACTTGATTTCAATGATGGAGGACTTTGCCCTGTGGTAATACAGTATACAGGCTGACCTTTTTTTACATTAAGTCTTAGATTAAATCAAAATAGCGGAAGATAGGTGACTAGCCTCTAGCACACATAAATCAGGTCCCCGTCGCCTAATTTCACTCAGTCGCAGGTCTGGCAGGACTCGACTATGACGCACATCAGTGCAGCAAGCTTGTCTCGCTCACGCTACCGTCAAAACAAATTGGTTTGTCTCTTTCTTTTAATATCGTACAACGTTAAATCAGAATTACTGCGGTGGGAGTGTGCGTGCATGTAGTTGTGCATCATGCCCGTTTTCAGTTGATGATTTTAAGGATGTGCCGTATCTTCCACAATTTTGGTTTTATCTAAGCTTTAAACTTTAATCGCCTCTGTGGTCTAGTGGCTAAGCCACCGGTTTCAGGCCCAGAGGTCCCGGGTTCGATTCCCAGCGGGGGGTACATGTTTGTGTGCTCGGTTTGGTTGGTGGTAGGGCTGTTAAGTCCGCCTGGCTAGCTACCACCATCTTAACTAAGTCTGTCGCCATAACAACTATGTTTATAGCATTGTTGTGTTTCGACAATTTAAGATAAGATAGCCAGTTCCTCAGTGGTTGAGGATTCCGGATGAAGCGCGCTTCCACTTACGGCCTTATCGTCACTTAGCATCAGGTGAGATGAAGGCTAAGCGCTTACCCGTTGTTGAATTAAAAAAAAAAGTGCATTATTTCCGCTGTGCAGGAAGAGCGCCGTACCGAAGCCCACAGCCGCCGAGCTCAAGAGGTGGGCGCAGCGCTTGACAGTGCGGGCCTGCTGCGGGACATGCTAGCGCGCGCGCAGGACGCGTCTGCGGACGAGGAGCAGCTCATACACGAGCTGCACGCCAGCTGCGCGCGCCTGCGCCCCGCGCTGCAGCGGCTGGCGGCCGGCGCCATGCCCGACAGCCTCGGTATGATGTCATAAATATTCCTAATATTTTAGTATTTGCGTTAAAAAACGCTCAAGGAGAATGCCCATTTTGTATGGGCACTTGGGTCCCTTTCAAAAATTGTTGTGCCTTGATGATTGTTGTTCTATATTATAGAAGAAACGCGTTATATTCATAATTAGAAAACATTTTTAATTTATTCACCCAGGTTCACGAGATATAATTTTTTTTCTGTTGCAGAAATTGAGGTTATAATTAGAGATTGACAATAATATTTCCTTTCTAATCAATACACAATCCTTCATCACTAATGGTGATTATGTCTTAGCATAATGTATACTAGAATAGCAGCGCATTCGCAATGTTTCAGTCAGATTGCAGACAGCCATAATATCATACTATATAATAAATAAATATATCATTTGAAAGTACCTACTCGAACATTGTCAAAAGAATACTTATGTTTAATTATGATCTTTACTCTATTTAGAAACATTTAATTCAACAATAATTCATCATTATCATCAGCCCGTATCAGTCCACTGCTAGACATAAATGTGCCTCTCCCAGTGCCACTGAACCCGATTTTAATTATTACTTATCATTTAATATTAATTATAGGAATTACACCTTTGGAACTGGACTTTCCTTTTTCAAGGTAAGTAATTGGTAGTTCAGGTCTTCAAATACGTAGGTACTTACTAAAAAAAAATTATTGCTACTAAGTAAGTTCAACGTATTTTTGAAGAAATTGTTCGTTTAAGATAGTATATGTTACTGTAAAGGGCACGGGTGAATGATATATTTGGTTGCATCGTCGTAAAAAGAAATATTAACACAATAGCGTTTAAGTAATTGTATAGGACACTTCTGGTTATAGGCCCTCTCCGTGTGCATGCCACTGAGCCCGATTTAGAGCCTATAGGTTATTAATATTAAATGATAATAATTCAAATCGAGCTCAGTGGCATGCACTGTGAGAGGCCTATGTCCAGCAGTGGACTGATACGGGCTCGTGATGATTATGATGATGGTGAATTAATGTTAAATTAAGTGATTCTAAATAGAGTAAAGATAATAATTAAACATAAGTATTCTTTTGACAATGAACGAGTACTTTTAATTAATATATTTATTTATTGTATGGTATGATATGGCTGTCTGCAAGCTGCCTGAAACATTGCGAATGCGCTGCTATTCTAGTATAGGTACGGTCGGGGTCACCGTCGCTTTACCACTTTGCAGCGATTTTCGTATGAAGCGCACCGACCGCCCGGGTACGTGCCCGTACCAAATAGACGACGCGGTGTGCTAGGGATTTTGACCTTTAGACTGGTAAAGCGACGGATTCCGCGATAGTACATTATGCTAAGGCATAATCACCATAGTGATGAAGGATTGTGTATTGATTAGGAAGGAAATATTAATGTCAATCTATAATCATAACCTCAATTTCTACAACAGAAAAAAATTATGTCTCGTGAACCTGGGTGAATAAATTAAAAATGTTTTCTAATTATGAATATAACGTGTTTTTTCTACAATATAGAACAAAAATCATCAAGGCACAACAATTTTTTAAAAGGGACCCATGTTTGGGCATTCTCCTTTAAAGATAACAAAAACGTTGAAAAAAATGTCTACCTCAAGCGGGAATCGAACCCGCGTCCTCCGCAATCCGGGCAGCTGCGTTGACCACTCTGCCACCGAGGTATTGGTTAGACCGACGAAATTTTTCAACGCTTTTGACTTTGTTTTTATAGCAACAGTGCATGTCTTATCAAACCTCTATGCCCCATCCAGACTCTCTACGAGGCTACACGAGGGAACGCGAGTACGAGAGTGAGGACGGTGCGCTCGTGTCCCCTCGTCTTCCCTCGCCTCGCCTCGCTGTCGCTCCGCTTTGTGTCGGTTTTTCGGATGCGAGTCAAAGGACGCGAGGCGAGGAAATCAACCACACTCTCGCGCTCGCTCACTTTGTTGTTAATTGCTGCAGACTAATCAGTAAGGTCTCGCGCGTTTTTTTATCATGACGGAGTGAAGTGACGATTTGTTTACCACTTTTATGGACTTTTATGGTTATTTATATCAAATTTTAATGGAACGAAACCCAATAATAATAAAGTGAACGACGCGTGGGATCGGATAAGCAAAGAATTAAATATACCTACCTATGCAGGAGTTAAAAATCGAGTGTGGATGGCTAGCACTCCTGTAGCCTCCACTCGCCAAGACTCGTGCCGAGAGCCTTTCGAAGGCGCCTCGCGAGAGTCTGGATGCAGCATTAGAATATACATTCTTATGCCCCATCCAGACTCTCCACGAGGCTACACGAGGGAATGCGAGTACGAAAGTGAGGACGGTGCGCTCGTGTCCCCTCGTTATCCCTCGCCTCGCCTCGCTGTCGCTTTGTGTCGGTTCTTCGGATGCGAGTCAAAGGACGCGAGGGGGCGAGGCGAGGGAAATCAAACTCTCGCGCAAACTCAGAAATCCATATCACAAGGATAAAAGTAAATGGACGACGCGTGGGATCGGATAACTAAAGAATTAAATATACCTATACAGGAGTTAAAAACTAAAAAAATATCATTAATGGCAACGTTTAGAGGGCACCAGAGAAAAAAGGCACATAAAGTAGCTAACGCAGTCAATTCAATGACATTCATCTTGTAGTAGAACTGAATAAATCGAGAGTGTGGATGGCTAGCACCCCTAAAGCCTCCACTCGCAAGACTCGTGCCGAGCGCCTCGCGAGAGTCTGGATGCAGCATTAGAGATCTGAATGAATATATTTTACAATATTTTAAGCAATCAGTTAAGATAAGAAAGACTGCTTTATAGATTCGTTTTATTTGATTATTTGCGTTAAAAAACCTCAAATAAATTCAATAGATAACGAAACGTAGAAAAAAAAATTATAAATATTGTTTCATCATCAGCCCATAAACGTCCCACAGGCTGGGCACAGGCCTTCCACGTGGACAACACCACGTGGGGATATTAGGCCATAACCCACCACGCTGGCCCAATGCGGGTTAGTGGGTTTTAACGACTGTCATCTTACGACAACAACCGGGACCGACGGCTTAACGTGCCTTTCGAAGCACGGAGGAGCTGGAGATATTATTAATTTGGTCACCCATCCAGAGACCTGGCATTGCGAAAGTTGCTTAACGGGCAAGATCGCAAGCCGAACGCGCTAGCCGCTGCGCCATCGAGCTCTTCTAATATAAATAAAATATTGTTTTTATAATTTAATTAATTAATCACCTTTTTAATTTCGTCGGGCTGGATAAGGCCACGGTAGATTAACTAGAAATAAATTATTTCA
Organism: Scoparia ambigualis; assembly: GCA_963921215.1. Lineage (NCBI taxonomy): Eukaryota > Metazoa > Arthropoda > Insecta > Lepidoptera > Crambidae > Scoparia > Scoparia ambigualis. The sequence continues at coordinate 11,056,994 of OY992508.1, read as the reverse complement.
ACATTTTTCGGATTGTAGCCTGCCTTGGTATGTAAACTTACATACATACATATAATCACGACTATTATCCCCGAAGGGTTAGTCAGAGACTAGGCAATGAGGACAGCAAAAGCAGTTCTCTACCATAATCCACTTTTCACCAAAATACCTACTGAACATGTGCTCAGCGTGACAGGTGGTGAGCCCATCGCCGCTCTATGCTGTTGGATGTATGTGCAGCCTTTAGTCCGTTAGTCGCCTTTTACTACACCCAAGGGAAGAGACGGGGTAGTAGTATTAATTATTTCACCGCTGCATGACACGCTAAATTAGTTAAGTTAATAAAATATTTTTCTAGGATAATAGTTTAATAAAATTCGTATTGTTTTAATAAATAACACTTACAGGTGATATCTTAAATGCAAGTGATGCGCTAGATGAAGTATTTGAAAAATACAACGTCTTTGTCAAAGAACGTAAAGAGAAAGTAAATTCTCCAGCAGTGGCTGCCACTGAAAACAACAATGAGAGCTTGCTGGATTTTGCCGGAGCTAGCATTAGATTAGGTGACGGAGACAACCCAAAGAATGATGCTAAGAATAATGTTATAGATGACCTAGGTGATATATTCTCAACTGGAAGTGGTGCCAGTAATATTGCTGAGCCACTGAAGCCTGTCAGCCTCATGCAAAGTGGTAATACTTTTATTTTTATGTACTTTCTTTCTATATACTTTACTAGGGGACCGCCCGCCGTGACTTAGTCCGCGTCAACCCATATCTCATGATGGTTTCTAACTTATATACTATAAGTATATATGGCATAATGTATATTCTAAATATTGGTAATAGATTTTTTTAAATTGGATGCGTTATTTTGTAGATTACCTCCTACATCCAAAGTTACAAAGTACGTCTTTATAATATTACTTTAAATTAGTGTAGATAGATATAGTTTATTTTACAGATGATGTAGATCTTCTTGGAGAGAAAAAGAGTAAGACTGAAGGGTGGAATGAACTGGATTCTCTAGGTGAACAATTATTGAAACAGTCACTACCTGAAAATGCGAAACATGTTGATGGATTTAATAGGTAACATATAAACTGTCATTGTCTGCTATATTTTAAAGGTACTTAATGTAAATAAAATATAAATACTTATATTTTATTTTAATTCCAGTAAACCTTCTAGAAAAATACCAATGAATGCGTTAGAAAAGCATTCGCCTAAAGACGAACCGCATTTACCAAACAACGGTCCTATATTTGACTTGGACTTCTTCATCAAGAAACCTCAGGAGAAGATATTGACTCCACCGCCGCAATCTCCCATATCGACAACACCGAATGATGATATCATGGTAGACATCAGTACTGATGGTCCCAATACAGCAAGCAATTCCACCAACAATAACAGTGGAAGCCCTTTGGACGAAATGTTAGATTTAGGATTACCTCTAGATGATAATGCCAAATGTGATAAAGTTGAAAGTGCAGTGGAAAATGGCAAGTTTAATTCTGTGGAGAATGATGTGAAAGATAATGTTATCAGTAACAAAGCCTGTGAAGTGAAATCGTTGTCTGATATTAATGTGACGCTGCAGAGCGTCCACCCGAGTAAGGTTCCACCGTTGACTATTTTCGAAGAGGAGGGGGGAGTGACGGTGGTATTACACTTCTGCAAGGACAAGCCACGGCCTGACGTCAACGTGATAGTGATATCGACGACGAGCAAGAATCCATCGCCTGTAGAGGATTACAAATTTCAAGCGGTGGTGCCAAAGGTATTTTCTTTTAAATTGCTTTTGTATAGTTGTTAGTAGTTATTTGAGTTTGATGCAATTTGGGTTAAAAATATCTTGAAAATTAGCAAAAACACACATCATTTGCGATATATGCAAAAAGTTACCATACTTCATTAGGATGTTGAATATAGATTTTTTTAAACAATATTTGAGGGGTCTACTTTCAAAACCCCCTAAAACAAATATTGGTCAAAAGTACCAGAAAAACAAAATACAATGAATTCCTTCCATGATCCACTAATTATTCCGTAACAAGATTTACTTAAACACCAGTCTGTCACTATCAAATTACAGTTCTACTAAAATAGAGTTGGCCAATCATCATCATCATCATCAGCCTATAAACGTCCCACTGCTGGGCACAGGCCTCCCACGTGAACAATAGCACGTGGGGATATTGGGCCATAACCCACCACGCTGGCCCAATGCGGGTTGGTGGGTTTTAACGACTGCCATCTTACGACAGCAACCGGGACCAACGGCTTAACGTGCCTTCCGAAGCACGGAGGAGCTCGAGATGTTTTTAAATTTGGTCACCCATCCAGCGACCCGGCATTGCGAAAGTTGCTTAGCAAGCAAGATCGCAAGCCGAACGCGCTAGCCGCTGCGCCATCGAGCTCAATTACGACAGTTGGCCAATAGCAGAGCTTAATTACGACACGTAACTTTAGAACAGTATGTCGCTATTGAGCGTTATTGTTGTCGTTGCGAACGATGCTTTATGCGGTTTTACATTAAAATATAAGATGAATTATCTTCGTTTGTGAAAAATGCCTTTAGGGGGTTTTGAAAGTAGACCCCTCATTTGTTTATTTTATAATATTTAGTATTACCCATTGAGGTACAATAAACTAGAGTAGACGTCCCATGCAAAGATTGTGCTCAGCCAGCTAGATGACAGCGGGCATCACGTATATTTTGTTATATTATTTATTATTATTCGATATTTCGGCTGTTGCTTGTGCCACAATCTACTAGTCGTAAGATCTGAGTATAGAACGACCTTCACCGGTTCGGTTAATGGATGAAAAGTATTTTATATCAAATTTAGTATGTTATAAAATATATCGCGAGTGGGTTGGCTGAAAAATTCCTGTAAAAAAAAAAAAACATTATAGGTACTGGACCTATAATGATAAATTTAATTTTTTTTTAACATTGCACTGGTTTGTTGTGTGTGTGTGTGTGTTTGTAATGAGATTATCTTTATATAAACATAAATTTTATTTATTTAACCAGATGTTTGCAAATTACTATTATTGACTTACCTGTTTACACCTGCCTACCTAATGTTATGACGGGAAAAAAAAAGTCAACCTAACGTTTGCATATTGTATTGGCTCATTCTATTTATACTTTCGATTGATACATAAGTAATTTATCTATTATCCAAACCAGTGCAATGTTAAAAAAAATAATTAAATATTTCATTAATCATATACTGGACTGAAATTTTTCAGCCAACCCACTCGCAATATATTTTTTAACATATTATTATTAAAAGGACATAATTTTTTTACTATGGAGCTTGGTACTAAATTCTAAAGTCTTTTAACTTGACGCCAATGTATAAATACTTGAAGAATACTTTATTATCAACATATTTATGACCATATTATTAATTTAAAGACCTCCGTTTTTTATATAAATTAAAAACCAACATTGACTTCTACTCGAAAATGGCAACATTATAGTAGGATTGTGACACTTTCTGTTATTAAAAATGAAAAAGTGACGCTTGTCTGACGTTTTATATGTCAAATACGCATCGTAGACAGATGTCAGACTGTCAGCCGCCAGACGATTCCCGGCCGCGGTTTCGTTGTGTTATATTTGTGTATCGTTGCTAAATACTTTAAGTGCGAAAAAGGTCACTGTGTTAGCGATATCGTTTCTACATTACCTTAGACCTCATACACTTACCTACATACTTATTAACCCTGCGTTTGTTAACATTATAGAACCGGAACTTTTGTTCAGAAACGTACAAAACTTATCAAAATACAGTATTCTTAAACGAAGGCAATTAAAAATCTAAAAATATACAGAATGATAGCATTTAATCTCTTGGACAAGGAAGTATATGAATTGTTGCAGTTAATTTTTCTTTTATTTTAGTACCAAAAAAAATTATGTCCTTTGAGATAATATACTTTTCATCCATTAACCGGCCCGGCGAAGGTCTTTGTATACTCGGATCTTGTACTATACTGTTGACGCCTGAAGCCTTCAACAGTGCCATGACGGGGCGGTCTAAAATTATCAGAAGTCGTAAATCCATTTTGGGAAATTTTACAGGAGGAAGGAAAACTGTTATTTCGATGTAATGTTGCGCTTGAGAGTACTACTGATCAAAAGTTTTAATAATATTATGTTTAAAGAAGTATTCCAAAGGAGAGGTTACAATATTACACTACAATATTACAATATTACATCACAAGTCATATCTCGTTTTTTGCGGAGCTACACATTTCTTTATTTTTTTTTGCAGTTACGACTTCAGATTATTATACCCACATATTATGACAAAACCAGATAGTTATTTATTTATTTTCATATAACACACCAACAGAACAGACATTATACATTGTTAATTAAAGTTGCAAAACCATAGCAGATAGCATAGTTATCCCGATCCTGTTAAAAAAAATTTCCATGTCACCGGTTTCAGACCCAGAGGTCCCGGGTTCGATTCCCAGCGGGGGGTACATCTTTCTGTGCTGGGTTTGGTTGGTGGTAGGGCTGTTAAGTCCTGGCTAGCTACCACCATCTTATCTAAGTCTGTCGCCATAACAACGATGCTATAGCATTGTTGTGTTCCGACAGTTTGAGATAAGATAGCCAGTTCCTCAGTGGTTGATTATTCCGGGTGAAGCGCGCTTCCAACTTCCTTATCGTCACTTAACATCAGGTGAGATGAAGGCCTAGAACTTACCCGTTGCTAATTAAAAATAAAACATTTTGCAGGGTTGCAAAGTCCGCCTGCTCACCGCGTCTGGCACGGAGCTGCCCGCATACAACCCGTTCCTGCCGCCGCCCGCGCTCACTCAGGTCATGTTAATAGCGCGCGGGGCCGCAGCGCGCGCCCTAGGGCTTCGCTTCGTGCTCACGTACGCCTGCGACCGCGAAACTTACTCCGAGATGGGGGAGGCGCCGACGCTGCCGCTCGACGACGTGTAACAAGTGGCCACGCAATTATTATGTAGGTAAATACTGTATTATTGTCGTATGTTTAAGGGCAATGGACGCGTCATTTGTAATGAAAATTATATTACTGTTGATAGATTTATTTATTTAGCCTCTGGTGAGACGTGTTGTGATCAAAATTAACCTTTTGACCGCCAGTCGTCTATACTCGACAAGCGATAGCGTCCCTATACGCTAACGACGGATCTCTGCCTTTTCGCCGAAAATTGTTTGTCAGATTTTCACTTGCCAACTAACGTTTCGCAGAATTTTATTTTGCCGAATAATCATTTGCCAACTTATCATATAATTTTGTTTTATTTCCCAACCTCACAGTTACCAACTGTACGTTTAGTCTGCTATTCATAATGACACTTTTCAAAATGCCAACTTTCAAGTAGCAGAATGTTTTAATTTGCGTAATTTTCATTTAGTTGTTTATTGTTTACCAAATGTTGTAGTTAGTAGGGTTTCGTTTAATAATTATGTAATTTTGATATAACAACTGACTTAATATAATAAATATTTAATATAATTTTAGATTCTATAATTTCTTTTGATATAATAATAATCTAATGATAGACAACATTATTTATATCATAAGCAAGCAGCATGCAAGCAAGCAAGCAGGCAAATAACAGGCAAATAGCATGCAGCATGAAAGCAGGCATGTAACAGGCATGCAGCAGGCATGGTTTCTGTCACGGCTCCGGCGGTCCCACGCGAGCTTATCGTCGCAGATGGCTTTCGCTCACCACCGCAGCTTGCGGCGAGCGTTAAACCCACCTGCTCCTCAGCTCGCGGGCCGCCTCGCCCCTCCGCGCCTACGCGGGCTTGAATTACACTTTAGCGTAGGGCAGACAAGACTACGTGGAGTCGGTTTTGCCGCGATTCGTTTCTGTCACTGACTTTTGTAGCACAACCTTAACGAAAACACAACGTATTAACTTTTAATTTTAGACAAAATTTGAAATCAATTTAGAGTTAAAATGCTTTTTATTATTTATTTAACAAAAATTTGCTAATCGTTAGTTGTAAAAGTGAAACTTCGGCGAAACGTTGGTTGGCAAGTGATAATCTGCCAAACAATTTTCGGCGAAAAAGCAGGATACCGCTAACGACGGCGATGATCGACAACACTTCCAAAAACATTATAAAATATGCCATAAGTATTAAGATAGTGTATACAAATAGAAAATCGATTTAATACACAACGGTATCATGCCGCGGCGGCCAAATGGTTAAATAACGTTAGATTCGTTTGCTTCTGGCGAGACTTATAAGTACCTATTTTGCGAATGCTCCTGGAATTATGATACACCTTGTTTGTATAGATTCGGTACGAACTAACGCGATCAAAGCGAATGGAAATGATCCGTTGCAGTGTGTTTATTCAAATATTTTTTTTATATTTACTTGGTCAGGCATGCTCGACTATTATGTATCAAATACATTATTAGGCAGCACACAGTTCGCTTAAAATCAGCTTACAATGTAAGAATATAGGCGAATTGTGACTCCCAGCAAATTATAATTATATTCTCAAAGCAATTAAACTTGTCGGATGTAAGTTTGTCACGGCTGAGAGGTTTCCTTAGCCGGCCATGGTTTTCCGTTCACAGCGTGTTTTCTGCTAAGATAATTCATTATATCATTATTTTTAATCATAATTATTAGTACCTTCAGCTTATGAAGAACGGAAAACCGACAGGGCCGGTTGAAGGCACTTGCACAGTTTTTTCTAAGGAGTCACAAAAATATGTAATAATTATTAATGTATAATTTTAGTTTTGTTTTAATTATATCTGTAGTTACCAAATCTTATATTATTATTTTATGTCAGCATTATTTTACGCATTAATCGTAAGAACGTGTGTCTTTAGTGTCAAGCACAGATATAGATCAAAATAGAAGCTGCATGTGTGTGTTCAAAGTACGTACACACGTACTTTGAACTACTTTGCGTGCCAAAATCACTATTTTGCCAAAAGGATGGTAAAATCCCATCTTTCGACCGCGTTCTATTTAGCCATTGTCAGCACAGGACATAAGGGGAGTTTAAAAAAAATACTACTTGCGTCGTATCGAACTGTAAACACTAAAAGAAGTTAACCGAGAAAACCAACAAGTTTTCTTTCGGATTGGGGAAGCAAACTGTCAAATAGTTCATTCTAGAGGGCGCCAAGTGTTTGTTACACACCAGCTGTTAATCTCCATACAAATAATTATAATTTAATAGGATTTCTTAACTTTATTAAATAATGGGTTTATGAATGTAAAAAAAGGGTTCACATAAATTAACTTCAAATCCTACTACCACCACTAAGGAAAAAATGGGATAGAGCTTTATGATGAAGAAACTTTAAAGCAACAGATTATTTTAGGCTAAGTAGCAAACATTTCAAGGAAACAGATTTTGAAACAATTTCTAAGGAAACAGGTATGTTGATTATTATTATCATTATAATATAAATGTTGTGTGAAAGCCAGCATTTTGTATATTATGTTGTACATAATATAAAACAAAGTACCCAGTTTTAACATTTATATATTGATTAAATATTAAAATATTGGCTTTTTATAAATAACTGTTTGGAACATTTAACACAGCCGTCTTTAAAAAAAATTTAAAACAACAAATATTATAAAATCAACTAAATTACCTTAACAGTTCTGTTCTTCTAACATAAACTAATTAGGAAACAAAAAATATTAAAAATCGTTAAAGTAACTTTAAAGATAATCAAATGTTAAAGTTCACTTTTACAGTCTTCACAAATTTGTGCTGCGCACTGCAGGCAGATAGGTTTTGCGCAACGACAACATGCAAATCTTGTTTGTCGTTTCAATTTGCTTGGACAAATACGACACAGTTTCCTCGAAGATGATGATGGTTGGGGCTCATTTCGAGGAGGAGCTGGCATGTCACTTCCTAAAACACGACGTAAAGTCAAGCGCAATTCTCTGGGCAATTTTTCAATGTAAACCCGCTCTTTCAAAGTAGGTAGCACAAGTTCTCTTGCCAAATGCATTAACCCTAGATAGATAACCTACGTCGAATCGACGTAATCGATTTTGAAAAATCGATATAACTTGTTTGTTTTTTGCGTCATTACACTGGCCGTTCCTGCCAACTCAGCCGGTCTTTGGAGCTTTCAGGACACACCCGTATTACTCCGGTAAGTGCAATACTTTCGTAAATATTTACCTACCGTTTGTGGTGAGCACAAGTCAAGCGCATGTCCTAAATGCCGTTTAGGCCAAAATGAATAACAAGTGATATTTACGTAGATTTTTTATATTATAGAGATGAAAAAAAAAGCATTGAAAAGTTTACATAGTAAATTATAAGGCTGACGCAGAGATTCCTAAATGTTTAAGTTTTGTAAAGTGAGTACTTTATTTTTTCTTTAATTTTTTTCTAATAAAAATATAAATGAACACGTATGTTTTTTTATTTACTCAGTACACAATTACATACATAAAGACATAATATCACATTCATAAACCTAGTATATACATAATCCAAAATATGCTCACTCAAACATTCGCACGTCGATTCGACGTATGGTTGGTTATCTTTAGTGTACAGTAAAATATGGTTTTCTATCTAGGGTTAAAAAGTCACCTCTTCTCATCTTTGCCCCTTGACAATCACTATAGAGTACATACTTGTTAACACCCGCTATGTCAAGTAATCTGTAAAAGATTTCTTGTGGCCAACGCCACGTTTTTCGCCCGCAAGAATATACAGCGCATTTCTTATCCACTTCATCCACACCGGCTTTGGTTTGATTATAATCCATAATTATAGACGGTTTGCCAGTTACTTCATCGGTGCTAGCGCTATGATGACAAGTTGAAATGAGGGTCACCGCTTTATCTTTTTAGGCACAAAATACACTAATGTTGTATCCTTCGTAAAACCGTAGAGCGAACTTCCTACCACTCTATTTATGCTAGGCTGAAACTCTTGTGGTATTTCGCGTTTATTTTTTTTGAGAGTATACCTAAATAAGCTTCTTTGCAATAAAACATCTACCAGTGGTTTGGAACTGAACCAGTTATCAGCTGTTATATTTCGATTGGTGTTCTCAATCGGCTTTGCTAGTCTGAGAACTGACTGTGTAGGCACAGCCAGCTTTTTCTCTGTTTCTGTCAGTCCTTGTCCATCAGATCCTTTCCCATAGTAGATATATGCGTTATAAACATAGAATTTTAGTGCATCACTCAAAATCATTATCTTGATCCCATATTCCGCTGGTTTTTTAGGCATGTACACAATGAACTTACATCGTCCTTTAAAAGCCAGTAACAGTTCGTCTATGCACGTGTACGACCCAAGTGTATAATTATTTTAACAATTTTCAATAAATTGGTTGAAAAAAGAAGAAACAGGAGCAAGAGGATCTGTTTTCAAGCGTTCCTGTCGGTCATTAATATTATCCAATCTCAAGTAATTTAGTAGAGTGTTAAATCTGTATTTAGACATTACGCACCTGAATATTTCGTGACCCGTTCCGTCAGTTGCAAAAAGGTAATTCGAGTCACATTTGAAAACGGATGAATAATATAATAGCCCAAGTAGTGCGCGAATCTCTATGGTTGTAGTATCTCTGAGCTCGTGTTATGCAAAGTTAGGAAAACGGCGACGATAGGCTGCTAGTTTTACATTTGAACAGGACACTAATGTATTGATCATTTCGTTACTAAAATTTTTTTCCCAAAGTTCTCAAAGCTAGGAAAGTGCATCTGCTCCGGGTTCTGTGATGGTAAAGAAACAATATTACTTGCTGGTGTACGCGACGTTCTAGAAAATTCTACTTTAGACCACAGAAAACCATTTTTACCACGATAACAATCCCGACTTGAAATTGACGTTTCCTCCTGCCTTCTTTCATTTATAACTCCTGGTTCCGGATTAATCTCCTCATTCAAACTTTCGTCTTCTTCTTCACCTGCTGATATTTCTCTTTCTTCATGTATTTCCTATCTTCAATAACAAAATTTTGATCAGACACTTCACCATCGTAGTCACTGAATTCATGGTTTTCGTCCCCTTCTAACCATTGTCGAATTTCTTGATCATCAAGGATGTTTACCGATGTTCCAGCAGCTGTTCTTTTTCTGCCATGTCGTTCAGTCATGTCTCTTGCAATCTAACAAAAACAAAACACTTTGATGAATAATTAATTTACTGACAACACGTATGTGAGACAGTATGGATTTATAAATATATTAGTGACAGTACGTCTGTCCGATAACTCATTTGTTACTGACCTTACGTCCTGCGGACACCTCACAGCGATAGCTCCTCAGGTGCGTACGTCGCGGCTGCAGTCGCGCCGCACAACGAGTAGCGCGCATCCCCGTAGGAAGGTACTGAGTGGGACAGAACGATACGCCGCGAATAGGCAGAGTGGCAACGGCGCATAGTTTTGTGGTGTCTATTATACGTAACGACAGACGCAGAGGGTTAAAGTAGTGTCTTTTTATTATTTATAATTTCTATAAATGTTTGTTACAAACTGCTTATTTAAAATAGGTTTCATAGGAAGAAACAAGTTTTATCACTATATTGTCAATGAATTCTTCATCTCGAGATATAAAGAAAACTTTCAAATCTTTAAAGGTGTATATTATTCGATTACAGAATTTCTTTTCTGTTACAAATAATTGTCCTTGGATATGGTATGGTAGTAATATATACAAGTCTTCTTTAAAATAAATTCTCATTTTGTCTATATAAATAGGGTACAGTGATTTCATTAATTTCTTGATGTCTACTAGCATAAGGACATTTAACTTCAATCAAGGTTTCTTTTCCAAGTAAACCGTCCGGTGATGCTCTTAAAAATGGGTGTCACTCGGAGATAAACAATCCGCAATTTTGCACTTCCACTTCAAATTTATCCATTAACATTTTTATTGCTATTGGTTCATTCGTGATACCATGCGTGGTTGCACGTGACTTAAACGAGTGTGGCAGCAGTAACTGCTCTGCAAATGATCTTTGCTTTTGTGCTATTAGATGGCACACTGTATGAAAATTGAAACCGGCTTGCAGTAATGCGGTCTTGCCGCTTTTTATATTGTGTTCTTTGGTAACATTATATAAAAGCAATTCCTGGAACAACATAAATGCTTTCTGTCACTTAAGGTCATTTAATATCCCAAACGGGTTTGCTGGACTGTATCATTGCTTTAATGACATAGTACTAGTGGTCGCAGCAAAACAAATATTTCTTATTTTATTATTGTATTCAATTTTACAGATATTTTCCATATTATATGGCTGAAATATAATATTTAACCCTAGAAAGATAACGTCATTTTTTGCATGTGTTCCTACCTAGCACGGCCCCCGAGTTAGGCACGTAAAACTAATGGCAATGCTTCAGTTTCTCAATGTACCTCTAGAATTTATCAACAGAATTCAATGTACCTCAACCGTTTTGACAGAAATTACGATAAAATGCCGGATCTTCCCAGCTGGGCTCTCGGCTGTATAACGCTCCAAATACATAAAAAAAATATACTGATTGTATTGATGTACCTCCCGATTTATGTATTAAATTCCAGAAATCCTAATTAGAATAGAAGATATTCAGCTTTCTTATCTAGTGAGGCCTGGAGAGGTCTCCCTCTCGCAGTAGCACGTCGACCCACTGGGATCTTTTGTGCCAAAGATATTCAGCTTTAAAGTTGACAGCGGAGCCCTCTGTAATCATAGTGGTTACGAATGAAAAAAGGTTACCATTTCTTTGTTTTTCCTATGTACCTCTTAGTTCTTCGCAATTTACCAAATTTAGATACGAAATTATGATATTGGCAAATAACAGTACACGCTTGGTAAGGTAAGGTCAGCAACAGGTAATATTTGCTGCAATGAGGGTAGCTGTGAATAGTTTAGCTGTTTCAATAGAATAGAATGTTTTCAATATTCTCTGTCAAACGTCTTGACAAATCAGAGATTTCTGTTTTTTTTTCATTTATTCACGAATTTCTCGTTTATTTGATCTTATCGTGCTCACAATTGTCAATTTGTATCGTCAAGAAGCAATGACTTTGCAGCAGGAACGAATGTGCACCAACTATCACACGTTATATTGCGGTTGTTGCCATGAATTGGTTGCGATAGTTCCTTCAAGTAATATTATCCTTGAGGCAAACTATTTGTGTTTGCAGCTTTTCCAATGTATAGCATAGGATTTATCATATAGTCGGTTCCACTATTGCATATCATTAGGATTTTTATACCGTATTCATTCGGTTTGTTAGGTATGTACATCCGGAAGGTGCCTGGTCCTCTATCTCGCTGTCACTGCCATCCTGTGCACTTTCGTCCTCTTCTTCATGCAATAATGACAAAATTTTTACTTCTTCCAACGCTCTCCTCTTCGCCATGATGTTGACACTACCCTAAAACCAATAAAAAATTACTAATAAATACATAACCTACTTTTGTATTTACCACACTTAAGTAGAAATAAGTAAACAGCAACAAAAACCAAATTACAAAGAAATGTTTGAAAGTTGCACAAAAGATAAAGTGGCGCCTTTCGAGCGCAACGTGATGCCATAGCAACGAAACTATGGTGCTTACCGAACAAGAACTGTCGCCTCTCGGGAGTGTTGGTTGACCGACGACTGAGTTGGTGCCGAAACACAAGCTTGTACGCGCGTAAATTAGAAAAAGACAGCTATATATTTGTTTTGCGTGCGCCTCTGAAGCGCATATTATCTTTCTAGGGTTAATAGGATTAATTGACGGTAATTTTTCAGCATTTGAAGGGGAGGCTGTGAAAGCTTTCGTGGGTTTGTGAAATGTTTGAAGAGTTGTGTACAAACAACATTCATAATAGTTGACTTTTCCCTAAACATCTGTTCAACAGCAAACATCACAACCGCCACATGCTTGCAATGAGCTTCTTTACCACTTCCTACTGCACATTCACATGGACACTCTTCGATGGTGCCATTATTAACTTTACTGAACTTTCTGCATTGAAGCCTTGCATACACCTTTTACAAAGGTATCATTCTGTACTATACATTACCGTAAAACAAGAAGATATCTTCCTTCATAAATGCGATAACCATCATCTGTCTTCTTATTAAATCTGTAACAAGTCATTAAATTATTGATTGATGTAATAGAACTAGATCAAAGAAATAGTAGTAGAACACTACATCGAAAGACTTCATATTTTTTCTACTACAAACAAATCAAATAGGTAATATTTTAATTTACAAAAACAATATAAGTACTAATGCAGATTCACATAGTATAGGGCGTTTAAAGTGAAGAGAGGGGCATTAAATATAAAATAATAAAAATACTTGGAAAAATATAAATGAATATAATGCTGTTTTGTCAGAGGAGGCAGTAATGAATTGCTTTTGACATCACGGAATAATGTATCATCTGTAAGTTCTATCTGTGGTTCAGAACTATTTAGGCCACTCGTAATGCTCTCAAAATTGAAATTTTTGTCATAAGCCTCCAATCTGTCCCATAAATAAAATGTTTAACTTCTATAAAATTAAATTATTTTTAGGTTATGTAAGTACGTTTTCTATAAAATTGTTAGTTCGTCTGTAAGGTGGAAAAACATAATATTTTACTACTTTTCATACTGAAGACTGAGTGTGTGATTTGTTTTATTTAAATATTTATGGTAATTTAGAAGCGTGAACTAGGCGTAGAACATAACAATTATCAAAACTTACCTTTCCATCAGATCAGCATTCTTTCCTTGACGCGAAGCACCCCTTTTTTTCAATTTTTCCTTCAGATCTGCGATTCGCCAGGTAGAATAAATTTCTTAAATCTTTGTTTGCACCACACAAAATACGCTATAGCAAAAAACCTTAAGATTAGCAAGCCGACTTTTGCACAGAATTTTTAACAAGTAACAAACAGCGCCCTCTATGTAAAAGTTTTGCGTTTTCTTCGTCATTTGCAGAAAAAAGTGACATGCTTGTTTTTCATACAATGAAGCTAACATGCGGCTTCTATTGAGATCTATTTCTGTGGTGTCAAGTAAAATCTCAAAATAATAACTAAAGCATAGGAGTGCTATGACATTTGAGTGGGCACTCCGTTTGGTCACCATTCGAATTACATTTGTATAGTCGCTTTTGAATTCGGTATCATAAATGGTGACCGGTTTTTTTTTATCACTGGACATTTGACGTTTTTGTCAACTTATTTTGTCTCTTTTCTTTCAATGTTAATGGCCCATTTGAAAAAATAGGACTACCATACGAGACTCCTTCTATGCTTTAGTTATTATTCTATGAGGAAAATACTCGTAAGCGCAACAAATTACTTTGCATTAGGTGTCGAGTGTACAGACGCCAGCAGCGCGAGTGTTCAACCTACCACAAAATGTCAAATTTCTTCAATACAATTTGAACTTTGTCACTAGGGGTATAAAGATCAATACAGATTGGAGAAATTTGACAGTTTTGGATATATGATCGGCAGGCGTGTGTGCCATTTCAGCTTAAAATCAGATTGTCGAATGTGCCGCCAAACCATTCGTGTTGTAATAAATTCCGTTCAAAGTGACGCGTCCGTAATAATTATTATAGCAGATAATGCTTTTTATTAGCTAAATAATTATTTTAGTGAGATATTATGTATAAATCGTTCTAGTCTCCATCATTATATTGGACGGCAAATGATGCATTTATTATGTACATTCCGAATAATACTTATTTAATTATGTACTTAACTCAATTTTATTTGTGTACATTGGAGTTATATTTGGTTGACATTGACAATGATCTGACAAAATAGTTAGTATTAGATCTGCCAAAATACTTAAAAGTGAATGAAAGGATAAAACAATTATTAATTATAACTAGATGTTCGTTGCATAAATGTACAATGTAAGTTTTGCAATATAATTTTTCTTGCTGTGCAATACAAACAATTATATAATGTTATTACATAAATATATTAATGATAACATCAAATGTTTTTCTTTTGTCTTTTCTGCAGAATCCACGCACTTAATTTACAAACTGAAGCATTGGTTGCATTAAATAAAATATTGGTTTGAAATAAAAATATTTAATCAAAAATCTTTATCAGTTATTATTAATTAGTCATAATATTATCTACAATTTTATACAATTTACACAGTAAGTTAAATGCATATTTAATTCATCAGTATTATTATATCTTAAAGAGGTATAAGGTCAAGATATTTAAAGCTGGGTACAGATTATGTGCAACGCAACATGCTATGCAACATGTGGACGGCCAGCGCGCTTTAAAGCTGCAAACGTCTGTTCCCGGAAGTCTTTAGCGCGAACACCACGCTTCAGAACTTGTTCTGAGCAGAGACCCTACTGTCACCTATTAGAGCAGTATTACTTTAATATTACTATGCGAAATTCGTATGAGAGTTTATATACAGAGTCAACAAAATCAAGAAGCGGACGATTAAGGGCGGTATCTATACATCATTCTGAACACAGAACACAATGACAAAAATATAGGCTCCAGTTTTATAGTGATTTTTCAAAGTTATGTTTTCTAACAAACTATATCAATTAAAATAATGCACTTCATGAAACATGCTGTATTTTTACTAACACGCACGCAGGCGTCAATAAAAAGATAGCTCAGCGTGCTCAGAGTTTAGTTTGCATGTTCGTCTTACTTTGTGTGCGTGTAGTACAGCTGTACGGGTTTGGAAAGGGTGTATTTTTTTGGTGAATTATGATAATGTTTTGTTGATTATCTCGGTAACGTGTCTGTAGTTTTGGACCAAATTTGGTGAGCACGCTCAGTGTGATGTATAGATGCTCGCCTTAAACGTTCGCTTATTGATATTGTTAGACCCTAAAGTAAGATTAAAGTAATACTACTCTTAAAAGTTTATGGTAAGGTGCAGATACGTCTTGAATGACCGTGCAAATCACACAACGCACACTCAAAGCGTTCGCCGAAAAAAGTGATAATTGGCAGGAACCCCGAACTTGCTACGAATGCACGCATTGTGCAATGTGCTCGCGAACACATTAAAGTAGATATAAAATGTTCTGTCGCATATAATCTGTACTCGGCTTAACGTTTTATACTTGTCTAGGATCGCCACATATTCCATTAAAATTTTTCATGGATGTAGATCCAAATAATACATTGTTTCTATATACAAAAAAAAAATTACAATGTGGCGTATGTATAACGAGTCTTAATGTCAATATTTGACAGGGAATCTTCAAAATGAGAGATAAGCTAACAACGGCACCAGAATAGGCCCAACAGTTTATAGTATTTATCGCTTAACACAGTTATTCTCAAACATACAAGGTTCTTTGGCAGCCAATCTAAAAAAACAACATTCTGGTGGTAAATCTACAATTCATACATGCTTTAACTAGCAGCCTTATGACCTTAGGTATTCTCTACCATAAACGCATGCTGCTCATTCCTTACTATGACTAATATTAACATTAGAGCAGCTTACAGAATTCTTGAAGAGTATAATCCTAATTATAATTATTATGGTCTGCGCAGGAACCAAGTACCTAGTCATGTACGCATATCACTTAACAACTAAGTTATTATAGCTAACTTTGTAGTAGTCTGATCTTTATAGTTTGGTTCTTATTTACTTTAAAACTAAATCTGTTTAACACTTTAACGGGCACAGCATGTTCAAATTTTTCATTGGTTTTTGACCTTATCTCAATTATATCAAGTTCAAAATATAGTGGGAATATACATCCCTCTGCACGTTAAAAGATTAAAGTTTATTAAACGAGTCGCGAACTATCATGTAACAAGGTCTTTATATGAAAAAGGTATAAAAATTACTTTAATTTTTCATATTTTGTTGCAAAGTTTGGACAACTCCCACTCTTTTTAAGGGTTGATGTTCTATTGCTCATGTCAAACCATATAGACAAGCCATTTTGTTATGAGATATCATTTTCTGTCTTTTTTACATACTAAAATTATTTTTTAAAATGCGTGACCTGTTCGATTCATGTAAGTTAACAGTTTTTTTGTGATTCAAAAATTACCTTTACTACAAATTTTTCGTCTTCGTTGACCATTAAATTTTAAAATGACTATAGAGCATGGCTTTATCGCTTAAGATTACAGATGGGCCTACACCGCTTGGTCTTTAAACGCGAGCGCGGTGATCGGCTTCTGGTGGCCGCAGTACTCTCGCTCCAATGTGCCTTTCTCGACGTCCCAGAGGCGCGCGTAGCTATCGGATGAACCTGCCCAAACGTGAATGAGGTTAGAATAATATTGGCATAGGCTGCGCACGTTTAGTATGAAACAGCTCCCAGTCACTAAACGCGGCGAGGAATCACATAAAAGAAAGAAAAAGGAATAGTCCTAAACTGCGGCATGAATCATGACACTCCTAAACATGTTTCTATTTAGTAGCTAGCCAAGGAAGTAAAATAAATATCTCTTTTTCTTTATCTGTAAGGTCTTTTGGTTTTGTACTCAGTTTTTAGTGTTGCCGCTCGATAGTTGAGCAAAAGCAATATAGTATCGATAGGCCTATCGATAGTATCGATATTATCGATAGTATCGCTAGCCCCGTAACCGTCAATACGAGACTTCTTGGCGGAAAAGTGAAGCGTCATGTCTGCAGTTTTGTATTATTTTCTATAATTTATGTTTTGTCGAATATTAATGTGAAATAATCGTGGATTATTTACTGTTAAGTGTTCGTGAACGTGCATGAGTGTTAGCAAATAAAACAAAACAGTGCAACATCACTTTTCAAATTCTCTCAAGAAGTCCGTGTGAGACCTCAATGAAGTCCCACAGCTTTATTGAGTCTCGAGGGGTTTGGGGGGAAAATCATTTACCATTAAACGTTCATTATCACTTATTATCATCCACTTAATGTAAAAAAAAAAATAATTACTATTAAAAACTTGACACTGGCTAAATGTGCTGATCGCACGAAGCCATTATTTAAGAGAAAAAAAAACCGTCAATACTATCGACACACAGCAATACTATCAATACTGTCGAAGCTTTGCTGCTGAATATGGCAATAACAATTGATACTATCGATAGTTTTGTCCTATCGATAGTGACCTTTCTTTCAATAGTATTGCTATCTGTTGTAAATATATCTACAATTGCTAGTACTGCCATATCTATGATTGACTCATAACATACTCTGTGGCATAGATAAATATCTGTGGTCTATTAAAAATACATTGTCGATAAGTCGATGGTGTGACACTGAACACGTTGTTTTATTAATAGGTTATGGGCCCAGAATAAGTAAATTTGTTCTTTTAGTTCGGACTTAACGAGGTTATTCAAATATAAAAACAGTTTGCTGTGGCTTTTTTTTAACGGATTGTTTAATTTTCGCGGTGTACTAGTGACTATTACAAATTAGGCACAATGTCTGCAAACTACATTGTCAATGTACCAAAGTTAAAGGGACAAGAAAATTATAGTGAATAGTGTTTCGCGGCAGAGAATTTCCTAGTCCTCGAAGGCATGAAACATTGTGTTAAGCCAGAAGCAGGGGGCAGTATAGGAGCTGCAGATGACGAAAAAACCAAAGCAAAATTGATTATGACAATCGACCCATCATTGTATGTACACATTAAGAGTGTACGATCCTCAAAAGAATTATGGGAGAAACTAAAACAACTATTCGACGATAATGGTTTTTCTCGAAGAATAAGCTTGCTGCGGAACCTTTTTTCTATACGGTTAGAAAGTTGCAGTTCGATGACGTCATACGTAACACAAATTATCGATACAGCACAGAAATTAAGTGGAACGGGTTTCGAAATTAATGACCAGTGGACTGGATCTTTGCTGTTGGCGGGATTGCCTGATCGTTTTTCTCCTATGATCATGGCAATCGAGCATTCGGGTATCGCGATAACTGCAGATACCATCAAAACTAAATTGTTAGACATGGAGTCGGCAACTGAACTAGATGAGAATGAAGTTAGCGGCGCATTCGCCACTCGATCGAAATTGTTTGGAAAAAAGAATACGGCAAGAAAAATTTGCAATATTGGTAACACTAATCCTTCAAAGTCAAATGTCACTAATGTGAAACTGGTGAAATGTTACAAATGCAAACAAACCGGTCATTATAAAAACCAATGTACAAATAACGAAAGCAGCTCATCGAATTTCAGCAGAAATAAAGGTCGAATGCAATCTAATGCGTTTGGCGCAGTGTTCCTGAGTGGAAATTTCAACAAAAACGAATGGTACATCGACTCCGGCGCAAGTGTGCACCTAACAGCAAACGAAAGTTGGGTTAGAAATGTGTCGTATGAACAAAGAAAGGAAATAGTTGTTGCAAACAGTGAAAAGTTAACTGTACTATGTTCCGGCGATGTGGAAATTACAACAACGACTGATAAATTTGATTATGATGTTGTGGTGGAAGATGTATTTTGTATTCCTAGTTTGACAACAAACTTATTATCCGTGAGCCAGCTTATTAGAAAAGGAAACAAAGTGTCGTTCTCTGAAAGTGGTTGTTCTGTATACAACAGGAAGAATGAATTGGTAGCCACGGCACAATTATTAAATGGAGTATACAAAGTAAACTTGTCTAACCAAGTACATTTAGCTGCAGCAGTCGTGTCAATGGTTACATGGCATCGCAGATTGGGAGACATTAACAAAGACTATTTGAATCAGATGGAGAACGCTGTGCTGGGTATGTCCATTAATGACAAAGTGGACATAAGCAAGTCTTCGTGTACTACATGCTGTGAAGGCAAACAGTGTCGCTTGCCTTTCAAGAGTACTGGTCAGAGAAGTAGCAACTTGCTAGATGTAGTGCACACGGATATCTGTGGACCTATGGAACATGTGTCTATAGGCGGCTCGAGATACTTCTTGTTGTTTGTCGACGATCATAGCCGTATGGCATTTGTTTATTTTTTGAAGCACAAGAATGAGGCATTGAAGTATTTTAAAGTATTCAAAGCTCAAGTGGAAAATCAAACAAAGAAGACAATCAAAGTATTAAGAAGTGATAACGGGCTGGAGTACTGCAACAAAGAATTTGATGAGTATTTGAGTAATACTGGTATAATTCATCAAAAGACCAATCCATACACACCGCAACAAAATGGATTGTGTGAACGATTTAATCGCACAATAGTGGAAAAGGCAAGATGTCTGCTCTTTGATGCTAACTTGTGTAAAGAGTTCTGGAGTGAGGCCACCAATACAGCAGTGTATCTGCAGAATCGTATTGTGGCAGCAGCACTGACAAGAAAACCTCCTTATGAAATATGGACAGGCTGTAAACCAGATGTTAGCCATATCCGAATATTCGGTAGCACTGCAATGGTCCACATTGTTAAAGAAAAACGTAAGAAGTGGGACAAAAAATCAAAACAATGTATTCTCATTGGATATCCAGATAACATAAAGGGATATAGACTTTTTAATCCAGAAACGAGGACTGTGTTGACTAGTAGAGATGTGATCATTGTTGAGCCAGAATCAAAATCTGAATGTAACATTGAAATCCAAGATCAGAGTTTTGATTCAGTGGGGGAAGAAGTTGATCAGAAGACACCTCTATCAAATACTAGCCAAGATGACACAAAAAACCCTGATGACAGTCTACACAATGATGACACATATGTGCCCAGTGATTATGAAGATGCAGACAGCACACATGAAAATAGTGATGCACGCAATACATCCAAACCTGTACGGGATAGAAAGAAGCCTGAGTGGTTTGGTTTCTCTAATCTGTGTGTAGGTAATGAAATAGATGATGTAGATACTTTGTCACTACATGAAGCCTTTAATGGACCTGAAAAAGAGCAATGGAAGATTGCTATGAGTGAAGAGTTACAGTGTTTCAAAGAAAACGATGCGTGGGAGCTGAGCAATGCTCCACAAGACGGTAGAGTTGTGCAGTGCAAGTGGGTATTACGTAAGAAATATGATAGTCAGAATAACGTTCGATTTCGTGCGCGTTTAGTAGCTAAAGGTTTTTCACAAATTGAAGGTGTTGACTATATGGACACGTTTTCTCCTGTAGTGAGACATACAACTTTAAGGTTGTTATTTGCACTGTCAGTTCAACTAGGTCTTGATATAACACATCTTGATGTGACTACTGCTTTCTTGAACGGAACTCTTGAAGAAGAAATATATATATGCAGATACCAAATGGTTTCTCTGAAAATGTACAAAATGGCCAAGTGCTTAAATTAAAGAAAGCAATATATGGCCTTAAACAGTCTTCAAGAGCGTGGTACAAGAAGGTAGATGAATGTTTAATTAAAATTGGATATGTTAGATCTAAAATAGAACCATGTATGTATTTAAAAATTCAAGACAAGTTAAAAACGGTTGTATCACTATATTATGTTGATGATTTCTTCGTAAAGAGACTAACTATTTAAAAGATGTTTTGGCTAGTAATTTCAAAATAAAAGACTTAGGTCAGATCAAGAAATGTCTTGGTGTAAATGTAACTGTAAATAAAGCTGAGAAAACAATATCACTTAGTCAGGTAGATTATATTAATCAGTTATTGCAAAAATTTAATATGAGCCAATGTAAAACCGTTCAAACTCCAATGGAGATAAAATTACATATACCCAAAGATGAAAACTATGTAGAAAAAATTCCTTATCAACAAATAATTGGTTGTCTAATGTATTTGGCTGTACTTACTAGGCCTGACATAGCATTTGCTGTAGGTTTTTTGAGCCAATTCAATAACAAATACACTAAAGAACATTGTTCATATGTAAAACGCATATTAAGGTATTTAAAACAGACTAAACATTATGGCCTAAAGTTTACTGCTAATGGGAATTCAATTATAGAAGGGTTTGTTGATGCTGATTGGGGCGGTAATAGTATTGATAGGAGATCATTTACTGGTTTTGGTTTTACATTGGCTGGATGTGTAATTTCTTGGGAGACCAAGAAACAAAAGACTGTTGCGCTGTCTAGCAGCGAAGCAGAATACATGGCATTAACTGAAGCATGTAAAGAATCAGTTTATTTAAGAAACTTACAGTATGAAATAACAAACAAAATGTACACTATTGATATTTATAATGATAATCAAAGTGCCTTAAAGCTTTCTGCTAATCCAGTTTTTCATAAAAGAACTAAGCATATTGATATACGATATCACTTTTGTAGAGATTGTGTAACTGATAAAAAAGTAAATGTTAAATATTTGCCCTCGGCTGAAATGCCTGCTGATTTGTTTACCAAAAGTTTATGTTCTGCTAAACATTATTATTTTTTGAGTAAGTTAGGTGTTCAGCATATTTAATATTGTATTAATGTACAAGTTTAGAAGCATTGTCAGATATAGTGGGGGTGTTGTAAATATATCTACAATTGCTAGTACTGCCATATCTATGATTGACTCATAACATACTCTGTGGCATAGATAAATATCTGTGGTCTATTAAAAATACATTGTCGATAAGTCGATGGTGTGACACTGAACACGTTGTTTTATTAATACTATCTATATTAATATTCATAAACAATACCATTGAGTCACAGCCTACTATCGATAGCGCAAACATATTAATTTTATCGATAGTATTGATTGTTGTTACAATAGTCATAGCCGATACTATTAGTAATTACAATATTGAGCTTCAATACTATCGATAGTATTGCAGTATACCGATACAATTGTACCAAACTGAGCTATCGATAGTATCGATAGGGCTGTCGATATTATAGTTGATTTACGAGGTCAATTATCGATAGTCAAACTATCGATAGTTTGGAAACAATATCAGTTGCTAATAAAAATGTATATTAAAAGTTATTTGTAGTTTTGATTCTTTGGCTGAATGGGTGGCCATCGCAAAGTAATCGCAATGAGCTATACTTAATTAACCTCTTGTCTGTGAGAAAACTTAAATCGGTTTTTAACAATTGTGCCTGATTTTACGGCAGCTGACAGGGCAAAATGAATTTATGATGACTATGTGCTGCTTCAAGCTCTAGACCTTGGTAGGTCCCACTAAGATTAAATTAAAAAACAAAAAACCGACACTCACCAATTATCTAGCCCAAGAGAAGCTTCGTTATAAAACTCGTTAAATAGTTACTAGACAACGGATAAACATACTTAAAATACATACATGTTATACATAGAAAACACCCAGACCCGAGACAATTTAGAAAAACAATTATTTTTAAATTAACCCGACCGGGAATCGAACCCGGGACATCAGAGATGGCGACACCATAAAAACCGGTGTACAAACTGCTCGACCAATGAGGTCGTCAGTGCAGTATGACATTGTTTCATAGTATATCATCATCATTTATCTTTATTTTTTATTTGCCAATTCAATTTTGGAATATAATATGATCTCAAAATATTTAAAATTGTAGATTTGGTATTGTAATGCAATTAACGCTTAGCTATAGCGCGACAAGTTCGTGCGCGACCTTTACGCGGATCAATTTGTTCCGTGTTAGCGTCTGGCACTGATTTGTCTGACAAATATAAAATTTCTTGTCCTACGAGGTACGTTAATATTATTGTAACTAATATTTGTAAAGACAAATCAGTGCCACACGCTACCACGGAAGAAATTGATCCGCGTAAAGGTCGCGCACGAAGTTGTCGTGCTAATAGTTCATCTGTGCATACATATTTAAGGATGTCTAGTTTGAAAAATTGTATGATTCGTTTTACCTTACGTTCTGTTTTGATTGATGTCTGTAATAAGATAAGATAGTCCCAAGTTAGCCACACTCACCGGTGAAGAGGTAGCGCGAGTCAATGCTGAAGGCGGCATCCCACACCCAGCGCTGCGTGTCGTGGCGCAGCTCGCGCCGCAGCGACCAGTCCTCCGTCAGCCACACCTTGGCCGAACAATCGCCAGAGGTGGTCACCAGCATGCTGCAATACACACATTGTACTTTAGAAGGTGTGGATCCGGAAGATTTATTATTTAAGCCAGATTCGGCAAATAAATACAGGTGGTACAAAAGTGTTTATTTTTAGGAAGTGTATATGATACAGTGCCACAAGCGGCACTGTATCTCAATCGGTTCGGGAACCGTAACTTTTGCGGTATAATAGTCTCGCCGCCTATGATGATGATGATACAATCCTGTTATCCCTCATCAGGGACATAGGGCTCGAAGAAGAGATTTCCACTGCTGTCGATCTTGTGCGGCAACCTCCAGGTCCTTCCAGCCGATATTAGCTAATGCAGCCTCTTTTTTAACTGATCGCCTCCAGGTGGTACGGGGGCGGCCCGGCCTTCTTTTTTCATACGCTTGCCACGTTAACCCTTGCTTGGATAGATGTTTGTCAGGTCTCCGCAACACATGTCTAATCCAGCGCCATTTCCTTGTCGATGGGTTGTTGCTCAGTCATCTCCCACAGCCTTACATTAGAGATGGTTCGTGGCCAGTAAATCCCCAGTATGCGCCGCAAACACTTGTTGACGAACACCTGAGGCCGACTGGTTATTTCGTTTTTACGAGCCATGTCTCGCATCCGTACAGGAGAACCGACTTGACATTAGAGTTGAATATTCTGATATTTGTACGCCGAGTGATTACAGAAGACGTCCAAACAGGCTTCGCAGATAGGTAGATACAGGATACAGGCTTTTTTCTTCGGGGGTAGTCGCTAAAGTAAACTTCAACCAAAAAGCTCTATACTTTTTAATTAATTATAAATTTAAATACTTGTTATTTAAACTTCATTTGTAATGCAAATTGATAATTAGCACACAATACTTGCTGGAGAGTGTTTTCAAAAGTAAATCACAACTACAACACTTACTACCACAACACTGCACTACCAACAACAGCAAACAATGGAGGCTCTACAGGAATCATTGGCGCAACTGCAACAAATGTTCACTCAACGGATGGATGCCTACCAGGGAGAGCTACAGAATGCGGCTCCTTCGGTGAACATCTCAAATTTAACAGCTGACTTCACGGCGTTCCGGGGGTTTATTATGACAGCTCTGCACACCCTCCAAGACCAAGTAAGCCTTATTGCTCGATAAGTGGATAGTATGGAGATGCGGAGTCGTCGGAAAATGCTGCTGGTGCATGGCCTTCCGGAGCAAACCAACGAGGACGCAGCTTCGGTTGTTGTGGGTGCTGTCGTTAGCCGTTTAAAACTGTCCTGTTTCTCGCAGAAAGATATTGGCCGCTGTCATAGAATGGGTCGCACATCGGCAAGCGCAAGCGACCGGCCGCGACCGATTTTATTGAAGCTGCATGATCTCGAGATGAGGAACAGGATCTGGCATGCCAAGACGGCGTTGAAGGGCTCTGGCATTACGATCTCCGAGTTCCTGACAAAACCGCAGCATGATACATTTATGGCGGCGCGACAAAAGTTTGGTGTAACGAGATGTTTTACGCGCCAGGGTTTCGTACTCGTGGTCGGTTCTGACGGGAAACGCAGCCGTATAAGCACACTTGCTGAGCTTCAGAAGATTGCGGTAGTAGATGCACCCAAGCCTGTGGTTACTGCGGCCAGAGCACCAGAACTTGCAGTGCCGAAAACAAGGCGGGCCGGAGGCACCACTAAAAAGTAACAACATCTCGTAGTGTTATTCTGTGTTGTGTTAAAATTTTAAACACTGAAAAAAGACGACAACCTCAGGCGGGAATCGAACCACGCACCAAATTTTACTTAAGTATATTTAAGCGTTAATAAAACGCTAAAATATAAAACATTAATCTGTGTTGTGTTGTTCATCTTTAGTGGGCATTTTCTGTGAACCCGATTTCTACGTTGCAAGGTATACGTTGTAATATTTATAGTTGGTTTACCCTCTAGTCACGACTTTGTAATTTGTAATTTAGTTAGTTGTATCTTTTATTCACAGAATAATTTGTTGCAATTTCTTGAATTTGGAATGACAAACAAATTTGACAATGACAACTGACATGAGACGTTTGACAATTTTTTTTTTGTGCGTTTCGTTTTTGCATTGAGCTATGCGTTTTTGTTTGTCAAGGAATTTTAGTTTCTGATATTTATTTTATTTTTCTTTTCAATTATTTTTCTAACGGGTTCATGGGCTAATGTTATAATGTTTAATTTTTGATTTCTTTTGTTTTTACAATGTCTGCTTTTAAGTTACGATGACACAGCCAGCAGGTGGAGCAAGCTTTAATTAGGTGTATAGCTCTCATTTTATATAATTTGTGATATTGTTATTTATTTAGATATTTTATTTTTATTTATATGTCAATCTCAGGTAATTCGAGCTACCTCTCTATATCTTCAAATAGTAGTGATGATGACAGCTTTGTTAGCATCCCTTCCCTCTCCGATACACTCGAGTGTCAATTCGCTGATGTATCGAAAAATTTTAACGTAATTCATATTAATGCGCAGAGTATTCCGGCTCATCACTCAGACATGCTGGCGTCACTCGATCACAAAAATATTCATGCTGTACTAATCTCCGAGTCTTGGCTTAAACCATGTCTACCTTCTACCTCTTATGCTCTGCCTGGTTTCCATCTTATACGCAATGATCGTACTGGCTCCAGAGGTGGCGGGGTTGCTATATACCTACGTGCTCATATTCCCTACTCCGTAATTAGCACCTCGGCACAACCACCTCCTGCTAACGCCGGCGAGCATTTGTTGGTTGAAGTTGTTCTTGCTTACAATAAAATCCTTCTCGGAGTCTACTACAGTCCTTCTTTGCTTGTAAATTTCCATCATTTCCCAAACTCAACTCCATCTCTTCTTGACTTGATTATAGTGTCATCTCCTCAGCATGTTGCGAAGCACGGCCAATGCTCAGCCGACGCCTTCTCGTATCATGATCTTATATTTTTGTCCTATAAAGTTCGTCCTCCTAAAGCTAAGCTATTCTTCAGCGTAATTTTAGTGGTATGAATCAACATGCGTTCCGTGATGATGCTTGTAATATCGATTGGACTCCCGTTACATCCGCTCAGTCCGTTGATGAGCAGGTAAGTATTTTTAACTCGCTCGTAACTAAGTTATATGACAAGCACGCACCGTTTCGAGCCGTTAAGATGAAACATCTTCCTGCGCCATGGCTAACAGACGATTTAAAGATGCTGATGGAAAAGAAAGTAGCAGCAAAAAATAAATTCAAGCTACGACCTAATGACCAAAATAGGGAAAAGTATGTCAAATTTCGTAATCGCTGTAATAGGGCGTGTAGAGATGCGCTACGCCGCCACATCCATAACTCAGTAGAAAATGTTGATATGGGTAAAGTTTGGAAATTCCTCAGGTCGCTTGGAATCGGAAAATTAAAACAAAATCCTATTTCAGACAATGTTAACATTAACTCATTGAATCTCCATTTCTCTTCCTCATCACTTATCAGTGATGCCGACAAAGCGACCACTCTACTCAAACTATCTACCATACCAGTTCCTGACTTTTCTCCCTTTGCGTTTGACCAATTATCGGTTTGTGATGTTAAAAGGAGCTTGATGTCAATTACTTCCAATGCGGTAGGTGATGACGGCATTAGCCGCAATATGTTAGTACCCATCCTCGATGTTATCCTTCCCGTCCTCACTTTCCTTTTCAATAGCTCCATCTCAAATGCTGTATTCCCATCCTCTTGGAAAGACGCTCAAATAATTCCTTTGCCTAAAAAAGGTATCCCTAAATCATTTGCTGACTATCGACCTATTTCCATTCTACCGTTCCTATCCAAAGTCCTTGAGCGTCTTGTCCACAGTCAGATTAGTAAGTTCCTTTCTCATCATAGACTTCTAAACCCACTCCAGTCCGGTTTCCGCCCAGGCCACAGCACGGTCACTACGTTAGTTAAGATCACTGACGACATCCGCCTTGGAATGGAAAACGGCCAATTAACTGTGTTAACCTTGCTGGACTTCAGCAATGCCTTTAACACGGTTGACTTTGACATCCTTTTATCTTTGATGCGCTCTCATAACATATCTCCAACGGTAATTGAGTGGTTTCACAGCTACCTCTATGGGCGCAGGCAGCGGGTTCGCCTTGAGGAGAAGTTCTCTTCGTGGTGTGACTCGAAAGCAGGTGTCCCTCAGGGTGGCGTTTTATCCCCTCTTCTATTTGCTATATTTATCACTTCCATTTCCGAAAACCTTTCTTCTTCCTACCACCTATATGCAGACGATTTGCAGATTTATTGCCAGGCACCACTCAATAATATCGCCGAAGCTATTAAAACTACCAACGCGGACCTGGGACGAATCGTTGCTTGGAGCCGAGCCTTTGGACTCAGGGTCAACCCAGGGAAAACACAAACTATTGTGGTCGGCAGTTCCAGGTTGCTAGCTAAAGTCAACTTGAATGCCCTTCCTAAGGTTGATTTTGATGGAGTGACTGTAACAAATCTGGGTGTGATAATTGATAGTTGCTTGGGTTGGGGGCCGCAGCTGCAAGCTGTAAGCCGTAAGTTTTACGCATCTTCGGCATCTTTAAGAAGACTACGCAACCTTTTACCCACTGCCACTAAAATTTCGCTAGCACAATCTCTGCTGCTTCCCGTTCTAGACTATGCTGACGCCTGCTATCTTGATCTCACGGAGGACCAGCTAAACAAACTTGAGCGCCTTCAAAATCTTTGTATACGATTCATATTTGGCTTGCGCAAGTATGATCATGTTTCTGAATACCGCGCTAAACTCAAGTGGCTTCCTATTCGTCTTCGCCGGAATACTCACTTCCTCGCCCTTCTTTACAACATACTGTTTAATCCCACCTATCCTTGCTACGTTAAAGAACGTTTTAACTTCCTCCACGCATCCAATTCGCGCTCATTGCGATCATCGGAAAACCTGAGCCTTAAAACCCCTCTGCACGGCACCACCTTTTATGACTGTTCATATACTGTTCAGGCCGTCCGCCTCTGGAACTCGCTTCCAGTTGCGATCAGGCGTGCGCAGTCTGTGAACACTTTTAAAGAGCTCGTGAAAAACTTCTACCTCTCCTTCTAACCTTATCCCGCTGCAAGGCTGCAAATTTCGCTACTCCCTACCTGAGACTATTATGTATAAGTATTGTATATGTATATATTACATTACATACTATGTATGTACTTATGTATGTCTGTTTAAATTTAATTTATTTTTTTGTGTTTAGTAATTAAAAGTTATGAAATCTTTGACATGTTTACACCTCCGATTTTAAAGTGTTTAAATTCTCTCCATCCGACTGGTTGTCTGGAAGAAATCGCTTTATAGCGATAAGACCGCCAAATTGTAACTGTGTAATGTACTTGTTTTTTATGTTTTGTGTTTAATGTAAACTGTTACAATAAAAGTATTATCTATCTATCTAGATAGGTAAAACGCTGCACTTGTTTGACCACCTCGCCGTTAACGTGTATGGGCGCTTGATCAGAGGTATTCAGGCGCATGTCTTTGGTCTTACCACAGTTGATGCGCAGGCCTTCTTTAGCAGCTTCGTTTGCGAGGTCATCGGTCTTGGACTGAAGTGGTTTACGTGATGTGGCGAGTAAACAGATATCGTCCGCAAAGTCAATGTCTTGAAGGGTCTTACCATGTAACCAAGGTAATCATCTTTCTTCCTTGCCGGTTACTCTGCGCATCACGTCATCCTTCGTCGTCACGTCAGACTATTAAGAAAAGCAGCGGTGACAACAAGCAGCCCTGTTTCACTCTTGCAGTGACTGTTATTGGGTCAGTTAGTTGGCCTTTATGCATCACTAGGCAAAAGGAACCCTCATAAAGCCATTTGATAATTTCTATAACCTTGAGTGGTATACCTCTTCGCTTTAGGATTCGCCATATACTCGACCATCTCACCCGATCAAACGCTTTTTCGAAGTCCACGAACAGAGTAAAGAGTTCGTTCCGCATTTCGTTGAACTGCTCAAGTATCATTCGCAGAACGTTGATCTGGTACGTGTAAGATCGCCCCGCTCTGATTCCACTCAGGGCCCTGATTCTGTATCGCAATCTATAGATTCCACACCTAAACCTTACCGCGCACAAACTTCAAACGCATACGTTTTTGGGAAGATATCGTAACTCTTTAAGGAATTAACGTGGTTTTGAAACAAGGAATCGTTACAGAATAAGGGCCCTGTTTGTCCCTTAGCGTGCAGTCAACCGCGCTTGTCATTCTGTCTAACAGGACCTTGCATAGAATCTTGGAGCAAACCGGCAACAAGTTGATTCCACGCCAGGTTGGAGCATTGAGACAGGTCGCCTTTCTTTGGTAGCTTGATAATAATGCCCTTCTTCCAGCTATCAGGCACTTGACCTGATTCCCACACAGCCGTCATCAGGGGCAACAGTATATCAGCCGTCACTTCCGCGTTGGCTTTAAGTGCCTCTACCGGGTTGCCATCATTGCCTGGAGCTTTACCACTTTTTAGGCTTTTATGGCCCGTGAAATTTCAGCCTTATCCGGAGGGTCAACTTTGATGTCTAAAACATCGCTTCCTGACTCGATATCGTCGTCAGCTTCAGCTTCAACGTCCAGAGTGTGGAATTCCTCTTTGAAGTGCTCATGCCATCTTCGCAGTTGTTGCTCCAACGTAGTAAGAAGCTTGCCTGCTTTGTCTACCACTGGCCGCGTATTCGGTGGTTTATTGCATAGCTCTCTACCGGCACGGTACAGCCCCCTTACTCTCGAAACCGATCGCTATTGGATCGAATTGGTATTGTGAATTTTCGTACTCTTGAGTTTCGACACTAGCGATAAAATGGATTCATGTCGCGCGGATATTGCGTGAACTAAATGACATTAAGTTTTGTTGAAATTCCCCCTGGACGCTATTTTGACAGTTAAATTTGGTATTCTGATAGTGTTTAGATTGACTGTCAATTGACATTGTCACAATAACTAAAGTGGTACTTTATGTGTATTGAATTTACGTATTTTTCGGTAAATAGGTACTCATTTTTAAGCAGCTGTGTCGCGTAGCGGTGTAAGAATACTACCACCCCGTCTCTTCCCTTGGGTGTCGTAAAAGACGACTAACTGACTAAAGATTATTAATGTGTGAAATGTGATAAGACTTGTTACCTACTTAAATAAATTATTTATAAGACTGCACATCTTAGATTAAAACAACATACATCAAACAGCATAGAGCGGCGATGGGCTTACCACCTGTCACGCTGACCAAATGTGCAGTCGCTATTTGGTGAAAAGTAGACTATGGTAGAGGACTACTTTTGCAGTCCTCATTGCCTAGTCTCTGAAGTCTCTGACTAATCTTTCGGGGATAATAGTCGTGATTATATGTATGTATATACGAGTATGTACCTACTTATTTGTAAGTACTATGATGGCGCGTTTGGCTCTTTCTTTTCTTATTTTAAGAAACGCTCTAAGAACCGAGCTAAAATTAAGCAGAAAAGTTAACGTTGCTTATTGGGGAACAGGGTGCCTCATATGATTTATAATAAATTTTAAATAAAGTTTCTTTGGTAAATTAAGTAAGGTTATATTCGTTTCTTTAACTCTCACCGCCGTACTCAGAGACGTCAATTAAGTTTAATGACAATTAAATGTCTTTCCTTCTCTATTTATCACTATACATACGAAAGTGACAGCAAGAGACTTAATTGTCATTAAAACTTAATTGACGTCTCTGAGTACGGCGGTTAGTATCTTTACAAAACAAATACTCTTTTAATAAAACAATAACACTATTCAGCAAAATTTATTGCCTAACACACAATGTATACCTACTGCTTGCTTACAATTATTTAATCCAGATAACAAAAAAATACACATGTCTTCATTAGCTTCATTATTTATTTATTTGCTGCTTGTTGGAGAGCATTGGCAACCTCACGTCCGTGCCTCAAAAATATCTTGTGCTGGATGCTCTACTGCATCTGAGACGGTCCAACCACTTTCCTTACTGCCTCTACCCGTTTGCCTCATTCATCAAAACCGAATACTGAGCTTTTAGTTGTCTTTTTTTGAGCCCAATAAAGGTGAACAATGAATTTTATGATATTTGATTCGATAAACCCAAATATTTTTCAAGACGTTACGAAAGTTTGAAACGTTCACTGTCACTTTAATTGACTATTGGTGGAATAAGTAAAACTTAGGTCGTTGGTCAATTATAGCAAGTGTAATATTAGTGCCGCGGTGGTGGTCAGACTAAATACATACTTTTTTTTCCAGAATTTAAACCATTATTTTCTATGTCTCAGATGGTTTGAAAAACTTAAAGCGCGACCTATCTAGCCTTAACTCGTAATCCCTACGCGCGCGCGTAAACCCTGCGCTCCTGACGGACGTCAAATCGATATCGAGTCGGCTTTGCTTAACGGAATATGAACGCTCGGGTCACGCGATGGGTTTCGGTTTCGCGTGGGGGTCGTTGGAGGGTGAACCTTCTGTACGGAAGTAATATTAGTTATTCTGTGCTTGTACCAAGACGAAAAACGAAACAATTTTAAAACACACAAATTTATGCTTATTAATTTTTGACGTTTTTTATGCTTAAGTTTTTATTAAAAAAGATATTTGAATGATTAAAAATGTGAACCTTATTGGTTAGGTACTAATGATTTCCAAAACTCATTTCAACCGTTACTTTATTTTACTTTAAAAACTCAGTTATTTCCAATTTCTATTACTTACCACAATATCAATACGATAATTGGAAATCACATTTAATTTTATTCCTTAAAGTAATAACTTAAGTTAACAATTCATTATTATTTATCATTCTTCACCTTTCATCCTAAAAAAAACGATAAATTACCTATAAATTTTAGCCGTTTGTGTCGCTAGGGGAGAGACACTTGCCCGCTATTTTGTCTCGTACCAGGATACGTTTGTTTACACAATTCAATGACCACGGCTTATATTTCGGTTCGACGCGATTCTATTTCGGCGTGCAGTGGTACTGGGGGTAGCGATGCGCATTTGTCTGGCACAGACTATAGCTCGTTAGATTACTTGTTAAGTCTTAACTATAAGTTAGTTAACTGTTTTTTTATTATAATTATTATTGACGTCAATAAGTGCCTGTAAAGGTTTACATTGAATAAATAATTTGAAAAAAAAAAATCTTTACTTTCACAACAAACAAATTTATTAGATCTTACATCGCAGAAAATTAATATGATGTCGACTAGCACTGCCAGCCGCTGGGACCGATCGACTATCACGATGTCAGGCTTATTGGCAACAATACTCCTGTCCGTGATAACCGATCGGTCCGAATAGAAAAAAGCACGACCATTTTCGAGAACTGGCTCAGGTGCGTACTTATAGTACGGCACCTCGGACTCAACAAGACCGTATTGAAGAGCAAGTTGCTGGAGAATGATTCTGTCTACAAGATTGTGTCTGTTCAAGTACGCGCCGTTAGCAAGATGAGAACAACTGGATATAATATGCCTGAGTGACTCTCCGGGACGGCGGCATGCTCGACATATGTCGACCGTACCGTCCTTGATGATATATTTCCGGTAGTTGTTCGTCTTGGATAACTTCGTCCGCAATTGCAAAGACAAAACCTTCGGTTTCCCCCAAAGAGGTCCCCGAATCGTAGCCAGTTCACCGACGCGAGCAGATCCACATCGGGCCCTGCTAAGGCCCGATAGAACCGGCCGTGCAGCTCCTTGCTCTTCCATACGTTCCATACATAATTATTATTATTACTCCGCGCCTCGCCCTCGAGATTATTATTATATATTATACTCTTTACGTGTAGGGGTCTCATGGGTAAACCTTGGTTTTTGTTGTCGTCGTCTGCACTGCTTGGAAGGCCCCTTCTTTCCCATTCTTTGGGTGCACATTGAATTCGGCTCCCGTTGCCGTGTCTATGCGTGCCTATATCGGTCTCAGACGGGAGATGCTAACACAAGCAGTCTTTTTGACCATCTACGCCAAGTGACTGACATACGACAAGGTGGTTTTGGGGGGCTTCAACGCCCACCATGAAACATGGTTGGGCTCCTTCAAAACTGATCACGCTGGTAGAGTCGCTCATGCCTTCGCTCTGACGCAAGACCTGACACAACTAGTAGACCAGCCCACCTGGATACCAGATATCGTGGGTCACGCGCCCTGCTTGTTGAACTTACTGTTGACGAGTCGCTCTGCAGGGTATAGAATGTCGGTGCTTGCACCTCTAGGCACGTCAGACCACTGCTTGATCATTGCCACAGCATCGCATAGCGTTGGTCCACCGAAAACGGTGGAGACCAAGCGTCGTCTGTGGCACTACTCGTCGGCAGATTGGGACGGATTGCGTGATTACTTTGCATTCGTCTCATGGGGCCAGAGCTGCTTTCTTGGAAAGGACCCGTCGGAGTGCGCTTCTGCCGTCGCTGGTAAGATCTTGTTGGGTATGGCATATTATATATTATTCCATTCACAGATCTTACCAGCGTTGGTAGACAACGGCCCTGGTTCAATCGCGAATGCGCCAAAGCTGCTGAATGCAAGCAGGCGGCGTATCGTGCTTGGAAGAGGGCTTGCGCACTACATAACCCTGGTACCGGCTCCTTGAAGGCAGCTTACAACAAGGTCTCTAAGTCTAATAAGAGGGATCTCGCAGGAGCGGATGCACTAAGAGTGGCGAGGGTAGGGCAGGAGTTGATCTCGCACCTTACGGGTAGCCGTAGCTATTGGCGGCTCGCTAAGGCCGTGCAGGCCAACTTCTGCTTACCCTCGCTGCCCCCGTGGAAACATCCAGATGGCTCGTTAGCTTACAAGCCGCTGGAGATGGCGAACTTGTTGGCTAACCTTTTCGCGGCTAATTAGCGCGTCGACGATTGCGGCGCCGCTCCATCTATTATAGCACATAGTGTGTGTGATGTACGTGCCGTGCTGCGGTCGCTCGACGTGCGGAAGGCTAGCGGTCCGGATGGTGTTTCGGCGTTTGAGCGGATAATTAATTCTCAGCTCATTCACTACCTAGGACCTAGAGGATCACTCGCTGCTCCATGATCGCCTTTATGGATTCAGACGATCAACGGGTGATCTTCTAGCGCACGTTACTCACGCATGGGGTGAAGCGATGGACAAGCATGGCGAATCTCTGGCAGTTAGCCTTAATGCCGCTGGGTTGCAGACTTTTTAGAAGAGCGGAGGATCCGTGTCCTTTGTGAGGGTAGTACCTCAGAGTTCTACAAAATCAATGCCGGAGTGCCGCATGGTTCTGTGCTCTCACCTACTTTATTTCTTCTGCATATTAATGACATGTTGTCCTTGGGCAATATTCATTGTTATGCGGATGACAGTACGTTGCATGACCGGTACTTGGGACGTCCTGCGGCAAAGCAAGCCGATATCGTGGTGAAAAGGCAGAACTCGTTGCTAAACTGAACCTGATTCTCGATCGTGTCTTTAAGTGGGGATCTGAAAACCTGGTCGAGTTTAATGCCAGCAAAACCCAGGTTTGTGCATTCTTATCCAAGGTAACTCCCTTCTTTACCCCTGCCCACGGAGCAAAAACAAAGAGGAGGTGTTGCAATCAATGTAGTCCAGCAACTATCAATGTAGTCCTGACGTCACACCGTAGTTGAACTACTTACGACCAGGTGTCGCTTTCGTCAGTACAACTCTCGTTGGCTGGCGAATAGGTTGTTCGTGGCTTATTCAGTCTTTTAAAGAATTATAAAAAATTCTCGACCCGAACTTTTTGTTAGCATGAAGTGCTGTGTTGTATCGTGTAGTAGTTCACGGGTAAAACGAGATTAAACGGAATAAACATATCTTTCCACTCTTAAGTAATATTTAAATTAAATTTATACTTCATCAAATAAAGTTAAGACATACACGACATCTAGTGAAATATAGCAGAACTTTTATGACAACTCTGCTAATCTCGTTGGTACTTGCTTTGGCTACTGGCCACTAGATGGTTTTCTCCTATTTGGATTCCCCCCGCAACCCGCGCAGCTGAGACACTATTATTATATGAAAAAAGTTGTTACAACACCTCCTCTTTGTTTTTGCTCCGTGCCCCTGCCTCTCTTTAGAACACTCCGTTACCCATTTCAGTGGGCTTCAGCATTCTTGGCATGGACATCGGCCAGGAACTGAATCAAAAATGTTACATGTATGAGACTGTTATTTTAACTGCCTCCCGTAAGTTGGGTATTCTCAATAAGGTAAGATAAGGTAAGGTGTTTGCTGTACAAGACTCGGTGTTTGCGCCACAACCGCAACGACCAATCGCGGCTGCCCCTCCGTCGGCCAATTAGAGTGCGTTATCCTCGTCGCACGGACACTGCGACGTATGTACCGGACGAGGTTTTGCCCGCGGGCGACCGCCGCCGGCACCGCCGGCAGTGTGCAACGACATCTCAAGGCGAAGCCACGCGTGACGCGCCCTTGAACTCAGCCCCGACGCCCTTTGTGAAGTGTACAGTGACACAGAGCTAGTACTATCAGCTCGCCCCTAACGCCTAACGAACACCAGTGAATGAAGTGAACTGTGTGTGTGCGACCGCCCTCATCAACGAAGGCCGCTACAGCGCCCGCGCCGCCAGCGCCATCCGCGGCACGTTCAGCTCGTGACCGTGCCTGGACCACGGACCCCCGGTAAGCCCTTTATCCTTAACCTCGCCGTATGTTGCAAGCGCTTAACGCGGCAACACTCGGTGTGATCGAGTATGGAGTATTGTTCCCATCTATGGGACGGCTCCACTAAATACCTCCTCGATGCACTTGATAGACTGCAAAGGCGAGCGATACGCATTATTGGAGATGCTGAGGTTACAGCCTCTCTTGAGGACCTCCAGCTGCGTAGAGACATTGCTTCTCTCAGTGTCTTCTACCGGAACTACTACGGAGAGTGTTCTGAAAAACTTTTTGAACTAATCCCGCGCTCTTCTTTCCTCTCCCAGACTACACGTGCTGGTCTTAGGAACCACCATCATACTGTGCAGACTATCAGCACTCGTACCAAACAATTTGGCAAGCCATTCCTATGTAAGACCATTCGGCTTTGGAATTCTTTGCCGGCGCATGTGTTTCCTAGCTCCTATAGTCTTTTAACCGGGGCGTGAAACGACATTTATGCAGGCCTCATGAATGGATGGCGCTTGTTACCGTGCTTGTTCCCCGGTGAGGAGCGCTCTCGTTATTTTGGCAGGTTACAGGCAGGATGTAGTCACTATGACAAGTCACATTAAAAAACCTATGGACGGATAGTGGCAAAAAAAGAGTTTACAATCGAGCTTCACACAATCACACCGCAGTAAAGGTTCTATAATGTACATTGCACCAACCTGGAGTCCCTGCTGAACTTGCACCTTAGACAGTACTTGGCGTGCGCGGGCAGATGCCGCCTGGGCACGGGGCGCGGCGGCCCGCCCAGCGCCCACACGTAGCAGTTGCCCTTGTTGTTGACCGCGGCCATCAGCTGGCCGAGGGGGTCGATGGCTATGTCCTGGATGCTTGCCTCAGCTTCTGGTATCTGGGGGTGGTGGTTATTTAGTTAAAGAAAAAAGTGTACAGAAATGTCTACGCAAAAAATTATGAATTGAATCAAACTTTTATGGCATCTTTTGTTTGCATAAAGGCAACTAAATGCTTGTCGCACTCGCACTCATTGGCGGTTTGTATATTACGTCCTCAGAGCAATAGCTTTAGTTATTGTTCTGAGATTACGTCCATGGTCGCACTCGCACTATACAATGTAAATACTTTAAAAAAAAATAAAGTCATTTGTCATAAAATAATTAGAAAAAAAACAATATATAGCTCGAAAACTACCAAAAATCGCTGAACCTACATGACGGTTCAATAGATAGGTATGGTAGTTCTCAATCACCACACATAGGCTTGCCCCTTACAAGAAACACCCTGTATATTTATTTAAACTGTTTCAACATTATATACACTCACCGACTAAGCCCGACTATTATCCACTAAGGCTTAGTCAGACACCGGCAATGAGGACCGCAAAATCAGGGACTGCACACATGCAAATGTAATTTGGTGTAACGTGGACTACGGCAGGAGACTGTTTCTGTGGTCATTGCCTAATCTCTGACTAAGCCTCCGTGCTTCGGAAGGCATGTTAAGCCGTTGGTCCCGGTTGTTGTCGTAAGATGGCAGTCGTTAAAACCCCGCAACCCGCATTGGGCCAGCGTGGTGGGTTATGGCCCAATATCCCACGTGCTATTGTCCACGTGGGAGGCCTGTGCCCAGCAGTGGGATGTTTATAGATGATGATGATGATGATGAGCCCTTTAAGAGGGTTTACGCATTTCGGTTTTCCATACAAACTTCCAAGTCAAAAATTTTTAAAAACCAATAAGCCAATTTTGATGAAACTTTGCATGCTAAAGTAAAACACAGGGATCTAAATAGTTTGTTAGAAACATTTTTGAAAAACGTCTATTTAGCTGAGTTATTGTGATTTAAAGTCCACTATAGAAAGTTTAAAATCGCAATAACCCAGTTAATAAACGTTTTTTAAAAATGTTTCAACAAACTATTTAGATCCCTGTGTTTTACTTTAGCATGCAAAGCTTCATCAAAATTAGCTTATAGGTTTTTAGAAATTTCGACTTGGAAGTTTGTATGGAATACCGAAATGCGTAAACCCTCTTAAGGATAACAGTCGTGAATCTATTTTTTTTGATAATTTGTTTCTTGGCCATGGATACCAGTCCTGCAGTCGAAATAATAGAGTTCATTTATTACCTATGCTTATAAGATGATGAGTGATGAACGTTTAATGCTAAATGATATTCCCCCCAAACCTCTTGAGTTCCAGTAAAGATGTGGGACTTTACTGAATCTCACACGGACTTCTTGAGAGAATTTAAAAAGTGATGTTGCACTGTTTTGTTTCATTTGCCAACACTCATCACGTTCACGAACAACGGTTAATAATCCACCATTATTTCACATTACTATTCGACAATACACAAATTTTAGAAAATAAGACAAAACTACAGACATGACTCTTCATTTTCCCGCCAAGAAGTCCGTGAATCTATTTACAGTCGAGGAGTTGCCAGTAGCGTACGTACAGTAGCGTGCGCGTAGATTGTGTGCAAACAAATTTCACCGAAAAGTGGTCTACTGGCAACTTTTTCAATTGCATGTAGGTATGTATGACAAAAATACATAGCAGTGAATGCTACCCGCTCACCAATTGATCGTTCTTGTCAGTCCTGAGGTCCCACATGTGAATGATGCCGCTCTGGTCGCCCACCATGATCTGTGTCTGATCGGGGTGCAATACCACGGCGTTCACTGGAGCCGGCACTTGGAATATCCTTTGACATTGCAACTGTCTGCCGGCTCTGTACACAAATATGGTATTGTTTTATTGTACACACCCCAACAGGTTAACCAAATACGAGACGTCAAAGGACAATAGCGAAAATGGACCTGACTATGGGCATAAATCAATTATATTCTAAAAAATATGCTGTTATTAGTTAATTTTGAAAATACAAATAATATACCTCAAGAACTTCTAGTTCTAGAGAAATTAATTAATGCGTAAAAATAATTAATATGAATGGAAAAACTTAAGAGGCCTATTACATCTTAACTGTGATTTTTGCGTAAAATGGTCAACTTTGGCGTTATGGATCTCAGAAACGAAAACACATTAACAATTATGACTTATTGAATGATGTAGAATAGCTATTGGAATAGTGCTTAGTGGCCTCGCTTTTTGTAAATTTTGCTTAACTTTTTAATTAAATCCAAAATTGCAGAGAAAGATTTTCATAAAGTGCGCGAAGGCACTTTTTTGAGCTCATCGATTGAACTACAGTTCTAAACAAGTGAAATAAAAAAAATATAATGTTATCTCTTATATAGTCGAATAATGCTAGTGGCCTCGGAATTTTTAGATATCATTGATTTTATATAGGAAAAAAATCTTTTTCTAAACCAAAACTTCGAAAATTGCTATAAATTAACTGTGAATATCTCCTATCTGCGATAATATTATTAAGCTAAATTTATACCAGAGTAACTGTTACTTCATGAGGAATAAAGATTTTATAATGAATTTATTATCCTATTTCGATAAAAACGATAAATACAACTGCAAAATTACTACAAAATGCGATGCGCCGGCCGTCCGAATTCAATTTATGCTCACAAAATGGATATTTGTAATAATATGCACAAATTTATTATCCTATTTTGATAAAAACAATAAATACAACTGCAAAATTACTATAAAATGCGAAAATAGGCATTTTACGCAAAAATCACATTCGAGATGTAATAGGCCTCTTAATCATAGCTTTTGAACGGTTTTGACCATAGACAATAAGATCTTGACGACGATGTCAAGTTCCATTTCACGCGTAGGTCTTTAGGTCGTAGGCCTTACACTCGTCAAAAAAAGATTAAGTATAATATTCTACTTAGACAAAATACATTTAAGTATTTTTAGTACAGCATTAAATTGCTGAAAATGATACAATAAGTAAACAAAATAAAAACCAAATAAGCGTTAAGGGCTTGATTCTTTGACTTGCGTGTAAAGGAATGTCACTGTTAAAAACGAATGACAGATTTCAATCATTGATTTTTTTGGCAGTCGATCTTTGCGTTTGCTCCGATACGTAGGTACTGTGCGACAATTTATTAACGTTTAACCAGCTAGTAATGATTTAATATTATTCGCCTTGGGAACGTACCAAATCCGACAGGCTCGGTCCTATTATGGAGAACATGTGCGTTTCCATATAGATGTATCAGAGTATCGCTTGAGAGGTAGTGGAGATAATACGTTGATAAAAGGGAAAGTTAAATCTAGACACATTTCAAGAAAAAAATACTATGCAAATAATATTAATAGAAAATAATTTGTCTGGAAGGGAAGGGATAACAGAATATTGTTGAAGTTGTTTGGTAGAACGATTTGATGCTGTGCACATGTTATTACCGTGGTGTGGTACTTAGGGGTGGGCCAGGCACCAAGATAACATAATAGCAGCACCAGCAGGTTTTTTAGATAAGTAGTGTAGTTAAAAGAGACGATTTTGAATAAATCTTTATGTAGGTATCATTCATAAGTGTTTTATTTATAAGCATCCTCTTTGTTTCATGTCAAAAAACAATAATTACATTTCTCTTATCACTATTTATGTAGTTATCAGATAGTTAAGGTCGACTTAAGTTAAGAATTTAATGTATTAGATCGTTAAAATGTTATTCTAACCTCAAACATTTAAAACTTTAAAAAAATTATATCTCTCATTTGTGAAGTTTTATATTGAATTTGAAGTTAGGACACTGATTCTAATTATGTTAGGTATCTAATCAGTACAAAATTAATAATGCCCATAGTCATTGAATATCAGGTCCAGCTAGTATGGGATTTTGCCGATGTCCTTTCTTCAATAAGTTTTGAACTTTAAACTTTTGGGTGTAAAGCTTTGGTCTCTTGATCGTAACGCACAACGCTATGCGGCATGCGGTGCCCGACACACAATTGTATGAGGAACGTCTAGTATGGTCGCTTGTTCCGTCGCAGTATGCGTCAGCAGCGAAGGGCAAGAGCGGTGAAGTAGGGAGCAGGTATCCCGCACTGCGCGGCCTCGTTCTCGTTGATTCGCTGCGATGTGCGTCACGGGTTGACAATGGATTTGTTTAAAGATAATTTAATTGAATATGAATGAACTTTTCTTCACAATCAATTAAATGCCTTTTTATTAAAGTTTCCAAACAACCTTCACCCCTGCATTGTAAAAACGTATTTCTCGGCCTGCTTCTTTGTCGTCTACTTTGGTAGCTGCTGCAAAATCAACAGAACACTTCTCCGCAAAGACGGTAAACGCTGCGTCGTGACGCTGCGCTTGAGCCGCATACCACAGCGTAGTGCGTTACGATCAAGAGACCAAAGCTTAAGGATCAATATCAGTTAAAGAAATTTTACAGTTTTGGAATAGGTTGGTACATTACAATATGTCTGTTAGAATATTCAATTCTAGTCTTTTCCTTTATTTTATTTTGTTTTTTTGACAAAACCAATTTTAAAAGGTAACAATACACTTTTTTAACAACTTAGACTCCTCCAACAGGTGACCTCAACCAATTAAATTTCAACTGTATCTGGTTTTGTGGCAGTCAATGTATTAACCAGATAATGTTTGTTTTAAAAGAAGAAAAATATTTACCTTGGGTCCCATATTCTGGCTGTACAATCCTCACCACCTGTGTACATCCATTTTCCGTCTTCCTGCGTAAAGATGTAAATTGTGACTATTGCACTCATTGGCATATTATGACTTCATGATTACTGATCACTAGAGATCGGATGCATATTACCTAAAGACCATTTTTATTAACATGTCTACAAAATGGGATTGATACTGACTCTCAACAGTCATAATACAACAATTAAAACATCAACACTGAAATACCAACAATAAATCAAACTTACATGAAGCCTTGTATTTATTAGGTAACATTTCAACAGCTTATGTTGAGATTTTAAATTTTGGTTTTATTACAACAAAAAGCATGTCATAATTTATCATGTATAACAATGTCAACATTTCCAAAATATCTGTACAAAGGAGATTCACCCATTTTTAATTTGATAAACCATAAAATTGTAATTTGTGGGTACTATTAAAATAGGTATTGTAATTGGCATAATTAATCATAAACCATGAAGCCTTTCAATAAGATATAAAAATAATCTATACAGAGAAGGGTATAAAATATCAGGCAGCTAGTGACTTCAAAAATATGTAAGGTTCCTCATCATCATCAGAACTTCTGAACAAAAGGCTTTTAATTAACATGTAAGTATATGCACTGCAATGTAATATTTAAGCATTATACGCACTGCACTAGCTTCTGTCTACATGAAATTCAGGCTGCCAGAGCCTTAAAATCTGGTCAGTTTCTTCATATTATCATGTTTTTTTGTGTGCCTACCTACCTTAGGTAGAAAAACAAAAAAAAACAGACATCCACATTCCAAAAATTAGTAAAGATTATAATATTATAGCTTACATGAAAACCAACTCTGGTAACATTTTTTGTGACGCCCTCAAAGTTCATCACTGGATCCGAATTGGCACTGGCCAAGTCGTACATGCGGATGTGCTGGTAGCCGCACGCGGCCACCATCTGCCCACTCGGAGTGATTTCTAACGCATTTACTTGCTGAAAAACACAAACTTAATACTTGTAAAATGTATAGAAAACACCTGTTAGAAGGCAACTACATGTAATCAACTAATCAGAGAAGTTAATTTAATAATTTATTATCACTGTGTTGTATGAAATAAGTGTGTCTTGTCGCATAGCGGCTCATTGAAAGAATATTACCACCCACTCTTCCCTTGGGTGAGAAAATGCGACTAACGAACTAAAGTCTGCACACACATCCAACAGCATAGAGCGACGATGGGCTCACCACCTGTCACGCTGATCACATGTGCAGTCGCTATTTGGTGAAAAGTGGACAATGGCAGAGGACTGCTTTTGCAGTCCTGATTGCCTAGTCTCTGACTAACCCCTCGGGGATAATAGTCGTGATTATATGTGTGTAATAATAAATGTAAAACTGCGTACCGAGTCAGGGTGCTGCATGGTACGAAGGCAGACACCACTGTGTGCCTGCCACAATTTTATGGTGTGATCGTAGCCCCCGGTCACGAGGGCCACTTGGGTAGACCCAAAACTGCTACTGCCCTCAACAGCCATCACTAACAACTAGAAAACTTTGTATAAAGAGGAATAGTGTACAAATTATTGTTCTTAGTATCATGAACTAATGTAATGCAACGAACATGATCAAAAGCGAACTTCCAAATGCAGTTACAAATAAAACTTTAAAACACCTTTCGTCGGTCGGGTAGATAGATACCAACGAAATAATTAATACGATGGTAGAATGGAAGGAGCTATAAAACTACCTTCTACCTTTTGATTGATTTGATTGTTTTGGTTGGATTTGGATTGGAGATTTCTCGTAAACATTGTCTTTATTTTAAAATAAAATAAAGAAGACAAATACATCAACCCATACAGCCTAATCTTTAGATAATTTCTTCAAGTTTTACAAGGTTATCCGACGTTTACAAACAGCGGTTTACAACAGTGTGGTAAGTTGTTTGCAACGAAATTTTGGTTGACCTTTCCACGACCTTGGTTTGCGGGCGCGCCTTGAAAACTTGCTGCAGTCCGCTGTGTTGCCATTGACACTGTCTGTCCATTGATACCATTACACACAAACCGTTTTTTTCCAGCAAATGGATCAAATTATTTAAAAAAAAAAAACTAAAAAAGCTGGATCCTGCTAGTAGGTAACACTGCTTGTGACGAAAATCATCAACGGCGGTTGTAAACCACATGGAAACCTGTGTATAACAAGTTGTAAACAAGCCTCCCGCCAAGGTGACCAGCCCCCTTTGAAACCGATCGCTATTGGATCGGATTGGTATTGTGAATTTTCGTAATCCAAAGATACGACACCAGAGCTAATATGGATTCATATTGCGTGGATATTGAGTGTAAAAAATACAAAACTCAATGCCATTTAGTTCACCCAATATGAATCCAAATTAGCGCTGGTCTCGTAACTTAAAAATACGAAAATTCACAATACCAATCCGATCCAATAGCGATCGGTTTCAAGAGTAAGGGGGCTGGTGGGAAAGGCTTGTTTACAACAGTCTCGTAGGCCTTGTTTAAAAAGCTCCCTGTCGTTTCGACCCGTTTCGTTAACGTCTATGGGATATAGAACATACAGACACGTCTTAGTAATGTTTTGTTTGATGATAATCTAACGCATAGGTAAGATTAATAAATGGAAAGTAACCACACCTATCACCGAACCTTTTGAGGTTTAGGTAATATTGTTCTGTGGTTTTAGTGAATTGAATGTCACTTTACTAAGAAATTCGGGTAGACTCCTTGAGACAATTTGAAAAATGAATCGCTTATTGCACGTTTGTAAATAAGTACTTA
The DNA here is from genome assembly GCA_963921215.1 of Scoparia ambigualis. Taxonomy (NCBI): domain Eukaryota; kingdom Metazoa; phylum Arthropoda; class Insecta; order Lepidoptera; family Crambidae; genus Scoparia; species Scoparia ambigualis. The sequence goes on along the minus strand of OY992508.1, from coordinate 11,012,118 downwards.
CGCATTTAGCACACCGACGCCGCGAACCGCGATAGCGAAAACTTAGCGAACACGAAAATGCGGTAAACAAGCGTAATTCTAGCGGTCGTTTTCACACCTACTCGAATATCGCTTGTATAAATTTAATATTTTCAACTCATTCGAATGCAATAATAAAATTCGTCTGAGCCAAACTGATTTCATTCCGAATCTGGAGAAGAAGAAATATTACTTCTTGTATCGACATAAGGAAAAAGATATGGGTTCTTGAAATTAATCAAAAAAGAAAGAAGTAATTTTTCGCCATGTTACTTCATTTTTAAAAGATTTCCTATAATCTATTTGCCCTATGAGATATATATCTGGATAATCTCGAATTTCATTAATAATTTTCTCAGTTTCTGCTTCCGCCATCTTGTTTCGCGGCGATATTCTGTCCAAAAAGACAAACCACGTCGTTTCTCTCCGAGTGGCGAAACGAAAGTGGCGGTACACCGGCGTCCGTGTGAAACAAGTATCGCGAGTATCAGCGATAGCGAGAGAGCGAGAGCGAGAGCGAGACGCAGCAGAGACATACGCGATACATTTTGATGTGTGTAGACAGATTACCGCAATTTCGCTACCGCGGTTCGCGGCGTCGGTGTGCTAAAGGCGTGAGAGTGACTGGCCTACCATAATATGACATTGATATGAGACCAAACCAATTTTTCAGCTTATAATATAATTAAATTAAAACTGAAGACAACAAGCAAACGCTTACTGCCAAGAATTTCTCATAAATACAAGTTGACGCCTGTATTGAAATAAGTGATAACACTAAATGTTACAAACCGTGCGAACATTTAAACCGTTTGATATAAGATGCGAGGTACCTAGTGGGTACTAGGTACAGTGATTAAAACGTTTGCATCTTGTATGACCACATCGCCTAAAGTAACTCTATGGCGTAGCGGCTAAGGCGTTCGGGTTTAATTGTCTAACTACAACACCTATCACATTACTTGTGTAATTGATTATTGTGCGACGCGCCACGCGCCGCGCAAGGAACAGACACACACTGGGCAGACAGCGTGACGTCACGGCCGCGAGCCTTATAAAAAGCGTCCGCGCACGCAGCTCGCCATCAGCTCATCCGGCCTCCGTCCGACTCCTATCCGACTCTTCGACCGCGTTATACCGTGGAAGTCACAGGTCAAATATCTCGGTGTCATCTTCGACAGTCGATTGACGTTTGCACCACATATCCAAGCTATCCGAAATAGGGCAGCGTTTATTTTAGGTAGGCTCTACCATCTCGTAGGCAGGCGGAGTAAAATGTCTCTTAGAAATAAGACGACAATTTACAAAGCCTACATTCGTCCCGTCATGACGTATGCTGTTGTAGTATTCGCCCACGCCGCAAACTCGCACCTGCACCGGTTGCAGACCGTTCAAAACCGTTTCATGCGAGGCGCCACGGTCGAACCGTGGTACCTACGCAATGTAGATTTACATCGCGATCTCGATCTTCCGACCGTTCGTTGCTTTATGAAGGACGCCTCTCAGGTATACTTCGACAAAGCGCTCTCTCATCCGAATACTCTGGTGGCGGGAGCTGCCAACTACGATGTTGGTAGTTGGCAGCTCCCGCCACCTAGCTGCGTTGTGCGGGCTTTCACCGCATGTGCGCGTCTAGGCCGATAGGGACCTCGGGTTGTAGCAGTGCGGGCTTTCACCGCGCTTGCTCACCTGGCCTCCGTCCTTAGGGACGTTGAGTCAATCCGCGGTAGTCGTAGATCCCGTAACCGGGCGTGATTAGTTGATTGTGGGTAGTTAGTCCAATTGCCAGGGGCCTCGAATCGTCACAGTGCGAGCTTTCACTGCGCTTGCTCATTTGGGTTCCCTGGTACATTGTAGCGGGATAAACAAGGATCCTCAAGTTGGAGCAGTGCGGGCTTCCACCGGGATTTGCTCACCCGGGTTTCCTTGTCTGTAGCTTAGTGGAGAGTTCTCTGACCGTAGCCGTAACCATGCGGGCTTGCCCCGGACTCGCTCGTCTGAGACCTCCGTTCCCCTGGAACTTTCCATGTAGGGCCGTTCACCGTTTCCGTAGAACCCCACAGTCAATCTCTAACCGCTACCGTAGATGTATGGACGTAGAATAATATTTACTTTAAATAAAGGGGCATAAAAGACCCATCCGTAAGATAATCATATACCCGTGTTTATTTGTCGTACCCCGTGGCTAACCCTTATAACGCTGAGCTAGCTAGGAAACCTTCTAAGCCCCTCCGGCGGAAGGATATGTAGGATTTACTCTCAGGGCGCTCCCGCCACGAGAGTCCGGGGTTCGACTCCCCGCCAGCAATCCATTACCTAAATAAAATATAATTAAAAACATTTCAAGTACATTGTTTTGCTAGTTAGCTTAAAACTAATTTTAAAATATGCAAACTAGCGAAGCAATGTACTGCTACTTGAAAGGTAATGCTATAGGTTCAACTAATGCAAAAAGCCCCTGTAACCAAATAAAAAGCGTCTCGAGCACCTCCGTATTTCGGAAGGCACGTAACGTAAAGCACACTGCGGTTGTATTGGCCCAGGGCGTAGCCTGTCTGTTATAGTCCAGTCTCCCTTAGTGCTGTCGTCCATGTGGGAAGGCCTGTGCCCAACGGCAGGACGTTCATAGGATGACGATAATGACAACATCGCCTTAATATAGGATTGCTTCGTTGTTACTTATTTATAGCGGTAGGTACCAAAAATAATTGAAATAAAAGTCAAATCATTTATTAAATATACGCCTTCACAGACACAATGACATGATCGTGGTCTCTACGCGACAAGTTAGAATATTTATTTATTTTACATTATTTATTTCACTGCCAATAATTACGAGTTGGTTGTTAATGTTTAGAAAAAAAACATAGGATTATTTATATATTAACCAAAAATAATTTAAAAACAATTAATTTTATATAATTACCTTAGTATGTTGATAATGAATCAAGTACAACTTCAATAGCTTAATGTTATCACTAGTAGAAATTGTTTTACTTACTTAAACATTTTTTATAGGTACCTAGGTAATGCAAGTAAAATTAAATATCAAGTAATAAATATCATTATTGTTGTATTTATATATATTCTTCTTTCTTTACTTAACTCTCTCAAAGTCAAAGTTTATTAAATATAAAGCTTCACTTTCTCTTATTGACATTAAAACTATTAGTAACCATAAAAATAAATGCCAATTGTGTGTTTAAGAAGGTACTATTTTTTAGTACCTACCTAAGTAAATATTTTTAATAAAGTACATAAACTTAGAACTAAATTAACTTTATAATTACTTACTTACTTAATTTTTCGCCATCATTTAAACCAAATTACTATTTTATGGGTTTAATATACTATTTATGGCACACTGTTCCTTTTTGTAGAATAAAAGTGTTAACAACGAAGGTACTGTTTTTTAGTACTCACCTAAGTAAATCTTTTTAAATAAAGCATTATAAACTTAGAACTAAATTAACTTTATACTTAATTTTTCCCCATCATATAAACCAAATTGCTATTTTATGGGTTAAATATATCTATGGCACAGACTGCTCCTTTTTGTAGAATAAAAACGTTGTCAACATTAGAGCTCCACAAAATAAAATCATGTAAATAACTAAATTCAACTATGCCAAAGCAATGTTCAATGCAGTTTCATTGTTGTATATGACATGTGGTACACACGCACACCCCTCCTTTCTTGTGAGCCTGATGCAGCATTAAATATTGGTGTTATTATCATTAAGTATGCTTTTTGAAGGTATCCAGAATCTCCTAAGAAATTAGAACAATATACTTAAGAATACTTTCTTATAGAAAATTATCATACATAAAAAGTTAGTAGGTAAGTACCTATATATTATACAAAATTGCTTGATATTGTTTTTACCAAATAAACATGTTTGTTTACCATTCTGAGGAAGTCCATCCACCAAATTATGAGGTAACATTTAAGATTTTTGAATTGTCGTCTCAAATCTGCAAAACCACATAAAATAGTTTTATCTTTATGTCAATACTCTTTATTCTAGCAATTTTAACAAAATGACATTTCCTGGTAAACCCCAATATAATAATAGGCATAATACTTACCTTTATTATGTAAGTAATAATTTATTTATTAAAACTTACCGTTTGAACATAAGGACTGATATCTTTTCCTTTTAAAAAAGATGCTTGTCTATAAGATTTATCAGCTTTAAGGGTACAGTCAATACACCTTACTACACTTAGAGCGTTGGTTTAATGCTCTAAGCTACACAATGCTCTAACTACAAATTAAATCTTCCTTGGAACCTGTAAAACAAATAGGTAAAACACTTAGGTGGATTTATTGGTTCTAAATTCCAAAGGGGACCCCCGAATTTGAGGGGGAGGGGAGGGGGTAGGGGTAGGGGGGTTTACCCCTCCCCCCACCCCAAAGCGCCAAACTCGGAAACGCATACTTTTTTTATAATCGAATTTTCAATTTTTCAAATTGCTACTAACCTATCACGTGACCTACAGGGTTAGGGCAGGTAGTATTTCTGTTATCTAAAAATCCCCCTTTAGGTAGGGAAAGGAGAAAGAGTAAGTATAAAAACGTCGCACATACAAAAACGTCGTTTCTGGCGCTTTGCCGGCCGCTGCCGCGGCACGCTCGCTTCGCTCGCTCGGCTCGCGCGTCTTTAGCTGGCCACTGACGATCAGTTTTGCGCGTCAGTCCAGGCGTAAAACTGTGGCGTCACTGCAAATGGTTTTACGCCAAACAGATTTCCCCATTCACCGGCGTCACGCCGGCTCGTCAATCTCGACCGGCCGGTACAATCAATTTTGAACTTTAGTGTTTGGCTCTAAGGATCAATATTCATTGGAGAAGTTCGAACTGACGCGAAACAATCAATTTTGAACTTTATTGTATGGTGCTAAGGATCAATTTATTCATTGGAGAAATTCGAACCGACTCTATTGGAGTGACGATCACACACTCACGGTCAGTTTGGCGCGACGCGCCGGCTTTACGTGTCGCGCCGTCAGTTAAAACTCTGGAGTGACGATTCGACATTCACGATCAAATTTTGGACTGAGGTCAGTTCAACTGATGGGAAAAACTGATCGTCAGTGGCCACCTAAGGTCAACATACTAACCTAACCTAACCCCTTACGGGAGGGCTGCGCCCCCCCCCGTCCCCCTGCTTCGGTTCTGTTATTGCATTATATATACGCGTGCGTTATTACGTTGGAAAGTTGGCAAAAGAGCTGTCACTTCACTATAAAAACTAATGTTAACCTACAAAGGAGAATGCCGGTTTGGGAACCACCTCTTCATATTCATAAATACTGACCGTATCTAAATTTGATTATTTGTGATTTGAAGGTCATATTAAGGTACATATTTATCAATATTCAATGTTGTTTGGGAAGCAGGGAATAATTATTTAAACGTGATTTTATTTATTCGTCTTAACGTGAAACAAAACGCTAACCTGACAGATATTTGCCGAAACAAAACGCGTGGCAGACTTATGGACATGACCAACGACGTGATCGAACCAATCACGATATTGCAGGGGAGCCAACATAATAAATAGCATGTCATTCAGTCTGTGCTGCCATAGAATAATCGATTTATTATTTACGATTACAAATCAATTACTTATTAATTATAATAGATTACGTAGGTATGTATTAAAAAGAATATTCTTTATTTTTATTATGAAAATTCTTAAAAAAAGCATTAACAATCAATTGGAACACGACTTATGACTTTCATATGTTATATTATGGTCTTCCTTTCCATACTTTTTATCTTTAATTACTGTCAACGCCATCTGTTGCATTCCACAGACGTATATACGTCTGTGGTTACAATCTCGAACTTTCAGTAAATCCCCCCCCCCCCCCCTATTTAAATACAAACAGGAACATATATCGTAATAACATCTCGCAAAACTATTACCTATCTATCAACTATGTTAGGACCGGCACTGACTGACGTCGCGGCACGAACAGCGTGGCACTATGTTTTGCTATACAAACTCAAGTGAACTTTGCTAGGTGCTTGTACACAGTGCATTAGCTAGAGCAAGTGAAGACGTGGGCTACATACCACGTAGCATGCTCAAGCGGTCATTTGCACTCGGTGCATGTGACATGCGCGAGCGCAAGAAAGCGGGGGTGGGTTACTTGCGCGGAGTCGGATAATAGCGCGCGGGTCACTTGCGCTGATAATGCGCGAGTCGCTAGACCCGCACACTCTGTGCACAGTAGTTGGCACGATGCATTTAACCTGCGCAAGTGCCTCAACATGCGCAAGCTACGAGTACAAGCATTGTACACAAGCTCCCCCTAACCTAACGGCACGGGTGACGGGACGCGGCGCACCATATTCGATAAAAAATCGTCTTTTTTTAATCGATTCATTAAGTTTTTATCTGGCAACATAAATAAATCGACGATGACATTGCGGACTTCTTCTTGGCGGGAAAGTGAAGCGTTATGTCTGCACTGCAGTTTTGTTTTATTTTCTACAAGCGGCCGCTCGCGGTGTCACCCGCGTGGTTCCCGTGGGAATATCGGGATAAAATGTATCCTATGTGTTAATCCAGGTTATAAACTATCTGTATGCCGAATTTCATCCAAATCCATTCAGTAGTTTTTACGTGAAACAGTAACAAACATCCATCCATACTTACAAACTTTCGCGTTTATAATATTAAGTAGTAGGATAATTTGTGTTTTGTCAAATAGGTAATAATGAAAATTAATGGTGGATTATTTACTGTTAAGTGTTTGTGAACGTGCATGAGTGTTGGCAAATAAAACAAAACAGTATGTACAACATCACTTTTCAAATTCTCAAGAAGTCCGTGCGAGATCACAGTAGTCCAACATCTTTACTGGAACTAAAGGGGTTTGAGGGAAATATCATTTAGCAATAAACATTCATACGGTTCATATTAACATCACTCACTATCATCAGTAAGCATAATCAATGAACTCTAATATTACTTCTGAAGGACTGGTATCCATGGTCAAGAAATAAAACAGTAGATTATATTAAATAATTCAAACTAGATGACATTGCTCTGACCATGAAGATCAATGGTATTATCTTATGTGATGAGAAGATAAAGGAAATAACTTCTTAGGGCTCTGACTTCTTGGGGGACAAGTGAAGCGTCATGTCATGTCTGTGGTTTTGTCTTATTTTCTAAAGGACAATGCCCACGGCCCATACATTTGAAAATCCGGTTTAGTACTATTTTCTTTGAATTAATTATCTACAACACAGAGTTTCTCCCGTGTTCTCTTAGCAACAACACGAGTTGCTCACAACAGTCTCAACTCCAATTTAACTTAATCTACCGTACAAAACTAAATATAATTTTAAAATACATATTAGTAAGTATATTACTTTAAATTGGCTTAAGTAATGCTAAACCCGTAGCCATTAAATTAAGATTAAAAATAATAAATCTACAACACATAACATACACAACACATATTTATCATTAATTAGGCCAATAATCAAGACTATTCATACATTTGTCGCAATATTTTTCAAGTACAAGTACATTGCTTTGCTAAATTACCTTATTTAAAATTAAACATGGACATACCTACTCCAGCCATTTTGTACAAAATATCAAAAATAACCCATCCTCATTTATCACTCTTACTGTTATTGACAACCACATAAAAATCAATTGAGTGGTTCAGACGAAGAAAGCAGAGCCACAGACACAAAAATGGCGACTTTACTTTATAATATGTAATGATAATGAAGCCCTCAGATCATACATCAAGCCGTTTACCTGTCTATGAACTATCACTGAAATGACTTATAGGCTGCACTGCAGGGTAACTGCAGATTAATTAAGTAACAATAAAAAATGAGTATGCCGATTACATCTACTCTTTGATTTGTGCCTAGCAGATTTGCATAATTTTTGTAATAAATAAGGGATCAAATAAAACACCTGTTTGTTAATTATGTATTATTTTTATTATTTGTTATCATTTAAACTTACTGCTACTTCATCCAAAAACTGCGGGGTTGAATATTAGATTGATATATAGCCCATCCAAGGTACCATACTAGGGATATGTTGTGGGCACAACAACCTATTGTTCGATATCCAACTAAACAATTGAAACAGTATTCAGTGATACTGTCTCTACCAGACACATTGTTACTAATATATAAATAAAATAGATTTTACGTGAAATGTGTCTTGATTTAATTCTTCCCCTTATCAAGGTAGTATCTATCTACCTACCGATGTGATGCCATTATTTTAGTAGAGAAATTCTTTTTCTATAACAGTAAATATCCTTCTCTTCTCGTACAAATATGATGCTTCTGTTGATTTATTAATGAGCAACCACATAGTTTTGGCAGACTTGTGTGTGTCCTACTTGGCGTGATGATTCTGCACTCTGTCCATCATTATTATAGGGGCCATTGTTTGATTTACTGTCCTCTTAGCAATTTCATAACACACTTAAAAAAATATATAATCTTCATCAGTGATCTAAAACAAAACACAAAAAGCAAATGTTATCACTTTGTGAATTTATTATTTACAAAGCAAATTATTTTTATACATTTGGTTAAAAAATATGTAACAGTATTTCAGAAAGGAGAATGTTAATCTTTTAACAGTACTTCCAAATCAATCATAGTCACAACTTGAGGCGCTTGCAGAAACTGTTTTATGCTATAATGATGATGATTTATTACATTAACCAACTGCTGGTAAGTATAAACGTCTCACTGCTGGGCACAGGCCTTCCCATATAGACAACAGCACATGAGTAGATTGTAGTAGATTTGTAAGTAGGTACAATGTCACTGTAGATAGTTAAATGAAGGCAAATGTTACTGTACTTACGATTAACGGTAACAGGCACTAGCTGAGTAAAGAAAGTACTCTGTGAAGGTCGAAAACTACGAAATGTCGTAGTGTATTCGTTCACACGAATTCTACAGTTTACGCGCAGAACGTGCCCACTTTTATTGACCTCGGCATCTTCAAAACCAAATCGCAAGCCTTAGTTAGAATCGTGAGCCAAGTTAAGTGTAGTCAGTCGGTCGATCGATGTCCAAAAATCAAAATCCAAGTAGGTATATTATTGAAAGAAAATATCGGTTTCCAGGGTAAAAAACTTATTCAAATCAAACCCGTAAAACTTAAAACAACATTTTAACAACTTTTTATTTTGACAAAGGAAGGACGGACCAACCAAAACAAACAATCACAGAGACATTTTGACAAGTCGAAATACGTTTCGTTTTACCATCGTTAGATATTAGTCGTTCAATTAATTCATAATTATGAATTATTGTATTAATAATTCTTTATAAACAGTTAAGCGTTTGTAATGTTATATTAACGACTCTCTAAAAAGTGAATTAGAATATGGTTTAATAAACACCACATTATTTAAATATTTAGGCGTTAACAGTAAAAAAGCGAAACGGAACGTTTCGAACGACAGGATGCGCTCAAAAACCTTAATTATGTTCTAACCGTAGGAAAAATTATGTAACTAATTATATTATTTTATTGTTTATCCCCAGCTTTAAATAACATCTCAACATTACATAATTTACTAGGCTATTTGAGAGTAATTAAACCCTAATATTATTTTTTTGATACGCTCAGTCTTTAAGTGGTTCTGAAAATACATGGGTCTCTGGCATTGTCCTTTATTATTTTCAATAATTTATTGTGAGAGTCCTATTTAATTCCGAGCGATAAAAATTCGTGTACTTGATTCTAATTAGGAGTTCTTTACGCAAAAAAAAAATCACCTCAAAATTCGATGGCTCCCTTTGGAATACTGAGCCGATTTATTTGGCCAAAATGTTTGTATAGTTGAGAGCCTCCACAAATTGTCATGCAGCTACTTGCTCTTCGTTGCGGAAAATGTTGCATGACGTGACACACAATTATTTGGTCACTCACGTCGCAACAACGATATTAGCACGCAATTCCCGTCAGAAATATCCGTGGGTTGTCGTCAGTTCAAAATTTCAACTTAAGATTTCACACTCACGGTCAGTTTATGGATGTACGTAAGTTCAACTGATCAGTTTAACTGACCGTGAATGTCGAGCATTAGACAAGTTTTTCATATGGTTTCAAAAATCTTACGAATTTATTTCATCCGTAGTTGTAATAGTGAAAATAGACGCTAAAGAAATCATTCAGCAATGATTTCGCCATTGTCCTTTAATTTTTAACACAAGCGCGTGGTGGTTTTGCACATTTCGCACTTTCGCAGTATAAAAACGTTGCTCTAACTTCAAAGCAGAATTATTTTAATTACAAATATTAATATGATTGATTTTGCTTTGAAGTTCAATAAGAGACTTATGTCAGTGTTTCGGCAGTGCAAACCTCAGAATAGCGATGGGCGATTGTTACTAAATTAAATCGAATTATTCGATTGTTAAAACAATCGAATTTATTCGAATGAAAATCATAACTAGTCGATTATTAGTAATTGCGCAATGGGCGATTTTCCGAGATCAAAAAAAAAAGAAATTGGTTCGTAAATGACTTCATAGATGGCGCTTAGCATAGATTAGTATGGCGCATGGTAAAAGGCGGGTTCATGAAGAGCACGTGTACGGCTGCGTAATATTTATTCTATTCCAAAATAGAAATAGGTTCTGGATGTCCTGAATATAAATAGGTAAGGACTTACTATTTTTTTATTCTTTTGGTAGACAAGTAAAAGTGTAGAATTTATTACAGCTTTTAGGTAGGTACGGCTGGTGGCCGGCTTTTATAAAACGACATCTATCGGGTGTTTTTGAACTAATTTTTACTTTTTAATTTGGGCTGTCAGAAAATCGCCCATTGTTATAAAAACAATCGACAGTCGATTGTGTACGAATGAAAAACGTTACTACTTATTTAATCGCTAAGTGATTGTTAGTAACTACGCGATTGTTACTAGAACATCGACAATCGAAAATGTTCAAACGAAAATCATTAGTAGTCGATTATTAGTAATAATAACGCAGTTGTTATAACAACAATCATCACAAACAGCTAATTGTGTTCGAATGAAAATCGTTTTTATTCAATATTGTTATTAGGTAAACTGCGCGAATGTTCCTAGAGTTAGGTATACCTATTAGGTAGGGCTATGAAATACGAAATAAAGTAGTTTATTCTAAATACTTCCCGGGAAAGTTTTCCTGAATAAGGTTTGATCATAATAAATGTTTAAAAAAAATATCTTATTCTACATCAATCGATCGTTAACGAAGTCACGCGCGTCGGTATAGGATTACCTTTATTATGACCACACACACGTACAAATTGCATATACCTACCTACAACTACCAACTTAGTGAATGGTAGGTATGATTTCGGAGAAAATTAGCTCCAAAATTCGTTGAAATGTAACTTGTAGTCTTATTATTTTTGTCTACCTATCTAAATTCGAATAAATATTCATTCGAATATTTTTTAGTAACAATCGATCATCAATTTTTATTCGATTTTTTTAGGTAAGGACGAATGAATCGACACTCGAACACATGATAGTTACTAGTCAATAGTCAATAGTCAAAATATATTTATTCAATAAACTCAATTAATAAGTACTTTGAAACGTCCAAATATTTTTTAACCTACCACCCATTCAGGACATCATTTTTTTACTGTGGCAAAGAACGGGCGCAATAAACCACAACGCACAGAAGCAACGATATTTACAAAAAAAATTGGTTGCCTGTAAAGTCGGTATACGGGCGAAAGTTTTACGTGACAACGACTTTGAGTGGTAAAATAATTTTAATGTGAATATTCATTCGTATAGTAGGAAGAAGGATGAAATAATATGGAAGGGACGCGTGCCTTTCACTTTTTATGTCTGTCTCTCTCGCTCTTAGGCGGGCTAACCATGCCCGAGTGGAAGGGACGCGTGCCTCTCACTCGCTCTCATTGTGAGCGCATAACGTGAGCGGAGCGTAACGCAGTTTCTTGAAGTGTCACCCGGCAAACCAATTTATAAGACGTTGTCACGTCAAAATATATATATATTATATGTCGTTACCAGGTCACAAAATACAAAATATGAATTTGAATGTAAATACTTTAATTAAATATGGTGCTCTATATAAATTAATTATAGGCAATTAGAAATAGCTGTTGGAGTAGGTACTTGGAGCATTTCAGACCCAAGCTGTTTTGTCTTCTGTATAATCCGACACTTTATAATAAGCTTTTTTATAAAGCTTTTCTTTGATTTTGATTTTAAATTTATCAAGATCTAATTTCTGAATATCATTTGGTACTTTGTTGTATAATCGTACACACAGACCCTTATAAGAATTATTTATTTTATGGAGCCTAGTATAAGGCACTGCTAATTTGTTCTTACTTCTAGTATTTAATTTGTGAATATCACTGTTTTTTGAAAACATTTCAATATTTTTATGAACATACACAAGATTTTCATAAATATATTGTGATGCAACTGTCATTATACTTATATCCTTAAAGCTCTCTCTGAGAGAGTCACCAGAATGTAGGTTATATATTGCTCGAATAGCCTTCTTCTGCAGCACAAAGATAGTTTGAATGTCGGCAGCATTTCCCCACAGTAAAATGGCGTACGACATTACACTATGAAAGTAACTGAAGTAAACTAATCTAGCTGTATCAACGTCAGTTAACTGACGGATCTTCATTACTGCATAAGCCGCAGAGCTAAGTCTATTCGACAATTTAGCTATATGTGGGCCCCACTGAAGCTTGGCATCCAATGTGATGCCTAGAAACACAGTGGTGTCCACAGGATTCACATTCTTATCTTTAATTTGTACACTAGTTATTACCTGCTTAACATTAGGCAATACAAATCTTACACATTTGAATGAATCGACAATCGAATACATGGTAGTACATACAATTGTCGATTCATTCGATTGTTTTTTTAGTAACAATCGCCCATCGCTACCTCAGAACAATAAGTGCAAACGCACGGTAACAAACACACACTAATACACACACACACAAACATATTATTACTAAAGGGGCTACCACACTGTTATACACAAGCCTTTCCCACTACACCAGGTCACCTTGGCGGGAGGTTCGTTTACAACTTGTTGTGAACGAGCTTCCACTTAGTTTGCCACAGTCCACAGTGTTGCCATTTTTAGCAGGATCCTGCTTTATTAGTGTTTTTAAAAGTAAAATTTAGGCTACAGCAGGATGTTAAGCATTATCGTAAAATTTAGCATATTTGATATATTTTGTTGTATTTGCGAATTTAAATAGCGCTATTGGCATCCCTTCCTTGATATACCTAAGTAGTGAGGCAATTTAAAAAAAAAAGATTAATTTACTGGGGAAAAACGCGATTAAATTTATATAATTATTAGCTAAATATGAGCTTTTATAGATGTAAAAAATACCGCGCTGTACGTACATTAATATATACGAATTACGAACTTTGCTTTTTCCAGTAACCACGTTGTATGTAGGTTGTAGGTTGAAGATAGCGGTTTGTGTGTAATGGTGTTTAAGGCAGTGGCAACACAGAGGTTTTCAACGCGCGCCGGCAAACAAAGATCGTGGAAAGGTTGACCGAAATGTCGTTGAAAACAACCTACCACACTGTTGTAAACGTCGGTTTACAATAGTGTGGTAGCCCCTTTAAATAAAGGTAATACTGTCGGGGTAGCCCTTTAAATTATAATTATACCACAGACTTTAAAATGTCTGTGATTCTAAGGGCTACCACACTGTTGTAAACCGACGTTTACAATAGCCGTTTACAACAGTGTGGTAGGTTGTTTTCAACGACATTTCGGTCAACCTTTCCACGACCTTTGTTTGCGGGCGCGCGTTGAAAACCGCTGTGTTGCCACTGCCTTAAACACCATTACACACACAAACCGCTATCTTCAACCTACAACCTACATACAATGTGGTTACTGGAAAAAGCCAAGTTCGTATATATTAATGTACGTACAGCGCGGTATTTTTTACATCTTTAAAAGCTCATATTTAGCTAATAATTATAAAAATTTAATCGCGTTTTTCTCCAGTAAATTAATCATTTTTAATAAATTGCCTCACTACTTAGGTATATCAAAGAGGGGATGCCAATAGCGCTATTTAAATTCGCAAATAAAACAAAATACGATAATGCTTAACATCCTGCTGTAGCCTACATTTTACTCTTAAAAATACTAATAAAGCAGGATCCTGCTAAAAATGGTGGAACCCAACACTGTGGACTGTGGCAAACCAAGTGGAAGCTCGTTCCCAACAAGTTGTAAACGAGCCTCCCGCCAAGGTGACCTGGTGGGAAAGGCTTGTTTACAACAGTGTGGTAGCCCCAATATACAGATTATATTAAAAAGGATATAACGTCAAGTGTATTTCCCAGTACATGTTTGCAATACTATTCAAACGTCAACGTAAACGGTGCGTTGAATTCTATTATCAATGCTACCAACGCACTTGTTGCGTTTACCATTTTTAGATGGGTTTTAGTTATTTAGGATTTTTTTTGTTATTTAAAAACACATTTATATATGTATTCTATTATCTATTGTAATCATTAAAAATATTCAGTGGCACCCAGGCGAAGTTTTCAAAATGTTGGTTAAAGGTTAGTTTTGTGTACTTGAATTTATCATTTAGATATATAACATACCTACCTACCTTCTTTTATTGTTCTCGTCTATTATTTTACATTTTACTCTGAAAAACGACTACAATCGTAAACAGTTCATTGAGGTACAATAAACTAGAGAAGACACCGCGAAGCAAGTTTGTGCGCACTAAGGTGCAGCCGCAAGGTCCACAATCGCTCGAATCACGCGCAATCACTGAGGCGTTTGCAGCGAAAGTGCGGCCGGGCCTGCCGGCCGGGCCGGACGGAACGGAACATAGCAGTGGTGAGCGGTGTCTTCTCTATACGTAGTAATAATAGCTCAATGAAACAGTTCTAGGTTAATTCGGTATAGGTACTTACTTTTTCCTTTCATTAAGAGGCGGCTGCCTAAACGAGTAGCGATTTCGAAGATAAATTATCATATGTGTACAGCATACTAGACATGTCGAATTTAAGTATATGTTTCTTTGTATAGTTGACTAAGGCTTGAGCAAAGCAAAAACAAAAAATATTGGTTTATGTACGATACTTTTATTTATCGAAAATGATGAGTTTTTGAGATATTATTACGTACTTATATCTTTTTACGTTATAGAGCCTTACGTATAAAAATACAACGAATATATTACTAAGATAGTTAGTTAGGGACTGGTAAGACCATTTTTCAATTGAGTACTTAATAATCGAATTATAAATAAAAACAGTTTTGTGACTTACGTCATTTACTTCTGCGCTAAGCGTGTTGAAGCGGCGCACGCAATATTCAACCGTACTACTGCAGAAATAGAACTATTCTAAAATCTACGCGAGCGCACTCTCAGTCCCGCAATGCGCGTCATGAACGGTGGACCCATAGATTATGGGTGGACCTGTGCAACTCGCTAGCGCACGTGACAGAGATGCTGCTTACGTTATTATTTTATTACGTACGACTAATTGTTTAACAAGTCGTTTTGACTAGCCAAATTATGGGCAACAAGAAAAATAAAAAATATGTTTCGAGGAAAAAAAGAGATTCGAAGTATATAATGCGTAATGTATGAGAGTATAAGTATAATTTTGAATCCATTTCCGTACGTAGATTTTGGGTACCTATCGTAAGTCTTGTCGTAGTCTATCACATAATATTACTGACCTATTTTTTTTGTGCTAATCTGCGATAGCTCTAAAACTATAAGCAGATTTGTTAAGGATTTTTGACTTAGGTAGCTATTTAAAAAATTATTTGACTAAGGCTGTTAAACCATCGCCACGATGGTCTGTAGTCCTTCAAAATTAATAATCAATGTAAGTACATACAATCAATGATATTATGTTATTGTAACATCATTGCATACAATAATAAAAATGATACTAAGAGCTTTGCATAAACAAAATAATACGCTTTCTCTAACTAAAGGAACAATTTGTACTTCGGAACAAAGACAACGCGTGGAGTCGCCAAATAAACTAATACATTTATTACCGATTCCAATTTGTTTAGAGGAAAGGTAAGTGTTATTCAAATCAAATAGTATCTTATTATATCATTTCAGCAAAGTTAATTTTTTTAATACAAATCCAATCTTTAAAGAAAAAACTCTTTATTAATTTGATTATTAGGACTTTTATAATTTATTTCGATATTTAATTTTAAATACTGTATTAGTGTTTGTTTCAAATGACCTGAATTGATATTTTTTAGATTAACGTTACTAAGCCTAGGAACTGGCAAAAATAACGCTAATGCTTAAAGCGCAACCATTCCATTACTGTCTATATGTGAAGATCTAACTCAAGTACGTTTTTATTTATTGTTTTTAAACATAAGATACATTTCAGCGTTTCAAATTGAACAAGTTTGATTTGTACGGGATAACGCAAGAACAAATAACATACTCTAAACAGTTACTTACCTATCATTTGACGTTTCGGTCTATTTTCTATACCCGTAGTTGTGAGTGGTCTAGCTAAATGTGTCGGTGTCAGTTATCTTGTTGTTTCTTGAGCTTCGATATACTTAGGTATTAGGTTGAAAGTTTAAATTCTACAGAGCACTCAAAATTTTATAGCTTTTTTTATATAAAGTTCATTTCTGGAAACGTGACAGGAATGGTCAAGTGAGTATTAATTTAAACAAATATAATACTAATGTAATATATTATTATATCAGTTATAATATATTATATCAGTTGAACACAATGTAATGGCGTTGGGACGGAGACCCGAAATGAAACAATGTCTTGCGTTGAATCAATTCTCCTTTATCCTCTAGTGTATCATCTTAAATACTAATTAACATCACATCTATACGTGACTAGAGGAAGGACGCCTTGTCAATCAGGAAGACCTTAATTATCACGTACTATTGAGTACGTGCTGATAGTGTAATTCACTATATCACACCTCCCCTGAAAAGGCTAGGCATCCCTTCCCTGAAAAGTAAACTCTTATTTTCTAAATATCTTAGTCCTATTCTTATGAACTATATATTCTTTATTATTCTTTAATATTTTTACATTAGTACCTAGCTCTTCTAAAACTTCAAATGAACCTAAATACAAGTCATTCAATTTATTATAATTTTCATTCTTATACAAGAGTAGATCACCTTTTTTGTAGTGTACTTCCTTACAATCTAAATCATAATTAGTTTTTCTACTTTGTTTTGATATTAATAAGTTGTTCCTGGCATCATTATGAGCTTTTTGCAATCTAAATTTTAACTCCGATGGATAATTGTCGTATACATATAAGGGATCAACTTTACTAACTAAATTACTAGGTACGTTACATGTTTTCCCAAAAACTAGTTCATAAGGGGAGTATTTGGTACTAGTATTTACAGAATTATTATAAGCAAAGCACCAATATGGTATCCAGGTACTCCAATTTGCCGACTGATTCTGTGTTTGTATTCTCAAGTAACATCCGAGATGTTTGTGCCAGTTTTCTAGCGAACCTATACTCTCATGATGATAGGGTGTTGAATTTAACTTATCAATATTTAGCAATTTACATACTGTTTCTAACGTGGAATTAATAAATTCCGTTCCACAGTCAGTCGCAATAACCCTGGGAGTACCATATCGTAAAATAAAATTTTCAGTAAAAACCCTAGCAACAGTTTCAGCTGACTTATCAAGTATTGGGTAAGCTTCTACAAACTTTGTCAATTCGCATTGTATTGTTAATATGTATTTATTACCCAAATTATCGACCTCCAACGGCCCCACAATATCTAAATATAATTTTTCAAAAGAAGTAGATGCTGTAGTGGTTATTACCATTTTCTCTTTATTATTTTTATTACAAAATTTCTGCTTTTGGCAATCTTTACAGCGAGTCACATATTCAGTTATGTCTTTTTGCATATTACTCCAAAAATATTTTTTTCGAATATTCTTAGTCATTTTATTTATGCCTACATGACCACTTGTCGGCAATAAATGATAATCATTTAGTTTAACACGTATCAAGTCTTTATTTGTAACATGTTCAACTTGGTTATTAATAATACATAACCGCGGTAATTCTTTATGTTTCATGAAAGTTTGGGTCAAAATTTTAATAAACTTTTTATTAAACCCATTTTTAATCACAACGACTTCTACAATATTATATTTTTTACATAATGCACTCAGTTCTCCTATCGTTGCGTCTCGGCGCGCCTCCGTTAGTAGAGATTCCTGATTTATGTAAATAGTAGAGTCACTAAATAACATATCACCCGTCTGTGAGACGTATCTTTTCTTTTTCCTCAACTTCACGAAGTTTTCATACGAACAAATATCTAACCTTACATCATTTTGTGATTTCTGCATAATATCTACCACTCTTGGTTGCCTATGATCAACAGGGGGCTCAACCCTGCTACTTCCAGAGGTAGCGGGTTCATTATTTTGCTCCATGGTTCTTTTCATTGAACGGGTTACTACCCCCAAAAAATTTGATTTAGAATTTAGATTTTTTAACTCGTCTGATGTTATAATGACTCTCGATAAGGCATCTGCCGTTACATTTTCGGAACCTTTTATGTATTCAATATCGAAATCATATTCTTCTAAACAAAGTCTAAACTTAGTTAAACGGCTACTAGGATCTTTTATGCTAAATAAATGAACCAATGGTCTATGATCTGTTAATACTTTAAATTTTCGTCCGTATAAATATTGTCGAAAATGTTTTATAGCCCACACTACCCCTAATAACTCTTTATGAATGGTTGGGTAGTTTATTTCTGAACTGTTTAATTGTCTGCTTGCATAAGCTACGGGCTTATTATTTCCATTTGATAATACAGCCCCCAAGGCTACCCCTGACGCATCGGTTTGCAACCGGAAAACATTATCTTTTCCAAAATCTGGATAATCTAAGACAGGAAATGAACTAAGTGACTTTTTTAAGGTCTGAAATGCCACGTCACATTCTTCCGTCCACTGAAACTCGACATGTTTCTTACAAAGACGGTTTAGTGGGTACACTATTGTGGCAAAGTTTTTTATGAATTTTCTATAAATGTTCGCAAAAGCCACAAAACGACGAATCTCATTTACATTTTTAGGTACTGGGAACTTTTCCAAGACCTCGATTTTACTGTTGTCTGGCAACACCCCGTTTGGCGTAATAACATGCCCTAAATAATTAATTTCTTTCCTCAAAAATTCGCACTTACAAGGGTTTAGTTTTAAATTAACTGACCTAAACCTCTCAAATACACTCATTAAATTTGTATTATGCTGCGATAGGCTTTTCCCGAAAACTATTACGTCATCGAGATATAGAAAACATATCTCGTTATATTGTTGATGATAGTTTTTATTTATCTTTTCAAATCGCTGGTTCGAAACATAGTTAACATAATTGTTTATTGGTGGTTTCACTACCGAGTCTTCTTGTTCTAAGGCTATAGTTATTGCCTGCCTAACTGTGCTTACGGACCTAGACGTAACTATAATGCTTGTACGAGCATTGTTTAGGCCGTCAGCGAAACGCTTGATAGCCATTTTTTCATTAATCGGCTTTAATAAATTATATGCCGACTCGTCTCCATTAGCCTGTGCTGTACTTAAATCGTTGGACATTTTTTCGATTTCACTACCAAACACTTCTATGGTCTTGTTTCCTTGCCTACATCGTAGCATTCGGTCTAAAATGGCTGTGTATGATTTAATCGGAATTAAAACATTTTTTATATCTTTTATTAGGTCTGCCACAGACACATAAGACTTATTAATTTTTGTTTTAGCACTGCTAGAAAGACGAGTTTTTAAAACAAAATTGATTAACAGAGGCTGGTCCTCGTTTCTAAGAATCCCACCGCTGTCACCAGGATGCCTAGCCTTTTCAGGGGAGGTGTGATATAGTGAATTACACTATCAGCACGTACTCAATAGTACGTGATAATTAAGGTCTTCCTGATTGACAAGGCGTCCTTCTTGTAGGCCCGTGTAGCACTATTTTCCTGATATTTTGTAGACTTCAACTAGCGATTTCGCGGTGCGGACTTGTGACAGTCCTGTCACGGTCGCCATGTAATGGCGTTGGGACGGAGACCCGAAATGAAACAATGTCTTGCGTTGAATCAATTCTCCTTTATCCTCTAGTGTATCATCTTAAATACTAATTAACATCACATCTATACGTGACTAGAGGAAGGACGCCTTGTCAATCAGGAAGACCTTAATTATCACGTACTATTGAGTACGTGCTGATAGTGTAATTCACTATATCACAACAATAATTAGATATGTCACATATTTCGTATAAGTATCTCGTCTCTTTTTATATTTTCAGGTTACTGTAAATAAAAAATCGGATTGATATTATCAAGCCGAAGGATATACAGAATAAGTGACGGCTAAAACAATCACTCCCACTGACATTATAGCTATACGTAACAGTAATGAAGACTCGTCGGAGGTCACGAGTTGCAAGGCTCCAGCAGTAGAGTGACGTTAATTAGGTTTTACGGAATTATAATTCTACCTCCATATCAAAATACATTTACTTTGATTGACTGGTTGGATTTTATTTTTCCCATAGGTAATTTATTTTTAATTATCCAATAATTTCATATCGATAGAAGAAGTAAAAGTTTTTACTTAGGTATATTCAAGCGTTAATAAGGTGTGCTTCAAGCTGTAATCCTCATATTTGAAATCTCAATGAAAACGAATTTTGACAACGCTAAAAAATAGTCATGAAATAGTCATAAATAGTCATACATGTAAAAAAATAGTCGCATCATAGTTTCGGCGATAAAGCTATAGGTTAGTGAGGATTATAGCTTGAACGTCAAGCTGTAATCCTCATGTCTGGTGCAAGCAAACGGTAGAATCTTTCGAATTGGTTTAGGTTCCAAAAAATAGTCATGAAATAGTCATAACGACATGCCAAATTTCAGAAATAGTCCTTATAAGACTCCAGAGATATAAAGGTATCCTGGTGAGGATTATGGCTTGAACATTTGAAAACTTCAAATATCTCCGTAACGCCTACGATTTTCGGTTTAAAGTTTATGCCAAAAAATAGTCATGAAATAGTCGTATTAAGCGAAAATAAATTTGAGCTGATTTAATTTGAAAATATAAAGTTTTTATTTTCCCTACATTCCTATGGATGTACAGTCGTGTACAAAATTTGTAACTACATTAGATATTATTGTGAAATATTCCGCTTAATACATATTATTACTTCCAATTAGGCGTTTTCCATGGCAGCTGTTATAATTAAACAAAAAAACAAACATTTATAATTTGTATCCTTATTTATTACAATCGAAAGCTTGCTTTACATAACTTGTTTAAATCTCAGTACATATAATTATGTTTATATCACAGCAATTAGTTTTGATCACAATTATCATAGTTAGTTCAATATCTGTTGGTGTTGGATTAGTTCATTCAGTTTATGTTTCTAGAAAATTTATTGAAATTTTCTGTGTGGCGCTGGTAGGTTGAGTGCATTTTCTAAAATCACAAATTCAATAAACGAATCAGACACCAACAATATCAACAACTTTTAATTACTTACATCGAATACAAGTATAATACTAATTAAAATAAGTACCTATTAAAGTGTAAACAATCATAATATCTTGTCATTGTCTTAAAAACTTGCAACTACTAAAACCAGTTTTACTAGAACCCCAGACGGTCGCATGAGACCGCGCTCTCCCACTGGACTTTGTACCGTGTTTTCATAGACTTACAGACTACTTTAGTATGAACAAGGTCGATTATTTCAGTTCTGTGGTATTATTATTTTATGCATCGTCATCGCAAAATATCGCATAGTCTGTGCTCGATTCTGTCATTTTCGACGTTGACAGTTGCGCCAATTTCTGTGTCGGAATGAACTAGTCGCTGTGTTTTGTGTGCTGTTTTATTGGATTTATCTAAAGTAAGTACTGTTTCTTATTAGAAAATGATTATTGAGACTATAATGATCGTATTTAGATAAAAAGTTGTAAGAAATACGTCGTTATTACTACTAGATAAAGCGTGTAAAGTCCGTTAGTATGTTTCCGATTTCTGAATGATTTTTAGAGAAATACTATAAGACGAATAAACTGTTGCAATTATCACTTTATTTTGATACCTGATGGATAGGAAATATATCAAATAGTATATTATTGTTTACAGAACGACAAAATATGTTTTTATTATTGAAATATTGCATTCACAGTGCTAATATAGGTTAAAATGTTTACTAGAAAAAAATCGATTGTTAAATACTTGCAATAGTATTTCTTTCGACTGTGAGGGTAGACTTCACAGTGACGTAATATGGCTGGCTTGCATCGTAAATCAAACTACTAGGAAAAATCGAGTCTTCTGGGGTTTCGGTAGCTCAGCGGTTAGAGCAGTGAACCGACAATCCAAAGGTCGTGGGTTCGAATCCTATTCGAGCTTTTTGAGATTGGTTGATTTTTTTGTAGTAAACATTTTGTCCTACATTTATATAGCATTGTGAATGCAAAATTTCAATAATAAAGATATTTATATGCAATTACGTCTTTATCGATTGTTAAATACTTGCAATAGTATTTCTTACGACTGTGAGGGTAGACTTCACATTGACGTAATATCGCTGGCTTGCAGCGTAAATCAAACTACTAGGAAAAATTCAGCGAATCTTCTGGGGTCTCGGTAGCTCAGCGGTTAGAGCAGTGAACCGACAATCCAAAGGTCGTGGGTTCGAATCCTATTCGAGCTTTTTGAGATTGGTTGATTTTTTTGTAGTAAACATTTTGTCCTATATTTATATAGCATTGTGAATGCAAAATTTCAATAATAAAGATATTTATATGCAATTACGTCTTTATCGATTGTTAAATACTTGCAATAGTATTTCTTACGACTGTGAGGGTAGACTTCACATTGACGTAATATCGCTGGCTTGCAGCGTAAATCAAACTACTAGGAAAAATTCAGCGAATCTTCTGGGGTCTCGGTAGCTCAGCGGTTAGAGCAGTGGACCGGCAATCCAAAGGTCGTGGGTTCGAATCCCATTGGAGCTTCCTGAGACTGGTTGATTTTTTTCTAGTAAACATTTTATCCTATAAAATATGTTTTGATTTTAGAGTAATATTTTTTTGCTAAAGGCGACATTTGTGACGTCGTCCGCAATTTCAAAAAAAATTATTGCGCATCTGCTGTCATTATTTTTTACATTTAAATTCCAAGACTGAGTGGTATAACTATGTTAACATATATAATTCCAACAAAAACCAGTAAGTACCTATAAATCCAAAAATGCTGGGTCCAGTGCGCCATTTTGAGTAGCGCGCTTTTGTTTCTCGGTATTGGTCAAATAGCGCTATCCTTGTCTCCACTCAAACGCATCGATCGCAGTACGATGGGCCAGAGTTTGTTTTGCTTGTTAAGGCCCCAGTACACATTGGCGTATGTTGACCCACTGCCGGCCATCGCCAATGTGTAGACGGGGTAATGGTGTACATTATCGGGCAATTTGTCGATAGTGGCGCGCAATTTACCCCGTCTACACAATGGCGATGGCCGGCAGTGGGCCAACATACGCCGATGTGTACTGGGGCCTTAATGTTCTTATCAAGTTCAGTTGAATGTAAGTGAAGGTCACAGATCACGTGTGTCGTCGGTTGTTGTATTCGCAAAATTTTGAGAAAATGTCTATTTGGTCCAGTGATATTGAAATCATGAAATAATTTGTGATGTGTACTCTGGTGAAGGATTTTAAGTGCTAAAGAGATCGTATGAATGAATTTATGAAACTCTTACGAAGACGGGGTGTCATTTTGGAAGTAATTGTGAGTATGGAACGTACTTTCGACATAGATTACAATAACAAGCCGCCCGTTCGGTTTCGTCCGTTAACGGAGCATATAGACAAGGATATATCGCTATTTGGTCTCGATGCCGGGTTGATACAATACAACAGAGCAGACGCTACTCTTGGAGTGGAAGGTTTCTGTTACTTTTTAACATAAGTGATACGTTTGCGTGCAAAAGCTTTCTCGTACGGAAACGTTTACGTTGCGGTTATTATAAGAAATTTCAAATAAAATATATGCTAGTTAAATTTCTAGTAAGCAGAAAATATCTATTTGTGGTACTTTAAGAGCTTTTTAACTATTTAAATCGATTTAATTTTATGAAATGTTTTATTTTAAAAAGAGGTGAGATGCAGGCCGGTAAATAAGTAAAAATGTGTGTTGTTGGTTCCTTTATTGTTACTGATCCCGTCACTAAGCTGTGGCGCGCAATTAAATGAACGTCTGTGTATTTAATTTATCAACTTTTTGTTTATTATTTCTATTTATCTATTAAAGTAAATCATTACCTTATTTACTCAGAGAAGTAGTTGGATTAGAGACCTTAGCAATAATACTGAATTTATTTTTTGTACTTTAGGATAAGTCTTAACATAAGTTCATTACATGTTATGTACATTGTACAGACCTACTCGGAAGGCGCCAATTATTGTTAGATATAACATAGAAATGTATAAAGACTGTGATTAATGCAAATATTTTTTATTTAGGATAATCTGTATAGAATATGACAGTACTAGTCCACAAGGGTTTCTGACACTGTCAATTTTCTATTTATTACTTATAATTGTTACTTGTTTATAACTAATAAGTGCTATTTTTTATACATATATGATAATAGAACATTACTGTGATTATACCAATGAAACAACTGTGACTATTATGATTAAAACTAGTTTTAGTAGTTGTAAGTTTTTAAGACAATGATTGAATTTTATGATTGTTTACACTTATTAAAGTGTACTTGTTTTAATTAGTATTATACTTTTATTCGATGTAAGTAATTAAAAGTTGTTGATATTGTTGGTGTCTGATTCGTTTATTGAATTTGTGATTTTAGAAAATGCACTCAACCTACCAGCGCCACACAGAAAATTTCAATAAATTTTCTAGAAACATAAACTGAATGAACTAATCCAACACCAACAGATATTGAACTAACTATGATAATTGTGATCAAAACTAATTGCTGTGATATAAACATAATTATATGTACTGAGATTTAAACAAGTTATGTATTAAAGCAAGCTTTCGATTGTAATAAATAAGGATACAAATTATAAATGTTTGTTTTTTTGTTTAATTATAACAGCTGCCATGGAAAACGCCTAATTGGAAGTAATAATATGTATTAAGCGGAATATTTCACAATAATATCAAATGTAGTTACAAATTTTGTACACGACTGTACATCCATAGAAATGTAGTTTTATTTTCAAATTAAATCAGCTCAAACTTATTTTTGCTTAATACGACTATTTCATGACTATTTTTTGGCATAAACTTTAAACCGAAAATCGTAGGCATTCCGGAGATATTTGAAGTTTTCAAATGTTCAAGCCATAATCCTCACCAGGGTACCTTTATATCTCTGGAGTCTTATAAGGACTATTTCTGAAATTTGGCATGTCGTTATGACTATTTCATGACTATTTTTTGGAACCTAAACCATTTCGAATGATTCTACCGTTTGCTTGCACCAGACAAGAGGATTACAGCTTGACGTTCAAGCCATAATCCTCACTAACCTATAGCTTTATCGCCGAAACTATAATGCGACTATTTTTTTTACATGTATGACTATTTATGACTATTTCATGACTATTTTTTAGCGTTGTCAAAATTCGTTTTCATTGAGATTTCAAATATGAGGATTACAGCTTGAAGCACACTTAATAAGACGATAAAATATATAAAAAACATTAAAATAAAAAGAAGCTTAGAATCCCTCACCAACTTATTTCCATTTTTTCTTCCCTGCTCCGTTATCAGATTTTGATCATCACCTAGCTACAACCTATTTAAAGAGACCATTCCTATGAGCCTAAACACGATACCTGTGTTGTAAGTTGGTAATGAATTAGTTATTCTTGCAGATGCTGCAGCATCAGGTCAAAGTTACCATGTTCTTTCAATATCATTTATGTAACAGGGTATCAAATTTTGAATCAATCAGACTTATGAAAGTTGCTCAAATCCTTTTCTCGACTATGTAGAGATAATGATCTTCAAAAGGCTAAACAGATTTTCTTAAAACACAATTCTTCTTAAAAAAGTAAAAACATTTTTATTGATTGATAGATTCTGGCTCAAAATCATTCTCGATCAAGACACCTCTCAAATTTAAAAAAAAAACGAAATCAAAATCGGTGCATCCGTTCGGAAGATACGATAATTCGTACAGATAAACAAATTACTCAAATACACACGTTAAACTTGCAACACCCTTAGTTTTGCGTCGGGGGTTAATAAAATGTGTAAAATTGAAGTGTGTCTTTGTGCATTATAATAAAACAAATAAAAAGAACAACAACATTATAATAATACAATTATTTACATTGCAATCCGGCTTGACAAATATAATTTACACTACTTTTCCCGAAGTAGTTTCATAATGATAAAGTTAACTTACATAAATAAAAAAAATAAAATTGAAACAAAAAATAAATAAAAAATGAAATAGGTATACAAAGTACAAACATGATCTTCAATATATTATAATCAAAGTTAACATACTACTGCTCATAAAAAATATGAATAACCTGTGTTTAAAATTACTGAATAAAGTTGAAAAAAAATTGTCGAAAATGCTCTATTCATTCTATGTTCTTGGATCATGAACTCGGATGACCTGCGCGCGCGCGAATTTTGAATTGGTTGTTAATGTATCGCTTGTGTAACGAGTGTGGCATGCGGGTGGCGGGGCGAGCTGGGCGGAGCTAGCGCTGGATTTATTTTAGGGAGCCCGCTCTTAAAAATAATAACCTAAGTTGACTCTCAACCCATTTTTGTTTCTCTTTAAGAAACTTCAAGTACTAGTGAGACAAAACTAAAAAATTGTCAAGAATATTACATCACTTGAACAAAAGGAAGTTTTATCTAGTCAAACGTAATATTTTGAAACAATATCGTCAATGACCATTGACCTAAAGAGATAGACAAGAACATCCATACAAACCATTTGTTCCAATTCGTAGTGCGTGTCAAGATGGCGTCCCATATAGATTGTCAACTACAGAGGGTACACAACTTTTGTGCCTACAATACTTTGTCATCTCGGCGGTCCCAAATTGACTTTTAGTACTAACAGCACTGGAATATGACAGATCGCCCATACTTCAACTATGAAATCACCGTTAACGCTCCCGATCTTCTCGTCATGACGTAGATAACATATTGACACAAAAAAACCTCAAATATTTTTTTAAAACAACACAATAAGTCAGTGCTCCTCAGTCACATATTTTATCTACAATCGGTTTTGTATGTGAACATCTGTAGGTTTTTAGTCTATGATTGTAGAAGCCGTGTCACAGAAATGAAAAAATATCTTTTATAATCTATTCTAAACGATATAACTACTGAATAACAATTAATTTCACTTACTTGACAGCTGAGTTGTTGTAAACGTCTAGGAGTACACTTTGTCATGAAATAAAGACTTGTTTTCGTCGCTCCGCACGCGCGCAAGCCGTGTGAATGTCAAAGTCACACTAAAGCAAGGTGCCGAGTCGAGTCCGCAGATGAGTGGAATATAGTGCGTGTTCGGAAGGGCCTATCTAGTGTAACGTATATATCGCTCTCAATGACAGACCCATTTTCCAACGAATAAAATTATTCTATACTACTTTTATGGTATATTCATTTTCACAAATGCTTCTTCAATTATTCTGAAGATTTATTCATATTTATTGATACTACAAATTATGTGTTTGGTTGATAGATCAACTCTAGAAACTCTAGTGTTTAATAAAAAAATACAAGTATCAAAGTCGTTTTTTCAGAGTACCTCACAGACGTTTAAAAGAAGTATACGTCTGTAGAGTACCTTTATATTTTAATGAATTAGTGTTGAGTTGACACCCCAAGAATTTTTGAATTTGCCGCCATTCTTTCTCACGTTTCATTGGTCAGACTCTAGAAACCTTATTCAAATTAGTGATAGTCTGACTCTGAAGTGATGCGCGAATGTTCGCGCATTTCACATTAATCGCAAAGTCGCAATTGATTCCAATTTATAAATTTATATACCTATCCTTAGAGCATTAAGGGTGGCTTCGACCAAACTGGAATAAGGTCTTAGACAAAGATTAAGCGCCTAATTTGTATAGACTAATCTCAGAGTAAGTCTTATTTCAGTTTGGTCGAATCCACCTTATACCATTTAAGGATAGATAGGTACCTCAGAATAATAATTAAAGCAATAGATACCAAGTACGTCAACGTCACGGACCACACCATTCACCGTCACGGTTTTTTTTAAATGTTTGAATAAAATAGTCTGTAAATTATCGCGGGAAGAGACGTAGGTTTTTACACATAATAAGTAGGTAAGTACGTAAATGTAATATTAATAGAAAACAGGCGTGTAACTTCATAGGTACATACTAAAGTAGGTAGTATATGTATAAAAATAACTAGTTCGATTACTATAATTAGTAATATAAAAATTACTAATTATAGTAATCGAACCGAAATCAGCAATGTACAGTCGAAGAAGTTCCCGGTCGACCACTTTTCGGCGATATGATCGCTTACACACTACCTATCTACTCGCATGCTACTGTACGTACTAGTGTTTCCGAGCCTATATAGCCTTTTTTATGGCTATTAATGTAACTTAGGTTTTTGACAGTCTAAAAGCCTACATAGCCTTTTAGGTTAGACATATTTGAGCCTATTGGATGAAGATCCAATAGGTCTTTAAAAGGCCTAGGCTTTTTTAATGCTACTCTGACAACAGTACGTCCAACCCTCTGAAATGCTCTTTTAGCCATCGAGGCTATAGCTTTTATTGAAGAATACTACTTTATAACTTTAGTAAGTTACTTCTCTCTTTCGTTTGAATAATATTAAAGGTAACACCGACAATTAATTAAATAGGTAGGAAAAATAAAAACATGAGATTTGTAACATCTAAGTCCGGTAAGACGGTGCAAAAAAATACACACTGTTTTTTCCTTAACTGACGAAAAATATTGCTATCAAAAAGAGATAGAAACCAAAAACAGTTTTAAATACCTAATTGTGAAAAAATAAAATTCAGTTGATTTTTAGGGTTCCGTACCCAAAGGGTAAAGTAAAGCGGGATCCTATTACTGAGACTCCACTGCCCGTCCGTCCGTCTGTCACCAGGCTACAGCCTGAGGCCCAAGTCTGCTAATTTACGAATGGCATAATTGAATCGCAATTGTATCGTAATTGTTTCGCATTGTAATTGTTTGACACATTTGGTATTCGTAAATGAGTAAGAGAATACCAAATGTGTCAAACAATTACAATGCGATCCAATTGCGATTCAATTATGCCATTCGTAAATTAGCAGACTTGGGCCCCTGGTGAGATACTACTGAGATACATCTCATGAACTTCATTCTATGTCATGTGATGAACCGTGATAGTTAAACAGTTGAAATTTTCACAAATGATGTATTTCTGTTGCCGCTATAACAACAAATACTAAAAAACAGAATAAAATAAATATTTAAGGAGGCTTTCATACAACAAACGTAATTGTTTTGATCGATATTGATAACGGCAACAGGTAGACGCTTGAAATATTCACAGAATATTTAGTTATATATTGACATTATGAATAAATTATTAAATAAATATAAAACAAATATTTAAGGGGGCTCCCATACAACAAACGTGATTTTTACAGATAACGGTATGGAACCCTTCGTGCGCGAGTCCGACTTGCACTTGGCCGGTTTTTATATGGAGCCGCGCGGCAATTTACCGACAGCCTGGCCAGACGACGCGTCGCGACAACGCGAATCTTCGCGATAGTGGCCGTATAGAAAAATTGCGATAATTTTGTATGAAGTTTAGACTTATACAGATTGATAAGTTTTATCTAGGGATTGAAAAAGGACAATTATTTTTGTTACCAAAATAAAAGAAAAATTATCTGAAACAATTCTTAAAGGTACTTCCTTGTTCAAGAGACTAAATGCTATCATTCTGTATATTTTTTAGATTTTTAATTAAATCCGTTAAATAATACTGTATTTTGATAAGTTTTGTACGCGTCTGAACGAAAGTTTCGGTTTTTTTAATGATATCGAACGCAGGGTTATTATATTAGGTAGGTAAGTCTATGAGGTCTATGGTAATGTCAATATCACAGATAACTTTTTTGCACTTAGAGTATTTAGCAACGATACCTATGGCGGCACTTCACTTGGCGTATCGTGTTCGTGTGGCGACATCGTTGTGTTTGCCCAAATAATCTGGCACATCGCTTGGCGTCAAACAAGCCATCCACACATGGCCTATACGGGAAAACAACGCAAATATTCACCATATTTGCTTGTTCACAAACAAATTGAATGCAACAGTGATGGACGTGTCAGTGGCAGCAGCTTATTATATATCTAAATGCGGCTAGCCATCACCTGTTTTTTTTATTGTGCAGGGTTCTCCTAAGTTATTTTGAATATCTCGTCCTCTGGGAGTTAATGCAACGTGTTCGGTTTTTGTTTATATGAGAGGCATTTTTGGGGTCCCAAACACTAGGATGCATTTGGTATAATTCCAAAAATCGCAATACATTTTCGTTTGTCCAATCCATTTTACTATGTTTACGTATAAAAAACTGAACACGTCTGAACAGGACAGCCGCACGCGCGTTTCTGAACAGAACCAAGTGTGGACGGCCGACGCAAATATTTGCCGTATTTGATTCCTTTGATGTGTGATCAAAAACCGACAAGTGGACGGAAACGCATATTCGCTATTTGCGTTGTTTGCCTTATTCGTGCAAATATATTCAAATAGGCCGCCTACACATTGCCGTGTTCGGACAAATAATGCAAATACGCGAACACGATACGCCATGTGAAGTGCCGGCATTAGACTGAGAACGATACACACAACTAACACAACGAAAGCGCGGCCGGGAATCGTCTGGCGGCTGACAGTCTGACATCTGTCTACGACTCAGAACAATATGCTTTACTCGGACCAAATTGTGATATTTGGTCCGAGATGCTTTAGTTATTGTTCTGAGGTCTGCGATGCGTATTGACATATAAAACGTCAGACAAGCGTCACTTTTCATTTTTATTAACATAAAGCTCAGAACACTAAGCTTTAGTTATTGTTCTGAGACATAAAGTGTCACAATCCTACTATAATGTTGCAATTTTCGAGTAGAAATCAATGTTGGTTTTTAATTTATATAAAAAACGGAGGTCTTTAAACTAATAATACGGTCATAAATATGTTCATCATCATCATCAGCCTATAAACGTCCCACTGCTGGGCACAGGCCTCCCACGTGAACAATAGCACGTGGGGATATTGGGCCATAACCCACCACGCTGGCCCAGTGCGGGTTGGTGGGTTTTAACGGCTGCCATCTTACGATAACAACCGGACCAACGGCTTAACGTGCCTTCCGAAGCACGGAGGAGCTCGAGATGTTTTTAAATTTGGTCACCCATCCAGCGACCCGGCATTGCGAAAGTTGCTTAGCGAGCAAGTTCGCAAGCCGAACGCGCTAGCCGCTGCGCCATCGAGCTCCTCCATAAATATGTTGATAATAATGTATTTTTCAATTATTTATACATTGGCGTCAAGTTAAAAGACTTTGGAATTTAGTACCAAGCCCTATATCAAAAATAATATGTTCTTTGTGTAGGTGGAATATCAAAATTGGATAAATCCTTATTGTTTTCTGAAGTTTAAGCGAGCACTACACATTGAAATGAAACACTTTTTTACGGATTAACTCGCGTTTAATTTGCTATTTACATAGTTTTTATATTATTCTGACGTTTCGAACCCTTTACAGGGTCCGTGGTCACAGGGAGACTGAGGTGTTGGTCGTCTCATTGTTAGAAGTTATTTGCCTACCGTCAATAATTTTTATATTTAACCGGGTGCGTTCAAGTTTACACAATACGAGCTAACAATATTTTTAGGTCTGGCAATGTGTTGCTGTTGGGGCTGGGATTTGATGACCTGTATGATGGGGTCCCAGGCAGGTGGTAAATTCCAACCATCCTCCCTATTGAAATTACGATGTTTTTTAATTTCAATAGCCTCGCGTATCATCCTAGGGATGAATCGTTGTACCTTGGCGAGTATTTGAGGTTTGTCAAATCTGATGTAATGGTTGGGTCCCTCGACAGCATGTTCACACACTGCAGACTTATTTTCGCGCCTATGCTTGACGTCGGCTATATGTTCTTTTACGCGGGTTCCTACACTTCTCTTTGTTTGCCCGATGTACGAGAGCCCACAGTCGCAGTCCCAGTTTGTACACGCCTGCATCTTGAAGGGGTATATTGCACTTGACAGGTAGTAAGAACTGGTTGATCTTCTTTGGCGGCTTAAAGTAAGTATTGATTGAAGCTCGCTTCAAGATGTGACCAATCTTGTCAGTGACGCCTTTCATATATGGAAGTACTGCAGGTTGGCGCTCGACTGTGGTTGGTTTTTTGCGTTTTTTGTGACGAAACCGCGGTACTTGCAGTTTGTTATTCTATAGAAGTTCAGCAGCCAGGTGTTGGGTGTCACAGATGCCGCGTGCTCTTTGAAACAAAGATTTCCCTACAGTAGCCAACTGTCTAGGATGGTGGTGAGAATCACCATTGAGGTACCTATCTGTATGGGTTACTTTACGAAACACAGTGTGGCTCAAACTATGGTCAGGATTCCTGATGATTAAAGTGTCCAAGAAAGCTAACTTGTTGTCTGCCTCTAACTCCATTGTGAACTGTATTTTAGGGTGTATGGATTTAAGATGACTTAGAAAAGCAGATACTTTTCTTGGTAATTTCATTTAATGTCTACCACAGGACTGCATTGAATACCAAGAAAAGACTAGTTGAACAAAACATGCCCAACGAATATGCAGTACTATTAGAGCATTGTCTAACATCTGGCTACCTTTTGTGGAATGAAGTTTACTACTTGCAAATAGAGGGTGTTGCTATGGGGTCCCCTGTATCACCCGTTGTCGCCGATATTTTCATGGAAGACTTCAAGGAGCGGGCCCTAAGCACAGCACCCGTATCTCCAAGGTTCTATAAGCGGTACGTAGATGACACTTTCACTATCTTACCAACTGATAAAGTATCTGCTTTTCTAAGTCATCTTAACTCCATACACCCTAAAATACAGTTCACAATGGAGTTAATTTTACTTACAGTTAGAAAGTTTTATATCTTAAATACTATTCTTATATTTCACAAAAATTTGCCCTTTGATCCAAGTAACTTAAATAAAAGACGCAGACACATCGTTGCTCCATCTGGTAGAATCCGTACAGTATTTGCTGAACGGCAATACAGTACTCAGTCAGCATTTATTTACAATTTAATTAATAAGAAATTTAATATATACTATAGGAAGACGTATGAGTGTAAAGTATTAGTCGTAGAATGGTTAAAAACCTTAACATATGAAGAAACTGAAAATATTTTTAAAATAATTATATAGTACAGTAAAACAACTAGTAACACGCACATACACATATACATCACACACACACACACGCACGCACACACATACACACACACACACACACACACCAACATATTCAACCCCATCTAAGATTTTGTGGTTTTTGTTTATATTTTTTTCTTATTTTTAGTTTTTGTACTGTTGTTTTTTTATTAACAAGCTTTGTCGCAAAGGTTTTTGAGCAAATGCAACCCTAATACGAGCATTTTTCTAAAAATTGCTTACATTGGGTTGATTCTCTGTTACTAGTTATAAGAATTTATGATAATAAAAACATTTTTATTATTATTATTATTATAGTTAGAGGCAGACAACAAGTTAGCTTTCTTGGACACTTTAATCATCAGGAATCCTGACCATAGTTTGAGCCACACTGTGTTTCGTAAAGTAACCCATACAGATAGGTACCTCAATGGTGATTCTCACCACCATCCTAGACAGTTGGCTACTGTAGGGAAATCTTTGTTTCAGAGAGCACGCGGCATCTGTGACACCCAACACCAAGCATGTACTACAGGATAACAAACTGCAAGTACCGCGTTTTCGTCACAAAAAACACAAAAAACCAACCACAGTCGAGCGCCAACCTGCAGTACTGCCATATATGAAAGGCGTCACTGACAAGATTGGTCACATCTTGAAGCGAGCTTCAATCAATACTTACTTTAAGCCGCCAAAGAAGATCAACCAGTTCTTACTACCTGTCAAGTGCAATATACCCCTTCAAGATGCAGGCGTGTACAAACTGGACTGCGACTGTGGGCTCTCGTACATCGGGCAAACAAAGCGAAGTGTAGGAACCCGCGTAAAAGAACATATAGCCGACGTCAAGCATAGGCGTGAAAATAAGTCTGCAGTGTGTGAACATGCTCTCGAGGGACCCAAACATTACATCAGATTTGACAAACCTCAAATACTCGCCAAGGAACAACGATTCATCATATTGTTAGCTCGTATTGTATAAACTTGAACGCACCCGGTTAAATATAAAAATTATTGACGGTAGGCAAATAACTTCTAACAATGAGACGACCAACACCTCAGTCTCCCTGTGACCACGGACCCTGTAAAGGGTTCGAAACGTCAGAATAATATAAAAACTATTCGTTAATCCGTAAAAAAGTGTTTCATTTCAAATCCTTATTGGTAAAAAATATTTTTTTATGACAACTCAATCGTAATGTTAGTATGATCCAAGACGCTGTCATCAAAAGCGGATAAATCCATCGTTTTACTGTACTAAATTGTGTCAAAAGTTTGATTTTATATCAAACTCTGTGAGATCCACACCACGCATTTTTCAAAACTGGCAAAGTCCATTACGGCCAATCACAGCAGCGTATTTTTCTAATATGGTCGTTACTGCTACTGAGATTCAATGACATGTCAGATCAAAATTAGCTAAATCCTTGTGGATTGAACTAGTTTTGAAGTAATTCATGGGGATGTTTTCCTTTAAAACTAGTTAAGTTCACAACAATATATCAAACTTTGTTAAACTTAAGATTAATTAACGATTTATCACATCTCTAGAAGTACATTATAATGAAATTACATGAAATACTTAAAAAGTAAAGCAGAACCTACTTCTAGTTTCTATATTGTACAAGACGAATTTCAGGTACCTATCTGTTACAGAATATTGCAGTTTGTGAAAAATGCTTTAATAAGGGTTTAGCCACTTTTGATATTAACCGACATAATTGCCCCTAATGGGCGATTTTCTGACAGCCCAAATTAAAAAAGAAAAATTAGTTCAAAAATACTCGATAGATGGCGTTTTATGAAAGCCGACCCGTTCCTACCTAAGGGCTGTAAGAAATTCAGCACATTTGCTTGTTTATGAAAAAACTAAAAAAAAATACTTACAAATTTTTATTCAGGATCTCCAGGACCTATTTCTATTTTGGAATGGAATAAATATTACGTAGCCATACACGTGTTCTTTATGGACTCGCCTTTTATTAGGCGCCATACTAATCTATGCTAAGCGCCATCTATGAAGTCATTTACGAACCAATTTCTTTATTTTTTTTGATCTCGGAAAATCGCCCATTACATCTTTCTCTGGTGTTACAGTGAGCGTTTTGTACACTTGGCTAGTTTTCTACGTCAACGCTAGGAAGTCGACATGTAGCGTTTGCCACTTGTCTAGGTCAGGGGCGTCGTGCGATCTAGGCTTTATAGTCGATCGCAACGCAACGCAACCACAGAGAACGAGCGATGACAGACGTCAAATTCCATACATTTATTTATCTAGGTACTCCTTAACCATCACGCACATGATGTGTGCAGCCGGCATTATAATTTCCGCCATTTTGTACCGAAGTCATCACGGCAATTAGCATAACCTCATTGAATTGTCACGCCGCTAGCTAGTCGCAAGACTGCTGGGTACCTAGGTACCTACCTACCGGTTAGCAGTAAAGTTCTAAGATTACAGATTTATTAGAAAATACTTAATTATACGATCCTTAGATTAGGAAACAGTGATTAATAATTGAAACAATTTTTATATGAAATTACTTTATTGAACATGTAAAATCCGTATTGACATGAGGAATGCTAATTCTCATTTACAAATAACACAAATGTAAAATTTGAGAGACAAATCACATCGAAAACCTACCTATTAACTAACTAAAAATACAACATACACATCAATTTCCTAAATTACTTAAATTGCCACGCACAAGTTATTTCTTAGTGCCGCCTGTTCTTAGCTAAGGTTTGGTACAGTTGTCAGCAATGCAATTTACAATGAGAAGAGGTAGGTTTAATTAACAATAAGTCATTAATGAATAGTCTCTAATTTTACATATTGGTGTAGTTTGACCAAAACTGTTATGTCCCATGAATTCACACAACATAGTTACACAGCAATTTATGGCATATTTCATTCAAAGCACAGCTTCAAAATAATACAGACAAACGGAGCAGTATTGGGAGCTGCAGAGAAGACATACAAGTTTTGATAAAACCAAATCGTACATCTTAAATGTGAGCATCCAGTAGTCACAGCGAACTTAACGAGGGAGGGCTAACTGTACAATTCCCCGAAACACTTAAATTATTTTTTTGAGGCTTAGAAACCTAGACCCTAGCCTGTGGTGAAACTTTCCAAACTCTGCAGTCATCTTATATCTATTACCATTAATACTACATAAACAAAGTAGTACACAATAACACAGCGAAAAATCAACAATTTAATTAGAGACCAAATTAATTGCTACGTTATATTGGTTATAATTAATAGTTTAAAATCCACAGAATCTAAATGTATCATGTTGAAGTATAAAAAAATGTGAACTGTAGTACAGACTTTGGAAAGTCAGTCCATTTTTACTTTGTAATAAATTAAGTCCAAGTAAATTATTCAATATGAACAGAATTGTCTTGCAGGTTTGGAGATCATTCGCTTTCCTCTTCCTCCTCTTCATCACCATCTTCATCCTCGGACTCATCCTTCTTCTTCTTGGCCTTCTTAAAATTTAATTTGGATTAGTTAACACATCATATGCACAAAACATTTTATAGTTTAATCTGTTTGCCTTGCACACCCTTTACTTTACTACAACAATTTGTCAAAAAACCAACAAGTATACTCACAGCGGGAGCAGTCGCTTTCTTGCCCTTCTTTCCACGCTTCTGTGCCTTCTTGCCACCTCCTTCACCACCACCACCATTCGCATTATATGACTCTAGGTCTTTTGTGTACTGTTCTTTAGCTTGAGCAGCTTTTTCTTCCCATTCCTGTAGGTATAGAAAAAAATTTGAGTAATTATCTCAAACAAAGGATAGGGTACTTATCTAATCAAATAAATAGATTTAGGAAATATACATACACTTTTATCCTTCATTGCCCTCCATATTTCACCTCCTTTTTTGGCGATTTCCGTGACTTTTAAGCCAGGATTGTCGGCTTTTATCTGTTCTCTCGCACTGTTCAGCCACAGCATGTAAGCCGACATAGGACGCTTAGGCTTGTCCGTCATTTTAACTTTTTTCCTGTAAATGAAATAAAACTTGTGAGAAAATTATAAATAAATGCTCGACTACAGGTTAGAACACCCATGCTTTGAGCTATACAAGAGTTGGCCAACGCTCGCTTCACCATTAGGCAGAACTAGGGCGGCGTTTTGGCGGGAAACGCATTTGCCGCTTTTCTACATAAAACAAAACGATTACAAATAAATAATTATGCTTTACTCGATTAAAGAAACCTAAAACCAGGTCTAAATGAGATAAAATCGATGAAAATAGTTATCGCCCCATATAACGAGTTCACTGGCCCAAGCTTGGCTTGTACGAGCCATTTTGTTTTCACGTATTGTGTTGAAAATACGCAATAACCGAAGATGACATAATTACAAAATAATCCCGTATTTATTAAACTATAAGTTGTGGAAGAACTGTTTCGGACCTTCAATGGAAAAGATACGAGAAATTAATTATTTAAAATAAGGCGTCCTTCGCCATAGCCACGCTTCCTAAGGAAAGTACGACGAAGCCTATAGCCATGTTTGAACGCCAATTCCAACGTGGAACGAAAAAATATTTAGTGAACTGCGATGTAGTTAATTCAATTAAGCTTATTAAAACACTTGGGTAAATATGGAAAAATGATTAAACTTACCTGATGGCAAAAATTTTGAAATTCTTTTTGAACTGGTACACAACCAAACTGTAGACGTAGAGAACCAGAAGAAATGTATGGAGCTCGAAGCAAATGTTCCCAGTGCAGCTAGCTTGGTGGGGTCGTACCGTATCGCGTCGGCACTAAAGCGCCATCTATGTCGCCTGTGATTGGTCGGACACCCCACAACTACCAACTGCGCAAATACAATGAAGCATCTTGTACTACGTGTATCCGTGACGTGAGAATAGCTTTTTTCAAACGAAAATGAACTTTATCTGCAAGAGTTACAGTGTTTATTTAATTACTATCAGTACCTCCATACATTTACTTCCTAAAATTGTTTTGCCATATTTCATAGAAAATAAGGGGTAAAATGGCATAATATCGCTGATTTAGGGTAAGTTATACCCGGAAAAATATTTTATATATTTATCTTCCATACAAATTTAATAGAAGTATATCAAAAAATGACCCAGTCGTCTAGAGGCTCCCCTTACCAGATTCCGACCAAAATTAACTCGCGCCTTATTTTAAATGCCGCCAACGTTTAATTCGAAACTAAAAAGCGCGGCAAACGTTAGCGTGAAAGGGATGCCAATAAAACATAGCGCTTGAATGGCAGCTACACACGTTTGTTTACGATTTGATATTTTGAAGGAACTCGAGAAATAGTTTTTATTTCTTGGAAAATAAGGGTGTTATATTTTTAGCACTTAACATGAATGCAATAAAATACAGTCTTGAAGAGCAAAATTGAATACCGATAAAAAGTACTATGTTGTTATGTTAGAATAGTTGTTGGCGCTAAACTGAACTTTCTTTACTGCTGAAATCATTGACATACTTACTTAGGTTTATTGTTTAGTAACCCCACCTCGTCAATAAATGAAATAAGTACCAAAAATATTATAATGAAAATGTTTATTTGCCTCTAACTGCCGTACTCAGAGATGTCAGTTAAGTTTTATTGACAATTAAATGTCATTCCTTCTCCTATAATAATTACGTAGTTCCTTCTATTATTGTTAGCACAGTATTAATACTAAGTGACAGCAAGAGACTTAAAAAATTGTCATTAAATCATTACTTATTCTCTTAGATTAAAATATTTTAATCTAAGCTTATTGTGTTAAAAATGGCAAGTGGTACACCTAAGTAATCGGATACATACCTACTTATCGTATTAAAGGTAGGTAGATATATTATTATTTTAAATAGAGTAGGTAGGTAAGTACTTACTATAGCTGGTGGGGACGTAGGTATATAGGTATACTACTTATAATAATACTAGCGGCCGCTCGCGGTTTCACCCGCGTGGTTCCCGTTCCCGTATGAATATCGGGATAAAAAGTATCCTGTGTGTTAATCCAGGTTTAAACTATCTGTAAGTACTTATGCCGAATTTCATCCAAATCCATTATGTAGTTTTTTTTACGTGAAAGAGTAACAAACATCCATTCATACTTACAAACTTTCGCGTTTACTTATAATATTAGTTGGAGTAGGAAGCAAAGACATTAAGTAGGAAGTAGGATTAGGTATTCAAGCATCGGTGTAAGTAAAGTATTGCACCTGTTGTTCTTTTACTGATAATGAGAAATACCTTCTTAGGTACTATCTGTAGTGTAATCCTTAAAAGGGCAAATCTAGAAAGGAATGTGTTATCGAGGACAAAATTGATCTACTAAGACATTGAGGTACAATAAACTAGAGAAGACACCGCGAAGCAAGTTTGTGCGCAACTAAGATCACAGAATAAATAATAGTAGGTACTACGTCTAAGGCACGGTATAAATACTTACATATTTATACTGTGTAGTGTAAAGCCGCAAGGTCCACAATCGCTTGAATCACTCGCAATCATCCATGGACTGCTTAATAGTGCGCACAAACATGCTTCGCGGTGTCTTCTCTAGTTTATTGTATTGTACCTTTTGTTTTAATCTAAGATTGTACCTCAATGTATTAAGAGAACAAAAACTGGGATTCAATCAGTACAGTAAGTACTTACTTATTTCGCGACGTGTGTGACATTCTTCTAAAGTAAGTAGGTCCTACTATTGCTACATTTCTTTGGGTAGGCATTTACGTTAAGTACCTACCTAAGTAGTAAACGCACGTTACCTACGTTAATTTTATGTTACTTTTTGTCAACTTAAGTAGGTAGTATGTCGGAACGTGAGTGCGATCGCTATTCCCTACCTACACCAAACAATTTATTATTTTCTTGTGAGAACCAAACGAAAACTATATAGGTAATAGTCGTCTTGTCAAGCAATCAAGTCTCAAGCTGCAATTTCCAAAATTGTCTTACATACAAACCTTGTCCTATGTTAAAATATTGCAAACACCACAAAAATAATTCGCCAAATAGGTGCAGCCGGCCGTTATAAAGTGATGCGTGCCGCGTGCGCAACATAAGTAGGTACTTAAATTTACTCTTACTACCGCTCGCTACTCAGAGACGTCAATTAAGTGTTAATGACAATTTAAGTCTCGCTGTCACTTTCTTACGTATAGTAAATACAGAAGGAAAGGCACTTAATGGCGTCTCTGAGTTCGGCAGTTACTTACTTAATTTATGTAAGAAGCCTATGATTAGGTTTCTGCCTAGTATGTGCTTATTATTTTAAAATTAAATAAATACTTATTTTTTCCTATTTTAGACAAACAAAATGAAGCTTCGGTGGCAGAGTGGTCAATAGCGCGCGCACAGCTCGGTATAACGACATGTTATTAACAAGATCCCGTGTTCAATCAATTCCCAGCTGCAGGCATATTCCCTAACTCATTTCGCAGTACATTGGGCCTGCGCGACGAATTTTCTTGGGTGTTACTGTGAGTTCAGCTAGAGAATATGCTTATGAAGGCAAGGCAATGTAGAACGGGATTTTTTTTATATACTTAATAAATGGCATTTATAAATGCCATGCCGTCCTCCGGTCCGGGTGTTAAGCACAGAATAACTATAGCAGTGTTAATTATAGTACCTAACACGTGGTAACACTGTGCTAATAGTACTAAAGCAAGGACGATCTTATTTGTCTATGGTATAAGCAAAGTGTTTTTTCGGATTTTTCTATGCATTGCATAGCCCGGGTTTGTTATCATCACCAAAGCATTTGGCTAGCGTGGCGTGCGCCCCTAGCCTAGCTGTGCTAGACACGATTTTTATTCATTTAGCGCTGCCTCAGTACCCACATCATTGTAGCGATAGCTTCATTTCAATGATGGAGGCGGAGGCCTTTACCCTACACAGTGGGACAATAAAATAAATGTAGTATATACAAGCTGTAGGTAGGTACTTTACTTTATCTAGAACCAGACCACTAGCACAAAACAAATAGGTAGTAGGTACTTACCTATCAGTTTTGTGCCACAAGACAAACAAATAATTATCTTGAATCAAATCAATTGTCTATGGTAATACCATTGAGGGGTAATTCTTATAAAATTGTTAAATTCTATACTCTTTAAGTAAGTTATTGTACACACGGTATAGATCAACCTACCCAAAACTGTCAAAATTCTACAATCAATTTTGAACTTTAATCTTTTTATCTTTTAGATCAAGTTTACTTTTAAGGGTCAATATTAATTGGAGAAATTTGACAGTTTAGGGTAGGTTGATCTGACGCCGTGTGTACTAAAGAGCAGCTGTGTATTTTTCTTAGTTCCCTACTATGTTCTCATGCAATTTTATTTACTTACACCCCATATCCCATTTATTATTCTCTAAATCGTCTTCTTATAATGCGCCCCCTCGTATTCGCAAACGTGAGACTAGAAATTTTTTCTGAGGTTTTTATATATTTCTCACGATTAAGACAGTAACTATAAGACGGACAAAAGAAGATGCATTGTAATCAGACGGACGACGGAAGTGACATTTTATCACATAATTATGTTAGGTAGGTACGGTAGGTAGATAAAGATACTCAGATGTAAGTAAGTACATAAAATTATATTTAGAAAAGACACACAGTCTAAGCAATAAAGAAATTCTATTCTATTTATGAATTTTAGTACTTACCTGTACCTAATCTACCCTCGGAATAATAGTACGAGGGAGGCTTAAAGCAATGCTCTAAGGAGGGATAGGGGTTCACGGGGACGGGGACGAAGTTTTGTAATGATAGATATTGCCTGAGATGGGATTTTTAACCGCCTCTGCATGTGGTCTAGTGGCTAAGCCACCGGACCGCGGTCTCAGTCCCCAAAAGTCCTGTCCTGGGTTCGATATTTTGAACGTTTTGTCCCCTCACCCTGATTATTTTGCGATACGATTTAGATCTTCTATACGATATTTCAATTTCGTGCTATAGTGTCGAACAGAGCGTTGAAAATTATTTAGAAGAATACCAATGGTACCAAACGCTCACCACTTTTGCAGCCGCTGCTGTTTGCGCTTAAAGAATCGCACTATACTGTAGTGCGATTCTCTAAGCGCAAACATCGCTACATAGTCTTGGTATGCTAGCAGCGGCTGCAGCAACTTTGAGCGTACCATTGGTTTAGGCACGATTTATATTAGACCGGGCCGTGCACGGGGCGTGGCACGTCCGGGCCCGGACGGCACCACTGATTTGAGACGTTGCATACATTTTGTATTTATATTAGAGCGGACCGTGTCTCGTGTGGGCCCGGACGGGACACGGTGTATATGAACTACTTCATACAAAATGTATGCAACGTCGCAAATCAGTGGCGCCGTCCGGGACACGCCCCGTGCACGGCCCGCTCTAAAGCTGCAATACTCAATTACTTATTGTTTATTATTTATTATTATTATTAGGTTGAAACTTTAATATTAAAAGCCAAGTATGTGTGCATCTAAACTAAATTAAATTTTTACCTGCGAGTTGAGACGGCTTTAG
Source organism: Scoparia ambigualis (assembly GCA_963921215.1). Classification (NCBI taxonomy): domain Eukaryota; kingdom Metazoa; phylum Arthropoda; class Insecta; order Lepidoptera; family Crambidae; genus Scoparia; species Scoparia ambigualis. The sequence goes on along the minus strand of OY992508.1, from coordinate 10,968,959 downwards.
AATAAACTTAAAAATAAGTTCATCTTAAATACGATGACCTTATCATTATTGTCACGGATTCTGTTTATCTTTCACCTATGTTCGAGTATGAGTGTAAACTCGCATACTTACTTATATATTTTTTTCGGAGATTGATAACAAAATCATAATTAAAAAAATGGCTTCGCTGTCTTTTGTTATTTTAAATCTTTGGTTAGGTATACCTACTTAGATAATGTAAAAAAATAATTAGGTAACTTAAGCAGGTAGGTATATTCTTCTCGCTGTATAATGAGGTAAGTACTTACTCATATATATTTAGTAGTTAGTTAAGTATAGTTTTTATTTACAAGCGTACCCAAACCTACCGCAAGCCAGGCGAGTCCCGTCTTTGTTATTAATAATACAAAGGGTATAGCGCAAAAAATGGCGTGGCGCGATGCCTGCGGGGTGCGACTGCACAGTCAGAAGCAAAAATGTAAAAGCAACTTTCACGGTTTATGATTGTGACCGTTCACGCACATTCTATGTTCCTTGCGTTCTTACTATTACCGTGCTATTAGGTACTATTTTATAAAACGCGCAATCAGCTAAAATCCGCTAACCGTTTTTCAAGACGCTCGGTGCTAGTGGCCTTTATAGTTTTAAGGGAGTAGTAATTTTTGGCCGCTACTGTACCTACGCGTCGCACAACGCGTCCCGAAGCCATTTTGTATGGCAACGTAGGTAGAGCGAGCTTTTTAGGGCGCCACCGCCAACCCAGACAAAACCGTTACATACTTACACCCTTTGGTTGAGTAATAACAGCAAAGCGTATTACGTACCATTTCCCTTGTAACTAAAATGTACCTCGGCTGATGAATTTTTTTTATAAAATTTTACTAAGAACTACTTATCAATTTTATTTACTTAAGTATCATTAAGAGGCCTATTACATCTCAAATGTGATATTTGCGTAAAATTACCATTTTTGGATTTTGTAGTAATTTTGCAGTTGTATTTATCGTTATTATCGAAATAGGATAATAAATTCATGCTTAATATTACAAATCTCCACTCTGCGAGAATAAGTTGAATTCGGATGGCCGGCGCATCGCATTTTGTAGTAATTTTGCAGTTGTATTTATCGGTTTTATCGAAATAGGATAATAAATTTATTATAAAATCTATATTCCTCATGAAGTAACAATTATTCTGGTATAAATTTAGCCCAATAATATTGTCGTAGATAGGAGAAATTCACAGTTAACTTAAAGCGATTTTCGAAGTTTTTTGGTATAGAATAAGATTTTTTTCTAAGTGAGTATATAAAATCAATGATATCTAAAAATTCCCAGGCCGCTACGCACTGTACGACTATATAAGAGATAACATTCTATTTTTTGTATTTCATTTGTTTAGAACATTTAGTTCAATCGATGAGCTCAATAAAATGCCTTCGCGCATTTTATGAAAATCTCTTTCTGCAATTTACAAAAAGCGAGGCCGCTACGTACTATTACAATAGCTAGTCTACACTATTCAATAAGTCAAAACTGTTAATGAATTTTTGTTTCTGAGATCGAGAACGTCAAAATTGACCATTTTACGCAAAAATCACAGTCGAAATGTAATAGGGCTCTTAAGTATAAAAACGTATGTATACTTACTTAGGGTATTTTTAATAAAGATTATTATTGATACGCTAACATTAATTACCTAGTGACAAGCATATTAACCCACATGGAAAGATGTTACACTTTGGCTAAATTCGATGAAGCTTTGTAAACAAATTAGGTAAGTAACCTACCTATTCACAATATTTTTGTGCGACAATAACACGTATTTCACTCGGATCTGAGTAAGTATACTTTTTCTTGAGACATTAACGTGAAAAACTTCTTTAAAAAAACAGTATAATGCAGTAATGGGTTCACGTCAATCAGTAAGTTTGGCGATTGAACTAAGACTTCGATTCGTTCGACTACCGGACACATATTAACGAGTTACTAACAAAGTAAATAGGTAATCTATTCAAGTAGGTATAATATACATACATACATCTACATGGTAGCTAGCCACCAACCAAACAAGGAGGGAAAGTAGGGAATTCCCGCGGGACAGTAAAATATAGTTATTTTATTTTAATTGTAGACTGATCCGCCTGTTCCACATATCCCTACTGGTAGGGAACGATCCAGGTACAGACAGGCGTTACAAAAATTATTAACTAGTAGCCAGTAGCTACCTACGTTATCTATTTCCTTTTCAGTGTTGACTTCGTTTCCGATCTCCAACGTTACTATTGATACATAGCGTAGGTGCGTTATCTATCGTTAGCCGTACTTTAGATTTCCACACTTGATTATTGATAATTCGGCCACATTACTAACTGCTAAGAACAATAAAACTAATTATACTATTACCCCGCACACAGGCCACCATCCACAACCACGCCACCGGCATATTTCCTGTAGTTTTCATACATTTTATATGGACTCGCCGCACACGGTTGACGCCGCCGATGGCTGCCACGCCAAACGCTTCTAGTTTCTCGTGGCGGCGTTTGTGGCTGTGGCCGGTGGCCCTTTCTGATCTGATCTGATACTTTTGGCACAGTTGCAAGTGTAAAATATTGTAATAACACCAAAAATAAAATTACTGTGATGCTAAGAATAATGTTGATATATATTATTTGGTTGTCGGGCAACGGAATTTGGCCTGGACCAATTAGCTATAGTCCAATTCCATGCTCACAAAGATATGGTTAAGGTAGGTACCTACCTTTACCATATTAGCTAACGCAAATAACATTGTGACGTAAATACCTTCAACTGGCAACGTCATACGTAGTTTACTTTTTATATCTCTTCTTTGATAAACAGCATGTATAGTTTATCTATCGAAGATCTTATACTGAACTTGGGCGTTCCCACATGACGAAGGTGTGACGAAGTACATGTTCGCATGAAACAAACTAACATTATGTGCCCTGGAGAATATAGAATCCGCGTTCGTTGGTTTGCTTGCTTTGCTGTTTCCTTGTTTTCCATAGCTCAAATTACACAGTAAGAGTTTAAGATAATTTGCGAGAATCAAACTACTACTTACGTGCATCATTTTCCCCCATTTGTAAATAAAAAGACAATATTTTACTAAAAAAATACTTTTTAATATCTACTTTTAAACATATCCTATGAATGTATCAACTTATATACACACATAAATATAAGTAACTAATGCTCTTATTCTAAAACCAAACTCGCACTCAAATCTCTGCTGAGTACAGTTAGAAAGGGATGGTGCTATTCATCGCATATATCGCCATCCCTTTCTTAATGTATATAAGCAGAGATTTGAGTTTGATTTTTAGAATACGAGCCTTAGATACATTGGAGCTTGTTGGTAGTGTCACGCAGTTTTTACAGACAAATTAAAGTGCGAATTACCTACATTGTTTGATCCTAAATGAATTGTTGAATCATGCAACTGCTATAGCTGCAGTTGCATGATTCAACGAGTTAATTAAATAGCCAAAACTTGAAATTAGTTTTTTCAGAATCCAGATTAGTATCGATTTCCCAATTAAAAAATATGGGTAATGTAAATAATAGTAACAATAATAAAAAAACTTACATTTTACAATCTAAGTATATTAATAAAAATCAATTGCCGAAATGTTTGTACGCGCATCACTTTAGAACGGCTCGACTGATTTGACCGATTCTTTTTTTGTTGTGGACAAGGTTAGTGTGAATTAAAATTTTAAGAAATTTGTCACGCGATACAGGGTGGGTTCACGCAGACGAAGTTACGAGCGGGCCGCAAGTAAATAATATTTTGGACTAGGCCGCTTTTTAAATTTACTTATTTTTATCGTCTTCTTAGCAACGTTGCACTCACAATTTGAATACAATCACGGCGGCAACATCGCTCGCGCTCGCAGGCTTCGATCGTGCGTAATAAAATAACAAAAGTTTTCAATTTTCAAGAAATTTAAAAAAAAGCAAATATCTTCCTAAGTCGCAAAAAAATATTTTTATAATATAAGTAATTATTTTATAAATAAATTAAGTTGCGAGTGTTGAGCTTTTGAGCTATTTAATTAACACGTTGGATACAAAGATTTCTTAGGTATACCTACTCGTGTATTTATTAATGGGGGCAAAAAACAACCATTTACTACTTTTTTAAAGACAGATTGTCAAGTACTATCGCTTTTAACGAGAAAAATGTTAGTGACACTTCTATTTTAAATCAATGATAAGTAGCGTACAGGCGGATGAATAAAAAATGTATCAAAAATGTGAGATAACTTTTATTTTATTTTACAAACTTTCGTTTGTTTTATTTTAAGACGGCCTCGACACTGTTTCAAATGTCATGCATTAGCTTAACTCATTCATAATAACTATGATTCTAATTAATATTTACAAAATGATCCTTCAATTATTACCATTAATTTTTACTTTTTTTCTAGGAATGGATTATAAAAATATCACATTTACGTGTAATGTACAAATCTTCATGACAATCATGATTAAAAGAAAAACAAGCTTCAACAGTTAAATTCAAATCGGTGCTTTAATATTAACAAGCAGTAGAACAATTTTTCATTGTTAATCTTATTCACTTGTTTCCTTAAAATATTGACCACTCGATCTGAATAAAACAATACGTAATCTATTCAGTAATTAACTCACCGATCTGACGAAACAATATATTGAAAGACTGAAAACGTAACTATAGCACAAAACAACATTACAGCTATTGAAATACAAACGCTAATTAAAACTCATTACATCTAATAAAAAATATTAACGTTCACATACAGTATGTCATAATAATAAACAAATTTATGTTTACGTGAACATTACACATTAAGATTGAGTCTCCCTTCCGTCTAAGAAACCTACTTGGACTAAAAAAAAATAAGAATTTTACTTTTTAGCCATTGCCAAGTTACATGCGGCTTCTTCTCATTACAAGGTCTCCACAGACACCGTAGAGTTGACGTTAAAACATACTTTTGTTTTTATAATTTTCATTTCAAAATGTCGACAGTGCCTAATTTTATTTTCACTTGATTGTAAACAATGGCCCCGTATTATAACTCAGCTACATTCAGGGGAATAAGAACGAAATGATGTGGGGGAATGAGACAGCACTATAATACAGTGTGACAAGGTCCCTAGTCGCTGCCGCTGTCGGCGGCGGAAGACGCGTCGGCCTCGGACGACGAGCTCTTGGCTTTGGGCTTCTTGGTTTCTTTGCTCTGAAAATAAGATTAAAAAGTTAATAAAATATACATGTTCACATACACTCGGCGTCAAAAAAATCGCACCTTTTAAAAATCATCTTTAAAAATTCTAAAACCTTATGTAGAGGATAGTGTTGGGTATCATTAGAAAGGTAACAAAAAGGAGTATCAAAAAACAATTAAATTTAACTTTCTGTTTAATTATAATTATACAAACAACATTAAAATTAATAAAATAATAAAAATCCTTAATTAAGTCCTAATTAACAACAGATAATTTACAAAGAAAAATGTACAAAAAGTGTCTTAAAATTAACTTAAAATCTAGTGTTACCCCCCCTTGCCCTGATCACGGCTTCCATACGGTCCCTCATGGACCTCACCAACTTCAGGAGCTCTTCTTGAGGGATAAGCCCCCATTCTTCAATCACCGCGTCTTGGAGCTCCTGTAGAGTCGAAGGAGCTGGATCCCGAGATCGAACCTTACGTTTAAGATGGTCCCAGAGGTGCTCTATAGGATTCAGATCCGGACTTCGCGCTGGCCACTGCATCACAGAGATTTGGTACCTCTGCAAGAAGTCGCTCACGATGCCTGCAGTGTGAGCGCGAGCGTTGTCGTGCATTAATGTGAACCCCTCGCCAAAAGATTCGGCAAAGGGGACCACATGCACTTCCAGGACCTCAGTGACATAGCGGCGAGCAGTCAGCGACCCTTGTCCGCGAGCACCTCCAGTCCGGGAGACGCAGACAAGGTCGGTTTTGCCGGCAGCAGACATACCGCCCCAGAACATGCAGGATCCGCCACCATATTCCACCGTCTCCTGGATGCAGGCTTGGGCGAAACGTTCACCCTGCCTCCGGTATACTCTTCTCCGTCGGTCGTTGCAGAAAAGACACACTCGCGTCTCGTCTGAGAAGAGAACAGCTCTCCACTGCTCAAGGGTCCAATCGACGTGGTCACGAGCAAACTGCAAGCGGGCTCGCCGATGCGCTGCAGTCAATTTTGGACCCGTAGCAGCTCTGTGGGCCGCTATCTTCTTCTCCTTCAATCTTCTTCTAACCGTAGATACGCTTACGGTGCGTCTGCGAACTGCCTGGAGCTGCTGTTGCAACTCAACAGCGTTGGAGAAACGATTTCTCAAAGAGTTCGACACAACGAACCGGTCGTCTCTTTCCGAAGTGCAGCGACGTCTACCCGAACCGTGTCTGCGGATATAGCCACCGGTCTCTATGAAGCGCTGGTACACTCTTCGAACGGAATAACGGCTCAGGTTCAGTTGCCGGGCGACATCACACTGCCGCACCCCTGATTGCAGTAGTGCAACCACTTGAGCGGCTTTATCAGCTGTGGTATCCATCAAAATCTGTGCGTGTGTCCTCTTCAACGGTTGAATAGCGAATGACCCACATTGAACCCGTGTTGACCGTTTTATACCCACAAAGGAAGCGCAACTAGCAACTCTCACGGGTAGCAAAATTTGCATCGAATTTTTGTGACACTTTATTTGTTGCATTAGGTTTTATTTGATAATGAAAAGTAATGTTTTTTATTAAGTTAATTAAGTAACCTTGTAAATAAAATCATAATTAATGCGACTGCATGTGCATATCAAGAGTAAATGACATTTGAAAGTGATTTTCTAAGAGGTGCGATTTTTTTGACGCCGAGTGTATTTGTAAAATATAAACTTTTGTAATCATTTAAACCATAAAGTTAATATACCCACTAAAATTATACTACCTACATAAAAATGGTTTGGACATTCTCGTATGGATGCCATTGTTCAATCATATTAATAAGTACATTAAAGTATCTTAGCAGTGTTATCACTTTAGTATATGGTATACTAAAATATCTTTTATCATATGAGCAAATTATTTTGTTGTTTAATCAAATCCGTGTAATGTCTGACAGCGCTAGAATTTGGTTTATTCTTTATTGCACAATATAAAAAAAAATGATTGAATTAAATGAATAAAAATACACAAGCCAACAGATCAATGTATTCTAAACTGTCAAATTTCTCCACTTGATATTGATTCTTATAAGCCCAGTGACAAAGTTCAAAATTTATCAAAGAAATATGACATATTGTGGTAGGATGAAGTGCCAAAATTCAAATAATCAGTCTATAAACGTCCTCCCACCCACGTGAACAATAGCACGTGGGGATATTGGGCCATAACCCACCACGCTGGCCCAATGCGGGATGGTGGGTTTTGACGACTGTCATCTTACGACAACAACCGGGACTAACGGCTTAACGGGCCTTTCGAAGCACGGAGGAGCTCATAATGTTTTAAATTTGGTCACCCATCAGGCGACCCGGCATTGCGAAAGTTGCTTAGCGGGCAAGATCGCAAGAGCCGAACGCGCTACCCGCTGCGCCATCGAGCTCCTGTACAAAAGGCTGTTGAAACAAAAACAAAAAAAAACTTTCCTACACTGACACCAATTATCTAGCCCCAGAGAAGCTTCGAAGAAACTCGTTAAATGCTTACTAGACAACGGATAAACATACTTAAAATACTTAAATACATACTTAGTATACATAGACCCGAGACAGTTTAGAAAAACAACAATTTCTAAATTGACCCGACCGGGGATCGAACCAGGGACCTCACGAGATGGCGACACCATGAAAACCGGTGTACAAACCACTCGACCAAGGAGGTCGTCCAACAAAATTAAACAATCATAGACTGAAGGCTGAACAATACCTCCTTGGCGTCCTTCTTCTTGGCATCCTCGTCGTCTGAGGAGGAGTCATCATCGTCGATGTACTCGCGGCTGGTGAATTTTCCGCCAGCACCGGCGCCGCTGCCGCTGCCGGCGCCGGGCGCGGCCGCGGCGCTCTTGGGCTTCTTGGTGGCAGCTGGCTTAGCCTTTTTGTCGGCCGCCTGCGAATCAGAACGAGTTGACAGTTATTTTTGGTTTCTACTGCACTTAATTAAATTAAATTAAAATTTATTTACGCTCACACCTCAGTAGCCTAATTCACGTAACAAAACTCCAACGACATGCAAGCGATTTGATCGCTGAAGTCACTTTTCGTATTCACGTATCAATCGCACGTTTTGTTTAAGCGTATTCACGTGCATTAATCGAAGTTCGATCGTTGCCTCCGCGGCAAAAACTAAACGTCAAAATAATTCACCTATTATTTTGACGTTTAGTTTTATCGGATTTCAGCGATTACACGTCAAATTAGACAATTTACAAGTCGTTGGAAAAAAAAATATTAAACATTTCTGCATGTTTTTGTTAACAAAAAGTATTTGAGTTTATTTGGTAGAACTGTAATGGCAACATTAAGTTTAAATAGTTGACAAATCGCTGAATTGCGTTCCTATCGAGTAATGGTTCTAGCGAAATGACAGGTGAATACGGATTTGTGACTGTTTTTCAATAGGACGACTTCTAAACGTAAACGACATTTCGACTATTACGAAATACGTGAATCAGGCCACTGGATAATACCTAAAGCATAGAAAGAGTGCTATGACATTTGAGTTTCCATTCCACCTTTTGAGCTTTTACGGAAAAACAAAACTTAGTTCAGAGAAATAACGCTTATTATAGATTGCATATGATTCCCACTGATTGTACGAACCATAGGCAACAATCTCCCGTTCAATTGAACTTACCATTCTGTCAAATGATTCATTCCAAATTGAAGAAGTCGTTACGATTTGGTGTTGTCTATGAGTCAATAAATAATGTAAAATAATAAGGTAATCATAACGGAGGGAAGTAAATGTTACTTTTGATAATTATTTCCGTACTTGAGAACCTTTTTTTAGAAAATTCTGTCTAAATTTCGTTTTTTATTCAGTTCAGAACACAAAAGTTTGAAGATACCTACTTTGTTGAGTTGATAATATTTTATAAGTTAAAAATTTTTTTACTGCTTTTACGCGTATATTTTATGAACTCAGGCATTATAAACATGATTTATGTGAAAATAGATAAATTATTTACGCAAATATGAACTCAAAAGTGTCATCAAATTATTACGTGCCAAGAGGTTTATAAAGTTTGATGTAGGAAAACAAATGCAAAATGGCGACTCTCAAAATATTTTATGTAAGTAATTTACAAATTTATTTAGAAGTCAAGAACTTTAAGTAATAACTTTTTCATATTAGTGGATTGTTCATTCATTTTACTTTTTGGAATAACAAGTAAAACGACAATTGGATAATAAATAAAATATTTCGAAAAATGTTTCATTTTCAATGACAGGTCATTTTAGGTCGACTAGCTGTGATCAATGGTCTGTAGAATAAAAACAAATCATAATTTTTAATAAGACTTGGTGTATAAGATAGAATAACGATTTAGGTTTCAAGAGCGGTCCTTAGTTTAATAGGTTTCATATAACGCTCGCCACATTGCGATCTCTGCTCAGATGACGGGTAAGTATATGTTTGCGCATCCGTTTTCCATACGAGAGGTTAAACCGAGGTGTAACATTTGACCATTTTTATTAATAGGACGGATGATGATGATGCTCTCCAAGCCGATTTCGGCTACGGCGACTAGCTTCTGATTGTATAATCGTTTCGTTGATGGGCTCTCAAGTGGTTAACGTATGCAATTTTGGCGTAGAAAGTACGCGCACAAAATTGGGACATGTGAGAACACCACCAACGTAATTGTATTGTATCTTGATCTGGTACATCCTATAGCATGGCATTGCAGATACTCCACAATGCTAGTTTTTGTTAGTTCTATCATAGACTAATAAGATAATATCGTCCTTGGTTCTATGAACTCGATGCTATACACTATACACGTTATAAGTTGGATGAGTGCGTTTAATTAAAAAATGATGTCATTAACAAAGTAAAGTATGACCGACCTTCTTCTCCTTCTCGGCGAGCTTTTTCTTCTGCTTGAACTCGTCGGCGGCGCCGCTGTCTTTGTATTTCTGCATCGCCTGGCTGTACTCCTCTTTGGACTTGTTCGCTTTCTCCTCCCATTCCTGTAACAGTTAGAGATAATATGTGCTAAATAATTTTTTTTTATGTTCTTTTAGTCTTTTGTTGTAATAAAAACAATAATATTAAGGCGAGGTATTCCGAGCGCTTCTCCCTCGCTCTCTCGACCGTACGAAGGTACGGGACGGGTGTATCAGCGAAGCGGCGCGAATAGGCGCTTTTTATAGGTTTTTTGCATATATATGAAAAAACAAGTACAATAAAAAAAAGTGTTTTTTGCATTCACTAGATAATGAAAAGTTTCTTCTATTGTTAAAAAAATGAAGTCATTTATTTATGTATTATCTGACTTACAGCTCTTTTAAAATGTGGACAGAGCTATCTTTGATTTTATTTTCTATCGAGTGAAGTATTACTATTCATGTTTTTACATAATATGAATTTTAGAACTGTATGTTTTATATTGGTGGCGGTACAATCAATCGAAATTGTTAAAAACGGGAAAAGAGCGCCTTAATATAAATAAAGAGCAGTAATCATACATTACACATACGCACACCAGACCGAGTGGCGTTAGGTGGCTCAGAATAGAGGTAGACAGTGCTATAAAACATCAGTGGTTTCATTTCGGTTTCCCGTATAAACTTCGAAGTTCAAAATAATGAGCTAGTTTTAATGAAACTTTGTATGCAAGTAAAATACAGAGATCTGAACACTTAAGGTTAGGCGGTCAGCTAAAATTTGGATGAAAAAGTTAATAAAAATGTTTAGTTTTTTGAAAATCCAAATCAGTTAAGAAATCGAAAAGGTAAATACCTATGTCTTTATGATTTTATAGGAATTATTAGTGTAAACAATTGTCATAATGTGCATTTATAAGAAATTTTAGAGGCAATTTCAGGATTTTTTTCTATCGAGCCAAATGTTTACAATCGTGTTTTAGCTTCGTTCATCCCCTGACGCATACACTCTGTAATACACATTGAAAATTTTAGTGCGAAATATCTAATATATTTTGAATAACAGCCAATTTGTCCATTTTCACCGCCTAAGGCCCCTTAAGAGTAGAAAATATTTAAAAATAAAAATACATTTTAACGGTGTTATTGCGTTTAAAGTCCACTACAGAAAAAGATTAAAATCGCGGTAACTCAGCTAAATAAACGTTTTTTTAATGTTTTTTAATCACTGTATTTTACTGAAGTAAAATAATACAGTATTTTACTGTATTTTTCGTCAAAATTGGCTCATTAGTTTGTAATTTTTTTAAATTGGAAGTTTGTATGGGAAACTGAAATGCGTAAACCTTGTCAATAATGGTGGCATTATAAAACGCCACCGGTCAAATATAAGTAGAAAATAACCACAGACTGTCTTATCCTTGAGGTCGCGCCACATCTCGTCGCCGCGCCGCCGATCTCGGTTTGCGACCTTCGATGCCGGGGTTATTTTCCTAATGATGATAGTATTTATTCTTAGTAAAATATAGATCTAATTTAAAATTTGCATATTTTTAAAGTAGGTAAGTTGTAAACTCTGCACCTTTAAGTCGATATTTCTTAAAAAAAATCTATTTCGGTCTATATTTTACTAAGAATGCGAGAAGGACCAACCGTCCTCTTCTTAATGATAATGGCATAATAAAACGCCATCGGTCGAAGGTATGACGTCTATCACGTACCGTCTTATCCTTGAGGTCTCGCCACATCTCGCCTCCCTTTTTGGCGATCTCGGTGACCTTGATGCCGGGGTTCTCGTCCAAAATCCCGCGCCGGTTCTCGTTCAGCCACAGCATGAACGCAGTGGCAGGCCGCTTGGGCGCGTTAACGTCTTTCTCGCGTTTCTTAGTTTTTTCCCTGCGTTTGCGCGTTGCGGTTTCCGGCTGTGGAAGGGTGTGCTTGATTTATTCATACATACATTTATTTATTTATTTACTTATTTTTTATTCAGGATAACAGTCATCAATTTATATTTTTTTAATGTCAGATTAGGGCCAATAACAGTTACCCACTTACAAAACAAAAATGAAAATAGAATTAGCTTGCAAATTACAGTAAGTACTAGATTTACTTAAGCCATATAAAATACCCAATATACAATCTTATTTTTTCTTTATACAAAAACAATTAAGGGTAAGTTCCACCCATGAAACTGAACAACTTTCCTAACAACCCAAGAAACCTATGTGCAAAAATGACAAAAAAAAATCGATCTCCCATACTATTGTCGTCAGCTGATCGGACAGTTTTGTCTATATTAATCCTTTTAATTTCTCAGTAATGCATACCAAAAAAAAATACACCAATTAAGGAGCACAGCACGTTCAAATTTTTCATTGGTTTTTGACCTTATCACGATTCTATAAAGTTAAAAATATGGTGTCAATATAAGGTGACTGCTAGAAACCGCAACAAACTTCAAGGGCTGGTCAGGTCATCAGTTTTAAACATGACAAAAATGACAAATAGAGTCTCATTGCAGAGTAACGTAGGTACTTATCGCCCAGCTGACGTGAATGGGTCAACAGACGGTCGGCCGGCCGGCCATTGCCCGCGCGTTGTACAATATAATCGTTATTATTAAGTGTTTTTCATTTTATTTTTCTTATATTATTGCTTTAAAATAAATTAGATACTTAAAGACTATCCAATTAAAATTCACAAAATGAATTACTTATATAATTGAAAATAAAACAAAAACACGAATTTCTTTTTGTCATTTTTGTTATGTTTAAAACACTTGACCTGACCAGCCCTTGAAGTTTCTTGCGGTTTCTAGCAGTCACCTTATATATTGTACTCTGCTCTATAAGGGTTAATAAAAATCAATTCCCGAAATATTTGCACGCGCATCACTTCAGAGCGGCTGCACCAATATGACTAATTCTTTAATTTTGTTGTGTTTTTAATTGTCAGGATAAGGTTTAAGAAGGATTTTTTTCGGAATTCTTCACATAGCACGGAGCCCACGCGGATATAGTCGCGGGCCGCTCTGCAGCGAATTTTATTGTGTCTATATATTTTTGAATTTGATGTTTTGAATGTCTCCGATACTTGTCCTGAAGCGGTTTTTTACATACCAAACTATATACTTTTAAAATTGAATGTATATCCATACACTTGTCTAACAGCGCTTTCAAATTAGGCGAACATAGAGAGACGCGCGGCCGTGCTTTAGTATAGAATCGCGCTGCAGCCACGCTAAGTCGCCTGATATAAAAGCGCTCTTACATGGAGATTGGAGAACTGGTTCAAATTAATTATTAAAATACATTATCATAACCGTAATTTACTGTAAATCTACATGTTATAAATCTTGTATGAATAAAAATCAATTGGCACGAATGTTTGTTCGCGCATCACTACATAACGGCTGCACCGATTTGGCAAATTACTTTTTTGTTGTGTAATGGTCAGGACAAGTTTTGTATGAAAGAAAATTTTCGGAAGTTCGTCACGGGGTACGGGGTCCGCTGGCGAGCCGCTAGTTTTATATACAACTAGCGGCCGCTCGCGGTTTTAACCCGCGTGGTTCCCGTTCCCGTGGGAATATCGGGATAAAAAGTATCCTATGTGTTAATCCAGGTTATAAACTGTCTGTATGCCGAATTTCATCCAAATCCATTCAGTAGTTTTTACGTGAAAGAGTAACAAATATCCATCCATACTTACAAACTTTCGCGTTTATAATATTAGTAGGATACATACGACTGTAATGGCTTTCTTGGGCTTCTTCTCTTTCTTCTTCTCCTTCTTGCTGTCGTTAGATGCTCCTGACGCGTCAGACTCCTCGGACGACGAAGGATTTGTATCGTATCTGAAATTAATTAATAATTGTTATTTATTAATACGTACAGACGAGGCGACGGCAGGTGGAGCAGGGTGCATAGACGAGTGGCATAATGGATGACATAATATGGAATGGAATGATGAAGATTTAGCGTATGTCAACGCTTGTCTTTAGCAAATGCTAAATTGGTTATTTTAACACCGTCACTGGCGCCAGAGCATGTGTAGAACCAGAAGATTTTAGGAACTTTGTCCTCAAAGACATCGCCGAGCTTATTGCAGTAATTTTTGTTTAAATTCAAAAAAAAAATCACTACAAAAGATCCCAATGAGTCGACGTGCTACAAGATGGCGACTTTTGCAGGCCCCACTAAGATAAGATAAGAACTCTCAATTTTCAGCCACGTCGCTCTCCTTAGCCTTGTCGGTGCTCTCGTCGCCGCTACAGGCGCCAGAGTGTATGTAGGCCTGTGTGCATGGATTTTTTTTATAGTGTGATAGGCTTGCATTTGGCCACTATCTCACCTGATGGTAAGTGATGATGTGGCCTCTGGTGGAACATGCTTCCTTAGAAGAAACCTGTTTACTCGTGATTTGAAGACCCCAATATTGTACTTGATAGGAAACATCAACTCTGGCAGAGTTCCACAGCTTTGCGGTATAGACGCAAAGCGCTTCGTAAATCGTACGCATATTATTGAGTTATAATGTACTACGTACTAAAGAAGACGTCACAACTAGATTGTTTGCTACACGCGTTAGAGCCAGCTCGCTCCAACTATATTAGTCTGTGGCAGGCGCTAGACCAAACAATACGTGTGTATTCTGTGTTCTGTTTTATTAAAATATGCCTTCATGTGTGCTAAGGTACTGTTTAAAGAATTCAGGAAATAAAAATAAAACTATACGAATAACTTTTCACCTGTAAATACGCACTAAATTATCAATATAACATGCATTTGACTAATTATTTTATCAAATCGCCGAGTCATGAGCGGCGGCCATGTTTCGGCGCTTTAGACCTTTTGGTCGCGAGAAAAGAAGCGGTCTAGCGCTGTATGTTTGGATTGTTCAGAAAGACAATAAATTATTGTTTTAGCGCCACAGCGCACTTTTGTTTTAACTTTTAAAAAAATAGAACAAGACTTTTGCTTGATATAGCTCCTCCAGTACGTAGTACATAATAATTCAATGACGCATATGCGGAATCTCCACTGTGAATCTATGACGTCGCTCAGTTTGTCTGGTTGTCCTATGGTAGAAAGGGGAAGGGGGAATTAAGTCGAAATAACGTCGCTATCACTATCGCCCGAATATAGCACCTCGGACTAGGCCTTGACTCGCGCGATGTAGGCGTCTAGTTCCTTACTGGCGCCAGAGTGTATAACCAGGACATTTTAGGCCTGCTGTTAGGGCTGTTCGCCCTCAAAGACATCGCAGAGGTTTTGGCAGTCATTTTCACTAATGGTTGATTAATTCCAATGGGTCGACGTGCTACAGCGAGATGGAGACCATTGCAGGATCCACAAAGTTATGAAGATGTGTGTATGGATGTACATACTCTTCGGCCACGTCGCTCTCCTTAGCCTTGTCGGTGCTCTCGTCGTAGTTACTGGCGCCAGAGTGTATGTATACACCCTTCATTTTCATTCGTTTAAATGAAATAAAAGGTACTGATAGACATGCTACAAAATAAGCATGCTTATTTCAAGCGTATACACACATACTACTAAGTAGCAATTGCACAATAGTGGTATGCTTTCGTGCTAGTAATGAGCATGTCTATCGGTACCTTAAGGGTGAGTTCCACCCATGTAACTGAACAACTTTCCCCAAGAAACCTATGTGCAAAAATGACAAAAAAATTTCGATCTCCCATACTATTGTCGTCAGCTGATCGGACAGTTTAGTATGGAAGGTCGAAATTTTTTTGTATTGTTTATGTTTGTATGTATGTAAGTACTCACTCCTCAGCCACGTCGCTCTCCTTGGCCTTGTCAGGGTTGAAGTCCTCGTCGGTGCTTTCATCGCTGTCGCTATCGCCCGAGTGGCGCTCCTCCGCCTCGGCCTTGACGCGCGCGAGGTAAGCGTCTGGTTCCTTCTCCGTGTCCGAATCGCCGAAGTCGTCGTCGTATAGAGCCTTGTCCTGTAGATGATATTGTGCAAGCTTTTATATATTTTTATAGGTGTTTTAGTCATTGACCTAAAAGATATAGACTAGTACGTTCATAAAAACC
Organism: Scoparia ambigualis; assembly: GCA_963921215.1. Classification (NCBI taxonomy): domain Eukaryota; kingdom Metazoa; phylum Arthropoda; class Insecta; order Lepidoptera; family Crambidae; genus Scoparia; species Scoparia ambigualis. The sequence continues at coordinate 10,952,772 of OY992508.1, read as the reverse complement.
ATTTATTCAAATTCTGGAATGAGAGACCTAAAGTTCGCTGCAGCCGCTGCAGCGCTTGAACATTTATGTCGTCTAATCAACAGACAGACATCGCAACGCCGCGCCGCAGCGCCAGATCGGTCAATGACAACGTAGTGTGTATCAAGATAGCGTCCTAAATAGATTGTAAATAACAATAATTAAAAATATATATTTTCTATTCCAATAATACGATATAACTACATTATAATGACTTGAATAACAATTAATTTCACTTATTTTCGCGGCCGCGGCCTAAGCCGTGTAAATGTCGAAGCCACGCTTAAGCAAGGTGCAGAGTCGACTCCGCAGATGAGTGAATCATAGTGCGTGTTCGGAACGGCCTATCTAGTGTAACGTATAAATCACTGGTTTTACTAACAAATGAACATCGCGGGAAATACATTACGCATTGGGTGCCCCTAGAGATACCTATCTACCTCTGGGATTCCGCTTGACCCTATTTCTTGAGACATCCTGAATATTAAATAAAAAAAAACAATAAAAAGATAGTATGTACAAGTAAAGAAGCTTCTTTTTCTACCATTTTATACTTTTGACCGCCACAGACCGGCTGTCATCGACAGTAATCGACAACCGATAGCGTAGCCTGTACGCCAACGACGGCAATGATCGACAATACTTATGGTTTACATTATGTGTCATAGTTATCGATGTGACTTTTGGAATCTTTATCCTTTTCGTAAGTTTTTACTCTGAATTTAATGCTTGACGTACAGGGAACGGCAACGCGTTTATGCTGCGGTGGTCCAAACGGAATAATAAGAGACCCATAAAGCAAATAGGCAAGGTTCAATATAGCTTACGCTCTTGCCGGTGTTCTTGACGTGCAGCTTCTTCGAGGTGATGTAGTCGAACAGCTTGTCGTACTCGCCCTTCTCGATGCTGCTAAACGTGTGGATGCTGCCCGACTTTAGCTCGATTTCGAAGTCGAACGATCTAGGGATAGGTAGAGAGACGAATGAAACATAAAAAACTAAAGCAAGGACAAACTATATACCTATACATGCACAAAGTCAAAATTTTATATTTAATAAAACTTTTTTCAGTGCTTACGAATTGTCTTAACGCCTTATTACCAGGGTGACAATGTTTGTTTCAGATTTTTCAAATCAAATCTTCGCTACAATTTTGACTTGAATTGATTGGCCATCACTGAATGAATAATGAAAAAAAATTATGAATATAAAAAACCGAAACCCACTTTCAACCTGGGAATTAAACACTGGACCTCGGCTATCGGGGGAGCGCGTTGCCAGTCAGCCACCGAGATGTTAACCGAACAAAACCTGTGAGGTCCTACCCATAAAGTTACTATACCTAGCGGAATAGAGAAACAAAGGGCTGAGCGAGCAGGATGTCACTAGCAACAACACTGGGATAAAAAGAGATGCGTGATGCGACGTCACAGAACTGTTTTTGGCTACTGTTTGTCAGCACTTATCAGCACGCTGAGAATTTGGGTTTTGCGAATTTTTCGGATTTTACGTGAAATCGTGGATATTTTCCCATCCCATTATATTTAAGTTCTATTAATACTATTACTGTCAGTAATTAATATAATCTATATCGATGTTAATGTGAAAAGCGACATGACGTAAAATCACTGAACGCATTCTTTACACACACAAATGCCGTCATATTACGGTTTCGTTTGACAGCTCATGTTTGTTGCTCTATTCCGCTAGGTATAGTAACTTATGGTCCTACCAAAGTAGTTAATATTCGTAGTAAGGCAGTTGTCCCATCGCCGACGATGAACGAGAAGCGAGTCGAGCTAGAACTAGAAACGAGTTGGCGAGCAGCGGAAAGCGTGTGTGTAGTTCCGATAGTTTTGTCGTTGGGCTATAAGCGCCGCTGCCGCTGGTTGGTCTCTCGGCGTGAGTTCTGATCGCTGAGCAAGTATAAGTACCACTAAGCAAGAATTATCTTTGATAGCTCTGGTCGCTCAGCGACAAACTATTGGAGCGAGTCCTCGCCGGCAGTGTGAACAGTCGGCGATCAACTATTTATATATGCATCTCTTTTGTTTACACGGAATGTATATCTATTGTACGTTTCTTAAGCGAGAAAATAGCCGATAGTTAAGTCGTTTACTCGCCGTTGGTGGGACAACTGCCTTAAGGTGAGAAACATATTACAATTAAAATTGTAGTGTATTTTTAACCATCATCATCATCAGCCTATAAACGTCCCACTGCTGGGCACAGGCCTCCCACGTGGACAATAGCACGGGGGATATTGGGCCATAACCCACCACGCTGGCATAATTCGGGTTGGTGGGGGACTGTCATCTAACGACATCAACCGGGACCAACGGCTTAACGTGCCTTCCGAAGCACGGAGGAGCTCGAGATGTTTTTAATTTGGTCACCCGTCCAGCGACCCGGCAATGCGGAAGTTGCTTAGCGGCAAGATCGCAAGCCGAACGCGTTACCCGCTGCGCCATCGAGCTCCCAATTGGTGTATTTTTAACCACCGACGCATAAAGAGCGGTGTCATAAGTTTCATTTGTGTATATACAATGGCGCACTCCGTCGCTTTACCAGTCTAAAGGTCAAAATCGCTTGCACACCGCGTCGTCTATTTGGTACGGGCACGTACCCGGGCGGTCGGTGCGCTTCATACGAAAATCGCTGCAAAGTGGTAAAGCGACGGTGACCCCGACCATACCTGTATGTGGCATTGTAGTTCAGGCGTTTGTGTCGGGGGTTATTTAAATTTTAAACATTTTAATGTGTGTTAAAATAACAACTACTCACTTAGTAGACGAGGCGCCGCCTCTCGCGAAGTTGACAGAGGCGATCTCCTCAAACCGAATGTGCACGGGCGGCTTGTGCACGTATATGAAGCCCTTCTCCAGCGGGTACAGGTAGCCCGCCGCCGCCTTGTACGAGCACGCTATAGCCGGCGTCTTGTGGTGCCTGGCGACAAATCATCTATTGTTAAGCTTATCTTCTTTAATAGATAGACACAGAAACAAAAAATAGAATCAGGAATCAATATAATTTATTCAGGTTAGGCTATGTTTAGGTTACAGCACTTATGAATGTCATTATGCCATCGGTTCGTATGTCTATCTATGGGGCGGGAGCCTTGTACTGAGAAGAACCGGCAAGAAACTCAGCAAGGCCATTTCTTTTCTCCATTTGTTTTACAGCGTCAATTGGAGTTGAAAAATGCCCTCCTTATCATAAAAGGGCACTTTCCATTACAATAATAAAAACATAAAACAACGACAACAACATAAAAATAAAAAATTCTACTAATATTATGAACGCGAAAGTTTGTAAGTATGGATGGATGTTTGTTACTCTTTCACGTAAAAACTACTGAATGGAGTTGGATAAAATTCGGCATACAGATAGTTTATAACCTGGATAATTTTTATCCCGATATTCCAACGGAAACGGGAACTACGCGGGTGAAACCGCGAGCGGCCGCTAGTGTAATAATAAAAATAAAAAGTTAAGGTAGTCATCAATATAAAATAATCAATGTCTTACAGTACAGAAAAATAAAAGTAAGACTACAACCTACTCATCATCATCATCAGCCTATACTCGTCCACTGCTGGACGTAGGCCTCTCCAAGAACACGCCACTGAGCACGATCCGCGGCCACTCTCATCCAGCTCTTGCCAGCCACCTTGCGAAGATCGTCGCTCCACCTTGTCTGAGGGCGTCCTACGCTACGCTTGCCGATACGCGGTCTCCACTCCAGAACTCGTCTACCCCAACGGTCATCGGTTCTGCGACTGATAAGACCGGCCCACTGCCACTTCAGCTTGCTAATCCGGTGGGCTATGTCGATTACCTTGGTTCTCTGCCGGATCACCTCGTTTCGAATCCGATCCCTCAGAGAAACACCGAGCATAGCCCTTTCCATAGCCCGCTGAGCGACTTTAAACTTGTGAACCAGCCCTACCGTCAGTGTCCACGTTTCGGCTCCGTATGTCATGACGGGTAGGACGCACTGATTGAAGACTTTCGTCTTTAGACATTGCGGAATTGGCGACATAAAGACCCGACGTAGTTTCCCATATGCAGCCCAGCCCAGCTGTATCCTTCTGTTGGCCTCTTTCTCGAAGTTGTTTCTACCCATCTGATAAATTTGCCCGAGATAGACGTATTCTTTAACAACTTCGAAAGCACTGACTTGTATTGTAATCGGTTCCGGGACGTCACGTTCGTTGAACATAACCTTGGTTTTGTCCAAGTTCATCCGCAGACCGACAACCTACTAATATACTAATAATAAAAATAAGTTACCAAGAGCAGACCAGCCTCCACAGCACCCGTTCGCGAGTATGACAAGTGAATCAGCCATCACTTCGCTCAACCATGTTTTAGGGAACGTAACGACCCGACGCACATGCCACCACTACAAAGACACTTTAAGAGAGCATGACACACTCGAGCAACGCGAATCTAAATAATAATCTAATTAATAAATCTCGCCAATGAAGCAAGCAAGAAAACATTAAGGCAATGTTTTACGCAACATAAGTTTTGAGTAAGTACCAATAGGTAAGAAAAAAAAAAGGATAGAGAAACTGGAGGGTGAGTAATTGAAGCAAAAGAAGTGTGTGGAAAGCTGTGTCTCTGCATACCCCTTCGCGAAATGAGTATGATGTGTGTACATTCTTAATTTGTATTTGGGTAATGGGTTTATCATAGAATCCACATTAACAATGTATATAAAAGCCAATTTTTATGTAAATCTGGCTTGCAAAATATCTGATATTCAGCTATAACCAGGAATAAACACGAGGATGGTGCCCATAAAATTTACAAAGTGTGAACATGGGTTGGCTATGGAGCCACTGCGGTTGACTGTGGTAAAAACATTTTAACATATTATACATTGATAATTATCTACAAGGACAAGGCTTTATTTTTTAAGATCACAGATTTGTTATTGCCTATCAAATATGCCTAACAAATCCGTGGTCTCAAATACTTAAGTCTTAAATTTAGCACTTTCAATCTTACCCTAAGAAATCACCAGGTCCTGTTACCCTCCTGTTGATGATGACTTTCATGATCTTCGCAAGTACTTCGTACGTGGGACCTGATAGCTCTTTCGTTATTTTGCCATCATATTTCTCTTTCAGTTCCTCTCTGTAAAATATTAACCACAATAAATCTGTAGAAATCTCTAAGACAAATTGGTTACATTAACATTAGATAAAGACAAAGACAAGTGCCCTATTATTTATGTTTGGGAGAAGAAATGGCTAACTAAACAAAGTGGTACAAAAGTGGTTCAAAATAAAAGTATCAATATTAGCTGTTTAACAGGTTGAATGCCGGAATCCCCGCGCGGAGTGCTCAAAGAATATAATTTTTATAGTGTCTAGTGGCGCAGCGCTCAACCCGTTAATAAAAATAATTTCTAAAATTTTGCACCTTTACCTATTAAAAGTTGTTGAACCTTAAAAAAAAGTTAATAAATATGATCTTACTCTGTAAATGGCAGCTCCAGGCTGGTTTCTTCTTCAATACCGAAAAGTAACACTAAATAATGATAACGTGTTTGACCTTGCTTGATAGGTGGGTCCAAAGACACTACAAAGAACATCTGTCTTGTGTCTTTGTGTGGTAGCAAGAATAGACGGAGAACCGTTGACATGGGTATTTTGTAGTCAAATGTTTTACCGTGTAGTTGGAAGAATGATTGGAACACCTTGATATCGTAGCGACCACTGAAAGTAAATAAAAATTGCATGAAAACCAGACTATAGAAATTCATTTGTTTGTTGGTCACCAATGACAACTTTTGCACTTAAAGTGTTAAACAATATTTTGTAGCAAAAATGTTGAATTCTTTGAAATGATTTCAAAATGTTGTGCAACACAGGAACTTTATCTTTAATACATATTATGTATCATGCAACAATAACAGATAATTAAGTTCTTAATTCATGACACATAGACATAACTCCTGAAAATTTGTACTAACCGAGGGGTAAGACATTGGAGCTCCCTGAATATGGCAATGGCATCTCCTGAGACCGAGATAACACTGGCCTTGGTCATCACCTGCTGGTGGAAAGCCTCCACAGCATCCATGTCACCAGCAAGCTCACTTGTGGGGATGTGAAATCTCATCTCCATTAGAGATACAGGTGTGTCATCATTCTGTGCCAAAAGGATATTATTTCAGAGTAGTATTAATTTAATGCTTAATGACGCAGCAGCTAAGACGCTCGGGTTGTGATCTTGCCAGTTAAACCACTTTCACAATGCCGGGTAGCTAGATGGGCTATCACATGACAAACATCTCAAGCTACTCTGTTTTAGAAGGTACATAAAGTTGTTGTCCTGGTTGTTGTTGTGAGTTTAAAGTTGTTAAAATACACCAATGAGCATTGGGCTAGCGTGGTGGGTTGTGGCCCAATATTCTCATAATATGCTGTTGTTCTTGTGAAGGGCTCAGCAGTAGGACGTTTATAGGTTGATAATGATAATCAGTGACGCAGCCATAGAAAAATACTAGATTTTTTGTCTTTCTACGCACCTGGTGAAACTCGAGGGTGACTTCATTTTTGCCAGTATTACACTGTGAGACGTAATGTAAAGGAATTTCAAAGGCTGTGTTTGATCCAACATTATAGCTCAGTACAGCACCGTTGAAGTTTGCAGTACCCCAATTCCAACCCTTGAGGGATAATTCTTTTTCAAGCATGTCTTTGTTGTAATTTGATTTGAAGAATTTGGCAATCTTCTCTTGTTCCTGTAATAATTAGCAGTATTGAAAAGTGAATTCTTACACAAATATAAACTACAACTAGTTTACTACTTACACCATCTTTGAATCCACCATATCTGTGTAAAGTACCATTCTTCATGAACACCCTAAGACCCCAAGAACCAATGAACTTCTGAAAATTAACAAGCTCAATGTCGTTCGCCGAAATTTGCTCTACTTTGCCGGTTTTACTGTTTTTGAATATTATATTTTGGTCTGTCATTTTCAATCTGCCTGGAACCTGTAAAATCGCAGTAAAATTTACAAAAAGGATCAAGAAACACATGTAAACAAAAATAAATACTCTGGTAGGTAATACATACCATAGTCCCCTTTATTTCAGCTGAAACATCATTATATTCGAGGAACTCCATTACAGTGGAGATGTAACCAACTACAAAGGTTTAATTATTTAAGAATGCCAAATCAAATGGGTACAGTTTCCACGCGGATTTAATTTTGAAATGTTTTTCAGCAGGTGAGCACAGCGCCAACACCAGGCCAGCAGCACTAGGCTAGGCTTGTTGAAAAAATATCGATACATCGATATATCGATATTTTTTGTTTGATATATCGATATTTTTGGACGATATTTTTTTTCCCGATATATCGATACATCGATACAAAGTACCCAATATCGAAATTCGTATCAAAATCGATATTTTTTTATTTATTATCTCATCACGATCTAATTAAATTCGCTAGAATTCAAAGCCGTAAAAGATTATAAAAAAAAATCTAGTTTTTTTTTATAGCAGAAGGAGGCAAACGAGCAAGCGGGTCACCTGATGGAAAGTAATCACCGCCGCCCATGGACACCCGCAAAACCAGAGGAATCGCAGGCGCGTTGCCGGCCTTTAAGGAAGGAATAGGCTCGTTTCTTGAAGATCCCTAAGTCGTAACGGTCCGGAAATACCGCCGCCGAGAGCTGGTTCCACAACACTGTAGTTCGAGGCAAGAAATTTCTTGAAAAACGCACAGTAGTAGACCGCCATCCATCAAGGTGATGTGGATGGAATGACAGTCGATTGCGTGTAGTGCGGTGGAGGAAATTAGCGGCAGGGATCAAGCCGAACAATTCCTCAAAACATTCCCCATGACATATACGGTACAATATACAGAGAGACGCAACGTCTCTCCGAAGAGCCAGTGGATCGAGCCGACCTGAAATAACCACGTCGCCGACAATTCGAGCAGTATCGCAATCTATAGATTCCACACCTAAACCTTACCGCGCACAAACGTCAAACGCATACGTTTTTGGGAAGATATCGTAACTTTTTAAGGAATTGACGTGGTTTTGAAACAAGGAATCGTTACAGAATAAGGGCCCAGCTCTGCGTTGAATGCGTTCAAATGGAAGGAGTTGGAATTGGGGTGCTCCAGCCCAGACATGGGAGCAGTATTCCATATGCTGCCTGACCTGTGCTTTATACAGTTGTAAACGGTGGGCCGGCGTGAAATACTGACCCGCTCTATTAAGCACACCAAGCTTTTTCGAAGCTAATTTAGCTTTACCTTCCAAATGACCACGAAACTGAACGTCACTCGAAATATCGACGCCAAGGATTCTAATAATCGGATTGGTATCAAGGGGAGCTCCCTCAAAGTTCAGAGGTACGACAAAGGGATGTTGTTGTTGGGATGAAGTTGTGCTGAATTTCATTAATCTAATCTGTGGTAGTGAGTGCGTAACTGTCACTGCATTGCTTCAATCAAGTCATGTCATGTGTGTTTGTGTGCTGCATCTACGCAACGGAAATATTTAACACCTACGTCTTCCTTCGTGTCGTCAGAGAGAGTGGCTTCTGCCGTAAATCTGGCGGTTCCTAACAACAGGAACCGGCTGACGGTGAAACACGTCGAAAATAGAGTTGTTTTACTCTCACTGCGGGACAAATACTGGCTTAACTGATTTCTTTGTTGTAAGTGCAATTTTTAAAATAATAATTTAAAATAAAAAATCTATTTTTATTACCGGGCTAGGCTGATCTAGATTATTTTTTAATCGACTTCATTAAAAAACCAGGAGGTTCTTCTTTTTTTAAAGTCGGTTAAAAATTTGACCGATATATCGATATATCGATATTTTTTTCGCGATATATCGAGGTCGATATTGATATTTTTAAAAATATCGATGTATCGATATATCGATATTTTTTTTCATTTCCGACATCCCTAAGCAGCACCAGCGCAGTGTTGCCAGATCCGTAGGTCAAAACTATTCTAGATTTACTGCAAAATTATCGTGTTTTTATCGCATTCAAAAAGACAGAATTTATACGACTGGGCACTCCAAATATGGTAACATCCGGCGTTACGAGCTAAAAAAAAAAAAAAAAAGCTCATCACCTAGAAAAAGGACTGACTGTGGTACCTTAAATTTCGTTATTTCCAAACTGTGACTGAACAACTGATGCTAAACCAGGTTTGTCACAAAATTATCGTAGAACTGACAAAAAATATCGTGGAAAGTCGACGAATTATACAAATTATCGTGCGATACTTAATTTTTATTTTTTATCGCATGCCCCTCCAAATTATCGTGGATCTACGATAATTATCGCACGTCTGGCAATGGCAACGCTGCACCAGCGCTCTGAAAAAGGAATCCAGCGGCTTGTTGAGGAAAGCACAGAATAAAAAAATAAAACTTCGCTTGCTGTCAAAAAACTTAAAAAAAAACTTTAAAGCCGCAGTTCCACATTCGCGCGAGTCGCGAGCCGAATGGCGAGGCGAGGTGCGTGCGCGATTGTGTGAACCTCAGGTCAGAACAATAACTAAAGCAGTTATTGTTCTGAGGTGTGAACGCACGCTTGTCACTCGCCTCGCCACTCGTCTCGCTGCTCGTGACGCTCGTGTTCGGAGCGGTTTTTTGACGCGAGTCAAAGGGCACGAGTGACGAGGCGAACTTACACATGGCGTGTTTACACATTTGTTCTCTCGCTCATTGTATTTTTATTGTTGATCAAGCAACATAATACTGTATATTAAAAATGGATTAAAGTAACGACAGAGTTCTAACGTTTTGGGAACTTTACGAAGCTCAACCAGTTATTTGGTTTGGTTTCCAAAACAAGATCGACACAAAAATAAGCAAAAATTATTTATTCATAATCATTGACACGCGGATGCTGCTAAAACGTAGGTCTCGCCGCTCGTGACGCTCGTGTTCGGAGCGGTTTTTTGGACGCGAGTCAAAGGGCACGAGTGACTTAGTGTTTACACATTTGTTCTCTCGCTCATTGTATTTTTATTGTTGATCAAGCAACATAATACTGTATAAGCAACACGTGCTGATTATTGAAAATGGATTGGAGTAACGACAGACTTCTAATGTTATTGACGCCTTTTTAAAGTTTTTTACGCAACGTTCTTAAATATTCATAAATATACACTTTCATACTACAAATATATTCATAAATACTTAGCAAATGCAACGCGGGTGCTGCTAAAACGTAGACGTCCGTCGTCCATTCTTGCAAGTTGATACACGTGAATGTGTAACAGAGATGGGTAGGTCCACTGTTATTTAGGAGTTGTATCCAGACGTACATCCAGCTTTGGTGATATGCATCCAGGTTCCGTGTCCGTCGGACTTATATGGGTCCGGTTGACTAATCGTCGACCGTGATCCACCCGAGTCGGGATGGATGCAGATTTTTTAGGAGTAGGACTAGGTATAGGTAAGGTAACGACTTTACACACGGCCACATGGAGCATCCTCCTACCAAATGTCAAATTACATCACCAATTTTCAGTTTAATCTCCCAGACATAGAGTTCAATATCAATTGAGGAATTTTAACAGATTAGGTAGGACGTTGATGTATAGTTGTCTGTACATACTTAAGAGTGAAATTCAATAAAATTGACAAAACTTAATAGCAACTATGCAATTTTTGGAGTTTACTTTTGAATCATTGATCGCTTTAATATTTTTTATATGTACTTATGTAACGGGACGAGCAAATCGCGCATCTAATGGCAAGCGCCACGTCCGCCTATAGACAGCTGCAGTACCAAACTGCAACCTAGTAATTACTGTCTGGCACTGCAGCGAATCGACCGTTGACGTTGAAATGAAGTAAATCAACCGGGTGCTTAGCATTTCATATAATGACATATGAACTAATTTCAAAGGACATAACGTTCATTGGATATAATTTTTACTTGTTCTAAACACACTTTCTATAACAACATAACGTATATTATTCATTTGATATAATTTTTGGTTATAAATAAAAATAGCATTATAACCCTAATTTGATTTCAAATATGTATTGTCTTAAAAAGTTAATACGTTGTGTGTACGGTGAATGACCGGACATTCCGTCATATCAGCATTTCACATTAATAGCATTTATTTTATAATTATTTAATTTTCTTTGTAAGCAATATTTTTAGTTACCGACTAGCACTCGTCGCGTGTACTCATTATTGTAATTTATCATTTAACTTTAGTATCAATAAACTGTTATCAATCAAATCTACTATAATTTCAAGTTTGTACGAAACACAGTACATCTTATGGTCCTTCGAGCTACGGACCTCGCGAGTGTGTTTTGATTATGAGTGAAATCGTGTAAAATCGCAGTGTGAGGTGTAGGAACAATCAGTGACACGTGGAACTTACAGTGACGTTCACATCATCAGCATTACTAGCAGCAATCAGTGTTTAGCAGTGAATATCATAACTACAAAACTTCTATCATTCTTCTTTTCTTGTTCTATCAATTAACATTTTAAGAATGGAAGACATCGTTGCTACGCAAAATCAGCTTATGCAAAGCATTGAAGGCGTTTATACCAACTTCAAGAAAGATGGACCGGAACGCAAGACCTACTCTAACATCCGTAGGCGGATATCAACATTGGAAGCATATTTTAAGGAATTCAACAGCAATCATATGCAGCATTATTGACTATCAAAGCGTCGAACATGATTATTTCAAGCTCAATCATTATCAGAAAACTAAAGATTACTATCAAGAGCTTGTTGAATATTTACAGCTCTACTCTTCGTATACTGAGGATCCTTCCGGACATACAAAGCCTGAAAGGCCGCAGCTTGGCAGGTTGCTGGTGCTTGAAACATCCAAGTTAAGACCATCGCCAGCGTCAAGCGGCCGAGGTGCAATCTCCCCGCCGCCGCCACCCGCAGCCATCGCCACTTCAGCCACCGACGATCTCTATGTTGATGCCTTCGATGCCAGTGCCTCAACTAAGAACACCGCAGGGTTCTCATCCAAAGGAAACAAAGAGTAGCAGCACCAGTAGCAGATTAGATGAAATGCTTCGGAAGCAAAAGAGTGGTTTTAAAGCGTTTTCTCGCACTATCACCAACATTGACTTCAATAATATTTCCGATAAATGGGAGTTCGAGGACGTTTTAAAACACATTGAAACGCGTTGGGCTGCTATCGACAGTTTACACTGGGAGATGATAGCGAGCTGTATGAAGAAGACAAAGACTATGAGCGTACATTTACTACCTATGAAAGGGAGTACAACGACATCAAAAAAGTTATAAATCAAAAAATGTGTTCAGCTTCATTCAGTGCATATTCTACACCCACAATGGAGATACCTACATTTAACGGCGATTATCACAGATGGGTTTCTTTCAAAGATTTATTTTTAGAAGCGATTCACAACAACCGCTCCATATCGAATGCTCAGAAAATGCAATTTTTAAAAAGCAAAGTAAAGGGAGAAGCTGAAAGGCTTACACAACATCTGAACATCAGTTCTAAACTACCAGATTTGTTGGGATATTTTAAATCATAGATTTAACAACAGAAAATTGATATTTAGCTCCCACGGCAATATTCTCTTGAGTTTACCAGTAATGCAACTACAATCAACACCACTTATTAAGAAAATTCACGACACTGCCAATGAGTGTCTAAATGCTATAAAATCACTTGACGTGGACATCATGACTTGGGATCCTTTGGTGGTTCATATACTATCTCATAAATTAGACTCTGAAACACATAAAGATTACATAGAGTCCCTAAAAAACCCGAGAGAATTACCATTATTAGCTGATTTTTTTGAATTCCTAGAAAACAAATTTACTTCTCTAGAAGCTTCTAAAAGAAAACAAGACAGTATTACGCAACGACCTACGTCACAAAACCCGCCATTCATAACAAAAAGCCTTATCGACAAAATAATTATAATTACAATAAATATTCTGCAAATAACGCATCTCAACCGAACAAGCCAATTGCGAAATCATTAGTTGTTTCTTCAATATTACGATGCCTACATTGCAAGGGGAAACATGGCATTTTTAATGGGCGATTTTCTGACAGCCCAAATTAAAAAGTAAAAATTAGTTCAAAAACACTCGATAGATGTCGTTTTATGAAAGCTGGGCTACTTATGGGCTGTAATAAATTCTACACTTTTACTTGTCTACCAAAAGAATAAAAAAATAGTATTTACTTACCTATTTATATTCAGGACATCCAGAACCTATTTCTATTTTGGAATAGAATAAATATTACGCAGCCATACACGTGCTCTTCATGAACCCGCCTTTTCTAAGCGCCATACTAATCTATGCTAAGCGCCGTCTATGTAGTCATTTACGAACCAATTTCTTTTTTTTTTGATCTCGGAAAATCGCCCATTGCAAAGAGTTTTTGGAGATGTCAGATGAGATGAAGTTGAAAACTGTTAACAACGCCCGAACGCTGTGTTAACTGTTTACATGAAATGCTTCTCTAATAAGGCAAGCAGCTTTGAAAGCAAGTATACTGACAACGTCAATGTGTCACAACAAAAATCTTCCGAGATTTTAACAACAACCTTAGTTAAGGTGTTGGCTGCAGATGGTACCTATCACACCATGCGAGCACTCATCGATCAAGGCTCGCAGATATCTCTAATCACCGAGAATGCAGCACAGAGACTTCGATCACCTCGCCGTCGTTGCAAAGGCGTGGTGTTTGGCCTAGGAGCTCAAGAAAACAACAGCAAGGGTTCTATTCATCTAACAGCATCAGCGATACATAGCAACTTCACTTTCAGTACCGATGTCATATTAATGAGAAATCTCATAAACAATCTTCCAAATCAATCATTCTCTAAACCATCGTGGCCGCATATTGAAAATATTACATTAGCAGATCCCAAATTTTATATCAGTAGACCAGTAGACCTGTTGCTAGGCGCAGATATCTATTCCGTTATCATGTTGGGAGGGATCATCAAAGAAGATAACGAATCACATCCCATTGCGCAACAGACCCAGCTTGGATGGATACTGTGCGGCAATGTCAAAACTTATCAATATAACGTGATCTTAAGCAATACTGACGACATCCAAAGGTAATGGTCAATTGAAGACATTGCTGACAGCACTAAAGGAATGTCATTAGAAGATCATCATTGTATTCAACAATATGCCGACCAAACGACTCGCCAATCAGATGGTCGTTATATCGTGAGACTTCCTATGAAACCAAACGCATTGGAAAAATTAGGAAACAGCGAGCAGTAGCACAGTTTCGTAAATTAGAGAAAAGTTTTCTAAGTCTAAGTCGGTCTTTGTTAAGGTTGTGCTAAAAAAGTCAGTGACAGAATCGAATCGCGGCAAAACCGACTCCACGTAGACTTGTCTGCCCTACGCTAGAGTGTAATTTAAGCCCGCGTAGGCGCGAAGGGGCGAGGCGGCTTGCGAGCTGAGAAGCCACCACCTTCGGCAGCTTCGGCTTTCTTTATACTTATATTAAGTCTTTCTCTCGTTCTTAATTATATGTCCAGCTTCATACCTATTATTAAAAATAAAGTACATTATATCAAATGAAATTATAGAATCTAAAATGATATTAAATGTTTATTAAATTAAGTCAGTTGTTATATGAAATGAAATTATATGAAATGAAATTATATTATCTGAACGTTAGACCATAAGTATTTTATATCAAACATTACAGACCCGAATCGACCGCGTCACCCCGGTCCGCCCGCCGCCCACAGCACCGCGCCATCCCCACCGATCCGCTATCCGTCCGTGATTCAGTTCCGTTCCAGTGATCGGTATCCACCTGGCCGTTGGATGTACACACCACGTCAGATCAACCTAACCAAAACTGTCAAATATCTACAATCAATTTTGAACTTTGTTTGGTTTTAAGGATCAATATTCATTGGAGAAATTTGACAGGGTAGGTTGATCTGACGCCGTGTGTACATACATCATTCACGCATGTGATGCAGGTCCGCGGATTCGTATCCAACCAGGCCCCTATTTCACCACGTCGACAAGTGTCAGTGACATATGTCGAGTGACAATTGTCAAGCGACAGGTGACATGTGACAATTTTTAAAATGATTTTTTAAATAAATGCTTAGAAACATGACAGGTATTTTGTTACAATTGTTTTAATGACAAATAAGTTGTGAAACAAAAATTATTTTTATATTTGTAGATATGTCTTTAAATTTTGACATGAGATAAAAGCTATGTCATACTTGCGTTACAATTGTAAAGTTTCGTGGTTAACATACGCGTATTTTCAAAATGGCTCTCCGTGAAAGTAGTAGTGACGATAGTGATAGTAACAGTTCAGTGATTTTGATGACTTTGCATATAGATGATAATTTAAAGAAAGAATTAATTTTTCTTTAAACTTACGGATTTTGCGATTAGGGAAAAATTCCGTTTTAGCAAAATCAGTGTAAAATATGCAATAAATAGAATCGGTGCACGTATGGAAACTTGTTAAATACTAACTTACTACAGTCCTCTTTCTCTAATTTTGCCACGTTGTGCCTTTTAGATATTTCCAATCTTTGTCATATAAGTAGGTACTTCCGAATCATTCAAACGTTGAGCTATTTCTTTCCATTTCTTAATTTTCATGTCCAATGTCAATTTGTTATTAAATTTACCAAAAAGCACCGATATGCTGTCGGAATCAATTTTAAGATTGACATCCTTATCGTTCTTATTGTAATATTATTTATTAGATCAAACACTTAAAATACAGGCACGAAGTGACTTGCAAAATGGCGGGAAAATATTTAATAGTTTTAAATAAGTTTTTATCAAAGAAAGCAAAGGCATTATTTTGTATGGCAGTTATTGAGAGACTGAAGACTTTTCGATTTTAAAAGACTTATTGTTATTTGATTTAACAACTTCTAATTAGGTATTTGAAAAAAGGGTTCGCTAAATTCCTAGACGAATACTTGATACATTTTCACCTTTAGGACAGTTCAGCCGCGACAATTATTTTTTGACAATTGTCGCACTTGTCAGCGTGGTGAAACTGACCACTTGACAATTTTCATCTTTTCTTGACAATTGTCGCACCTGTCGACTTGGTGAAATAGGGGCCAGACCTACCCATCTCTAAGTGTAAGCAGTCACTCTTCTCAGTTTAAAGCCTGGCGTCGACTACAGCTATGCGATTCACTAAGCGACACATAGACGCTGCGCGCATGGCTGTGATCTGCTGTCTCTTTCCAATTCTATGAATATGAAAGAGACAGAGTCAATTCTTAGCGCTGCGGCAGCCGCTGCTACCAAGGCTTTAAACTTAGAGAATGGCACTGCAGTAGAAACGTGTCGAATCGAAGCGAGTCGCATTTATTCCTAGTACGTACGTCTCTGAAGAATCGAATCAAATTGTTCATTCATCGCAATTCTTCATCAAATTAGGTCGTTTTTGCGTCATAGATCGCTCGGAAAGTCTAAGTTGATGATGATGTTTTTATTTCAAATACTTTTTAATGAAGAAGAGGATAATATAAAAAAAAGGAAACGACCTGCTGCGTTTTATTTAAACAAAGATTTTTATGAGTTTTAACGGATAGTTACTTAAAAAGAAATAAAAAAATACGTTGGTGCGCGTCAACTGAAGCGCGCCGAGTCGAATCGAATCACATGGGCGAACAAATTCGCCTGTCGAGCAATTCACGCAGTCGATTCAATTAGGCGCGCCGCGGCTCGTCGCTAGTGGACGCAGTTTCATAGAAATATAGAGTCTGGCTATCAAAAGTAGTCCCTGGATATTTTAGCAAACATTTTACATGGTAATCTCAGAATAATAATGCTTTAGTTATTATTCTATGATGGTAATATTAAATGCAAATGACAACATCAATTTGCTAAGTTGTCAGTTGGTCGTCAATAGTTTTATGTACCTAATCTCGGACCATGTAATATTTGGTCCGAGTACCTAATCTTTTTTTTATCGTTTTATGGGTGTTAAAATAAATAAAACTATTAAAAGCGAAGTGCGGAAGATGTTGTTCTGCATGATTTCAAAGTTTCAAGAAAAACAACAAGAGAAAGACGCCGAATTCAATCAAAAACAAGATTGTTGATAGGTACTTGATTTTAGTAAATGATAATTATTAAAAAATGTAGTTTTAATCTCATTTTCGCACCTGTGCTCTGGCTGATTATACGAGTAGTATACCGGCGATTCGCCCAGCTTCGCACGGACGCAATCTCTCACCTTCCCGTCATAATTTTTTTCATTTGTATTCACAAATTACGAACACAGCAAAACGAACATTATTAATGCGACAATTATTGAATTATTATTGCGTATCAACTTCGTTTATTCAGTGTATAGCCCGTATTACCAGCAGCAGTTTTTTTTAAATTGCCGCCGTTTCTCAGGGACAGCTTTAGGAGGCAACTTACTGCGATTCGATTCGACTCTGCTCGGCGAGGCTAGTGGACGCAAGCCTTATGAAAGACGAATGTTTAGTCGAACTTATATTCGAATGGCGAAACGAGTCGCGACGCGAGCACGCATGTGGAAACCAGTATTACATAAGTACCTAATCACAGAACATAAAACCTGGCAAAGCAAGGCCAATGTTCTCAAACTTATAATTTAGCCATAGTTATTATTCTGATAATTTATTTTTCGAATTCCGCTAAGTTCTATCGTAAAATCCGTCAGATTTCCATCACCATAAGTGTACACCTCAGAACAATAAAGTTAATGTTCTGAGGTGTACACGCCATTATGTTTGCATTGCCTAAAAAACATTTACTAAAGTTGCACTGACATTAGGAAACCACTTGGTGAATTTTAGTTGGAAACTTGGAACACGCACATACAGGGTTAATTTTGGATTTCCCGCCAAATTTTTTTACGTGATTCTATAACACCAGTACAACCAAATAATCCAATAAAAAATTAAAATTAAAAAACCTTTAATGCGCTAAAAAGAATAAAATAAACTTTTACTATCAACTTATAACGTTGTTACACAATTTATATGATTTAAAAGGTTGTCGCGAGATTATGTAAGTACTCGTATTTAACTGTACTTAGATTGAAAATTTTAATAAATCACATCAAGTTATGTAATTTACATTTTTATGTACACAACTAAATCTCGCGACAACTTTTTATATCTTATAAATTGTGTGACGACGTTATAAGTTGATAGTAAAAGTTTATTTTTTTCTTTTTAGCGCATTTAATAAAAGCTTGTTTTTTAAAAAGGTTTTTTAATTTTAATTTGCTTTTGACTTTAAAGCATTGTATTTAGAGTCGTCTTGCACTAAAGTGCTCGAAAAGACAAATCTAACGAACCCAAACTCGATGAGTTTCCGCTGTTTCGTTTAGGAGTTCCAATGGCCATCTTCCGACTCCATCATCAGGACCCTGGACATCATCTAGCACTATAGTGCTCAAAAAGACAAATCCAATGAACCCAAACTCGATGAGTTTCCGCGGTTTTGTTTAGGAATTCCTATGGCCACCTCCCGACTCTATCATCAGGACCCTGGACATCATCTAGTACTAATCATCAACATCTAGTGTAATATGAACTGCTTCATATAAAATGTATGCAACGTCTCAAATCAGTAGCGCCGTCCGGGCCCGTACGGGGCACGCGCACGCTCCGTGCAAGGCCCGCTCTAATATAAATCAGACTCCCAGACAGGTGATCCCGCTGAGTATAGACATATGCTTCGCGATTGTCTTAAATTTCTAACCTATCACGTACAGGAGTAGGGTAGCTAGTATTTCTGTTGTCTAATAAAAAACTTTACGGAAGATTAGGCGGCGTCATTATTATCCGCAAAACTTACGGTTCCCGAACCGATTTAGATTGAGATTGTATACCTACACTTCCATATAAAACATACTTTTTTTCTACATTTTTGTCTCAACTTTTCCTTAAGAAAATTCATTGTCACCTAGCGCGCGGCCGGAGCTCGCACCTTTTTTGAAATGAAATTAATTTAATTTTGATTTCATTTAAAAAAATAATAAATCAACTTCGTTTAATCAGGGTATAGCCACTATCACCAGCAGCAGTTTTTTTGTAATTACCACCGTTTCTCAGGGACAGATTTTATTAGCCAGTCTCACAGACTTAGTAGAGATGATGGCCAGACTCTATCAAAGCGCATGTGCGCATGCATGCACTGCACGCACGTGACCGCTATTATTTGCTTTGACCGCGAGGGCACAGTATAAATATAAGCTAAAGCAAGGAAGCTACGTACAAACGCTTGAAACGAGACGCGCGCCCACAGACGCACGTCTTTACAGGGGCTGGGCCCCTAAAGCCGGGTCCGCTGCGCCAGATTTTAAAACATAAACAAGGGGCGTGGCCCATTGAGTTATCATGTGGCCACGCCCCTTATTTATATTTTCAAACAATGTTCTGTTCAAAAACTGGCGCAGCGGACCCGGCTAAAGCGGACATCGCAGTCGCAGTGCGCAGTGCTCTCAGTAGCGCGACCAGTCTATATCAAAGACACCCGTTTGCACTAAACTTGGGTTAGGCTTGTCTTAGTTAAGATACACCTAAGCTTAGGAGCAGCCTAACAAAATAATTGGTTTGCACTAACAGTTCTGTCTCAGCTGTGACGAAACTAAGGAATTGCCTAGTAAAGTGAATGATGAAAGAATGACGAACGATTGGAATGGTAGATTGTTTATGGTCTATTATTTTGAAAAACAAAATCTGTTTGAATTTGTCAACGTCTTGTCTTGACAATCTAATAATTAAGCTACTAAGCTTGAGATCAACCCATAGAATAATAACTAATATTATTCTGAGGATCAACCACATAATTTTGTCACATGGTTAGGTGTGTGCGTATTTACAATGCATCGGTGTTCAATGAAGATGTGTGAATTATGTTACTATGGCAACTGTAGACCGAAGATAAACAAAAACATGGATCTGTCAACTTAAGTCGATAATTTATCAGTATGGGAGCTCTTGCGATTTTTGTATGACTGACACACGCCCGCCTCATCGAGCGGTCCCTTATTTAGGAGTGTTCGAGCTTTGAGTCGAGCAATAAATTGACGAGAATTTGAGAGTTAGGTACTGTCAACGAGCGAGCTGTCAGTACACAAATCAAAATTAATTCGAAATTATTTGGTCTGCCATGCCGTATGTAATGGGCGATTTTCTGACAGCCCAAATTAAAAAGTAAAAATTAGTTCAAAAACACTCGATAGATGTCGTTTTATGATAGCTGGGCTACTTATATGCTGTAATAAATTCTACACTTTTACTTGTCTACCAAAAGAATAAAAAAATAGTATTTACTTACCTATTTATATTCAGGACATCCAAAACCTATTTCTATTTTGGAATAGAATAAATATTACGCAGCCATACACGTGCTCTTCATGAACCCGCCTTTTACTAAGCGCCATACTAATCTATGCTAAGCGCCATCTATGAAGTCATTTACGAACCAATTTCTTTTTTTTTTATGACCTCGGAAAATCGCCCATTATCATTCACATACGGCATGGTTGCTTAGTTATATTTCCTCTTTGTAGTTTTGCTGTTATTTATAATAAAGTTAAATAAATAGACGGTTTTATTTTTTTATATTTAAAAAACACTCGTACTGTTTTGCAATCAAGTCAATAGCAAAAGCCCTTCTGTCCTATTTGTACCCTATAATGATATCGTAAAGATCGATCTTTTTCATGGATTCGTCAATAGGTAGGTAGGTATGTTTTTATTTTTAGCCATTTATGCGTTTCCGGTTCATTGCTATTTGAAGTAGTTGTTTTCTTCGCTAAAGTATTGTGATAAGATGCGTTATCCATAACAGTAACCATCTTTTTGGTACATTGGTTGCATGCATCTTTTCAGCAGTTAGTACTTTACTTTACTGTTTACTTTGCTTTACTGTACAATGTGACGTATATGCACACACGCATTCAAAACAAATTGTGGAGGGGCGTGACAATATCTTTTCGTGGTTTATCTCTACGCTTTTTTATGCTTTTCTACTTCTAAAAAACCTAAGCAACTCAATCGAAATGTAAACAAGAAACACATGAAAAAGTGCTTGATTGATTGATTTGATTGTGACAGACAGAAAATGACATAAAATACTCTTTTATTTTGTCGTTTGCCAACCAAAGTTGGACAGGCTAAGGAAATCTCCATGCTGAAACACAAAAAACACTACTTAAGTATCGCCTTACTCGTTGGGCGCTTCCTATTCGGGCTCATAAAGTTATGAATCTCCTATGTGGAGTTAGGAATTGCCTAAGATTAGTGCAAGCAAATTTTTCGCTAGGAGCAGCCTAAACAAATTAGGCAAGAACTTAGACGATTCTTAAGTTTAGTGCAAACGGGCATTAGTAGAGGTCTATCACCCGTTTGCACTAAACTTGGGTTAGGCTTGTCTTAGTTAAGATACACCTAAGCTTAGGAGCAGCCTAACAAAATAATTGGTTTGCACTAACAGTTCTGTCTCAGCTGTGACGACACTAAGGAATTGCCTAGTAAAGTGAATGATGAAAGAATGACGAACGATTGGAATGGTAGATTGTTTATGGTCTATTATTTTAAAAAACAAAATCTGTTTAAATTTGTCAACGTCTTGTCTTGACAATCTAATAAATTTAATAAGCTACTAAGCTTGAGATCAACCCATAGAATAATAACTAATATTATTCTGAGGATCAACCACATAATTTTGTCACATGGTTAGGTGTGCGTAATAATATTTACAATGCATCGGTGTTCAATGGCACTATAATATATATAATACTATGGCAACTGTAGACCGAAGATAAACAAAAACATGGATCTGTCGCTCGATAGGTTGAGTCAACTTAAGTCACTAATTTATCAGTGTGGGAGCTCTTGCCATTTTTGTATGACTGACACACGCCCGCCTCATCGAGCGGTCCTTTAATTATGAGTGGTCGAGCTTTGAGTCGAGCAATAAATCGACGAGAATTTGAAAGTTAGGTAGGTACTGTCAACGAGCGAGCTGTCAGCACACAAATCAAAATTAATTCGAAATTATTTGGTCTGCCATGCCGTATGTAATTATCATTCACATACGGCATGGTTGCTTAGTTATATTTCCTCTTTGTAGTTTTGCTGTTATTTATAATAAAGTTAAATAAATAGACGGTTTTGTTTTTTTAGTATTTAAAAAAACACTCGTACTGTTTTGCAATCAAGTCAATAGCAAAACCCTTTTGTCCTATTTGTACCTTATAATGATATCGTAAAGATCGATCTTTTTCATGGATTCGTCAATAGGTAGGTTGGTATGTTTTTATTTTTAGCCATTTATGCGTTTCCGGTTCATTGCTATTTGAAGTAGGTGTTTTCTTCGCTAAAGTATTGTGATAAGATGCGTTATCCATAACAATAACCATCTTTTTGGTACGTTGGTTGCATGCATCTTTTCAGCAGTTAGTACTTTACTTTACTGTTTACTTTGCTTTACTGTACAATGTGACGTATATACACACACGCATTCAAAACAAATTGTGGAGGGGCGTGACAATATCTTTTCGTGGTTTATCTTTACGCTTTTTTATGCTTTACTACTTCTTAAAAACCTAAACAACTCAATCGAAATGTAAACAAGAAACACATCAAAAAGTGCTTGATTGATTAATTTGATTGTGACAGACAGAAAATGACATAAAATACTCTTTTATTTTGTCGTTTGCCAACCGAAGTTGGACAGGCTAAGGAAATCTCCATGCTGAAACACAAAAAACACTACTTAAGTATCGCCTTACTCGTTGGGCGCTTCCTATTCGAGCTCATAAAGTTATGAATCTCCTAAGTGGACTTAGGAATTGCCTAAGGTTAGTGCAAGCAAATTTTTCACTAGGAGCAGCCTAAACAAATTAGGCAAGAACTTAGGCGATTCTTAAGTTTAGTGCAAACGGGCATATATGTATTATCTATGGTCGAGACGAGTGGTCACTGTCTCGGACCAAATGTAATATTTGGTCCGAGGTCACTGTTGTGTATTTGCGTCACAGAGCACATAAGTGGTCTGTGATTTGCGTGCTCTGTCCGCGCGCTTTTTAAAAATGCCGCGAGTATATTGCGCTCAGAACAATAATGCTTTAGTTATTGTTCTGAGGTATTGCGTAGTTTACGGCTGCTTAAACTCGGCTGTATTAATTAATTTATTAAGTAGCTGTATTAATTTACAAAGAAGTAGAAAAAATCAATTTTATAGTGCCGTGTCCATGTTTTTCGATAATTTATTTATTAGAATGAGAATTTTTTACACTATAAAATTTAATAATAAAGCTTTTCGAACGTGTCGTAGCAGGCAAAAGTATTTTTCAGGGAGTAATTTATATTAACTATCGAAGAATAAAGACTTCTTAAAATGTTTAAGATTTTTTAATTACACATTTGTAAACTAGTCAATTCATCGATTATTAAATCATTATAGAACCCAAATAAACGTTTTGATAAATAATAAAAAAATACCTTTTAGTTTTGTAAAAATTACAAGTGACAACCCTAATGCTTTGCTAGTTATCTCAAAGAAGCGCTAACTAAACAATAACTTTTTCAATCTTACAAAAATAAGAGGACTACCCTAACGCTCAATTGGCGCGTAGGTATTTAAAACAACAAAAAGGCCTAGTTTCCGTAGGTACTGCTTTAGCTTATATTTATACTGTGGCGACGGTGAGCGCATGCACCTAGAAATATAGGATTTAAAAGCAGGCAAAAAATTGTATGTAAAAATAGAAAACATTTATTATTTTAACGTCATATATTCTGTAGGTATTTAATATAAAGTACTCTATGACGGCAGTCTAGTCCAAGCATGAACCACTCGTCTAGTATGTAATCTTAAAGGTTCTTATGTGCTATAGGTTCATGCATGACACGAGTCCAAGCGCTTGTAGAGTGCAGCCCTCAGAACAATAACTAAAGCATAGAAGTAGCGCTATATGCCATGAACAAGCTGAATATAGCTACGCTTTGTACTCTTATAGGAGAATTGTTAATGTTAGAACAAGATAGATATACTTAGGACAGGACGGCGAATTACAAGGTTGGTGTTTCCTGATTTACCTCAGAATAATATGATTTAGTTATTATTCTATGTGCTTTACTAGGCATTATGAATTTAGTAGAATAATGTCTATTTTTTAACTGTTTCGATCTCGGACCAAATTGGTCCGAGGTTTCGATAGGCCAGGGGCTCAATACCCTTATCTATCAAAAAACCCCAAATTATAGACTGAACTCTATGTAATCGAAATTAGGTAAACAAAATCAAGATAAGTCGATGTGATGCTGTCTGTAAAGTCAAAAGCAGTGAGACTATACAGTTTGAACTTTATACCTCCCTTAAGACGGAGGTCAAGTGCTATTATCGAACTGCAAGTGTTTACCGTGTTGTACTGTTCGGCTGGACCAAAATAAAACACTGAATATGCCATTTTGCTATTTTTGGCATTTTTTGACAAATGGACATATCGTGCTCGACTGTATCAGAATTGAAGACCCTTTTTAAAATATCTTCCCTAATAACTAACATACAGAAGTGTGAAAACACTGAATACGCCACTAAATTCAATAAAACTATTATAAAATACTGAAAATCACATGCGCAAATTTAAAACACGGTTTATCCATGCACGTTCCGTGTTAAACGCTAGCCAAAATGATAATTTACAAGAAATAAAACTAAAGAATATTGTTGAAGTTAAATTTAGAAGAGGTATAAGGAACATGTTTATCATAGAAAATTTGAAAAATGAGTTTAAAGAAGTAGATTTTTTGCAAAAACGACACAATTATAGTGCAGTACCAGTAAGTGAAGATACCTTATGAGGGCTAAAAAATTAAAAAAAAAGACGAGATTATTGGTGAGGCTTATGCCCTCTAAGAGGGAAAAGTTCTCTAATGATCTGGCAGATTTAGTATCTGAAGGACAATTAGTGGAGGAAAATTGGTAAATAGTAAGCTTTTCATCATTTTCGTCCACAAATCTTCCTTCAAATGTTTTTTAACAGAACCTTTGTAATTTTAAGCATCTTTATAATTTTATAAAACTCTCTTTATATAAAAAATACTTTCTAAACAAATATCTTTCTTGAACTTTTTGTTTTGTGCCCTATTAATAAACTATTATCTTTATTCATTAATAATCAATATTATTCGCTACAAACATTCAACATATTATCATTTTTTAATTATTAATTTAACATAATTATCATAAAAATAACGAATGCCTATACAGTTTTTCCAATACCTAGTCATATTTTTAATATTCTGTGTTATAATTTGGTAACTAGTTGTCATTTGGAAAATAAAAACAAATATTTACACGGAATATCCAAAAATATTAAATAAATCATGTACAGAAAGGTAATAATACAAAACAAATTAGCATAATTTATTACATTATCATCTTCTAGAAAAAAATAATACTACAAGTCTATGAGCCCAATAGAACCCTTGTACTACATGTTTCTTAAAAGTGTCTCTGGTGTAAAGTTAGTAGTATGGCGCATTCAGTGTTTTATTTTGGTCCAGCCGTGTTGAGAACCTTTGACTATATTACATGTCTAGACGGAGCATCGCGCTACAAACGCTTCTCAAAATCCGCCCGGTTTTTGTATTGAATTTGAAGAATTGTTTTCTGTGATTTGAAGTGTGCGTGACAGCCGCGTATCTGACACTAGCGCGAATGGTTGCCAGCGAATGCCTAATTTCCGATAAAGTAGGGAAAAAATATATGCACAATATAATTTTAAAATTATTCATAACATAACATAACTTTTTAAATTAGGTTTGTCTATCGTAGGTATATCTAGGTATAACGCATAAAAGAAGCTGGTGTGTTTAGAAAAAATGGATGATTGAAGGCGAGGGCGAGTACAATAAAATAATACGCTAATGGAAGCCTGCGTACGTGTGATATGTTTGTAATAGGGACGAAATAGAAGCAACAGGCAGGATAATTTACATTTAATACATAATCAAAATTGATTTATGAATTAGAAATTTAAATATTTTAAATTAAAATCAAAACAATTAATGGCGTTCTTTTTGTATTTGTTTCTTAAATAGCTTTCGTTTGGATGTTACATCATTTTTCATGTTCTCTAATTTCTTATTATGTTGAAACCTTATAGTTAAATATTTCGACGACTTCTTTGTACCGGATCAGTTGGAAAACTGAAAATTAAAATGTTTGCTATGTGGTCGAACAGTTGTAAAGGTTACATAATCTGATGACTGCTCATCAATATTCGTGTCCAATAGTTTACCTACATGAGACGAGAAATATTGACCTTTTAAGGGGCACAAACATACACCCGCACTTTCTCAAACATCGTCATCATCATCATCAGTCTATAAACGTCCTACTACTGGGCGCAGGCTTCCCACGTGGAGATAGCACGTGGGAATATTGGGCCATAACCCACCACGCTGGCCCAATGCGTGTTGGTGGGTTTTAACAATTGTCATCTTACGACAACAAACGGGACCAACGGCTTCACGTGCCTTTCGAAGCACGGTGGAGTTCGAGATGTTTTAAATTTGGTCACCCATCCAGTGACCCGGCATTGCGAAAGTTGCTTAGCGGGCAAGATCGCAAGCCGAACGTGCTAACCGATGCGCCATCGAGCTCTAGAGCATACATACTACCATCCCCTTCATACATATACCTAAACACACACTTCTTACATACTTACGTCGGGCAAGATCGCAAGCCGAACGTGCTAACCGATGCGCCATCGAGCTCTAGAGCATACATACTACCATCCCCTACATACATATACCTAAACACACACTTCTTACATACTTACGTACATTCAATTTCAAACATAATATTTTTTTTATTCGTTTCGAATATCGAGACGATACAATACCACAATAACAATTTATAATAATAGTATTATAAAAAATTACAGTAGGTATTATATTTTTTCTTGTTTTAGAACGGAACCTAAAATCCAGCCAAATTCAATGACGAATGTTTGTAAACAGGTTACTGTTATACCTAGTTGCAGTAGGATTTTACTTTTTCTTGAGAGACATTCACAAGAAAACAGTTAACTATTGTGTCTTTCTTTCAAAAAAACAGTAAAAATCCTTGTGAAACTAGACATTTGCACAAATGACAGTAATATGTTTACAAACATTCGGCATCGATTAAGAACCGTGACATTTATTCACGCTCTTAAAAATCAGAAATTGCGGTACCAGTACCACAGACGCGCAAATCACCCCCCTACACGTCGGCCGACGCATCCGCAGATGACGTCTGCGGATGCGTCTGCCGATGTGAAGAGGGGGCATCAGACTGTAAACTGAGCACTTGGATTCCTAGGAATTAGCCGCTGACGGAGCTTGTTTGTAGCATAGCGAGTTCACGTGTATTGATTGTATTATATTTATAATGGTATGGTCGTAATTATACCTAGAGTCCTAGAGTATTATTCTGTAATTAGACTGTATAATTAATATTGTTCATGACCAATAGCCACATTGTCAATTTGCTTACCCTATCCCTATAGTATTGCCATTGATTTTGATTTAAATAAAAGCATGCCTGAGCACATAGCTTGTAACCACAGACATATAATGTCTGTGCTTGTAACGGGTACTAGATTAGGTAAAATTAATACCTGCTCCACCATTTTAGTATTTAAAAATACCTAATCCACATACTTTTACTCTAATATTAATATTCGTCACCTGTCTACATGTCAGTGAAAGTGACAGACAACTTCCTGTCACTGTCACTGTCAGACAACCAGTTTGTGTGCATTTAATTTTGTGTGGACGTGCGCGCTGTATTGTTGTTAATGTTTTTATTATTAAACAAAATTCCAGTAGTTTTGGCAAAATTACTTGTATTTATATTTTAGCTATTTCCATTGGTGCATTCAACAGAAAAATTACAATTCAAATTAAAACCAAAGAAGAATATAGTTAAATCTCTCGGCCTCATTTTAAACCCAATCGTGGTTACAGATCGCAGTAATATTTTTTGTCGGTGTGTTTTGCATGTGTGAATCCTATGGCGTCATTGTCATTGCCTCGAGTTCTTCAGCTCAAGAAAAATAGCCTGGATGCCGAACGGGAGCAGTTCGAAAAGTTTCAGGTTTGTATCTCTGTTGTGTTTTTGATCAAGGAACGTTTCTTTTATATTACTTGTGTTTAATAATATTGTTTAATTAAATCGGTTTATAATCATAAGTAAATTAAATTAACTTAGATAGGTATATTATATCGCGGGTCTCATACAATAGGGGCGTATCAGCATAACTTTACACAACATAAAAAAAACTCGATAACTTTTGTTTTTGCATTTCACGCATTTTGAGCATTTCTATGAATTATACATATAAAAAAAAGCTTAAAAGCTTCAGAAGTGGTATGAAGCAAAATTCATTTAAAGCTTAACAAACTGTAGTTTTGGTGGTTACGCCTCTCTTACATGATACATTTGCGAGACTACCAAGGAAAAAAATTACTAAAATCCTTTACATTACAAGGCGTAAAAACTTACTCCGAAATTATTGATCATTATAAAATTTTCTTTATAAGATAATTATATTTCGATGCTAAATTATTCAATCATACGAAAAAATATTCATATTTCTTTATAATTTCCACTTTAGCCATATTTATACGCCACTTTTGTATCATATGATGAATATAAAGTTTAGTAAGAAATGGAGGACAGGCGTACAGTTTAGCGACATTTAAAAAGCAAGAAATATTTTTGTATAGGTAAATAAATATCCTTGGTATAGGATAGAGGTTCGTGTGAACATACTCGTGTGTTGCCTGACAGTAATGTAGTAATGAAGCTACTATCTTATTATATGCCTATTATATGTCTCTAATGCCTGAGATATTCATTAGTGTTATAATTATACGTCTTTTCAATTTTTTTTATTCACAATGAAAAATATTATATTTAAAAATATGACGAATTGAGGGTATGTGGGTACCTGGAAGACGAATCGAATAGTAATAAAAATTTAAAGCATTTTGCGCATACACCTCTATTGCATCATGAGACCCGCGATATGGATGTAAGTTTTGTATTTTTTTATTTACTGCATTTTTTATATTTAAGTACTAACTTAACTTTTCCTCGAGTCTTAGTGATCACATAAAATTTTTATTATGTGATCAATAAGCCTTTTTAATTTATTTTATAACATTTATATAGGTACATAGTAAATGGAAAGCTGTGCTCTGCATACTGGTGAATATTCTGCTAGTTATATACAAATTTCTTTATATAAAAAAACGTAGGTAGGGAGGTACATGTAACATAGGATAAAATGTTTACTAGAAAAAAATCTTATATCTTATCTTATCTCAAGTGGGATTCGAACCCACGACCTTTGGATTGCCGGTCCACTGCTCTAACCGCTGAGCTACCAAAACCCCAGAAGACTCATTGAATTTTTCCTAGTAGTTTGATTTATGCTGCAAGCCAGCGGTTTTTTTTTTCTAGTAAACATTTTATACTATATCTATATAGCATTGTGAATGCAAAATTTCAACAATAAAGATACATGTAACATGTTTTAAAAGTTGCATGTTCAATCATGCTCTGCTGCTGTAAGGCATACAAGCAACATAGCATGAATGATTAATCACCTATAAAAAAAAGAAAAAAAAATATTTTTCATCACATAAAACAGACCAAGGTAATGACATAAAAATTGCCTTGTGATTTCCTGTCTGACAGGGCCTTCGATTTAGCAACAAATATTTTAAAACCATTAACATACCTGGTCCGCAGAGTATTTTATTGGTTTTAGAATATTAGAAAAAAACAATAATTTGTTAATAAATAATTTAAATATTAATTAAATGATTTTTATTAAAAGTGTCCCCAGAATTATTTACTCAGTCTAATTGAATTGACAGTCTATAACATTAGTTTCTGGCATGGCTGTATCTTTAATTGTAGACAGGATATAATTCATAATATCCTATCTTTGACAATACTGTAGTTGGACACAAAAGAAAACTTTATAGCCCAAAAAAGAGTGTCAAGGACAAGTTTGGCTAGGTCAAGTTTGAACAATGACTGAATCATTTTGCGAACTCACCTTGCGGTGAAATAACGGGGACTTCCTGATATGTTGTGTGTGAGTGATGGTTAAATTAATTTATACAGATAACATAGATCCATGTGCTTAGTAACTATGTTAGTATTATAATCCAAATGATAAACAACAAAAATAATAAATAATTAACAATTTAATTCAATACTAAATAAGGCTCATATTTCTATCTATTTCATAAAAATAATTATGGTAATGCATACAAAGTAACTATTATTTTATGTGGTAATGCAAATAAATTTAGACACAACTGAGGCAACAAAACAACATTATTTTATCGCCCTAGTCACAACCCCTACCTGAATTATTTGCATTGGGCAGTCAACCTTTGCTTTGAGAATGCTGTTGCTGCTACCACTCGTTCTGTATAACAGTGAGAAGATCCAGTTTTGCCTAATTGCATAGAATACATAATAATACAAGTACTAATAGCATAGAAAGCATCTGTATGTGCATCAGCCAAGATAGCAGACGCACTACAGAAGTCAATTGTATAATTATGATTTCAGTTTTCTTTCATATTCATATTTTTTATTTAATTTTTTGCTTTTTTTTGTCTATTTAAACCAATCTATTTATTCTTTCGATTTTATTCGATTTCACGATATTCGATGTGGTGTAGGTACCATCGACTTTAGTAAGTAAATGTTTTCTATGACCATCAATCGGTTGGATGACCTACGATTAGATGCAACGTTCGGTGTGGCAACTCGATTTCATGTTGTTTCATGAATTATTTGTGTGAGAAAATGAAGGAAAAGAGAGTAAGCAAAATGAAAAGCAGAAAGGAAAAGGCCCCAGCCTCAGCATAATAAAACAATATAAAATGTTTTACTTTAAGAGGGTTTACGCGCTGATATTTGTGGGTGTACGCATTTCGGTATCCTAATACAAACTTCCAAATTCAACATTTTACAAACTAAGGAGTCAATTTAAATAAAACTTTGAATGTTTTAGTAAAATACAGAGATCTAAATAGTTTGTTAATATATACATTTTAAAAATACGTTTATTTTGCTGAATTATTACAATTTTTTAAAGTCCACTTAGTAAGTGAATTTAAAATCGCAATAACTCAGCTTATAAATTTACTTCAGCATGCATCATTATTAAATCAACAACATAATTCATTAATTTTTGGCTTGTAAATGAACCTGGAAGTTTGTACTTTCAAGTCAAAATTTTTTAAAACCAATAAGCCAATTATAATGAACCTTTCCATGCTAAAGTAAAATACAGGGATCTAAATAAAGTTTGTTGAAAACATTTTTAAAAAACGTGTATTTAACTGAGTTATTGCGATTTGAAACTTTCTATAGTGGACTTTAAATCGCAATAACTCAGCTAAACAAACGTTTTTTAAAAATGTTTTCAACAACCTATTTAGATCCCCGTGTTTCACTTTAGCATGCAAAGTTTCATCAAAATTGGCTTATTGCTTTTTAAACATTTCGACTTGGAAGTTTGTATGGGAAACCAAAATGCGTAAACCCTCTGAAATTGTGGTCACAATTACACTACACCGACCGACCGACCGGTGACTACATCCCGCATGGCGGTGGAAACGGCTCGTTACGCGGCCAGTTACACCACACACAGCTAACGGGTAGCCGGGCGGGCGGGGAGGCGCGGCGCGCGCGCGTCGCAAACCGTTGCGCGTTGTTGCGTTACCTCATGCGGCCAAGCGGCCATGCGGTCATATATAGTCTAAGAGCTAGCTACGAAAATAGGTATACAATTTATAGAGCAAGTTAGTATGCCATACTATTATTATTAATTAATTCGAGCGCCTGGCAGCTTTTCAGCGGTGGGTGTGAGCGTGGATGGGCAACAAAGGGGTTGTAAAACCAATTGAAGGTGTGCAATTTATGGAGCTCTGAGTTTGGTGTGATATAATACCTAAGTATATATTTAATTCGAATATAACAATGCCAGGCGTTTTAATTGGAGGGAAAGTAGTGCCAGGTGGTCGCGAAAAAGTGCCAAGTCATCTCATTTACTGGGTCAAATTTTATCGTGACTCGCACTTGGCCGACTTTAAGAAACTTCACAACCCGGGATCGAACCCGTACAAATTGTTTAACCCGCAGCCAAAAAGATACGTTTAACGTGTGTTTTATTTGGGGCAATAATATTAACATCGTCACTGTGTTATTTATTTATTTTGTGTCAAATATTAGATTTTGAAGCGGGGCGTGAAGCGGCATTTATAAATGGGTTGTTATCGTGCTTATTCCACAGTGAGAAGCGCTCTCGTTAGTTTGGACTGTATCGGTTGCCTACCATCAGGCAGCGCAGGATGTAGTCACTATGACGTGTCACAATAAAAAAAAAGATAACAAAACGTTGAAAAAAAATGTCTAGGTACCCCCGGTCGAGAATCGAACCCGCGTCCTCTGCAATCTGGGCGGCTGCGTTGACCATTCCGCCACCGAGGTATTAGTTAGACCGACGAAATTTTTCAACGCTTTTGGCTTTGTTTTTTTTATAGCAACAGTGTGCCCGGATTGCAGAGGACGCGGGTTCGATTCCCGCCTGAGCTAGACATTTTTTTTCAACGTTTCGTTATCTTTGAGATTATTCGAGCGGTTTTTAACGCAAATAATTAAATATTACGAATATTAAAAGTAATTTGGAATAACATGTTAATGTTTGTTGGCTCTTCGAAATTTTTCGTGACCTGAAACATGAATGAAAAGGACACGGGCATAGACGTCGTATGACTGACGCGGCGGTCGGGGGTAGCGCGCAGCGTCGCGAGTTGGAGCCAGTGGCCCTTTATCGTCGCCTGGCGCGGTGATCGACTGAATATTCGCGCCTGTATTTTTGCACACACGATTTTGAAGGTCTACTCTAATGAAAAAGTATAGGTTCAGCCCTCTATAAATGAAACGACTTTGGCACTTTTTCCTGCACCTTGGATGTCACCTGGCACTACTTTTCCCCCAATTAAGACGCCTGGCAATGTTATATTCGAATTAAATATATAATTAGCTATTATATCACAACACACTTGGAGCTCTATAAATTACACACCTTCAATTGATTTTACAACCCCTTTGTTGCCCATCCACTCCCACCCCCACCGCTGAAAAGCTGCCAGGTGCTTGAATTAATTAATAATTATAGTATGGCATACTAGCTAGAGAGATCTCGTTGCTGTATAAATTGTATACCTATTTCCGTAGCTAGCTCTCCGTCTAATAGCTGTACGTCATCGAACGGAATCTAGCTTGCCAGCTGAGTCCACAGCACTAATGCGAACTTGAACAAAAGTATGATTGTGGACAATTGAAGACAATACATTGTTAATTTTCTGTTTACTTTCAGCAAGCTGGGATTATCATTATTTTGGCTTATTTTTTCGTTCGTAATATTTGTTTCTTTTTGCGTTAATAACGCTCTAATATACTCAAAGATAACGAAACGTCGATAATAATGACTACTTCAGGTAGGAATCTACTAACTCTTGTTCATACGCAATCCAGGCTGCTGCGTTGACAACTCTGCTCCTTATTTGACGTCTATATGGATAGAAACTGAAAACCACTTGAAAAAAGAGTACTTGCCTCATTTGGGCTCGTACCTACGATCTTTCGCAATTCGGACGGCGACGACACACAGTTCTTCCAACTGAGCTGCCTATTTCCTACACATTGGTTCCCTATAATTTTTTTCAAGTGCTTCTTTGATATGCTTTATGCTCGCGTTGTTTTATCAAAGCTTAGTTTTAAGGTTGTAGGTGTCGCCTGGATTGTGTTACCAGGCCCTTGTAGCACTGCTCGCGCCTAGACGAGGAATCCCTTGTTGTGACCGCATTTTGACGTCTCCTACTACAAGGGCCTCATCACGGTAATATTTCGTGGCCTCACTGTCTTGTCTAAGCGCATCCGAAACCTCGTTGGCCCGTTATTCGTCGTTCAATGGTACGCGCTGCTGTGCTTATAGAGTAGGGCCTCGAAAAAACCTGCTGGGAACTTTTTCATTGTCCAATAAACGAATTCTATCTTTACCGGCATTGTTATTATCAGGACCGCAGATAACGATTGTTATGAAGACTTGACGCCTCGATAGCTTATCATCTCGCCTATGAGTAACGCTTCAGTTTTAACGAGGTTTCCGATAATTTCGTGTGTGCTAAAAAAAGAAAATTTCAGTAATAAATAAAACACCGTTCCCTTTGTTGATAAAGTGATATTGAGTCTTCGCGTTTTTAAGAGAATCCTAGGGTAAGTCGATTCCTAATGTTTCACAGCAGGCTGTGAGGTCGCTGCACTCCAATCTCTTTGTTCAAACAATCGCAATCATTACTTGCCCGTGATTTGTGTGTACAATGGCGGACTCCGTCGCTTTACCAGTCTAAAGGTCAAAATCCCTTGCACACCGCGTCGTCTATTTGGTACGGGCATGTACCCGGGCGGTCGGTGCGCTTCATACGAAAATCGCTACAAAGTGGTAAAACGACGGTGACCCCGACCGTACGTGTTCGTGTACGTATACTATTTGTTATTCAGAGCTGAAAACACAAATCAGTATGTATACATGTAAAAAAATACTTATTTCTGGAATCATCTAAAGTTTCGTGTATGATGTAAGATTTTCAAGGTCACGATTCTTTAAGACATCTTTTATATGCACCAAAGTGTTTTGATGAACTGCAACTGCGAATGCGTTTTCTTTGTGTCATTCTGAACATCCATGAATGACACAGCAGCTTATGCTGAGACAGGGCCCTTTAACTTCACACTCTTAGTTTATTTTTTATTACTCATCTGTTCTTTTTTTCTGTCCATTTGTATTATTTATTATTTTTTATTTATCTTTCTTTTTTGTCTAAATGATGTAAGCGAGTGTATGTTAATAAATTATTTTCTATTCTATTTCTATTCTTTGTTTCGTTGTGGGTTGTGTTTAATATCTCTTGACTTCGTTATCTTGTAAAACTGTTTCCAGATTATGTCGATGCGAATGCGATGCGTCCGCAGTTGCCATCATTGGTCTGTTCGCGATGAATTACCGTATTTGCTTCCTATCTTGAATAAATAAACCTCCTGCAGAGAATATATACACTACTGTGACCTCCTGTAAGGTTGAAGCTTTAGTTTTTTTGCACTAGAAAAAGGCGACCTGCCTCAATGACTCAGGTGTCTCGGATCCTGTCTTTTGCAATCCGAGCGAAAGCTCTTCTAACTGAGTTACCAAGATTATTGCGTTTCCTGTCGATTTTTTTAAGTAGCTACGGTCGGAGTCACCTTCGCTTTACCACTTTACAGCGTTTTTTGTATGAAGCGCACCGACCGCCCGAGTACGTGCCCGTACCAAATAGACGACGCGGTGTGCAAGGGATTTTGACCTTTAGACTGGTAAAGCGACGGAGTCCGCCATTGCACCTAATAGCTGATGCCGTGATCATACTAACTTAAATATAATCTAATTATAAGGTACCTACGTGAATTAAGAATAAGAATAATTTATTATTATATAAGTAACAAGTAACATAACAACAGCATATGTAAAACTATGAAACAGTAAAAACAGATAAACTTGTAACTTGACTATGCAAAAATAAAGCAAAAAAGTGAATTCCACACTAGGAAATCCTGAATTGTGGGCTTCCTAAGCCATAAAGCTAACGTAAGCAACAAAACAAAGCAGATTTTTATATAAAATTAAATAATCCTAAAACCAGGTAGGTTAGGTACTATGGTTTACATAAATAAACTAGAAAAAGTTAGTTGTGTGTGTGTGTGTGTGTGTGTATGTGTGTGGGGTGTGTGCGTGTCTGTGTGAGTCTGAGTGTGTGCGTGTGTGTAAGGTATTGCCTGCTTGCATGCGTGTGTATGTGAGAATGATAAGAATAAAATAAAATATATTATAAACAATTAGACAATAATAGATCGATTCTTCGTTTCCTATATGTGGCTGGTTACTCTGGCTTTGGGAAATCTAGTCAGGTGATGGGACGATCCTCTTAGATAGAGGGTTGTCACTTCAAGTTTGTTCTGCAACCTAGGCTTAAGGAGCCTCTATTCTGGCAACACTGCAAAGACGGCGAACATGACTAGCTTCAAAATTAAAATACCTACCTCTAACATATTTCGATGGTTGTTTTTGACCATATTTGATTGGGGCCACTGGTCCGAGATCAGTTAACAGCCATAACTATCGGCTTCCGCCCGTATCCGTATGGTGCGCCAGTACAGATCTTTTTGTCAGTTTAGTGGCCAGCTCTGGAATAATATTTTTGATATTTACCTGAATATGCAGGAGTAAGTAGCCACTCTTCGCCATATTTCTCAAGGCCACTGAGACACGACTGTGAAAAAATAGCAGAATCGAAGCTCAGTATACCTATTGCAAACAGAATCAGGCCTAACCCGAGTACCGAATAAAAAGCAAGACACCCTGGTTTTTAAATCATGATTTTCCCCGACTTGTAAAGGGCTCAAACGATAATTCAACCTTCTATTGGGTATTTTTCTTTACATTGTAGAAAGGCTTGGCATTCATCTCACCTGATGGTAAATTGCGGTAAGGCCGAAGATAGAAGCGCTTACCCGAAAACATCAACTATGAAGGAACTCCATATATATCTGTTGTGTTAGATAGAACTTAACAATGCCATCAACATTATCATGGCAACAGATTTATTTTCCTTACCATAAAGTATCTTATCCAAAATACTTTTTTTATTTTAGGATTCAAGATAAATCTAGATTTAATGAATTAAAGCCAGCAAGAGCTTATAAACCTTACCATGACTATGCGTTCAATTCGCTGTAAGCTGAATGATTCATAAATTTTGTATAATGCATTTTAAAATTTCCAAATTTTGTCTGTTATTTTGTGTTGTAGTACTTGTAGCCAATAAGCAATGTTGTTGTCATAAACTGCCATGTTCCTTGAATTGTAATTAGCGTGATAGCGAGACTGCAATACAACAATACACATTGCCTCGCTAAGCAGGATTCAAGGAAGCA
The DNA here is from genome assembly GCA_963921215.1 of Scoparia ambigualis. NCBI lineage: Eukaryota > Metazoa > Arthropoda > Insecta > Lepidoptera > Crambidae > Scoparia > Scoparia ambigualis. Next base: position 10,915,620 of record OY992508.1, on the reverse strand, counting down.
ATTGCGCCTAACAACACTATTATATTCATAAGCTGTAAGAGATACACTTCTATACATAGTAAGCATCCATATCAACTCTTAGGAACATTAATGATGTTATGGTAGGTTTCAGGGCAGAATAGTTCCTTTTATTTATTTGGGGGAGGTGGATAGATTACCTACGTATTTTCCTTCCATTTAACACATTTTTAAACCTTAAACTTCCTTGTCCTTTATATCATCTCTTAGACTTACACTATCCAGCTATATTTGATTGTTTCTTCCTTTTACTTCTTCTTCCTTAATGCCTTCCAAAGCATGCTAATCGCTTCCTTTCCAAGTTTCACCATGCACCTTCACAATCTTACGTTATCGTATTATCGTCATCACCTCTCGTTATATCAATATCATAACGGCTAAACATTCCGATCCGTATATTACACAGATTCCTATTACAAATTAATTTGCCCTCTGATTTCAAGGGTATTTATGGTCACAAATAACAAGTTGCTTCTATAAGGTGTGATGTTATATTATCTTATCACCCAACTTGAGTTTTTCTTCAACGTATTTACGTAGGCTAGGAAGGCTGCGTATATCAATAAATTGTGATTCTGTGTGTAATAGCCATGAAAACTTTTTGCTGCTAGGAGGAAGAATCGGCGTCAAGTCGACGCACGTGTGAACATTCCCCATTGTTCAGTAGGTCGAAACTGCCTAGTTATCTGGAAAAACAAAGAGCTATTAACAGGACCGACTCAAGTCGTACCAAGAGGCCTTAAGTAAGGTCCAAAGTCAAATACAAGCCTATATATTTAAAATTGAAAAAAAAACTGAAATAGGTGTTATTGACAGCCAGATTAGGAAAAACTAGCTTCTGCCCTATTCCTTCGCATACGTAAAATGTATATTTCAAGTCAAGTCAAATCAAAATATATTTATTCAATAAACTCAATTAATAAGTACTTTGGATCGTCCAAATCTTTTTAACCTACCACCCATTCAGGACGTCATTTTTTAACTGTGGCAAAGAACGGGCGCAAGAAACCACAGCGCACAGAAGTAACGACATTTACAAAAAAAAAGAATAAATGTCGTTACCAGGTCATAAAATACAAAATATAAATTTAATTTATTAATACAGTCCATGTCTATTCCTCAAGGTCCATTCTGAATATTGGTAAAATACTTCTTGAAATCGCATATGAACTTTTCGGAGGTTACCACTTACTTTCAAGCTCCTCCTTTATAATATTAGTGTAGAATAAAGCATAACCTACTAACGGTGGATTCGACCAAACTGGAATAAGGTCTTATACCAAGATTAAACGCCGAATTTGTGTAGACTAATCTCGGAGTAAGTCTTTTATTCCAGTTTGGTCGAATCCACTCTAAAGAATACACTGCTGGATATGTAACGAAACGTTATTAAGCCGCCTTCCCGATGTTCGTCAGGTATTGAGGTCATGACATTATGCAGCTGTACCTTAGGAAGGTAGGTACTTACTCCTTTTATGTAAGTGCTAAGTGCCTCCCACTGGTGAGAACGCGATTGCACTGATATTTAGTAATTGTATAGGTTTTGTTCAATTTACTCTTGATAAATATATAAATTAAACAGAAAATTACTTGCATAAGTTAACTTAAGTGATATCTTCAAAATAAAAAAAATAAAAAAATGTCTTTATAATTCCATTTTTTAAAGTTCTGTGGCCGGTTGTTGTAATAATAGTTGAGATCGTTAACATAATTTAGTCTCCTCTTCACAAGGTGTGCGTGAACACAATGATAAAATACATTTTATTGTAATGAGTAATGCTAGTGAACTTATCGTTGTATTAGTAAGCAAAATTAGTTTCACTAGCTTTACGTTATTAAGACTTTAGTTTGTTTAATCTACAGATATTTGGAAACCTAAATGAAGCTTGAGTTTTGTTATTGTGCTGGTTTACGATCACCACTGGCAATAGGTAGAGACAGGTAGAGGTAGATAGTTTTTAAATTTATTTGGAGAAATATAACGAACAGGAAAATTTTCCCATTGTGTGTGTTGGCTTTACTGTTCTAGTTCAGGCTTTTTAACTTATATAGCCCGGAGGATTGTTTCCTTATTTTGTAAACGCAATAACTATTCAATCGAGTCGTAAATTCGTAATATTACAATTTAATGGGATATTTATAATTACAGGAGAATGCACCAAATGTTACATTATTAACTACTATAATTTGTGTCGATAAAACATTTCCTGAACGTACAAAAAGTAGTTAATCTATTCAAATTGTTCCTAAAATATTGAATTGTGCTTAAAATTTTGTTGGTACTTTTTTCTATGTCTACACTTTGAATAATTTATTGATTGCCATTAAGTTATTCATTAGATTTTATAAGAAACATTCAGGAGAGCGAGAGGTTTGTGAATGAATCGAAATCGTCAATGCTCAGTGGTCTCACTTAACCGGAATGACATTTTCGTGGGATGAAAACAACAATATGCAATGTCTCCTCCACAAAACAGAATAAGAGTGAAGTACTACGCGTTTCCCAGTCTACCACTTTCTACCAATTTCACATCACAAGATGTTCATTAAACGATATAAAGAGCGTTAAGCGATATAATTTCACCTATCTTACAATTACCTACTTAATTTAATTTGCTATCCATTGTGTCCTCCCCAGTCAGTTACAGATAATATTATTTTTTACTGTTATTTGATCTATGGTGTGGATATGGCGAGCAGTGTGCGTGTCCTCTTCGTCGTCTATGTTATGGCAAGCAGTGTGCGTGTCCTCTTCGTCGTCTATAGTTATCGAATGGATATCTTCAAGAAAACAAACACCTAGTTGCATGGATTCTTTGAATAACCGAGTGGCTTCGTTTATTGTATTGTTCATTGTTCAATAAGCCTCTTCATAACGAACAGAATTTAACTTTTAAAGCTTCTGTTAATTGAAACTGCTAGATTTCTTTGGTTAGAGGAAATTCTGCATTTTGCTCATTATAAAAAATATGAAAGAGGGACGCCTTCTTACCTCTTCATTTAAATTAAAAATATATGTTATTGCTGTAGGTAGATAGTCTTGCAACGCTAACAGAGAGAAACACTTTTGTAAGGCGGCGTCCAGGTGATAAAGTGAAATGGAATAAATAATCAAGACGCAAAATTACATTTGTAATTGATAATAATTTCCGATAAGCGTTTTCAGTGATTTTTCGCAGATAAGCAGAACCAATTAAATATTCTGTTGCAGGGTTGTGTTTCTTATCAATGTTATTACGCCTCTGTGGTCTTATGGTCTCTACTAGTTCGGCTGGCTCGGCTGGCTTGGCTCTTCACGAGCCTGGGTAGCTTGGTATAAAAAAATCAGTTATTTTATAAAAAGTTAGTTGTTGTATTTTCAATGATCAGATGAGTTATTAAACTTCTGGCGCAAGTGTACCGTTCGTAATAGTGGCGCGTGCGCATGTTATGTTAGAGGCGTGCGTGGCACATATTCTTCTCGCCACAAGTTACGTTAGTGTAGCAAGCGACTAGCAATGTGCAATGTAAACAGCAGATGGGAAGTGGGCTGCGGGTCGCGGGGGCAATCACCGTATCCTCTTCCGCTCAGCTTCCCGAATCACGCCGACACTACGCACATGTTGCGATCCATTCAGCCTCCTTCGTCGTATCTGGACTTTGTCGAAGCTGGCAAAGCGATGAATGGGGTAATTGTAGTTGACTGGTTAGTTATTAGAGAAACTTTTTTATTCTGTCAAATCGAGATGATCTTTTAAAATAATTGTAAGGGGATAGTGCACTATGACGTCATTTGCAAATTAGAGATTTTTACGATGACATTCTATGTATTATAATTTAATACATAGAATGTCATTGTAAAAATCCCTAATTATATAAATACACAATGTCATTGGATTTTTATCGTGTTTTTGTTGTCTTTGAGCATCCCGTGTATGTGCACCAATCCCATTGTTCTTATTATTGTAATGCAATCAAAGAAACATCTTAAGAGAATTTACGCATTTCGGTCTCCCATACAACTTTTCAAGTCAATTTTAAAAGACCAATAGGCCAATTTTAATGAAACTTTGCATGCTAAAGTAGAATACCGGGATCTAAATAGTTTGTTGAAAACATTTAAAAAAAAATGTTTATTTGGCTGAGTTATGGCGATTTAAAGTCCACTATAGAAAGTTAAAATCGCAATAACTCAGTTAAATAAACGTTTTTTAGAAATGTTTTCAACAAACTATTTAGATCTCTATATTTTACTTCAGCATGCCGAGTTTCATCATAATTGGCTAACTGGTTTTTAAATATATCAACTTGGAAATTTGTATGGGAAACCGAAATGCGTAAACCCTCCTACGAATGTTTTCTTTCATTATGGTATATCCCCTTGTCTGTGACGAAGAATCCTAGAGGTGCCTTACAATTGAATTTCTATTGTGTCAGGTTTTACGGCCACTGAGCTCATAAAGTAGGTAGTCTCGGTATTGTGATTTCTATTTCCGTAACTATTTATTAGATTGGCCGTTAAGTTGAACTCTCTCGGTGGTTGTTAGTTACTCTATCGTATTTATTGATCGGGTCATCGGTTCCGGCTGGTGGTTGCTGCGTTTCTCCATATTGAGCGTGTTTTAATTTACACTTTTCTATGGCTGGTAACTGTGCGGTAGTATCGCGCACGCTAGCAATCGGACCGTGAAGTCGTATTAGAATGATGTATGAAAACTTAAAGTTATCATATTACGTGCAGTCATAGAATACATAATAGTACAACACTACACTGATTTGTCCGAGGAATTGTTAAACAAAATGGAGCGTCTGCAGAATGTTTGTAAAAGATTCATCTTTAACCTTCGTAAATTTCTCCCAATTCGACGGCGCAGGGACTTCACGCATTTTTGTTAATTATTACAATAAATAAATTACAAATTAATCTAATTTAAATGCATCATATTTATTTAAAAAACCCATTGAAATGTGTCATTATGCGTGTGTGTCATATTGCGTGTGTGTCGTTATGCGTGTGTGTCATATTGCATGTGTGTCATTCATTATGCGTGTAACCCGCTCTTACGCTCCTTTATTCCACACTTTTTCTTCCAACATCCTGCTTTTCCTTCCATTTCTCAGCTTTCCATTGTACTTTGCGTTCCTCTACCAACCTTTTCTTAAATACTCCTCAACACTCCGAATTCTCCTATCTGTCCGCTTGTGGAACTCACTGAGCCTGAGAGTATCAGAAAAGCTCAAACTCTTAGGTCTTTTAGCGATCAAGTTAGAAGTTATTTTCTTTCTTCTGCTCCTAACTAACTATAAGTATATATTTCTTTTCTTATCTTCTATTTTTCCGTATTCCGTATTTAGTATCTATTTATTTTTCAATCCTTTCTTTCTTTAGATGCACCCACTCCCCCTAATATTCTATAATATTCTCTCTCGTCACCCAAGGTTGCCTAGAAGTGATTGCTTTTAAGCAATAAGGCCGCCTAATTGTACTCTCTTTTTTATAATTTGCCCTGTTTTTGTAATTGTTGTTTTTTTTCTTTTTGTGCAAATAAAGTGTTTATTATTAGTATTATTATTATCTTTATAAAATATACATCTTAAGAATTTTTTTTACAATATTTTATAAAAAAACATACTTATTTACACAATATAAAATATTATAAAAAAACTTAACCTAGGTTGCCACCAGCAGCGGGGATAGTAAGGAACCTCCTCCTACTATTATTATTATTAGTACAAGTGTGCAGTGCAGTTTCGTTCACGCTCCGTAACTATACCATAATATTACCACCACCAAGGTTTGAATTTGGGTGCCCTTTGACTCGCCGAATATTAAAGTACAGTACAGCCTGTACTCTGTCCCACTGCAGGGCAAAGGTCTCATTAAATCAAGGCTTCGCTACAAATTGACGGGTATTTGGCTTATCACCACGCTTGCCTAATGCGAGTTGGTGATCACGTGATCAGATCACAAAACGTATATTTTCGCTTCACCTATTATATTAATAGGTATTAGGTAAATCGAAAACATAATAATAATATTAATTAATTGCAAACGCAAATTGTAGGCAAATTAACTTATTGATAATTTATAATGTGTTTCCATTTAAGTTTTTTTCTTTGTTCACATAATATTCATATTGGAGCTATGTAACATTTCATAACATAATTATACTTCCTTGGTAACTAAACTACCTATACCTTTCTTGATACAAAAGTAAGCTGAATAATACTTATGTATGGTGGTAACCTTCTCTGAAGTGAAACAAAAGAAAATAAATCCTTGACCTTTGTCTAGTTATTCTCACCTTTGCCTTTTATTGTAAATACGAAATATCTAACGAAAGTCAGACTTGCAGTTTCTTGAAGATGCAACGCAATGTAAGCATGAATCCTATTCAAGATTAAGTTTCGTTTCCACATAAGTCAAATTATTCTACACCATATCTTTTGCCGTGGAGCCGTGTCGCGTAGGCGGCTCATGAAAAGAATACTAACACCACTTGGTGTCGTAAAAGGCGGCTAACGGACTAAATACTGCACATACATCCAAAAGCATAGAGCGGCGATGAGCTCACCACCTATCTCACTGAGCGCTTGTACAGTTGTAATTTAGTGAAACGCTGACAATGGCAGTGGAGTGCTTTTGTGGTCCCCATTGCCAGTCTTTGACTAACCCTTTGGGGATGATAGTCGTAAATCTATATACAGTCACGAGCAAAAATATGTAAACAATTGTAACTCTTAATACAATGAATAAGAGTCAAGTGTATACATATTGGTGCTCGTGACTGTACTTTTGTCTTATTGTATAATGCTTTTAGGAATGAAACTTTCAAGGTAGTTCCTACCTAACTTCTTGGTAATCGTCAAAGGTAGTTGAAGGCTCTGAGTAGGGGCAGTGAGACTGAGACACAATGTACAATAGGTTTAGGTAGTGATTGTAATGTCTGGCATTGTGGCCGTCTGCGTGGGTCCATGGGCCTCCTACAGCGGCGCGCGTAGGTGAACCCGATATTATAACGTTTCCTTTCGTTTTAAATTGGGTTTTGTATATCATAATCCTACTAAACTAACCGGATTTTAGTTTGTTAGAATCCAAATTTTGATAAAGATACAACATTATCATACAGTTTTAAACTTTCGCGTTCTAAGATAGGAGCTCTGTCAACTAGACCGAAACGTCAAGTATCTCTTAAAATGGTATGCCTACAATATCTATTTTAAAGAGAGATAGAGTTGGAAACTGTAAAATATGGTATAAACTTTAATCCTTTTATAAATATAGTTAGTTAATCTATTAATTAAGTTTGTTGGTAGGTGTGCCTTAAAACATTTCAACAGTTTGTTTTTATATAACAGCATTAACATTAGTTCCTGTCTGTACATTGTTTTGTTTGATAATGTGCTGTGCTGTTAATATTGGCAAGATAACAATCTTTAACTAAATTCAACACAAACAGTGCTTATAAAGTCCTTATAAAGACTAAGTGGCAATTCGGACACAGTGTCCGAATTGACACTTTTTAATTTTATTATTTTTTTTCACTGACGATTCGGACACCAACAAAAATAGCTGCTTTGTACAGTCAGATAAAAAACTTCTATAGATTTCTTTACATTAATTTTAAGAAAATGTACTATAGTAAAAAACATTATATTTTGAAGCATTTTAATCTGACTGTACGGAACAGCTCCAATAATTTAAGAGTGTCCGAATCGTCGGTGGAAAATAATAAAATTAAAAAGTGTCAATTCGGACACTGTGTCTGAATTTAAAGTGTCCGAATTGTCACTTAGTCCTTATAAAACAGTTTACGGCACTGCACTGTAGTATGCTGTTTATCTGCTGTTGTCCAAATAAATAAACAAATCTATATTATTGAAATATTGCATTCACAAACATTTTATCCTAAATAAACAAGGTCGCAATAAACAATCGGTCTATAAAAACAAGACAAGGAAGAAGTTTATCAAACATAGTTTGAAAATAAAATGAGGAATGCCTCTCTGCGTGCTGTCTCTATTTTTGGTTGTGTTCAGTTCACCCCCTAAATACTTACCGTGTGTATTTTAGACGCTTGCGCTCATGGGTGCGTTTGTAATCTGGTTTATGTGTCAACCGGATGTGTGATAGGATTATCTTTAACTAGCACTACCTCTAACAAAACTATTTATTTTTTAACTTGCGCTCCATTATAAATGGTCAGCTGATAAGTTAGTGTAACACAACTCGACAACTCGGTTTAAACGTCGCGTCGGCTACTTAAAAAGGTATGCCAGATATCGCACCGCACATGAGAAAGACGCAACTGTATACTTTTTTCACTATTTGTATGATATTGATAATTATCTTGTCTGCACTCTGTTCGTTACGTCCACGCGTCGCGTTTATTTTCGATGCTCGTGGGTGCAATCGCGTAAGTGCAGTATCCTGATTTAGCAGCCGAGCGCCGCTCGCCCGCGTGGGAGACGCGCTGCAGACAAGCCACCACGTTCACACTTTGGAGTTCAATATAACCAGTTGTATATAGTAATGTGTACCGTATGTACCGCTCTAGAGTACTGTGCGGGGGTGTAGTCAGCATCGAAATGATCTAACTGTACTGTAGTATTCTCTAATTTTATCATTAGTCTATAAACTTACATGAACAATAATAGATAGCACATGGAAAATTTGAAACCTTACTCGCTGACCCATTACTGGCTGGTGTGGTTGGTTTTAAATTTAATAACGGCCATCTTTTTCTTATGACAACAACCGAGGCCCTTTGAAGCAGGGCAATGCATGGATGAATGATTTTTTATGACTACGACTTAAAGGTACTACTTAGTGTTTTGATAATTTTGAAGCTTACCGTACACTTACATTACAACATCTTTTATGGTTGTTATTATCCTTTCTCCTTCTAAATTAGTGACCGAATCTCTTTATTACAGTTAAACTTTACATTTATATTTTAAAAATAACTGATGTGCATTGAATAGTTGTTAAGTTTTCTCAATGCATCACAGTAACTTCTTTAGTGGCACATTGCCCGTAATCCGTATATTGTCGTTAGATAATGTGCCCGTTTTATACTTGACTATTTTCAGATAATTATATATGGTAGCTCTATTTACGGTCAACAAACAACAAGCTAATCCTATCACTAAAATAGGTTGTGTTGATGAAAATGGAAGCCATACAAGCGGTGTGTTTGTAGTTTCAAACTGAAGCTCACTCGCCTGTTCGTTTATTTAATTTTAATTTGTTTATTTCTTATTCTTAAGTGAAACGTCTCCTCTCATTTTATACATGGTTCGTCATCTAGGCTAGGGTTGAAGACCCATGGAAACACTCATTGCAAATAAAATTAGTATTATTATATATGCCATACCCAAGGCCATACCCATATTTGTTGTGAGTAATAATGTACTAAATGCTTTATTTTTATGTTAAGACTATTGTAACTCTTAATTTGCAAAGAAGCATTCGAATCTGGAAATCTGACTGCTATTAATTTATGCTGTTTTCAGGTACTTACTTAAATTTACCTCTATAAGATTTTTATTTTTGTTTCAGGTAATTTGCTGAACTACGGAGCTTTTTTTAATTTTGCTAAGCCACTGTATTGCATTTTAAAGGTAATTAATTGAGTTCTATTCTATCAACTAGGCAACATGCATGACGCAGACTCGCCGTAATTAATTTTTATTATGATGGCACTTTATGGGTTTGGGATCAAAACAAAAAGGCTATCTGGTTCAACCATTGTTATTCAAATCCTCGTTTGTTACTCAGTGCCGTCATTGGCGTTACGTTTTGAAGCGGATGTAAATCTATTATACGGGCTAATGTAATTAAAACTGAATAGAAACTATGAAGGTGATTCTTTCATACGTTCTCGTGATGAATGTATTCGACTGATGTGCATTAGAAAGAATTCTAATAAAAAGTGCATTAACGATTCCTTATCTCTCTGTAAATACCTAAGACTTAGATAATATACCTTTCAATAATGGATGGTACATTAGTATGGTGCATGAGCTGAAGTTGGTTTTATCCTATGCCTTTTGGGATTTGATGGTCAAGATAAATGTTAATGTTTTTAAAAATAAGTAATAAAAACTACCTATTAACTTAATTGATATTTCATTGACAGAGCAATCGTTCCGCTTGATTTTCATTCATTATTTTATTATGCATTTTAATTCATAATTTACCAAAATTCTCATATATGCATGATCTCTGCATCTAACAACTTACGTGCATCGCTTGACTTTCCAATGGCGGGCGTTGCGCGACATTTTACATCTGCCATGCGACGGACGATGCACGCAGAGAGCAGAGAGCTGAGTGTAAGTTTGTAAATGTGCAAACGTTACTATCAGGTGACCCGCTTGCTCGTTTGCCTCCTTCTGCAATCAAAAAAAAAACTATCGCGTTTGAGTTAAGTTTTGACAGATAGATCTTAACGCTAAGTAAATAAGATCGAGAATCAAAACTCTTAACTCAGACGCGATAGTAACGTTTGCACATTTTCAACGTACACTCAGCGTTCTGAGTATGAGTTTTGATCACTATCTTGTGATAAACTTGTCAAATCAAGTATAGTTTCTGCTCGCGAAATTAAACTCGATTTAATAGTGAGCAAAGCTCCCACTCAGAACTGTTTGTCTAATGTAATGCTAGTTTTTTTTTATTCACCATCCGATCACGTTAACGTAAACAAGAATTTGTATAGTAAAATTGCACTTACCTCGTACATCCATTTCTGATTTTCGTTAAAGTGATTGAATAATGAATAAAACTGAATAATGAATGAAACTTGACTCTGGTAGCCCTCACCGTTGCCTGATGAATACATGGCTTCATCACTCACTAACAGTGCTAAACAAGTGCGGCTGCTCACTCTCTTTCAGCGCCACGTCCGCACTTAACTAATGCATGCCGCCCGACCCGGCATCCTGCCATTAACACGCTGACCGTACATCCAAGCACTAACACGACATGACGTCCACCAACAAAGAAAAACGCTTCTTCCAAATGGTAAGTTAAACTAATCGACTAAACGTTGGATTGTGATGACAGCTGCAGGTTACAACTGTTGGACGCAGGCAGCTAGGTCGTATGCATCTAAGCAGTCGACATTGCCGCCACGCTCGCATTTAATTTCTTAAGATTTATACGGATTATTAGTGCCGCTAGTGGGCTGCAGTTACAGCCTGCAGCCGTCATGAATTGTACCTTGGGACATTGCGCATAGTAGGCTATTGATATGCACTAATATGCAGCAATCAATAAGATAAACTATTGGGAATCGTTCTATTCGGAATTAAATGTTTAGCGGGATTAAACACAAACTGCTTTAGTGGTCACGTGGTCAGCCAGTGACTACCGCCGCCGGTGCGTCTCGGCCGAAACGTCGGGAAATTAAAAAGGATCCCATAAGTTATTATTATTATTTCTAATTTTAAACACATTAAATAAAAAATCCTACTAAGGGTCAATACAAGATTCGTCTAACTGTAAAAAACCCTTGTACCCGTATCATAAGTAAAGATGCTCTTATTTGTGTTTGTTGGTCCTTCACGTCAAAATGGAGCAACGGATCGACTTTTTACTTTTATGGGGACTGTTAGAGGATCTGAGATGAGAGTGCTATGCTATAGCATGGCACTCATCTCAACTTTTTATCCAAGATAAAACGCTATTCACGCTAGACCGAGTTTCACGCGAGCGGCGCGCGGCAATGCTCATAGTTACATAAACGTACATACGTTGACGTCGATATGATAATCAATGACAGATACGAGAATAATTTGCGGATTTTAACGTATCTGAATTAGTAAAAAATTAGCTTTCTGAGACGTCACTTTAATTTTCTCTTTAATATCTGCTTCCATACCCATCATTACCCATTTAATTAGACACTACTAATTTATGTAACTTTTTAACTACAAAGGCTACGAACGAAGCAATATAGTCGGCTATAAAAATAAAGAGAAAACGGTGTCTAAATGTCTAAACGGCCATGTATCTAAATTATTTTCTTGTGCAAGAAACTGTTGCCAACTCCGTTTACGGCATGTGTTTTAATACCATTTCAATGTGGTTGGTCACGCAGGCAGTGGCGGTAAGCGCGCACAGGGTCGCAACGTCCAAGATAAAATTAAATTTTACGAAATTTTTACTGCGAACAGATTATGACAATTAAGAAAAAGGGTTGAAAAATATTGTAGGACGCGGTATTCGAACCTGGAGGTGTACTGAAAAGCGTAAATCGTAGAGCTCCCGGTTGTCCTTTGATCTAATCAAAGGGATTGACAGGAGGTGAAGGTTCAGGACCCGCTTGCGGAAATGTTTTTTTTAATACTTACATTTCAAGAGGCGGTTTATTTCAATAAGTACTTATATAATTTAATGTTTTTTTTTATATATTTAGCGTTTTATTAACGCCTCAATATACTTACCTACTTAAGTAAAATTTTAAACACTGAAAAAAGACGACAACCTCAGGCGGGAATCGAACCACGCACCTTCCGCATTCCGGGCGGCTGCCTTAACCACTTGGCTACTGAGGTCTGGTTTTCACCCGTCGAAATTTGTCAGTGCTTGATGCTTATGTTGTTAGTCAACATTGCTTCATCAAATCTTAGAAGTTTTCACCTCTGAGATAATTTTACACGATGTGAGATACAAAAATAAAATTATTTTTCATTTATGTCCGCTATGACATTACCAAAAAACCAACATGACGAGGTTTAATAATTTGTTTTTCTTTTATGTAATATTTGAAGAAAAATATAAGTACTAAGTAGTTTTATTACTCTTTGTATCTGGTAACTAGTAGTCTAGCCATGAATCATCGCGTGATCTGCCTCAGCTAACTTAGGTTTTGCTATGTAGTTTTTATGTGTTTTGTTGAGCGGCCTTGCACACGTTTGTATGTTAATACTATTCATAAATGCATCGTAATAATTGTAAGTTAATAAATTCAATGACGTCACAACGGAAATGCAACCGCATGGAACATATTTATACTGTTTTGTTAGCAATTCCAACCTTAATTTTAAATTACAATTTCTTATGCAGCCTCATAATACAACAAGAATCATACATAAGTTTTCAGCTACCTACATTTAATGATTGATGGATAGGTTTTTTTTAACGTAGCACGGCAAATGACTCCACTCCACCTGATTTTAGATGGAAATAGAGTTTTCTATGAAATGGAGTCTGCACGGTACCTAGTGTATATTTTCTTTGGTCTAGGTGCGAAGACAAGGTGCAGCGTGAACAAGACGAACCATCAGTCGCCTTCACCTTGCCCACAAAGTGCATCTTTCAAAGTTCTTCAAACAAAAAAAAATGCCATTTAGCTAGATTATTGCGATTTTGGAACTTTCTATACCTAGTGGACTTTAAATCGCAATAACTCAGCTAAATAAAGATTTTTTTTTAATGTTTTCTACAAAGCACTTTGATCTCTGTATTTTACTATAACATGCAAAGTTTCATTAAAATTGGCTCATTAGTTTGTAAAAGGTTGAACTTGGAAATTTGTATGGCATACCGAAATGCGACTGCGGTAGCCGCCCAGGTAGACTTAAAGTAACGCATTCCACCAATCACATCACACTAATATTATCTTTATAATATATAATATTTTTCACAAACTTTCGCCTTTGCGAAAGTTTGTGAGTGTGTATGTTTGTTACTCTTTCACGTAAAAACTACTGAGTAGATTGGATGAAATTCGGCATACAGATAGTTTATAACCTGGATTAACACATAGGATAGTTTTTATCCCGATATTCCCACGGGAACGGCAACCACGCGGGTGAAACCGCGAGCGGCCGCTAGTAAAAAATAAAAACCGAAAGTGACTTTAATAAGAGTAGGTACAGTTTCTTTTCCGTTATGACTTCTGTAGAAATCAAGTATTTATTTATAAGACTCGTTTGTCTGGCCACCGGGTTTTCCTTATTTACGGATAGATCGGATGGAATCAGACATGTTTCCGATTCGTGGTTCCTGGTAGGTAAGTTAAACATCAATAATATATCTAAAGCAACAGTTTTATAACAGTATCTATAAAACATTTTTTCTAAGAATAATTCTGACTAAGTAGGTATGCAGTGCATAGTAGTGATTCATTTAACGTAATATACTACTTTTATAAATACTGATAGTACTTACTTACTTTTCTATGAATTCGAATTCCTGGGTGCTGTGTTGGTGCCGCTAGTTTTATTCAACATTCGATCACATTAAGAATACATTATAAAGTATAGCAAAATTTTGTAACATACCTCGTTTGAAACCAGGAGGCGTTGTTTCCATGCCTATACAATTAAGTATACTAAATTAGCTGTCCCGGGGAACTCGTACCGCCTAACAATCAATGAATGTAGTGTCAACTTTTAGTTTAAATTTATTTAGGATATAGGTATTTTCGTTGTAAAATACTTAAATACTAACATTTTATTAAGTTCAATAGTTTATTGATAATATTATTAAGAACGATTTTTTTTATCGATCGAAGTTTCGAACTGTTTTCATTACTAAACATCCTCTTTGCTGTCTTATGAGTGAAATAGTCATTCAATAATTTTTATATGGATTTTTTTTACACTTTTCCGTACATTTTCTGTCACACAAACCTTGTCCTAACAATTACGAATACAACAAAAAAATACTTAGCCAAATAGGTGCAGCCATTCTGAAGTGATGCGCGTACAAACATTTTGGCAATTGTTTTTTTTCAATATTTTCTCATTTTCGTTAACGTGATCGATCTGTGAATAAAACTCGCACTACCTACTCGATTCTCTCAGTAATTAATATACTAATCAAAACTAATCAGGACTCTAAGAAATCTTATTTATAAGCCTTAGGCACTAGCCCTAGGCCCTTGGCCCTGATTCTAAGTAAGCGTTAGCGATGTACCTACGCAGCAACGCGTGTACTCACGCAGACGCAGCGTGCATGCTGTTCCAAACGGTGAAACGCGCAAGCCCGGCTAACGCTAAGTGGGATCAGTGGGGGATCTAATCGTCTAACATTAACACCTATCGCAATACCTTTTAAGTACAAGTACATACCTATGCTAGCTTGCTTAATTAAAACTAATTTTAAAATAAGCATACTAACAAAGCAATGTACACACGCCAGCAAATCAACCTATTTATAACTGACAAATTTCTCCAATTGATATTGATCCTTTTATCCTCCTATAACGAAACCATAAGGTTTAAAATTATTTGTACGTAGAAACTTGACACTTTGTTGTGGCAAACTAGCAAAACAATATACCTACTTAAAAGGTATTGCGATAAGTGTTAAAGTTATACAATAACTCCCAACGCCTTATTTATAAGTATAACAGGGTTTTTCGATTATTTCAATGCTGACTGAATGATGTGTTGCAGACTCTCGCCATACAGAAGGCGATCAACTCTATCGAGACCCCCGTCAAGGAGAAACATGTCAGGAGCACCATCATCGGCACCTTCCAGGAGCAGAGCGCCATCACCTACTGGGTATGAAATAAAAATCATCATCATCGGCCTATAAACGTCCCACTGCTGGGCACAGGCCATCTCACATTGACAACCCACCACGCTGGCCCAAAAGTAAATACTTCCTATAACAAACCTGCCCATGTCCCACTAGGCCTTACAAAAAGTATTAAATGCATTCATCAATGACATCAAGTCATCGCTACTATTAATGATGTGTATAGTCCTAATCACCACGCGTTGTGAACCCGGTCTTCGGATGTCAAGATCCAATCGATCACAGTCATTACTTTTATTTTATTTTGCCGCCTACCGGAACACGTAGCGTGGGTAGGCCTGCAATTTGGTGGACGTACTACCTGGTAAAGGTCGCTGGATACCGGTGCTGGATAGCGCCAGAAATGTCGTTGTGGAAATCCTTGGGGGAGGCCTTTATCGCAGACTTAGCGGGAGAAGGAGGCGGCAGTACGCTCGCCTCTTTTCACCGTAATAAGGTGATGGTGAGGGATGGGAAATCCCTAGCTGCCGGTACTATTACGCCGGGCGAGCCGTCCCAATTCGTGTGGCCACGCAGCGTGGCTCCACTCCACTCAGACAAATGTAGCACCACCCAGGGGTCACGTGTAGTGTCTCTAGGGACGCAACGCAAGTGACTTTAACCCACTAACCTCGTGTTGGTGTGTTAAAAAAAATAAATAGCATGATTTTTTTTATAGATGGTGGCAGTCCGTCTGCCGCTCCAGGATAACCGCATCGTCGCGTGGAAGTTCTGCCACGTGACGCACAAGCTGCTGCGCGAGGGGCACCCCGCCTGCCTCGACGACTCGCAGCGCCACATCTCCATGATAGAGAACCTCGGCAAGCTGTGGGTGAGTCGGTTGTCCTGTTGCTCCTTAAAGTATCGTCCTGGCATGTGACGCACAAGCTGCCCCGCCTGCCTCGACCATTCGTAGTGGCACATCTTCATGATAGAGAATCTCGGCAAGCTGTGGGTGAGTCGGTTATCTTATTGCTCCTTATGGTAATGTCGTGCCACGTGTCAAACGAGCTGCCTCGCCTGCCTCGACGACTAGTAGTGGCATATCTCCATGAAAGAGAACCTCGGCAAGCTGTGAGTGTTGTCTTATTGCTCCTTATAGTATCGTCCTGCCACGTGACGCACAACGACACAACCTGCCCCGCCAGCCTCGACCACTCGCAGCGGCACATCTCCATGATAGGAACCTCGGCTAGCTGAGGGGGAGTCGTTGTCTTGTTGCTCCTTATAGACTATTAGTTATTCTGTGCTTATAGTATCATTCTGGGGGTTAAAGTTACTCGCGTCCGTAGGTTTACCCTTGAGACCCTACACGTGACCCCTGGGTGGTGCTAAATGAGTGACAATGACTGAGTGGTAGAGCCACGCTGCGTTGCAGCACGCATTGGGCCGGCTCGCCCGGGGTAATACCACCCTCTCACGAATATTCGGCGTGAAATAATGGCACTTGGTGCTGTTGTGTTTCGTCCGGCCAGTGAGAGTTCCGGAGGCCCCTTCCCCTCCCACCCCTCCTCACAATTCCTATTCCTTCCCCTAACCCTATTCTTTTCTTAAAGGTCGGCAACGCATCTGCGACTCCTCTGATTTTGCGGGTGTCCATGGGCGGCGGTGATTGCTTTCCATCAGGTGACCCGCCTGCTCGTTTGCCTCCTTCTCATATAAAAAAAAAAAATGTGAAACACAAGCTGGCCCGCCTGCCTCGACCACTCAGTGGCAGCAGCACATATCCTTAGGGTTGATGAAATCGATGATGCAGAAGTGGAAATGTTGGAATGGATAGGAGACTGTGGAAGAGGAAGAAGATTTATGTTATGAGGATGAGGATGCGGAAGAAGAAGTGGGAAATAAAGTTATAGTGATATATAAACAAACCTCCTTACAAATCTATATCCTTACAAACAAAATTACTCGAGAAAGTTTAGAGCATACATTTTCTCACTCCGTGAAAAAGATCAAGACAACTTTACACTTAAGAGGGTTTACGCCATTCGGTCTCCCATACAAACTTCAGAGTCGAAATTTTTAAAAACCAATGAGCCAATTTTGATGAAACTTTGCAAGGTCTCCCATACAAACTTCCAAGTCGAAATTTTTAAAAACCAATGAGCCAATTTTGATGAAACTTTGCAAGCTGAAGTAAAACACAGGGATCTAAATAGTTTGTTGAAAACATTTAAAAAAAATGTTTATTTAACTGAGTTATTGCGATTTTTAACTTTCTATAGTGGACTTTAAATCGCAATAACTCAGCTAAAAAACGTTTTTTAAAAATGTTTTCAACAAATTATTTAGATCCCTGTGTTTTACTTTAACATGCTAAGTTTCATCAAAATTGTCTCATTGGTTTTCAAAAATTTCGACTTGGAAGTTTGTATGGAAAACCGAAATGCGTAAACCCTCTTAACCACCATTTGAATTTCTCCCGCTGCAATGCATATGAAATGCCTATTTAATTTAATTTTTTTCTACGCCTCGTTAAAATAAAATGTATGTTGACTAACCCCAGGTACACCTGCGCGAAGGCTACGGCAAGTTGGTCCACCTGTACTGCAACCTGCTGGTGGTCAAGCTGAAGTTCCACGCGCGCAACCCCCGCTTCCCGGGCAACCTGCAGCTCACCGCCGACGAGCTGGACGCCATCGCCGAGAACGATGTCAACATCTAGTATGTATTATGTTTACATGCCATTCGGAAATGAAGAGATCCGTAGAACTAAAGCCCAAGAGACAAGAATTGCTAAGATCAAGTAGCAATAAGCAGGGTCTTGGCGACCGTGCGCCGGCAGACGCAGTGTAGGCAGGCGACAAAAAGTTGGACCGAAGATCTTGTAAAGGTGGCGGGTAGCCACTAGATGCGAGCAGCATAAGACCACAACGCTGGTCCAATTCGGGGTGGTGGGTTAAATACATGGTGGTATTATGTATACATTTACACTAAGATGTCAATCTGGCTAGCTTATCTTAGTGGGGTTTTCCAAGGTTTCCCTCTCACTGTAGCAGTCACCCATCGGAATCTTCTCCAAATGCTCCTACCAGTGAGTCACGTATTAACTTTGATTATTGACATTTTAAGATCTGTAGACGTTTCCTTGTGTTACAGTTTTCAACTTTGCGTCGAGCTTTTTGACTACATGGATGAGATCCTCAACTTGCAAGCGGCAGGTAAATATTTTAAGCGTTTATTTTAAAAAGAAAATATAAAAATATTATACTATAAGAGATGAAAAACAGGGTAGTAATTTCTTTTTCTTGTTTAGTTAGTCCCACGTCTCACCAAACACCGACCCGAAGTGGATCTTGGCCTCCAACACTATACAAAGCCGAATAATAAAGCACTATAAAATGGCACTGAGTTTTGCATTTAGTTCACTCAATATCCGCGCAACATGAATCCAAATTAGCGTGTGGTGCTGGTGTCTTAACTCAAGAGAACGAAAACAATACCAATCTCGATGGATCGGGATCGGTTTCAAGAGATGATGCTCTCTGTTCTTCACAGCCTCTTTTTATTGCCTTCTTATTAATAACTTTAAAATGGTGCCAGTGTTCGACAGCCTGGGCAACGCGCGCGCCAATTCAATGACTGCCAGCGGGCAGTGCCGGCTTGCAGCACTCATTCCGTGCGCACAAGACTCGTCGCAGATATACGACTGCAACGTGCGGCTGCTGTTCCGGCTGCACGCGTCGCTGCCCGCCGACACGCTCGCCGGCCACAGGGAGAGGTAACTGCAGCCCGTGCGCGCGGCACTCGTCGCATATACTGTTTAAAAATTCTTTAGCCCGTTTTCCAAGGGATAATTTTACAGTAAACTATAACCTAATTCAGGGTTAGTGTAGCTATCTGGCAGCACCTGGATGAGATCGGCACAAGGCGGAGGGGAATGGCATAAAAGGCTAAAACCCAGCAGTGTTTTCCTTTTTTTTAATGTAACTGTTACCAATATCAAAGGCGAAGATCTACTATATCTTTCCATAGGAGTTTGGGTGACTAATATCTTTTCTAAACGTAGATATCGACCTTCAAATGCTTCGGACAAACACTACGCCATCATCCGCCATCAGGTATCCAAAGCTATCTGCGAAAAGACATTTTGTTGACTCAATTCAACAAATATGAAATTTTTGAAACTATGTTATTGTTTCACAGATTCCGACAACAGTTCAAAAAGTTGAGTTCGTTCTACAAGCACGCGAGCAGTTTGCAGTATTACAGGAATCTGCTAACCCTGCCAGTTTTGCCGTCTAATCCGCCGAATTTCCTTTTACAGGTAACATTATTTATAGTCAAGATTTTTATTGTGAAACTATAGTGTAACTTTTGCAATGCGAGATTACTGTATGGGTTAGCAAATTGAAAACATCTCGAGCTCCTCCGTGCCTCGGAAGACAAAAAATGTGGTATTCGCAAGATAGCGGTCGTTAAAGCCCACCAAGTTCCTGGAGATCGACCACACCGCCAAGGTCGGCCCAGAAATAAGTGCCGTGACGATCTGGACGCACAGCATACCGACTGGCGTGAGGTCGCTCAGAAAAGAGATGGACAGGCAGACAGGCAGGACTTAAAGGCATTTGCCTAGCAGTGAGATACTAAGGGCTAACTGAAAAAAAATTTTTTTTTGAAATTAAAACTTAATTTCAATCCAATTCAGTCCCGAGTTTAATTTCCAGGACGGGCGAAATGTGTTTTGGATTTTTCGATGCATAGCAGGTGTGAGTGGGTGTGTGTATGTGTGTGCGTGCGTGCGTGCGTATGGGCGTGCGTGCGTGCGGGCGTGCGTCCGTATGTGTGTGTGTATAATAAAAGCCCGTGCATATTGAATAAACGATTTGACTTTGACTTTTCACTAATCGGTCTTTCCGTTGCAGAGTGACTTCGGCACGTACGTCCCGCCGGTGGTGTCGATCCCCGAGCCGCAGGCGGACGAGGTGGACTCGGTCGGCTCGCTCATCGATACCTCCGACACCATCAGCCAAGTCAGTGTGGTAAGCATATATTTATATTATTTATCTTCCTAGTTAAAAGAATTCAACCAACCCTTCTCTTCTCTATGGTGTCGTAAAAGACGACTAGCAAACTGATGAGATTGCTCAATGCTTATACATCCAAAAGCATAGAGCAGCAATAGGCTCAGCTTCTATTACGCTGAGCATATCGTTGGTCGAAAACAGTAGTGAAACATTTCAAATAAGTACTTACTTATAAAAAAAAAATATTGAAAAATTTCTACAAATGAATTTAATAGAAATCATAAATACTAAAGCCAATAAAAATGTAATATTATAAAAACTTAATCCTTTTCTTAAATATCTTAAAAGTTAAAGATAAATAATTGTCATTTTTTAATGCTCATTATATCAAAACAACTCGTTTCAAAATGTTCCACTACTGTTTTCTTCCAACCGACACCATGTGCAGTTATTATTTTGGAGAAACGTGGACTATGGCAGTGGACTACTTCTGCGGTCCTCCGACTATCCCTTTGGGGATAATATCAGGGGGGTGTCACTCCGCAGTTCAGGTGCGTTCGGCCGGCGCGCCTCCCGGGCAGGCATATGGCACGAGGTTGCCGCTCGCGACGCACGCTCCACCGAGCGCGTCGTCGCACGTAAAACGAACGATTATTCCTGTGATTTTTGTGCACCGAACAATGACTACTTAACGATCTTATAATACGTATAAAGGATACGTTATGTTTTCGGGTGTCTAAAACTTAAATATATCCATGAGTGGAAACCCTGCGCTCCTGACGTCAAATCGATATCGAGTCAGCGTTGCTCAACTGAATATGAACGTTCAGGTCACACATTAAAAAAAAAACTTTCCTACATTCACACCAATTATCTAGCCCAAGAGAAGTTTCGTAATTCAATTCAATTCAATTATTTTTATTTCAGATCTCATAATCCATAAAATATTAGTATGTACACTTAAAAACTATATTAGTAAGGGCGCAATTACAACATTAATTTATTTTAATTTAATTTAAATATTTATTGGATCCACGCATATGTTGCTGGATCCACTGCCAAAATATTGGACAGTCAGGCCTATCCTTTATAACCGCCAGGATGCTGTTGGTACTCCCCCGCACTCTTCTTAAAATCAAAGCTGTCCGCTTTCTTAGGATACTGTGAAAGTCATCCACCCCTGCTTCCGCGAACATGGCGGATGCACTGCAGTATCTAGGGAGCCTCATCAGCATCCTGAAGGCATTATTGTACTGAACTCGGAGCGCATTGACAGTCTTTTGCGTATAGTCACACCACAGGCTGCGAGTATAAAAAGTCTGACAATATGCTTTAAATAAAGTTATTTTAACTGTTCTCGTACACTTAGCAAACCTGCGGGCAAGCATGTTGCTTCGGACTGCCAATGCTCTCCGTTCTCGCTCTATATCAGCGTTATCTGACATGGTCTCAGTCACAACGTGCCCTAAGTATTTGAATTGCGCTACTCTATTTAGCGCGGTACCCAGAATCCTGATTGGTGGTACAGTGGAAGGTGTTTTCCTTCCCACTTTAAAAATCAACAAATGGCTTTTGGCAACATTGTAACGAAGGCCATGCCCAGTGGCATACTTTTCACAAACTGCCAACAATTTACGCAATGCGCCTACTGACGGACTCAGGAGGACCATATCATCGGCGTAGCTAATCGAGTTAACCATATGACCGTCAATCGAGCAGCCGAGTTCGGCACCCCTAAGTCCCTCAATGAGCTCATTCACATATATATTGAAAAGTGCAGGAGATGTTAGTCCTCCCTGCCTTACCCCGCAATTAAGTACATACTCGTCAGATAATACGCCTGACCATCTGACCTGGTTAATCTGATGACCGTACCAGTACTGAAAGATTGAAACCAGCTCAGCAGGTAGTGATGCGGCTCGTAATTTCGACCATAGCAGTTCGTAATTAACCATGCCAAACGCCTTAGAGAGATCTAAGAAAACTGTGTATACCGGCGTTTTCCGTTGTGTATAGTACTTCACAGTATGCTTCAGCGACAGTATGGCGCTCTCAGTTGATAGGCCAGGTCTAAAGCCAAACTGTGCATCGTCTATTTTTATGCACTGACAAAACTGTCTCTCAAGCAAGCCGTCAAGCACTTTTGCAAGTACAGTAGCTAATGAAATCGGCCTATAGTTTCCTTTGTCCAATATATCTCCTGTTTTATTTTTGACAATCGGAACGACGACAGTTCTCATTAGCTCAAGCGGTAGGTACGAATGCCTAATACATAGTGTGTACAGCAATGACAAAACTCTTGGAAGATGATATCCAGCATAATGGAGGTGCTCTATACTGAGACCGTCATGCGCGGGTGATTTCCCTCTATGCATAGCCTCTAAAACGGATCGAACATCTTTTGATGTTATTCTGACAGGCACACCGGACACGACGCCCCCAGTACACCCACCCCTCCCTTCAGCTGGCTGGAGCAAAGACTTAAGGTTGAAATGGTTCTTAAACAGATCTGCGATTTCTTTAGGATCATTCACTCCGTCCACACACAACGGGGCCGCCGATCTTGGGCTAGACTTTTTTGTTTGTTTCCAAAATTTGGAAAAGTCTTTAGCCTTATGTTGGGTTGCAAGAATATCAAGTTTTATCTGCTCCTGATTCTGTTGACATGTTTTTAACTTAGACTTAAATATCCTACGCGTGTCGCACATATTGTCATAAAGCTTGCCGGATCGTGGCTTGCCATACCACGCCCAGTAGTTAAAAGCTTGCCTAGCATTTCCGTGTGCTTCTTTAACAAATTTATTCCACCCCGCAATAACACGTTCATGTCCACGTTTTTTATCAGTTCGCTTCCCGTAACTAAATTCCGCAGCTCCCCTGAGCGTGTTCACAATTCTGTCATACGGTTTTTCTATAACTTGGTTATGGCCAGAATTCTCACACATTCTATCACAGCACGAGCTTAGTTCCTGAGGGAAATTAATATCTCTTAAGCCCTCAGTACACCTCTTACTATAGGTATCGATCTGACTTGCATCCCTCTCACCCCATATAACCTTATTATGCAGGTACCTGTGTGAAGTCGCAGGTACAGTTGGCCTGATCATACCCAAATTCACTTGCACCATCAACGGAATATGGTCTGACCAGTACGCATTGTAAAGTACCTCAACGTTAACAACAGACCGATACGCCGCTTCAGTAACCAGGCAATGATCCAGCCAGCTTGTGGTTCCATGCACATCACTAACGAAAGTGTAGGTTCCAGATTCGATTCCTAGTTTGGTTATATCCACGCAAGACCAATTCTGGTCCCCACAAAAGCTTAGCAACTCTTGTCCAAACAACGCATTGGGGTCGGCATTGAAATCACCCAAAACAAAAAATGACTCCGTGTTGCTACCTTCGACTATTGACGCTATTGTGCCCATACAATGACAAAATTCAGTTAAGCTATCAGCACTGTTAGTCGGCATATAAACGCTAAATACTAAGATAGTTCTTTCAAATAAAGTAATTTTAACCGCTGCTATTCTATCATTATCGCATTCAACGACGGACACATCACTAAACAAGCTCTTTCTCCATAAAAGAGCCACTCCACCAAATGGACGACCTCGCATTAACTGGGTTGGATCCATGGAAGACTTACCATAAAAGCTAAAGTCCTTATCAATATAACCTAACATTGGAATTTCATCAGGCCACAACCAAGTCTCCTGCAATGCTAGAATGTCATTAGATTTGCATAGCGCTCTCACACAATCGACTGATCTATTCACATTTTTGCAGTTAAAACTAATCAACCTTGCAGACATATTATTAGAGTTGTCATTGCTGCACTGTACAGCCATTTTACTTGAAATTGTTTGTGTAAGTTCTATAAATAAATAATAATAATTCAATCCAATAATAAACATTACAACAAAAAAATAAATAATAAAATCAATTCAATTCAAACACTAAGATCAAAAACAAACAAAATAATAATAATAATAATAGTAAGTACCTTGACTTGGCTCACGAGGTTACCGCCATGTGGGATGTGGATTCAACCATTATTGTACCGATAGTCGTTTCGGCAAACGGTCTTTTAGCTAAGAGCCTCGATCAACACCTAGAGAGGCTCTCGCTAAAAGGTTGGGTCAAGGGTCAGATACAGAAGGCAGTACTCCTTGACACGGCACGTATTGTCAGGAGGTTCCTCACTCTGCAGCCCTAACCACCGGTAACTTGGGTCTATATCCCCGCTGCCGGTGGCAACCTAGGTTAAGTTTTTTATAATATTTTATATTGTAAATATATTTTTTTATATAAAATATTGTAAAAATTTTTACTTAAGATTATATTTTAAATAAAGAGCATAATAATAATAATACAATACAATAATCAAAATAAATCAGCAATTCAAGAAAATAAAAATTCAATGTCAAATTAAAATCAATGAATAAATCAAAGTTATAATTATAAAATAATCAAGACAATCAAAAAATAAAAATCAGCACAATAATCGAATTAAAACAATTAAAAAATAACAATAAAATTCAAATAAATAAAATAAGTTAAAATATCAAATTAAAACAAATCTATAAATCAAATCAATCAAAAATAAAAATTCAAAAAGTAATCGAAATAAAATAATCAAATTCAATTAATCAAATAAAAAATAACAATTCAAATTAAATTTCAATCTCAAATTAAAATCAACAAATAAATCAAATCAAAAGATTATTTTCTTTCAATTTCAATATTATTTTTATCCCCCTGTGGTAGTGAATGTTGATTAAAACGGGTTTTATTAAACTCAATAAACCTACGAAAAGACACGCCACTGGGCCATAGATTTTCATTCATAAATATATCTAATTTATTCTTAGGAATATATAGGAATATAATGAAACTTGTTAAATGGTTACTAGACAACGGATAAATATACTTAAAATTAAATAATAATAATACTTAATTTCCTACCTGTTAAGTTTTAATTTCGCGTGAAAGTTGTAAAAGTAGACAATTTTTTATACCTAAACTTGACTTTGGTAGTTAGAGAGTGAACCTTCTGTACTGTAGTTCTATTAGTTATTCTGTGATAATAGTCTTGAATCTATGAATGTACGTTATTTGGTGTGTCGTGGACTGTGGCAGCGAACTACATAATTCTGCGGTCCTCATGGCCTAGTCTCTGACTAACATTTTTGGGATAAGAGTCGTGAGTGTATTTACAATCGAGGAACTTCCCGGGCGACCACTTTTCGGTGGTTTCACACACGGTGTCAGATCAGCCTACCCTAAACTGTCAAATTACTCCAATGAATATTGATCCTTAGAACCAAACAATAAAGTTCAAAATTGATTTTAGAAATTCTGTAGTGGAACGTGCCACGTCACCATGACTCAATAAGATACAACTGTTTTGTTATAAAGTAAATACGTGCTAAATGTGTGAATAGGGGAAACATATGATCGAATACTCAGAACTAGCAGTTATTATTTTCTTTTGTTCTATGAGACTATTAAAAACCCTGTTTTCCTATTAATAAAGGATTAGGTACTCAAGAATCGACATCCGTTGTGTTATTACATCACCCGACGCCCCACATTGCAATTCGACAGTTTTGGGTAGGTTGATCTGACGCCGTGCGTGTAGTAGCGTGCGCGTTGATTGTGTGTGTAATCGAATATCGACTGTAACTATGTATGCGTGTGTTTGCCATCAGGCCGCCAGCCCCGAGGCGGAGCCGGCGGCGTGGGTGCGCGCCACGCCGTCGCCGCAGCCCGACCCCGTGCTGGAGCGCGACCGGCTCATCGACCACCTGCAGCACGAGCTGCGCAGGATGAGGTCAGTGGGGGGGATAATACCAACACGAACTGGGCCAGCGTAGTAGGTTATAGCTCAATCTCGCCTAGTAGTTAAATAATAATATTTTGATTTTAATTGTTGAAATCTTATAAATTATACTACACCACTGGTTCTTAAGTCTACGGGGCTGGTTGATTTTAATCTTATAAATTATACTACACCACTGGTTCTTAAGTCTACGGGGCTGGTTGATTTTAATCTTATAAATTATACTACACCACTGGTTCTTAAGTCTACGGGGCTGGTTGATTTTAATCTTATAAATTATACTACACCACTGGTTCTTAAGACTACGGGGCTGGATCATGTAGACGTACCGTCAAAAGCATTTCTTTAACAGTGTCAATAATTAGAGGTATGTCCTTATTATCATAGAAAGACACTATCCATTGTAAATAAACGTACACGTTGTCAAAAAAATCAAAAGATTTATTCAATAAACTCAATTAAAAAGTACTTTGAATCGTCTAAATCTTTTTAACCTACCACCCATTCAGGACGTCATTTTTTAACTGTGGCAAAAAACTGGTGCAAGAAACCACAGCGCACAGAAGCAATGACATTTACCAGGTCATGAAATACAAAATATGAATTTGAATGTAAGCATTTCAGACCCAAGCTGTTTTGTCTTCTGTGTAATCTGACACTTTTTTCTTTTTTTCTTTGATTTTGATTTTAAATTTATCAAAACCTAATTTCTGAATATTATTTGGTACATTATTGTAAAATGATACACACAGACCTTATAAGAATTATTTATTTTATGAAGCCTAGTATAAGGTACTGCTAATTTGTTCTTACTTCTAGTGTTTAAATTGTGAATATCACTGTTTTTTGAAAACATTTAAATATTTTTATAAACATACATCAGATTTTCATAAATGTATTGTGATGCAACTGTCATTATACTTATATCCTTAAATCTGTCTCTGAGAGAGTCACCAGCCTTTAGGTTATTGAATAGCCCTTTTCTGCAGCACAAAGATAGTTTGAATGTCGGCAGCATTTCCCCACAGTAAAATGCCGTACGACATTACACTATGAAAGTAACAATGGTGTATTATAATCGCATCTCCCCGTGTGGTGTTGTCCATGTGAGAGAGTCTGTGTCCAACAGTGGGACGTTTATAGGATGATGATGAAAATGTAAATTATTTAATGTAAAAAAGTGCACACGTACAAATTAATTTCACGTTAAGTTTTAATTATAAATGGGAAAAGGTCCTATCCCCATTTTGATTCCCTGTACGAAGTGACAATCAGTTTGTGTTTATTATCTAGAACGGAAGTGACCTCACGTGTGGAAGAGCGGAACAACATTCTGGGAGCGATGCGGGAAATGTCCACCAGTCTGGAGTCTCAGCTACATGCCGTTAAGGTTCGTAAAAGTAGCATCGTCTAGCATTGGGCGATCGTATAGGTTAACTCATAACCTGTCAGCTGCCGTAAAGACAAAGATAAAATGTTCTTTATTGTACACCATAGTAATATCACAAGGACAAACACAATTAACATACAATTGGCGGCCTTATCGCTAACATTAAAACCATACACAAGGTTTTTACACAGAGGTTGAGCTGACACGGCATATTTTTTTTCCATTGGTTTTTCAACATTATGCTTAGGAAATAAAGTTCAAAATATAAAGTAAACCTCTTTTGGAATATCTTCGGATGAACAACCGAATCAGCCGTTGGTCACGTGGTTGACGTAATATGGCAGTCGTTATAACTCACCAACTAGATTTGGAGCAGCTTGGTTGGTTGTCGCCTTATCTCCGCAAGTGCAATTGTTCGTATGGGGCGGTTGAATAAGCCGCTGATTTTTTTTAACTTTTGACTGTACTGTTTGTATAGCTAACTGTGATTATGGTTTGTTGCTAAAGACAATAGATGTAAATAATTAAATAATAGTTTCCATTGCTTAATTTTTATATTTACAGACAGAGCTCGACCAGGAAAGGAAAAAATCATACATGTTATCCGTGCAGACACCAGAGATCCAACGTATGTATCAAACGCGAAAATTTATCATATTTCTCTCTTAAAAAACTGTAATCATTTAAGCCTTTTCATCTTAATGCAACAATTAATGCACAGCGTGACTTATCAATATGTATGGCTAATTAGTGGTTACGACGCGACGTTATCTGATAGAAGTGAAAAGCAAAAAATACATAGGGCCTTACTTATAAACACACTAGTGGCCCGCCCGCGCTTTCGTCTACGCTAAATTAGAAAAACCGTCATAATTCAGCCATTTAAAAAAATACATCTACTAAATATAAACAAAAACCATTCTCAGTTAACGCTCTATCTTTTAGTGGAAACCGCATACAAATCCATTGCGTGGTTTAGAAGAATAGTACGGTGCCACAGACACAGGAAAACGGCGACTTTACTTTATAATATGTAATGATAATGATGATACATACATACAATGTGATAGGGGTGGCACTTCTAACCCGTTAAGGCTAAGTACTACATCTAAATTCATCGGCAAAAAAAATAATATGGGGGTCCTACCCCCTCCCCCTATAATTTATGACCATTTTCACTTTATGCGATGTCAAAGGTTTTATACGTCTGAGAAACATGAAAAAATGGCAAACGGTAGTTAATAACACTGGCTAACTAATAAATTACTTTGTTTCGTATGTTTGAGATTATTTTGGTGAGAAAAATAATCATTACTTAATTATTTTGTGATTTAAAATCTTTTTTTTATATTATTTTTTTTGTAAATGAATTTAGATGTAGTACTTAGCCTTAACAGGTTAGAAGTACCACCACTATCACATTGTATAATCAGGACTGACAGACGAATCACATGGTTAGTCAGAAACTAGGCAATGAGGACAGCAAAAGCAGTCCTCTGCCATAGTCCACTTTTCACTTGCTGCTGGAAGTATGTGCAGTCTTTAGTCCGTTAGTCGCCTTTTACGACACCCAGGGGAAGAGAGGGGGAGATTCTTTCACCGCTACGTGATACGGTTTAGTTATAATAGTATCACATTTTTGTTCAATCTGAAACTTATAAACACTACTTAAGCATTATTTAATTAAACATTGGTTTGTCTCTTTTGCACAAATTCAAAATGACGTTTGTGTGACTCAATTGTTGCCTAGTGAATACATGACTTAATTCAGCATGTTGTTTGCAGAAAAACTTGCCGACACCGAGGACAAAGCCAAACTGACAGATGAAAAGTTCCAAAAGTTAAAGGGCGCGTACACACAACTGCGAGAAGAACACATCAATCTAATAAGACAGGTAGACAATTTATCGTCTCTATTGGCATTCCACGGCACTAAAATCCGATAGGAATTATGTTAATTCTATAGTATGCTTTCCAAAATTGAGAGTGCTAGAATTAATAGCAATAAGTCTTGTATTTGTTGGACGTCACGAGCACCAAAATGTATACACTTTGACTCTTATTCCATTGCATTAAGAGTTACAATTGTTTACATATTTTTGCTTGTACTTACCATCTTCCACACCTTATAAAATAATTAATTAAAAAGATAGTTAAATCACTTTTTGCTGTTGTTTAATTTTTTTATTTACTATTAAAACTGGGCAATAGAAAAAGCATATCCGTACATGTTGCAAACGTTCTTAGTCTTCTAGATACGAACACAGTTTAAAATTATCTAAACTCTTTCAAATTCACTTAGTATATATAGTATGAACAAATATAATGTGTTCCTACCTAGCACGGCCCCCCGAGCTAGGCACGTAAAACTAATGGCAATGCTTCAGATGATCAATGTACCTCTAGAATTTATCAACAGAATTCAATGTACCTCAACCGTTTTGACAGAAATTACGATAAAATGCCTGATCTACCCAGCTGGGCCCTCGGCTGTATAACGCTCGAAATACATAAAAAATATACTGATCTAATGTACCTCCAATGTACCTCCCGATTTATGTATTAAATTCCAGAAATCCTAATTAGAACAGAAGATATTTAGCTTTAAAGTTTTGTCTTCCTAGCGGGGCGCTCTATAATCAAAGTGAATACGAATATAAAAGTATACCATTTTTATGTTTTTTCAATGTACCTCTTAGTTCTTCGCAATTTACCAAATTAAGATACAAAATTATGATATGATATGATATTTCGAGTGTTTTACAGCCGAGGGCCCGGCTGGGAATATCAGGCATTTTATCGTAATTTCTGTCAAAATGGTTGAGGTACATTGAATTCTGTTGATAAATTCTAGAGGTACATTGAGCATCTCAAGCATTGCCATTAATTTTACGTGCCTAGATCGAGGGGCCGTGCTAGGTAGGAACACATACAAAAATAATATTGAAGACAAGCGGCCGCTCGCGGTTTCACCCGCGTGGTTCCCGTTCCCGTGGGAATATCGGGATAAAAAGTATCCTATGTGTTAATCCAGGTTATAAACTATCTGTATGCCGAATGTCATCCAAATCCATTCAGTAGTTTTTACGTGAAAGAGTAACAAACATCCATCCATACGTTCCCGTAGGAATATCGGGATAAAAAGTATCCTATGTGTTATTCCAGGTTATAAACTATCTGTATGCCGAATTTCATCCAAATCCATTCAGTAGTTTTTACGTGAAAGAGTAACAAATATCCATACATACAAACTTTCACGTTTATAATATTAGTAGGATAAATTCTAACCTAAATAATTGATGAAACTACATTGGTCGCCAGTGCTTTGATTATAGGCTGGCAAATTAATTCGCCCGCACACCATTGGACTGACACGTTCAAATTTGCTATAGAATGATTTTCGTTATTTTTAGAAAGCCGAAGTTGACAAATTAACCACCAGCTTACGAGCAGCGACAGCTCAACACGAAAGCGCGAAAACCGCGCTACAGCAACAGCTCAATGACAGGATGAAGTAAGTTTCATAAAAATCACAAACATTTTAAACAAATTTTAAATTGCTGGTCTGATTCTAAACATACACCATTTAAAAACTGTTACACCAAAGTATGGTCTACAAATATCATATTATAAAAATTTCACATTCCCTATATCAAAAACAACAACACAAGGGTTCAGTTCCATCGGCCTTAGTCACTGGCTGACAGTTATTTCCCCTTATTAACATTATAAATACTACCAAGTGAAGTGACAATTTCCTGTATCAGATACTTATCTTTGTGTTTCTTTCTTTCTAGTTTATTATTTCTTTACTATGTTATTATTATTACATATAAGGCGACTGCTAGAAACCGCAAGAAACTCCAAGGGCTGGTCCGGTCAAGTGTGTTAAACATGACAAAAATGACAAGAATCATTGCAGACTAACGTAGGTACTTAGCGCACAGCTGATGCGGACGGGTCAACAGACGGGTGGGTCAATGGCCGGCCGCTGCCCACGCATTGTAAATAACCGTTATTATTAATTGTTTTTCATTCTATTTTTCCAATGTTATTGCTTTAAAATAAATTAGATACTCAAAGATTATCCAATTAAAATTCACAAAATGAATTATTATTTCATTAAAAAAGAAAAAAGCACGAATATCTTTTGTGTAATTTTTGTCATGTTTAAAACACTTGACCTGACCAGCCCTTGAAGTTTCTTGCGGTTTCTAGCAGTCGCCTTATATACTGTAATGTTTTCTTAGAGACGTTGAACTACTTCAACAAAGCGCATCCTCAAGTGAAGAGATTGAAGCTTACAAAAATGAAATATTGAGCTTACGAGTTGATTTAGAAAATTCCAGACAGAAAGAGACAGAACTAGAAACTTTACGGGCATCGATGGAAGCGTTACAAATAGAACACAATACTGCCAAGACTGAACAGGAAGAGAAACTGAACACTCTTGCTGGTGAATTAAAAGAGACTAAAGAAATTCTAGATAATATAAAACATGAGAAGGACGAAAGAGAAACTGAATTAAGCAAAGTAAAAGAAGAGTTAATAGGTCTCAGAGAAAAGAGCGGAGATGAATATAAAAAAGTGGTTGAGGAAAAAGAAGCTGCATTGAAACAAGTAGCAGAGTTAACACAGCAACATCAACTAGAGAAAGAGGTCAGTAGAGATAGTAATATGCCGTATCATATCGTTTAATGGTTTAGTAATGCATGTTCGTGTGGTAAGCATGGATAACTAATAGTCTTGCTTGTTTCGTTATGGTAACCTTGTAAGTAATTGATAAATGTCGCAATAAAATAAAATAATAACTTTCCATTAGCTATCATTTGTTAACTTGTAACATATTATTTAAATTTATTATATAACTTATAATATTATATATTTATTATAGTTTTAATCCCATTAGGAGCAAATGCTTAGCACTAACAAGTTTCAATCGGAGTTAGAAGACTTGCAACGTAGGTTAATTGATGCAGAAACAAAGTTTTCCAGTAATTGTGAAATGTTGAAAGATGAATTGGATTACAAAAATAAAGAACTCGAAAGTGTTGTTATTACAAAAGATACTGAAATAGAGCAAGCGTTAGGCAAACTTGTAATCCTGCAGAGTGAAATTGAAAGTACAAAAAAAAATTATGAGGAAAATATTCTTAAAAAGAATGCAGAAATTGAACAGCTTTCAGAAAAGATAAATGAGTTAAACCAATTTAAACTGAATAATGATGACATGTCTCTAAACTTGAGTCAACAAATTGATATGATAGAATGTGAGTTAAATGATGCCATCCAAAAAATAGTATCCCTTGAAAATGACGTAACAGATAAAACTAAAGCAGTCCATGAATATGAAAAATTGCTTTCCGAAACTCAAACTGGAAATAAGACTAGCCTTGAAGAATTAGAAAATAATAAAAACAAAGAAATATCACGGTTAAAAGATGAATTATGTCTCAAAGATAAAGAAATAGCAGAATTTGGATCTAAAATTGATGAAAATAACAAAGAAATTGAGAAACTTTTTACCAAATCAAAAGATACTGAATCGACTTTAGAACTTCAAAAAACAGAATACGATTTAAAACTGAATGAGAAAATAGTGGAGATTACTATATTAAACGACAAATTAAAAAATGTGATTGAATGTAAAGATGAAATTATAGAAAACATGAAAAGTATTGTGGCGACGAAAGATAGTCAGGTTATTACACTTAACATAGAAGTCACCAAACTATCAGAAAGTGTTTTAAGGCTAGAAGATGAATTAAAAGAGACACAAGCAGAGTTAGAGATAGGTAGAAATGAATTTTTAACTATAAAAGAGGATCATGACAATTTTACTGAAAGAAACGAGAGTAACTTAATATTGAAAAATCAAGAGTTAAGAGAGCTCAATGGTAAAGTTTCCCAACTGACTTCTGAAAAGGATGAATTAATGGTAGAAAAAGAAAAATTGTTAAATGAATGTATTCTGGACAAGCAGGTTAGTTTTGATTCTCGTTTTGTGTCGTCCTTTTTAATGTTATTTAATTTACCAACATATGTTTATTAGGTATTCGAAACTAAATTAAAAGAAAAAGATGAAGCAAATAAACAATTACAAAACGATCACAAAATCCTTTTTGATGAAAAGGAACAAATCAAGAATGATCTTAATACCGTAATTGAAAATTTGAAATCTGAATATGACAATTGGAAAATTGTGAATGACAATAATACAAAATCTCTAAGTGATAAAATTGAGGAGCAGGATTCTTTGTTCATTCTTCGAATGAGTGAAAAAGATGAAACAATCGTAAACGGTCAAGAAGAAATAAAAAATCTGAAAGCTGAACTGGAAGAACTGCAGTCTACACAATTAAAGGAGAAAGAAGAAATGGGACTTATTATATTAGAGAGAGATAATGAAAAACAGGTTCGGCTAATAGTTTAATGCGTGCAAGTGTGTGTCCAATCATCGTTTTCTAACCAATCACTGTATGTTAGTATGTTCTACGTTGTGGTGGTGGCACTGTGTGTTATATGTGTAACAGACTGACAACTTCTAATATTTCATATGGAATAATCATTACTATCTTGGTGTGAAGTTCATCGCTCAGTATATTTTTTTAATATTTTTGCTATTTCAAGTTATTGAAAACATTGATTATGCACAGTTTACAATTTTACAAAAGGTTTGTTAAAGTTTTAAATTTAGCTTATTTTGTTCAGCACTTTTATGTAAGTATGTAGTTGTGTATGAAAATATATCTAATTGCATGTTTTTATTTTTCCTTTCCTTGCTACCTCTACGGCTTGGCTCTGCAACTCTGATACCTTCAACTCTACAATGCTCTGCATGCTCTGCCGGATTACTATTGGACCTGACCTCTCGTTAAGTATACCCTGTTTTCTTGATACTTTGTTACGTGGATGTATATTAGACATTGGAAGCTAAACTAGATATGGCTGACAATAAACGACTGAATGCAGAGTCTGAATTACAGGATTTGTTGCAACAAAATACAGTGCTTGAAGCAGATATAGCAACGCTCAGGATTCAGCTGGAAGAGGCCAAGAGGGATATGGACAAACGTAAGTGGATAATTCCAATATTATGATATGCATATATTTTAGTTACTTCAAGCAACACCCATATTCTTTTTTATTTTCATAGAATTTAACAAATAAAATGATATTGCATGCAAGAAATATTTTATTTATTAGTTATACTTACGTTATTTCAAATATTTATGTACTAATATCTACTGTACTAAACTTATGGAACGTTATATCATCATCAGTGATAGGAATAGGCAGACAGTATTTAACTAAAATTCCGATTTCTTTTTATTTTCAGTACTAATGCAGTGATTGGAAGTGTAAATTTCATTTATAAATAGTTAAAATTGTTCAAAGTATTGTACAATACTTTGAACAATTGGAACACACTGGCACTGAGTAGAATAAGAAATCCTGGAGTTATTGGGAAATACCGGTAAATACAAAATACCGGTATCAAAGGTTTTTAGAAATTTTTGACCCAGATCACAAAAGGTTGCGTACATAAACCAAATATGTATTAAATTAAAGAACTAAATATCACTTTTCATTCCATGTAATTATTTTGTTTAAAATCCCCGGTAGAAAAAATATATTGAACAAATAAATGTTGGTTTTCTTACCGATAATGAAACACGAAAGTATTACTTAGTTCTAGTTTGATATGCCATCCTGCGGTGTAAGCTAATAAGCCTACACCGCAGGATAACATAATAATATCAAAATATTTCCACGGTATTCCGAGGGAATAGATGATGATGATTTTTTGATGATCTTACAACTGATTTTGATCAAGCAGAATAAATTATGTTTTTTGTAGAATTTTTATTTTTCTTTCAATCGTTTAGTTACACTGAAGTATAACTAAAAGGCCAAAATTATCCAAAGTATCATAAAAATCAAGATGTAGATGTTGTTTTTTTATATATTTTTTTCTATATTCTCCCACGATTTACCAGCATGTCACCTATACTATTGTGTTGCAGCGACAATTATTTGCATAGTCTGCCCTATTTTGTTTGTGTACGCCGTGGATCAAATGTCCGAACAAAATGCCGAATGACCTTTGGTGGTATTTTACATCTCTATGTTATGTCCCGACATGAATTTTAGGTAAATACAGTATGCCTACTCCTATCACTGATCATCACCATCAACCGAAAATTGTCCACTGTTGGACAAGAAACTCCACACCGTTAATATTATTATTATATTAGTACTTACTTAATAATCGGAGTCCTCGATTACCGCTCGCTCAAAGTCTCGGGTTTTTCGTATAATTTGGATCGTGTAGTTGTTTGTTCATAAGAAGAGCCCTTTACCTTAATAAACTCTTTGTATGCTTATTTGTGTGTACTCAATCTTGTAGAACTCAATCTAGCAGTACGCAAGTAGTAATTACGCTGCTTTGATCAGAGCTTACTTGAATAAAAACTTCTTTTACTTACAAAATTTGTAAGTGGGTTGACAATTTGGATAGCACGTGAAAGGACAATGGGAAGAATGGGTCCAGCGTTGTAGCACTTTCTGAACTAACTTAAAATTAAGACATAAATAGTCTCAACATTTTGTTATATGGCAGCATGGCTCTAATGGAACATAAAAAGAAGTTATAACCATTCCTAAAATCATATTAATAACGTAATAAATACTTAGAAATAGTAGTAACGATGGTTTGTATAAACTTCCATTTACTTAAAATACAATCCCCTCTCCTTACATCACTAAGTTTTATTTCCTTTCACTTCTCGGAACCCATCCTGGAGCCTAGCTAGTTCCCACGTCCTACGCGGCTGGCTGGATACGGCATCTAGGGGGCCGCCGCTACTAGTTCTCCAGACTAGTACCGGAGATATCGACACCAATGTCCAATGAGAACCACCGGACAAAGCTACTAACATAAAGGGAAACTCACGTTCCCCGCAGGACATTCGCTTCTTCCCACAAAGACCGCTACTAAGCCCCGCTCGCTGTGCACGAGTTTGGAAGCCCTGGCACACAATACCAGGACAAACGAACATTCCCAAGCTCTACAGCTAACCACAAGCCACTACTAGTCCAACTCATGTCCCGCCGGAAGCGCTGATAAGGGCACAACCAGCGGAGGGCGTGAACCGGAACCCCGTAGTACCCCTGAGTAACACAGCCGGACCCGTAGTTCAAGCTGCGAAACCCTATCTATAGGGGTCAGTAGATAGGGACTAGGTAGGTAGGTAGGGAGTCAGATAGGGAGATAGGGAATACGAAGGAACAATTAGAGATATAAAATGTATACTAGGTCACACCCGTAAGAGTGAGCAGGACACAACATGCGCTCGTATTGTTCAAAACAAGGCAGCGCGGGCGCAGGCAGGCTGGCGGGGCGGGGCGGCCGGCCTGCGACGGTCTTTTGTTTGTTCTGTTGTGTTGCCTACGAGGGCGGTTTGATAGGTCCATGACTTTGGAAAGAAGAAACACTCTTTTTACATAAATATTTTTTTATTTTTCTACATAATCTCCTTTCAACTCTACGCACTTAGTCCAGCGATGTTCCAACCTCTTCAACCCATCAAAAAAATATTTTTTGTCAAACCCTGAAAAATAGGCCTCAGTTTCGGCTACCACATCTTCGTTTGACAAAAATCTTTGCCCGCCAAGCCATTTCTTCATGTTTTGGAAGAGGAAAAAGTTACAGGGGGCTAAATCTGGCGAATACGGAGGGTGTGGCAATAATTCGTATCCTAATTCGACAATTTTTGATGTCGCGATTGCAGACGAGTGGGCCGGTGCATTATCCTGATAAAATAGAATTTTTTTCTTTGCTAGATGCGGTCGTTTCTTGATCAACTTTTTATTGAATCTATCTAACAATGCAGCATAGTAAGCTCCGGTTATTGTCTTGCCTTTATCCAAAAAATCCATGTAAATAATCCCCTTGGCTGTCCCAAAAGACTGTGGCCATCCCTTTACCAGCCGAGCAAACAGTTTTTGCCTTCTTTGGGGCACGTTCGCCGGTAGAAGTCCATTGCTTCGACTGTTGCTTAGTCTCTAGTGTACAATGATGGACCCACGCTTTGTCAACTGTTATGTACCGATGCATAAACTCACTCGGATTGCGATTATACATGGCTAGGCATTCCTCAGAAGCTGTTACACGATTTCGTTTCAGGTCGACTGTTAGTAAACGCGACACCCATCTTGCAGAAAGCTTTTTAATGCCCTGAATATCATGCAAAATATAAAAAACTCGTTCAGTCGAGATGTGCACAGCATCACTTATTTCGCGTATCTTCACTCGACGGTCTGCCAAAACAATTTTACGTATTTTATTAACCATGCCCTCCGTAGTAACCTCAATCGGCCTTCCTGGGCGCTCCGCGTCATTAGTGGTAGTACACAACGAAATTCAGTAAACCACTTATGTACCATCCCATGAGAAGGCACAGAATCACCATAATACTTTTTCAATTTATCTTCGGTCTGCTTAATAGTTTTACCACGTAAAAATAGTGTTTAATTAGCACTCGAAACTCGCTTTTCTCCATTTTCAAAGAATACTTAGAAGTCGCCTAACTTTTTTGTTTCTAAAAAGCTTGTTTTCCGCCAATTTAAAAAAAGAACGGCATGCGCTTCGTAGTGAGTTTCCAAATATAGGACAAAAAAAATATTAAAAAGTTTTTATTCAACCATAAAGTCATTGAGTTGCCAAACTGCCCTCGTACTTACCAGTCAGTCGGAATAAAGTAATTTCAGAGTGCGCGTGTGTATTTCTCTTCTATTCTTGCTACTTACTTACGACTAATTACTTTGGACTTAACAACGGATTTTTGATTTTGCCTACCGATTTGGATTAATTTAACTGTGGCCGTTATAACCAACTACTTTGGATTGGTTAAAGGATTTTTGAGTGAGCTTTACGATAGGACAAGCATCATTGGTACATTGGTATCGGAAGGCATATAGAGCATTTGTTGGTCCCGCAAGCGCCTGGGATGATATTATCATTCAGCATATCATATCAGCAACTATACTCAATAAGGTCATATTGTAAATAAAATATTATATATACTGTTAACTTGAAATAATGTGTTTTATAAAATCATAAAAAAATAAAAAAGGAAAGAATAAAAAAATGTACGAAATAAAAAAAATATTAATTGGCAACACTTACATACACTTAAGTAGTCAAGCACAGTACATGGCAAGCATCCAGTGTCATAAGAAGACATTACTTCCTACTTCATAATTTTATTCTAGAAACGTTTGTAACTTTTTATTTAAAGTGTTAGTCTTGATGCCTTTTAATGAAATGTTGAGAGTATTCGAAACTTTATTTTGAAGTGTGCTAGAAAGTGCTTCACTTTTGGGCCCAGAGCCCATACAAAAATGCCCATTGTCCTTTTGAGAATTTGACATCTGGACTGAAAGGTGTAGCGAAAACACATAGAAATCCTTGGAAAAGACTTTTGACTTACTGTGGGCGACCTTGTGCATAATTTTTTATTATTATCTTATCTTTGATCAGACAATGTCGTTTCACAGAATATCCAGAAAGCATAGTATGAAAGTGTGTATTGTTTCACAGAGACTACGCGCATAGTGTCGTGCGCGGGCGAGGCAGCTGTCGAGGTGACGCAGGATGCTTTAGCTGTGCTCGACGGCGCGCACGAGCTAGACCAAGCCGCCGCAGACCTCGCTGCCAAGGCTTTGGAAGAGCTGGCTAAACACACGCAGGTAGCCCTAGTTATATCTGTAGAAATGAAATCAGTATTACAAAATGAATGTGTCTAGGACGCGAGCACTATTTGGACGAGCCACTCGCGACTTCGGTCACGTGAACACCCATTTCCCGCGATGGTTAAGTTTATATATAGTTATACTGTAGATATGTCTATATCCATCCTATGTCCACCCTAAAGGTACATTCTAAACATTAGTGAAAGAACTTTTAAAATCAGATGAATAGTTTCGGAGATTACCTTATTTACCTACTGCCTCCAAAACTTACAAACTTTACCTCTTTATTATATTCGTAAAGATTGAGATTGAGCCGGTGAACGATACGGCGGTGACAAGAAATTGTGAAAATCAGTTTACTTGCATGAAATTTCGATACGATTAGGTAACTTGAACACGCTAGCCATGGTAACAAGCTCAACCAAAACAAAGATATATTTTGGGACTATTCAAAATAGCTTATTAATTAACGCCTAAAATACCTATCTCAATTAATAATATTCAAATTGTTGACTTAAACTCCAAAATTATGTATGTAATGTTCTCGCTCTAGTAAGCTTAACAATCTACAGATACCTACGTGACGTTATTAATTCCGGGCGAAAGTCTACTTGGTTTTTTGATTGTTTAATTTCACGTGTCTACATCAGGTGAAGGGCAACGAGGAGGCCGTGGCCAAGGCCGCGATGCTCGCCGCCCACAGCACCGCGCAGCTGTCCGCGCACCTCACGGACCTCGCCAACACAGCCACCAATGTGGAGCTCTCCGAAAGTAAGTTACGTTAGTCTATGGTTAAAGGAATAGGGACTACGGAACACAGTGGCTAATAATAATAACGAGAGGAAGGTCACCTGGTCATGACAATCTGAGCATCAAGCACCTAAAACACGCTGCCCCCATCTGCTAATAGTTTTAGCCATAGTTTATGCAAACCAGGTCAACTTTGTTCGCTCGTCTAACGCATATTCGGACCCATATAGGATGGAGTACAGAGTAAGACAGGGAGGGCTGACCTCACCTAGGCTCTTTAAGTTTTATGCGAATGCTCTCCTGGAGGAGCTCAGCAGCACGTCATCAAAATGACAACAACCTACATAAGTGGGTTGTCATATCGTCGACTGAGAGCAATCCAATGCTCACTTTCGGTTGGAACAATAGTTCTAGCCGTCAATTTGAGAGCGCTAATGCTGTATAGTGTTTAGATCTTCGATCAACAATACCAACTAAATAACGCGTCACGTACAAAATCAAAGCTAAATTCTGTCCACGTGAATATGTACTTATACAGCTACATTTCTTTACTAACGAACTGAGACAAAAGTTATAAAACAGTTTTAAGTTCAACCTAATTACAACACCCAGTAATAAAGTCACAAATCATCTAAGCACAAAGCTTCTGTTACACAAATGTTGGCGCGTCTATTGGTCAACGTTGGCCAAACATTTGTAGCGTGTGTTAAAATCGGTAATTGTGTTTAAAATTTTATATTATTTGTTAGTTTAAAGCTTAAAATATAATTTATTCTACATGTACTTGCTAAAAGTAAGACACTCCGGCCGTTAAATTGCTTTTTAGGGCATTATTTTTGCCACTTTTAAATACACAGTAAACGTGTTGACATTGGCCGTGTTTCAAGCAAACTAAACAAAATAAGAGCACTCTCAAGTGCGCTGTTATTCACCGAGACATATGTTCAGCGCTGACCTGACATCATTGTCGATCTAAGGTTTAGACGATACCAAACATTCGATTTCTATTGTAGAGTTGACAACGGAATGCAGATCAATGCTAACGGCTACGCAGCAGTGCGTAGACGCCATCCGCTTTGGCTCAGTATCCGCCCCCCTGTGCGCGGCGGCGCGGGCGCGCGTGGCGGCGGCGCGTGCGGGCGCGGCGGCGGCGCGGCGCGGCGGCGGGCCGCTCAGTGTGGAGGACGAGTTGGCCGGCATGGATAGAGCCATCGAGGAGGCCGCGGAGCAGATCGAGGTTGGTGGTGCTTGTTTTACTGTTCAAAAGTCCCTATCAAGTGTTCAAGAGTATCCCCGTGAACTACACGTGTTCACGGGGATACTCTCCCGAGACACTAGTCTTATGAGTACCGAATGAAGAGCGCGCTGCGGCGGGCACTAATTTGGCGTCAAGACCTAACGTTGGTGGTCTCCTGCGCGAGTGTTCTACTGGCGCAGGGACGTCTGGCACTTCTTGCATAACCTAACGGTTGGTCTCGAGGTGCCAGTACAAATAAACATAGTGAATTAAGGAGAGGGGATGTTCAAAAGTCCCTATCTACCGACCTGTCCCTATCTACCGACCTCAATAGATAGGGTATCGCAACTGGAACTACGGGTCCGGTTGTGTTTTCAGAGGTACTACGGGGTTCCGGTTCTAGCCCCCCGCTGGTCGTGCCTTTAACCAGGCGCCTCCGGCGGGATCCGGACATGGGTTGGACTCGTAGTGGCGTGTGGTTAGCTGTAGAGCTTGGGAATGTTCGTTTGTCCTGGTATTGTGTGCCAGGACTTCCAAACTCGTGCACAGCGAGCGGGGCCTAGTAGCGGTCTCTGAGGGGCCAGAAGCGAAAAGTCCTGCGGGGAACGTGAGTTTCCCTTATAGTTGGCAGCTTTGTCCGGTGGTTTTCATTGGACATTGGTGTTGACATCTCCGGTACTAGTCTGGATAACTAGTAGAGACGGCCTCCTAGATGTCGTAGGTCTCCGGTCCAGCCAGCCGCGTAGGACGTGGGAACTGGCTAGGCTCCCGGATGGGTTCCGAGAAGTGAGTGTGCTTACTACTCTGCTACCAAGGTGGACACTTGGGAGTCGACTTTAGAGTCGACGACCCTAGCAGTGGCAACTGCGAGTTGTGCCCTTCGTGCAACGAGAAGTGAGCGAGCTCGACAGCTCCGGCTACCTATCTGGACAATAGGCAGTGAACTACACGTGTTCACGGGGAAACTCTCCCGAGACACTAGTCTTATGAGTACCGAATGAAGAGCGCGCTGCGGCGGGCACTAATTTGGCGTCAAGACCTAACGTTGGTGGTCTCCTGCGCGAGTGTTCTACTGGCGCAGGGACGTCTGGCACTTCTTGCATAACCTAACGGTTGGTCTCGAGGTGCCAGTACAAATAAACTTAGTGAATTAAGGAGAGGGAATGTTCAAAAGAAAAGTATATATACACAAAAACAGTGGCGAAGCGTAAAATATTGAGATAGGTAAGCCGGAGCAAAAAAAAATGCTTACCTACTCCGAGCGCGGGCACGCAGTCTTGAGTCCTTACCAAAAATCTGTGATTGGCATCCTGGCTTCAGTCTTAGATAGGCAGATGTATCTTCAGTCCACTTTTACTATACGTGTAAGCACTGAGATATTGATTCAGTGTCTTGCAAGCATAATAGAAGTGGCTTTGATAAAAGCCGTTTTTTTTTTATAGCAGAAGGAGGCAAACGAGCAAGCGGGTCACCTGATGGAAAGTAATCACCGCCGCCCATGGACACCCGCAAAACCAGAGGAATCGCAGGCGCGTTGCCGGCCTTTAAGGAAGGAATAGTCTCGTTTCTTGAAGATCCCTAAGTCATAACGGTCCGGAAATACCGCCGCCGAGAGCTGGTTCCACAACACTGTAGTTCGAGGCAAGAAATTTCTTGAAAAACGCACAGTAGTAGACCGCCATCCATCAAGGTGATGTGGATGGAATGACAGTCGATTGCGTGTAGTGCGGTGAAGGAAATCAGCGGCAGGGATCAAGCCGAACAATTCCTCAGAACACTCCCCATGATATATACGGTACAATATACAGAGAGACGCAACGTCTCTCCGAAGAGCCAGTGGATCGAGCCGTCCTGAAATAACCACGTCGTCGACAATTCGAGCAGCTCTGCGTTGAATGCGGTCAAATGGAAGGAGTTGGTATTGGGGTGCTCCAGCCCAGAGATGGGAGCAGTATTCCATATGCGGCCTGACCTGTGCTTTATACAGTTGTAAACGGTGGGCCGGCGTGAAATACTGACCCGCTCTATTAAACACACCCAGCTTTTTCGAAGCTAATTTAGCTTTACCTTCCAAATGACCACGAAACTGAACGTCACT
The DNA here is from genome assembly GCA_963921215.1 of Scoparia ambigualis. Classification (NCBI taxonomy): domain Eukaryota; kingdom Metazoa; phylum Arthropoda; class Insecta; order Lepidoptera; family Crambidae; genus Scoparia; species Scoparia ambigualis. The sequence continues at coordinate 10,872,035 of OY992508.1, read as the reverse complement.
CGAAATATCGACGCCAAGGATTCCAATAGTCGGATTGGTATCAAGGGGAGCTCCCTCAAACTTCAGAGGTACGACGAAGGGATGTTTTTTCGCGGTAAATGCACAAACTTGTGTTTTGGAGGGGTTAAAGCGGACTGGATTATGTCGGCCCCAATCCGAGACATGACTTAACATGTTCTCGGTGTCAGTCATAAGTTTATTCTGGCTCTCGATGACGCTTTCCAGAGAAATATTAACTCGCCCGGTGTAGAGCGTATCCCCAGTACTGTCGTCTGCATAGCAATGAATGCTGTTGTTATGCAGCATGTCATTGATATGCAGAAGAAATAGAGTAGGGGACAACACACACCCCTGCGGGACCCCAGCATTCACGGGCTTCATGTTGGAGCACGAACCGTCGACTGCGACTCTGATGCTACGCCCAGTGAGAAAGCTGGCAATCCATGAACACAATTTCTCAGGAAGCCCGTATGATGGAAGTTTAGAGAGAAGAGCCCTGTGCCATACCCTGTCGAAGGCTTTGTGTCGTTTTCGTTTGTGGTGAAATGATGATATGATGTAAATTAAACAAAACTTAATCGACTAAGTACTAATAATACTACTTATACTCTAAAGCTATTCGTCTATTCTTTCTTACAAAGTGTGCTAAGACATTATCATAAAAGCCAGGAAGAATCTAAAGCTATTAAAGCCGACATCTTACAATTCTACCGATTACTTTGCAAATCTACTTACTCTAAATACGTAATTTTAATTTATTACAATATCTACTTACCGCAAATACCTAATTACAACGTACGTCTTCGTAAGTACTTTCATCACTACACACAACACAGATAAACAAAGTCCAACTACAATACACTATTACTATTTTATACCAAGAAATAAATTCTAATAGGTGAAACTAACTAATAAATTCAAATACTAATAAAACACAGTCATGCATTCAATGATGGATGGTGAATTGCAATTACGTCAAATTATATGTCAACAGAACACAAACCGAAAACGATATTCCTCCATCTCGGTCACACGCACGCAAATTGTATTACTTTCTCTATCAAGTAACTCGAATAAAGCCGGCTTACCGGAGTGCTAATAATACGCGGGTGGGTTACCTCTGAGTGGGTACCTCTGAGATCCTAAAGAAATATTTTTACAAATATTTGAACATTCGGTTAAGATGAAGCTGTGTTTATAGATTAATGTTTTATATTTTAGCGTTTTATTAACGCTTAAATATACTTAAGTAAAATTTTAAGTGTTTAAAATTATATATAAATTGTAAAGATGACAGATTAATGTTTTATATTTTAGCGTTTTATTAACGCTTAAATATACTTAAGTAAAATTTTAAGTGTTTAAACTTTTTCTTAAGTATATTTAAGCGTTAATAAAACGCTAAAATATAAAACATTAATCTGTCATCTTTACAATTTATATACTTACGACGAAACATTTTTCTCAAGAAAGAAGTCTATAATGTCCTTTCACAATATTCACATAACTTTTTTGTTACCCCAGTCTTTACTAGCGGCCAGTCGCGCCGCCGACTCCGGCCTAAAACTCGAAGTGAACGGCAACATACTGGACGCGTGTACCACCCTCATGGCGGCCGTCAAAGTACTAGTGCAGGACTCGCGCAAGCTGCAGCAGGAGCTGGGCGACCCCATTACGCGACAGAACATGTACAGGAAGAACCCGCAGTGGTCGGAGGGGCTGATATCAGCTTCGAAGGCGGTCGTGTTCGCCGCTAAGCTATTGGTGTGAGTATTTAACGCCAATTGTATAACTTCTTTAGGATAAATTCATCTTACGTGAAAATAAAAAGTAGTACTTAGTATTTTTTTTAATTTCGAATTATTTTATGTTGTGTACATACCTATGATTAATACAATTCTACGACAATTACAACTAATTTAAGCAATATTTAATTCCATTTAAACCATTTTAAAACGCCGGCGATGTCACGCTCGTTCGTAAAAGTGCGCCACGAGATGGTTGCTCGCTTGACGTTCCGCCAGAGTGACAGTCATAGCCTCACCGTTTCAATTTTATATGTCGTAGCCATATCATGAAATGAGCAAAATGTATCTTGAATAAATCATGTTCTAACCAAACCTAATGCGGCCAATATTACGATATGGCCTCGACATACAGACAACATAACCTTGTGAATGTTTTGTACAATTCAAACAGTGTGCCCGTCTGGTAGGTTCGAGATTGACATTACAAAACATAACCTCGCAACTGTATCCGCAGCACATCAGCCGACGAAGCGGTGGGCGCCTCCGGCCGCTTCGAGGGCGTATCGGCCGCGGCACACGAAGTAGCGGGTAGTACCGCGCAACTCGTGGCCGCGTCTCGCGCCCGCGCCCCGCCCGTGAGCCAGACGCTGGGCCACTTGACTGCCGCGTCGCGAAGCGTCGCCGCCGCTACGGGGGCGCTCGTGGCTGCAGTACGCGCCGCCGCCGCGCGCAGCCGCGACTCAGGTTAGTGAGGGTTGTATGAGAAACAATAGTGGGCCTAATTGCGATCATTGGGGTATGCTCATAGTTATAGTGCCCCAGAAGAGTCAACGTGACAATATTTAATGAGAAATTGTCGCGGTCCTAATAGTGATCCTTGGGGTACGCCCGTAGTTATAGAGCTTCAAAAGAATCAACATGAGATTAATGAGAAACTATCGAGGTTTTAATGTTGATCTTTTAGGTATACCTTAAGTTATGGTCCTCCAAATCAATGCGACGACATCTAATGAGAAACAGTTGCAGGCCTAATACATTATACTTGGGGTACCCTAACTATTATTGACAACATTTAATAAAAAAATGTCGCGGTTCTAATGTTGATCCGTTGGGTATGCTTGGTAAGTTAGGTTGATTAAGCTAACTGCCCAACTAGCAAAATTTCCTCTTACACACATCCCAAGAGTATATAACTTTACCAGTCTTATGGTACTCCGATAGACTGCTATAAGTGTGGATTTGGGCGCACTTAATAAGTCTATTTACCCTTAAATATATCTTAAAATGGTCTCGAGAAGTGTGTTTCCAATCTTACAAAATTCTTGTTGATGCTTTAATAATACCAAACAGACTTACAAATGATTTACAAAGGCATTTACCCTTATAATGCACTTACTAATGCTGTTCTAAGTGTGATATTACTTGTAGTGCTCTTTGCGAGCTTTTAGTAAGACATGTAATCAGATGTAATCACAGTCCGCCGAAAGGATTGCCAAGTGCTCGTGAAACTTTTCTGAATAATAAGAAGAGTATTAAAAACGTAAGTAATATGTACTGTCCTGTTTAATTCACTTTCCTACAAAATGTGTAAGTATAATTTCATGTTTATTACGCATAACTAACTGTTATTTCATTGCGAAGTCGATTTTATCGAGTATTTTGAAATAACAATCACAATATTTTTACGGGCCATTTCAACAATGTATCTTTAATAATAAAAAATATTATATTAAAAATGAAAAATATGGAAATGTCGCCATTATCACCAATCATGCCTTATAATGGCTTTAACAGAACCAATATAAGTGCATTACCATTGTTTAAGGTTTAAACCGCACTTCTAAAATCAAATTCAACCACATTTTTTAATCCACGCGGCCATTGCTCATAACCTTTAGGGTTCATTATTAAAGTAAAAGTAGGCTAAAAGACAAACAGGGAAGTTCCTGGTCGACCACCTTTTGACTTTTTTGCAATGCATTAGAATTCTAATTGCAATTATCTAGTTTCTAAGACATTTGACGTGCTAGTACTCTTTACTATCTTTTACAATAGTCACTTCTAAGATCGAGTGATCTTACAAAATGCATTCATAAGAGTTTATAAAGAATCAAGGGTAATTAGGCTTATAAAGTGCGCATATAATACTACTGTTCTTACAAATGTTTTATAAAGTAAGCTTATGTACATCTTTAAGAATAAGTTATAAGTAACAGACGATATCTAACAAAACACTTAGTAAAGTCACTTCTAAGATTGAGTGGTCTTACAAAGTGCATGTATAAGTGTTAATTAAGACTCAAGGGCAATTAGGCTTATAAAGTGCGTGTATAATACTATTGCTCTAATAAACATTATATAAAGTTTGCTTATTTATAAGTGTAACAGCCGATATCTAATAAAATACTTTGATAACTCACTTTTAAGATTAAGTGGACTTACATAGTGCATGTATAAGTGTTAATTAAGAATTAGGCTTACAGAGTGCGTTTATAACACTACTGGTCTTATTGATGTCATTTCTCGTAATCTTATATACTTCTAAAAGTATTTTTTACAAGTATATATGCTCTTATAGCTTAAATAGACTTATGATATGCCATTATTAGAGTCTCTATTTTAATCAGAACGTATATAAAATTTATTTAAGGACATGGCTCTTAAAAGCTTTCGTTTCTAAGGGTATTTTGCTAGCTGGGTGTATACTAATCCTCACTTAATTATTTGTTAAGCTAACAATATACCTTTCCTCATTTAATTATACTAACGGTATACCTCTTCTCACTTAATTAAGCCAACGGTGTACCTCTAAAGGAAGAGAGGATATCCTACGGATCAACATTAGAGCCGCGAAAATTTCTTATTAAATGTTGTCAATAATAGTGAGGGTACCCCAAGGATAACTATGTATGAGGCCCGCAACTGTTTCTCATTAGATGTCGTCGCATTGATTCTGGAGGACCATAACTTTAGGTATACTTATAAGATCAACATTAAAACCTCGATAGTTTCTCATTAATGTCACGGTGATTCTTTTGAATCTCTATTAACTACGGGGCTCTGTAACTATAATTTGTTTACCCTCTCACATGCACCCACTTATTCACATCGTACACACCGATAGGACTCACATAAATGTTAAGGTATCATTGAAGTCGCATCAATTATCATTGTTATTAAATAATATTGTACGGTTAGGGCTTATATGTAAAAAAAAAAAAAACTTTCCTACACCCACACCAATTATCTAGCCCAAGAGAAGCTTCTAAGAAACTCGTTAAATGGTTACTAGACAACGGATAAACATAATTAAAATACCTAAATACATACTTATTATACATAGAAAACATCCAGACCGGGACAATTTAGAAAAACAATCATTTCTAAATTGACCCGACCGGGGATCGAACCCGGGACCTCAGAGATGGCGACACCATTAAAACCGGTGTACAAACCACTCGACCAAGGAGGTTGTAAGTAATGTGTAATGTAATAACTACTCCTAGGCTAGAGGCGCTGTATGCTGGAATACGGGATCAACATCCCAGCCCAGCATCAGATGCTACAATGTATTATAAACCATTAGTTATAGGCTCTAAGTTATTGTTTTTGATTAAAGTTTTATATTTTAGCGTTTTATTAACGCTTAAATATACTTAAGTAAAATTTTAAACACTGAAAAAAGACGACAACCTCAGGCGAGAATCGAACCACGCACCTTCCGCATTCCGGGCGGCTGCCTTAACCACTTGGCTACCGAGGTTTGGCTTTCAACCGTCGAAATTTGTCAGTGCTTGATGCTTATGTTTTTAGTCAACATTGCTTCATCAAATCTTAGAAGTTTTCACCTCTGAGATCCGAAAGAAATATTTTTACAAATATTTGAACATTCGGTTAAGATGTCTTTTTTTCAGTGTTTAAAATTTAACTTATTGTTTTTGGTCAAATAAAATTATTATTATTATTAATTAAACTAACAATAGAACCTCAATAATGCTTAACAGAGACGATGGACACGTCAGCACTGACGCTGACGGCGACGCGGCGCCTGGAGATGGAGAGCAAGGTGCGCTCGCTGGAGCTGGAGGCGGCGCTGGACGCCGAGCGCGCCAAGCTGGCGGCGCTGCGCAAGCGGCACTACCAGCTGGCGCAGGTGGAGGAGGTGGGGTAGCTTTGTGGTGAAAACATGTACCTACATTTATTTTTATTTATTTATTTATTGATCATAACACTTACAACTATCATTACAGGTGGGTACCTAATGCGATAGCAGAGTTACAACAAATAGAAATTAATAATATAACACTTACCAAAAATATAGAATGTAGAAACATTCAAATTGATTATAAATGGTTACAATATAATTTTTTTGCATTAAAATAATATACAAATTAAATTTGTACAAATAATATTATAATGACGACTATTATCCCCGAAGGGTTAGTCCGAGACTGGGCAATGAGGACCGGAAAGGCAGTCCTCTACCATAGTCCACTTTTCACCGAATAGCGACTGCACATGTGCTCAGCGTGACAGGGGGTGAGCCCATCGCCGCTCTATGCTGTTGAATTTTTGTGCAGTCTTTAGTCCGTATAAGTTTTTTTTAAGTTTATTATTAATGTGCGTATAACACATTAATAATAGTCCTGTTAATCTAAATGACTGTGTCGGAGTGGGTTTACGTCAGTAGTCTAAAGTCACGTCAGTGGTCTCTTGATCGTAACGCACAACGCTGCTGTATGCGGCTTAAACTCAGCGTCACGACGCAGCGTTTACCGTCTCTGCGGAGAAGTGGTCAGTTGATTTTGCCGCAGCTATCAAAGTAGACGACAAAGAAGCAGGCCGAGAAACATGTTTTTACAACGGAGGGGGGAAGGTTGTTTGGAAACTTTAATAAAAAGGCATTTAATTGATTATAAAGAAAAAGTTCATTCAAATTCTATTAAATTATCTTCAAACAAATCTATTGTCAACCCGCGACGCACACCGTAGCGAATCAACGAGAACGACGCCGCGCAGTGCGGAATACCCGCTCCCCACTTCACCGCGCTTGCCCTTCGCCGCTGACGCATACTGCGACGGAACAAGATACCATATTAGACTTTTTTATACAATTGTGTGTCGGGCACCGCATGCCGCATACCGCAGCGTTGTGCGTTACGATAAAGACACCAAAGCTTAACGGAGCTATGGGGATTGAACCACAATTTCTCGCGTTCAACCCGAGCATCTATCCGCTCAGCTACCGACGCCTCATTAAACACCCGTTAATTGTTGTTTACACTAAATTTAAAAATCCGTTTATTCAGTTCTGTTAAATTCACACTCAATTCATTGTCTCTTACCATGATAGGCCCGCGCAGTAGTGTGTATTCAATCTAAAATACTGTTGTTTGTTTCAGAATGGAAACATGACGAACGGGAAAGAATGAGGTTCAGTAACGTCGTCGTCGTAAAAATAATAAAATATCAATGTTAGAAAACATATGACTGATTGTGGAGTTGCAACTAAAGGGCATTCCGGGTCAAAAGGTTTTAAAACAATATGTCCTTAAGTGTTATTTTTTTTTAGCGTACCTACGCAACAAATATGTAATCTTACCAAAAGACCACAAGCGTGATAGACCATAGAGCAAGTCAGAAAAGCAAAACGTCCATAACGCATAAATTGGTAATAAAGAAAAATGATTTATTTAATTTCACTACATACTATAGTGAATAAAATATGTTAAATAAATATATTTATTACAATTAATGATAATTATATGGTATTTTATTAGCTAATATAATAAAACTATAGTTGTGTTTGTTCAATTCAGTCTATCTTTTAATGAGACAATTTGTACCCAAACCTTTTGACCCAAAATGCTATAGAGACTATTGTCACCGCTTTACTTTTATATCTTCAAAATAGCATTTTTTGTAAACGAATCATTCTGTATTTGCATTTTTGTATACAACGAATTAAATTATTATCTATTAAAAAATTGTATAGAGAGAACGTTCCGTCTTCCTGCCGGGGGCTCAATTGAATGGATTTCCTCAAAGGCACATTATATGTGATTTGATGTGTGCTCACGAAAACGTAGATAAATTTATAGGAAATGTTTATGTAACTTGCAAAAGTGGAGAATGAAACAATACACCGCATTACATGGAACTACTCGAGTTGATTTTACATAATTATCATCATTTGGGCGGCGCAAAACATTTGGTTAAACTAAATTTGTAATTTTGTTGTTACGTGCTACCCCCAAATTATAAGAAAACGGGCGAGTTCTTTATTGGAAAAAATCGAAGGTATCATGTAATTATAAGACATTATCAGATCAGTCTGGATGTGACTTATTATTACTTACCCTAACTGTTTCGAAACGTCAAGCCAAATATAATATTGTGTAAAATAAACGCGACGTTTAAGTGTATATTTTTAATACGTAGTATTCGCGTTAACATTAGAAAAAAACACCAATTTCTAAGTACGATTAGATTGTAGGTATTGTTAGGTTTAGGGCCGAAACCGACGTTAATAAATAATTAAATGTATCCGCTAGCTTGCAGAGTACATATTGTCCGAGGTGTTTTTTAAGGTTCCGTACCCAAAAGGTAAAAACGGGACCCTATTACTAAGACTCCACTGTCCTTCCGTCTGTCTGTCACCAGGTTGTATCTCATGAACCGTGATAGCTAGACAGATGAAATTTTCACACATGATGTATTTCTGTTGCCGCTATAACAACAAATACTAAAAACAAATAAATATTTAAGGGGAGCTCCCATACAACAAACGTGATTTTTTTACCGTTTTTATAGTGTCTAATGTTGTATAGATAATGGCACGGAACCCTCCGTGCGCGAATCAGACTCGCATTTGTCCTGTTTTTTAAAGTCTTAAAAGCTTTCAGCTGTTTTGGCAACTGTCTCTGACAAACTACAGTACAGAATCGGATCCATGCTAATACTTAATCAGCCTTGCTAGCGATAGTTACCAAAAATACAGCTTTGTCGTGTATGAAATTTATAGAGAGTAGTTAAAATCTTTAAAATGAGTTGTACATATTAAGCCGCTAGGTGTCGCTAGTCGAAATAAGAGATGCGAGAAATCCTACATCCATATAAGACAATGCAAGTGAACAAAAAAATAAAACATCACCCCAAGTGTGCGACTTACTCGCCTCGCACAAATGCATCACCATTATTAGTGCGCAGTGTTTCACAGGTGTGTCTTAAGTTTTAGAATTGGATACGTATTTTTGGACTAGAGCATGCATCGTCAGCGTCGGCCCTTAACAGTATATATCGCGTATTTAGTATAGTCTATTGTTGCTTCTCTGTATACAACATACTATATGTGGGGTCGGTAATAAGTCCAACCAGTGACGTATTGAAGTAGAAGATTGATTTTTTCTTCTCTCTTCTGTAATGAACAACAGCTCTACTAGTTCTGTTGTATACAAAAGCTAAGCAAAGCATGCCAGGCGAATATGCCAAAAAACTGTATTTTGTATCCCCACGAGAATTAGGCGTTAAGAGTAAATGATCACGACAGTAATAGCTTTAACACACAAAACATAAGGTTCAAAATCGTGATTTTGTATATGTAAAAATATGTTTAATTTAACTCACTTATTTACATACTAATTATACTAATATCACCTTCCGATTATTATACAGACTTTATTTTAGGTATGACATGGATGTGTGATTTGATTATTTTTTATTTTGTACATCTCACATTTTTTGTCAAATCTTTAATCATTTATGTTTTTGAGACGATTTATTGGGTACGTATTATGACATTTATTAATAAACTTGTACTGTTTAATTCTGGGTTTTTCTCACACCGTTATTTGGGGTTTTCTTGATTCCAACAGATTTGATGTTAGGGTTGAGTTCGAAGTTGAGATTAAAATTCGTGGAATTAATCTTAATTTCATCCTCTCATTGATAACTTCTAGCATTGTGTATATTTTATGTGGTGTTATGATGTTGTTGTAAGATTCTGATTGGTTCGTGTTATTTCGAAACTGTCATTTACTGACATAAGTATCTCCTAATCGGACATTGTGAAACAGGAGACTCGAAAATATGTAACAATAATGATAATACTTGAATGATAAAAGCTTTGGCACAATCTACTTATTGACTCAAATGAGAGCTTTATCGATTGTCTCGATAAAATAAGATAAGCTTGTCAAACGTACACTCGCCATCAGATCAACCTTGATCCTTAAACTGAAATCATAAAGTTCAATATTCATGGACAATTTTTTTTATTTGCCAACGGGTAAGCGCTTGGCCTTCATCTCGCCTGATGGTAAGTGACGATAAGGCTGAAGGTGGTAGCGCGCTTCACCCGGAATCCTCAACCACTGAGAAACTGGCTATCTTATCTCAAACTGTCGGAACACAACAATGCCATAAACATCGTTGTTATGGCGACAGACTTAGATAAGATGGTGGAAGCTAGCCAGGCGGACTTAACAGCCCTACCACCAACCAAACCAAGCACACACAGATGTACCCCCCGCTGGGAATCGAACCCGGGACCTCGTGTACCTACGCCTGGCGTACTCACCATGGAATTCTGTTATTTCAAGAATGCCAAAAAACTGTGCCCAAATAGTACCAAATAGTGCCCAAAGGAAATAAATAGTACCCTTATGCTTCAAAAGTTATAGACATAGTTTGGTGAGTACGCTAGGCGTAGGTTACGCCTAGCGTACTCACCTCAGTTTGGGAAATCTGTGTAAGCTACAACTTTAATTAGTATGTCAAAAAACTGTACCCAAATACACTCGGCGTCAAAAAAATCGCACCTTTTAAAAATCATCTTTAAAAATTCTTAAACCTTATGTAGAGGATAGTGTTGGGTATCATTAGAAAGGTAACAAAAAGGAGTATCAAAAAACAATTAAATTTAACTTTCTGTTTAATTATAATTATACAAACAACATTAAAATTAATAAAATAATAAAAATCCTTAATTAAGTCCTAATTAACAACAGATAATTTACAAAGAAAAATGTACAAAAAGTGTCTTAAAATTAACTTAAAATCTAGTGTTACCCCCCCTTGCCCTGATCACGGCTTCCATACGGTCCCTCATGGACCTCACCAACTTCAGGAGCTCTTCTTGAGGGATAAGCCCCCATTCTTCAATCACCGCGTCTTGGAGCTCCTGTAGAGTCGAAGGAGCTGGATCCCGAGATCGAACCTTACGTTTAAGATGGTCCCAGAGGTGCTCTATAGGATTCAGATCCGGACTTCGCGCTGGCCACTGCATCACAGAGATTTGGGACCTCTGCAAGAAGTCGCTCACGATGCCTGCAGTGTGAGCGCGAGCGTTGTCGTGCATTAATGTGAACCCCTCGCCAAAAGATTCGGCAAAGGGGACCACATGCACTTCCAGGACCTCAGTGACATAGCGGCGAGCAGTCAGCGACCCTTGTCCGCGAGCACCTCCAGTCCGGGAGACGCAGACAAGGTCGGTTTTGCCGGCAGCAGACATACCGCCCCAGAACATGCAGGATCCGCCACCATATTCCACCGTCTCCTGGATGCAGGCTTGGGCGAAACGTTCACCCTGCCTCCGGTATACTCTTCTCCGTCGGTCGTTGCAGAAAAGACACACTCGCGTCTCGTCTGAGAAGAGAACAGCTCTCCACTGCTCAAGGGTCCAATCGACGTGGTCACGAGCAAACTGCAAGCGGGCTCGCCGATGCGCTGCAGTCAATTTTGGACCCGTAGCAGCTCTGTGGGCCGCTATCTTCTTCTCCTTCAATCTTCTTCTAACCGTAGATACGCTTACGGTGCGTCTGCGAACTGCCTGGAGCTGCTGTTGCAACTCAACAGCGTTGGAGAAACGATTTCTCAAAGAGTTCGACACAACGAACCGGTCGTCTCTTTCCGAAGTGCAGCGACGTCTACCCGAACCGTGTCTGCGGATATAGCCACCGGTCTCTATGAAGCGCTGGTACACTCTTCGAACGGAATAACGGCTCAGGTTCAGTTGCCGGGCGACATCACACTGCCGCACCCCTGATTGCAGTAGTGCAACCACTTGAGCGGCTTTATCAGCTGTGGTATCCATCAAAATCTGTGCGTGTGTCCTCTTCAACGGTTGAATAGCGAATGACCCACATTGAACCCGTGTTGACCGTTTTATACCCACAAAGGAAGCGCAACTAGCAACTCTCACGGGTAGCAAAATTTGCATCGAATTTTTGTGACACTTTATTTGTTGCATTAGGTTTTATTTGATAATGAAAAGTAATGTTTTTTATTAAGTTAATTAAGTAACCTTGTAAATAAAATCATAATTAATGCGACTGCATGTGCATATCAAGAGTAAATGACATTTAAAAGTGATTTTCTAAGAGGTGCGATTTTTTTGACGCCGAGTGTAGTACCAAATAGTGCCCAAGGAAATAAATAGTACCTTTATAGTTTAAAAGTTATAGACATAGTTTGGTACAGCGTACTCACCTCGTTTCGCGAAAACAGAACCAGCAATGGCTCTCATTTCTTTCTCAATAAATAGTACCGGAAATAGTACCCTCTAAGAGTGTAATTGTTATTTGACATTTACACTAGAAAGTCATTAAATTTGATAGCAAACTTCTACATACAAAAATTACGTGTGGTACAGTCGAGCACAGTGAATAGTAAAATATTATTTTTATTACCAAAGGAATTAAGATTGGAATAACTATGGAGTTCATTAATAGCCGACGACCTAAAATAGAATAGGTACATATTTAATAACAGTAAACCAAGGGTGGCCAAAAAAGGGGGGTCTTGAGGTTGGTGTGTCTGTCTTTGGCACCGTAGCTCCTAAATATCCTAGATTTGGATGCGGACTTTTTTATATGAAGGGTGGTTTTTAGCGATGATTCTTACTTCGACTAAAAATCTAGTGATAACTGTTATAAATCACAAAATTTGTAGTCGAGGGTGAATGAGACCCACTCCAACTTATATCTATGTATCAAGCATTGCTTATTTATGATTTGTTGATCGTGAATGACAGCCCGCCCGCAACTATGTCCGCGGTCATAGGTACTTACTCATTTATAGATCACTCACATCACAATGAAACAAAATTCACAAGTTTTTTCATTAATTGTTTCACAAATTAACTAAGTATTCACAAGCCTTTGCGGTTGCGATGGCAAGGCAAAGTAAACGACTAAAAAAATCGGTTGCCGAAAACTATGCGTTCCTACCGCGGCGTCAAGCAAATTGTTGTGAATTGCAATATTGATCTTTAGCACTTTCATAATACAGGTCAGTTTGTAAGTAATTAAAGTAAGAAGTGTGATAAGCGCCATCTATTGTAACTTGTTCATACTAAGATGCATCGCTGTCGATAAGTTGCACTATGATCAACAAAAGTAACAGATTGTTCTCGCACAATATTGAGCTTTCAATTTCAGGCATAAGGCAAATAGTTCCTTAAATAGGTGCTTTTACTTTATGAAATCCGGCAAAAATACGATAGTCAATATTTTGGAAAACATGGATCTTATTTATAAGAAAAATAAATATAATCAATTATGTAACTGATATTAAACTTCCTCGTTACGTATATACACCTATTAATTTCAACAAATTAAAAGTTATATGTAGTAGGTTCATAATACGAAATTTAATAATATTAAAATTATTATGAGTTCGCCTGTACCTCATGTCAATGTATGTAGAAGTTTGCTATCAAATTTAATGACTTTCTAGTGTAAAAGTCAAATAACAATTACACTCTTAGAAGGTACTATTTATTGAGATAGAAATGAGAGCCATTGCTGGTTCTGTTTTCGCGCAACGAGGTAAGTACGCTAGGCGTAGAACCTACGCCTAGCGTACTCACCAAACTATGTCTATAACTTTTTAACTATAAAGGTACTATTTATTTCCTTTGGGCTCTATTTGGTACTATTTGGGTACAGTTTTTTGAGATACTAGTTAAAGTTGAGCTTGCTCAGATTTCCTAAACTGAGGTGAGTACGCTAGGCGTAACCTACGCCTAGCGTACTCACCAAACTATGTCTATAACTTTTGAACCATAAGGGTACTATTTATTTCCTTTGGGCACTATTTGGTACTATTTGGGCACAGTTTTTTGGCATTCTTGAAATAACAGAATTCCATGGTGAGTACGCCAGGCGTAGGTACACGGGACCTCTGGGTCTGAAACCGGTGACTTAGCCACTAGACCACAAAGGCGGTTAACTTGACTTATCATCGTGGAAGGTTGACTTGCTGTCGTCTGTACGATCAAGTCTTGAATATAGGACTAGGACATATGGTTTTTATTTCAGAATCAAGTATTATGTAGTAACTTTGTTTTGAAAATAAAGTGTGGCTCATCTTGGTATGGCCACCATCACCAACCCTAAATCTGACTTTATAGAAAGTATGTCGATAGTATGTCGCCAAATATCAGAAGCGAAAATCTTATTACGCCAATAGTATGTCGAAGTACGACGACGACGACGACGTACGACTTGTAGTTTTTGAGATACAAGGTGGCCATGCCAGGATGAGGCTCATCGTGGCATGGCCACCAATGACGCCTTATATCTTTTGAACGGCAGACCGACAAATTCTGATATTTGGCGACATACTTTCTATAAAGTCAGATTTAAAGTTGGTGATGGTGGCCATGCCAAGATAAGCCACACGAAAATAAACCTACCTTTGACGAGAAATAGGTAGCTTTTTGGTTACTAAAAGCAGTCAACTAAGGTTCAGAATCACAAATTGAACACAGTCATATTTTAGCTCTAAAAATGATCTTACTCTGTTAGAAATATCTATGAATAAACGCGACTCCTTAATAATTAAAGAAAATTTTAAAATTAAGGAATTATTCTCTGTTCATAGACTGATCGGTCAATGTTATACAGACTACTGACGCTGCCGCTAGACATCAAAATCAAATTCAAAAATAAAGAATATTTTTCCATCCTTGTTATCTGCGTATGTCTGTCTGTCCTCGCCATGTCCCCGAGAAGAATCATATTCATAATTAAACATTGCAAATGCGCGACCTTTTAAATGATTTGATGAGAATTGTCCTTTTCTTTAGTTGAAAAAATATTCTTTATTTTTGAAGTTTCTCCCCAATGATATTTTATGTTTTCTCCCGTGTTCTTTTATCAACAACACGTGACTTAAACTAAAAATACTTTTAAAACACTTGAAATTGGCTTAATGCTACACGCGATAGCCATTAATTAAGATATAATAATAATATTCTTTATTTTTGAATTACTTATGTAGATTGAACCTTGTCGCTTAATGTTAAGAGCCGTTTACACGTATCAAGTTGTCAAGTAGGTAACTTAATTTTAAGTTAATTTTAACTAAATTCTTGCGTGTAAACAGTCACTTATAAGCTCTTTAGTAGCAAGTGGTAAGTAAACGATTTAGTGGGCAAGTGAACAAGTAGAATAGAATCGAGTCTATTTTTTGAGTAAGTAACCTCCCCTCCCGCACCGCTTGCATTCCCCGGTAGGCGTGGCTTCTACTAAATTGTCATTTAGTTGACGTGTGGACGCAACAATTTAGTGAAGTATTTAGTGAAGTCGTGAAGTCTCGTGTGTGACGAGAGCCGGTCTTGCCGCGATGTGTCGCCGCCGTATGCACTAAAGAGTGCATAAGTAAATACACGTGTAAACGATCGACAACTTAAAATTAAGTTAAAATTAACTTAAAATTTAGTTACCTACTTGACAACTGAATACGTGTAAACGGCCTATTAGAGGTTATTTGAAATGCTCATTTTGTTAAATAAACTGTTTCAAAACCATGCTATTCGCCCAAAACACACGTCAAAATGTAGGTATGTCAGGTGCCACTATTCTGCTACGAATTAGTATGGGATTGTGATTGTATACTTATCTATATTGTTCTATTGTTTATGTGGTCAAAGAGGTTGCGGGTTTGAATTTAATAATAAACTCAGGATTGCTTACACATATTTCACTTTATTTGCTGTATGAATTATTATTGCTAACTATAAAAGCGTGGAAACTTGTTAATGATTACATCATTACAAATCTAATAACTAAACGGACGTGATACAAACAATTCAAAGGAAAAAAACAAAGGAATCCGGTGTTTAGTAAAAACTATAAAATTCGGATAACAAAATGCTTACGAGTCACGTGGAATGATGAATTAGGATTAATAAAAGTAAGGTTATAATTAATCAATAAGACAACGCAACACAATTCAAAATAAAATGGAAGTACTCATATACAAAATTACTTGCAGAGTAGCAAATGCTAGGTCTAATTTTAACATAATAATTATTATGTCGATTATAATTATCACAAATCAGTGGCACTTGTAATTTGTGCAAACAATATAAGTCTAATACTATACAACTATTAGGCATAATATTAAAACAATACTCGACGAAAGAGATTCTATACGTACTGTACTGTTATTTATATTTTGTAAATGTAAATCTAGGCCGATCGTCGCAATTGCCACTTATAGTGAACACCAATGTTCGACTCCGAGCGAAACAATGGCCATGATGCAGCATCGCGTAGGACAGAATTAAAGATTTAATTTATGTGCGGATTCTTTGCAATGCTACGAAACTAATGTTAAATCTAATAAATAATCAATCTAAAAAAGATTTCACATCATCTCATCAGATTTAGGAACACGTAAAAAAACTAATAAATATAGACAATAGATTAGGGTGTCCCAAAGGGAATCCCGGACTTAAGGAAGTGCCATGCTATTAAAAAGTGCGTATTATGTAAGACCAGGGGGGCGATCACGCTAAATAATCTTAACCAAACCACAACTGAACCGCGGCATTTATACGTACTTTTATAGTGCTATCGACACACGCGATAGCGCTATACGAAGTCGGCAGAATGGCTGCGGTTCAGTTAAGGTTTGGTTAAAATTATTTAGCGTGATCGCCCCCCTATAACTAAAACAGCGCAAGCCGAGCGAAGCCTGCCACAGTAGCGGCCGGCGGCGAAGCGTTGGACCTTGGTGACCCCTTTGTGACATCCTGACCGGACAATGTGAAAACAAATAAGTATTTATTTAATACTGGCTTACTAACCATACCGCCCGCCCACGTAAAGTGTGGGCCAATACAAGTTTTTATCGCGTGCCCGTCATAATTGTATTTAGTTGGGGGAAAAGGAACTCATGGTACTCTTATGAGTCCTCCAACGATCTCCGAGACCTAGTGTGAGTTTGTAAGCCCTTGGCCTTCGTCTTAAATTATGGCGCCCCCTTTTTGCCACAGTAAAAAAATTACGTCCTGAATGGGGATGGTAGGTTAAAAAAAATTTGGACGATTCAAAGTACTTATTAATTGAGTTTATTGAATAAATATATTTTGAGTTTGATTTTAGATAATGATTAGGCCGATGGAGGAAACGCACTTAACTTGGATTCCTCAACCACTGAGCAACTGGCTATTATCTCTAACCGTCGAAACACAACAATGCTAAGCTACGAACATTGATGTTATGGCGACATATTTAGATAGGTCAGTGGTAGCTAGCCAGGCGGACTTAAAACAAACTTTTCCATCATTACTTATTACATAATATGAAGTAATCAGCTTCATTGTTCGATACGAGATAGGAATCCGACGTCTATAGGATTATGTAGAAATTATATCTACACAGTTAAAATACACATTGACGATTGTATGGCGATACATTTCGGCCGCAGTCAAGCTTGAGCATGCGCTGTGTAAGAAGCCGCCATCTTTTCGCTGCACAACTAGAACTGATATCAAAATCTTAATACGATGGTAAATCCCTCGAAAATTTAGCACCACATGTTGGCTTCTCACCTTCAGCAAAAATACTGGAATTCGTTAAAAATAATTCAATAAGTACATTTAATATTTTGACTTTCAGTTTGTAACTTTTTATGTTAAGAGTTTGTATATGTAAAAACAACAGATTATTCAATTTCATTATAAAGTTTTTAAAGATACTGTTAAGATAACTTATCTACACTTTTTATATTAATCCTCTATTGTGTGTTCAAAAACCGTAGATAAAAAGTTTCATTACGTAATTTTATCTGTATTGACATATCATAGATTACTGCTAAATGTTTAAATTATTAGCTTAATAATTTAGCGGTAATCTATGATCCGTTCCAGTGCCACACTGGTTAAGTAACACTTTATACAAATTTATATTAAGGGGTGTAGATAGTTATTATGTATGCAATTGCTGTCAATTTCGTTTCAATAACACCTTTAAGTTACAACTGTATAAATAATGGATGTTTGATTTTCACTATAATAATTAACTTGGCAGACGTGTTCACAAAACACAACAAACTCAAAAATAAAAGTGTAAAATAGTACACTACAAAATACTACTTAAATATTAGTACTTCATTCAATCTGTTTAAAATCATTCTAATAATTTATGACACTTTAGATCATTGCCTGTGTCATTGCATCAATTATTGTGCTGTATATTATTTATCAGTAGGTATTATTATATTGTTTTCCAATAGTTAAAAACTATAACTAAGTATGATACAATTGGTTAGGGAACACTATAAAGTATACTGATATACTAATAAAATTATAAAGCGGAGGACAGCATAATTGTAAGGATAAAAATGATTTTTGTAAAGGCAAGGTACGTTTAGGTGATTGAGGTGGTCTGTTACAGTGGATTTTCATCCCACTTCAGGTGCTTTTCCGGTGTCAGGTGCACGATACGAACGTGCACGGCTTGGTTTTTCTCAAACTTAGGTGGAATTGGACATAGTCGGTATATCACTTCATCGCCTGGCAATGGCACATATTCACCTTCGATGCTGGAAATGGTAAATAACAATAATATTAGTATAACAAGTTGAGATTCAATGTAGTTTTGGGAAAGTAAGATAAATTAAACAAACTGAAAGCTACTAATCTTTATTTTAAGTTAGTTTGATAAAACCTATTAAATTGAATTTGACAAAACACTAACCAAATAGGTATTGATAATAGATTCTGTACTCTTTTTTATCAGAGTGTTATCTTATCACCACTCTTATTTTAACATGATAAATTCTCTCTTGTGTTGTGATAAAAGTATTTTTAATGACAAACATCATAATTTAGATGGACTGTCACTTTTAAGATGAATGGTTTCAAACTGTGCACAAGGTTATTTGCTGTCAAGGCTCAATTAGAGCTTCTCATGTTAAATTACTATAGTGACGTTAGTGACTAACATTTTATCATACATATTTGCCAATATAAATAGCGCTAAATACTCAAATCTACTGATAGCAGGTTAGCAGGGCAATAAAATGATGATCAGATAAAAATAATGGATTGTCAAACAAAACTTATTAACTCTAATGTTTGGCTTCAATTTATAGCTCTTACAACACTATGCTATTTAGGCCAATAGCTGACCTTGTTAATAATTCACACATCCAACACAACCCATAAATGGACTACTTACAAAAAAAGGTTTCGGCTTTGTTTAGTTATCAAAATAAATTGTCATAATTAAGATGTTTTCAATTAGGATTTATGACAATAATAGAGAAACAGTTAAAATTTTACCTTTCCTATAACCCCTAGTTTTAGGAGAACCATAAACACAATTTATTATTTACGAACACATTTTAAATGGTACTCACTCAGAAATATGGACGAAGAGGTCTTCCCCGCCTTTTTCAGGAGTTATAAACCCATGACCTCTCTCCCGGCAGAACGACTTTATCTTGCCGCTTTCCAATGGATTTCCTAAAGCTCTCTCTGATCTATAAATGCCACAGAAACATTTTATTTTGCAAACGAATCCCAAAGTTAAGTTAGATGGAATAGAAAAATATTTAGTATGGAAGCAACTTACGTAGACGCAGTTCTATTTCGCCGAGTAATTATTGGACTTGGAAGTTGTAAATGTGAGTTAGTCTTATTTGGTGAATCGTCGCTATTGAAGCCATAATCATTAGACATGATGATTAAAGAGTAAAACAATTCACTAGAAATCCAAATGTTAGTTTAATGTTCAAGAGAGAGATGTCAGATGAATGAAAATAAAATGTCAGTCGTATAGTTAGTGTGTTGCCGGCGTTGCCGCTCGATAGTCTATCGATAGCCATCGATTACCGATCAATAGCAGTAGTACGTATCGAAAGGCCTATCGATTGAATTGATATTTTTGATAGAATCGATAGCCCCGTAACTGTCAATACTATCGACACACAGCAATACTAGTAGATAGTATCGATACTATTGCTGCTGAGTATTGCAATAATAATTGATACTATTGATAGTGACCTTTCTCACAATAGTATTGCTATTTTTATTAATATTCCTATACAATATCATTGAGTCCCGGCCTACTATTAGTAGCGCAAACATATCGATAGTATCGATTGTTGTTACAATAGTTATAGCCAATATAAATATCGTCTATCGATATTAGTTACGATATTGGGCTTCAATACTATCGATACCAGCGATAGTAATGCAGTATACCAATACTATTTTACCAAACTGAGCTATCGATACCATTGATAGGACTATTGATATAATAGATAGATGATATTCGAGGTCAACTAAGTATCGATAATCAAATTGTCGATAGTTTGGCAACACTAGTCGTAGTACTCTACTCATTCGGTATTTTTTCATGCAAAGAGGTGTAGTCCATACAGCCTTGTATTAAGTTGATGATTTTAAATAAACTACGAACGAAATTAGTCATCATTCTGAGCAAGTAAGTTTGTATGGGAAATACGTAAACTCAGTAACTGGTCCAATGCGGGTTTGGCAGTGGGTTATGATGGCCCAATCTTCCCATGTTGAAGTTCCTGTGCCCAGCAGTGGGACGTTTGTAGACTAAGATAAGATGGCGGTAGCTAGCCAGGCAGCACAAAGTACAAACCAAGTAAAATAATGTGTACACACTGCAGTCACTTCAGGTTCTTTCAGGTTATATAAAATGGTCAAAATTCTCCAATCGATTTTCAACTTTAGCTGTTGGATGTCAGGCCATATAATGCGAAATTTTGACGTTTTATCGTAGTCTGACGTGACTGCTGTCGCTGTCCAAACCTCAAACCCATAAACTTAGTACATTTCTCTATGCCAAACCCCCACTGGGAAATCGGGAATCTGGGTCCTGAGGCCTTCTTCACATTAGGCGATTAAATCAGTCGATGGTGACTTAGATTAAAACAAAAAGGTTTTAATCGATGGTGAGTATTATTTTATGCTCAGAACAATAATGCTTTAGTTATTGTTCTGAGATTTTATGCTTTACAAGTTTGATTGCTAGTTTTAATAAAGTAAATCTAAGTACTGAACTGAATTTTAATCTAAGTACTGAACACGCCAGTAGGTCAACCTCACCTAAACTGTTTTTCTCTAATCGATATAGATCCTTATATCCAAACGCTAAGGTTTAAAATGTATTGAAGGAATTTTTCATTTTGCCCCTGCTCTTGGCGTCTATTCTCACTTGGATACTATACGTTTTATCTGAGTAAGGCTTCTATTGGTCTAAATAGTGAGGTCTTCAAAGATTCCGTCCCCAGCGCACTTCGACCCCTTGGTGATCTAGTGCCATTTCCATCCTGTGACTTGTCTTCATCAATGAACACTGTTGCCAAAGTCTTTAGAGGGTAAAGTGTCTTAGGTCTTTTGATTTATGAAAGGACAAACCAGTATTTTTTTCTTAGGCAGAGTTACAGTCACACAGTGGATGTTTCATAGACTCCTTTTTTATCCTTTATACTTGGCGCACTTGGCCTTCATCTCACCTGATGGTAAGTGACGATAAGGCCGAAGGCGGAAGCGCATGAACCCGGAATCCTCAACCACTGAGCAACTGGAAATATTTTCTTTAAACTGTCAGATCAGAACTCAACAATGCTATCAACATTGTTGTTTGTTGAACAGACTTTAGATAACATGGTGGTAGCTAGCTAGGCGGACTTAACAAGCTCTACAACCAACCAAGTACACAAAGTAGGTAAAGTTGTATCTCCCCGCTTGGAATCGAACCCGGGTCCTCTGGGTCTAATACCGGTGGATTAGCCACTATACCACAGATGCAACTCCTTTGCTTTTCTACAACCTTTTTAGTATTATATAGGGTGAGATGGGTCATTTTTATTTACTTATGGTGGCAAACGAGCACACGGGTCACCTAATGGAGAAGTTTACCGTTCAGAAGTTATTAGGGGTCATTGGTGGCCATGGCAGGATGAGGCTCATCCTGGCATGGCCACCTTATATCTCAAAAACTACAAGTCGTAGCGAAGATCTGATTACACCAATAGTATGTCGAGAGTATGTCGAAGTATGTCGCCAAATATCAGAGTTTGTCGGTCTACCGTTCAAAAGTTATAAGGGGTCATTGGTGGCCATGCCAGGATGAGCGCTCATCCTGGCATGGCCACCTGTACGTAAGGTCACTACGAAAGTTTTGAGATACTCAAAATTTATTAAAAGAACGCAATTAGATTAAACCTTTTTTTAAAGATAAATTATTTGTAATTCGAACATAGAAAACCATTTGATCAAATATTTAAAAATAAAAAAATGATGTTTGATTTTTGTTTCAATTCCGCGGGCTTTCATCGTCAACTATGGATTTTAAGCGAGAACATTTTCGTGCGATGATTTTGTACGATTATAAATTTGGATTAAATGAATGTGAGTGCAAAGAGCGATAAGTTTCGCCGTTTGGGGACTATGCACTATCGCGTGCAACAGTTTTCAGATGGTTTGCTCAATTTAAACGAGGGATTTTCTCCTTAAATGATGAAAGAAGTGGCCGGCCCGCGACTTCAGTTACAGAAGAGAACGTCCTAGTCAATGATATTTATATTAAAGGTCATTGGTCCTAGTTGTGAAAAAAATTATTAAGGAAGACCCAAAAAAGACTTATAAACATATAGAAGAGGTCGTGAAGATTTCATCGCGAAATTTTACACAACCGGCTTGGAGTCAGGAAATTATGTTCACGATGGGTGCCTCACTCGCTGACTTCAGAACAAAAAGAAGCTCGTGTGACATGGTGCAAATATATGCTCAGAAAATTTGATCACGGAGAAGGACGGTCAATTTTTAACATTATTACTGGAGACGAGAGTTAGATTTACCAATATGATCCACCGACTAAACGGCAATCGACAATTTGGGTGTTTCCTGATAATGAACCTCCAACGAAGGTGAAACGCGGGCGAAGTGTTGAGAAAAAAATGGTGGCCACATTTTTTTATGCAAGTAGTCACGTGGCCACAATTTCCTTAGACGACCAAAAAACTGTGAATGCTAAGTGGTATATTGAAGTGTGTTTACCTACTGTATTTAATAATTTAAAACAAAAACGACCTAAAACTGGTTTGAGGGGGCTCTTTTTGCATCATGACAATGCATCGCCGCACAAGCCATTGTCACCAAGGATTTTTGAAGAGTACAGAGATTGAAGAATTGTGTCATCCTCCGTATAGCCCCGATTTAGCTCCTTGCGATTTCTTCCTCTTTCCTTATATCAAACTCGGACTTCGTGACACGCGATATAACAGTTCTGAGGATGCACAGAATGCCTACTTGCAGGCCGTAGAAGACCTCCCTAAAGAAGAGTACCGGGAATGCTATAAATCATGGTTTAGGCGGATGAATCGATGCATAGAAGCTAATGGAGAGTACTTTGAGAAACGGTAATAAAAAAAATTTGAATAACTTTTATACTTTTTTTGTATCTCAAAACTTTCGTAGTGACCCACGTATCTCAAAAACTACTGGTCGTAGCGAAGATCTGATTTCACCAATAGTATGTCGAGAGTATGTCGAAGTGTGTCGAAAAACTCCAGAGTTTGTCGGTGCTTCTATAAAGAGAAAAATCAATTTTTAATTTTCCCATAGTAGATGTACAATCGCGTGCATAAAGTTTATTGAAAAAGTAAATGAATAATTTTAATCTGAAAGGTTCCTTGTGTAAGACCACCTCCAAATGAAACTTCCTTTAGGATAAACTTCACTTTATTTCTTTTTACAATCACCTCTAGACAACCATCTGACGCGACGCCCAAAACCACAATGCCGCCACTTGCCGAGCTTGTCAGTCTTATAGTTTTAAAGTCAAAAGAGAAACCATTAACATTTGTTGTCACAGACCCTAAGTAGTCTGTGTTTGTAGTAAATAGATTTTCAAAAATAGATTAAAAATTTAATTTAATAATTTATAAAAGTTTGGTGATTTATAAATGAGAAGTCAAGACCTTACACTCGACCATCCTGATAACGTGTATGACCCCATACACGACTCTGTTGGAAACCTTACACTCGGCAAGTGGAGTCATTCTTACATAATATAGGTACAACATAAAACTGTTAAACAATACAGACAACATAAATAATAAATATAATAACAAAATTTGCTAAATGCATTGATCAACATGATCAACTCTTTCATTTAAATTTCTAACATACAATAATTTAAAAAACTTAAAATAAACAAATATTTCCTTCCTTTTATGAATTATTAATAGTACTAGAATCAGTTCATTAATTTAATATACTCTTCAATTTACTTTATTATGTAAACGTGTCTAAGTTCATCTAGTTGCAATTATGTACATACTATCTCATTTACCACTTTAACCTGCCATAAATAAAATATCAATGTCAGTATTGGAATATAGAGTTGTTATTAGGACCAAAATTACAGAAAACAATTTACGCTACTACGAAAAAGAAAAGAAAAGTACTTTTGTTTTGACAGCTACTTGACATGTCACATGACGTTGACAGATTACCGCCTGCGATCACGAAAGTTGCTATAATTTGTTAATTAAAATAAATTCTACATGAAAACTATTCATTTATTTGAAGAAAATCATTTCGAAAAAGCTTATTCCATTAATTAGCTACATTTTGGTATTGTGTACATGGTGTTGGCATTTTCTCCATACAAAATTAAACATCTCCTTTATTAAATACTACGACATGAATCTGCTCGCTCACGTGATCTCGTGTCTAGTTTGTCTCAACATGATATCTTACTGAACGAAGTCAAGTCACGAACCCGCTCGCTCACGAAGTCTCGTGCTTGACCTGTCGTTCAGAAGATTACACCCAAATATACCAAGTCACGAACCCGCTCGCTCACGAGGCCTCGTGCCGGATACACCGTTTAAAACGTCACTTCTAGCGAGACCAAGACACGAACCCGCTCGCTCACGAGGTCTCGTGCCTGGCTCCCCGTCCAGATCACGTAGCGAAACCAAGTTACGAACCCGCTTGCTCACGAAGTCTCGTGCCTTGGCCTAGAACAAAAATAAAACTATTTTGCAGCAAATATATATATATTTTTTTTAAACTTAATAATTTTCATCTGCTAAGTCATGGTCACTTGTATCGTCCATAGCATCAGCATCAGTGTCGTCATCGTCTAGTTCTAAAGAAGCTATGTGTATCCACGGTTGCATCCGATCAGAGGCCACTGTAGTTTTTCTTTTGTTTCTCATGCCATCAAACCCAGGAATGGGAGCCACTTTGTAACGATCGTTTCCTAATACTTTAATTACTTTAAATGGTCCTTCATAAGAGGGCAAAAGCTTAGTGCTTTTGCCATCATTTTGGAATGCTGTTTTAACTATTTTAACTAGTTCCCCATTATGATATATTCGAGCTGGCTTACGTTTCCTGTCATAATTTTGTTTTTGTATTACTTGTTGCTTATCAATTCTACTTTTGACCTCTGATCGAACAGACGATATATCACATGATTCGCGAGTAAGATCTGATATTTCATTCAATGCTGGATTACTCTCACTATTCATTGAAGTACCGAACATTACTTCGGCTGGGGTTCTGCCTATCGTCTTTTGTAAGGTGTTGTTGAGACCCCATTGTATCTTTCCTAGTTTATTATCCCAATCCTTCTCATCATCCCTAAGGTTTTGTGCCGTAAGCGAGTCCAAGATAGTTCGATTATACCGCTCTACTTGTCCGTTAGATCTTGGACTCGCTACTGCGTTTAATACATGTCTAATACCTTTGTCTAGACAGAACTTTCTAAAAGCATGGGAGGTGAAACAGCTTCCGCGATCGCTTACTAAGCGGTCCGGGTTTCTGAAGGTGTCAAAAATATCTTCTAGAGTTTTAATTACGTTTTGTGTATTAGTATTTCTAACCGGTTTTATAAATACAAATTTAGTGAACGAGTCAACGGTTACAAGTATGTGAGTGTGTCCTCTTTTAGACTTTACAAATGGTCCGAGGTGGTCGGTGTGCAAAGTGTGGAATGGTTTTTCGACTTTAATAATAGGATGTAGTAAACCTTCATGTGTATTAACAGTCCTTTTTGCATAAGTACATACAATACAAGATTTGACATACTTCGCAACAAAACGTTTCATTTTCGAAAACCAGTAGCATTTTTTTATTCGTTCTAACGTTTTCTCACCCCCCACGTGTCCTATATCGTCGTGGTTCATTTTGCAAACCTGCCACCTCGCACCCTTGGGAACAACCCACCTAATTTTATTTTTATCTCCGTCTAGGTATCTAAATAATTTATTATCTTTTACTAAATAATTTTCTTTTATATAATCAAGACCTCTCGCATCAATATCACTTTTAACCATGCTTCGAATTCTTCCTAACTCCGTATCACCTAATTGTAAGGTAAGAAGCCAATCTTCATTACTAATAGCAAAGATTGTAACATAATCTACCTCGCTATTCATAGCCTCGCCTAGAATAGGATTTCTGGATAGAGCATCCGCATGAGCCATTTTTGTTCCAGGTCTATACTCCACTACGCATTCGAATTCTTGCAGAACGAGCCACCATCGCGCTATTCTGGGAATGAGATCCCTTTTTTGAAACGTGGAGCGTAGGGCACTGCAATCGGTAACGATTTTGAACTCCTTGCCTAACAAAAAGACTCTGAACTTCTTTAAAGCACAAACAACGGCTAATGTCTCGAGTTCATAAGAATGAAAGTTCTTTTCTTCTGGGGTCGTTTGTCGACTATAGTACGCCACAGGATTTGAGGAGTCCGTACTACCCTTTTTTCGTTGCAGTAGTATCCCACCGATTCCTACTCGACTGGCATCCGTATGAAGTTCAGTATCTGCAGTGTAATTATAAATGGCAAGGACTGGTCTAGTGACTAACTTGGACTTGAGTGCTGCAAAAGCTTGTTCTTGAGCATTTGTCCACTCCCACCTTACATCTTTCTTTAAAAGTTTCGTAAGTGGAGCAGCCAGTTCGGCGAAACCTTGGATAAATTTCCTAAAATAGCTAACAAGTCCTAAGAACTGACGAACTGTGTGAACATTTACAGGCTTAGGAAAATCGGATACGCTTCGTATTTTGGCTTCACCGGGTCTCATTCCCGACAAGCTAATCTCATAACCTAAATACTCTATATTATTTTGCAGGAAACTACATTTTGAGAGATTCAATTTAAGTTTAGCTTCGTCAAGGAGCTTTAATACCTCTTCAAGCCTGGTAAGGGCTTCGTCTGTATCCCTGCCATATACCAATACGTCATCAATATAAACAGTAGCCTTATCAAATCGTGCCGATCCTAAGACATGATTCATCATCCTCTGAAATACGGCAGGAGCGTTAGCTAATCCGAACGGCATACGATTGAATTCGTATTGTCCGTCCGGAGTGACAAAAGCCGTCAGATGTTTGTGCCGTTCTGCAATAGGCACCTGATAATAGCCTGACATTAAGTCCAAGGTGATGAACCATGCCTGACCCGATAGTCGACACACTTCATCATCGATTATTGGCATTGGGTACCTCTCTTTCACCGTGACTGAATTTAGCATCCTATAATCGATGCACATGCGTACTGTGCCATCCTTTTTTTTAACTAATATGATAGGGCTAGCGTAATTCGAAACTGATTCCCTAATTATTTCAGCTTTTAACATATCATCAATCATGGTACGAACCTTTTCACGTTCATGATGTGAGAGCCTATACGGTCGATAGACGACCGGTCGGTCACTGTTTATCTCAATTTCCATTTGCGTGACATCAGTACATCCTAATTCAGTCAAACTAGATGCAAAACAATGATTATATCGTTTAAGTAATTCGAATAACCTGGCTTTGTCTTTCTCGGGTACTAACGTGCCTATTTTAATTTTGCTTGTATCTAATTCCTCAGAAGTCTGACTATTCGCAACATATACAGACTCTGATGTTACAGCGGCTACCTTTTGGATGAGTTCAATTTTTTCAGCACGAGAGAATACAAAATTCTCATACAGCATACATGGTATTGAACATGGGGTTACCGTTACACTTAGCAAACCGTTACTGACTTTATAACTATCACCATGTACGACATACTGATCATTGGGTTTTCCTACTATTTTTGTATACAGTAAAATATTTCCATTGAAATTGATTTCTGTTGCCGCCCTAACGCTGGCAGTACCGTAAAGTCTACTACGCCCTACCATTCTAACTCTTATGGAACGACTTTCGTCGTCATCGTTATAACAGTTCGAGGCAACTTCAGTGGCAACATCGAGAAATTTTAACGTTGTTGCATCTTTAAAAACTACTATGTGAGGTTGTTCGGAATATGTCTGACCTATTAACATAGGTTTGTCAAGCCAACAGTCGTCAACCACTTTGCAAGCGACTACTGCGGAAACCCCATCAATCGATAAATTCAGTGTCACCGTACCTAAGGACTGGACTAGTCTGTTACCGAAACCTTTCATAGTGGAAGGTACTTCATCATTTACGATCCCTAATTTAATAGCACTGGACTGTTTAATTAAGGTAACCTCGCTCCCAAAGTCAACAAATGCTTCTGACGACATACCATTAATGATGACTTCCTTAACAAACTTAGCACTTGGGTTGGAGTTAGAACTAGCAATACACATTGTCTTATATACACTGTTAAGCTTTATGGACTGACCTTCTTGCGTTGATCGGCAATTTTCAATAAGATGTCCTATCTTGTGGCAGTTATTGCATTTTAGTAAAGGCTTAGTACATTTTACATAAAGGTGACCTTTCTCCTTACAATTGTAACAAAATGCACCTGAGCTATGAATATTTTGTTTGATGTTCGACCTGGTCTGCTGGCTATTCAGGTTGTAATTTTCAAAAGTACTTTTATTTCTAAAAGAAGTCTGATATGGATGTTCCTTGTTACTTAGTAAAAACTGCAGTAGTTGATCGGGTTCGGAGCATCGTAAAGCTAAAGCACTGGATTTAGTAGTTTTATCACTAAGACCATGGATAATGCAGTCAACCGAACGTTTGCCAGTAATTTCACATTGATTAATAAGTGCAAGCTTTTCATAAAAATAATTTTCAATCGGTTCGTTAAATCTACTCCTGCGGCGCAACATGTCTTCCAAGGACTGGCCATAGTTCTGCTCGCAAGGAAAAGCTTTTTGAAGCTTCTCTTGCCACTCAGGCCATGTAAATAGAATGGTGTTCAGACTTTGATACCAAACTTTGGCCAGCCCCTGTAGTTTTTGCATTGAGAAATGTATAGTCGTCTTCTCATCCCAGCCATAAACTGAGGCGCATTCATTCACTTTTCTTAACCACACGTCCATACGTTGGTTCTTAGCAGAAGGATCGAATTCTGGTAAAATATTCCTATAGTCAAGTTTGCTACTTGAATGCGCACTCAGATCTGACGGCTGCGAGGCAGCACTGGTTTTTAACGATTTAATTAGTTTAACGACATCTTTAGTTGAGAAAAATGGGCTACATGACCTTGAGTGACGCCCGGAACTGACGTCACGACTCCGCTGATCTTGATGCTGATTTCCGTGTTGATCGCGGTCACGTCGGCGTTCGCGTTGCTCGTCATCCAAGCAGCACTCGCGTCTCTCGCTGTCCAGGCGACGCCCACGCTGATTGCTGTCCGTTCGGCGGCGCCTGCGTTGCTCGCGGAATTCCAAATCTCGTTCTTTCTGAAGTATGCACTCCAATTGACGAAGGCGTTCCTTCTCAAGCTGTAAATCTTGTTCTCGAGCTCGCAGACTCCGGCTACGGCCTCGACTATGCACACTGTGGCGACTGCGTGGTCGACTTCGTCTAGAAGTGCTTTTTTCTTGGCCAGGAGTCACTCTTCGTTGGTGGCTGTTTTCGTAACTACCCACATTTTGATCCTCCAAAACTCGTAGTCGTTCCCTCTCTTGGTCCCGCAAACTGCGGCTCTGGCTGCGGACATCGCGATGGGTGGGACTCCTCGACCAGCTACGGTTACGACGTTGAGTTCCCAAGCCATCAACATCACTCTTGTCATGACTTGTACTCTCCATTGGACGTTTGTAATCCCACTTCTGAATTGTAAGACCACCTCCAAATGAAACTTCCTTTAGGATAAACTTCACTTTATTTCTTTTTACAATCACCTCTAGACAACCATCTGACGCGACGCCCAAAACCACAATGCCGCCACTTGCCGAGCTTGTCAGTCTTATAGTTTTAAAGTCAAAAGAGAAACCATTAACATTTGTTGTCACAGACCCTAAGTAGTCTGTGTTTGTAGTAAATAGATTTTGATCAAATAGATTTTCAAAAATAGATTAAAATTTTAATTTAATAATTTATAAAAGTTTGGTGATTTATAAATGAGAAGTCAAGACCTTACACTTGGTATAAAGAGCGCAACTTTAGGCTCAGTATTCCAAAGGGAGCCATCAAATTTTGAGGTGATTTTTTTTTTGCGTAAAGAACTCCTAATTAGGATCAAGTACACGAATTTTTATCGCTCGGAATTAAATAGGACTCTCACAATAAATTATTGAAAATAATTAATTTGTAGGTTAACATTAGTTTGTATAGTGAAGTGACAGCTCTTTTGCCAACTTTCTAACTTAAAAACGCGCGCGTATATATAGTACAATAGTAACAGAACCGAAGCAGGGGGACGGGGGGGGGGGGGCGCAGCCCCCCCGTTAGGGGGGCTCGGGGAGCGAAGCCCCCCGCCATGAAAAAAGTGCAGAGTTAATAATTAGGTTAGGTTAGGTTAGTATGTTGACCAAAGACGCGCGAGCCCAGCGCGCGAAGCGAGCGTGCCGCGGCAGCGGCCGGCGAAGCGCCAGAAACGACGTTTTTGTATGTGCGACGTTTTTATACATACTCTCTCCCCTTTCCCTACCTAAAGGGGGATTTTTAGATAACAGAAATACTAGCTGCTCTACCCCTGTAGGTCACGTGATAGGTTAGTAGCAATTGAAAAATTAAAAATTTGATTAAAAAAAAAGTATGCGTTTACGAGTTTGGCGCTTTGGGGAGGGGGGAGGGTATACCTCCCCTACCCCTACCCCCTCCCCTCCCCCTCAAATTCGGGGGTTCCCTTTGGAATTTAGAACCCAACTTTATTAATTATGTGTATATGAGTGATAGGTAGGTACTTAATCCGATGCTTGGATAATAGACAAATAGTTCATTCAATATTAACTATCACAGGTTTATATTAAATGAAATAAGTGCCTACTTATTGACGTCGAAAACTAATAAAATAACAGTTAACTATCATTTAGTTAAATCTTAACAATAGTTAGATTCAGTAGAATCTAGCACCAGTTTTAATATAATCAATCACGCATGAAATTTCGCAAAATGTACAATAGTGTCTACAATCAATCATAATAATACTGAACCTTGAGAAACCAACTTATGTACATAAGTTGCTAATACATACAGATGGAAGTGCCCTTCACCCAGAATCCTCAACTACTGAGGAACTGGCTGTTTCTTGCATCTTATCTACAACTGCCGGAATATAATAACAATGCTACACGAACATTGATGTTATGGCGACATATTTACATAAGATGGTGGTAGCTTATCTATCTGCTATGAGTTGAAGCACCCTTTTTGTCGCTGTTACAACGGGTAGGATTCCGAAGCCAGCAAGTCAACATCCCCAAACTTTTAAATTTATTGGATTTGATATTTTGTAAAGGGTTAATAGACCTGCGGTCGTCTATACCTTAGTTAGTAGTTACCTATCTGATTGATATTTTCAAATAAAGCATATTACACTTACGTATTTTTTTATTAGTATCCCCTTTTTTAAATAACCTATTGTAATGTTCGTAACTCTCCACTCAACTATCACAAACAATGGTTTGTCTTTAATCTATAAAACAGATAACAAAATGTACAGTTCTAAATTGCGCCTATTCGCTAATAGCCCATATAAAGAAATGCAATGATAAAATATAAGTCTAAATTATGACACCAAAATCAAGGCTAAATCAGGTACGGCTTTATTTTCGGTGAACTAATGTTTTGCATGATTATAAGCATCTGATAAACATACATACACATCGAAGTTCCGTTCTTCGTTCAACACTTTATGCGTTCATTAAATAGCCGAATAAAAATTATTTAATGCTCGTGTACGCGATTGTACTATTTGCTGTTGTATGGAAAAAGAAGTTGATATAACTTTTCCTAGAAGCACCGACAAACTCTGGAGTTTTTTCGACAAACTTCGACATACTCTCGACATACTATTGGTAAAATCAGATCTTCGCTACGACCAGTAGTTTTTGAGATACAGGTGGCCATGCCAGGATGAGCGCTCATCCTGGCATGGCCACCAATGACCCCTTATAACTTTTGAACGGTAAACCGACAAACTCCGATATTTGGCGACATACTTCGACATACTCTCGACATACTATTAGTGAAATCAGATCTTTGCTATGACTAGTAGTTTTTGAGATACAGGTGGCCATGCCAGGATGAGCGCTCATCCTGGCATGACCACCAATGACCCTTTATAACTTTTGAACGGTAGACCGACAAACTCTGATATTTGGCGACATACTTCGAGATACTTTCGACATACTATTGGTGAAATCAGATCTTTGCTATGACCAGTAGTTTTTGAGATACAGGTGGCCATGCCAGGATGAGCGCTCATCCTGGCATGGCCACCATGACCCCTTATAACTTTTGAATGGTAGACCGACAAACTCTGATACTTGGCGACATACTTCAACATACTATCGACATACTTTCTATAAAGTCAAATTTAGAGTTGGTGATGGTGGCCATGCCAAGATGAGCCACACCACTGGCCGGATGAAACACAACAGCACCAAGTGCCATTATTTCACGCCGGATATTCGTGCGAGGGTGGTATTACCCCGGGCGAGCCGGCCCAATGCGTGCTGCAACGCAGCGTGGCTCTACCACTCAGTCAGTGTCACTCATTTAGCACCACCCAGGGGTCACGTGTAGGGTCTCAAGGGTAAACCTACGGACGCGAGTAACAACATAGGTACTTGATAATAATTTGAAAAATACATTGATTGTGCATTTGTATATATATTTTTCTGTCTCTCATCTTGCCCTTTTTACACTCTTTTGGCGATTAGCGAAAATAATCTGAGAGACTCTGGGTCATGTGCGACTCTTCTCTCCTCCATCCACCCAGTCAAGAAAACTTTGACTGTGGGAATGATCACCATTTCTCTGTCAATTGGTATCAGCCTCAGCAGGAGTAGCTTAACACTTTAAGTAGGTAGGTACAGATTATTCGGGACGATCGCGCGCTCGTGCTACCATTATGTATAAACGCAGTAGTCGTTATAACATGAATACATAATATTAAAGTGTCAAGGTACTTCTAAGACCATACTAAGCCTCACGACGTCTATGATAATATAACACCAGGCTTCCATAAGTCTGTCTGAAGTCTGCCTGCCTCTCCCTTAAAATGCATACAGCCTAATAAATTAATGATAGGTCGTGTGTCTGATATAACACAAATCATTACAATAGTAATGGTATTACAAACGTACAGTCACGAGCACCAATATGTATACACTTTGACTCTTATTCCTTTGTATTAAGAGTTAGGTTTAAAGATATTTATTTTCTCATAAAGATTTACAAAAATCACTTACATGAGAAACAGAACACATAAAATTATTTTGTTGGGCTGTTTTAGAAAAAATTAACACACAAAACACATCAAGTTCTAAATATCTATCACACTTACAAATCGTTCGAAAACAGTTTACTAATTTTATCTGAACAATAATTAAGGAGGTAGTTCCAAATCCAAAGCAAAACTCGGCCTGCGCTTAACTTTAGCCCGGTCACGGATACCACGATAACACCGACTTCGCGCAACTGGATGTGCCGCAGGGTAGTATTAAAAATGATACGTTTTATTTTTTAATGAAAATTTTAATGAATTTATTAATACTTATTAGTATGAAATGTATATAGGAACAACTTTTTTGTGGTATAATATATTATATATTAAATCATACTATATTATATATTATTACATTACTTTTATTATTTTATGTTATATTTTATTTTATTATAATTATATTTTATTATATCGTACTATACTACATATTATATTGTTTATGTATTTATTTATTTGATTACATTATGAACGTAGTGTTTAAGCAGTCTTTTATATGTCAAAGAATTTTAATTATTTTTAGAGAAGTTAATTTGTGTGTGTATTTTCTTGTTTAAAATTTTTCGTATTAGAATGCAAGTATTATAAGTATACAATTGATTTATTTTCATTAATTTGGTTTCCTTATATATTTTATCCGTTGATGTGAAAAAGTTGTAGTTAAATAATCTTTTAATTAATTTATTTTGTGCGATTTGTAAAATGGTTCTATTGGTTTTGGCAGCAGTTCCCCATATCTCTACGAGATAATGAAGATGGGGTTTAACAAGTGCATTATATATAGTGAATCGAACTTGCCACGGAAGACACCTAACTGTTAGTTAAAATTGTTTACATATTTTTCGTGACTGTACCTACGTACCACCAGGGTTTCCAGTGTTAGTAAAAATACGATTCCCGAAAATTAAGGATTCGAAATTAATTCTTTATTAAGTAGTTACATCATAATAATATGTCATTCATTAAAAGTTAGGGCTAACAATATTAATAAGATTAACATTCTTCTATGTATTGGTAATATACATTTATTTATTTGGTAATAACGTTTAATAAGAACTGAGTATTTCTTCTCTTCTTCATTTATACCAATGAATGTCTTCTTGGACAATGCCTCTTCTTCTTTGGAAGAATATGATTTATTTTAGGAATAGGAATGCCTTCCCACTCACCCTGAAATAAAATAAATAGGTATTTAATAAGTTAGAAGTAAGAGGGCCAATCAATTAGCTTTGCTTGGTGGCCCCACTTGTATATTAGATAAGAACAACAAAGTGGTGAACGTTGTCTTACAACATTCGATTGAGTTAGAATTAAGTAGGTACAAGTTGAATCGAAGAGCTGTGACTTGCCAGAGGGCTTAGACAAGTGGCATAATTAGCTATGGAATAGAATGATGAAGGTATGGAATTTAACGAACGCTAAATTGGTAGTTTTAAAACTTTAAAGAGCTAATTTATGTTACATCATAAATATTCATTATTTATTTACTCTTTATGCAATTTTATATCCCGTGGTAGTGAACATTAATAATACATTTTATTGGGTTTTAAGTCACAGTGAATAATACGGCATGACACCATGTGGCACTGTACCTGGAAACGATTGCCATCCGACTTGTTGCATTGCATTGATATCGGTGCCTCTGTGTACAGCTCATGCAGGCCGCCAGCCCGGAGTGGAGTCCAAGGTTTGATAGACAGGTAGTTCACACGAGGCGTGGCCTCGTAAGAAATTGCAATGTTGTCCCACCTGTAATTTAATTTAAGTTTTTCTACGAAATCCACCAGCCTTTTACATATTTTTATAATATCTTATGAATAAACATAAAGCCCAATAAGGGTTTTATAATATAATACTGAATAATAATAATATTTTTATTATATTTAAATAATTTAATAACAGTTTAGGTAAGTTCGGCCGGCGCGTCTCCCAGGCAGGCGTATGTTGCCGCTCGGCTCGCACGCTCCACGTCGCGGGCCGTGCGTCGCTTAAATCGTAATCGTACTTAAATAATTCCATGAGTGGAAACCCTGCGCTCCTGACGTCAAATCGATATCAAGACAGCGTTGCTTAACGGAATATGAACGCTCGGGTCACACGATAAGTTTCAATTTCGCGTGAAAGTCGTTAAAGAGTGAACCTTCTGTACGGTAGTACTATTAGTTATTCTGTGGCACAGAATAACTACCGTACAGAAGGTTCACTCTGTCTGTGGCATAGACCGGGTTTGTGTCACCAACCCGCATTCGACAAGCGTGGTGATAAAGTTCATACCCACCATTGGCTATTTGACAGTTGTATCAATAAAATATGAAATATGTCGGATATGGTAGTTTATATTGTGACGAAAATTTATCCAATAGTTTTTTTATTAAGTTAATTTGTAAACATTTATTATTATATTTACAAAATAAATTAGTGTTTTTCTATCTGTGGATTACACCCGAAACACAGACGGCCATGATTGAGCGTTGTGTGACGGCACATTTCACATAATCAACAAAAACTATCTGTCAGGTTTCAGGTTTTTGCGTTCCCTTTCCTACAATCACCGATTTATCTGTCACGGCGGAGTATAAAGTAAACAGCCCGAAATTATTATTGGTTATTGTGGTGTGACGTCACAGGGCTAAATGTTACGTGACCAACCGTTTTCGCACGAAATTTGAAGAAAAATATGTTTGAGATAAAAAAAATATTGTACGGGGTTTAAAATAAGCGTTTGTAATTTTAAAATACTTTTCTAAAAACTGTCAAGTAGCCAATTGTAGCGATGACTTGATTTCAATGGTAGAGGCGTTTGCTCTGCAGTCGGGACAGTATACTGGCTGAACTTTTTTTATTAAACAATAAGGTACATATTTATACTTAACCATGTCGCGTAGCGGTGAAAGAATACTACTACCCCCTCTCTTCCCTTGGGTGTCGTATAAAGCGACTAACGGACTAAAGACTGCACACACATCCAACAGCATAGAGCGGCGATAGGCTCACTACCTATCTATCACGCTGAGCACATGTGCAGTGCAGTCGCTATTTGGTGAAAATAGGGTTATGGTAGAGGACTGCTTTTGCTGTCCTCATTGCCTAGTCCCTGACTAACCCTTCGGGGATAATAGTCGTGATTATGTATGTATGTATTTATACTTACTTAATCACTATGAATTGGTTGGTAACTGAGGCTCGTATTCTAAAACCAAACTCACACTCAAATCTCTGCTTGAGTACAGTTAGAAAGGGATGGCGACATATGCGATGAATAGCACTATCCCTTTCTAACTGTACTCAAGCATAGATTTGAGTGTGAATTTGGTTTTAGAATACGAGCCTTAGATACGGTCGGCCTTAGAAGTAGCTAAGCACAATAACTAAGCCGTGTCACACCGAATCGCTCGAAACGATTTGTACGTGGTCCTCAGTAATGGTGGATTATTTACTGTTAAGTGTTCGTGAACGTGCATGCATATTCATATATGCATATTCTCTCAAGAAGTCCGTGCGAGATCTCAGTAAAGTCCCACATCTTTACTGGAACTCAAGGGGTTTGGGGGCCCGGGAATATCGTTTAGCATTAAACGTTCATAATTATCATCACTCATTATCATCAGTTTGAGCATAATCAATGAACTCTAATATTACGATTAAAGGACTAGCATCCATGGTCACGAAATAAATTTAAAAAAAATAAACAACTGATGTTCCTACTACGCGGCCTGCCGCTCTTCTTTTCCACCCCTGCAACCCGGCCCGCAGACCATGGGACCTCATCATAATCAACCAGAGGACGTTCACTGCTGAACAAAAGAACAAGAACCTCCACCACGACCGGTCTTGTGCTGCTCGCAATCAGTGGTCACCCGCGACCTTCACCAGATCGTCGGATAATATAGACAAAGGACAATATAACCTCAAAAGCTTGGCGCGAAAGTGAAGCGAGTGTTAGCAAATTAAACAAAACCGTGCAACATCACTTTTCAAATTCTCTCAAGAAGTCCGTGTTAGATCTCAATAAAGTCCCACAGCTTTATTGAGTCTCGAGGGGTTTGGGGGAATATCATTTACCATTAAACGTTCATTATAACTCATTATCATCGACTTAATGCAAAGAAAATAATTACTATAATATCTTACTTGACACTGGCTAAATGTGCTGATCACACGAAGCCATTATATAAGAGGCAAAAAAATTAAAAAATATAGACAGATAGGTATTGCCAAAATCCACTTCATCATCAGCCTATAAACGTCCCACTGCTGTGCACAGGCCTCCCACGTGCACAATAGCACGTGGGGATATTGGGCCATAACCCACCACGCTGGCCCAATGCGGGTTGGTAGGTTTAACGACTGTCATCTTACGACAACAACCGGGACCAACGGCTTAACGTGCCTTCCGAAGCACGGAGGAACTCGAGATGAAAAACATTTGGTCACCCATCCAGTGACCCGGCATTGCGAAAGTTGCTTAACGGGCAAGATCGCAAGCTGAACGCGCTAGCCGCCGCACCATCGAGCTCCACTTACAGCTTTTCAAACTTAAAATAGTTCTCCAAAGCGCGGTTGGCCACCGCACTCTTGCACACCTCCAGCCGCGTGGCCGGGTAGTAGTGCAGGTAGTTGACGCACATCTCGTCGGTGATGGCGTGCCCGCCCACGGTGGCGTTGGCTTTGCCGAGTGTGTTGTACAGACAGGTTGTTTGCAAGTAGTCACCCTTTGAAAGAAGTAAGTAATTAACTTGACCAGAACAAGAAAAGACGAGAAATAAAACTGTTACAATGCAGAAATGCTACTTAAGGGGGGTTAGGCGGTCAGCGAAAATTTGGATGTTGCGCGGGGCCTCGCGGGTGTTGCACGGTGCGGGGTCTGCGGTAATTCGTAAGCGCCATTCACATTTTTATCAAAAAGTTAATAAAAATGTTTAGTTTTTTGAAAATCCAAATCAGTCAAGAAATCGAAAAGGTAAATAGGTACCTGTGTTTAGGATTATTGTAAAACACGGTCGTAACGTGAATTTATATGAAATTTTAGAGGTAACTTAAGGATTTTTTCCTATCGAGCCAAATGTTTCCAATCGTGTTTAATACACATTGAAAATTTCAGTGCATTATGCGACTAGACGGAAATATCTAATATATTTTGAATAACAGCTAATAGAAAACAGCCAGTTTTTTCCGTTTTCACCGCCTAAGGCCCCTTAACGATACTTTCCTATTTACTGCTTTTTTTAGCTTTGAATTTTTTATCTAAGTAATATATTTTTAGGTTATTTTAAAAATATTAAGTTTTGGGAGCGAATAATTTTCTTTACTGTACGAACTAGTTCAGTTATTTATAATTTCGAACTAAACAGCATCACCAATTAATGTTTTATATTTTAGCGTTTTATTAACGCTTAAATATACTTAAGTAAAATTTTAAACATTAAAAAAAGACGACAACCTCAGGCGGGTATCGAACCACGCACCTTCCGCATTCCGGGCGGCTGCCTTAACAACTTGGCTACCGAGGTCTGGCTTTCAACCGTCGAAATTTGTCAGTGCTTGATGTTTATGTTTTTAGTCAACATTTCTTCATCAAATCTTAGAAGTTTTCACCTCTGAGATCCGAAAGAAATATTTTTACAAATATTTGAACATTTGGTTAAGATGAAGCTGCGTTTATAGATTAATGTTTTATATTTTAGCGTTTTAATAACGCTTACTATACTTAAGTTAAATTTTAAACACTCAGAGGTGAAAACTTCTAAGATTTGATGAAGCAATGTTGACTAAAAACATAAGCATCGAGCACTGACAAATTTCGACGGTTGAAAGCCAGACCTCGGTAGCCAAGTGGTTAAGGCAGCCGCCCGGAATGCGGAAGGTGCGTGGTTCGATTCCCGCCTGAGGTTATCGTCTTTTTTTAGTATTTAAAATTTTAGCATCACCAATTGTTAAGTTGGTTTTACTATAGCCTGACCGCAACCGCTGTACCGCGCCTTAGGTATGCGCGGGTGGTGGGGGGAGTGGGAAGTAAAGAGCATGAACTCACATGAGATTCGTAGTGTCAGACAGATCTTACGATATGAA
Source organism: Scoparia ambigualis (assembly GCA_963921215.1). Lineage (NCBI taxonomy): Eukaryota > Metazoa > Arthropoda > Insecta > Lepidoptera > Crambidae > Scoparia > Scoparia ambigualis. The sequence continues at coordinate 10,832,269 of OY992508.1, read as the reverse complement.
GCACAGTTTATTGAAGCTTTATATTTACGAGTATAATTACACCCAATCCGTTTTTGTCCAGTATGATTTTTAGATAAGTACAATTAAAGAACCAATATAAATGAAATAAATCTTTAATTCTTGGAAATATATAATATAAACTTTCTTTGTTTGCTTTTCTTTTCTTAAAATATTCGGCCACTTTAAAAATGACACTCTTGATTATCTCGAGATAATGCACGACCCATTTTTAGATATTTTATCTCATGTGCGTCTGGCACACTAGTTGCCGCCGTAAGCGATGACGGCTGAATGACAAAATGGAACAACTGTTTCGCCCCCCCGCCTCGCCGCTCGCATACCCAAGGCGCGGTACAGCGGTAGCGGTCAGACTATAGTACGCAACAGCGCTGTTTCAATCCTCAACTTTAATTCGATCGTATTCTATTCATTTCATAATCTATCCATATTCTGTGGTATAGTGAAAAAACCCGCACTCAGCTCTCGAGCAATTACCGGCAAAACTTTCACAGGATTGTGTAAGATTCGTATCTCTTGGAAATGTGTTGAGTAGTGCATATCCCTATTCAGGATGGGTAGCTCTTCGCCGAGCCGGAAGTGGCGCGTCCACACGGCGGCACCGGTCAAATGAGTGTGGAGTTGACTTCCGAACACTACGATGCCGTGGGGTGGTAGACCCTGCAATAGAATAGAATAGATAATTACAGGATGTTGGTTGAACCCATCAATATATATGATTTATCTATCTATAGGGTCTAACAATATCAAGAAGCGAACGTTTAAGGGGAGCATCTATACATTACACTGAGCATGCTTACCAAATTTGGTCCAAAACTACAGGCTCGTTACCGAGATAATCAACAATACATTTTCATAATTCACCAAAAATACACCCTTTCCAAACCCGTACAGCTGTACTACACGCACACAAAGTAAGACGAACATGCAAACTAAACTCTGAGCACGCTGAGCTATCTTTTTATTGACGCCTGCGTGCGTGTTAGTAAAAATACAGCATGTTTCACGATGTGCATTATTTTAATTGATTTAGTTTGTTAGAAAACATAACTTTGAAAAATCACTATAAAACTGGAGCCCATTTTTTGTCATTGTATTCAGAATGATGTATAGATACCGCCCTTAAACGTTCGCTTATTGATTTTGTTAGACCCTGTGTATACTAATATTATAAAGAGGAAAGATTAGTTTGTTTGCATTGAATAGGCTCCGAAACTACTGGACCGATTTAGAATATTCTTTGACCATTAGAAAGCTACATTCTTCCCAAGTAACATAGGCTATATTTTATCCAGATATTCCCACGTGAACGGGTACCACGCGGGTAAAACAGCGAGAATCCGCTAGTCCTCTATATAAATAAAAATCAATTGCCGCGAATGTATGTTCGCTTAGAACTTCAGAACGGCTGCACCTAGTTAGCTAATGAATTTTGTGTTGTGTTTGTAATTGTCAGGACAATGTTTGTATGAAAGATTTTTTTGGAAATTCGATCCAGGATGTTCACAAGTACGAAGTCGCGGGCGTCTTTAGTTTATTAAAAAAAAAACAAATTAATCTCTTTCTAATAGGTAGTTTACCCCTAATTAAAATCATCTAGCTCCTCCGTGCTTCGGAAGTCATAAAGCCCTTGTCCTCGAAAGATGGCAGTCGTTAAAACCCACCAACCCACATTAAGCCAGCGTGGTGGGTATCGCCCAACCACCACATGTGATGTACAAATACAAATAAGTTTATTTGCTTTAAAAAGGGTGTTTACAATTTGATGTTCTAAATTTAATAAAATGGGACTTAACCTATTCAGCCATATTATAGCATGCAAATATTTAGGATACCTACCTACTAAATTCAACATTAAACTTCGTATTAAACACTTGACCGTCATTAGAAGCTTATAATATTGAGATAGGCATATCCGTTTCCCGTCGTATTTTCCTTCTCTTTCTTCCGGTATATCGCTGTCTCTCTCGCTCATCCCACTCAGTGGCGTCACCAGGTGGCGCGGTGGGGGAACCAGGAGATTTTACACCCGTGCCCATTTGTTCATCATTGGCGTGAAATTTCCCGTCGGCGTAACTTGTGCACTACATAGTGATCAAGTGACAAAGAAATATAATTATTTTTATTTAAACTGCAACACAGTTCTCGTGAGTTTCTACAATACACGTGAGTACTTAGAATAGTTTCTTAACTTAACGGTGTTACCGTTCGCTGAATTTATAATTTAAACTTATCTTCTATATCAAACTTTTTATTTTACCCGCCAGAGATGTAGATACACCTTTTCTTTTAAGATAAGAAAGCATTCGAGTAAAGATAGTATTTTTAAAAGTGTTTTTTGTGTTTAATACGTGGTATCTACCCTCCAGGCACTTTTTCTTTTTATTTTAGATAAGAAACCGATAATTAGTGCTTACATTAGATAATGAGAAAAATGAATTGTAGCTAAGCGGCTATAGCTAGTCCTTCTAACAATCCCGATCGCATCGGCGAAGGTTGAGTTCGAGTTAGTCGTCATCGTTCAAAGAAGCATGGTCATCGTACCTACCCGCCTTTCATGACGATAACGACAATGTGTCTGCTTTATCGGACGTTAGAGGAAATCTTACAACGATTGTTGCACCTCGCAGGTGTTACCAATACTGACTAAAACAGTTAACAATTTAAATATTCCGTGTAGTGATCTAGATTTGTTTTGATTTTAAAAGTAAACTAAAAGAGCCAGCTAGGCCTTAAGCACCAATATTCTGATAAATTGGTGCACAACCAATAACTTTTGGTATTTTAAAAACTAAAAAGATATTTTTAATAATTGTCTGCGCAGTTTACTAGTTGGTCGCAGACATCTGATGCCTCTCATAAAGGTCTTATTTTCAGTGGTGATTAGGCTGTAGACTGAAACTATAAATATACGAAAAGAGGATAGGTACTCATAAAAATGTAAAAGACCCTCTAATGCTTGCTACTTTGAATAAGATTTTACCTTCAAACACACGTTTGTTTAATTCTGAACAGATTACAGTTGCATTAAAAAAAAAAAATTGTTTTGTTAGAAAACTTTTTGGCCAGTTATTAAATACTAGTACTGGGAATGCCTCGCAAGCAAAACCTGTACTAACAACAAACGGTTACCTTTCGCAAGGGCAAACTTCTTATAGTGTACCATCGCGTTGTTCTTCTGGTTCATGGGACAGACACACGCACAGCATGCTGTGAACCGCCCTCGCAGGGCGCTTACCAAAATTAATGTCCTCCGCAAGGACATACTTATGGCAGCCACGAACCATAACGTGGCTATAATCTGCCCGCCCTCGCAGGGCGCTTACCAAAATCAATGTCCTTCGCAAGGACATGGCAGCCACGAACCATATCGTGGTAATAATCTGCCCGCCCTCGCAGGGCGCTTACCAAAATCAATGGTTATTACATGAGTGTTCGCGGTTTTGCGAGAAGATGCATATATGTTAATATAATGCTAAATGTACCTTATTTAATTTAATTTGATTTTGAATAATATTTTTAATTATTGTAATTGGTATTTAACCGTTTTAATAAAATTTAATAAATAAATGTCCTCCGCAAGGGCATGCTTATGCGGTTATGCCAGCACGAACCATATCGTATCTATAAACCGCCCTCGCAGGGCGCTTACCAAAATCAATGGTAATATTACTTGAGTGTTTGCGGTTTTTGCGATAAGATGCATGTAAGTATGTTAAAGTTATGCTAAATGTCCCTTATTTTATTTGAATTTGAATAATACGTTTAATTGTTGTAAATGGTTATGTAACCGTTTTTAATTAAATTAAATAATAAATGTCCTCCGCAAGGACAGGCTTATGCCAGCCACGAACCACATTGTGGCTATGAACCGCTCTCGCAGGGCGCTTACCAAAAACAATGTCCTCCGTAAGGACATGCTTATGCCAGCCACGAACCACATTGTGGCTATGGACCGCCCTCGCAGGGCGCTTACCAAAAACAATGTATTCCGCAAGGACATGCTTATGCCAGCCACAAACCACATCGTGGCTATGAACCGCCCTCGCAGGGCGCTTACCAAAATCAATGTCCTCCGTAAGGACATGCTTATGCCAGCCACGAACCACATCATGGCTATGAGCCGCCCTCGCAGGGCGCTTAACAAAAACAATGTCCTCCGCAAGGACATACTTATGCCAGCCACGAACCACATCGTAGCTATAATATAAACAACGGAGGCTGTTCTTACTTTCGATCCCCAGGATCATAGGCTTGGCAGCTCTATCAATCAGGACAAAAACGTCCATCTTCTCTGCTAACAGAGGTAAATTTCGAGCCGGTCAATTTGCACTTTATCGACACCGTTGGGACTAAATAGGTGCTCCAAGTTTTCTATCATAACACAGTATCGAATACCGTTTTATCTGAAGCCATCGCTCAAGGTTCCAAACGTTACAATCGACAGTTGTTACACGCTTGTATCGGACAAAATGTTTGCAATGCTGACACAGATGAAGGAACAGGTTTCTAGAAACAGTAAGTTTTTTTTTCCAAACTTCGTTTTAACCCAGTTCTTAGTACCAAAGAGCACTCAAGAAAGGTCACTCCGTCCAAATTTTTAACCTGAAGTCGTTAAATTATTATATGAATTCCGGACTGTGTACGGCCAAGAGACGAGATGTACAAATTACTTTTCTCAAACCTAGGTACTACCATCTGACTATAGCCAAATCCCACAATGGTTTCTTCGTCTGTTCTACAAAGGCGAATTACTAAAAATTATATGCCTTCCATTTGAGATGAGCACGGCAATGTTTTCTTAGACTTTTATCTTATAGACATAAAGATCAGATGGTTCTGTCTAGACATGCCAACATTGTAATAGAAACACTTACTTATTTTGGTGTCCACATAAACTTCAAAAAGTCTGTTTGACCGCCCTCGCAGGGCGCTTACCAAAATCAATGTCTTCCGCAAGGACATACTAGGATACATGGAGGAATCACAAACGTCCATACATACCTACATATACTCACGACTGTTATCCCCGAAGGGTTAGTCCGAGACCAGGCAATGAGGACCGCAAAAGCAGTCCTCTGCCATAGTCTACGTTTCACCAAATAATAACTGCACATGTACGTGACAAGTGATGAGCCTATCGCCGCTCTATACTGTTGGATGTATGTGCAATCTATGGTCCGTTAGTCGCCTTTTACGATACCTAAGAGAAGAAATTGGGCGGTAAAATAGACTCTACCTTACGATGTAGTTAAATGTATTGGTAGCTAAAAATTATCAGAAACACCAATACATATACCTCCACCAACATTCTTTTTGACAACCGTTGCTTCAGGATTGGGGGGTCACAACTCAACAATTCTGCCCTATCGGGAAGGTGGAGTGCATCCGAACAAAAGCTGCACTGCAATCAAAAAGAAAAGCGGGCTGTTCTAAGTCTTAGAATTACAAGCATCGAACACGAAGCCTGCGACAATTTTATTTTAATCCTCCAAATTGCCAACCAACCAACAAATGACCACCAACCAAATTGTGGTCAAAATTCATTACATTCCAGGGAAATTGAACAGCCATGCAGATGAACTGTCTCGACAAAGCCAAGCTCTAGAGTGGCATCTACTGCCAGAATTCACACAAACGATATTCGCGAAGTGGGCCTGGCCAGTAATTCACCTGGTTGTATCCAAGAACGCTCGAGTAGTGGGTAAACTATGCAGATTTATCTCAATGATTACGAATCGATGTTTCACAATGCTTTCAGCCTGAAGTAGAACGCTTCCCTCTGGCTTGGAAATTCGCACCACCTTCCCTCATCCCCCGGGTGCTAGCACACCTCAACAGGAATTTATCTGATTGTGGTACCCCTTGCTGCCTCATTCACAGTATGGAATTCGAAACGTAGACGCCTGGTAGACATAACCACAGGCCTGCCAACCCCCAAGGTTCAAGACATGACGTTGAAATTTGGTGTGCTTAACAGTTTAAGCGCCATGTCAGTCACCGGTGACTGACAAACAATACATTTTCTGGTGATGTGGCAGTCAACGTGTTAAATGATATATCGTTATGGAACCACAAGCAAATTTCTCTACTCATGCGTCCGGTTATTATAAAACCATATGAGCACTTGTGCTTGGTCCAGTAGTACAGAAAGGGCGTTAGCAGCAGCAGCGGCGCCATCCACACGCGGAACGCGTACCAAATGGGTCCAGTCAGTCCAGTTTTTGGCAGATTTACACTTAATATTTTAAATCTTTCTTACAATACAGTACACTACCATAAATTGTCGTTTCTACTTTATGCAGCGCACAATTGTATGGAAATCTTAGTGACGAGGTAATAGTTAAACATGTTTTAAAATCAATCTCAATTAAACATTTAAAAACAACAAAACCTCCTTTTTCCAGGTTTTAGTAATATTAGTCTGTAGACCTTTGTAATGTATTTCAAACCTAGAATCAACTAGTTCGTAACACTGCAATATTATTGTCGCATTGCTCCTTTGTTACCTTGCTGTGGACACCAAACATTATTTTGTTCAGGACAATGCAGTAATATTATGGCGACAGTTTGGGTCAAAAACTGACTGTAAGGACTACAGACAAACAAGCTAGAAATTGCTACTGGTTAAAAGGATCAATAAATATTGTACAAAATGGCTAAACTAATTTATTTAAAACTTCGTGTGGTTCACCTGTCACCTGTTTCATGCACTGTGGTAGCTAGATGGATATTACAGCCACACCTGGTTGTGTTTTGCTCCGCTGTAGCATCTACAAACTAGATTGATATGATTTACCCATTGAAGATATACTAACTATTGGTAATTGGAGATTAGTTACTTAATACTTTTCACAAGGTTTATTGTCGTGAAATATTGATTCAGGCGTCACGAAGTTTTTCATTTTTTATTTTTACCCTCTAAAGTGATTGAAATCAAATAGTAAACAATATTTATTTCCTAATAATAATGTTCGTTTACATGGTTTACAAGCTAAATTATTTGATTTTTCATCAATGACTGGCCAATTATTTTCTTACATGACTTAAATTGTAAATAATTAGTACTTAATTTATAACTTTTTGTTTAAACCATAATCATATGATTAACTCTCTCGCACTTATTGTTTAATTTATTTCTCACATTGGCGTTTTCACCAGGCGATAACAAACAGGTCTCAATATTATAAGCTTCTAATGACGGTCAAGTGTTTAATAGACGCGTTTTACCTGAAATAAAACGCATATTAAATACTTAACTCATTAGAAGCTTAGTTTTTATTTCCGCCTGGTGCTTAATGCATATTTCGACGCAATGATGAACAAATGGGCACGGGTGTGAAATCTCCTGGTTCCCCCACCGCGCCACCTGGTGACGCCACTAAGTGGGATGAGCGAGAGAGACAGCGATATACCGGAAGAAAGAGAAGGAAAATACGACGGGAAACGGATATGCCTATCTCAATATTATAAGCTTCTAATGAGGTAAGTATTTAATATGCGTTTTATTTCAGGTAAAACGCGTCTATTAAATCACGAGGTTTGCAATACTAATATTACTAATGTCCAAATCATAATAATGTACAAAAAGAAAAATGTCCTAAACTAAAAACGTCCAAAAATAAGAATGTCCAAAAATAAAAATGTCCAAAACTAAAAATGTCCAAAAATAAATGTTGTCCACGTGGGTCTGTGCCCAGCTGAAACGAATTATGGTGACAGTAACGCTGTGAATACTTCCGACCATCTCTTCTTTTGGGTATCGTAAAAGGCGACTACTGGACCAAAGACTGCACATACATCCGACTGGTTGTCTGGCAGAAATGGCGCTTTAAGCGATAAGACCGCCAAATTGTAACATTTTTTTCTTTTGTTAATGCATTGTAAATGTTTGTGTTATTATGTTACAATAAAAGTATTATCTATCTATCTATCTAACAGCATAGAGCGGCGATTGGATCACCACCTGTCATGCTGAGCACATGTGCAGTTGTCATACGGTGAAAATTAGACTGTGGCAGTAGACTTTTGCGGTCCTTATTGCCTAGTGTCTGACTAACTCTTCGGGGATAATAGTCGTGATTCTATGTATGTTATCCATGTGGGAAGGCCTGTGCCCAGCAGTGAGACGTTTTAACCGTTTTAAGGTGCGCTTACACGGGCAATAAAAATTGATCAATTATGAGCAATACTGGCCGATTGTGACGTGATAAAATATCAAGCCATTTAGATATAGATAGATAACACTTTTATTGTAACAGTTTACATTTTACAACACGAAACATAAAAATACAAGTACAATACACAGTTACAATTTGGCGGTCTTATCGCTATAAAGCAATTTCTTCCAGACAACCAGTCGGATGGAGAGAACTATACACGCTAAAGTCGGAGGTGTAAACATAATTGTAAAATTAAAATAAATATAGAAAACATATTAAGTAATTTACGGCAACAGAAACAAGCATCTATTTGGCAAAATGTTTTGCAACAACCATATTGAGCGATATGGATCAACTCCAAGAAACTACGCAATACTTTTATACACGTACGCGCTGGCGCCGCTGCACATTCGCCCACCCGCTCGCTTTCCCCGCGGAAGCGAGACGTAGTCAAACCGCAAAATAAATAAGTGCAAGCGATACACAAAACACAATTGCTTTAAATTTCCAGACTCACTGTATATTCGGCAATTCGTGTCGACAACATTGAGCAATTGGAATATATGGAGCAATTATAAGTAATATTGCCGAAATTTTTTGAAATTGCTCCACATTGCTCCAGGTTGATCAATACGTGTTGCCAAGCACTAATTGATCAAAAAATTGCCCGTGTAAGCGCTCCTTTAGGCTGATGGTGAAACGAATGAATCTATTTGTTCTATGGTAGAATGTTCTATAGTTACCACTCCCGTGCACTGCGGTATGCAGTGGCCGATGAGAGGGAACGCGTCCTGCCCGCCCGGTATCGCCATCTTGTCCGTGTATTCTAGCCCCAGCTCCATTATGGCCGCGTCGTAGTGACGGAGGCTTGCTGTAATGTGCACCACTATGCCGGAGCTGTCCACCCAATCTGCAAAAGAAAATATAGAAGTTCTACAAATATAGTTTATATAATTTTAACGCAAATTATGTTGCGAACAAATTAGAAATTGAAAAATGTTGAAAAAGTATCTACGAGCAGGATTCGAACCCTTCGGTAGCTTAACCCGTTCGAAGACAATGGCAGCTATATTGCTACTAAATAATGAACCTAATGATCTTGGAATAAGGTTAAAAAGCAATGAATTGTTTTTTTTCCTGTACTCCCCGTGAAAGGGTTAACTGGAAGGGCCCCTGACCCGGATAGTCAGAAGGGTACCCTTCTGACAATCCGGGTCAGAAGGAATTTCCTGGGTTTAAATCCTGCTCATGGAAATATTTCAACCATTTTCAATTTGTAAGATAGAAGTTTTTAAAACCTATTAAATAAGATAATAGTCATAAACATTATATAAGTACTACGAGAGAAGATACTGGAATTGTATGGGTAGTATAAGGAACTGGTATGAGACAAAGGAGAATGGCCACGGCCCATACAAAAAAAACCCAGGCCCGGCGCAAAATAAAAATATCTTAGGTTCTAGATTAAAATAAATATAGTTATTTTCAGTAGTCATCATTGCCAAATTCAATGGCCAATATATATTTTTTTGCCCTTTAAAGTTATGTAGGCGCTTAAGGCAAACATTTATTTTTTCAAAAGCTTCCACTGACTGATATTATTTCTTATTAGTTAATGAATTGAAGGACTATAGAAAGTAACGAATACTGGCATTAGTACAAAACTAAATAAATAAAAAATGTAATGTAGTTCATTATATTTAATAACAATAAAAAAACAAGAAAAGTATTCAGTCAAGAGTTTTCTAAATCTAACAACACATAGTCCAACTCTTCGGCAGGGTGATTAATAACACATGTAGCATAGGGGCGCTGCACGCCCGCCTGTGTAGTCGCGCGAGTGGAACCTTACTGCGTATTTTATTTTAGTATTTTACACATGTAGCATAGGGGCGCTGCACGCCCGCCTGTGTAGTCGCGCGAGTGGAACCTTACTGCGTATTTTATTTTAGTATTTTATTTCATTGGGTCAACCCTTAGGTATTCTCACACCGCACCGGCTGACGTCATCGCCCGCTGTGCACTTGAAACGCTCCGTTAAGTCAAAACATTTAAGCTCATATTTCCTCGCGTCGCTTGACAGCTAGTTTAGTTAAATAAGGGTAAACATGTTAGCCGCTGAATTCGGCATTATGACAACTGAAAATGACTATATTCATTTTAGTCTAAAAACTGAGATACATTTCTTTTGCGCCGGGCCTGGGTTTTTTTTGGCCATTCTCCTTTGAGTAAAACAGACGGTTTGCATCTAGCGGCCTCCATATCAAGGCAGCGGGCCAATCACAGCGCAGCAAAACAACTACCTTTGCCAACAAACAATTACCTTTTTTCATTTGAGGATTATTGTAGTGCACTTCAAGCATAACATATTTGTTCGCCTTCGGTCCGCCTAGAGGTAATCCTGCTTCTTCTGGATATACAAAGGGGGGCGCACCCATGGCCCACGCTGATTTAACCTGTAAATTGTTAACAAAAGTAGTAACTCCTTTTTCTTTCGACCCAAAGTTAAGGGACTAAAATTTAAATAATTGTGTCCAATATTACATTGCTGTATAAAGGGCTCTGTAAGTGTAAACAGTTAGTATAGGGTGTATATTCTCATATTTTCCACCACATTTATACTCAATGCGATTAGGATAAGATTAAAAAACAATTAAATATTCAAACATATTATGCTTTATAAACAAATAATTCATTAGTAATATTTTGTTTTAGATTTAAGGGTTTGATTATCACCTGAGGTATTTTTTTTCAACGTTTCACTATATTCAAATAATTAATCCATAGTTACCTTGGAACAACGTTTAGTCAACTCAGGCCGCTCTGGAGCGAAACAACTGCCTTGGTAAAGTGGAATATCGACATTTGGTTCAGCGTCGCAGTAAAACAACTCCATATGATGTACCAATCCTTCGTTACCCTTAGTTATTGCAGATTCGAACTAAAACAATGACCAATAAATAATTATAACTTATATCCCCATAGGCGGCGGTGATAACTCTCCAGTCTTCATCAGGTGACCCGCCTGCTCATTTCCCTCCTCGTTTTATAAAAAAAAAAATAACACAAGCGCCGTATATTAACTGAATCTATGTCCACAATAGAATCCTTAGCTGTACAATCCCACTGAATAAGAGAGTTATAGCGCACTTTTAGCTGATATAACTCCGATTTGGACACAAATTAAGCTGCTGCTTATTGGATGACATTACATTAAACATTATTAGGATTTTAACATTTTGTTGTCTTTTAATATCTTTTAATATCAATAACAAGTTGTTTTTTTTTAAATAGAAAGCCTGGCAAGTGACTCCACACCACTTGATGTTAAATGGAAGCCGAGTCCAGGCGTGAAGACAATTGGTACAGCGTCAGAGACGTAGCATCAGTTACCCTCACCTTGCCGGCCCAGAATGTGCTTCTTCACACCTCGTTTAACCCTTTCGAAGGCAATGGCAGCTATATTGCCACCAAATATTGAACCTTATGCTCTTGGAATAAGGTTAAAAGGCAATGAAAAATTTTCAGCTGTACTGCCCGTGAAAGGGTTAAAGGATCCCATCTCATAGGTACGGTAAACTTTTACCGTAGAAAGGAAAACGTGTGCTGGTAGACTATTTCATCTTTTGAAGATGTGACAAAGAAACAAAACACCATTTTTTTTGTACACGTTTAAATTTTGGAGACAGATTTATGGATTAAGGAAGAAGGAAGGATGAGGTCAAAGAGTTCTATAGAGCACTCACCATGGTATAAGCGGAAGAAGACACAATATCACTACGCAATTGCACAGGTTCTAGAGTTTTAGTGACCACTGCATTGCCGATAATACGCACTGATCGACGCTGCAATCTGTCCAAGGCATCGAGAAGGTACTTTGCGTAGCCGTCCCAGAGGTTCAAACAATAGTCCACTCAAGACAGCACGTGTGTCTTGTTTAAATTACACAGTTAATCATAGGCGTGAAGAATCGACGCACCTTGTTCAGGACACCAAGTTTACGTGAGGCTGTTTTCATCACGGCTTCGATGAAGTCCTTCTGGTTCAGATCGCCGCGAAATCTCGAGAAAAGTAACTTAAAACATAATTTTAAACACCGTTCCATGGTAAAACCTTAAGTCTATTACCTCAATAATATGATGTGGCCTTTGTGTAACAAAGTCAGGCAGCTTCACTACGTTACACCAATAAGTGGTGTCGCCTCCAGGTACCTTCAAGTTTTTATTGGTAACTCGTAGCTCGTGACCTTCGACCTTCGGTTTCTTCGGTGGCGTCAGAAGTCGAACTCGAATAAAGCCACAATTTTGCGACGAAGTTGCTGTTAAGCACAAGCCTTTAGATGAAAAGAGCTTGTCAACACCCCGTGCCCATACCACGTGAATGGTTTCATCCTGGAATGTTAAGGAAGAGTTTAAGGCGCTGCGCAAATATACACACTTTCCATTGCCGACATGGGACACCATCATTCATACTAAGCTGCGATTTGCATGCGTTCAGTTGCCACTACCAGACACTGCAATCGCATTTTTGAAAGAGCAGAAAGTTCCTACGTTTGCGGCGCCTAACAGCAGCGCCTAAAAGTTGACAAAGAATAAAAAAAAATGTTAATAAAGAGTCCATTGTTACTCATATGCGCTTAAAATGTTTAACACCAGTTTTTTTTAAATTATTAGATCAAATTAAGCGCTGCTTCAAGCCTACAAACAAATAAAATATCAAGTGTACAAACCTCAATGACATAATCATCTTTGTCACAAGTGTCAAACATGCGCTCGAACACTATACTTCTGGACTTGGTGTCTAAATAGAATCCCTCACAATCTTGTTTCGCATCTGAAAATAATTTGCCGTAGCTGTCGGCATGCATATCCTGTAAAACATCATCAGCTTTTTAAATATAAACGTCCAACTACTGGGCTTTCTTCTAAAAACTTTCTCACGTTGCTTTAGTAAACATTTAAATCTTTGGTTGTCGTACATAGTGATCGAGCCTAGTCGAAGGACCGATGGCGACGCTTAACCGCGTGCTTTCCGAAGCACGCACGAGGAAGTTTTACTTTTAATTTTATAACCAATCCAGTGACACACCGTCACTTTATTATCGCGATAGCAACTCGCACTCGTTAATTCACAATTAAGTCAGTTTATGATATACTTAGGTAACTGCAAAAATGTAAATTTTTTATTTTATATACAATATTTTTTAAACATAATTTATCTATCCCAAGTTAAGCTCTTGTAAAACTTGTTTTAAATAGTTAATTATAGATAACGGATAAATATTCATATACATAGAATACACCCAGACCTGAAATCAATTGACCCGACGACCTCCTTGGTCGAGTGGTTTGTACACCGGTTTTCATGGTGTCGCCATCTATGAGGTCCCGGGTTCGAACCCCGGTCGGGTCAATTTAGAAATTATTGTTTTGGGTCTGGGTGTTTTCTATGTATAATAAGTATGTATTTAAGTATTTTAAGTATGTTTAACCGTTGTCTAGTAACCATTTAACGAGTTTCTTCGAAGCTTCTCTTGGGCTAGATAATTGGTGTGAGTGTAGGAAAGTTTTACTTATTTATTTAATTTAGAAAAACTGTTTTATTTTCTAAATATGGGCCACCGGGTATTTGAACCAGGTAGCTTAGAGATGGCGCGTTGCCAGAACCGGCGTGCTAACCATTCGATAACGAAGGTCATAAAATATTTTGTTTTTTTTTTACAGAAAAAAAGTTACCTAATAAACTTTTTTTAAAGTAAAGCAAGTATAATTAAACCATTTAATTGGCTTAATGATAATACAATCAGCTACAGTAAATGATTTTTATCAACAATTCAAATAAGTAATAGGTAGGTACCTCAAAGTGATCTTGGCCCTTATAATCCGTCCATAGCAAACATACATCTGAATTTTTTAGTTCCCCTCTATCGGAAAACCCTATGGCGAACCAATTGAATGCGGGCGCTTTGTCAGACAGCACTATTTCAAATTGAATCTTTCTAACTGAATAGTCCACCCTCCACTTCAGCAATAGCTCGCCTTTGGGGTCCAACACTGCTTCGCTTTCCGCAAGTCGCCGTTCTGAAAAAGAACGGGAATTTAAAAAAAAAACCATCATTAATAAAACCTGTCAACTGCCTTAAAAACACAAAAGTAATTAAATTGTTAGGAGGTTTTCTAACTGACGAGAGGATAACTTAATTTTGTTCTTCTTTTTTCTATAGCATAGCAGCACACCAAAGTTAATTTACTTATTTATTGGTTTACCACTTGCAATGTAGCACCATAATAAATTTTGTGACAATACAATAAATACGACAATATTATAACTTAATTATAACACAATAATATAATTTAAACAAATTCTATAATAAGAATCAACATACAAGCGTTCGAAAGGCATAAATTTTTATTAACAATTAAATAAACTGAAGTATTAATTTAATAGGTCAAGTATCATAAGACCGCCGATGGTCGCGAAACAACTGATTTTCAATTGTGTCTGGTTTGAGGAGGAGGAGGACTTTTAGAAGAGCTCGATGGCGCAGCGGCTAGCGCGTTCGGCTTGCGATCTTGCCCGCTAAGCAACTTTCGCAATGACGGGTCGCCTGATGGGTGACCAATTAAAAACATCTCGAGCTTCCTCCGTGCTTCGTAAGGCACATTAAGCCGTTGGTCCCGGTTGTTGTCGTAAGATGGTAGTCGTTAAAACCCACCAACACGCATTGTGCCCGCGTGGTGGGTAATGGCCCAATATCCCCACGTGCTATTGTTCACGTGGGAGGCCTGTGCCCAGCAGTGGGACATTTATAGGATGATGATGATGATGTGTCTGGTTTTACGGTGTTTAAACTTTTATTTTATCAAAATGCAATGTGGCTGACAAAGGTTGGATGGATGAACCGAAGATGGGGCTTGAGGCATGCATTAGGAGGGGACTATAAATGTCCAGCAGTGGACGGCCTACTCTCTTAGCGAATCCGAAACTTCGTTGGCCCGTAATTCGACATACAATGCACGCGCGCTGCTGTTTTTTCACTAGCGATGGTGTAGTACTAGTACTTACCTTTACATGCTCACACAGCCTTGTACGACGAATTATGGGCAGACGAAGTTTCGGATGCGGTTAGAGAGTAGGGCCTCTGATCTTATAATGATGATAATTAAGACGATTTACATTACCTGGGCGTTCATAAATAGAAAATGTGAAGTGAGAACATATTAAGGTTGAAAACACTGTCGCTATTAACACCGCGCGCATTTTGTTACGTATCTTTAGACAAAACACATTTTGTGAGGAAAATCTCTCCGTACTATCGGGAGTGTGTTTCCCTGGCTAGCCGAGACTATAATGACTGGAGCAGACGGGACAGCTTAATCTAGCTTCGCGAATTACTTGGCGCCTCATCGCGCCTGCGGCCGATTTCGGAATGCAATTCAGCGGAGGGGTAAGTACTGTCGGGAGAAAAAGTATTTCTCTAAAATATATTTTATTTTTTAAAACGTTTAAGAAACCCTGATTTCTTGTGAACCTCTTCTAACGTGTGACAACATACATCGCTGGTGACAACTGAAAATGCTTTTTGCGTGGGCAGTTTTGTGAATTGTGTTCTAGACCATATACACCGAGATTTTCATTGGTTTTGGAGCCGAAACCCTCTTCATGTTTATCACCAGTAGAAGCTATTTAGCATGTAAAACTAAAAATATAAGCATAAAAATCATTAAAAAAATGTTCATAAAAAATGTAAGAACCCTTAGTACCGGACGATTTTACGAAAGTCAATGACCGAGGCGCTTCAAACACTCCGCCTGCCCCCCGCCCCGCCGCAAGCGCAGGTGGCCGGCCGGGAAAGTTCATAGGGGTCACGGTGTACGAGTAGATAAGGAGAACGTTACTACGTGTTTTCGACAAAAAGTCACTTTTAAAACTTTTTTTACTTTGCTCGTAAAGCGATTATTATTTCATAAATAGGTACAACACTTTTTTGTATTATTACGTTTTCGGCTCCAAAATCAATGAAAAATCTTGGTGTATTTATATTTTATTACTTATGCCTAATTATATATTTGTTTAAAGTTTGTTGTTTACCTGTATGCACGATATTTCAAATGGCAAAGATCCACGTTTCTTCGATAAGGTCCGCCCGCCCAACATACTAACCAACGAGCTTGTGTAGTAGCTTGAAGTGGGTTTTTTTAATCAACTACGGGTGAGCTCGTATTGTATGTGACGGTAAGGCCGAGGTGGAACCGTGTTTCACCCGGAATCTTCAACTAACGAAACTGGCTATCTGGCTGCTGCTACTCCAAAACTCGTCTACGCTATAAAAAAAAACCAACAGGTAAAAATCAGCAATTAAAAAAAAGCTTTAGCAAAGTGACTTTGTTCTCGATTGTACGTACGAATGGGAAGCAATGGTTTTCCATAATATTAGAAGTGCGGTATGTGGCGTGAGGTATTATTGAGGGTCGCAGCGCGCGTTGGAATGCACCGCCACCGGCCTCCGCTTTATTAAATTCCTAGAAAATTAAAGAGAGATGGGAGGCCAGGAGGGTGAAACTAGGCGACGCGACACACCTCTCGACGAGCTAAATGGTTAGCTTTTTTTCTATTTATGTAATATTTATAAAAATATTAAATTTAATAGAAATTGACAGTAAAGTTCATCTTAAGGCTAGGTAGCCGCTTTAAGTTTTTTTAAACCATCTTTGACATAGAAAATAATGGTTTAAATTCTGGAAAAAAGTACACTATTAGTTAAGGATCTAATCTAGTCAAAGTCGCATTCATTTACAAGATCCAATGAACTTCACTCGATAGAAAAAAATCCCAAAGTTACCCCTTTTTGTAATGTTTTTTTCAAAATTCTAACTAAACTACTGATACTTTACATTTAATTATTGTACTCAACTAAAGACACAAATATTTCGTAGATAAATTCAAATACAACATTACGAGATCCAAGATGGCGGACGTGACTTTTTTAAGTTAAATCATTATGGGTATCATTTCCATGTTTAACAGCGGTGCTGATTTCGAATACATCATCTAGTTCGAGATCCAAGATGGCGGACGTGACTTTTTTATATAAAATCAATATGGGTATCATCTCCATGTTTATCAGGGGTCCAATTTCGTATACAACATCTATTTCGAGATCCAAGACGGCGGACGTGACTTTTTTATGTAAAATCAATATGGGTATCATTTTCATGTTTTTCAGCGGTGCCGATGTCGAATACAACATCTATTTCGAGATCCATGATGGCGGACGCGACTTTTTCTGTCCCCCCTTTCAACCCCATGCAGGCCGGGCCCAGCCCAAACACCCCTTACTGCCCTTACTGCAGGGCTAGGGGGCATAAATTGATAGCATGCGCCCGCTACAATGCCCAACCGACACAAGGTCGGTGGGACTTTATAAAGGCGCGCGAGCGGTGCCAGAAATGCCAGGGCCCACATTAACCACAGGAGTGTAAGTCGGTGAAGGGTTGTAGAGTGTGTGGCAACGCCGAGCACCACACGTCCCTTCACCGACCGGACGACGCCACGCAGCACTACCAGCCGAAATCGGCGGCGCGGTGGCTCCCGCCCCATCTGCGGGACACTCCGGCACAACGACCCATCAACAGCCCGCTGCATGCGTCCGCGCACGCACAGCAGTCGCGGCAGCAGTAAGGCCCCCTACCTTTAATACAGTCCGCTATTATATATATATAGGATAACTATTTCAGCCCATTAACTATTTCATTTCATTTGTTCCCGTAACTTTACGAGTTATATCTCGTGCCCTAATAAAAATTAATTAGTTGTTGGTAGTACACAAACAACACATGTGGTCAGCCCGCACCTACACGGTGCGTGACATCAGCCCACGCCTTTGCACAACACAATAAGGTCGTACAAACACGTGCACCCACACATCAGCCTGCAGCGCATACACACACACACACATGCAGTCTGCCTTTTATTTTTATTTTTATTTCTTTGCTTTATCGCGGTCGCTTTTATTGCGCTGCGCCACAGCGCGCACGCCTGCGCTTTTTTGTGCCTATATGCTATCATGCTCAGTGCACGACTCACGTGACTACATGGTAGCATGCCCAGTGTACAGCCCTTTTTTGTTGTTGTTTTTGTGCCTATATGCTATCATGCTCAGTGCACGACTCACGTGACTACATGGTAGCATGCCCAGTGTACAGCCCTTTTTTGTTGTTGTTTTTGTGCCTATATGCTATCATGCTCAGTGCACGACTCACGTGACTACGTGGTAGCATGCCCAGTGTACAGCCCTTTTTTGTTGTTGTTTTTGTGCCTATATGCTATCATGCTCAGTGCACGACTCACGTGACTACATGGTAGCATGCCCAGTGTACAGCCTTTTTTGTTGTTGTTTTTGTGCCTATATGCTATCATGCTCAGTGCACGACTCACGTGACTACATGGTAGCATGCCCAGTGTACAGCCTTTTTTGTTGTTGTTTTTGTGCCTATATGCTATCATGCTCAGTGCACGACTCACGTGTCTACATGGTAACATGCCCAGTGTACAGCCCTTTTTTGTTGTTGTTTTTGTGCCTATATGCTATCATGCTCAGTGCACGACTTACGTGACTACATGGTAGCATGCCCAGTGTACAGCCCTTTTTTGTTGTTGTTTTTGTGCCTATTTGTTGCTGTGCTCAGTGCACGATCTTACTCATACAGTCACACACGTGCATTCCTCTCAGCTCATCATATACACACCCACTCGACATTAACTCGACACAGCACGAATCGAGGCTGTAGTCTCCTGTTACTCCGTTCCTCCCCCCCCCCCCCCCCTCCTACCCCCTGGGGCCCGGGAAGATGTTTGCGCCACACCGCAACGGCGAATCGCTGCCGCCCCTTCGGCGGCCAATGAGAAGCGAGCGGACCGCCGCGGGAGACGCGCGGCGCGTCGCCTGACGGCGCCCGCGCAAAACCACAACCAGTGCCCTTCGAGATCTCAAGGCGAACCCACGCGTCGCGCGCCCTTGAACTCAGCCCGTGACCACGTCACAGATGTGTACAGTGTGTGCAGTGAGAGAGCTACGTTTACCCGCTCAACTACCCCTAACACTAAACGACCAGTGCCCTAAGTGAATGGTGTGTGTGTTGCCGCCCTCAAACCCGCCGCCCGCGCCTAGAGCGCCAGCCACCTTCAGCTCCAGCACGATCCAGTGACTACAGCCCGGACCCCGGTAAGTTCCTTTCCACCTCCCGCCCAACCTTTATTTCGTCGCTGTTACTGCGAACGCCTTTCGCCGTAACAGACGACTTGGTCCGCCTTTAGGTGCACCCAAAGGTGGTGTTTTCTATAACAAGCTTTTAGCGGGCAGTAATGAGTTTAATCCTCTTTATAAGTGCGCCGCACTTTTTTGTACTATTATTTTGATGAGCCTATCGCCGCTCTGTGCTGTTGGTTGTATGTGCAGTCTTTAGTCCGTTAGTCGCCTTTTACGACACCCAAAGGAAGAAAGGGGTTGGTAATATTACCGCCCTACGGAGAAAAGTTTTTGTAAACTGTCATGTGTAGTTGTGACTTATTATTAAAATAATACTAACAACAAATCTCTTTCCTTGGGTGTCGTAAAAGGCGATTAACGGACTTAAGACTGAACATACATCCTACAGCATAGAGCGGCGGTGGGCTCATCAAAATAATACTATCAACCCCTCTCTTCCCTTGGGTCTCGTAAAAGGCGACTAACGTACTAAAGACTGCACATACATCCTACAGCATGAGCGGCGATGGGCTCATCAAAATAATACTACCAATCCCTCTCTTCCCTTCGGTGTCGTAAAAGGCGACTAACGGACTAAAGACTGCATATACAACCAACAGCATAGAGCGGCGATGGGCTCATCAAAATAATACTACCAACCCCTCTCTTCCCTTGGGTGTCATAAAAGGCGACTAACGGGACTAACGGACTAAAGACTGCACATACATCCAATGCATAGATCGGCGATGGGCTCATCAAAATAATTTTTTCTCATAGTGGGTGATGAAAAGTAGAGTGTATTATTACTCGGGCGCAAATTATGTTTTTGGCTCGGGCGACGTACTTTGAATCCCTCGCTACGTTCAGGATTCTACTAAAGAATCCCTTTTTACGGTCGGGATTCTACTCTAGAATCCCTCACTTCACTCTGGATTAAAAAAAGCGCCCTCACTGTCGCCCGCCGCGTGGGGGGAGCTCGGGGGGCGAAGGCCCCTGCCATGACAAAAGTCTAAAGAGTTAATTAGGTTAGGTTAGGTTAGTATGTTGACCAAAAACGCGCGAGCCAAGCGAGCGTACCAAGGGAGCGGCCGACGAAACGCCAGAAACGACGTTTTTTATATACTCTCTCCCCTTTCGCCACCTAAATGGGGGGTCGCCCTTCCCCACTCCCCCAAATGTTGGTTACGCGGTTGTACAGTTTTACCAAAACCTCAATTGTTACATAACCTCAAAATACAAAAAATAACATAACTTAATTATATACTACTTGTCTGCAGCAGGGGGGGGGGGGTTAATGGGGGAGTACTACTCACCCTACCCCCTCCTACCCATCCCTCCCCCCAATTCAGGCGACTCGATTCAAAAGTTTTACCAAATAATTATATTTTTATTATTACTAGTTTAGTCAACAATCAACATAATATTCATTATTTGTACCAAAACATACAATAAAACATAAATGAATAGAAAGAAAGACGAAAAGAAAAAATACTACTAAACCACAACGTGCTTATTGTTTTTACCCATGTTTTGGGTATTTACCCGGTAAATACCCGGGTAAATACCCAAATTGGGAATTTACCCGGTAAATACCCATCGGGTAAATACCCACCGCCCATCTCTACTTGTAGGTAATATGCGCTGAATTAGTTAAATACATTAAAAGGACTTATGTAAGTTAGCACGATCATTGCACAAGGTCATGGCCTTGTTGAAATTTGAAACAAATTCTAACTCCTAAAACATATTTTTTCGACAACTTTCTTAATTTTACGCATGAAACAATAATTCTTACATGAAAATATTTGTATTGATATTCTGCAGGGCGCCCCCTTCTTTAAAAAGTAAATTTAAATTTTTAACACAAGTGCGTGATTGTTTTCCAAATTTCGCAGAATAAAAACATTGCACGAATTAAATTACTAGGTCTGAAACTTCAAAGCAGAATTATTGTTCTAATTATAAATATCAATATGATTGATTTTGAAGTTCATTAAGTTTTTGCGATCGCGCCACCCCCTTCATTTAGTTTCTTCTTTGCTTATCTTGGTTCTTTTCGCCGTTTAGGATTTAAATATAGCATTATGAATGCATAAAATGAAAATGTATAGTAAATATAAAATTTATTACTTAATAGTAACAATTAATAAAACATTAAATAAAAATGTCATTTTCATAAATATGAAACGCTTTTACTATGTATTGTCTGTCGTTTCGACACTTTGCGCGCCATTCTGGTCTTCATTAGTTACATCAATCTGGACCTGTTGGAAAAAAAAATAGAATTACTGTCATGTCATACAAAAATAAATTGACTAGTTTACTTTATAACTTTTAAAGAGCGTTATGATTACTTACATTACATTCATTATGTGTTTTCTGTTCTACATTCGCTTTGTCAACTGTTACCTGTGGGCAAAAGACAAGAATTGAAAAAATATTATCTTAGGACTACTTGAAGTATAACTTTTTAAACTGTCATGTTATGGTTGCTTACATTAGGATCGATATCATTATTTGATTTCTGATCTTCACTAGTTTCTTCAATGGTTATCTGTGGGCATGGGCAATAATAATAGTTGTTTTCATTAATGTCACAAACAAAAAAAAAACTAATGTATAGCTTTTTAAAACTGTCATATGGTTAGTATGGGTACGTTATACTTACGTTAGGATCAATACTTGATTTCTGTTCTTCACTAGAATCGTCATTTGTTATCTGTGGACAAAAATAATCAATTATAAATAATATTGTCACATATAATAAACTCTCACTCCATATTTAAATATAGTAGAGCGTTATAAAAACCGTACCCCTAGCACGAAAAACTCTCGTAATGTATATCGAATTTGGTTACTGTTCGATAACGCTCACGATAGTATTTTGGTAGTAAAAGTTTCTATCGTGCCCTCACCCAAAAAAAGTGCGTTCTTAAATCCATGTGGGTTATTGTGGTTTAAAAATAAATAAATAAACTACTTAATAGGGACGATATTTATTAAAAACTTGAATTTTTATTTACTGTCATACTAACCGTAACCAAATATTTCGCTAAACTTAATATTTATGGCATACATTTGTGGTTTGTTGTTTATTCGGCATGAACCTACTAACTACCTAGTTTCTGAACGTACGCAATTTGATCCAATAAAAATGTCAACTAGGTAGATCAAGTACAATGATATTATCATTGGTAGGTATCGTAGCAACTACATAAATAAAACCTCTCAAACGAAAATCTCGGTAGAGTCAAGTGAAATTCAAGTGAAAATGTGCATGTGCAAGCAATTCAAAACGTCTGGGACGACGACGAAAAGCGTATATCGTGTGAAGTTTTGTATTTCATCTTAAGTCCAACGATGAGAACTAAGTAGTCCAATGCGATTTGTAATGGTGGTGGATTTCATGGAGAGAAATGGGGATTTATAGCGAAAGGGTATGGTGATTGGAATCTTCCTGGCACCAGCCAAGAACCACTATCTCCAGCCAAAAACCACCATCTCCAGTACCAGCAAGAAGTGGATACCCCTGTGATGATTGAAGCTTCGAGTGTGTTGTACGAATAATGATTGATTCAATTTATAAAAAGATGTATGTCAGGCATTTGTGTTAGTAATATTATAATAGTAATAATGTACTAAATATAATAAGTGTACAATAAAGAATCATGAATGAGAAAACAGTTTATTTTATTTTGGCAGTCACCAATAAAAAATACAAAATAGGGGTTTTATGGGTGAGGGCACGACAGAATCACCGCTAGCATGCATCTAGCATAGTGTCGGTGCTTGCACCTCTAGGCTCGTCAAACCACTGCTTGGTCATTGCCATAGCACCGCACAGCGTTGGTCCACCGAAAACGGTGGAGACCAAGCGTCGTCTGTGGCACTACTCGTTGGCGGATTGGGACGGATTGCGTGATTACTTTGCATCCGTCTCATGGGGCCAGAGCTGCTTTCTTGGAAAGGACCCATCGGAGTGCGCTTCTGCCATCGCTGATGAGATCTTGTTGGGTATAATATAATATTCCATATATTATATTCCATTCACAGATCTTGCCAGCGTTGGCAGACAACGGCCTTGGTTCAATCGCGAATGCGCCAAAGCTGCTGAATGCAAGCAGGCGGCTGAATGCAAGCAGGGCGGCGTATCGTGCTTGGACGAGGGTTTGCGCACTGAATGACCCTAGTACCAGCTCCTTGAAGGCGGCTTACAACAAGGCCTCTGGGTCTAACAAGAGGGCTCTCGCAGGAGCGGATGCACAAAGAGTGGCAAGGGTGGGTCGGGAGTTGATCTCGCGCCCTACGGTTAGCCGTAGCTATTGGCGGCTCGCTAAGGCCGTGCAGGCCAACTTCTGCTCTCCCTCGCTGCCCCCGTTGAAACATCCAGATGGCTCGTTGGCTTACCAGCCGCTTGAGAAAGCGAACTTGTTGGCTGAACTTTTCGCGGCCAATTCGCGCGTCGACGATTGTGGCGCCGCTCCATCTATTATAGCGCATTGTGGGGCCACCATGCCTGATATTCGTATCAGGCAGTGTGATGTACGTGCCGTGCTGCGGTCGCTCGACGTGCAGAAAGTTAGTGGACCGGATGGTGTTCCGGCGATAGTGCTGCTCAGATGCGCGGCTGAGTTGTCTCATGTATTGACACGATTGTTTAGGGAGTTTTACGATACCGGTATTGTGCCGGTGTGTTGGAAAGAGGCGAACATACAACCCATCCCCAATAAAGGGGATCGCTCGGATCCAGCCAACTATCGACCCATCGCTGTAACTTCTGTGCTGTGCAAGGTGTTTGACCGGATAATTAATTCCCAGCTCATTCACTACCTAGAGGATCACTGGCTGCTCCATGATCGCCAGTATGGGTTCAGACCAAAGCGATCAACGGGTGATCTTCTAGCGTACGTTTCTCACGCGTGGGGTGAAGCGATGGACAAGCATGGCGAATCCCTGGCAGTTAGCCTTTAATCGCCAAAGCTTTCGATAGAGTGTGGCATCGTTCCCTTCTTTCCAAGTTGCCGGCCTTCGGTGTGCCGCCCCGTTTGTGCGCCTAAGTTGCAGACTTTCTAGAAGAGCGGAGGATTCGTGTCCTTTGTGAGGGTAGTTCCTTCGCGTTCTACAAAGTCAATGCCGGAGTGCCGCAGGGTTCTGTGCTCTGACCTACTCTATTTCTTCTGCATATTAATGACATGTTGTCCTTGGGCAATATTCATTGTTATGCGGATGATAGTACGGTGCATGAGCGGTACTTGGGACATCCTGCGGCAAAGCAAGCCGATATCGTGGTGAAAAGGCAAGAACTGGTTGCCAAACTGAACCTGACTCTCGATCGTGTTTCTAAGTGGGGATCTAAAAACCTGGTCGAGTTTAATGCTAGCAAAACCTAGGTTTGTGCATTCTCGTCCAAGGCAACTCCCTTCCTTACTCCTCCCTCTCTTCAGAACTCTCCGTTACCCATTTCGGTGAACCTCAGCATTCTTGGCATGGACATCGGCCAGGAACTGAATCCAAAATGCTACATCGAGAGTGTTATTTTAACTGCCTCCCGTAAGTTGGGTTTTCTCAATAAGGTGAGGCGGTATTTCACTCCCGAGCAGCGCTGTTTGCTGTACAAGACTCAGGTGCGACCGAGTATGGAGTATTGTTGCCATCTATGGGACGGCTCCGCTAAATACCTCCTTGATGCACTTGATAGACTGCAAAGGCGAGCGGTACGCATTATTGGAGATGCTGAGGTTAGAGCCTTCCTTGAGGACCTCCAGCTACGTAGAGACATTGCTTCTCTCAGTGTCTTCTATTTATTTATTTATTTAATTAGGCTCTCACAACAATGAGTACACTAATACAATCAATACTTATGCTATTACAGAAAGTTCTGAACTAAGTCTCCCATTACTTAAAGGAGGGCACCACATGCTCAATAAGAAAAATGTTTGGTTTGGTTAGGTATACAATAAATATTAAAAAAAAAAACAAAAACTTGAATTTTAATTTGATTTAAGCTTAATACTGCTTTCTTGATGCTGGGTATAGAATCAAAACTGAGTTCAATTGCATTTTGGTAATTCTTGTGCAATGTTATAGCTCGCAATAAGAAGCTGTGCAATTTCAAATTTGTTTGGCATTTAGGCGCTTGGAAGAGCTTACGATTACCGTGTCGCGGCAAACAACGCGGGACATGAAAATCAATTCTAGAGAGCAGATCAGGGCAATCCACCAGAATTACTACGGAGTGTTCTAAAGAACTTTTTGATCTTATCCCGCCATCTCCTTTCCTCTCCAGGACTACACGTGCTGGTCTTAGGAACCACCATCATACTGTACAGACTATCAGTACTCGTACCAAAAAATTTGGCAAGTCGTTCATCTGTAAGACCATTCTGCTTTGGAATTCTTTGCCGGCACATGTGTTTCCCAGCTCCTACAGTCCCGGGTCTTTTAAGCGGGACGCGAAACGGCATTTATGCAGGTCGTCATAAATGGGTGCGCTCGTTACCGTGCTTATTCCACGGTGGGGAGCGCTCTCATTATTTTAGACTGCATCGGCTGCTTACCATCAGGCAGGATGCAGTCACAATGACGAGTCAAAAAAAAAAAAAATAATAATTCACGGATTTTCATACATTAGCTCTCGTTAACTATACTACTACCATTACGAATACGATCGTGCTATTGAATTTTAGTTCTCTAAACGACCATAGCGGCGTCGCTTTGGTTTTCATACAAATAATACGATTACGTTTATCTTTTAACTAGTACCTTATTGGTTCGTGCTTGGGGTATCGATTACCTGAGGCGTGATCGAATCGACGAGATTTACAATCGATATTGATATTTATTAGTTCAAATTGTATTGAAGAAATTTGAGATTTTATGGTATGGCTGATCAACTGGCGTGTGTACAAAAAAACTTACAAATCTCACTCATATGTTTAACTTTGAATTCTGGCTGTTTGGTATATTACATTTTAAGCCAGTTCAACGTGTCGAGTGTGTGGGAACATTTATCTACTGGCATAGCGCGCACGGGCTAAAACAAAGCGTCCCTAAGCGTTTTACGGAGGACATCGGATTATACAGGGCGTCAAACGGACATGCCACATGGAGGGAAAGTACCTTGAATATTGTAGATGGAACATTTTACTGAAAGAAGACATTATTTTAATTTAAAAAACAATTTAAACTGCATTCATAGATAATTTAATAATTACATGGTTGAACCGGGAATCGAACCCGTTACATGTGAAAAATAATCATCCTGTAGCTTTATCATACCGATCGAAAGGCGAAAAAGGAAAATGAATTTTAACATTTGATGTGAAATTTTGTTCAGAAAAATTAAAAGCTGACATTGCCGTAAGGACATTACAACTGACATTGAAATAAATACATACATAAATTGATCAATTTTGTATTAAAAATGTTAAAATTCATGGTCTTCCTTTTATTTGTGACACTATGTTACTTAGCAAAAATAATCCTTATGATTATTTTTCTCATGTAACGGGTTCGATTCCCGGTTCAACCATGTAATATTGAAATATCTATGAACGCAGTTTAAATTGTTTTTTAAATTAAAATAATGTCTTCTTTAAGTAAAATGTTCCATCTACAATATTCAAGGTACTTTCCCTCCATGTGGCATGTCCGTGGGACGCCCTGTATATAATATCCCTCTCTCTCTCAAAAAATATGGCCATCTTGACGTGTTTTGTATGCGGGAATCATTCTCATTATTTTCCCTCTACTTAATATATGCCACTCTCTCTCGACTCACCTCTATTTAAAAGAATATGGCCAGTTCGACATGTCTTGTACCACCATCATCATCAGCCCATAAACGTCCCACTGCTGGGCACAGGCCTCCCACGTGAACAATAGCACGTGGGGATATTAGGCCATAACCCACCACGCTGGCCCAATACGGGTTGGTGGGTTTTAACGACTGCCATCTTACGACAACAATCGGGACCAACGGCTTAACGTGCCTTCCGAAGCACGGAGGAGCTCGAGATGTTTTTAATTGGTCACCCATCAGGCGACCCGGCATTGCGAAAGTTGCTTAGCGGGCAAAAACGCAATCCGAAAGCGCTAGCGCTGCGCCATCGAGCTCCTCATCGAGTGTCTAGTATGCGGGAACATATCGACTGGTACTGCGCGCACGGGCAAGAACGGAGCGCCGTGCAACGTCTTCGAGAAATGTCGCTAAAATCCTTCTCTTTCTTTTCCCCCTACGAAATATATCCCTCTCTCTCGCTCTACTCACCTCTCTCTCTCAAAAATATGACTAGTTCGACGTGTCTTGTATGGGGAATACATCGACTGGTACTGCGCGCACGGGCAAGAACGGAGCGCCGCGCAACGTCGTCGAGAAATGGCGCTAAAATCCTTCTCTGTCTTTTTCCCCTACGAAATATATCCCTCTCTCTCGCTCTACTCACCTCTCTCTCAAAGAATATGGCCAGTTCGACGTGTCTTGTATGCGGGAACATATCGACGGGTACTGCGCTCACGGGCAGGAACGGAGCGCCGCGCAAAGTCTTCGAGGACGCGCGCGATAAGTCCACGAAGTTCTTCACAGCTGCCGACGGACTGCACGAGATGTAGACTAGCCGCTTCACCTTTTTGGTGTTGCGTAGCTGGGTGACCGCCCGCATATCTGTGCGATGGATGGATGTACACTTAAAATGCATTACGGAACAGTTTTAAAGGTTAAGTGGTTTATAAAATTGTGTGAAATGTGATACTGTGTTATTGTTATTTCAAGAGCGGTTTCGCACTACGTCCGATCCGGATACGATCCGAACCCGTCAAAATACTGATCTAGAAAACTCGGACCGAATTCGGATATTACTTTAATGATTTTTTCGAGGTAACAACCCATCGATCAAATGTACCATCGAAGAAAAGACCCGTCGAGGAAGAGATCTTTCGAGGTATTGACCTTTTGAGGTAACAAGCCATCGGTGAAGTGTACCGTCGAGGTAGAGACATCGAGGTAATGACCATCGAGGTAACGTCATTCGAACCAGAGTATCAGACCCACTTACGCACTAGTCCGATCACTGTTAAACGAATCCAAACCATTCTAACATACGTCATTTTACGCTAATTAATTTTAATACTATGTCAAAATTCTTCTACGGAATGGAGATTCACGGGTTCGGATCGGATGTAGTGCGAAACCGCTCTTTTTCTTATTTTTTGTAATCACAATGTAATTTTATGCAAGTAATGTAATTTTGCGACGTCGTTTTTTTAGCCAGCACATACGGCAGTATATTCTTGCTCGCGAAGTAAAACTATAGAGTTGGTCTACGCTACTAAATCCTTCAAACAAATTTGAATCTTATTTACTAGCCATAAAGCACTTACGCAGCCCAGCTCTCGGCGGGTACACGATCGCTACGAGGTCTTCACCCGTCGCCCTAGCCCGCACTGATGGGAGTATATCCTTCGCCTTGAAATCCTCTAATGAAATTTAAACCTTATCCACTAGGCATAAAGCACTTACGCAACCCAGCTCTCGGCGGGTCCACTACTGCCACGAGTTCTTCTCCCGTCGCCCTAGCCAGCACTGAAGGGAGTATGTCCTCCAATCAACTTTGAACCTTATCTACTAGGCATAAAGCACTTACGCAGCCCAGCTCTCGGCGGGTCTACGATTGCTACGATGTCTCCCCCCGTCGTAGCCCTAGCCAGTACCGACGGTAGTATATCCTTGCCCGCGCAGTACAACAATAAAGTTTGTCTACGCAACAAAATCCTCCAATCTAATTTGAACCTTATCTACTAGGCATAAAGCACTTACGCAGCCCAGCTCTCCGCGAGTCCACTATTACCACGAGGTCTTCTCCCGTCGGCCTAGCCAGCACTGAAGGGAGTATGTCCTCCGCCTTGAAATCTTCCAATCAACTTTTAACCTTATCTACTAGGCATAAAGTACTTACGCAGCCCGGCTCTGGGCGGGTCCACTATTGCCACGAGGTCTTCCCCCGTCGCCCTAGCCAGCACAGACGGCAGTATATCCTCTGCTTTTCCCGCAAAGAACTCGCAATTCTTTATGCCGTTCAGTTCCGCGTTCGCCTTGGCGTCTTTCACTGCGGCTGGGACGATTTCCAGGCCTAGCACTTTGTTGCAGTGCTGTGAAATAAATGTTATACTTCATTAATTAAATGTTTTTGAAATGTGGTGACAAATGAAGGCTATTGTTAGTTATAATCTGTTAAAATAGATAACCATAAAAAAAAAAAAATTAAGGGACTTGAATTGGAAAATGTTGAAAAGTTTCCACGAGCAGGATTCGAACCTGCACCCTGCACTCTTTCAATCATGCTACCGTGGCCTTCGCCAGCCCAGTGTGCAGGTTCAAATCCTGCTAGTGGATTTTTTTCAACATTTACAAATTTATATTTTATTCGCAACAAAATTTGCATTGATTTTTTTTTCTTTTTGCCCAAAACAAAAAGTATAAAAAAATTTTTTTTATCTGAGACATAACTTGGGTTAGATAATAAAAAAAGTGCGGGAAAGTAAAAAAAAAAACAGAAATCGGCTATCTGAATCAAGGTTTTGTGAAAATTTTGTTATACCCACAGAAAACTCACACTTTTCGTTTGCCGTGAACGTGTTAACATTCAGCTAGACAACTTTTTTTTTCTACTTCCTTCAACAAGGTCGGAGCTTACTCTTTGCCTTTTGATGGTATCATATACTACGGTTTTATTTTACATGAGTTCCTATTTTGAGTATTTCTTATACTAGTAACATTTTCTTATATGCAATTTTTTTTAGACAATGTTAGGAAATATAGGCTTTACCTTAGCGAAGCACAGGCCTATGGTCCCTGTGCCGCAGCAGATGTCGACCACGGTGGAGTCCGGGGTCACCTGGCTCATTTCGATCGCGTTCTGGTACAGGAGGTCCGCCCCCGCAGTGTTTATCTGCGTATAAATTGTAGCTTAGCTTGTTGTATACTGCTGAGCTGAGCAAAGAGGCCTTAATGACGACCTCCGTGGTCGAGTGGTTGGCACACCGGGTCTGGCGTCGCGCCATCTCTGAGGTCCCGGGTTCAATTCCCGGTAGGCTCAATTTAGAGAAAAACTGTTTTCTAAATTGATTTCTGGTCTGGGTGTTTTTTTCTATGTTTATGTATATTTATCCGTTATCTTGCCATATTAACGAGTTTCAAAAGAATACTCACCTTGGTCTTAAATCTAGATAATTGGTGTGAGCGTAAACAAATTTAATTTTAATAAAATAAAATAAAATAATTATTATAATTTTAATATAAAATCACCAAAATCAAGTCTTTGCTTTAATTTATGGGGATTTGGCTTAACATTTATTTATTATCATTTAAAGCTTTTAAATGATAAAAAAAATATAGCTGAAATTCTTTATATAAAATAAATGTCCTCGATTAAAGAACTCGATGGCGCAGCGGCTAAGGCGTTCAGTTTGCGATCTTGCTAGTTAAGCAACTTTCACAATGCCGGGTCACTGGATGGGTGACCAAATTAAAAACATTTGACTCGTGCTTTGGAACGCACCTAACGCCGTTTTTCCCCGATTGTTGTCAAAAGATGTGTTTGCGCCAAAGCGGCGACGAGTGAAGTCCCCGACCCCGCGCGA
Organism: Scoparia ambigualis; assembly: GCA_963921215.1. Classification (NCBI taxonomy): domain Eukaryota; kingdom Metazoa; phylum Arthropoda; class Insecta; order Lepidoptera; family Crambidae; genus Scoparia; species Scoparia ambigualis. The sequence continues at coordinate 10,801,204 of OY992508.1, read as the reverse complement.
TCATCGGCGCATCCCTTCAGCGCATTAGAAGTGACGTAGTCGAAATTCTGGCTACCGCGCGCGCGCACATTTCCATAAATCGCCACAGACGCGTCATCAGCTCGTACCGCCATATTGAAGATTGTGAGGTGCATATGCATAGAAGTGTGAGGACAACGAGAAGCCTGCCCTTTTACCCTGCCGTGCACTGCCCGTGCCCTGCTGTTCATCCAGAGCCTCACAAGTAAGTGTCTTCTTTCCCAGAGACAGATGGCAGTCGTTAAAACCCACCAATGCGGGTATTGGGCCAGAGCGTGGTGGGTTATGGCCCAATTTCCCAATGTGGGAAGGCCTGAGCCCAACAGTGCGCAGTTAATAGGTTGATGATGATGAAAATAATGCTTAAAGAAAGACTAAGTAGTCTGAGCAAGTGCTCAGATGGAAATCGAACTCGAGACAGCTGTTTAGGCAGGGGAATCAATGTATCGATAGTTCAGTCGGACGAGCAAACGGCCGGTTTGCTATGTCGTGGTTTCGAGTCCTACCTAAGGGCCTACTCTCTTTCTCCGACACGAAATTTCGGCCCATTTTCGTTTGCTATTTTATAGCGCTTCCCATTATTTCTGAAATTTCAAACATTTTTATAAAAATTAGTAATCTAAATGCCAAATATATTTTGTATTAACGAAATTTCGATAGGAATGTAAAGCGGTGTAAAAATAGTAAACGAAAATCTGCGGAAATTTCGATTCGGAGAAAGAGTGGCCCTCTGTTGTTTCAAGTGTTACATCATTTTAGTCACATTAGTTTTTTTACTTTGGATAAAATGATTACTAGAAAAAAATCAACCAGTCTCAGGAAGCTCGAATGGGATTCGAACCCACGACCTTTGGATTGCCGGTCCACTGCTCTAACCGCTGAGCTACCGAGACCCCAGAAGACTCGCTGAATTTTTCCTAGTAGTTTAATTTACGCTGCAAGCCAGCGGTATTACGTCTCTGTGAAGTCTACCCTCACAGTCAAAAGAAATAATATTGCAAGTATTTAACAATCGATAAAGACGTAATTGCTTTTAAATATCTTTATTATTGGAATTTTGCATTCACAATGCTATATAGATATAGGTTAAAATGTTTACTAGAAAAAAATCAACCAGTTTCAGGAAGCTCGAATGGGATTCGAACCCACGACCTTTGGATTGCCTGTCCACTGCCCTAACCGCTGAGCTACCGAGACCCCAGAAGACTCGCTGAATTTTTTTTTTTTCCTTTATCTATAGTGCAAAGCAAGCTCTGCTGAGCAAAGGTCTCCCAATTTTTGTTCGAGTTCTCTCTTTCCTTAACCAGCTCTAACCAATTTCCGTCGAAGGCATCAAAGTCGTCGCGCCACCGCTTCCGAGGACGACGTCGGGCGTTGGGTACCCAATGCTTGCTGATGCTAATATTCTGGTTTTATATGTCCACATGGTCTGCGGGTCTACCGGCTAAAAAATATGGACATAGACTTCATTTGATATTTGAAGCCCATATTTGGTCCTTATATGGGCATATCATAGGCTTCAAATGTCAAATGAAGCCCATGTCCATATTCATATTTTTTAGCCGATAGTGTAGCTGGTCCCACTGAGCCTTGCGGATGTTTATTAAACTTTAACATCTATAATAAATAATATAAAATACTTCAAATGAAGAGTACCTGAAAGAAAGCTTCGGGCGATATCCTAAACTGACGTCCAAGTATTGAATCTATGATATGAGTAGATCCCATCAAATGTATTGGTTTTGAATCATCATCTCCTACTCTCCTACAATATTACACAAATGTATTTAAAAAACAAACAAAACTATACTGTATAGCACATAATCATTCAATTTGAAATCTTCGATAAAGAACTTACTTCTTGACTATTAGTTCAAAATATAGTGACTTTATAGAACATGCCACTGCTTCTTCGGAACTAAAGTGCTCGACGAGACTGTCCTTTAATTTTTGTAACTCTTCCTCTGTCATTTTCTGAACACATATAACAAAAACATTATTAAATGTATTATAACTTGTGAAAAATGTGGGCCAGAAACACAAGCAAACATACAAATAATCAAGAAAAAAAACCCAGTTATTACAATAGAAATCACAGTTGACAGAAGTTACAGTTGACTGCACACAGCATTTTACATTAAATTTTAGCAACTCACTTGGGGGTGCATTGAGACAACGAGCATCACTTCTCCTGTGGAGAAGGAGTGTCTCACTGTCAAGTATCGCCAGTAGCCTGAGTAGTCAGCGGGGGAGAACGGAGCCAGCTCAGATTTCCGCACATACTTTTCAAAAAGCTACAAAAAATACAGTATGTTAATGGGAAATTTCATTGTATAAAGGAAAATAAATGTAATTTATAAAAAAATCTACAAACAATGTAACTGTATCTATATAGGTATAATTATAATAAATGATACAATACAGCAAAAAAATTATTGCTTTTCATCCTACTTTTTCAGAATGTTTTGAACAAGGTTTGATTTTAATAACTGATTTGTACATAAAAATAAAATGAAAACTTAAGCTACTTACCAGTACAGCTTTCTTTGTTGCATCAGAGATAAGATTTAGGGATTGTACAGGAGCGACTCCTACAGTACCTGTGACGTAACTGCCCAACCGAAAGCCAACAGTTCGTAATTGTGTTTCATCATCTATCCCAATGGTGAACTCGCACTTATTCCTATACCCTTCTGTTATAGGTGACTTCACTATTGGGAGAAGTTCAAAACTCAACCCCTTGTGTAATTTCCTCTTTGATTCAATCTCATCTCTTCTCTCTTTACTAATTTTCCAAACTTCATTGTCAAATTTCATCAATATGTTCCTGATTTCTTTTTCTTTTATTCTAAGCTGAAAATCATTACAAACTTTTACATTATTATTGTATGTACACCCACAGAAATTTATTCCTGACCCACTTATAAACTATGAACTATATGAACACAGATTTACTGGCAGCTTTTTGATATGCAAGGGCAAGTAGCTCCAGAATTGTATTGTAGTAACGGTGAAGAAGTTAGAAATAAATCCCGAATAGAGGCCAGAAGTTCTTTCTTAAAACTTCTGCCCACCATTCGGGATTTATTTTGATTGTTAAAAGAGAGAAGGTTACGTTGATGAGAGGCACCCAGAATCTGAAACCTTTGAAATATTTTGGAGTCAGAGTATTAAAAATGACATTGAAAAGAAAACCAACAACTCTTATTTTCCTATACTTACTAAAAAGCCATTAAAGTCAGCGGAATTTGAAGCCCAAAAATGCATTAGAGCGAGCATACATAATAAATTGTACAACACATAAAGTGACAATTTTTTTCTTTTACAGAGTAGAATCGTGCTCTACAATTCTTTACTTATGCCATAATGTACACTCATTGCTTTTATACCTGTTCCTCATAAGGTAAATTCCAGTAAGGAGTTGAAGAATTCTTCAATCTTTCCTCTTGACTCTTTCCATCATCTTTCTTTTTCTTCTCTTGTACTGCATTATCACTTTCTTGTTTTCTTTTCCTAACCAGAGGGTCTGGTGCAGGCTTGGCTATTTCAGCTATTAGTGTTTTACCTAAAACAAAATTGAGTGTTAAACTGCTTATCTATTCAATCATCACTATTATATTATTATTAAGTATAACTTTTTTCTGTATTTGCATACAACCCTAATATAATGTATTAGTTATTATAGTGATGATATGTCAAGATAATATAACAGAGAAGTTTTATATTTATTGAACACAACACTAACATAATTTTTAACAATTTGGACATATGTACTTATAATATTGTTATTTAGGTATATAGATACTACATTACCTATAGGTTCATTTACCAGCATTATTAAACTAGACAATTTATCTCTTTATTTATTATAAGGTGTACCTTTCCATGAGTATCCATTCAACGCCTCAATAGCTTTACTTCTGTCTTCATCGTTCTGGAAACATGCGTACAGCCAGTGGCTGCCGTTCTTGGGGCGCTTTATTTTGCTTGTGTTTAGGCTAAGCTTTTGGTTCATAAGCTTTTTCAGCTCCTAGGAAAGATAATTTTTAGGCAATGTTGACTAACATCAGGGTGTTGTAAATCACTGATGCAGAGTGAGTGGAATAACTTGATAATGGATGCAAGACAAAACAACTGTTTGTACTAAATAAAATATGTTTATATTTTCTTTACGTACGTGAAAAACAGTTACTCAGACAAAAATCAAAACAAACATTATTTGACATAAACAGAAAAAATTCTGTCAGTCAGAATATGCTTTGAATCGAACATGATTCAAACCATATTCAAATGATACCATAGAGCATACATTGTACCTCTTTACAACACAGGGAGTTTAATAAATCTGTTGATTTAAACAAATACAAAAAAGAACAATTATTGTTCTTTTTCAATCAACAAGAAATAATTAAGAATAAAAAAAAGTTGTTTACTAATAAGTAAATAAACAAATACAAATGGTCGTTCAAATAGTGATAAGTTACTGTATAATACTTTACTTTCTTTCTTTTTTAGTAACTTACAGCAATTCCATAGAATTTGGGAAGACCTCGAACTTCAATTTTGAATTTTTCTGAAGAAAATCCACCCCGGTCTAAGTAAGCATATTCTTCACTGTCGGCTATATTTTCACTATTTTCTATATTAGTTTCATTGACGATACCAGTTTCTTCTAACATTGTAGGTACTTACAAGATTTTCTGTACAAATCAACGTGAACAAAATATTTCAAAGGTTACACACACATGGCCATGGGTGATGGATAGCGATGGCACCTTGTTTTGTTGTGACTTAATTTGACAGTGACACTAACATGACTGGCAGCCAGTGCTTCCACTTTCATGATTTCCTTTCCCCACGCCACAACTGAGATTTCCCCTTCTCAGGATTATTTTCCCCTCAAAACTTATTCTGTTAGAGAATGGGCGATTTTCTGACAGCCCAAATAAAAAAATAAAAATTAGTTCAAAAATACTCAATAGATGGCGTTTTATGAAAGCCGACCCGTTCCTACCTAAGAGGGCCTAGTCAATTGGCAAACAAATAAAACGCTACGAAATCTTCGCTACGATAAACCGAATGTATGGGATTGACATAAGCAAAAGTTACCTACGACGTAAAATTTACGCTAAAATAGACCTAATTGACAGTTTGACAAGCCAAGAATCGCTAATCTAGCGATCACTCAAACATTGAAGATAAAAATTCACACAAAATGGCGATTGTTTGATCAGCTGATGAAGGAATAGTTGTGTTGTGTTGAAAGTTTTGTTTAAAATGCTCTTTTTAGGGCTATTGTGGACTGCAATAATCAAGTGCTCAGGCGCTAAGGAAGAAATGTTTCCCTACGTTACTTGGAGCAAAGTAACGAAATCGAGTTTGTTGTACTTGTGAATAGTTCTCAGAGTTCTCGTTTACGAACTTTCAAATATTTAGCTAAGGTCTGCCGGGAATTGCGTGCTGATATAGTTGTTGCGATGTGAGTGACCAAATAAATGTGTGTCATGCAACATTTTCCGCAACGAAGAGCAAGTCGCTGCATAACAATTTGTAGGGGCTCTCAAACCATACAAACATTTGGGCCAAATAAATCCACCTAAGTACCTTTAATCATGACAAGAAAGGTCAAGATAAGACAACAGTAAGGGACTTTTTGTATAAATATTAAATGTAACCTATCCATAATGTCCATTTATCAATTTATAACTTAGATTGCCTATTTGTTTTACAGGTTCCAATGAAGATTTAATTTGCCAGGTAGCTTAGAGTATTAAACCAAGGCTCTAAGTGTAGTAAGGTGTACCTATTGACTATACCCTATAAATCTTATACAGACAAGCATCTTTCTTAATAGGAAAAGATATCAGTCCTTACGTTCAAACGGTAAGTTTTAATAAATCAATTATTACTTACATAATAAAGGTAAGTATTATGCCTATTATTATATTGGGATTTACCAGGAAATGTCAGTTTTGTTAAAATTGCTAGAATAAAGAGTATTGACATAAAGATAAAACTATTTTATGTGGTTTTGCAGATTTGAGACGACGATTCAAAAATCTTAAATGTTACCTCATAATTTGGAGGATGGACTTCCTCAGAATGGTGAACAAACATGGTTATTTGGTAAAAAACAATATCAAGCAATTTTGTATAATACATAGGTACTTACCTACTAACTTTTTATCTATGACAATTTTCTATAAGTAAGTATATTGTTCTAATTTCTTAGGAGATTCTGGATACCTTCAAAAAGCATGGTTAATGATAATAACAACAATATTTAATGCTGCATCAGACTCACAAGAAAGGAGGGGTGTGTACCACATGTCATATCCAACAATGAAACTGCATTGAACATGGCTTTGGCATCGTTGAATTTAGTTATTTATATGATTTTTTTTGTGGAGCTCTAATGTTGTCAACGTTTTTATTCTACAAAAGGAGCAGTCTGTGCCATAAATATAGTTAATTTAGTTCTAAGTTTATTGTGCTTTATTTAAAAAGATTTACTTATGTACAAAAAAACAATACCTTCGTTGACAACATTTTTATTTTAAGAAAAGGAACAGTGTGCCATAAATATATTTAACCCATAAAATAGTGATTTGGTTTATATGATGGGGAAAAATTAAGTATAAAGTTAATTTAGTTCTAAGTTTATTGTACTTTATTAAAAAGATTTACTTAGGTAGGTACTACTAAAAAACAGTACCTTCATAAACACACAATTGGCATTTATTTTTATACACATATAGTTTTAATGTCAATAAGAGAAAGTGAAGCCTCATATTTAATAAACTTTGACTTTGAGAGAGTTAGGTAAGGAAATAAGAATATATTAAGAAATACAACATTAATGTTATTTTTTACTTGATATTTAATTTTACTTGCAGTAGGTACCTATAGAAAATGTTTAAGTACCTACTTATATCAATTTCTACTAGTCATAACATTAAGCTATTGAAGTTGTACTTGATTCATTATCAACATACAAAGGTAATTATATGTATAAACTTGCATTATTATTATCCGATTATTAAATCTGGTGGGTTCTATTGTGTTTGTTATAATATTGTTTTTTCTTTAATTAGGTGGCTTAACATAAGGTGGCTTGTTATACATATAATACAAATTAAGTCCCATATCTAGCATACTCTGTAATAGTTTAGTTATTATCAATTTGGCGATTGTGAAGTAATCGATTGTAATTGTTGCTTGAGTTTGTAATGTTACTATCACATTTTTATTTGTGTGAATCTGTAAATGGTTTGCTGTTTCACATTTTCAGTGTTATACTTTTTATAGAACTGTCGATTCACTTGTGAATATAAAATAAATAAATTAAATTAATTGTTTTTAAATTATTTTTGGTAAATATATACTACCTACCTACTAACTTTTTATGTAAGTATGACAATTTTCTATAATTAAGTATATTGTTCCAATTTCTTAGGAGATTCTGGATACCTTCAAAAAGCATGGTTAATCATAATAACACCAATATTTAATGCTGCATCAGGCTCACAATAAAGAAGGGATGTGTACCACATGTCGTATCCAACAATGAAACTGCATTAAACATGGCTTAAAGTTGTACTTGATTCATTATCAACATACTAGGGTAATTATATAAAATTAATTGTTTTAAAATTATTTTTGGTAAACATATAAATAATCCTATGTTTTATTTCGAAACATTATCAACCAACTCATAATGAATGGCAGTGAAATAAATAATGTAAAATAAATAAATATTTTAACTTGTCGCGTAGAGACCACGATCATGTCATTGTGTCTGTGAAGGCGTATATTTAATAAATGATTTGACTTTTAATTTCAATTATTTTCGGTACTTACCGCTATAAATAAGTAACAATGAAACAATCCTATATTAAGGCGATGTTGTCTTCATCGTCATCCTATGAACGTCCTGAACGTTCCCACATGAACGACAGCACTAAGGCAGACTGGGCTATAACAGGCTTAAGCCCTGAGCCAATACAACCGCAGTGTGCTTTACGTGCCTTCCGAAGCACGGAGGAGCTCGAGACGCTTTTTATTTGGTTACCCATCCTTTAGCTTGGTAATGTGAAAGTTGCGTAACTAACTGGCAAGATCACAAACCGGTGCGGCGCGGGCGGGGACTTTTTGCATTAGTTAAACCTCTAGCATTACCTTTACAAGTAACAGTAAGTACATTGCTTCGCTAGTTTGCATATTTTAAAATTAGTTTTAATTTAACTAACAAAACCATGTACTTGGAATGTTTTTTATTTTATTTTATTTAGGACAATAATCAATTAGAAAAGTAATGTGATAGGTGTTGTAGTTAGACAACTAAACCCGAAAGCCTTAGCCGCTACGCCATAGAGTTACTTTAGGCGATGTACTCATACAAGATGCAAACGTTTTAATCACTACCTAGTGGGTACTCGCATCTAAGATCAAACTGTTTAAATGTTCGCGCGGTTTGTAACATTTAGTGTTATCACTTATTTCATTACAGACGGACGTCAAGTTGTTAATATTTGAGAAATTCTTGGCAGCAAGCGTTTGCTTGTGGTCTTCAGTCTTAATTTATTTATATTATAAGCTGAAAAATGGGTTTGGTCTCATATCAATATCATATTATGGTAGGTAAGTCACTCGTCATCATTATAAGTACTTATTTACAAACGTGCTTGCCTGGCGAACTTCCGGCGAAAAAAGCGATTGATTCATTTTTCAAATTGTCTCAAGGAGTCTACCCGAATTTCTTAGTAAAGTGACATTCAATTCACTAAAACTCAAAAGGATCGGTGTGGTTACTACCTATTTATTAATCTTACATAAGCGTTACATTATCATCAAACAAAAAAATACTAAGACAAGCCTGTATGTTCTATATCCCTAAGCTTATCGATATCGATGTAGCCTAGCGAATTTGATGAGCGATTTTGAAGCTGTCACCGGTCGAGCGTTTGCCAGTTGACTAGGCCCTAAGGGCCGTAATAAATTCTACACTTTTGCTTGTCTATCAAAAAAATAAAAACATAGTACTTACAAATTTTTATTCAGGATCTCCAGGACCTATTTATATTTTGGAATGGAATAAATATTACGTAGCCATACACGTGTTCTTCATAGACCCGCCTTTTACTAAGCGCCATACTAATCTATGCTAAGCGCCATCTATGAAGTCATTTACGAACCAATTTCTTTTTTTTTTGATCTCGGAAAATCGCCCATAACTATAAAAAAAAAATTGTTGTCGCCAGGTGGGTGGCTTAAGCTATTAGGGGGGGTTACGCGTACAGCGAAAATTTTGGTGTTCCGCTGTAATTGAGGGCAAAATCGAGATTTTGCTTTTCAAAGGTGCTACGAGTATGTTGGACAGCCATTCCATATCAAAAGTGTAAAGCGCCTACAAAAAATTATTCTAATTTTGAGATTTTTTCATAGATGGCATTGGGTGTAAGTGCCAAACTTTTTTTTTCTTTACAATGGGACGTGTGTGCCGATCGTAGTAAATGTCAGTGTCGGTCATCTGATTAGCTCCTGTCATTTCAAATGATAAGATTTGTCTGATAAAAATATTAGAAAGTACTTTGAAAATGAGTGATTCAAGGAATAAAACTAAAAAAAAACTACCTATGAAAATCTTTGAAAGTAGTACGTACGAGGGAAGAGTTATGTTATCAGGAAAAGAAAAGTTATTCCGGCAAAAAGGTCACCTTCTATGCTGGTCAGTACCTACATTGTTATTGTTAATTTACTTTAATATTGTTTCATTTAATTTTACAATGGGCGATTTTCTGACAGCCCAAATTAAAAAGTAAAAATTAGTTCAAAAACACTCGATAGATGTCGTTTTATGAAAGCCGTACCTACTTATAGGCTGTAATAAATTCTACACTTTTACTTGTCTACCAAAAGAATAAAAAAATAGTATTTACTTACCTATTTATATTCAGGACATCCAGAACCTATTTCTATTTTGGAATAGAATAAATATTACGCAGCCATACACGTGCTCTTCATGAACCCACCTTTTACTAAGCGCCATACTAATCTATGCTAAGCGCCATCTATGAAGTCATTTACGAACCAATTTCTTTTTTTTTTGATCTCGGAAAATCGCCCATTGCGTTTAGCAAATATTTTTATTACAGAAAATATGCAATTGTAAGAACCGATGAAAAATAAATAAAAGAAAAGAGAAAAAAAAAAGCAAAAAAAATAAAAAAATAAAAAGAAGAAAAAAAAGGTGAAAAGGAAACTTTTCTAGCGGAAAGTATGATTGCTTACTTGCTATTACCACCAGAATATCAAGAATTCTATAGAAATTTGTGTAATAATTATACTAGTTTAATTACTAGTTACAAAAATTTGTCAAAATGCAGCATAGGGGCTAAGCACTAAGTAAAATAATAATACTTATTTAAAAATAAAGGCACTTTACTCCAATGACATTTGTTATGAAACTTAAATGAATGAAATGAATGCCCCAATGAAATGTAAATATCTTGCATTTTGACCCATTTCTTAATTGATTTTAAAAATAAGGTTTTTTATATAAATATGTTCAGAAGTAATAAGTATAGTATAAACATTACTTGTTTAATTTAGTTTTTGATAATAGAATGCCGCTTTAAAATTATGACTAAAAAACAAATTCATTTTTAATTATGGCACTTAGCTTATTTGTAAATTCCAAGCCTCAATTCGTAACAATTCGCACCATTCACATTTTTATTAAAAAGTAAATAAAAACGTTTTTTTTAACATTACAAATCAGTCAAGAAATCAAAAAGTTAAATTCCTATGTTTTTATGATTTTATATGATTTATTATTGTAAAGCACGGTTGTCATGTGAATTTATAAGAAAGGTGACCCGGCGTTTTATGCTTGGGTTGTATATTTTTATTTTTTTAATCTGTAATTCAACATCTATTTCGCAATATCTGTCAACAAATGACAGTTTTACAGCCGCTAGCTGTCAAATCAAACATGACGTGACGGCCTCGTTGACATTTCTATTTTTTAAAAGCAAAAGAATTATGGTTTATGCAGCCATGTTAGACATTTTTATAGTAACATGTCTGTTTTTGAAGACTCAGTGTTTTCATTTTAAAAATATTAATAATTAAATGGTGAAAACTTCTAAGATTTGATGAAGCAATGTTGACTAAAAAACATAAGCATCAAGCACTGACAAATTTCGACGGTTGAAAGCCAGACCTCGGTAGCCAAGTGGTTAAGGCAGCCGCCCGGAATGCGGAAGGTGCGTGGTTCGATTCCCGCCTGAGGTTGTCGTCTTTTTTCAGTGTTTAAAATTTTACTTAAGTATATTTAAGCGTTAATAAAACGCTAAAATATAAAAAAAACATTAAATAAATCTTACCCGCGATTCGATAAAAATAAAACAAAACTTGGTTTAGGTAGCAAATAATATTAGCTTTACTTTATTACCAAATTCTATTGTATACATGTTAAGCATTTTATCTATGGAAAGTGCCGTTTCTCCTTTTAGAGGTAACTTCAGGATTTTTTTTCTATCGAGCCAAATAATTCCTATCGCGTTTTGACTTCATTCATCCCCTAACACATACGCTCTGTAATACACATTGAAAGTTTCAGTGCGAAATATCTAATATATTTTGAATAAAAACTAATAGAAAACAGCCAATTTTTCCGTTTTCACCGCTTAAGGCCCTCTTAAAATATACTGCATGATTGTATTACGTTCCGTAACATGCAGTGTTCATAATTATCATTTTTGGCGGAAGTTAAAATTAAAAAATACTAATGATTTTGGGTGAGATCAAAAGGTACGTCAGTTGGTCCCCGTTACACATGACACATTTGAGGCTAAAAAGGTATGTCAAATGTGTAAAAAATTAAAAAAGTATACAACTTAAGCATAAAACTCCGGGTCTCCTTTCCGAAAACATGATTTCCCTATTCAACTCTTTCCCCTTTTTCTTCCCCTCTGGACCCTAATTTCTATTTTTTTTTAAATATATTTGTTCCATGAAGGAACAGGCTAAGGTCTGAGCCATACTGCCTGGTCATTCGTTTTTTTCCCTTGATGATAATGAGTGGTGATTAAGATGAATGATAAATGATGTTCCCCAAACCTCTTGAGTCCTCAGTAAAGATGTGGGACTTTACTGAGGTCTCACGCGGACTACTTGAGAGAATTTGAAAAGTGATGTTGCACTGTTTTGTTTCATTTGCCAACACTCATGCACGTTCACAAACACTTAACGGTTAATAATCCACTATTATTTCACATTAATATTCGAAAAAACACAAATGTTAGAAAATAAAACAAAACTGCAGACATGACGCTTCACTTTCCCGCCAAGAAGCCTTGGAAGCACTGAACACGAATGAAAGTACCTACAAGGGAAGAAGTAGAGGTGCGTAGCGTCACATTGAAACTGGATTAGGTATTTTTATTGTAAAATAAAAAAATAATACGAACAATTTTGTGAATATTGTTTATAATATTTTTAGTTGTTTTGCCTGAGCAACAATTACACCCAATCACATATTTAGGAAATCCAAAGGACCATAGGCTACAATGGCACAAGACTTTTAACAATTTATAAGTTTTATGCCACAAGTATTTTTTTTATAGTAGAAGGAGGCAAACGAGCAGGCGGGTCACCTGATGGAGAATAATCACCACCGCCCATGGACACCCGCAAAACCAGAGGAATCGCAGGCGCGTTGCCGGCCTTTAAGGAAGGTATAGGATTAAGGAAGGAATAGGAATTGTGAGGAGGGGGGAGGGGGATGGGCCTCCGGAACCCTCACTGGCCGGACGAAACACAACAGCACCAAGTGCCGTTATTTCACGCCGGATATTCGTGAGAGGGTAGTATTACTCCGGGCGAGCCGGCCCAATATGCGTGCTGCAAGGCAGCGTGGCTCTACCACTCAGTCAGTGTCACTCATTTAGCACCACCTAGAGGTCACGTGTAGGGTCTCAAGGGTAAACCTACGGACGCGAGTAACGTTAACCCCCAATAATATTTACACGTGTAAAACCAGACCGTGAGATGGATGCATTGAATATCGACCGAGTAATGAATGAGGACCTGCAAGTATATAACCCCATAAAGCCCATCGTCATCATCTGCCTATACTTGTCTACTGCGTGACATTAGGCCTGTCTAAGAGCACGCCACCGAGCTCAATCCGCGGCTACTAAGCTATTGCCTTGCCAGCCACCTTGCGAAGATACCAACCCCATGCATGCCACCACCTAATAGTCTGAAGGTGTCCCACGCTATGCTTGCCGACACACGGTTTCCAATCCAGAACTCGTCTACTCCGACGGTCATCGACTCTGCGAGTGCGACTGACATGGCCGGCCGGCCTTCCACTGGTTATGCACAACATTTTAAGCTGTAATTAATTAATTGGTTGTTAATTTCGGGATTCTAGACCAGTCTTTTGGTGTTGATGATTGTCAGTTTAGCTTGGTATCCAGTGGTAAGATAACAACACTAAATATTTCAGAACTCGTTTGCAACGTACCTAACTCAAATCAGCTAACAGAGAGCCTACCTAGACAGGTGGCATACGTTCACCTATGTTTATTCGTAATTCGTTGTGCACTGTCGTATTTTTTTTTATAAAAGACGGAGGCTAACGCGTAGGCGTGTCACCCACCTGATGGAGAGTAATCACCGCCGCCCATGGACACCCGCAAAACCAGAGGAATCGCAGACGCTTTGCCTGCCTTTAAGGGAGGAATAGGTTTAAGAAGGGATTGGAATGAGGCGGGGGGGGGGGGGGGGGGGGTGGAGCCAGCACAAGTGCCATTATTTCACGCCAAATATTGGTGGTGGTGGTGGCACGCATTGGGCGCTGCAACGCAGCGTGGCTCTACCACTCAGTCAGTGTCACTCATTTAGCACCACCCAGGGGTCACGTGTAGGGTATCAAGGGTAAAGTAAACCTACGGACGCGAGTAACTTTAACCCCCAAAATTAATTCCTAGTGAAAAATACAACAGTGTGCGCACATTGTACGACGAATTACGAATAGACAGGGGAACCCCCTGTCAGGGGGTAAGCGTTTGCCCCTTGTCTAGTGGGGCAGTACAGCTTACCAGGTTACCAGCTAACCAGCTAGGACGATTGCCAAATTCTGAAGCTGAATGACACGTTATTGTATTTTAAAATACTTAGTTACATTACTTACATTTTAGATAACCTGATTCATCTTTACTTTTCTCCCTGTGTACCTATTTCTCTTAGGGTGGATTCAACCAAACTGGAATAAGGTCTTATACCTAGTTTAAACGTCGAATTTGTATAGACTAATCTCGGAGTAAGCCTTATTCCAGTTTGGTCGAATACAGCCTTAGCACATTTACAGTGAAATCGCGTAGGTGTGAAAATGTAGAAAAAATATAAAAATTTAAATAAAATACATAATTGTGTTATGAGTTTTAATATACGCAAGTAAAATTACATTTATAAACAACTAAAACAATTATAGTTCTATAAAGGTTGTACCGGAATCATATACCTACATAGATTTATATAATTCTATTTATTTTTCATATTTTAATAAACATTATTAGATATATAATACAGATTTATTTAATTCTATTTCTTTATATAAAATTTGTTTCGGTTGAAGTTGATAATAATTGATACATTATTATCAAACATTTCATGATTTGGTTTTTACTAAAATTTTTAATAGTTTCCCACAATTGACCCTGAAGTTTCATTCATTTCGGTGCTAGCACCCTAAATAATAACATAACCCACGACACAATAATAACGACTGGTTATATGAACACATTAAATACTTACAAAGAAAAGCAGCTGTAAGTATAAAATACCTTTATTACTTTCCTAAAAACTATTGTGTCAGTCTTCGTTATTTAGTGTTTTCTAATTCTTATGTTAAAATACAATATATTATTGAATAGGACAGTACGACCTTCTGGGACACAAGCCTCACGCTGCATGGAACAATAATGTGATTGGTTCATTTTGTTGTCAAGCAAATAGTTCTCAGTAAAATAGACACAAATAGTTATTTATGTTAATTTAATTTTATCGAAGAGGCAGCCCTGCGATTGCTGTGGGATCGCGCGGTATGTTAAATATTAGTAGGCTAATAAAGCAGTAGGTATTGGTAATTTTCTACTGAGTGAAGTATCTGGTAACTCTTCTTTAATCTGTGCCTATTCTGCGGAGTTACACCCCCCTGCCAACTAATTTAAGTAAGTACTTCATGAAATGGAGATAGAAAATTAGAAAACCACCAACAGAAGACTGTTTTTACTATGCCAGACATGTGACATAGTGATATGCACCATCAAATTGTCTAGTATATAAGGCGACTGCTAGAAACCGCAAGAAACTTGAAGGGCTGGTCAGGTCAAGTGTTTTAGACAAGACAAAAATGACAATAAAGAAATTCGAGCTTTTTTATTTTTCATTAAATATTTATTTTAAGAATTTTAATTTGATAGTCTTTGAGTATCTTGTTTATTTTAAAGCAATAATATAAGAAAAATAAAATGAAAGAATTAACTATTAAATAACGATTATTTACAACGCGCGGGCAGCGGCCGGCCGTTGACCCGTCAGCGTCAGCTAGGCGATAAGTACCTACGTTAGTCTGCAATCTTTTTTATTATTTTGGTCATGTTTAAAACACTTGACCTGATCAGCCCTTGAAGTTTCTTGCAGTTTCTAGCAGTCACCTTATATAGGTTTCAAGAAGATCTTGGAATGTTACATTTCAGTTTCATTTTCAAACATATTTTTTAATGCCTCTTTGTCGAGGCTCTCTTTTTCCTTCCGTAGATTTTTTATGACTTCCAACTCTTTATCTACCATAGATGACATTGATGGGTTTAATTGTTTTAGCCGAAGGAAATCTTGTTCTGCTTCGTCAGGGTTCCATGCACCTACATGCGCTTTTGCTCTTCTATACAAGGCTTTTTCATTATCTGTGTAAGATAAGATATTACAGATTATAATTTTTAACGTAGTTTTGAATGAAATATTAATCTTTTATTAATTTTTTTATACCTTTTTCATACTCTAACACAGTACTGCAGTGCTCTATTACGGCATAATAATCTCCACTGACAAGTTTGCATTGAGTATAGTTAAGTAACAGGGGAAGCTTAATTTTATTTAAATTAATCCATTCCTCATCAGTTTTTCTTTCCCTGTGAAAAATTCAAAACACTATTACAGCATGCTTGTCTAATTGCTTATACAGCAATTAGACAAGCAATAATTATTTTAGACGGCTCTAAAATAATTATATATTTTTTTGGGACGAGTTTTCTTTGATGTTTTTTTTTTAACCCAATGCCTATTGATTGCACTTTTATGAGTATAAAATCTCCTTCCTAACTTTAACCTAAGGTACTAAAATTTAGATCCTAACTTCAAAATTGGGTTAATCAGAACAGAACGAAATTTTCAACTTAAGTATATAAAAAAAATTAAAAAAAAATTCTATAGCTTCTGACTAGTTTTAAAAACTGCCTAACCAAATATGCTTTCATACTAATACAAAATAAAAAAGTACTAAATTGGACTTTTTTTGCTGAAATCGGTTGTTGAACGTGGTAGATCGGATATTGTGTAATTTTCATCTATACTAATATTATAAAGAGGAAAGATTTGATTGTTTGTTTGTATTGAATAGGCTCCGAAAATACTAGACCGATTTAAAAAAAATCTACAATATTTTAAAAAAAATAAGGGATCCTTACTAAAACTCTAATAAATTCGATACATCGCGTGCGCTACGAAAACTATTGATAATAGAATAAATGCGATGTAGGCTTCGTCACTGGGGTACGCAAGGGGTCATTTTGAAAATTCGTCACGGGATCCACGCGAACGAAGTCGTCGGCGGTCTGCTAGTATTTTATAATTTCTTAGTATCTTTGCATATTCTTGTCTATCAGGAGATTTATTATCCCTTTACGTTTAAGAAGAGCTCAGTTGATACTAATAACATACATTTCATACCTAATACAATCCTTAAAATTACCATTATTAATGAAAGGGCCAAAATAAAACTCAAAATGCGATAAAAATGTAATATGTTCAAAATGCCGGCCACCAAACTATCACATTCGGCCCCGCCGCAAAAATGTTTTTCTTAAATTTTTGCAGCGGTGCCGCATTTTGAGTTTTATTTTGGCCCTCTCATTAATAATGGTAATTTTTTATATTTAAACTCAAAATGCGGCACCGCCGTGATGACGCCTACATCGCATTTGTTCTATCATTAATAGTTTTCGTAGCGCACGCGATGTAAGGAATTTATTAGAGTTTTAGTAAGGATCCCTAATTTCTAAAAATATATTGTAGCCTACGTCACCCGGAGATAGTGTAGCTTCCCAACGGTGAAAGAATTTTTTAAATCGGTCTAGTAGTTTTGGAGCCTATTCAATTCAAACAAACAATCAAATCTTTCCTCTTTATAATATTAGTATAGATGAAAATTACACAATTTCTGATCTACCACGTTCCACAACCGATTTTAGCAAAAAAAGTCTCATTTAGTACATCTTTTTTTGTATTAGCATGAAAGCATATTTGGTTGGGCAGTTTTTTAAACTAGTCAGAAGCTATAGAAAATCTTTTTTATTTTTTTTTATTTAAGTTGAAAATTCCATTCTGTTCTGATTAATCTAATTTTTAAAGTTAGGATCAAAATTTTGGTAAAGTTAGGAAGGAGATTTTTTACTCTTAAAAGTGCAATCAATAGGCATTGTATTAAAAAAAAACATCGAAGAAAAGTCGACTCAATAAAAAGATATAATTTTTTTAGAGCCGTCTCGTCATTGAATCATAAAATAACGAAAAAAAATTATAACTCGAAAACTACAAAGAATCGTAGAACATACATGGGGGTTCAATGGATAGGTATGGTATGTATACCCTATCACCACACATTGGCTTGACACCTTACAAGAAACACGCTGTATATCTCATAATATATGAAAAAGAAAAGTATGATTAATAATATACATAAACATATTTTTTCTAATTATAGACATACATAATAATCTACCATAGTTTACTTTTCACCAAATGGCGTTTGCACATGTGCTAAGCGTGGTGACAGGTGGCGAGCCCATCGCCGCTCTATGCTGTTGGTAGTATGTGCAGTCTTTGGTCCGTTAGTCGCCTTTTACGGCACCCAATGGAAGAGAGGGGGTGGTGGTATTCTTTTACCGCTATGCAACACAGTTATTTAATAATGACTTTGGTAATAGGCAAGCTATGCCTATGGAAATTCCACTACCTGATCATTAACTGCTCGCAAATTCCAATTGCGTGGCTGTAAGTCTCCTCAGCTTCACTGTAGTTTCTCTCACCATATAACTTATTGCCCTTTTCTCTAAGTACAGGGATCAGATCCAACCTCTCCTTCACATTCAGTTGCCACACTTCTTTCTCATATTCATCTGACCTTTCTACTTTGAGAAGTTCTAGAACACAAAACATAAAATAATAATAAGGGCACTTTTCTATGAAGCTTGGGCTAACTTTGCAACACACATGAGACTTCGTCAGGTGAAAGGATTCTGCTTGTAAGTACTTGATTTTATGTTACGGGAGCAAAGTTGAATTCAAGCGCGTAAACGCAATTTTGATGCATTTTATTTGATATATCATACAATATTCGTGTACATGGTGATCTTAAATTATGAGTATAATAATTACTGTGTATTATTTAAAATATGGTAATAATGAACATGTGTTTCAGCTATTTTTTCTCCTTAAAAATGAAAAAGTCCGTAAGTCGAAAACAAGACAATTTAATAAAAGTATCGCGTAAACAATGTGCGAGCAAGTAACAACTACCTGCCGCATGCCGTGCCGCCGCGCCGGCGCCCGGCTGCCTGCCATTGTTTACCGAGCGATACAATAAATCTAAATAAATAAATCTTTCCTACAATCACACAAATTATCTAGCCCAAGAGAAGCTTCGAAGAAACTCGTTAAATGGTTACTAGAGAACGGATACACATACTTAAAATACTTAAATACATACTTATTATACATAGAAAACACCCAGACCCGAGACAATTTAGAAAAACAATAATTTCTATAAACTAAATTGACCCGACCGGGGATCGAACCCGGGACCTCAGAGATGGCGACACCATGAAAACCGGTGTACAAACCACTCGACCAAGGAGGTCGTCAAACAATGGTGCCCAAGAGAGTGAGATAGATATACAGGATAACAGGGTTCCACCCTGCATGTTGTTTTGTAATCTGAGCTGCGTGTACGCATTTCTTAGTTCAATAAAATGATATAATGATATAATCGTTTCATGTATGTACATCCATTATTTAATATTTTGTAAATAAAAATAGCCAAAACACTATTGTCACACTTGATTTGAACTGTACTCCAATTTTATAAAATGACATATACACTGTTAACTATTATTTGCCGTCACCGTCATAAGTGTTGAGGCAACAAAAAATTTTGCCCATAGTGCCCATACCCCTATGAATAAACATAATATGTTGTCAAGCTTCATTAAAAAATATATGTATATATATAAAAGTAAATTCAGATAATACCTATAATAAATTCCAGGTCACAAGGGTTGTTTATCAAGTCATCCAAATCTTTGTACCCAATGCCCTCTGTATGAAGTGTCATAGTGCATGAGTGTTTTATGGTGTTAACGTCTTGACCAAGCTCCCTCAGTGTTTTTGCGACAAATGGGTAACTGTATACCAACTGAGAAATATAAAAACTATTATGATGTTAGTTGTTACAAACAATTCATCACAATTTATAAATAAAATCCTTAGGGAAGGCATTCTCCCAATAGTGGACTTCTTTAGGCTGATGATGATGATTATGAAGTAGAAACTTAAAATAATAATTTTAAAGAAAGTTGTAAAATATAAAGAGTTTTTGTTAAGAAACGATAAGGCATTCCCACTAATTAACCTTTTCACCGCCCAACTATCCTGCACGCGATGTCCCGCTGTACGCCAACGTATATATGTATAACAAATTCTATAGTACGAAAGCAAGGATGGCGGTAACGTCATATCGATAATAAAAAAAATTACGTGTAAATTTAAGTTTGTATCTAAATTTACAAATATAAATAAACACTGATACATTATAATGGTAGTTGGTTTTATTTTATGAACAATTTTAGTAAGAAAAATGAAAATCCATTATCAGAGACAAAAAGACATGCATATACTTGCTAGAGATATATTATAATAGGCACTTCACTATTCATTTCATAACGTCGTCCGTTGACTTCATATCAAGTCTTTGGCGCTCGTAGCACGATAAATTTCTTAAGGAAAAGGGTTGTCTATGCTTTTTTTCATTCTAGAGTTTTGTTGGTCTATACTTCGACGTTTTATGTAGGTAGGTAGGTACCTACCAGTACTACATAAAATAATATGGTATTTAAAAACTCAAGCGTATCGAAACTGTTTAAATAAATTCGAGTGATATTCAGTGCAATATTGATTGAACTTAGTTGAGTAGGTATTGTGTTAGTTACTGTATTTATGAATTTGTGAACGAGATTGTATTGTAAGTGATTCGCGATTCACAACTTAATTAATTATCTTCCTAAGTTTAATTAGCACATAACTATATCCACATATCAAGATAACTTGTGTTTTCTTTGCACTTTAATAATTAGCTAACAATAAAACAAGATAATATTTACTGATTAAAACTTACCTCATTATCGTCCTCTTCCGAAGTACTACTATTTTCCGTTTCGCAATCAAATTCTGAATCAGGTTCCACACCTTGTAAAATCCGTAACAACTCATTAGAACATTCACTGTCACTCATCATTTGCACTTTTCCCGAACCGGGCAAAAAACACGGCACACGTTTGTTTTGTTTGTAACGCCCAGCACTATGACACGATGACCTTGACACCTGTGCGCTTACGACGTCACGAGCTAACTTGAAATATAGTCGGTGGCGCAGGTAGCACTGACATCTTGCCATTACGTAGAGATGGGTGTTGCAATATCGAAAATCCTCAGTAAACTTAACTAATTTTAATAAAGTGATTTGATACGTACATTAATTTTAAAATGTATTATGTAATACGTTATTTCCTGACCGGGATTTATTTTAAATCATAGAATTTATGAACATTTGGATGGAATAAAACATAGTAAATATGGAGGATTGTAGTGAATGCAACTTTCGCGTCACATCACTGGCCTACTTGATATGAAGTCGTTGGCGTGCGGGACATCAAAATATTTGAGACGTTTTTGTTTTTATCCATTTTAAGACTCAAAAAAGCCTGTTTTGCCTAGGAAAATAAAAAATAGGGCTTCAGCTGTGTCCATCTTACAAAATTACAAAAGAAACAAATGTTTTATGTATCGTAAATGTATTTTATCAAAGTAGGTATAATGAAGAACTTCTATAGAAGTCCTGGCGTGGAGGGCACGAAAATCTCGAACTTCTATAGAAGTCGTTGGCGGTGAAAAGGTTAACAAGTTGCCTGCCACAAAACCAGACACAATAGAAATTTAATTGTTTGTCGGTCACCGATGACCACCATGCACTTAGTCTTAAATAAAATAATAATAGAAAACTGACTTAATCATACCTCTTTTTTAACATGAAAACTAGCTACTTCACCAACAGACATCTTTTTTAATATAGTCTCCCATACTTCCAGCTTGAACTTGTGACCGATGACTAACACCATTGGTTCTTTCTTTCCAATTTTCTTGCTGTCGTCTATTAGAACTCTCTCTTTTCCCAGTTTCCATGTTTGAAAGTGAAAATGTGTCTACAAATACAAACATAATTAAAGTAAGTAATATAAGGTATTTCCATCCCAAAATATTATAGACAAGGAACTGGATACATTACCTTACTTCCATCGACCAAAGGAACATATTTTTGGCCTGAATGAATTACAGTTTTTACTATAGGGTACTTAATAATATCCATACTTATTTAGTTGAAACTAAAAACACGATTAGTATAGGAACTTTATTTGACACACACACCACACACACGATCTAGAATAATTAAGTAGGTAGGTACCTAAATCAAATTTAATGAAAATTGTCAACAAAGGCAAGTCGGTTGTCTGTCATTGTCAAACAAAGCTGTCATTATCATTTTTTTTTAATATATTTATTTTGTTCCGTGCAGGAACAGGCTAAGGTCAGAGACCATACTGCCTAGTCATTAGTATTTTATTTCTTTTGGCCCTAGATGATAATGAGTGGTGATTAGGATGATGAATGTTAAATGATATTCCCCCAAACCCCTTGAGTTGAACTTTACTGAGATCTCACGCGGACTTCTTCAGAGAATTTGAAAAGTGATGTTGAACTGTTTTGTTTTTGCCAACACTCATGCACGTTCACAAACACATAACTGTTAATAATCCACTATTATTTTTTTAAAACACTAATTTTAGAAAATAAAACAAAACTGCAGACATGACGCTACACTTTCCCGCCAAGAAGTCCTGTTTTCTTTAAATCATATTTTGTTCCGTGAAGGAACAGGCTAAGGTCAGAGACCATACTGCTTAGTCATTAGTATTTTATTTCTTTTTTTCCCTAGATGATAATGAGTGGTGATTACTTAGAGCATAAGGGTGATTAAGATGATGAATGATAAATGATATTCCAGTCCTCAGTAAAGATGTGGAACTTTACTGAGATCTCACGAGGACTTCTTGAGAGAATTTGAAAAGTGATGTTGCACTGTTTTGTTTCATTTGCCAACATTCATGCACGTTCACAAACACTTAACGGTTAATAACCCACTATTATTTCACATTAATGTTCGAAAAAACTTTAAAACAATGATCTGAGGAAAAAATACAAATTTTAGAAAATAAAACAAAACTGCAGACATGACGCTACACTTTCCCGCCAAGAAGTCTGTCAATTTTTTTTTTTTTTTCGTGAAGGAACAGGCTAAGGTCAGAGACCATACTTCCTAGTCATTGTTTTTTTTATTTTTTTTTTCCCTAAAATTAAATGTGATATTCTTTTGGTCATGTTCCTTTTTAACTGAAGTCAATTCCAAAAACAATTTTGCTAATATCACGAAAGCTAGCAAACCTTTCGTTATTATTGCATTTAAATGTTTACTTGATACAAAACTAAAGAATTCTCTCAATCAAGGAAGTATTAAAAATTATCCACCATCATCTCTTGTCCTATAATAATTAGGTATACCTCTGTTACCTATATAAAAAAATTAAAAGTAACTTTTACCTACTGATGTCCTACTAAGTTTGTATACGTCCCAAATACTACCAGTTACTACCAGTTACTAAGGCCTGTATTCACTTTGATTAGTGCGAGTGCAAAGATTAGTTGCGAGTGATTAGTGCAGGTGTGTAATGCGAGTAGTGTCCAATTTTGTCAAGTGGCTGTGTTTAGTCAATTCCTCAGAACAATACTTTAGTTATTGTTCTGAGGTAAATTCAGATAACCGTCGACCAGCAAGTATGGACACACGTCAAGAAGCGCGCTTGCAATTGCAAGAAATAAATGTTTATGACTATGACTATGACTATGACTAAGAAATAATGAAAGAAATTTTAAACGCAATGGTGACTCTAACCTAAAAAAGATGAAAAAAAAATTGGGGGAATTTAAAGAAATAATTAATTATTATTTTTTAATTATTAATTAATTATTCAATAGGTTATCTCTTCGGTCTACTTCGCCATTTTGTAAAACAAGCTCAGAACAATAATTAAAGTTGTTCTGAGAAAACAAGCGAGCGTCCGACGCCAAACGCTAAACACTAATCACCAGACCACAGAACACATAATACTAGGCACTAAACACCGAGCTAA
This sequence comes from Scoparia ambigualis, assembly GCA_963921215.1. NCBI lineage: Eukaryota > Metazoa > Arthropoda > Insecta > Lepidoptera > Crambidae > Scoparia > Scoparia ambigualis. The sequence goes on along the minus strand of OY992508.1, from coordinate 10,777,319 downwards.
ACACTGTCCGTCCAGACGTGTGTAGTGTAGTGCAGGCAGGCTGCGAGTGAGGGGAAAGGAAGGGCGCGCGGGACGTGACTACTCGCCACAGACCTGGGATAAGTGGTCTGTGCTACTCGCAGTCCACTCGCAAAAAAATAGAACCCGCGTCTAATCACTTTACTACGCAAGCCCGATTTACATTTTAATAAGTCCAGTAGCGAGTTAAGAAATTAGTCAGTTAAGTAATAAGTAGTAAGTAGACAGTAGCGTTCAAATGTAAGCAAGTCACAAGTGAGTTGTCATAAGTTGCCGATCCGAGAAGGCGACTAGTCGCGTCAACGAGAGGACGTTTTTGTAAATTTCCATATTTAAAAAAAAATAACATAACTTAAAAACTACTTGTCTGTGGCAGGAGGGGTAAGTGGGGGGTTTTCCTACTTCCTCCCTTCCCCTTCCCCCCAATTTAGGCGACTCGATTCAAAAGTTTTACCACAATACATAACCTCAAAATACAAAAATTAACATAACTTAAAAACTACTTGTTTGCGGCAGGGGAGTACTCCTCCCCCCTCCCCCCTCCCCACCCCCAATTCAGGCGACTCGATTCAAAAGTTTTACCCACGTGTTTAGTCCTAATTACTAAGCACTTGCACTCGTCACCTGCACTAATCACTAATCAAAGTAAATACAGGGCCTTCAGTCCAGTTACCACCACAACTTTGCCACTCAAAACTCCGCAAAAGCGAGAAGCGAGTGAGTGTGACCATCTCAAAATTGGTCTGTCGATCAATCTGCCTGCACTGGCCAAAAATCTGCCATTTGGCTGATTTTCGGATGAATGAAATCTGCCATTTGGCAGATTTTCTGATGAATGAAATCTGCCACGTTCCAAGTTTAAAAAAAAAAGCTCATCGCCACCTATTTGTGTACTTATTTGTAATGGAAATTACTACCTAAAAAAAAGGGCTTTGACAACATTTCCTTGAAATCAGCCAAATTCTGCCACTTTTTTGAATCGTCAGCATGGTCTGCAGCAGTAAGAAAGTGCCAAATCTGCCACAAATGGAGTATGCCATAGAGTCAATGCCATAGAGTAACTTTATATACAGAGTGAGTTAAGAGCGAATGATACTGTAAGTGAATGAGCGTATTTTTTCGCAACAAGGCCAAATTGCCAAAGCCTAATCAATCATTCATTTCAACAAGCGAGTTTTAGCAAAAGATTACGTTTTTCGTAGATTTTTCTTTATTTATAAGTGTTTCTGTGACAAGATTATTTTGTGCTAGATTGTAAGCAAATATGGCAGATTTTCTGGAATCTGAAGCTGAGGAGAGCGAGGTTAGTTCATGGTGTTGGCATAATATTCTTTACTATTACTAATTTATGTTTTCCCATATCGTAATTTCTCCTGTTTTTGCGTTTTTAGGTAGATTCAGAAGACGAAAAGCCAGTAGAGCGTAAAAAGCCTAAGCGTAAAGCAGCCGTTCAAAGTGATGATGAAGATGAGGAGGAAGAAGGTTGGTCATCAACTTTTTACCACGTTTGACTCTTTCCTATGAATGATCAGCTCTTTCCAGTTTTGTTTGTTTTCTCGTGGTATTTTTTAAACAACAATCACAAATTTTTGTAATGCATCGAAAATATAACCTTATTCATTTTGTTGATCTGACACAGATTCCACTTACAGTAACACTTTCTTATTTTAGATGACGAAGAACGTCTCCGTGAAGAACTGAAGGATTTGATTGATGATGCACCTATAGAAGAGTCGGGCAGTGATGGAGAAGACTCAGACGCTAGTGCAGGTCCTAAAAAGAGGAAAAAAAGCGATGATGAATTGGATGACAGACTAGAAGACGAAGATTATGATCTCATTGAAGAAAATCTTGGTGTCAAAGTAGCCAGGGTAATTATTATATTTTGTTTACACAAAGTGTGTGACATTTACTTTACTACTGATATTAGTGACTAGTGATACAGGAACTAGTGTAAAAGCAAGTATCTGCCATGTTCTTTTAGCAACAACACATGTTGTGAGACGCTCTTTAATTCAATCTACTGTACAATAGCAAATGTAGGTAGTTTAAAAATATATACCACTTGTAATTGGCTTAATGCTAAACACAAAGTCATTAATTAAGAATAATAATAATAACTAGTGTAAATACCTCTTAGTTTTGTGTCAAAAAGCTCAAAATATACTAATATGTATTTGAAGGATTTAAAAAGTTTGACTAGTAAGACCAGTGAAACAAGTAGACTAAAACTGTATACACTCTAGTGACTTGTGAAATTCCATTGTGATAAGGCTATTTCCTTGGTATAAATTATCTTAACCTGTCAGCTGCCATAAAATTGGGTAAAAATCTTAAAACATGGTGCACGTATTTAGGGGAGTGGGGAGGGGTACCCCCCAGTGGCATTCCCACTTACAGGAGATACATAGTTATGGTGATATAAGCATTTGAATTCTCATTAAAACTAACCTTAAAATGTGTAAAAAAGGTCATTGAAGATGGTTAGGAGGAGGGAGGACCCCCTTATCCAACAAGAGCTATAAAAAATATATTTGTATGGAGATAGATTTCTGTTGTCAAACAAAAAAAAAACCTCGAAATTTAAGACAATTGCTACGCTGCGCTTTGCGATTGTCTTAAATTTCTGACCTATCACGTGACCTACAGGAGTAGGGCAGCTAGTATTTCTGTTTTCTAATGAAAAAATAACCTCGAAATTCAAGACAATTGCTACTAACGTTTCGCGATTGTCTTAAGTTCCTAACCTAACAAAGTGGAAATACTCGTTTTATTGCACCATGTTTTAAGATCCAAGCCTAACATTGGACACTGTAGAAATTCAATTGTTAGTAAATGATGGTATGGTTTTCTTACAGACAAGAGGTTAAGTGGTGTTATTATTAAAACTTAAATGAGAAACTTAAACGCTCTGCATACCAGGCAAAAAAGAATTTCCTTCTCTTCTAGACTCATTTGAATACTGAAGTGGTGTGTAAGTTATACTTATACAAAGCTGAGGCCTTAGGTATTGTACTTATAATGCCATGTAATAAAAATGCTGCTTAGTGGCACAAATCAGCACCATCATAAATATGTCCATCACAGGCATTGAGGTACAATAAACTAGAGAAGACACTGCGAAGCAAGTTTGTGCGCAACTAAGGTGCAGCCACAAGGTCCACAATCTCTTGAATCACGTGCAAACACTGAGGCATTTGCAGCCCGTGGGCTGCACCTTAGTGCGCATAAACTTGCTTTGCGGTGTCTTCTTTAGTTTAGGCAATTGTTGTGTCCACCATAAGCAGAATATTTGTTTAATCATTTGGGGTCAAGGGATGGCTATTTTAGAAAAAGTTATTTGTTTGTCTTCTATTTTATTGATGACATTGTCTATTTGATTGAGGCAAGTGCTTATAGCTGCATTGCAGTTCCTGTCTGCAGTTGTTCCCACCACAATGTTTTATAGTAAAATTTATTATAAAATTGTTTCGTAATTTTTATATGACTGACACACCAGGCATGAAAAGGTCTTCAAACAACCAGTTTTGCTTTTGCAGAATAAATTTAAGCGTCTGCGTCGGCTGGAAGATGATGACAGTGATAATGAGGGTGCAGATGATCCAGATTTGGAGAGAGAGGTCATTGCTGAAAAGCTTTTCGTTGGAGGGTCAGATGAGGTATGTATAAACTTTACAATATCATGAATCAATCAATCAATCTTATTTATGTTAGTGTGGTTAAATTCTAAAACTGAACTATTGTTAACCAACTGCAGACTTTAGGAAATGTCGATTTTTATTATTGAAATTGTAGCATTCACAATGCTATATAGATATAGGATAAAAAACAACCAGTCTCAGGAAAGCTTGTATGGGAATCGAACCCATGACAGAGCAGTGGACCAGCAATCCAAAGGTCATAGGTTTGATTCCCATTCGAGCTTTCTTGAGACTGGTTGTTTTTTTCTAGTAAACATTTTATCAAATGTCGATTTGTTATGTAACTAGGTTATCACTTGCAGGGCCATGTTTGGGTCTATAATTTTTTTTATGATTTATGTACAACATGAGGCAATAAATATCTGACAATCACAATAAGTAAAGTAGGTAGTGCATGTAGTAGCTACATGCTGTCTCAATGCTTGGAAAAGGCCTCATCATTAAAGGCCAAATTTAAAATCAAAGCCAATTGCCAAATGAGGGCTGCCTCACAAAATAATAATTAGTTTAGTTGACACTTTTATTTGGTCATTTGTTGGATGTGCAATGAAAAAGTGAATCATACTTGCTAAATCGCAATTTAACCGCGCTGGCCCGCCGCGTCTACGAGCTACTCGCAATAGGATAATTATCGTTATCATCAGCCTATAAACGCCCTAATGCTGGGCACAGGCCTTTCCAATAATTCCAATACCCAACCAACATCACATGAGGATATTGCGTCATAATCAGTGACCGGAGTAGGTAGATTAATTTAGGGTCAATCATCTGAAACGTAATATTAATATGGACACGACATTTCTCCCAAACTTCGTAATTTGTAAATTAATGAGATTTTAAAGTAGGAATTTTAAAATTATATAATGTGAAATATATCAAAATGAGCAAGATTATTTTCTTAACATTTTCTACTCCATGCCAAGTTGTAAGTGTCTGGATTTAATATTAAAAACTATCGTATTCAAAGACCTAAAGTAAAAGCTTAAAGTATAAAATTAAATACCACTTAAAATAAGTATTAGTTTAATAATTAATATTTTATTTAATCTTATTACATTATTGATATGGTTAGTTTCGTGTTAATCGACCATATAAAGTAGAAAACAGAAAGAAAAAAAACCTATACTCTAAAACAAAATAACTTAAAAACTAAAAACCTATGAATACCTTATAAATAAAAAATATCTCTAAGAGAACCGCTGCCGCGCTGCAAAGTCCCCAAATGGCTGACAGCGTTGCCCTTTTGAATGGCTAAGCTAACTCGTTGGCAAAAGTAGCTGCCAGCCCTCCGGTCGCCGGAGGCTTCGACAAGGCGTTTCGATAGGTCTTTAACGAAACGCCGTGCTTCTGGCCCCCATGGCCCCAGCGTTTCCACCCCAAACGGCACAAACACATAGCTCTCGCCAAGAGCTTCGTATTTGCGCCGCTTGAGACTTTCGGCTGCGGCTGCTGCCGCGCCCGCCTCGCAGGAGGTCGCACGGATGTGGGAGGGAGCCAGAGTGTCTACACAAGTTGCGTCCCATTAGATTAATAGGTTTCATATTTTATTGAATCCCGAAATACCGAAGACACTTCGGAAAAATGGCTTATCCTATCCATGTTATGCTATCTATGAAAATTTCTGATGCAAGTACGAAAATTCAATCTACCTACTCCGATCACTGGTCTTAATCCACCACGCTAGCTCAATGCAGGTTGGTGGGTGTAATAGGATAGATATTTAACAAATGAATAATTTGCAAACACAGGAAGATGAGAACCGTTCAGAGACAGTCCAGCCCCGCGGCGAGGCGGAGTACGATGATGAGAACGAGGATATGGAGTCTGACGCCGACGACTTCATCGTGGACGACGACGGCAGGCCAATCGCTGAGCGCAAGAAGAAACGCAAACCGATATTTACTGACGCGTAAGTTTGGGATTGTAAGGGTATGTTTAGATGATGAACGCTCAACGCGCGTTTTGCTAACGCGCGTTTACAACTATTTACATGTTTTTATTTTATTCTAGGAGTACACATGCTAACGCGCGTTTCTATATCGTTCTATAAACGCGCAGTACCAAAACGCGCGTTGAGCGCTGATGATCTGAACGTACCCTAATGTGGCTTGTACAGACGCCAGCACTTTAACCTACCACTAAATGTCAAATTTCTTCAATACATTTTGAACTTTATCTATAAGAGCATAAAAACCAATATCGATTGGAGAAATACTCACTTATACACATAAAAGCAACAAATATTAGGATACATACATACATATAATCACGACTATATCCCCGAAGGGTTAGTCAGGGACTAGGCAATGAGGAACGCAAAAGAAGCCCTCTGCCATTAGTTCACTTTTCACCAAATACCCAAATAACGACTGCAAAATATGTGCTCATGTGTTGACAGTTTTGGATAAGTTGATCTGCAGGTGTGTACCACAGAATACAACTGCAATACTGTATAATATTTTGCAGAATTAGGTACTCTATTTGCATGTTTTTTTTGTGATGGTATTGGCGTTGTAAAAGAAAAGGAGAAAAATGTAATTGAATTAGCTGCACCCCGTAAAAGGTTTAACAACAAAATGGCTCATGATAAGTCTGTATGTGGACGACAACTTGCCGATGTTTCCCTCTCTCAACAGCACTTCGACACATCGGGATCTTTGGTGCAAAAGTTTTAGTTTCCTATTATCAGGCCTGGCGCACCGTGCTTTAGGTATGAAGCTAGAAGTAGCCGGCGGGTCCGTCCGGACGGACCAATTCAGGAGCCGGCCGGGTCGCACGTTAGCAACATTTCTCACTTAGTTCGATTTACGTACACGCCGCGTTTGTGTATTGTCGCGTCGTCGTTCGTTCGCCATTTATGATATTTATTTAACCAAATGAAGGCATATCGCATAGCAATGGGCTGCCTTACCCGGTTCACTGTCCCGCAGACCACGGTCCATAACAATTGATTAAGCTATTGTTTTATTTTTTGGACAGTGAACCTGTTAATAATAGGATCCGAACTTCACGTTTTTTACACTTCCAAACGACATTGAAAGGTATCAAAAATGCTTGTCTACTTACAGGTAGGTACCTACCTAGTTAGTATTTAGTAGTCCGTTTATTCTAAGGTACAGTCACCAGCATTAAGATGTGATGATGCAAAAATATCTTATCATTGGTGGAAGGCATATTATAGGCTTATATATACCTTCCACCAATAATCAGATATTTTTGCAGGCCGTCGACAGTCACATTTTAATGCTGGTGACTGTACTTGTCTTATTTGCTAAACAATCTTCACCCAACTATTTACTTAAGTAAAATTTTAGTAAAATTTCGGATCACAGAGGTGAAAACTTCTAAGATTTGATGAAGCAATGTTGACTAAAAACATAAGCATCAAGCACTGACAAATTTCGACGGTTGAAAGCCAGACCTCGGTAGCCAAGTGGTTAAGGCAGCCGCCCGGAATGCGGAAGGTGCGTGGTTCGATTCCCGCCTGCGGTTGTCGTCTTTTTTCAGTGTTTAAAATTTTACTTAAGTATATTAAAGCGTTAATAAAACGCTAAAATATAAAACATTAATCTATAAACGCAGCTTCATCTTAACCGAATGTTCAAGTATTTGTAAAAATATTTCTTTCGGATCACAGAGGTGAAAACTTCTAAGATTTGATGAAGCAATGTTGACTAAAAACATAAGCATCAAGCACTGACAAATTTCGACGGTTGAAAGCCAGACCTCGGTAGCCAAGTGGTTAAGGCAGCCGCCCGGAATGCGGAAGGTGCGTGGTTCGATTCCCGCCTGAGGTTGTCGTCTTTTTTCAGTGTTTAAAATTTTACTTAAGTATATTTAAGCGTTAATAAAACGCTAAAATATAAAACATTAAACTATTTACTTATTGAAATAATAATTTGGTATGTACTTACTTACCTACTTACGAAACAGACAAGAAACAGATACTTAATGAGAAATTAAATAATTTTCTAATCTACAAGACTACGAGTACATACTAAGTAGTTTAACTACCTACGAAAACAGCTCTTTTAACGGCAACGGTACGGCGCGGCAGAATAAAGACGGCCTCAAAGTCAACATGTATGAAAGTCAACTAATGTAGTGTTGAATGTACTTACATTCCTAGCCTAGGTTTATTTGAAACGAAATTTGTTCACATTTAAGTACACATTCTAAACACAATAACTTGTAATAAATTAAGTATTCAGATTAATTATTATTATTATTATTTTTTTCATTTTTTAGGATAAACAAACAGTGACAAATTACAAATATTTAAAAGAGATACATTAACAATAATTAAATTTGACACCAACACCGTTTACCACATTTTACATTAAAATTTTACATTGGAGAGCAGTACTATATCTTCCGTAAGCTTCGATAATTCCGTAAGAATTTTTTTTTTGTTTATATTTATACAATTAAAATTAAAATTAAAAGCACAAGCACACAAATCACTAACTACAATTATACAATATATCAAAAATATTTTTTTTGAAAAGACTAGGACGCGTAGCCGCAATGTCAATTGTGTTAAATGTTTTGTTGTAGGATTCAACAAGCCGGTACATGGGAGAACGTTTACCAGCGTTAGTTCGACAGTGGGTGGTTGCGAACAACTGACATGGGTTACGGCTATGAGTCCTAGTAGGGATCTTATAGCACAACTTATTTACTAGAGGAATGCAATCATATCGGTTGTGGCATAGGTCATATAACGTCATTGCTTCCAGCTGTACACGTCTTTGGTCAAGCTTTAGAAGTCGGTATTTTACAAGGAGCTGTTCGTATTGTAGGCGACTGTGAAAGCATCTGTAATGTATAGATTTTAAAAACTTTTTCTGAACTCTCTCTATAGCTTCTACGTATTTAGCGTAAAAAGGATTCCAAATAATATTATCGACGTTAAAAGAAGACAACCCTAAAGTCGTTAGAAGAGATAAGAGTACGCGATAGAAAGAGGAAACTTCTAGGTGAATGGGGAAGAAAACTGCCAAGTTTGGCCGCTAGTGGCGCTGATATCACTTGACTCATAACAAACGTCAAATAGCATACAAAATTATTAAGGGGATCCTGTACGAAATTGTGAAAATTTACGTATTTTTAAGTCACTTGTACTATGCGCTGAATTAGTTAAATACATTTAAAAAAACTTACGTAAGTTAGCCTGATTAATGCACAAGGTCGTGGCCTTGTTGAAATTTGAAACAAATTGTTTAAACAATAACAAACAATACATAAATCTAATGGCTCCTAAAAACATTTTTCTTCGACAACTTTCTTAATTTTACGCATGAAACAATAATTCTTACATGAAAATATTTGTATTGATATTACGCAGGTCGCCCCCATCTTAAAAAAAGTAAATTTTAATTTCTAACACAAGCGCGTGATGGTTTTGTACATTTTGCAGACTAAAAACATTGCTCTAATCAAATTACTAGGTCTGAAACTTCAAAGCAGAATAGTTCTAATTTTAAATATCAATATGATTGATTTTGCTTTGAAGTTTATTATGAGACTTATATCAGTTTTTGCGATCGCGCGGCTCCGCGCGGTGCCCTCTTAAATTAATTTGAAATTATTATTATATTCCAAAAATGCCTCTTGTGCTGGAATTGGGTGCAATAATAAGGGCAACCATTCTTTTCCAAAGAATTCGCAAAGGAGAAAACTTTGGAAGAAGGTTTAAGGTTACGTAACTTTAACAATTCGAGGTTATGTTCAGAACATTTTACTGAATCTGATTATGAAGGCGACAGTTCTGCTACAGGTTTGTATATTCAAATAAATTCATTACATATTATCAACACCTACTTTATGTAAAAAAATATTATAGGTTATGTTAGGAGTCATGAAATTGATGTCGAAAAGTTTATTAAATTGTCAAACAACACAATGATTTTGTTATAAAAATAATCAAACAAAATTAATGCATGGTAAAAACGGCCATTGTGCAGAGTTAATTGATGTATAAGTTGTGAAAAAAAATCCATTGTGTTTACCTGCTGACTAGATCTGCATTTCTTCCTTTTAAGGAGCCTCCTCGAGTCTTTAACTCAGCTTTTAACTGAGACACCGTCCACGTCGAATACATAATCTCACAGTTAGAGCACAGAACGATTGCAATTTCTCACAAAATGGAGATCGGAAGTGATAAAAAAATGACAGATGTTTGTTATGAGTCAAGCGAACGCAGTGACATCTGCAATTAGCTTTGCGTTTTCTTCCCCATTCAACTTTAGGTATGGGAGCGGTGTGCGACCTGAATTGCACTTTATTGTGTCTATGCAAGAGTCGCTTTTTATTTAAATGACTTTGCGGAGTGAATCTTCTGTATAGTACTATTATGCATTCTATGCTATTATTACTTAGTGTTTCCCTTACAGATCTCTGCAAGAGGGTCAGGATATATTTGGAGTTGACTTTGATTATGATGAATTTGAAAAATATGGCGAAGAGGATTACGAAGATGAGGAAGAGGAGGACCTGGACGAGTACATCGAGGACGAGGAGGAAGATGGTGAGATACCATTGTTCAAGAGAAAAAAAACACTTTAAAATTAAAATACATAACTTACGTATGTATATTATTTTATTTAAGTATATAGAGAACAAATTGACAAGAACTATTACAAAAAAAAGGAAGTGTATAGAGTGCCGCTAGCGGCACTGTATCTCCATCGGTTAGGGAACCGTAAGTTTTGCGGTATAATAGTGACGCCGCCTAAGCTGCCGTAAAGTTTTTATTAGACAACAGAAATACTAGCTGCCCTACTCCTGTTGGACACGTGATAGGTTAGAAATTTAAGACTGAATTCTTTCTGAATGAAATTCTGAATTTCAAGGTTATTTTTTTTAATTAGACAACCGAAATCTAACTCCATGCAAAAATATCTTTTGAATATTATGTCGTCTGAACATTACGACAAATAAAAAATATGTTACGGTTCCCTAACCGATTGAGATAGAATGCCGCTTGTGGCACTCTATACGCTTCGTACTAGGATGCCGTCAATTTACGGCATCGTAACCGATCGTACTATGTTGCCGCTTGTGGCACTCTATTCACTGCCTACACTTTGTACTAGGATGCCGTAATGACGGCATCGTAACCGACCGTACTAGAATGCCGCTAGCGGCACTCTATCCACAGCCAAAAAAAAATGCTTGCTGTGGTTTTTGCCACACTACCCTCAGTTGTACTCTGTATCCTGTACCTGTGCCGATGTACCCTTTTTCTATACTCTGTACCTGTTCCAACCTGTGCAAAGAAAGCACTTGAATATGATAGCTTCTGATTAATTAGTATCATTATGTTAAGTTTTATTTATGCCTCATATTTTCATTTAGGTGAGAGACGGAGGACTAAAAAGGGTAAGCCCAAGCGACCTAGTAAGAAGTCCATCTTCGAAATATACGAGCCAAGTGAACTGAAGAGGAGTCATTTCACCGATTTGGATAATGAGGTAAGTTAATAAAAAGTTGAATGAAGTAAGATACATATTATTCTGATAAAGTGTTGAATTTAGAGGTCCCTTTGGATGATTATTTTAAAATTTGTTTTAATTTCAAAGTAACAAAGCAATGTACTTGGTTCGCTACTCAACTTTATTACTTGTCTGGTGCAAACAAGGCTTAACCTTTTTTTAAGGAAATGTGATGTATACCCACCATATTTTGAACTTTATGCAACTAAGATAACGTCGAAAACAAATAAAAATTTTTAACACATGTAGATGCACTTCTGTCTACGCTAATGCAAATAATGTTAAGGTAAAAAAATTAATATGAATATCGCCTCTTAGATACGTAAAACAGACGTTCCCGAGCGCATGCAGATCCGCGAAGTGCCAATAACTCCAGTAGAGGAAGGCAGTACAGAACTGGAGGATGAGGCTGAATGGATCTACAAGCAGGCCTTCCTCAAGCCCTCTGTCTCTAAGGCAGACTCACAGGATTCCAGGGAGCGGTCACGGAGGTGAGATTAATTGTAATGATTCCAGACAATTTTTTGTAAATTGTTTTACACTAGAAATTAATAATATTTTAATGTTGCAAATAGAGCCCACATTTTTACTTTATGCAGATGCTAAAAAAAAACAAGTAGAAACAATACTAATATTAAAGATAATAAAGAATAACAGAATTATTTTCACTCCATTTTAAGTTCATCAAACAGGCAAGATGTTCTATCTATTTTCAAAGCACAGTGACACACATTTCTTTATGATAAAAACGTCACTGGTGCATGTAGGATTAATATCTAACAACTTGGAGCAAAAAATACTTTAAACTAATCAAAAATCGTGTAAAATTATTTGATCAATTGTTTTAGGAGTTCAAGCACTATAACAAAGATCCGGCAAGCATTAGACTTCATGAGGAACCAAACGCTAGAAGTGCCGTTCATAGCGTTCTACCGCAAGGAGTACGTGCAGCCGGAGCTCAGCATCAACGACCTGTGGAAGGTCTACAAGTACGATGCCAAAGTGAGTTTTACGATATAACGAGGGGTTCAATCGGTACACATTCCATTATAGTTTACTTATAAAATTGTTAAAACAAGGCTTAAACAGACACTCTTCAGTGTAATTTGTTAGCTGGTTTTACTGGGAAAATTTAACAAAATGAAATATGATTGTCGTCTGTAACTCTAACACTGCGCTTGTTCCCAGTGGTGCCAATTGAAGCAGCGCAAAGAGAATCTGCTGAAACTCTTAGAGAACATGAGGGACTTCCAGCTGGACCGGCTCATGCTGGACCCCGACGCGCCCATACCAGAAAACATGCGCCTTATAAGGGACGAAGACATTGAGAGGTAATCTTATCTTATCTTACCTTAGTGGGGCCTGCAGAGGTCTCCCTCTCGAATCAGCACGTCGACCCATTGGGATCTTTTGTGCAACTCCTCAGTGAATATCATATGCTTGGCAATGTCAATGAGAAGTAATATTTTTTTTTGTACATATACGTACACATATAAACTCGACTATTATCCCCAAAAGGTTAGTCGGAGTGTAGGGAAGCGGATGGTAGGTAGGGAAGGAGGCTATAGGGAAGATCTTCCTCCGAGCTGGGTGGTATAGCTAGGGGACCAAAGTTGTTTTTTTTTTGTTTACGGGTAACGGTAAGCGCTTGGCCTTCATCTCACCTGATGGTAAGTGACGATAAGGCCGAAGGTGGAAGCGCGCTTCACCCGGAATCCTCAACCACTGAGGAACTGGCTATCTTATCTCTAACTGTCGGAACACAACTATGCTATAAACATCGTTGTTATGGCGACAGACTTAGATAAGATGGTGGTAGCTAGCCAGGCGGACTTAACAGCCCTACCGCCGACCAAACCGAGCACACAAAGATGTACCCCCCGCTGGGAATCGAACCCGGGACCGCTGGGTCTGAAACCGGTGGCTTAGCCACTAGACCACGGAGGCGGTTAAAAGTCCAACGGATGTTAGTTGGAGGTGCTATATGTAGCGAAGGAGATGGTGAAACTTCGCTACCGTGATGCAGGCTTCCCATACTATTTTACCGTCGTAGTATGGAGATGTCGTTTAGTTGGCGTTTTGTGACGCTATCTGTTGACACTGTTGAGGGCTCACCATCTGTCACGCTGAGCACATGTGCAGTCGCTATTTGGTGAAAAGTGGACTATGGTAGAGGACTGCTTTTGCTGTCCTCATTGCCTAGTCTCTGACGAACCCTTCGGGGATAATAGTCGTGATTATACATATATGTGCCGCTTTATGCAGTTGGATCTATGTGCAGTCTTTAGTCCACTAGTATCCTTTTACGACACCCAAAGGAAGAGAGGGGTTGGTAGTATTAATTTAGTATCAATAATTTCAATTTAAGAAATAAGCACAAACTACACCTAATTAAAATACGAACAAACTATGGGAGGAAAACAATATTATTTGAGGGCGTTCAGCATTACAATAAATTGCCTAATAACATAAAAGAATGTGATACCATTAACTTATTTAAGTCAAAGCTTAGGGAATACGTGTGCACCCTATAACCAATTACCTACTTACTACTTATTACCTAATTAGTGTTACCGTTGCGCCGGAGAAAAAATGTTTATTTAGATATATCTGTGTTTTTTATCTCATTGTTAATGAACTACATGTTTGTATGAGAATAAATGTCTTAAAACCTTAGTATTCCATGTAGCTTTTTAATTATGGGGCTAATAATGTTATATTTTTTTTGTGCAGACTGAAGAGTGTGCAGACTTCTGAGGAGCTGCGCGATGTACACACTCACTTCTTGCTGTACTATTCCAACGACCTTCCTGAAATGCAGAAGGTGCAGCGGGCTAAAGAGAAGAAGAAAGAGTTGGAATTAAGAAAGTAAGTAAACGATAACATTTGAACAAGACCTTTTTACCCTTGTCTCTAAACTCCCTTGACGAGCTAACCTTTAACTCCCTAACTTTGACGACCTGCGTGGTTGAGTGGTTAGCACGCCGGTCTGGCGTCGCGTCATCTCTGAGGTCACGTTTTCAATTCCCGGTCGGGTCAATTTGGGGAAAATTTCTGAATTGATTTTTAGTCTGGGTGTTTTTCTATTTTTATGTATATTTATCCGTTATCTAGTTAAACCATATTAACGAGTTTCAGTAGAAGCTTATCTTAAGCTAGATAATTGGTGTGAACGTAAACTTTTATTTTTATTTATTTATTTTATTTTATGGCGTCAGACTTTAGATAAAACGGTATTAGCTAGCCAGGCGAACTTAACAAGCTTTACTACCAACCAAATCAAGTACACAGAGATGTACCACCCGCTGGGAATCGATTCCTCGACCTCTGAGTCTAAGACCGGTGACTTAGCCTTTAGACCAAAGAGGCGGTTAAAATAATAATATAATAAAAAACTTATTAATTGCCATACCAAAAAAATACATAACATACATTTACAAGTCACACAATTCGCAGATAACATACATACAAACAACTTAAACTATAATATTATTACTTGCTGCTATAGGTACCTATCGCCAATAATTTATTCAAAATTTATATGTAATGCATTATTCGGAGGGCAAAATCTGTAAATTCAGCATTTGCTGCACTCACTTTGTTATGTGCACGCGGCGCTGTTTTTCAATTTATCCCTGTCCCTGTGAAAGAAGCTTTTACAATAATGAATTTCTTAAGTACGACTCGATCAAAACTGGATTAATTAAAAATAAAATAAGACACAAAAATTCAAAAATGGAAGGGATGGAATTTGTTGAAAAAGGACAAAATATCAGTGGTGCAGTATAAAACGAGCACTTTACCATCCATTTTTAAACAAAACTGTTTTATCGCATAGGAGATTAGCACGCGAGGAAGCGGAGAGGAACGGCGAAGACCCCACAGAGGCGGCGGCCGAAGTAGAAGCTCGCGCCGCGCAGGAGGAGGATGCGCCCCACACAGACGTCAAGTACGCCGTGCGATCCGGACCCTATGAGCTGTGTAGGAAGGCGGGCATTGGTGAGTCTAGTCATCATCATCAGCCTAAAAACGTCCCCCTGCAGGGCACAGCCCCTTCTTGAAGCCGATCCCGATCGATCGAGATTCGTATTTTAAAGTTTCATACTCTTAAGGGGAACCTGCACAAAATTGTGAAAATTTACGTATTTTTAAGTTACTTGTACTGCGCGCTGCGCGCTGCGATGCGCTGAATTCTTTACATACATTAAAAGAACTTACGTAAGTTAGCCTGATCATTGCACAAGGTCGTGGCCTTGTTGAAATTTGAAACAAATTCTTTAAACAATAACAAACAATACATAAATCTAATGACTCCTAAAAACATTTTTATTCGACAACTTTCTTAATTTTATGCATGAAACAATAATTCTTACATGAAAATATTTGTATTGATATTAAACCCATGGTTTGGTTTATGCGACATCTCGCCCATGCAAAAACTGATCTGTCAGTCAGTCCACTTTTAAAAATGTGCATGGGTAGAATCGCCCAAATCAGTTTGGAAGATCGGGCCAGATGTCTCCTACTAAAAACTTTCGGGGAGTATTTCGGCCAATCGTATAATTTTGTAATTAAATATCTTAAGCCTGTAAATCTTAGCATCAAGTGGCAATAAATTATTTTAACAAAAGAGAAATACCAGGGTAACCATCTTAACAAAGTTATAAGTAGCTCGTGATTAGCTAATTCTTCACAATCTCTTAGTACAAAAATTTATAATTTATGTAGGTATAGTTTGAGTCATAATAAACTAGTTTACAAATTACAGTTTTTCTATGCAGTGGTCCCACGCTTATTTCTTGGCCATTTATTCTTTTAAAACTATCGGTATTCGAGTGTTCGTTAATTTAGTGTCTTTTTTGTTTTACTGATAAATCCTTGAGAACAAAATAATAGTTCGAGGCCCTTTACAACTTTTCTAATAATGTTGCTATGTTTGGTTTTGCTGATATACTTCATGTTGTGTCAGTTTTATCCCCACTTCTCTAAACGAATTATTTTTTTGTATTGTGGGTAAAAATACCTATATTTTACTCAATCTTTTGAGTAAAGTTTTTTGAGTAAATTAACATACATACATACACGTACATAGAATCACAACTATTATCCCTAAAGGGTTAGTCGGAGACTAGGCACTGGGGACCGTAGAAGCAGTCCACTGCCATAGTCCACATTTCACCAAGTTACAACTGCACATGTGCTCAGCGCCGCTCTATGCTGTTGGATGTATGTGCAATCTTCAATCCGTTAGTCGCCTTTTACGACACAAGAGAAGAGAGGGGGTGGTAGTATTTTTTCACCGCTACGCAACACGGTTAAATTAACAGATACATTAATTATTAATTTCCTCCGTTAGACTGATGGGTGGTATCCAATGATATTTTATGTTTAGATACGTTGCCTGGCCTCCGTAGTGGCAAGGACAAATCAAGGTAATTGCATGGACTTCACTCAGTCACACGTCAGTCAGTGTCACGTCATTACGTTTGTACCTTTTTAAAGGTTTTTATGTTGTTTGTTAGATAAAATCTCCCTGTGTATACAGAATTGCAAAAACTATACTGCAACAGTAGGAGACAAGAAAAGTGTTTAATTTCATTCGTAATTATTGTAAATATGAATTTAAAATAGAAAATTATAATTTAGTTATGACATTTGCGCTGTTGCCAATTCGATATGCGTGAGCGAGAAGCGTGTACTATATTTTCTGTAAGAGTGAAAGAGAGAAAACAATGGCGGCCGAGATAGCCGTGCAATGGGGAGTGCGCTGTTGCCAATTGGTCGGTTACCATAAATAGTTTTTATCTCTTTTTAACAATAGGCTTGACATGATTGTATTTATTTTCTTTCCCTTTCGACGTGTATTACGTCATAGAAACAATTTTGCCATTTTTTAAATGCAATTCGTTCACGTATGACTAGTCTATTTATAAAAGGTCATTGGTGGTATCACTACCTTATCATGGGTTTAAAACTTACTCCGGAATTCTTACTTGCCCAATCATTATATGTTATGTCCCTTCGTCTTTTTTTTCATACATCTTCTTGTCGCACAGAGCCTCTGGTGAAAAAGTTCGGTTTGTCGCCCGAGCAATTCGCCGAAAACGTACGTGACAACTACCAGCGGCACGAGGTGGACCAGCAGCCTACTGCCCCGATGGAGGCCGCCGCTCCTTACGTGAGTGCTCATATAAATATACAATGTGATAGTGGTGGTACTTCTAACCTGTTAAGGCTAAGTACTACATCTAAATTCATCGACAAAAAAAAATATATGGACTTATAAAAAAGTAATTTTAAATCACAAAATAATTAAGTAATGATTTTTTTATCACCAAAATAATCTCAAACCTACGAAACAAAGTAATTTATTAGTTAGCCAGTGTCATTATCATTAGCTACCGTTTGCCATTTTTCTCATGTTTCTCCGACGTATGAAACCTTTGATATCGCATAAAGTAAAAATGGTCATAAATTATAGGGGGAGGGGGTTGGACCCCCATATTATTTTATTTGTCGATGAATTTAGGTGTAGTACTAAGCCTTAGGGTAGAAGTACCACCCCTATCACATTGTGTATACCCACGACTATTATCCTCTAAGGGTTAGTCAGAGAGGCAATGAGCACTACCACGTTTTACCAAATAAAAGCTGCACATGTGCTCAGCGTGACATGTGGTGAGCGCATCGCCGCTCAATGCTGTTGGAAGAATGTGCAGTCTATGGTCAGTTAGTCGCCTTTTACGGCAGGGAAGAGATGGAGCGGTTGTATTCTATTGATAAGCCGCTACCAACACAGCACTAATACTCACTTAAATCCTATACAATATATACACCTGTCGGCGTGGGATCGGCGTTTGACACTTTGCTTCGCGACCGCATAGACGCTGGGCAATCTCGCCTTGCACGACCACACGAACTAATAAATAGAACACCTCTCAAATACAGTCCGCTTTTCATTAAGATGTCATAGAATCAACAAATGGTCCTTCGAGACGGATTATGCCGCACTACGATACTCCCTACTACTAACTACTACTAAAGCTTTGCTGTGATGGACAGTAATCTCATTGTATAAATCCTGCCAGCTATTGTGAACATTACAGAACTCAGAAAAAAAAACATGTTCTTCTCCATAGCTTAAAAAGTCGTCCTGAATGGGTGGTAGGCTAAACAATTATTTCGATTTAAAAGTTTTTTATGAGAGATTACGCATTTTGGTTTCCTATTTAATGTCGCTATACTTACATGTAGTTAATATTTCTAATATTTCTTATAGCAATATAAAAATGTTATGATTAAGTTAAATATGTAACTTGTAGCGGCACCCCCTTAAACATAAAATAAACGTCCCTCAGACCGCCAACATAGGCGCGGCGTCCGAAGTGCTCCGCCGCGCCGTGTACATGTGCGGCGTGCAGCTGGCGCGCGAGCCGCTGCTGCGCGCCACGCTACGGGACGCGCTGCGCGAGCGCGCCACGCTCACCGTGCGCCCCACGCCGAGGGGGCTCAAGGAGATCGACGAGAACCACCCCTGCTACGGGTGAGTACACGATAACACGATCAAAAGTATCATAACTGGGGGTTAAAGTTTTTTTTTTTTTTTTTATTTATATCTTTATTTGTTTAGAGGCTTTTACCCATTAATTATAGGTATGTCAGCCCCATCGTATCCTAACCTTTACAAATAACAAAAAATTAAGGAATCATTGTTTTAAATAATACAAGATAAGGTCTTTGAACGCCGCCGATTGCGGGCCTGCCAGTATAGATTGAAATATTCCTACCTCAAATCTATTTATGTTATATTTGGGGGTTAAAGTTACTTCGTGCTTCGGAAGGCACGTTAAGCCGTTGGTCCCGGTTGTTGTCGTAAGATGACAGTCGTTAAAACCCACCAACCCGCATTGGGCCAGCGTGGTGGGTTATGGCCCAATATCCCCATGTGTGCTATTGTCCACGTGGGGAGGCCTGTGCCCAGTAGTGGGACGCTAATAGGCTGATGATGATGATGAAAGTTACTCGCGTCCGTAGGTTTACCCTTGAGACCCCACACGTGACCCCTGGGTGGTGCTAAATGAGTGACTGAGTGGTAGAGCCACGCTGCGTTGCAGTACGCATTGGGCCGGCTCGTTCGGCGTGAAATAATAGCACTTGGAGCTATTGTGTTTCGTCCGGCCAGTGAGGGTTCCGGAGGCAACTTACAATTCCTATTCATTCCTAAACCTATTCCATGCTTATAGTCCGGCAACGTATCTGCGATTCCTCTGGTGTTGCGGGTGTCCATGGGCGGCGGAGATTACTTTCCGTCAGGTGACCCGCCTGCTCGTTTGCCTCCTTATATTATATAAAAATAAAACTGTACTACGGCGTTAGACCGCCAACATAGGTGCGGCTTCAACGTGTAGCTGCGTGCTCAAGGAGATTGACGAGAATCACCCCTGCTACGGGTGAATATCCTATCATAGTATAGTATAGCGCGCGAGCTGATGCTGCGCACCACGCTAAGGGATGCGGAGGGGGCTGCAGAAGATCGATGAGTACCAACCCTGCTATAAGTGGGTACACGCACTCTTACCTAGTTTGCCTGTGCTAGTAATTTAGTCGAGTAGAAATACCTTGCTTCGCTAGTTAAAAAAAAAAAGTATGCTCGCGAAGCAATGTACAGACACACACATGTGTACACGCACACGTCAATAACTACACGCGAAATTGAGCACGGCAATTTACTTGTGTGGGACATTAGTACCCGGTGAAGGTGGGATAAACATCCAGATCTTGCTAGAAAATGCTTGGCATTCGTTACGCGAGATGTTTAAAATTGGTGTCCTTTAATAAAATTGTGCATCGCTTTGTTTACACTTATATAAAATAAAATATTTAGTAGTGCACATTGCAAGATTATCTCTTACCAAGTCGTGAATGTTTAACACTATTTAGTTTTGTTTCAACAGTTTAAAATACATGAAGAAGAAGCCGGTACGCGACCTGACCGGCGAGCAGTACCTCAAGCTGAGCATCGCCGCCGACGACAAACTGCTGGAGCTCAGCATCAGCGAGCAGATTGAGGGCAACACCGGCCCCAGCTACCTGGAAGAGTTGAAGCAGCTATACCAGAAGGTGAGACGTTGTACCTAGAATACCTAGATTCCCAGTGAGACATCGTGGTACCTCAAGAAATGTTGTCAACTGACCTCCAAAAGGAACCCGGCGTTTTATGCTTAAGTTGTATACTTTTTAATTTTTTAATCTGTAAATCAATAACTGGCAATATCTGTCAACAAATGACAGTTGTACAGCCGCTAGCTGTCAAATCAAAGTCAAATTGTACTGACTGACTGACTGGCGTGACGGCATTGTTGACATTCCACTTTTTTAAAAGCAAAAGAATTATGGTTTAAGCAGCCACGTTAGACATTTATAAAGTAACATGTCTGCCTTTTGAAGACTCGGTGTTTCCATATTAAAAAATATTAATAATTAAATAACTCTTATCTGCGATTCGATAAAAATAAGACAAAACTTGGTTTAGGTAGCAAATAATATTAGCTTTACTTTATGACCTAATTCTATTGTATGCAAGTTTAGCAATTTTTCTATGGAAAGTGCCGGTTCTTCTTTGCTCTCACAGAATATCGGCGATGGCACTCGTTGCTTTTGTGTTTCATACGGTGAGTGAAAGTGCCGTAGGGCCATCTCTCCCTCCTCCCTCACAATTTCTACTTCTTCCTCAAGGCGCGCAACGTATGTGCGACTCCTTTGGTGTCCATAGGCGGCGGTGATTACTTTCCATCAGGTGAACCGCTTTGCCTTCTTTTCTATAAAAAATAAACTTCAGTATGAAGATGGCACTCAATCATAAATGTATTGTTTAGGACGAGTTCGCGGCGACGGTGCAGGCGTGGAACGAGTTGCGCGCCGAAGCGGTGACCATAGCGCTCACCAAGATAGTGATGCCCGAGCTCAGGAGGGAACTGCACTCGGTGCTGCTGCAGGAGTCCAAGGAGTACGTGCTCAAGTGAGTACCAGCGACATTTTTGATTTAAGCAAAAGTAGACTTTAAACTGTAGCATTAAAACTTATATTAGTTAAACGTGAAGATCTAGCAGCGTCATCTAGCCGAATCGCGAGTAAACGGCTTGCAATTTAAACCGATGCATTCTCATGCGCACGCACACCGATTTCGATACTATTTACGCTATTAGGTGGACAGAGGGCGCTGTTGGGGTCTGTGTCTGTAGTCTTATTAAAGAACGAGCGAGTCTATTTTTGGATTACTTAGCCATACAATAAACATCTCAGAGAAAGAACCCCACCTTTAATTGTTACACTATTTCATTCTGACCGGTTTCAGGCACTACCCAACTAGCAAATTGGTCATATAAAAACTGTGCTATGCGACTTTCGGATATATAACTGTTGAATTGATGTTTTTAGACAACTACAACGTTGTGTACCCGTTATTCCTATAAAGATTTAGTCCCGTTACTAAATGGTCCACTAAATAAGTTGAGTAAACGTTTTTACGACTACTTTATACAACGTCGTATAATGGTACAAAAATATAGGTTAAGTAAACGTTTTTACGACTGTATTATACAACATTGTATAGTGGTGCCTGTGTATAGGTTAGGTAGACGTTTATACGACTGATTTATACAACGTCGTATAGTGGTGCCTGTGTATAGGTTAGGTAGACGTTTTTACGACTGATTTATACAGCGTCATATAGTAGTGCCTGTGTATAGGTTAGGTAGACGTTTTTACGACTGATTTATACAACGTCGTATAGTGGTGCCTGTGTATAGGTTAAGTAGACGTTTTTACGACTGATTCATACAACGTCGAATAGTGGTACCTGTGTATAGATTAGGTAGACGTTTTTACGACTGTTTCCTACAACGTCGTATAGTGGTGCCTGTGTATAGGTTAGGTAGATGTTTTTACGACTGATTCATACAACGTCGTATAGTGGTGTTAGAGTGTAGGTTACGTGAACGTTTTTACGACTGCTTTATTATATCGTCGTATTATTAAGCCAGGTTGTAGGTCGGATAAATAAAAAAAATATGACACTATGTATAAAGGGTTTATTTAAATTAAAGTTTATCTGTTCATGTTTATTATCTCACGGAACTCTAAAATAATTTATCATGGCCGACCATCTTGGTCGCAAGAAACCGCATTATGCGACCTTTCCATTCTATAATTGATGTATAGAAGTCGTTTCTTAACTTAGACAAGATGGCTGCTATTTTAGTATGTAAACAAATTTTAAGCAATAGTCTACAATAATTTAATTTCAAGAAATTCGAAGGGGGCGTAAAAAATTTCACAACAACACACCTATATTTCACCACAAAACTAAACGTCCCATAAGAACTAGGTGCACTGCACACATTTATCCTTACACTCTGTTCGTGTATAATATTGTTAAAGTAAATGTAAAAATAATTAAGTAAATTATGACTTATAAACCGTTTAAATTTTGTATTTGATAACACGCACTTTTCAAAAACATCACAAGAACGAATGAATGGAATGATCTTCAGTTCATTCCATTGTGTACAATAAAAGTCGATGTTAAACGCTTAACCGACATTAGAGTCATCTTCTAATGTCTATGCAATTGTTATAGGACTTCAATGGTTCGATAACAGTCGGTCGAAAACTTTTATGTAACATTTAAAAGTTCTTGACTGACGTTTATTTAACTTGTAAATAACAATAATGTCGTATAATATGGGCCTATTTCGCGTTGTATAAACGTCTACGACACGTTTATATGACCCACTTTATAGAACCAAAAGGAAATGTAAAACGTTTTCTCAACTATTATGCAACGATAATTTGTTACTTTTACCTTAAATTATTTCATGCTGACCAGTACCCCCTGATTTTATAAGATTTTTAAGATAGGCTCTGTGGCCGAGTGACTAAAGCTCGACCCGATATCCGAAGGCGCTGGCTTCATTTACCAGCTACCTTATCGGCTAAAAAATATGAATATGGACATGGACTTTATTTTACATTTGAAACCCATAATATGCCCTTAAAAGGACAAAATATAGATAGACCCGCTGGTCGGGCAATGTGTTCCGTTTTTTTTTTATTCATCGGCCGTGTTTGTGATCACCAAACCGTATTTTTCATGCGTGGTGTTTAATTAATTACCTATCAATTGTAGCGAAGACTTGAGCTCAATGATGGAGGTCTTTGCCCAGTAATGAAACAGTGTATAAGCTGTTACTTTTTACTTGCTTTACAGAAAACTCCTTAAGCTAATTTTAGGCCTCAACATCATCAATCGAAAGACGCCCACTGTTAGACAAGGGCCTCCCCCAAGGATCTCCACCACGTCCGGTCTTGTGCTGCTTGCACCCAGCGGCTACCCGCGACTTTCACCAGTTCGTCGTTCCATATTCTAACTTATTACTACATAATAGTGGTTTATTCGTCTAGATGCTGTAGGCGGCGCTTGTACGACTGGCTGAAGGTGGCGCCTTACGAGTCGCGGGTGTCTGACGACGATGACGACGAATGGGACACCTCTAATGGTACGTGAACACTGCTATAAGTTTTAAAACAAAAACGCATACTTCAACATTCATTCTTTTGACTATTATTATATTTTCAAAGCTATGCAAAACATATATCAATAAATCAAATAGTTAATTGGTACCAATGTACCACGTCTCATTAATAGACGTGTGCTGTATTACAATACACTACTTTATTTAGTTTATATCCATGGTAACTTCATGACACATGACAATGATTCTAGTTAATTTAATATTATGTAATTTATTATCCATAATGCTACTCGTATATCGGTCTTATTCTCAAAGTATCCGCGTGCTTTCAATCGCGTACGTACCGGAATGCACGCAGTCTACGTTCGCGTGCGTGCTGGCGGCGCGGCGGCGGGCGAGGTGGCCGACCGCCTGCGGCTGCCACACCTGCTGATAGTTATATTATATATCTCGGAGTTCCCACTTAGAATTGTTTCCTATTTTAAGGTACACACGCCTGCAGATCAACCTGTCCAAAACTGTCAAGTTTCTACAAGCGATATTGATTCTTATACCCTAGTGATAAAGTTGAAGGTATTGCAGAAAGGAGAACCGGCACTTTCCATAGAAAAATATGCTAAACATGTATATAATAGAAATTGGTCATAAAGTAAAGCTAATATTATTTGCTACCTAAACCAAGTTTTGTTATATTTTTTAACGAATCGCGGATAAGAGTTATTTAATAATTAATATTTTTAATATGGAAACACTGAGTCTTCAAAGGGCAGACATGTTACTTTAAAAATGACTAACGTGGCTGCATAAACCATAATTACTTTTGCTTTTAAAAAAGTGAAATGTATACAATGCCGTTACGTCATTTTTTATTTGACAGCTAGCAACGACGATTGTACAACTGTCATCAGATATTGCCAGTTATTGAATTACAGACTTAGATTAAAACAAAAAGGGAAGATACGAGCCGAGCGAACAGGCTACATCGCACTTGCGGATATTCTGCTGTGTGAAAAACAGAATGACGCTACTCCGCAGTGGCGACGGAATCGGTCTTACGCACTCGTCTGTTGCGAAGCGACCGAGACGTCAACGTGCTACTCTTTGAAACTTACCGCTCTGTCTCGCTCGCTCGATTTACACTTTATTGGTGTGCGTCTTTACTTAAGTAGTTGAGTAGGACTATATTTTGATTGACTACAATTGCCATTTCCCTTTTTTAAAAATCTAAGAATACAGATTAAAAAATTTAAAAAAGTTGTAGCATAAAACGCCGGGTCTCCTGTACACATTGTGGTAGCTTGAAGTGCTGACGTCCGTATAGGCTATTCCAGTATTCACGTGGTTCCCACTAACAGGTCTGCGCGTGCTCTCGATCGCGTACGTCCCTGAGCGTACGCAGTCCGCGTTCGCGTGCGTGCTGGCGGCGGCGGGCGAGGTGGTCGACCACCTGCGGCTGCCGCACCTGCTGATGCGCCGCAACGCGTGGGACGCGCTCGAGCGCAAGAACAAGGAGGCGGACATGACGGCGCTCAGGAGGTAGGCACACGTTAAAGTATCTGCGGTGACTTCTTGGCGGGAAAGTGAAGCGTCATGTCTACTTGTTTTATTTTATACTAGCGGCCCGCCCGCGCCTTCGTCCGCGCTAACTTAGAAACATCGTCACATACTTCAGTCATTTTGTACAAATTATAAACAAAAACCATCCTCAGTTAACGCTCTATCTTGTAGTGAAAACCGCATAAAAATCCATTGCGTGGTTTAGAAGAATAGTGCGGTGCCACATTGAGAGAAAACGGCGACGTTACTTTTTAATTTGTAATGATAATTTGTGTTTTGTCGAATATTAATGTGAAATAATTGTGGATTATTTGCTGTTACATGTTCGTGAACGTGCATGAGTGTTGGCAAATAAAACTAAATAGTGCAACATCACATTTCAAATTCTCTCAAGAACTCCGTGTGAGATCTCAATAAAGTCCCACAGCTTTATTGAGTGTCGAGGGGTTTGGGTAAAATATCATTTACCATTATACGTTAATTATCACTCATTAGCATCTTCTTAATGCAAAGAAAATAATTACTGTTATAATATTATCTTACTTGATACTGGCTAAATGTGCTGATTGCACAAAGCAATCATTTAACCTGTTAAATCCCGTGGTCGCGATATCGCGCTAGACACAATTAAAATTCTATTGTCTCTGGATTCCTGAGATTCAACAGGTTAAGAGAAAAAAAAAGTATGTGCGGTGGCCTTAGAAGTAAATTTTCACTTTAACACTTTATCATTATGTCACACCACACTTCCTCGGAACGGTCGCGCTCGGGCAGCTACTATGTACAGTGCGACATAAAAGAGTAGAAAATAAATGAGGGCGCTGTTGTCGTTAACATAGCAACCCTGATAGGTCGATCAAATTGTTCTTGATACTTGTTTTTATTTAATATTTTTATATAATTGGAATTGGAAATTGGAAAACATCACTTACACATTGCTCTGATATAAAGGAAGTAGCTAAGGCACTTATGTTATAGAAATCAGAAACAACGACGGTACCACAACACCCAGATCCAGACCATATAGAGAAGTTGGTTTTCTACATTAACCCAACCGGGAATGGAACCCGGGACCTCAGAGATGGCGACGCCAAGTCCGGGGTGCTCGCCTCTTAGCTAAGGAGGTCGTTAAAATAATTAATTTGAGTAGTTTGTATGTAGTACTTAATGAAAACAGCCATTGTACTTATAACTTATTTTTATTTAGATATAAAACTAATAAATTAAAGTCCAGATACTCTTCAAGTTTCGCAAATGCTCGCGGCTTCCATCATAGCCAATAAGTTGCCTTAATTGAGCTATTAATTTGCATATTGTTGGTATTACTTTTTTTACAGTGTAAAAAAAATCATTTTCTGACGGATTGCACACATATCCAAGTCATCGAGTTCCTTTGTGAGTCGACCCTTTCTGTGTTTAGCGGGAGTCGAAATTTTTTATCCGTTTTCGGAGCCTTGTTTAGCTATTCTCCGCACAGTACTTTCAGACACACCTAGAACAATAAAAACATATTTGCATAAAAAATAACAAAACCAAAATTGTTTAGTCCTATGGACTGAGTTATAAACATAATTGGTAAAACTTTTGAATCGAGTCGCCTGAATCGGGGTGGGGGTAGTGAAGGTAAGGAGTGGGGGAGGAGTACCCCCCCATTTACCCCCCCTGCCGCAAACAAGTAGGTTTTAAGTTATGTTAATTTTCTTGTATTTTGAGGTTATGTATCATGGTAAAACTTTTGAATCGAGTCTCCTTAATTGGTGGGGGAACGGGAGAGGAGGAGAGAAGAGTACCCCCCACTTACCCCTCCTGCCGCAGACAAGTAATTTTTAAGTTATGAAACTTTTTTTAAAATATGGAAATTTACAAAAACCTCATTTCTGGCGCTTCGCCGGCCGCTCCCGCGGCACGCCCTCTTCGCTCGCTCGGCTCGCGCGTTTTGGTCAACATACTTACTAACCTAACCTAATTAACTCTTTAGGTTTTTTTCATGGCGGGGGGGGCTTTGCACCCCCCCGTCCCCCGTCCCCCGTCCCCACACCTTGGTTCTGTTAATATGGTATTGTATTACCTAAAAACGTGTAATTTTTCGTGATTATAGCCGATTTTGGCAAAACATTCAAGTGGTTTTTAAATATTTTAACGCAACTGCGGCAGCTAAAATGTTAATAAACCTTTATTTAAGAACGAAGTGAAGTGTTAGTTTCTTCAAATTCAGGCGACTCGATTCAAAAGCCAACCCACATAATTTACTATACTTTTTTGTTTGTAATATCATAACCCCAAAACTTTTCAAAATATTTAAAAATACTGATTGTTTCACGGAATTTAGCCGATTGCGCATAGGCATATTTTAGATAATTATACTTTCAACATCTTTTATAACTTACTTACCAGTATAATCTGCTGTACGTTGGTAAATATCCTCCAGATTACGTAACAAAGTTCCGTATTGAAATTCTGCCAAACTTTGCAAAAATAACCTTATATATTATGTTACGAGAACTGCCACGGATGGTCATAATCATGTTATCAGTGTTTTAAATCCAGGAATGTAGAAATATCACTAAAACAACAATTTATATCGTAACCACGGACAGAGTTGAACAACCACTTGACATTCATGACAGATAATCAATGTTGCCAAAAAATGAGTGAATTTAGTTCTGGATTATTTAATTTCTACTCTTTTATGTCGCTCTATATGGACGCAGTAGTTGGTGTTTATTGATTTAGACTTACAAAACACATCACAATTTCTAAAATAAATAGTAAACAATAAAAAAACACAGCTATAATCTAAATTGTAACATAAGATATGTGCGCACTAAAGCATTACCAAAAACTGCTACTCCTTACAATAGATAATATTTCTCAATACATATATTGTTTAGATTAGCATCATGTTACTTGCGATCATTTAATTGATATTTTCTGTAGTCAACGCTGACAGGCGCGCCCTGTACGCGTCATAAAGCCAGCAACTGACTCGATTTAAATCACCATCATTCGCGTACAATATTAAAACGGGCCACTGTCCACGCAGGTTCATAATGCGCAAGAAGCCGCACGTGATAGTGATCGGCGGCGAGTCGCGCGAGGCTCTCTCCGTGAAGGCGGACGTGTCGGAGTGCGTGCAGCAGCTGGTCGAGGACGAGCAGTTCCCGCGCATCCCCATCGAGGTGGCGGACAACCATATCAGCAAGATCTATAGCAACAGCATACGCGGCAAGGTGAGGATACTTTTAATGCCATTTAACTTCCATAGTCTACTGTTAGTTCCGTGTATCCTCAGTGAGGTGGCCGACTACCAACCACATCATCAAGATAAACAACAACAGCATACGCAGCAGGGTGAGGACACTTTTGACACTTAGACGCCATGACACTTTGAATGGTACCTAACCTCCGTGGTCTACTATGAGTTCCGTGTTTGTAGTGGCGGACTACCTACCACATCATCAAGATAAATAGCAACAGCATACGCGGCAAGGTGAGGACAATTTTGACACTTTGGACGCCATGAAACTTTAAATGTCACCTATTCTCCGTAGTCTACTATTAGTTCCGTGTTTGTAGTGTCGGACTACCTACCACATCATCAAGATAATATACAGCAACAGCATACGCGGCAAGATGAGGATTCTTTTAACACTTTGGACGCCATGACACTTTAAATGTCACCTATTCTCCGTGGTCTACTATTAGTTCCGTGTTTGTAGTGGCGGACTACCTACCACATCATTAATGTGTACAGCAACAGCATACGCGGCAAGTTGAGGACACTTTTAATGCCACCTAACCTCCATAGTCTACTGTTAGTTCCGGTATCCCCAGTGAGGTGGCCGACTACCAACCACATCATCAAGATAAACAACAACAGCATACGCGGTAGGGTGAGGACACTTTTGACACTTAGACGCCATGACACTTTGAATGGTACCTAACCTCCGTGGTCTATTATTAGTTCCGAGTTTGTAGTGGCGGACTACCTCCACATCATCAAGATATATAGCAACAGCATACGCGGCAAGGTGAGGACACTTTTGACACTTTGGACGCCATGACACTTTAAATGGTACCTGAGTTCCGTGGTCTACTATTAGTTCCGTGTATTCCCAGCGAGGTGGCCGACTACCACATTATTAAGATAAAGAGCAACAGCTTAAGACTTTTTAAACACCGTAGGCGCCATGACACTTTAAATGTTACCTAACCTTCGTGGTCTACTATTAGTTGCGTGTTCGAGATGGCTACCTACGTACCAGCAGAACCTACCACAAACCTACCACATCAGCAAGGTCTACAGAAACAGCATACGCGACAGGGTAAGGCCACTTTAAATGGTAGCTTACCTCTGTGGTCTACTGGTTAGGCCATTGGTTTTAGGCGTGCTCTCCGTGAATTAACAGCATAGACGGTACGGTAACGACACTTCACCAATTTTAAATTCAAACTCAGCAGACTCACGGGATCAATTCCTAGCTAAGAATACATTCGTACCCAATCTAGTAGGCAGTAGATATTGTTTTAACTCAGCCTTGACATGCTAAGTAGCACTACCATTTAAGCCTGTCGCGATATTATTGCCCATCTAATGTAATTGTTTGTTCTAGAATGACTTCAGGGAGTACCCAGACATATTGCGGCAAGCGGTGTGCCAAGGTCGGCTCATACAGGATCCACTCATGGAGATATCCCAACTCTGCGGACCGGACGAGGAGATACTATGCCTCCGGTATCATCCGCTGCAAGACCAGATCGCCAAAGAGGACCTACTAGAAGGCATCGAGTTGGAATTCGTGAATCGCATCAACGAAGTAGGCGTCGACATGAACGAAGCGATACTGACTGGCAGGGGCACCGAGCTATTGCAATACGTCTGCGGTTTGGGGCCGAGGAAAGCGCAAGCTCTCATCAAACTCTTTAAGCAGACCAATCAGAAACTGGAGAACAGAACGCAGCTGGTCACAGTCTGCCATATGGGCCCGAAAGTGTTCATCAACTGCTCGGGTTTCATCAAGATCGACACGAGCAGTCTCGGCGACAGTACCGAAGCTTACATAGAGGTTTTAGATGGGTCACGTGTGCACCCAGAAACTTACGAGTGGGCGAGGAAAATGGCAGTAGACGCGTTAGAATACGAAGACGAAGACGCTAACCCAGCTGGCGCTGTCGAGGAAATTCTAGAAGCTCCTGAAAGGCTAAAGGATTTAGATCTCGACGCTTTCGCGGAGGAGTTGGAGCGCCAAGGTTTTGGTAACAAATGCATCACTCTGTATGACATACGAGCGGAATTGAACTCTAGGTATAAAGACTTAAGGGTGTCTTATCGCTCGCCGACGCCCGAGGAGCTGTTCGATATTCTTACCAAAGAGTCTCCTGAGACTTTCTACGTGGGCAAGATGGTGCTAGCTTCGGTGATCGGCATCTCGCACAGGAAGCCGCAGAGGGAGATGCTGGACCAGGCTAATCCCGTGAGGAACGACGAAACCGGACTGTGGGAATGCCCCTTCTGTCATAAGAATGATTTCCCCGAATTGTCTGAGGTAAGTTCCATAATGTAGCACTAATAATAAAATAAGTAGTGTGTTTATTATAGTTTTTTTATTTTTTTTGTTTTCAACCTTATGTTAAAGCAGTGGTTTTAAACCTTTTAGTCATGAGGGACCATTTGACAAAATTTCTGTGCTGCCATGGACCACCCTTAGCATAATTTACAGTACCTAAATACCTGAACTTCAGGTATTTATTCACATTTATATCCTAAAGAGTTCTATCTATCTATAAAAAAAACATGCATACAATTTAAAGTACAAAACTTTTTATGATAAATTCACATTTAATTCCAGATTTTAATGCGATTTTTGTGATTGCATACTCTTTACTAACTTCTGAATCCTTGGTTCTGAGTCCTTTGAATCGTTGTGTCCTTTTCCTATTTATTAGGATGGCTCCGCTGACCACTTAGGATGCTTCCAGGGACCACAAGTGATCCGCGGACCACCGGTTAAGAACCACTGTGTTAAAGAAATAAAGTTCAAATTATGGTATCCAATATAAAGATTAAGATTCCAATATTAGATTTTTAAAAGGTTAACTTGAAATATGCACACATGCTATTCTCTCGTATCAGGTATGGAACCACTTCGACGCGGGCGCGTGTCCCGGTCAAGCTACCGGCGTCCGAATCCGCCTCGACAACGGGCTCTCCGGCTACATACACATCAAGAACTTATCCGATCGTCACGTGGCCGATCCGACGGAACGCGTACGCATCGGGCAGACGGTGCACTGCCGCATACTCAAGATAGACGTCGAGAGGTTCTCTGTGGATTGCACATCGAAGTCCTCAGACTTGTTAGACAAAAACAAGGAGTGGAAGTAAGTGAACGAATCTGTTATTTTTGTTAGTTCTGAGACAGCTGATCCAACGGAACTCGTGCGCATCGGGCAGACGGTGCACTGCCGCATGCTCAAGATAAACGTCGAGAGGTTCTCTGTGGATTGCACATCGAAGTCCTCAGACTTGTTGGACAAAAACAAGGAATGGAAGTAAGTGAACGAACGTTTTTTTGTTTTGTACTTTCTGAGCGTTCGCATCGGGCAGACGGTGAACTGCCGCATACTCAAGATAGACGTCGAGAGGTTCTCTGTGGATTGCACATCGAAGTCTTCAGACTTGTTAGACAAAAACAAGGAGTGGAAGTAAGTGAACGAATCTGTTATTTTTGTTAGTTCTGAGACAGCTGATCCAACGGAACTCGTGCGCATCGGGAAGACGGTGCACTGCCGCTTACTCAAGATAGACGCCGGGGGTTCTCTCTGGATTGCACATCGAAATCTTCAGACTTATTGGACAAAAACAAGGAGTGGAAGTCAGTGAATTTCAGACACGAATGACCCCATCCGGCCAGGCGGTGTACTTAGGTTTTAGGATTTATGATTATTTCGAAAGAAATTTAAGGTTTTTCAAACTCTGATTTATCTATTATTCTTTCTTTCTTTCTAATTTATGAAATTTATATTTAAAAATGGATTTAAAGCATTATTTACCAGCCTTCTTTCCTAACCTCTTCTAACCTAATGGTTGAGCATGAAGCTAGGAGGCAAAATAAAAAAAAGTTAAATTAATTAAATTCACTGTCCCACTGTTCTCATGTAACAACTGATATAATCATTATATATTTTGAGGCAGTACACCAAAATAAAATAAAACTAATTTTTGTTTAATTAATGCTTAAACAAGCTTTAATTTCTAACAGGCCATCAAAAGACCCGTACTACGACCAAGACGCCGAAGACAAAGACGTGCGCAAAGACGCCGAAGCCAAGCAGACCAAGGAGCGGATGCAGTACGTGAAGCGCGTCATAGTGCACCCCGCCTTCCACAACATCTCCTATGCGGAGGCGGAGAAACTGATGGAGAATATGGCGCAGGGAGAGGTCATCGTGCGGCCAAGTAGTAAGGTAAAGAATATTTCTTGAACTGAACGAAGAAATGAACGAAGTGACGCGCTGGCGAGTCGGTGCTAAAACGACTCTCAGTGCCGCCGCACGTACGACCGGCCTCCAGAAAGGACGCCATTTTATCGCGCCTTTATAACGAACAATTCCTGTGTGTGTATGCGAACCTTTTGTAAAGTGAAAGTGCACTCAAGTAAAAGCGCTTTGCTACAACTCCCTGCCCGTGCTTGCTTGCCTTCTGCCTTCCTGTTGCCAGCCAGCGGGCCCCCCGATCAGCTCATCCAAGTAAGCCTACCTCCAACTTCCTTACTCAACGGCGAGTACTTTCCGGTCCCTTAGAACGGCGAGTACAATAATAGGTATTGGACACCCCTACCTCCAGCAACATATTCGCGGAAGCGCAGAAACTTAGAAGAGAGTCTTCTCTTCTAAGTTTCTGCGCTTCCGCGCGCGCTTCTTGAGAAGCTGCAGCAACAAGGTAAGGAACAGTCAAGTAATTTCGATTGCGTATGTGATGTAGATGATTGGGCACCTCAATTTTTCATAACGTTTTCACTGAGGTAGAGAAACTGAAGTATAGACGTCAAAACTTATGTCAATCCAAGGAGCGGATGCAGTACGTTCAGCGGATGATAGAGCACCCCGCCTTCCACAACATCTCTTTTGCAGAGGCGGAGAAACTGATGGAGATTATGGCGCAGGGAGAGGTCATCTTGCGACCTAATAGCAATTGACCGCCTCTGTGGTCTAGTGGCTAAGTCACCGGTTTCAGACCCAAAAGTCCCGGATTCGATTCCCAGCGGGGGGTACATCTTTGTGGGCTCGGTTTGGTTGGTGGTAGTGCTGTATCGGCCTTGCTAGTTACCACCATCTTATCTAAGTCTGTCCCCATAGCAACTATGTTTATAGCATTGTTGTCTTCCGACTGTTTGAGATAAGATAGCCAGTTCCTCAGTAGGTGAGAATTCCGGGTGAACCGCACTTCCACCTTCGGCCTTATTGTCACTTACCATCAAACCCTAACCCCTTGACGAATAAAAAAAACGTAAGAAACTGCCCGGTTATCTTAGGTGCTACTGCACGTTGGTCGAAATCCTTGCCTTATAAAGAAGCAGCGACAAGGTGAGAAACTGCCCGGTTATCTTAGGTGCAGTACGTTGGTCGAACGCCTTGCCTTATAAAGAAGCAGCGACAAGGTGAGGAACTGTCCAGTGATCTTGGATGTAGTGGTGATTGGGCACCCTTACCTTTCACAAAATCTGCTTTGCGGAGGCGGAGAATATGCCGCAGAGCGAGGTCATCGTGTGGCCAAGTAGCAAGGTATGGCAGTTTACATCACTGTTTTATTAAAGGAGCTGACCTGCTTCTGTAAATATGTATACCGAGGTAAGAGAAGGAGAGGCAACCCAAGATGGCGCATTATTTGGACAACTTCTGGCAATGTCGTAAAAAGGAATCGGCCGCTCGCGGCTTCACCCGCGTGGTTCCCGTTCCCGTGGGAATATCGGGATAAAAAGGTATCCTATGTGTTAATCCAGGTTATAAACTATCTGTATGCCGAATTTCATCCGAATCCATTTAGTAGTTTTTACGTGAAAGAGTAACAAACATCCTTCCATACTTACAAACTTTCGCGTTTATAATACTCGTATTAGTAGGATTTTTAATTTATGAAATATAAAGTCGATAAATACTACTGGTTTGACTGTGGTTGAATGCATATTATGTAACACATTTGAAATGCATGTTGTATATTATTATACACTTTCCAATGTTAGTGTTAATCGATATCTTTTGTCACAGGGTTCAGATCATCTTACCGTAACGTGGAAAGTGGCAGAGGGTATTTATCAGCACATCGACGTTCGGGAAGAAGGCAAAGAAAACGCATTCTCATTAGGTATGTACTGCAATGAAATACCTAATCAATCGTTGTAGTTTTTTCAATGTTTTTTTTGTGTTTTTTATACTTCTTTTCACTTTCCAGGTCGAAGTCTCTGGATACAAGGCTCCGAGTTCGAAGATCTCGACGAAATCATCGCCCGCCACGTGACCCCGATGGCAGGGCACGCGCGTGACTTGATCTCATACAAGTATTACAAACCTCTCGGCGGCATGAGGGACAAAGCCGAAGAAGTGTTGAAAGAGGAGAAAGCCAAAAATCCCAACAAAATCCACTACGTCATGTCGGCCGCCAAGAACCACCCGGGGCGGTTCCTTCTGTCCTACCTGCCGAGGTCGCGATGTACCCACGAATACATCTCGCTAACACCGGACGGGTACAAGTTCAGGCAGAGGATGTTCGATTCGCTCGGCGGGCTACTCAAATGGTTCAAAGAGCACTTCAGAGATCCACCGCCGAGCAACACCCCCGCCCACCGCACCCCCGGCTTAAGAACCCCTCACGGCGGCATGACTTCCACTATGTACCATACGCCCGCCGCTCACACGCCAGCCTTCCACACACCAGCTCACACCCCCGGACCCGCATACATCAACACGCCTTACACTCCATCCGCGCAAACGCCTTACATGACACCCTTCGCGACCACACCCAGACAAACGGACTTCCTTACACCGGCGGTACCACGACACAAACCAGTACAGTTGCCGGTGTACACTGAGCCGGCGGATTGGCAGAAGGCGGCTGAAGACTGGGTCCGACATAGGACTACGTCTAGGGATACTCCGGCGACGCCGCGCAGCAGCGAAGGCGCTTCCACGCCCCGTCATAATAGGACGCCGCGAGCGACGCCGCGGCACGACGCACGCTCCACGCCGCGACACGACTCGCGATCGACGCCCATTTACAGTCACCACGACTCCCGCTCGACCCCTGGTCACCACGACGTCCGCTCGACCCCCCACTCGCACCACTCGGGCCGCTCGACCCCCGCCCATGGTCACCACTCGGGTCGCTCGTCCCGCGCACATTCGCTGCGGTCAACTCCGCACACCAACACGTCGCCGCGATCAATGTCGCTAGGTGACGCCACACCCCTCTACGATGAGAACTAGCAAGACTGACGGCTGAACCCACACGGATGTTGGAACTTTATTTTTGTACCGGCCGGCGTGTCCGCGACTAGTGTAAGCTTTAGCTAATGACGGTGATGTGGACGTGATTGTTTCGATTAGATAGTCCCCCGATTCCTTTGTTGTGACGTATTTTTTTTTATTTATGTCGATATCTGATTTCTGTAACTCGCTACCTTTCTGTAGTTCTTAATATTTTCTTTCTTTTAATATTTGTTTCGTAAAAAATATTACGTTACTGATGAATTTTTAATAGGTGATCCAATATAGCAATAATCATGTATTAAAATATGAGAGATCGATTTATTCCTGTTAACATTGAAGTTAAACTATAAAACAAATTCCAAAGTATGCCGAATATTATGTATTGAACATAATGTTTAGTCTTAATATTATTTATTATCTAAGCGACTGGTGTCTGAAGAAAGTTATCATTATTCGATTATTGTATTGCTTACACTTAATAATTCTATATTCCAATAATCTTGATTTGTAATTTACCAAACGAATTGGTATTTTTTAAGACTGTAATTATGTTATTCTATAGTACTGCAAATGGCACATTACCAGCCTACATTAAACTTAATTAAGATAAATATTGCTTATTTGTCTAATAATCTTCCATCTAAGAACTTGATTAGTAAATATAGCATAATTTATTTCCGATTACTGAATTTAGACTGAAAGGGTTGAATAAATTACTGTTCATCAGACGATATGAAAAAATAATGGATTCAACCACGAGTGCAGAATCTTAAAAACAATGTTTGTGACGTCTCCGATGATCGCGTAAGATGTATTTCAAATATGTTTGTATATAATTATACTTTGTTATATCAGTAGCGTTATGATTATGCATTTTGCTACAAGCTGCTCCAAAATTGTATGTATTTACAAGCAAACATGCCTTCGGAATGGCAAGTGAAATGAGGGCATATCCAGACTATTCACAGCCATTCTAATCAAACGTAACCTGAATAAAAAATGACAACTGAATATTGCATTTTATTTATAATCATAAGCTGTCGGCTATGCTAATTTAAATATTTTGAAAACTGACCATCTCATACTGCTAGATAATACTCTTAATTTTATTTAAATTCTTGTAACCATATTTAACCCATTCTTGCCCACCGTGCCAATTTGGGAGTGTGGCTCATCTTGGCATGGCCACCATCACCAACTCTAAATTTGACTTTATAGAAAGTATGTCGAAGTATGTCGCCAAGTATCAGAGTTTTTCGGTCTACCATTCAAAAGTTATAAAAGGGTCATTGGTGGCCATGGCAGGATGAGCGCTCATCCTGGCATGGCTACCTGTATCTCAAAAACTACTGGTCATAGCAAAGATCTGATTTCACCAATAGTATGTCGAAAGTATGTCGAAGTATGTCGCCAAATATCAGAGTTTGTCGGTCTACCGTTCAAGAGTTATAAGGGGTCATTGGTGGCCATGCCAGGATGAGCGCTCATCCTGGCATGGCCACCTGTATCTCAAAAACTACTGGTCATAGCAAAGATCTGATTTCACCAATAGTATGTCGAAAGTATGTCGAAGTATGTCGCCAAATATCAGAGTTTGTCGGTCTACCGTTCAAGAGTTATAAGGGGTCATTGGTGGCCATGCCAGGATGAGCGCTCATCCTGGCATGGCCACCTGTATCTCAAAAACTACTGGTCATAGCAAAGATCTGATTTCACCAATAGTATGTCGAAAGTATGTCGAAGTATGTCGCCAAATATCAGAGTGTCGGTCTACCGTTCAAAAGTTATAAAGGGTCATTGGTGGCCATGCCAGGATGAGCGCTCATCCTGGCATGGCCACCTGTATCTCAAAAACTACTAGTCATATCAAAGATCTGATTTCACCAATAGTATGTCGAAAGTATGTCGAAGTATGTCGCCAAATATCAGAGTTTTTTTTTTTAAATCATTTATTCAATACACATAAGTACAATTATTGTTACATATGAGCCGTACCATGAAAACCTCACAGGGTTTATCTGGGTTCCGGCGAGTCGCTATTTACATTTGAGTAAGTAAGTAATGTCTTTTCAAATTACACCGAAATCTTTTCACATTATCTTTATACATCCTCTGTAATTCAGTAGGCAGCTTATTTAAATAAAAAGGTATTAAGTAAGTAGATATTCTTGTCCCATACAGGTTGTTATGATTAGGTAAAATATACTTATTTAGGTATGGTACTGTTCTTAAATATACAGACCTTTCTTTTTCTATTACACAATCAGGGTTATTAGATTCAGTGAGAATTTGAAATTCAATTTTCTTGTATACATTCATTACATTACAATATTCAAAGAATTCTTGATCATCGTTTTTAAGTTTGTTTAGAATGAACTTAGGAGTAATAATTTTTAACATTTTTAATTGCAATCTATATATAGTTTCAATATATGTTATGTACGTTCTACCATAGGTGCTTAAACCATAAGTTATGACCGAGTCAGCCAGGGCTAGTATAATAACCTTAATGTTTTAAAAGGTAATTTATATTTTAGTACATAAAGCTTACTAATAAGTGATCTTAATTTATTACATACGTAATCAATGTGAGGTCCCCAACGGAACCGGCTATCGATTATGAGACCAATGTACTTGTGAGTATCGACTACTTCTAGGATGGGACATCGACACGTATCGTTTACGTTATTGGTGTGCAAGCAAGCATGTTCATGGGCCACCACGGATGGTATGATTAGTGTTTTGTTTTGTGATGAGCGTATATGTACTATTTTGGTTTTTTGAGCATTAATTACCAAGCCTAGGTCATGTGCCCATTTACACATGCTATTGAAGTAGTGAAGTTGTTCATGCTAGTAAAGTTTGTCGGTTTCCCGTTCAAAAGTTATAAGGGGTCATTGGTGGCCATGCCAGGATGAGCGCTCATCCTGGCATGGCCACCTGTATCTCAAAAACTACTTTTCGTAGCGAAGATCTGATTTTACCAATAGTATGTCGAGAGTATGTCGAAGTTTGTCGAAAAAACTCCAGAGTTTGTCGGTGCTTCTAGGAAAAGTTATATCGACTTCTTTTTTCCATACAACAGCAAATAGTACAATCGCGTACACAAGCATTAAATAATTTTTATTCGGCTATTTAATGAACGCATAAAGTGTTGAACGAAGACCGGAACTTCGATGTGTATGTATGTTTATCTGATGCTTATAATCATGCAAAACATTAGTTCACCGAAAATAAAGCGGTACCTGATATAGCCTTGATTTTGGTGTCATAATTTAAAGTTATATTTTATCATTGCATTTCTTTTTATGGGCTATTAGCGAATAGGTGCAATTTAGAACTGTACATTTTGTTATCTGTTTTATAGATTAAAAACAAACCATTGTTTGTAATCTTAGAGCATTAATGGGCGATTTTCCGAGATCAAAAAAAAAGAAATTGGTTCGTAAATGACTTCATAGATGGCGCTTAGCATAGATTAGTATGGCGCATGGTAAAAGGCAGGTTCATGAAGAGCACGTGTATGGCTGCGTAATATTTATTCTATTCCAAAATAGAAATAGGTTCTGGATGTCCTGAATATAAATAGGTATGGACTTACTATTTTTTTATTCCTTGGTAGACAAGTAAAAGTGTAGAATTTATTACAGCCCTTAGGTAGGTACGGCTGGTGGCCGGCTTTTATAAAACGACATCTATCGGGTGTTTTTGAACTAATTTTTACTTTTTAATTTGGGCTGTCAGAAAATCGCCCATTGGTTTAATGCTCTAAGTTTGTGATAGTTGAGTGGAGAGTTACGAACATTACAATAGGTTATTTAAAAAAGGGGATACTAATAAAAAAATATGTAAGTGTAATATGCTTTATTTGAAAATATCAATCAGATAGGTAACTACTAACTAAGGTATAGACGACCGCAGGTCAATTAACCCTTTACAAAATATCAAATCCAATAAATTTAAAAGTTTGGGGATGTTGACTTGCTGGCTTCGGAATCCTACCCGTTGTAACAGCGACAAAAAGGGTGCTTCAACTCACAGCAGATAGATAAGCTACCACCATCTTATGTAAATATGTCGCCATAACATCAATGGTCGTGTAGCAGTGTTATATTCCGGCAGTTGTAGATAAGATGCAAGAAACAGCCAGTTCCTCAGTAGTTGAGGATTCTGGGTGAAGGGCACTTCCATCTGTATGTATTATCAACTTATGTACATAAGTTGGTTTCTCAAGGTTAAGTATTATTATTATTGATTGTTGACACTATTGTACATTTTGCGAAATTTCATGCGTGATTATTGACCTGGTGCTAGATTCTACTGAATCTAACTATTGTTAAGATTTAACTAAATGATAGTTAACTGTTATTTTATTAGTTTTCGACGTCAATAAGTAGGCACATATTTCATTCAATATAAACCTGTGATGGTTAATATTGAATGAACTATTTGTCTATTATCCAAGCATCGGATTAAGTACCTACCTATCACTCATATTATTATTATTATCCTCTTTATTTAACATAATTCTTAAGTTTAATTTTTACAATATTTTATATAAAAACCTATTTACAATATAAAATATTATAAAAAACTTAACCTAGGTTGCCACCGGCAGCGGGGATAGACCCAAGCTATCGGTGGTTAGGGCTGCAGAGTGAGGAACCTCCTGACAATACGTGCCGTGTCAAGGAGTACTGCCTTTTGCATCTGACCCTTGACCCAACCTTTCAGCGAGAGCCTCTCTAGGTGTTGATCGAGGCTCTTCGCTATAAGGCCGTGTGCCGAAACGACTATCGGTACAATAATGGTTGAATCCACATCCCACATGGCGGTAACCTCGTGAGCCAAGTCAAGGTACTTACTGAGCTTGTCCTTCTCGGCTTTCACGAGGTTCTCGTCATGAGGTATGGTGATATCAACCAATATTGCTTGGCGCTGAGATCGGTCGATCACCACGATATCAGGCTTATTAGCGACAATAGTCCTGTCCGTGATGATTGAGCGATCCCAGTAGAGCGTTGCATGACCATTTTCGAGAACTGGCGCAGGTGCGTACTTATAGTACGGCACCTCTGATTCAACAAGGCCATATCGAAGAGCAAGTTGCTGGTGAATTATTCTGGCTACTTGGTTGTGTCGGTGCAAATACTCTCCGTTAGCAAGATGAGAACAACCGGAAATAATATGTCGGAGTGATTCTCCCGGACGGCGGCATGCCCGACAGATGTCGACCGTACCGTCCCTCATATAATATATTTCCGGTAGTTATTCGTCTTGATAACTTCATCTTCAATAGCAAAGACAAAACCTTCGGATCCCCAAAGAGGTCACCGAAACGTAGCCAGTTCACCGAGGCAGGCAAATCTACATCAGGCCCAGTTAGAGCCCGATAGTAGCGCCCGAGTAGCACCTTGCTCTTCCATATGTCCTTGCGATCGAGAGTGCTTAGCACCACTGGTTTGCGCCAGTTTTCTGTTGCCAAGGAGAGCGGCGTAAAGTGTCTATCAACTGCCATGACATCCAAATGCATCCCGCACTCACTGTTAAGGAAATAATCCCTGAGACTGCACACCTCACGGTTATGTAAGTCCTTGGCATTTAAAAAGCCGCGACCCCCACATCTCCGCGGGATGTACAGCCTCATAACAGATGAGCGCGGTTGTAACATTCTGGAAGTCGTGAGCATTTGACGGACTCTTCTATCCAAGGCGTCCAATCGGTCTGAGTCCATCTTAGTATGCCAAAGGAGTATGTGAGTAGAGGCATAACCCAGCCATTAAAAGCACGCGTCTTATTGCCACCCGATAAAAGACTGTTAAGTACTTTTCTTAGGCGGCAAAAGAATCGCTCCCGTAATGACTGTTTTATGTCCCTATCAACAACACCCAAAGACTGTGACATACCAAGATATTTATATGTTTCAACTTCGGAGAGAGATCTGAAGTTTATCGTTTCGGAGAGTTGTAAATTGGTTGAATTTACTACTCTCCCACGCTGTACATGCATAACCGCACACTTATCCACACCAAACTCCATCTTGATGGCACTGCTGAAAGTCTCAGTAATTTTCAGCAGTTTCACCAAGTCTTGGCGGTTTGGTGCGAGCAACTTGAGGTCATCCATGTACAACAAGTGCGACATAACTTCACCCCCTCTCCGCAGTTGACAGCCTAACTTTGAATTTCTCAACAAAGTACTGAGAGAATTCAAAGCTAGGCAAAACCATAAAGGACTCAGACTGTCGCCCTGGAATATTGCCACGCTCTATCCTTATAAGATCCTGCGTGGCAGAAACACTATCTCGACATCCTGGTTGACTCAAGACCGTGGTCCACTGCCGCATACATGATATCAAAAAGGATTTTAAAGGGATCCATAGCCAAATGTGCAAGTCGCAAAATGTGCGTTATATCAATTTTATATAACTCTAAAATCCTCACCAACCATGAATGCGGCACCGAATCATAGGCCTTCTTATAGTCAATCCAGGCTGTAGAGAGAGTCCCTCTGCCACGCCGGATCTTCTGGCATATGGTCATGTCAATGAGGAGAAGCTCCTTAGTACCACGGGACCCAACCCTACATCCATTCTGAGTCTTGTCCAAAATATTGTTTGCAACAATGTGCGCGTTAATTTTTGTTCTCAGAATGGATGTAAGGAGCTTGTATAAAGTAGGTAAGCACGTGATGGGTCTATAATTTTTCGGTTCCGTGGTACTACCTGATTTATGGAGCAGAAAAGTAACATTGTTGTTGTTGTACAACATTGGCAACATTGTTGTACAACAAAGTTGCCATTTCTGAATCAAATTAGCTTTGCAATGAGTGTCCTGAACTTATTAATACGCCCCTCGATCCTCAATTGCCAAGCAGGGGCAGTCCCGGTTCGCCGCGGTACTCGGTCAGAATCCTGGAATTTGACACGAGCAACGCGACACACCGTGATGGCCCCACAATAAAGGATCGAGTGGGTATCAATTAAACTTTCACTGGTTCCAAGATAAGGAACCAGTAAATCGTTCAAGGCACTCATTAACGCCAAATTATGTCTATTCGTGGGCAAACAAGGTATACGCGGCCTAGAGTTACGCGTGTCACGATACTGTAGAATAGCATCGTTCAAAGCGCTCCTCATTTGCTCATTCGCCTGTGTACTTACATTCGTATTTATGAAATCTTCATCGTCGGGTACCGGATCTACTCGCGCCACCAAAACCGGCGTCACGGCCGGTAATTGTAGGGCAGGGCGATCCTGCACCGAAGAAGAAGCCGCACAAATACGTTGTGACTCCAGGCGTAGCCGATCAAGTGCTGACTGATCCAGCAAGTTGTTACGCTGGATCACCCGCACTTGATCCGACAATCGTTGGGCAGACACGTCTATGGTCGGTTCAAGGGCCTGAAACAAAGACAGCATCCTAACACGATACGCAGTAAGGTTAGTTCCTCCCTCTGTTGCCCTGTAGTAGGCGCGCATGCAGTTCTCATTTATTTGTTGAGTCCATCGCATGCGATTATTTAGCCCAATCTGTCCCACTGCAGGGCAAAGGCCTCCCTCTCCTTCTTCCACACAATCTGTCTCCTGCTACTACGGGCCAATCTTTTT
Organism: Scoparia ambigualis; assembly: GCA_963921215.1. Lineage (NCBI taxonomy): Eukaryota > Metazoa > Arthropoda > Insecta > Lepidoptera > Crambidae > Scoparia > Scoparia ambigualis. Next base: position 10,733,920 of record OY992508.1, on the reverse strand, counting down.
TGTAGGAGTCAAACTCGTCACGCCATCTTCGCCTTGGTCTGCCGCGATGTCGTCTGGCATTAAATGGGACCCATTCGGTTGTTCTTTTCGCCCATTTTTCGTTTGACATGCGGCAAACGTGTCCGGCCCAATCCCACTTAAGCATAGCGGCCTTTTGGGCAACGTCCATGATATTAGTTTTGGCGCGCAGCGTTGTATTTATTATAACTCATATACACATAATTAATAAAGTTGCGCTCTTTATATCAAGGAACCTTTCAGATTAAAATTATTCATTTACTTTTTCAATAAACTTTATGCACGCGATTGTAGATCTACTATGGGAAAATTAAAAATTGATTTTTCTCTTTATAGAAGCACCGACAAACTTTGGAGTTTTTCGACATACTTTGACATACTCTCGACATACTATTGGTGAAATCAGATCTTCGCTACGACCAGTAGTTTTTGAGATACAGGTGGCCATGCCAGGATGAGCGCTCGTCCTGGCATGGCCACCAATGACCCCTTATAACTTTTGAACGGTAGACCGACAAACTCTGATATTTGGCGACATACTTCGACAAACTATCGACATACTTTCTATGAAGTCAGATTTAGAGTTGGTGATGGTGGCCATGCCAAGATGAGCCACACAATTTGGGAACACTTAGTTATTGAGGGTAGATAAAAAATCTTTAATCGTATTTAATCGTGTTGTTATATTATTGTGAAGTTAAAGGTGCAGTATTTAGTTTCGAAACTAATTTTATTTTGTTTTGTTAGTAATCTTCTAGTGATAATCGATTGAATTTGACTATTGGAAGTACTTTGGACGTAAGTATACTTTTATAATTATTAGAGAGTGCAGCTATATTATATTTTGATTTACATTTATCTTTTTTAAAATTTAGTAAATTACACAATATTTACAAATATTTTATGCGATATATACCTACTGCATTACAATTTATACTATTCGAAATATAACTGTGCCAATTCGGGTACAATGGCTCCAAGTGTAGTAATTTTTACCACTTTTTACAGGAAATCAATATGAAGCACAAGCGACGTTTAAGTACTACTATTAATTATCGTGGGCTGGAGAAGCCGTAAATTCAATCACAGTGGATAGTGAAGACGAGATGGAGTATAATTTAGCCATTATTCCACCTGAGACCAGTGTTGTAACTGACGAAAAAGAGGGTTTTGACGATGACATTGCTCCATCAAGTTTACCAAAAGAAGTTCTCGATAATATTAATCGGTCTTTTTTCGCAATGTTGGTTCTCTTTCTAAATCTAAAGATATCAGATGACGAGCCAGGTCAAGAATTAGGATCAAATACATAAGTGCAGACTGAAGAGTCTACAGCTGCACCAAGTCGATTTGCACGATGACAACAAATCATTACTCCTATGGACCGATAAGAACTGTGAAGAGATGGTGCCCAGAAAAAAAACAGAAAGCTTAAATGAAGATACCACATCTGTTCCAAAATACAATAAGGGGGTGGAGAGGACAAAATGGACAAATCGATATCGTTGTACAGATTTGGCATCCATGGCAAACATGGTGGTGGGTTTGTTTTACTTATATGGTTGACATGGCCATATTAAACGCATAGCGACTACATGTAATTACCAAAGAAGAGCCCATGGATCATTAACTATTTGAAAGCAATATAGCCAGGTTTACGTCCGTCAAGTACAAAGACAATCTGGTCGACCTTCTTCACCAAATATTGACGGTATACGATCAGATGGTGCTGAACACATCCCTGAAAAGCTTCCTAAACGTGTTCGATGCGCCGTATGCCACAGCAGAAGCCGTTGAGGTTCTAAAAAGAAACAAGAAAACTCTTTAGATAGACATAATAGGTTTTGCACATTTTCACTCATAAGTGGCCATTGTACCAATTTGGGAACACCCCTGTAATTTTCTGAAATAAATATTTTTTCATATTCTTCTTTAATATGCCCTTTATATTCATTGCTAACATTAAATATTTAAAAATATTTTCGTATAAATATCGAAACTTTTTTTGGCCTCAAATGGGTTAAATTGCATACCCTAGAAGGGTACACTGTTGTTACCAAATATACTGTATCCTTAACCGCAAAATGTACTCAATTATTAATGTTGCTATTGCAATAAAATCCTATTCTATTATATTAATTCTTGAGAGAATGAGTAAATGACTGAATCAATTAATTTTAAATACATTGTGGCGCACCACCGCTACGCTACCAAGTCGCCGCCGCCGTCAGCTTGGGCTAAATGGAGTATTACTAAATAGTGATTTAATTAAAACACCCCCGCAATGCAACCGGCGGCATTGACACTGATCATGCAAATCCGTTGTTATCGTATTTAGCTTGTCGCAGACATTGTAACAATGTACCGGCTGGTGAAGATACCGCAGGAGGATACAGATTTCCAGCAAATCTTGTGACGCGAATCCTCATTTCGTAGGTACTGTAATGTTATAGATTCCTAAGAGTCGCCTTTGGCCTATATCTCCTATGTCACTCAACTTTGATATTTGCGACTGTTAGCCAAAGGACGTTAGCGATTGAAGAGTTTATTTTAGTAGTCGACTTTTACATGGATGACTTGTTAATGGGTTGTCTGTATCTGAAACAAATACAAATGTTAAGGCGTAACTCACCGCTTCATAAATGGTAGGTACCTACCAAAGGGTTCTTATCTTATCTTATCTTAGTGGGGCCTGCAGAGGTCTCCCTCTCGCAGCAGCACGTCGACCCATAGGGATCTTTTGTGCAACCCCGTCCTATCACTGTTTCCTCAGTGAAAACGACTGCCATAAGTTTGACAATGTCTCTGAGGGCGAAGAGCCTAAAATCTTCTGGTTTAGGGTAGGCCAATCTCAGGAGACTAATTTTTTTCCTAGCAAGGGAGTCACAGTCACACAGTAAGTGTTGCATGGACTCCGTTTTCTCCCCACATGCCCTGCACAAGCTATCTGTTGCTAGTTGCATTCTATGGAGCATTTGTTTTGTGGCATAGTGCCCGGTCAGGGCTCCGATGATTGTTCGTGCCTGCCTTTTGCCATCTCCGCATATGATTTTACTCCGTCCTGGGGCGTCTCCACCTATGAAGGATTTTGAGAGTTTCATGCAAGGTTAAGGGTTATTCCACTTATCCCCATTTACTTTCCTCATTAATGGGTATTTGTGGACTTTTCTTCCACGTTTTACCTATTTCTTGCGATCATGATGTGGATATTAGTGATGCTTTAAGAGGCCTATTACATCTCGACTGTGATTTTTGCGTAAAATGGCCCAATTTTGGCGTTATGGATCTCAGAAAAAAAATACATAAAAAATTGACTTATTGAAAAGTGTAGAATAGCTATTGGAATAGTGCGTAGCGGCCTCGCTTTTTGTAAATTTTGCTTAACTTTTTAATTCAACCCAAAATTGCAGAGAAAGATTTTCATAAAGTGCGCGAAGGCACTTTTTTGAGCTCATCGATTGAGTTTCATGCAAGGTTAAGGGTTATTCCACTTATCCCCATTTACTTTCCTCATTAATGGGGATTTGTAGACTTTTCTTCCACGTTTTACCTATTTCTTGCGATCATGATGTGGATATTAGTGATGCTTTAAGAAGCCTATTACATCTCGACTGTGATTTTTGCGTAATATGGCCCAATTTTGGCGTTATGGATCTCAGAAAAAAAATACATAAATTATTGACTTATTAAAAAGTGTAGAATAGCTATTGGAATAGTGCGTAGCGGCCTCGCTTTTTGTAAATTTTGCTTAACTTTTTAATTCAACCCAAAATTGCAGAGAAGAAGGCACTTTTTTGAGCTCATCGATTGAACTACTGTTCTAAACAAGTGAAATAAAATAAAATATTATGTTATTTCTTTTATAGTCGAATAGTGCGTAGCGGCCTCGGAATTTTAGATATCATTGATTTTATATAGGAAAAAAATCTTATTCTAAAACAAAAAACTTCGAAAATCGCTTTAAGTTAACTGTGAATATCTCCTATCTACGATAATACACTTCTGGACACATCTATTGGCCCACCTTGCATTTTCAGTTTCGTTTAGTCCTAGCTAAAAATTAAAATTTATATTAGGTCGAGCAAAAAGTTTTTATACAGTTTTGAACCAGGCACATTCATAATTTAATTCAATAGTCTTTTTTTAAATTTCGAACACAGACTTTAAAGAAACAAATGACAATTTGGAGCCTGTTCGTTAATTAATATCAAACAATCGAATACTAAGAAAACTTGATTTTATTGGTTTACTTGGATTTAATTCTTGAAAGTGTGATTTTTCTCTTTGGTTTTGCAACAAACATTGCTTATTTTAACATTAAGGTTCTATCAATAATCTATGGATACTTCGCCTGAAGTTGCCGCCCAAGCTGTGGCACTTATCCAGGCTGGACACAGCCAAAGAAATGTGAGTGCTCAACTTAATTTAAGTCGATCTGCGGTCCGAAATGTTTGTCGGAGGTACCTAGAGACTGGCGGCTTTGTTCGTCGCCAAGGAAGAACATGATCTCGGGTCACAACTGAAAGGCAGGATCGATTCATCGTGACGACCAGCTTGAGAAATCGTCACCTCACCTCCATTGAGATACAAAACCAACTTCGCGACTTCCACGGAGTATCTGTGAGCGCTCGAACTGTTCGGAGAAGGTTAAAAGAACACGATATGGTACCACACAAGCCAGCTAATGGCCCCAAACTAACGCGAGCCCACCGAACAGCGCGTCTTCATTTCGCGCGCACTCATTTAAATTGGACTCAGCAGCATTGGAGCCGTGTACTCTTTTCTGATGAGTCTAAAATTGCGTTACATGGCAATGATGGAAGGAAGAAGGTCTACCGACGTAAGGGAGAGCGTTTTGTACAATGCTGCTTTGAAGAGAGGGTTGCTTATGGCGGTGGCTCATGGACTGTCTGGGGCGGTATATCTGCGAGCGGCAAAACTCAACTTGAGGTTATTACGGGACCACGGCTGCCAACATTAAATGCTGAAAGGTACATTCGTGAGTGCTTAGAACCTCACGTGATGCCATACGTGGACCATGTGGGCCCACATTTCCTTTTTATGCATGATAATGCAAGAGCCCATACGGCCGGCATCGTCAGGGAATATCTTCGGTATGTGAACATCACAGTTATGGACTGGCCAGCCAGAAGCCCAGACATGAACCCGATTGAGCACATGTGGGAGGAGCTAAAAAGACGTGTTAGGGCTCGTCAACCAGTTACCCAGACGATGCAGGAGTTGAAAACTGCCATAGAAGAGGAATGGGAGATGATCCCTCAAAATTTCATAGAGCGGTTGATAAACTCTATGCCTAATCGTAGGTAACCTATCATAAATTCGAAACTTTCCTGTACGAATTTCAATTGTTCGAAAACGGTATGACGAAGTTTTAAATACCAGATCGTTGCTAATTTTGTTAATCCATAAACTTATCATACCTACATACGTTTCATTTTCCAGAAAAACTATTAGCCGATTATCAAAACTACTTTTTTTCTTTTGGAAGATGTTTTGTTTACAATAAATTTAATATCTAGAAGTATTAAAATTCGTAGTAACTTTTCCTCTAAAATATCATACTCATACCCAGTTTTTTTTTTCATATATTCATATTATTAGGTGAATAATCTTAAATGTCTTAAAAAGTTAATACTTTATGTTTCCGGTAAGATTGTGTTTCAAAAGTCAGTGACAGAAACGAATCGCGGCAAAACCGACTCCACGTAGTCTTGTCTGCCCTACGCTAGAGTGTAATTCAAGCCCGCGTAGGCGCGGAGGGGCGAGGCGGCCCGCGAGCTGAGGAGCAGGTGGGTTAGGCCGCAGCTTCGGCTTGCTGGCCGGCTCCGCCGGCCGCCGCGGCGGCGAGCGGTCCGTGAAACCGTAAAAGTGTGCAAGAAAACCTGAGGCAGTCAATTCCTCGTAGGACGATGGCGTATTTTACGACGGAGAGCGCTACAGAACGATGATAATTAACCGATTTATTTTGTCCCAAAGTGAACAATATGGAGGTAGACGACATATGTGGTTCCAGCAGGATGGTCCTACGTGCCATACGCAGCGGACGCCACAATGGTTACTCTGTATGAACGATATGGAGGGTATGGTTATCTCTTGCAGAGGTTACGTAAATTGGCCACAAAGATCGTGCGATTTCGCCCCGCTAGAATTTTTCGTGTGGAGGTTTCTTGAAGTCGCAGGTCTATGCCAAAAAGTCGCAATCGACCGATGCCCTTAAAATCTACATAACCAATGCCATTGCTCAAATTCAGCCAGATCTGTGCGGCAGAGTTACTGAAAATTGGACCACTCAAACCCGTGTCACCGTGATAAGCCGCGGCCGACATTTAAACGATGTAATATTCTATACTTAATGGAACGTCTTGGGCCTTTCAAATTAAAAAAGAATTTCGTTTTAACATTATAGAAATAGCTTCTTTTACTCGACTTCAACATCCTTATTGAAAAACCCCTTAAAAGACAAAAAAATGAACACGCTAAAATGTAGAGTCAGCATCAAATTAATCAATGCAAAATATGATAGTGATCAAGCAAAGATATCTTCGCATTTATTATAATTGACGTATTAGAGTATGTTTAATAACGCTGTAAGTAGACATTTTTTATCTTTAGTTGCATTTATTAATATATCTTATTTGTCTATGTTAACATCTACGAATTACATGTTTTAGGGTGGATTCGAACAAACTGGAATAAGGATACGGATAAGGAATACTTAGATTAAACGCTGAATTTGTATAGACTAATCTCGGAGTAAGTCTTATTCCAGTTTGGTCGAATCCGGTCTTAGTAGACTAACGCTGTAGACATTTTTGATTGAAGAAAAAATAAACTTAATGTTAAAACTTATTTTTCTTTAAACTTCTGCGTACTATAAAGGTCTTGTTGGTCGTTTGATGCTGACTGAACCGGCTCACTGTTGAATGCGATATATTTATTTAGACAGGTTGGAAAAAGTCTTCTTCATAATCTATACAGGAAGTGAGGAGGCCACTAAAACTAGACTTAATACGAATATAGGTTGGAAACAATAAAAATCGCAAAAGCAGTCCTATGCCATAGTCCACTTTTCACCAAATAGCGACTGCACTTTTTTGATTTGCGGGATTGATATGCGGGATTACTCAATCCCGCGCGGGATAACGCGGGATCCCGCATCTTTGAAATTATGTTATAAAATCAAAGTAAAACTACAGATTTCTGTATTAAAATCAACTTTATTTACATTAAGCAACATAAACTATTTCTCTTCTATTAATTAAGTATAAGTAATTTGTAATCTGTTTTCTTAGATTTATCTTAAGTTTTGCTTAATTTTACCCTTACTCCTAATAACAGTTTTATATTTTTATTTCAGTCTTATTCATATAATGACTAATAATCCAATCGCAACTTTCTCTTAGATGCTATTATCATATCAACCTATGGTGATAACTTTTGAAAATACGCTCTTAAGAAGCAAATGGCATTTATTGTATCATCTCCGAGCCTGCTTCTGAGTGAACTGCAAATATATCCTTAAGCTTAAAACGCTCCCTCGGCTTCTACGCTAGTAGGCTGAACCGTCAGGATATTGTTATATTCATAGTCGAGCGTCAGGTACTCTCCTTTCATACCATCGGACTCAAAAAACGATTTTTTTTTATTTGCGGGGTCCGCGGATCCGCGCTTTGAAGGTGCGGGAACCAGCAGACTAATAAAAGCAGCAGGATCTTGCGGGAATGCGTGATCCCGTTTTGCGGGATTGCAATCCCTAGCTGCTAAGCAGCTTGATGTATGTATGCTATAGGCAGGTACCAACCACAACCACATAACTCACTTAATATAAATATTGCATTTTTAAAAGAACAAATAAGCTACATTTTTTTGTGCTAGATGTAACTGGCATAATTGGTAAAAACAAAAAAAAACATTGACTTTTTGTCTCCATTTAGAATACGTCATGGTCAAGGTCATAATTGAAGACGTCGGACGACGACGAACATTTTGTCTTTAAATTTTAATAATGGATATTAGAATGATCGCTTTGCTTTATTAGATACCTAGGTTCTTTTTATAGGAAATTGCTGAGCCTTTATTCTACCAGTAAGTGACGATAAAGTCGAAGATGAAAATGCAACTTACTTGGAATTCTCAACCATCGAAGAACTGGCTATACCTATACACCTAGATACACCTTTTATACAAAATTAACTCCAAAAAGTGGCTTGATTCGAGTGACAATCGTATGTTAGTGTGAAAGTGCTCAACGTAACAGGTGGTGAACCTATCGCCGCTTGTTGCTGTCGGATATTATGTGAATCTTCACATGTATCTACAAAGACCGGAACACAGCATTATTGCTACAAACATTGTTAAAATAATAATACCTAATAAAAATTGTACCCCCACTAGGAATCAATCCCGGGTTCAAGGTGATAGAGTAAATAGTTAACACATTTCTTTCAGATTAGCGATCTAAAAGCTGTGATCTACAAACACTTGATTCTATTACTTACAAGTATAATCTTTAAGAGACCGATTACCGTCCATTGTTTCGCTCACTAGAAATTGCAGGATGCGGCACTCAATAAAATCGTCTTCACAGTTCACACTCGAGCCATAGTTTAGTTTGTAAAACGTGCTCGGTCGCAGTGCTTGCTTATCGCTACCGCCAACGGAAAGGCGCGCGCGCGCAATTTTACGCGATTAAGCGGGAAAACGTGACATTTTCTTTTTCAAAGTGGTGTTGAGGAGTAGTGGTAATTAAATCGGTATACCTAGTGAAAAGTAGACCTAAGTCAACGACCAACGGGTCCGTAACAAAACTAGAGCAGAAGTCATCGTTATAGAAATTAAAATATCATAAAAAACCATATTCTAAGTGGTACCTATGCATAGTGTTTCAATAATTATTATGCAATGAAGATTTTAAAATTATAAAATATAACCTTTTAGTTTGTTAAAATATATTTAAGTTAGTAATAAAAACAAACATATTCTAAGCGGTATGCATAGTGTTTTAATAATTATTATGCAACGAATATTTTAAAATTATAAAATATAACCTTTTAGTTTGTTTTGTTAACTTAAAACTATTCGTAATATATTTTGTAGGAACAATGGCTTTAGTCAATGATATTGCTTTAGTAAACAAGACAAAGATAATTAATTATAATAAAATACTGATTTTCTCAACATTTGTAGATCCGATTTACGATTTACGGTTCTTCCGAAATATCCGTAGATTAATCTACGTATTTTGGGATAAGTAAAAAGTGTTCAACATTTATATTAATTTTAAAGAAGTAAATAATACCTACTTATTACAAGTACTTACCTAACTGTAATAGTGTCGCAAAAATTATAAAAAACTTTCATAATAAGTACATATACCTACTTACATACATAAATAACAAAGGGTTAGTCAGAGACTAGGCAATGGGGACCGCAAAAGCGTCCACTGCCATAGGTCACGATCCACCCGGGATTGGTACCTAAAATCAACATTCTTTAGATCAAATTTCATTATATCAACACCAATAGGTCATCAGTGTTACAGGTCAACCATTTATTGTATCAATAATTTCTTAAATCAATGGTTCATTAGATCAACAGATTATTTTGTCAACAATTAACTACATCAACTGTTTATGAGTTCAAATAGGTGTCAATTACGAGAATATGAGAAAAAAGAAACACTTCATATTATTACAAAAATCAACGTTTATTTCACCCCAAGATCTACAGAAGACCTTTTTATAAATATATATTTTATTTTTATAAATGAGCTAATTAATAAAAAACTGATTAGAAAAATGAATATGAATAGAAAATAACTATTTTAGGATGAATCTTCCACATTTTGTTCATTTTTAAGTGAATTAAACGTTGATTTTTTTTTAATTGACACCTATTTGTACTCATAAACAGTTGATGTAGTTAATTGTTGACAAAATATCTGTTGATCTAGTGAACCATTGATATAACAAATTATTGATACAATAAATGGTTGACCTGTTACGCTGTTGACCTATTGGTGTTGATATAATGATAGTTGATGTAAAGAATGTTGATTTTAGGTACCAATCCCGATCCACCCGGCGTTTCACCAAGACACAACTGCACATGTGCTCAGCATGAAAGGTGGTGAGTCCATCGCCGCTCTATGCTGTTAGTTGTATGTGCAGCATCACAGAAAAAACAGTTTTCTTTGAATAAGACCAATTGCTTTGCATCAAAGCAAATTTATTAACTCCAAGAAAACGGTTTCCTCCCTATACACGCTAGAGAATATTTACTTGTTAGCAGCAAAAAAATATCTTAAAATTGTTTATTTGTAACCAGACAATTTTTTTTAAAGCAATAAAAAATTGATTTACTCAAGAATTACAGTTATATTGAGAGCCAATAAAATAAATTCTTCAAGTGAATGTATTTGTTATTTCCTTAAAGACACAAATCACTTAAAATAAAATATATTATTCTTGTTTCAAGAAAATATTTCATTGTTACTTGCATTTATTGAGTAGGGTTGAGAATGCGCAATGTTAAACGAAGAGATCATTTATTGGATTTATATTTATTTTCTCTTGACTCAATAATTGAGAATCTAAAACTAAGATAATATTTATTTACACTGAAATGAAATTTCTCAATAAGTTGTTGTAAATTTCATTAGGCTTAGATGGTTATGTCTTAAACCAAGATTTTTTTACTTAAAATTAACAAGACTATAAAATTAAAATAAGATTTTACTGTCTTAGTTACAGCATGGAGTTTACTTAATTCAAGTTATATATTTTCGTTGAGACAAGGATTTTTTAAAATTATTATTATTATGTTATTAAAGTAAGATTTTACTGTCTTAGGTAAAGCGTTGAGTTTATTTAATTCAAGTCATGTCATTTCTTTGATATAAGTACTTATTATACGGGTGTAACTTACAGGAATGTGCATCACTTTTTGGAGTGAATGTACACATTTACCTATTATGAACATTACTTTCGTACAATTTGGTCACTGAGCTCTGCCAAAATATAAAAAAAGCAAAAAAAAATGTAAACAAGAAATGTTTAAGTTAATAAAAGTAGTTCGTATAGATGAGTACATTCACCTCCTAAAATAATGCACATTCCTGTTACACCCAAATAATAAGGACTTATTTCAAAGAAATGACATTAAATGAATTAAATAAACCCAACGCTTTACCTAAGACAGTAAAATCGAACTTTAATAACATAATCGTGATAATATATATTTTTTAAATCCTTGTCTCAAAGTATTAATTCTGTTACGTCCTCACAGCGCATGAAAAAAACCCGACTTTCCGTGGAAAGGTGACTAGAGTAACACAAGATGTATATACTATAAGTAATAAAAATCAAATTTTCAAATAATATATAATATATTTTCATAGAAATAGACAAATTCTTAATTACACATAATGTTAATTTATTTATAATAAGATTTGCATCATACGTATTTAAGTTTTTTTATTATTATAAAACGAAAATGGACAAACATCAACTCCCTAACCTAAACGTATAATGTATTTATTTTAATATAATGTCCTATGTTCATATTATAATTGATAATGCATATTACAATAAAATTTTAGTTCACAAGTAGGTATTCAACTCTTTGGAATCACAATCTAATATTTGGTATTAAAATAAACAATAACAATTCAATTAAACATAGGAATCAAAATTAACGTCAGCAGAAATTATAATTGATACTCTAAAAGATAACTTTAAAAACAGGCAGCATTTAACATTTTCTATATAATTTATGGTTTCTTACCAATACGTCATTCCGTGAGTTTGACAAAATTTTCCAATCCTGTCTTCGACATTATGTAGAAACTCATGAAGACTTTACGTTCCCCTTCCCTTTTGAGGTTATATGCGGCCTTTCATTTTTGTTGCACATGGTCCAAGGTTTCGAATTGGAGTTTAGCCACAGTTTGTCTCGAAATGGTATAATATCTTTAAAAAAATAACTTTGTTAACTTTTAGTGCAACATAGACTTCATCGACAACCTTAGATAGTACTGTACTGGACATAGGCCATAGGATGGTTAAATAGACCACAGTAATAAAATAAAATAAAAACATTCTAAATTACTTTGCAACTCCTGAGTCGTTTTTCATCTAATTGCTGGTGGTTCATTTTCGCAGTCGCATTGTCTCTTCTAATTTTCCTTGTGCATCGTCCATTTACAAAATTATTTTTTCTTATTGGCTTTGAAAAGTATTTGCCTGTAGTCTCCTTTGGGAACAATGTTATTAATTTTGCTGCAATCACATTGTATTTTTCATAAATTATTCGACTGAAAGAAAAAAAAATGTTTATTATTCAGCCAGTATTAACCTAAATAAATAAAATCGATTAGAGTAAAATAGAATTTAATTTACTGCCAATACTGTGTACAGTAAATTAATAAATAAAATACAATAATTAATCCTCGGCGCCGGTGCGGCGTAACGGGGCACTAGGTAGATGAGCGAATACTTACCCAAAATAAAATTTATTACATATTCACGTATTCCCTCCCCACAAAGTAAGCATAACAACAACAGAATCCACGTTACCTTTTGACAGATTATACTTTAACTCCAATAACCTATTATGTTAAAACAAAGCTCTGTGCTAAATTTGACTACTTGTAAGTACAGAACACCTCGAACAAAAGTGAAAGAAAATAAACAGTTTGCGAAAAAAATATTAAATCTCAAAACAAAGTATTTTGGTTAAAACAAAGTTAATTCGTGTTGATATAAGACTACGATATTCTTGTTTAATAATAAATTAAATTCTCTAAATCCAACAAAACAAAAAACAAAATGAGAAAAAAATATTTCATAATAATGTTGTACGTCTTTAAAAACTAGAAATTTATGACACAAAAATAAATAAAATGTTATTTTGGACCAACGTAAAATATTTCTAAACATTAATAATGAATATTTTGACTTAAAGAAATATTTAATAAACAATAATTAAAATATTCTGGAACTGAATGAAACATTTTTACATTTCAGAAAGCCATATTTTCTTAGACAGAAAATATTTTTTCTTCTTACTGTACTACACAATTCTTATTTCAAGATAAAAGACTTGAATCATTAATTGAGAATACTTACATCTTAACCAAAGATGTTATTTATTGATTCAAGTGCATTTAAAGTTCTTCATTCAAGTAAAGTTTAGTATATCAATCAAATTATACATGAATCTTGAAACAAAAATATTTCTCTTAATAAAACAAAAACTTTGAGAGCAAAATTGTATCAGAAAGAGATAAGCAGTTTTTTCATAACAACAATATATTTTTGGTCCTAGAAAATATTTTATCGAAATTACAAAATATCCTGAGAAAGTGCTTTGTCTTATTCAAAGAAATCCTTTTTGCAGTCTTTAGTTCGTTAGTCGCCTTTTACGACACAAGGGAAAAGAGGGGGTGGTATGAATTGAGTTTATTAAATAAATATATTTTGAGTTTGAGTTTGAGGGTAGTATTCTTTTAATGAGCCGCTGCGCACGGCACACATAAATAAAACAAATAAATTTCATTACGCTCACACCACTAGACCAATTTGAATATTGTTTTGTAACTCGTTAATACGTTAAGATAACAGATAAATATACATAAACATAGAAAAATCACCCAGACCCGTAATTAATTTAGAAAAACAGTTTTTCTCTAAATTGACCCGACCGGGATTTGAACCCGGGACCTCAGAGATGGCGCGATGCCAGACCCGCCGTGCCAACCACTCGACCACGGAGGTCGTCCATTTAATGAATGGATATAATATAATGCAGTTTGCAGTACAAATGTGTAACTAATGATGACATTGTCCGCAAGAGACGTAAAATACTTATTATCATCACGACTCGGTGAAACGAATATCAGTTTTCATTGTAATTTCATAACACGTGTTTGTTGCCTATAAAACTTATTGTTTTATGTTCCTTACATTGTGCATTTAAAATTTGAAAGATAAGGGTTTTTGATGAATAATAATGACATAGAAATGAAATACTTTTTTACGGATTAACTCGCGTTTAATTTACTATTTACATAGTTTTTCATATTATCCTGACGTTTCGAACCAGTCTCCCTGTAACCATGGACCCTGTAAAGGGTGCGATGTATACGTTACTAGATAAGGCGTTCCGAACAGATGGCAAAGAAAATATACACCACCGTGGCTATGGGCAGGTACATCAGTGTGATAGTTGCGAACAAATTACAATTTTAAAAATTTTGAAATCATATTCACCAGCAAATAAAATTGTTTAACACTTTCCTAAAAAAAATCTTTATTGGAACTTTGTCATTAATGGTGTATACAGCATTTCCAAAAGATTCAAGTATCCATAAGAAGATATTATAATAACTAAGACATATCCTACCTTAATATTAAAAACGCGAAAGTTTGTAAGTATGGTTGGATGTTTGTTACTCTTTCACGTAAAAACTACTGAATGGATTTAGATAAAATTCGGCATACAGATAGTTTATAGCCTGGATTAACACATAGGATACTTTTTATCCCGATTTCCACGGGAACGGGAACCACGCGGGTGAAACCGCGAGCGGCCGCTAGTACAATATAATAATGACTTTATCGTGTCGCGTAGCGATGAAAGAATACTTACTACCACCCCCTCTCTTCCCTTGGGTGTTGTAAAAGGCGCCTAACGGACTAAAGACTGCATATTACATCCAACAGCATAGAACGGAGGTGGGATCACCATCTGTTACGCAGAGCACATGTGCAGTCGCTATTTTGGTAAAAAGTGAACTGCTTTTGTGTCCTCACTGCCTTGTCTCTGATTAACCTTTCGGGGATAATAGATACTCGTGATTATAATAATATGTATAGTAGAGATTTATTACCTACACGGCTTAAAACATTCGTAATTATTCGTCATTTGACATTTTAATATTCCTTTGACCATTGTATAATCCACTTATTCAAACGCGAGCTTTCAATAAACCAGTTTTGTTTTTAAAACAAAAATGTCGTTATAATAATAAGATGTTTTTTCTCTAGGACCTGTTCTATTTCTACATACATTAATTTGGCTAATAGTAAAAAAAGGGGAATAGTTGAACTTTGAAATCTTCTGTGGTCTTTCTTTTACTATATCTTTGTTAACCATAAATCACCATCAGCTGGATTAATAAATCTGGAGAATCAAGAATCAATATAATTTATTTAGGTTAGGTCATGTAGCTTACAGCACTTATGAATGTCATTATGCCATCTGTTCCTAAGTCTAACTACTTACTTACCTAAAGGGCGGGAGACTTTGTACTGAAAATAGGTAACCGTTATCTAAAGGGCGGAAGACTTTGTACTGAGAAAAACGGACAAGAAACTCAACAAGGGAGACATTAGCGCTTAAGGCGAGTTTCTCTTACCATTTACAAACAAAAATAGGACAAAAGGCAGACTTAATGCCAGAAGGCATTCTCTACCAGTAAGGTTGATCGGTGGAGAACGCTTCTGGCATTAACTTTGCCTTTTGTCCCAGTTTTAGGCTAGGCAGAAAGGGTTGATGGCGGTGCAATACAAAAATAATGGTATGAACTACCTAACGAATAAACTACACAATCAAATTAACTTACTGTACAGAATTAGGATAATTCTTATTATACTTATAATGGAAGATAAGATAGTGAGATACTCTTACGTAAATGATGATTTTGAAGAAGTAACTTAGCACTACATACTTAATTAGTCACCAAATTCTAAATTGTAGCATCTATGAGATAGTAATATTAATATCTTTATTTGTGAAATGTAGATATTACTATAATAGATGGCAATACTTTGTTACTAGGCTACACTTCGATCATATGTTATCTACACAAGTACATTTGACGGATGCCCAGTCAGAAGAATTAATTAATTACAATTGTCAAATGCATTAAAATAGTAGTTCTTGTAATATAAAATGTCAGAAGTTGTAAATAAGATTAATTAACATAATTTTAGAATTAAGAAGTAACAAATTAATAATGTTATGGTCATTTAAAAATAATAATTAATAAAAAGTAAGTAATTGTACATGAATGCAAAAAGAAACATTGT
This sequence comes from Scoparia ambigualis, assembly GCA_963921215.1. Taxonomy (NCBI): domain Eukaryota; kingdom Metazoa; phylum Arthropoda; class Insecta; order Lepidoptera; family Crambidae; genus Scoparia; species Scoparia ambigualis. The sequence continues at coordinate 10,717,790 of OY992508.1, read as the reverse complement.
TATTTAATTTTATCATTTAGAAATTCCTATATTGAGTAAGTAATAATAAGCCTTGTTAGTAAGTAATTCCATCAACCTTTTTTTGAAACATTTTACAGGTCTTAAAGTACTTATTAGGAATTCTGTTAAATATTCTATGTGCCATTCCAAAGAAGCTTCTGTCGACGAGATGAGTTCTATATTTTCGCGCACGTATTCTGTTACCGTTTCGGTGACTTTTATTAGTATTTGTCTTTATGATCAACATAGTCGAAGGCCCTCGTCATATCCATAAATATCGCACAAATATCTTGTCTTTTATCTATAGAAGCCTTAATTAAATTTAGCAAATTATAAATAAAAAAATCCAATCCAAATTGTTTTTTCGCAAACATGCTGTATTTTTCAAAGAACTTCACATAAAAAATGTCAAAATAAATCCTTTCAAATATCATCCTACTTCCTACTAATATTATAAAACGCGAAGGTTTGTGAGTGTGTATGTTTGTTACTCTTTCACGTAAAAACTACTGAATGGATTTGGATGAAATTCGATATACAGATAGATTATAACCTGGATTAACACATAGGATACTTTTTATCCCGATATTCCCACGGGAACGGGAACCATGCGGGTGAAACAGCGAGCGGCCGCTAGTAGAAAATACTTGTATTTGAGCGTGTGCCGTTGTAATGTGGTGTGTCGTGGACTATGGCAGATGACTGCTTCTGCGGTTCTCTTTCCGTAGTCTCTGACTTACCCTTTGGGGATAATAGTCGCGAAACTATGTATGTATAAATGATAGAATGGTGATGAAAATTTACATTAGGTTGTGCGGTCGCCGTGACCTATTTTCAACTCGTTTTTTTACAAGACTCTTTTATGGTCATACGGTAACGCGCCTATTTAATTCCAAGTACAAATCTGCGTTTTAACGCTGTGGAAATAATGGCTTAATCATTTTATTGCTGCTTAGCGTTATCAGCTAATGGCCAGGATTAAAAGCAGTTCAAACAACGCTCACCACGGCCACCAATCCCTTATCAGTTAACATTGAAGAAACGTGCAATGTAGCTTTTAATTAATATTGTAAAATAACTTCTGTTAAATAAAAACTTTTACATTTTGAAGTTTTTCAACGGTGTAGAACTTCGACAGGTCTAACTAGGAAAGTATACTTTTTATTTCAACGTTTCATATTCTCGTATTTGAGCAATATCAACGTAAAAATATCAAAAATTACGATCATTAAAAGTTATTAAAGTTACTGTCCGACATCCGGGTTTAGTCGACAATCACCTATTTCGATGGCATAAATCGAATTTTTAGTTTTTCTTAAAGGACAAGTAGGTACCGGTTCTTCAAAAACAGCCTGAAGAGAGTCCATACGCTACGGTAAACCTACCATCGGGCCGAATCTATGCAAATTAAGAAAATATACGAAAATTAAGAGGAAATAAAAAGATGTATTACCACCATATTAATATGTCAAGTGGTCGTAGTTCCGATATTATAGCCCATTCTCATCAAGTCATCAGATGGTTAACTTCACCACCCATTTCAAACAGTCTGTAAATATAAACAATAAGTTACGGAAATAGGTATTAGTTACAAAATTCAGCATAAATGAATGTATGTACTAAGAAGTACCGCAAGGCATTGTCAAAGGATGTGTAATTATCACAGCGCTTGAACTCTATTGTATTATCAACATCAGTAATGTGACGTACTATACCATAGCAAATTATACACCTTGACAATGGCCATCACAGTATCGACAATACGTATCGACTGTGGAACACGAATTACGTTTAAAGAAATTTATTCTCATACAAAATGTATAGTTATACAATATTACAATTTTGTATGAGAATAAATTTCTTATATTGTAATATAAGTATAAAATGTAGTTACATTAAACTCAAAAACTAGTCGTTCTAAATAAAAACAGTAATTAAAAAATTAGGTACTATACTTATATTCTCTTAAGTAAGTACTTATGTTTTATCACATTGTGAGTACGACTAATTGAATATGACTAGTCTACCCCTATTCCCGATTCTTCCTATCTATAGCAATATACACTTTGTACTCGATTACGAGAACAGACAGATACCGCCGTACACAGTGACGTCAATAATTAAGTTTTAATGACAATTCCCCTTGAGCACCGTAAAACCCATAGATTTAGTATACGTTAACTAAATCTATGATAAAACTAGATAAAATTGAAAATCAGTTGTTTCGCGACCGCCGGCGGTCTTATGATACTTGACCTATTACGTCTCTTGCTGTCACTTTCTCATGTATAGTGCTAAATAGAGAAGGAAAGACATTTAATTATCATTAAAACTTAATTGACGTCTCTCAGTCAGTCATCTTTGTGTAATGGTTGGTTCTAGGGCTGGTTAAGTCCAACTGGCTAATCTCATCTAAACTCTGGTGCCATAACTACAATTTTAATAGCATTATAACCGTGTCGCGTAGCGGTGAAAGAATACTACCACCCCTTCTCTTTCCTTGGGTGTCGTAAAAGGCGACTATCAGTCTTGGTAGAGCGGCGATGGGCTCATCACCTGTTACGCTGAGTACATTTGCAGTGACTATTTGGTGAAAAGGACTATGGCAGAGAACTGCTTTTGCGGTCCTCATTGCATTAGTCTCTGACTAATCTCTCAGGGATCATATTCGTGATATGTATGTACCTATGTATTAATAGCATTGTTGTGTTACGACAGTTTAGATAATCATGGGCATTCCGGGTTCGAGCGCTCCACCTTCGGCCTTATCGTTATACTTATACACCATCAGGCGAGATGAAGGGCAAGTGCTTACCCGTAAAATATTAAAACACAAACCAGTTAAGGTAAACGCCGGATAGTTGCCTCAGTGGGATACTTGCCCCGGTTTTGAATACATAGTGTTGTTAACTAGGGACATTTTAGTGGCAATAGCGCTTTAACCGCCGTATGGTTTTAAATATGATATGTGGCAAATATGATATTTGCCACTATTTAAAACCATACGGCGGTATTCAGCAGATGTTCGAGGGTTTAGAAGGAAAGCTTCACGGTTACACAAAGGAGGACTATTGCATAATTTTCGTAGGTCCAGAAGATTTTAGAGAAACTAAAAATTATTTTAACTTGATAGATTATTTAAATTCTTGCGTCCAAAAGATTAAAAATACTAATATTATAATTTGCGCGCCTACTTTCAATTGCAACAATTATTCCACAACTTTTAATTGGAGAGTTAAGAACTTTAATAATCTCTTGTATCGTGATATAATGACTTATCAGTATGCATATCTCTTGGACTCAAATTTAAATCTTAGTTATAGTTATGACATGTTTCATGGACATACTGGTTGTTTAAATAACTCCGGGCTACGTACTATCTTTAGTGACATTTTAAATTTAATCAAGGACATTGCATTTAATAATTATTTTGACTCTAATAATGACATTGCTACTTCTAAATTACATAATAATAATCTTTTTCGAAATTGACAATAGGTGTGAAATCTTTACGCTTTTTCATCAAAATATCGCAGGTGTTTTAAACAAAAAGTCTGAACTTGAAATAGCCATTACTGAGTTAGAACAACAAAATGGAAGTATTGATATAGTTTGTTTAACAGAACATTTTATAAGGAGGGGATGTGAGGGCAATCTGAATCTTAGCAAATATACACTAGTATCTTCATATTGTAGAGTTAAGGAAAAGAGGGGTGGAAGCTGTATTTTACTTAAAAATCATTTGGAATATACATGTCTGAATGACTTGATAGATCCCATCCAATGTCATTTTGAATATAGTGCAGTAAAAGTAAACTCTTTGAATGTTATTATTGTATGTATTTATAGAACTCCGGCCTCTGATTTACAACTATTTTTTGTGAAGCTAAATGAACTTCTTTCTAAATTGAAAATAAAAAAAAATAAGCATGTTATAATCTGTGGAGATTGGAACACAGACATATTGAAAAATAATAATTTATCTCAACAGCTATTAGGTCTACTTTCTAATTATAATTTGACATCTCACATTGATAAAGCGACTAGAAAGAATGCATGTATAGATTTGATTTGTAGTAATGTAGAAAATGTTAAGCCTAGTATTCACTTATTAGCTTTATCGGATCATGAAACGGAGCAAAGTATTTCATTTTCGACTACAAACACAAAACATAACCGGGATTCAAATAGAAAAAATAATTTCAGATTTGTACACAGAAGAGATATATCAAATGAAAATATAAAAAAGTTACAGAATTGTCTCTCATCGCTTTCATTCAGTGATGTTCTTGAGGAGACGAGTACAGAAAACGCTTTTAATCGTTTTCACGAAGATATGACTCTTTTTTACAATCTATGTTTTCCGTATATTAATGTAAAAGAATCCTATAAAAAAATAAAAAACAAATGGCTTACCAAAGGTCTAAGAAAGTGTTCAGTTAAAAAAAGACAACTATATTTAAAATATTTATGTAGCCATGATAAGAAAGCATCACATAAAAGATATAAAAAATACGCTAATATTCTTCGTAAATGTATAAATAGTTCTCAAAAACTTACATCAACTCATTACATCTCGAAATCAATTAACAAATGTAAAGCCTCATGGGATATTATAAATAATAAATTTACCCAGAGTACAGGCCAGCAAATACAGAATATAAACATCAATGGAAAAAAAGTAGTGGATTCTCAATGAATAGCAAATTCTTTTAATAGTTTCTTCAAATCGGTTAATCACAATAACTTAAATTCCGCTAACACAAATAAGGGCAAAAATAATCATCATATTAAATTAATACCAAATAACAATGACACAATATTTTTACCACCTTCCGACCCAGATGCCATTTATAAAATCATAAAATACTTAAAAAGTAAGAATGCGACTGGTTATGATGATTTAAATATAAGAGTTTTAAAAAAATGTGCACAGTTCATAGCAGTTCCATTAAGCCACATTGTTAATATATCGATTAGTGAAGGAATATTTCCTAGTCGCCTGAAATATTCAATTGTTAAGCCTTTATATAAAAAGGGAAGTAAATGTAATATGAATAATTACCGGCCTATTACGTTAAACCCAGTTTTATCAAAAGTATTTGAAAGATATATGTTTGATAAAATATATAGCTTCATCAATGATAGAGGTTTATTAAAGGACGAACAGTTCGGGTTCAGAAAAAAGAGCTCCACTTTACTTGCAGGATTCACTTTGCTATCGAAAATCACTGAAAGCTTAGATAAAAAAGTACCAGTGGCAGCTCTACTTTTGGATATGAGCAAAGCTTTCGATCTTGTTCAACATGACATTCTGTTAGACAAGCTCTACCGATATGGACTTAGAGGAAACTGTTATGATTGGCTTGCAACATACCTAAGAAATAGAAAGCAGTGTGTCGAAGTTTTAAAGACCTCAGACGGTTATGTGAAAACTTATAGGTCTCATTATACTGACATAAATGTAGGAGTACCACAGGGAAGTGTGCTCGGTCCGTTAATGTTTTTACTATACATAAATGATTTACCTGAAGCATTAAAGCATGATTGTGTGCTCTTTGCAGATGACACAACAATAATAGTAAAAAGTAAAGAATTATGTGGTCTTAATAAGGAAGTACAGGACTGCCTTGACTCTGTTTTTTCGTGGACACAAAGTAATAATTTAGTTCTCAACGTAGAAAAAACTAAAATTATCAGATTCCAAACATACAACAGCATTCCAACAGAATTTAGTGTTAGTATTAATGACGATAAAATTGATAGTATTAATAATACAAAGTTCTTAGGTATAACAGTTGATAAGTACATTAATTGGAAAACTCATATTGAAATTTTTTGTCAAAAATTAGAAAAATATGTATATGTATTAAGAAACTTAAGAAATACAGCAACGGAGAAATCGGCAATGTTAGCTTACCACGGCTATGTTCATTCAATGTTACGATATGGAATAGTGTTGTGGGGTTTCTCTGTAGACAATATAAAAGCGTTTCGAGTCCAAAAAAAGTGCTTAAGGGCTGTTTGTGGAGCATGGCCTTTGGATAGTTGCAAGCCCTTGTTTCAATCTAAAAACATTTTACCATTGCCATGTTTGTACATATATGAAATTTGTATATTTGTCTACAAACATATGCACCTTTTCAAAAAGAATTGTGACGTTTTAAAAAGAACAGGCCGTAATGCACAGAAATTATTTGTACCCGCTAGAAAGCTAATACTGCACAGTCAAAATTGTTACTGTATGTGTATTACAGTATACAACAAGTTACCCGACAGTTTTAAAACAGCTACCTTAAACAAATTCAGGATATTGGTTCACAAATTCTTACTAGATAAATGTTACTATTCTGTAAATTCATTTCTTTGTGATAAATTTTAGATGTAAGAACTTATTTTTTATTAATAGTTTAATTTGTAAGGATTTGGACATTTCGCATTATTTTTGTTTGACATTCATTATTATTGAATTTGATTTAAGATATTTTTTTATTGGTATTCATTAGGTACTTTTTTTTGACATTGTATTATTTTATGACATAGCTAAAATCTTAAATTCAAATACCTTGGACATTTTTTATATTTCCATTCATTAAATATTGGCACGCCACTTACGTGGCAGACATGTTACGGTACTTTTTAATCTTACGACCTTTGTTATACCACATGTTTTTGCGAATAAATAAATTTATTATTATTATTATTATTAATTTATTATAATAATTTTTTTCTTTGGCGTTTTTTCTAACTCATTGTGACTATAACTTAGCTTGGATAAAATAAATACTTAACTGTTTCATGCTACCATTCTAAGTGATTAAAATGTTGCGCAAGTATCGGCGTAAATCAGGCATGGTGCCGCGCTACTCAAGCAGGACAGAAGATAGTATAGCACTTGCGTTCAAAGAGTTGGATAAAAACAAAAAGGAATCAACGAAATATCACGAATGTACCCTGGCTTCTGATGATTAATTAATGCTAATGCCAAAGTTGATTCTGCCATATTGTTCGGCCTTTACGGTAAACAATAATATTTTATTAATAACTTACCTAACTTATGGAGGCAATTTTTTTTACATTTTTAGGGTTTTAAAGCATAAACTTCTATACTATTTTATAATGCTGATTAGTACTTAACTACTTAATAAAAGATTGCAGAAAATAATAAAGACTGATTACTTAAACTGATACAAGTTTGTTTTTATTTAAAAAAAAAATTGTGAGCCGTCTATCCCCGCTCGAGACAAGTATCCTTCGAAGCATTTTTAACGTTAGGCAATTATCCGCTAGAGTAGGCAAGGCAACTATCCTTTTTTTGAGAGGTCAAATAAATCAGGATTTACCAAAACCATTATTAATTATGTTCACAAAAATAGCCTACTATAATAGATCAAAGACCTATGTTTTGATATACATGTTGCATTATTCCTATTAAGTTCATATTTTTTCATAATAGAGCTTTTATGAAAAGTGGGGCAACTATCCGGCTTTTACCCTATAACCAGCGACTTAACTTAACGGGAGCGAATTTAGAACAAATCTTGATCACCCATCCGAGTTAGAACCGAGTCCAATATAGCTTAACTTTTGCGATAATCGCATATAGCGCATATGCCACGTCCTAATGACCTCCTCACAGCCATTTATGTAAGTATGGGACACGTTGGCATTGCTTTGCTTGACGTGAATGACCTCAAGCCAACCGCTCCGATAACACATTTCCATAGAAGTAACGTATGTAGATGTGATACAGGATAACCTGATAATATAACTTGTATGATATTGATAAGATACAACAAGGAAGGGTCTTGAGACTATTGAGTAGAAAATTGGTATCAGTCAAGTTGTTTATAAGTATTAAAGAGCTATAAGTACCTTGAAAAGAAACAGGTGTTCTTGCGGTTATATGTAGAAATAATGATATGGATGCCACTAAAATTTTAAGTTAAGATCTAAGTAGTGAATTTGAAAAGAAAGGGTTGCATGTAATAATAATACTTAAAATATGTTTAATATCAAAATATATTAAAGTCAAACCGTCTTATTAATAAAAATGCCCAAATGTTACACTTCGGTTTAAATGACGCTGTCTCGTTTTTGTTAAAGAAGACGGATAGAGACAGCGTTTATTTAATCCTAAGTGTAACTTCAATCAACGTTTATTACTAACAGGGTATGAGTATAATTAGGGTTTGTAACAATCACTTTCATTTTGTTTTATTTTAGTAAAAGTACTTTTTGAAATACTTGACTTTAGTTGAAGTAAATGATAATTAAATTTTCATTAATACATATAATATAATTGCGACTATTATCCCCGAAGGGTTAGTCAGAGACTAGGCAATGAGGACAGCTAAAACAATCCTCTACCATAGTCGACTTTTCACCAAATAGCTCAGCGTGACAGGTGGTGAGCCCATCGCCGCTCTATGCTGTTGGAAGTATGTGCAATCTTTAGTCCGTTAGTCGCCTTTTACGACACCCAAGGGAAGAGAGGGGGTGGTAGTATTCTTTCACCGCTACGCGACACGGTTGGTTCATTAACCCCTTGAGCACCGGAAAACCAGACATAATTGAAAATCAATTATTTGGCGACCGCCGGCGGTCTGATCCTTGACTGCTATATGCAAAGAAATATTTCAAAGCAGATTGAATTCATCCAAATGAACTGTTCTTATTTAGGAACCTTTGTCAAGGTTCTGACTTCAAACAGTCATTAAATATTCAACGCACATCATATTTTAATCGAAGCAGCCTAAAGGTCAGTTTGAATTGCAAATGAGATCCATCTGATTTAACCTTCCGTCACTTCCGTCAAAGATCACCCGCAAAAAATGCAAGCAATTGCATCAGCAACTAATTGAGATTCGTAAATTTTTATTAAATAATTATTGGCAAAAGAGTAAGTATGTGAACATGATTACTCGGATCGCGTGACGAAATAATTTCGGAAGATTCCGTCTTATATTTTGCGTATCTACGTCATGAATAGTTTGCAAAATTTCTGCGTTCAGGTCCTGTTTTGAGCTGCGTTATATGTATTTTTTTAACTTTTTTTATCAACCATGTTGGCCAACTATTGTGTGTACACTCTTACAATCATTACAAGTAAACTTATGTAAATACTTGGGTAAGTGTTACCATTGCTTAAATGCCAACACGGCATTGGGTCACCATGGCCTTCTTATCCAGTTTTTTTACACACTATATACTGGTAAGCGACGATAAAGCTGAGGGTGGAAGTGTGCTTCACCCGAAATCTTCACTCAACCACTGAGGAACTGGCTTTCTCTAACTGTCGGAACAAACAAATGCTTTTTATTAATAACAGTGTTTTTTGTTATGGCCCAACACAACAATAAGATGGTGGTAGCCAGGCGTCCTCAACAAGCCCTACTTACTACCAACCATCAACTCTATCGTCTTCTTAGCAACGTTGCATCACATAATAAAAAATCTTACTGGCTCCATACTACGTGTAATTACGGTTGAGTTTCAAACCCGGGACCTCTGGCTCTAAGATCGATTGTTTAGCCACTAGAACATATAGGTGGTAGGAAAGAAAGGCCTTGGCCAAACAGTAGAAGGTTTGTAACATGTTTTTTTTTAAATTTTATTTTTTGAGAACTACCAACAAAACTTTAATATTACTTATAATAATTTACAATATTTTGTGCACATAAACACATTTTGTGTAGTGACGTCTTAGTTACAATGATGTATATATGTCTTTGCTTAGTTACAGGTTGCCACGACATGCGTTTATTAGAAACTTAAACGTACAATTGTAAATTCCAAATCAAAGCAATCAAGCATGATAAAAAATAAAATCTATGGTAACCGTATTAGCCCTACGATTAATTAAAGTCTTGGGATCGAGTATCACTCACTAATGCCACAGTAATTAATGCGGTTGTCATCTTAAAACATATGTCATGGGCAAGGTTTACAATATAGTGTTGATTGAGGATGGAGGATTGATCATCATTATTATGATGATAATGATGGAACCTACCAAGCAAGGAATGAAATCATCTTAGGCTTAGGCAGTTTCGGTCCGACATCAAATGCTATGTTTGTTATTATTGTTGATTAGTTTGCTTAAAATAAGGAAACAGTGAATTATAAAATGTATTTAAGTTGGTACTTACCTACAATTATATCAAAATCCCAATAACATGAGACCACGTTTCAACTTTAAGTAATAACAATTAAATCTATGATGATTTGATGATATATAATAATAATAAATATCGTTTATTTGCCTCTAAAACACAATTACATTGTAGGTGTAAAGAACCGACATAAAACAGAGACAAAAAGGACTACATCTCAGTGGCTACAGAACAATCTACAGCCTCTGCTATTCTGACATTGCCTTTTTCCACATTATATAAACAAAACAACGATGTGGTAGAGTTACAATAGCTAATATAATAAAATTTAAGTTTTATAACGTGTGCCAATTTACTTAAAAAACAAATTAAATGACGTGAACAATATTATTATTACGCTTATCAATATTTTTTTTTTATATATACTAAGCCCGGCAAATGACCCCGCTCCACCTGATGTTAAGTGGAAATGAGGTCCAAGCGCAAGGACAACTGGTGCAGCGTAAGAGACGTAGCATCAGTCATCCTCACTCTGCCGGCCCACAAAGTGCTTCTTCACGCCTCGTTTGAAGGACCCTATGTCATAGGTAGGAGGGAATACGTGTGCTGGTAGACTATTCCACCTTTTGGAAGTGCGGCAAAGAAACGAGTCACTAAATTTCTTTGTGCGTGATGGAATGTTAGAGACTGTAAATTGGTGACTCCGGAGAGCAGCACGCGTACTCCTATGGAGGAAGGGAGAAGGAGGGATGAGGTGAAAGAGTTCTTCAGAGCACTCGCCATGGTATAAACGGTAAAAGACGCTGAGTGACGCAATATCTCTGCGCAATTGCAAAGGCTCGAGAGTTTTAGTGACCTCCGCATTGCCGATAATGCGCACAGCGCGGCGCTGCAATCTGTCCAAGGCATCGAGAAGGTACTTTGCGGAGCCGTCCCAAAGGTGAGAGCAATGCTCCACGCAAGACCGCACCTGTGTCTTGTATAATAGACACAACAATATATTATAATATACTTAGTGTGTTGTTGTTTTTATATGTTTGTAAGCAAATGCTAGGTAGGCAGGTACATTTAGTTTTCTTTAGATTTAAGATAGTTTTCTCTATAGAGAATAAAATATCCTATAAGAATCATATATGTAACTATTATTATTCATTTATTGGTAAGCAGTCAGTACTGGCCTTCATCTCACCTGATGTCTCAGAGATGAAAAGACCGAAGATGAAAGCGCACTTCACCCGGAATCCTCAGCTTCTGAAGAACTGGCTATCTTATCTCTAGCTGCCGGAACACAACAATACTATACACAAAACATTGATATTATGGCGACATTTTGAAAAAACAATTTGAAGTTAGGAATTAGGTTAGGGATAAATCGTTATAAGTACAAATGAAGCATTGTGTGTGCATAATTACAATTTAATAATTGTAATATAACTGAAGCGATTAGAAGAAAATAAATGAAACCAACGATCTTATTAGGTTACCCATTGAAGCGCATAAGGTTTTCGCCATAAACTGACAATGCATAATATTAATGGCCATAATCGTCATTTGCCATAAGTCTTTATAGCATAACTATAAAACGCATAAAATTATAGGCCGAAATCTGTAATCAAAATTATGCCCAGCGATACTATGCATTTAGTTGTTTATGCCATAATATGATGTATGGCATTTGAAATTATGACAATCGACATTATGCGTTAAAAAGTGACACCAATGAACTCATACCGTGCAAAGATATAATAAAAATAGTGATAAAACCATGACAGAAAAGTCAGTGAGTGAGGAGTTCAAGCCCGGGGAGACATGGAGGATCTTGAAGAATGTGGTGGTCATCAGCGTGGCGTTCATGGTGCAGTTCACGGCGTACAGCGTAAGTAGTACAACCCCTAGACAAGGGCCAACGCTCCCTGTCTATTTGTAAGCGATTCATCATTATCATCATCATTGCAGCCCGTTGTTAGTCCAGGTTTGGACGTAGGCCTCCTCCCCTTCAATCCATATCCGGCGATCTTGAGCCCTCTCCATCCAATCTCGTCCTGCGTGTCGTCGGATGTCATCTAACCATCTTCTGGATGGTGTTCCCCGAGCTCTCGTGTTTGCACGGGGTCTCCACTCTAGGACTCTACGCGCCCAACGGCTCGCATCCATTCCAGCAATGTGCCCCGCCCATGTCTACTTTCTACGCGCGATTGTGGTTTTTGATTGATCGTATGCGATTATCGATAGTAAATTGGTAGAGAAGTAAGACAACAAACGAAAAAAGCCTGAAAGGGCTCTCTATGGGCCGGCAGGGTGATGGTGACTGACGCTTCTTCTCTGACGCTGCACCAGTGGTCCTCGCGTCTGGGCTCCACATGCACTTAACATCAGGTTTGAGTGGAGACAATTGCCGAGCTTAATATAAAATATTAAGATGGAAACGACCAAAATAAAAAATGTTTGTTGTATGGGAGCCCCCCTTAATTTATTTAATTTTAATTTAATACACAACTGAATAATCTGTGAATATATCAAATGTCTACCTTTATTAATATCGAGCAAAAAACGACAAAAAAAATCACGTTTGTTGTATGTGAGCCCCCTTAAATATTTATTTTATTCCGTTTTTAGTAGGTATTTGTTGGTATAGTGGCAACAGAAATACATCATGATTGTGTGAAAATTTCAACTTTCTTGATAACACAGTTCATGAGATACAGTCTGGTGACAGACGGACGGACATCACATTTCTTACCTATTCACTAAGGTTTATTTGTACTGGCACTTCGAGACCAACCGTTAGGTTATGCCAGAAGTGTCAGAAGTAAACTACTCGCGCAGGAGACCATCTGCGTTAGGTCGTTACGCCAAATCAGTGCCCGCCGAAGCGCGCTCTTCATTTGTTACTTATAAAACTGGTGTCTCGGGAGAGTTTCCCCGTGAACAGTGTAGTTCACTGCCTATTGTCCAGATAGGTAACCGGAGCTGTCAAGCTCACTCACTTCTCGTTGCACGAAGGCACAGACCACTGGTCTGTGCACGAAGGGCACAACTCGCAGTTGCCACTGTTCGGGTCGTCGACTCTAAAATCAGCTCTCAAGTGTCCACCTTAGTCGCGGAGTAGTAAGCACACTCACTTCTCGGAACCCATCCGGGAGCCTAGCCAGTTCTCACGTCGTACGCGGCTGGCTGGACTGGAGGCTACGGCATCTAGGGGGCCGAGACGGACGGACAGTGGAGTCTTAGTAATAGGGTCCCGGTTATTCTTTGAACTATAAAAAGATAAGATACTTGGCTCAATCAAATTGATAGCTACCACAAAGTATTTTTTATTTATCATTGCTCAAATCTTTAAATTATAATTAGGACTGATCCTAAGTGTGTGTTGAGTTCCTGAATAAACTGTTTTTCTTCTTCTTCTACCACTATGCGGTGCTGTGTGTGTGCGGCCCATTATAAGAATACTACCAACCCATCTCTTCCCTTGGTTGGGTGTCGAAAAAGGCGACTAACGGAGTCAAGACTGCACATACATCCAACAGCATAGAGCGGCGATGGGCTCACCTCCTGTCACGCTGAGCACATGTGCAGTTGCTATTTGGTGAAACGTAGGCTATGGCAGTAGACTGATTTCGTGGTCTTCATTGCCTAGTCTCTGACTAACCCTTAGGGGATAATAGTTGTGTATGTACCTATGAATGTTCTCTTTATAGGGCGCTGCCAACCTGCAGAGTTCAATAAATGCCGAGGCGGGTCTTGGCACGGCATCCCTAGCGGCAGTGTACGCTGGCCTTATATTCTCGAACATATTCCTACCTGCGGTGGTTATAAAGTAAGTGATCATAGTGTTAAAGCAGCGGACTTTATGTTTCCATAAAACTTAATTGGGATGGTTCAATTAAAAATACAGTAATTATTAAGCAATCGCGTGTATTCGGTCCAACACCACACAAAAGAAGAGAAAAAGGCAGAAACGGATATGATATAACACCCTTTTTTACATCGTGCTGCCATTCTAAAAGTGTTGCATCTATAAAATGTTAGATATTCCAACAATCACTCTACATACGCCCCTCTGCACAAGCGTTCTCACACCCCACATGTACCTACCACGATAGCCCAATACGGGTCGGTGGGCTAAAGTGCGTGAGTGATATACTCGTAGACTTGGTGGAAATGCACCGTAATTTTTTTAAGCAACAAAAAGCTTCATATTTGATTATTTGCGTTAATAATGCTTAAATAAACTTGAAGATAACGAAACATTAAAAAAAGATTTCTACCTCAAGAATCAAAACCACCCAAAAAATAAATCCTACTAATATTATAAACGCGAAAGTTTGTAAGTATGGATGGATGTTTGTTACTCATAAACGTAAAAACTACTAAATGGATTTGAATGAAATTCGGCATACAGATAGTTTATAACCTGGATTAACACATAGGATACTTTTTATCCCGATATTCCCACGGGAACGAGAACCACGCGGGTGAAACCGCGAGCGGCCGCTAGTAAAGAAATAAATCCACGCGGGCGGGCGTCTGCGTTGAGTCTACTCTACGCCGTAGCACAGAATACATGCCGTAGATTAGACCACTCCGCCACCGCGAGGTATTGGTTAGACCGGACGAAATTTTTCAACGCTTTGACTTTGTTTTTATAGCAACAATCTTTTATCAAACCTCATAGAATGAGGTTTGATAAAAGATTGTTGATCACAATGATCATTTTTGATCACCTTCTCTCTCTGGATCGTGGGAGCGTGACACCTGTCTATACACTCGCTCTTCAATAATTAATTAAAATATAAAGTTTTGAAGCATATTAAGACAAGGTCAAGGTGGGTTTTGTAATCCCGCTGTAAATACACCTGCGCTATCGTTTTCTACTGCGTGCGCCGCTGCTGTGGCGTCTGTGTACCACCCAATGTTTACAAGGTTTATGGTGATCCATCGAGCAACATCTTATAAACAACGAGCTGTCTTTTGTCGCCTTGACGACGGCTCCGCTTTGACCAATAGGCGTTGAGCCCGCACTTCCGAACCAATAAGAACCGAGTTTTTTTCGTGCTGCTGACGTTTCGCGCCTGCGCCCGCTGCCGCTCACAAGATCCGTCACCTTGTTTTCTACTAATTTGTTTTCTTTTTTAGGTTTATTTGTTTATTATTTAATTTTCATATGATTAAGTTTACTAGATGTCCCAACGCTCCACGACTTTAGGCCAAGATACCGGTAATGGCCATTATGTGAGGTGCGAGCTCTGCTCTCAAACAAAATTTTTGAGAGGCACCAGAGGTCTAAAGATCCACATTGGTAAGGTGCACAGACCTTCTCATGCCTCCCAGCCCACCCCTTATGTGCCCTCTCGTTCAGTTGACCCACCCATCCAACAAAATATTGAATTTTGGCAACAACTTGCAAAATTAAAAAATGCTACCCCAATTATAAAACGAATTCCGAGAGGAGCTCGCACCTCAGTAGCTCATTCTTTAGCGCAAACCATAGGTAGGGTCATCCACGAAAACACCTCATACAGCTGGGAACTACTATTGTCATTTGCTTATCGCGTTCTTCATGTAAGCAAGGATGACAATAGTGGTACCCTAACCCATAAAATCAAATCCAACTGCACAAATCCATTACCACCGCTGCATAATTCAGTCGTTAGTTTTAGAAAATCGCAAATCACTTCATTTAACATAAGCAAGGTTGAAGAAAAAATCAATGAAGGTGATTTAAAAGGGGCCACCCAGTTGATTTTTTCTAGTGATACCGTTGCTCCTGACTCTCCAGAGACTGTGGCATCACTAATTTCTAAACACCCTCCTCCTGCAGCAACACTTCGCCTCCCCGATCCGCCCGAGTCTACAGATGCTTCGCCTTCGACCAACGAAGACGAAGTCTACAGTTCTATATTTTCATTTAGAAATGGCTCTGCCGGTGGCCTCGACGGTCTCTCCCCGCAACATTTTAAAGATTTGGTTTGTGGTACCTCTGGAGACGCCGGCAGAGTCCTACTCACCAAAATTACCCAACTCTCCAACCTCATGCTTGCCGGTAAAGTTCCGCGAGACATCACCGGTATACTCTACGGCGCTAACCTCTGCGCTTTAAGAAAGAAAGATGGCGGTATAAGGCCGATCGCCGTAGGGTGTACCATCAGGCGCATCGTCTCTAAAATTTGTGTCAAACACACCCTTTCTGACCTTTCATCAAAATTTCAGCCAATACAACTCCGGTTCGGTTCGAAAGGTGGCTGCGAGGCCGCCGTTCACTCAGCCCGCACCTTCTTGCTCAATGATGGTGGCGAAGTTCTGCTGAAGGTGGACGTCAAAAACGCCTTCAACTCCGTAGACAGGGGTGCCCTGCTGGCTAAAGTAAAGGAGGAAATACCTTTGTTTTTTAATTATTTATGGCAATGTTACAGTGAACCAACTAAATTGATTCACCGTAACAATATTTTACATTCTGCCGTTGGTTGCCAGCAGGGCGACCCCCTGGGTCCAGCTATTTTCTCTTTGGCTATCCACCAAATAATTACAAATCTAAATTCTAAATTTAACGTCTGGTACCTCGATGACGGCACTTTAGGGGGTAACTCCGACCTGGTTCTCGAGGACCTACAGAATTTAATAAACCAGTTTGGCACCATAGGTTTGGAACTAAATTTCTCGAAGTGTGAATTATACATATCTAATACCGTGGTCCCGGACCGTAGAGCTCAAATTATTTCTGACTTTAGTGTTCTGGCCCCCAACATCAAAATTCTCAGCGACGACTCATTATTTTTATTAGGTGCACCACTTCTCCAAGCTGCCATGCCGGCTTTTATTGATGATGCCATCGCTAAATTCAATTTAAATTCAGACCGTCTATTCCAAATTAATCACACACATGGCACTATTTATTATTCGTTTTTGTCTCTTCGTTCCAAAATTTACCTACGTACTCCGATGCTCCCAACTCTGGCTTTTTCCAAACTTATTATCAAATTTAGATATTCTTATTAGAGATACTCTAGTTAAAATTCTTAATTGTCCCATGAGCGACCGCGGATGGCTTCAGGCTTCCCTTCCTGTACGCTTCGGGGGCCTAGGTATTAGAAATTTAAGCAGTGTGGCCCTGCCAGCGTTTTTGTCTTCTGCTCATAGCACGCACAATCTCTACCGGAAGATTATCAACCCATCCCTGGGTTCCGTAGAGTTGTCATGTGTGGCAGATGCCAAAAACGCTTGGATATCCACCTGTCCAAATTCAGACCTCCCTTTGTTACCACAGTCGCAGAGGCAATGGGACGAGCCACTTTGCAAACAAGTTCATGAGGAGCTCCTATCCACTTCTGCTGATTCGGCAGAACTCGCTCGTCTCACTGCCGTCTCCGAGAGAGAGTCAGGCCACTGGCTCCAGGCATTACCATCTGCCAACGTCGGTACTTTGTTGGACGGGCCGTCCCTCACTCTAGCGGTCTGCCTCCGTCTTGGCGCCAGGGTAGTCCACCCTCATCGCTGTGTGTGTGGGGAGGCTGTTGACGAGCTTGGCCACCACGGCCTTTCTTGCGCTCGCAGTGCTGGTCGTATGTTACGGCACTCCTCACTCAACAGCATCATTCGCAGTGCTTTTGCCACCGTTGGTGTACCGGCTGTTTTAGAGCCAACTGGTATCTCTCGCAGCGATGGCAAAAGGCCTGACGGTATGACCATTGGACCTTGGAAGCTTGGCAGGTCGTTGGTGTGGGATGCGACCTGTGCAGACACCGTGGCTCCCTCACATGTACGCGCCACCTCGCTTCATGTCGGGGCTGCTGCGGTAAGTGCTGAAAGTCGCAAACGGAACAAGTACGCGAACCTAGGCCGCAACTACATATTTGTTCCGTTTGCAGTGGAGACAATGGGTCCATGGGGGCAGGAGGCCAAGCAGCTCGTTAAAGAGTTAAGTCGTCGCCTCATTGAGGCCTCCGGTGACAAGAAGGCTGGCAGCTACCTCTGCCAGCGTATCAGCCTCGCAATCCAAAGAGGTAACGTTGCCAGCATTCTTGGTACCGCACCCATGAGCCCACAGTTGGAGGACATCTTTTATTTATAGATTTTTTTTTTTCTTTTTTTACCGTAGTTTAGTTTAGGTGGAATTTTATTTATTTATGTAAGTAATTAAGTTTTTTTTATTATTATTAAGTTATGTTGTTATTTCCTCATAGAATTAAACATTCAGATAATATGACTTTAGAGATTCGTTACAATTGATTATTTGCCTTTATTTAGCACAAATAAATTCGGAAATAACGAAAACGAATCTATAAAGCAGTCTTATCTTAAATGAATATTTAAAATATTGAAAAAGAAATCATTCAGATCTCTTCGGATGTAAATTCTAAGTCCCTTACAAATCAACAAACGTGTTTTGACTATTTTACTCTATCTTTATTATTAAAAGGACATTGATGAACTCCCATACAAACTTTTGTCAACTCTTTTTTTAAGTCGTCATAAATGAAAAAAATATGTTGGTATATAGAGTTTGTAATCCTGAACAACATGGTCTTGGTTTTACTTCTCTAGTAAGTCTACAATTAAAGATATTCCAATTAAAAGTTTTGGAGGTTCTATCATAATTGGATAAAACAAGTAGTTACCTACCTAGTTGTACAACAGACCGCGAAAGTGGAAAGAGGGGAGGGTGGGCCTTTCCCAGGAGTGGGAAAATATGGGCTTATAATAATAATAATAATGTGATTTTAACTAACTAATGACTAGACAGTATGGTCTCTGCTTAGCCTGTTCCTTCATGGAAGAAATTTAAAAAAATACGTTATGCCAAAATAAAAATAAAAACGTGGACTTCTTGGCGGGAAAGTGAACCGTCATGTCTGCTGTTTTGTTTTGTTTTCTATAATTTGTGTTTTGTCGAATATTAATGTGAAATAATAGTGAATTATTTACTGTTACTCGTAAGTGTTCGTTAACGTGCATGAGTGTTGGAAAACAAAACAAAACAGTGCAACATCACTTTTAAAATTCTCTCAAGTAGTCCGTGCGAGATCTCAATAAAGTCCCACAGCTTTATTGAGTCTCAAGGGGTTTGGGGGAATATCATTTACCGTTAAACGTTAATTATCACTCATTATCATCTACTTTATTGAGACTTTATGCAAAGAAAATATTCACTTTAATGTACTTACTGGCTAAATGTGCTGACCGCATGAAGCCATTATATAAGAAATAAAAAAATAAAAATTTCGTCATTGCCCTAAAAACTTTAGTGCATTCAACAAAATGCGCTTTAGCCTACAGTCTGTCCCAATTGGTAACCGAGCCAACACGGGTTCCAGATGTGGAGGGCCATGCTCCTTCTTTAATGGACCTTCTGCTGATCTCGCACCCAGACGGTTATCAAGTTTCTGTTGATGCACCACTAGGCTCATCAGACCACTGTCTGATTCGCAGCACTGTGCCTCTCACAGAAACTTTAAAACCGCAACCAGCGGCTAACCGTCGAGTCTGGCATTATAGGTCAGTGGCCTGGGATGGGATGCGAAGTTTCTTTGCGTCCTACCCGTGGTGGCGAGTTTGCTTCTCGCTGGATGATCCTGATGTCGCCGCTGACTCTGTCGTTGATGTAATACTGCAGAGAATGGAACTTTTCATTTCAAACTCTGTGGTTCCCATTGGCGCCAAGTCCCAACCATGGTTTGGTCGTGGCTGCAAAATGGCGTGTCGCCAAAAGCGACAACATTACCAAGCCTGGGCTAATGCGGTGTCATCAAAGGATCCAAACACCAGTGCGCTCAGAAAGAAGTACAACTTTGCCGCCAGATCCTTTAAGAAGGACATTGCCAAGGCGAAGTCATCATTCATAGGTAGAATTGGCGAGAGGCTAGTGCGTCTTTCTTCGGGGACGCGTGCGTTCTGGTCTCTCGCCAAAGCTATCTTAGGGATTTTTTGTCAGCCGTCCCTACCACCATTGCACAATACCGATGACTGCCTGGCCTATACTGCAAAGGAGAAAGCCGATCTCTTGGGCTCTCTTTTCGCATCAAACTCGACCTTGGACGATGGGGAAAACTCTCCACCAACCATACCGCATTGCGCTTGTACAATGCCAAACGTTCAGTTCCTGCAAAGGTCAGTTCGTAAGGCTCTTTTTTCCCTTGATATCCATAAGGCGAGTGGGCCTGATGCAGTTCCACCCATTGTGCTTCGGACGTGTGCTCCTGAATTGGCACCAGTTCTAACGCGCCTTTTCCGGCTCTCTTACACTACTGGCGTCGTCCCGAGCTCTTGGAAGACAGCCCTTGTCCACCCGATTCCAAAAAAAGGCGATCGCTCAGATCCGTCCAACTACAGGCCAATAGCTATTACCTCTTTACTCTTCAAAGTAATGGAGTCCATTACAAACCGCCAGCTCTTAACGTACCTAGAAGAGAACCAGCTACTAAGTGATCGCCAGTATGGTTTTCGTCGCGGTCGTTCGGCTGGTGATCTTTTAGTGTATCTTACTCACCGATGGGCGGAGGCAGTCGAGAGTAAAGGGGAGGCACTGGCAGTTAGCTTGGACGTAGCGAAAGCTTTTGACAGGGTATGGCACAGGGCTCTTCTCTCTAAACTTCCATCATACGGGCTTCCTATGAGAAATTGTGTTCATGGGTTGCCAGCTTTCTTACTGGGCGTAGCATCAGAGTCGCAGTCGACGGTTCGTGCTCCGACATGAAGCCCGTGAATGCTGGAGTCCCGCAGGGGTGTGTGTTGTCCCCTACTTTGTTTCTTCTGCATATCAATGACATGCTGCATAACAACAGCATTCATTGCTATGCAGACGACAGTACTGGGGATACGCTCTACACCGGGCGAGCTAATATATCTCTGGAAAGCGTCATCGAGAGCCGGAATAAACTTGTGACTGACACCGAGAACATGTTAAGTCATGTCTCGGATTGGGGCCTACATAACCTAGTCCACTTTTACCCCTCCAAAACACAAGTTTGCGCATTTACCGCGAAAAAAACATCCCTTCGCCGTACCTCTGAACTTTGAGGGAGCTCCCCTTGATACCAATCCGACTATTGGAATCCTTGGCGTCGATATTTCGAGTGACGTTCAGTTTCGTGGTCATTTGGAAGGTAAAGCTAAATTAGCATCGAAAAAGCTAGGTGTGCTTAATAGAGCGGGTCAGTGTTTCACGCCGGCCCACCGTTTACAACTGTATAAAGCACAGGTCAGGCCGCTTGGAATACTGCTCCCACCTCTGGGCTGGAGCACCCCAATACCAACTCCTTCCATTTGACCGCATTCAACGCAGAGCTGCTCGAATTGTCGACGACGTGGTTATTTCAGGTCGGCTCGATCCACTGGCTCTTCAGAGAGACGTGGCGTTTCTGTATATTGTACAGTATACATCATGGGGAGTGTTCTGAGGAATTGTTCGACTTGATCCCTGCCGCTGATTTCCTTCACCGCACTACACGCAATCGACTGTCATTACATCCACATCACCTTGATGATGGATTGGCGGTCTACTAATGTGCGTTTTTCAAGAAATTTCTTGCCTCGAACTACAGTGTTGTGGAACCAGCTCTCGGCGGCGGTATTTCCGGACCGTTACGACTTAGGGATCTTCAAGAAACGAGCCTATTCCTTCCTTGCGGGTGTCCATGGGCGGCGGTGATTACTTTCCATCAGGTGACCCGCTGGCTCGTTTGCCTCCTTCTGCTATAAAAAAAAACCCTAAACAGAACAGCATTAACTAGTAATTTACGTGTCTTCTATACATACTTGTTTTTATTTCGAGACTGAGACAGGTTTTTCCTATGGTTTCAAAAATCTTACGAATTTATTTCATCCGTAGTTGTAATAGTGAAATTTATAGACGCTAAAGAATCGATTCAACAATGATTTTGCCATTATCCTTTGCATTGACAATGCTAATAGATGTAGAATAAAATGTCTACTAGAAAAAAAATCAACCAGTCTCAGAAAGCTCGAATGGGATTCAAACCGAACTCAAATTGGATTGCCGGCCCAATGCTCTTGAGCTTCTGAGACTGGTTTATTTTTTTGTAGTAGACATTTTATCTTTTACTCTAATTTGAAATTACGTGCACATGACAGGAACAAAACACGGAATAACTATTCCGACCTCGGACCAAATACGAGATTTCGACCTTATTCTTTGTTTATAGAGGTTTGATAAGATAAAAGACATTTAAAACATAAAGTCAAAGTGTTGAAAAATTTTGTCAGGTCTAATCAATACCTCGAAGCTCTTTGTTGTAGTTTTTTAGGATTCGGCAAAGATAAAATAGCGCAGCTACATTAAAAAAAAAAATTATATTAAAAACAAAAAATTTATAAAGTTGTAATAGGAATTGTATAATAATAATAACTTACAAAGTCATTTTATGTTAGATTACGGTGCAAATTAATTGCTTAAATTTTTTGTGTGCACTTTTTATGACCTTTGCCTATAGTTCAAGTACACATCAGCTGTTATCTGATCTGCAGGTGACGTTTCCGGGTCATGAGAATTTTTTTTTGGTCCCTTTATTATAATTAGTAACTTTTAGTTAGATTATCCATCCGGCTTAATTTTATTTAATGTTATCTTTTAATTTTTGTCTCGGTGGCTCGGCTCGGTATCCGGGTTTAAATCCCAGGTCGAGCAAAATGTGTTTCCGAATTTTTTAATGTATACCTACTTTTAACAAACGTGATGACTTAGCCAATTCCCATCGATGACTTGATTTAATTGATGTATTCCTTTGCCTTCCAGTGGGAAAGTATACAGACAGTACTTTATTTTTTTTATCTTTTAAGTAAATTGTTTCTTCAACGTTTGTTTCCTGTTTTGAGGCAGTCAACATGTTAGTCATACATAACAACAAGTTATAAATCAATCATAGAAACACATGATGCTACTTAAACTATTAACAATGTAGACGCTGGTAATTTACCTATTAAAAATGAGATAATGAAATTATAGGTAGGTACTTATATGTGTTTGTGTATGTCTCGCGGGATGTGTTGCGGCGGGCGCGCCCCACTGCGTTCCCGAACACAATATACGAAAAATGTTGCAATCCAAGTTACCTTACGTGATGTGTTGCAAAAGCGTTCCCGGCATAGCAGACTAAACAAGGACAGGAATACTGTCATGAATACATCAAAGAAACAAATGAAGTAACACGCAACTGTCTTTTAGAAACCATGCACAGTCTAATGGTGATTAAACATTCCAGATGGTTCGGCACGAAATGGGCGATCTCCCTGTCGTTCGTGACGTACATGCCGTACATAGCTGCCCAGTTGCACCCCACTTTCTACACCCTGATCCCCGCTGGGCTGTTCGTGGGGCTGGGCGGGGGGCCGCTTTGGTGCTCCAAGTGTACCTACCTCTCGGTGGTAAGCCCTTTATCATTAGAATTATGGACAGTCCAGGAAGTTCCCGGTAGACCACTTTCCGGCGATATTTGCTTGCGCTCCATTCCGACCGCACGTACAGAGGGTACTCTTTGCCCGAATCGAAATTTCGGCCAATTTATAATTTTTCAAACAATTTTCTAAAAATTAATAATCTATTATGCCCATTATATTGCTGAATACCTGAACTTTTTATTTTTGTTATTATATTTTTTATTTTTAGGTCGTTGTACTAGTTGTTTTATGTTTTTATTATTGTAATGAAAAGTGCCGTTCTATGATAGGGTGGACATTTTTCAATTCTAATTGATGCTGTAAAAAAGAAAAAGAGAAAAGAAATGCCCTTGCTGAGCTTCTTGCCGGTTTTTCTCAGTAGAAGCTCAGTAAAAGTTCGTAAGTCTAGCTATGGTGCTCCCGCCCGATGGCATAATGACTTTCTTAAGTTCTGTAACCTAAACATGGCCTAACCTGAATAAATGATATTGATTCTTGATTCTCATATTTTGTATGAACGAAATTTTGGAAGGATTGGAACGAAACCGCTGTAAATAGCAAACGAAAATCGGCCGAAATTTTGTTTTGAGAAAAGAGAGTAGGCCCTCAGTAGCGTACGCATAGATCGTTTGCAAGCGAATATCGCCGAAAAGTGGTCGACCGGGAACCTCCTTGACTGTACATACATACAGTGTGTCTGGTCGATCACCGGTGTTCGACCCGATAGGGCGCAGTAATGTGATCAATTTTATCGACAAATCCACTGTAATAAAACATTTTATCCCTACTGTTTTAAATTGCAGATATTTTAAATTTTTTTTTACTGAGTGTTGGTGGTGGGTTCATTTATTTAGCAATATCTACCGATATAAAGAACCTATAAGCATAAAAGTG
The DNA here is from genome assembly GCA_963921215.1 of Scoparia ambigualis. Classification (NCBI taxonomy): domain Eukaryota; kingdom Metazoa; phylum Arthropoda; class Insecta; order Lepidoptera; family Crambidae; genus Scoparia; species Scoparia ambigualis. The sequence goes on along the minus strand of OY992508.1, from coordinate 10,693,392 downwards.
AACTCGTTCGACAGCTAAAAGAGTAGACAACAAGTTGACATCAAAAAGACTATCAAAGCTCCCATTGCAATCTTTAAAAAACACTTGAAAGGAAAAAAATAAAATAAAAAATGATGCTTTTTTATATTTTTCAATGTAACAAAAAAACTAGACCGTGAACATACTTTTTTTTCCACCTTTTAAATGCACTAAGACATTACCTAAAAACTAATGTTAAAACCTTAGTTTCAAGTCAACTAGTCTAGGCGTTATGATTAATGGAATATGACTCTTTATCTATCGCGAATTTATCCCGATAATAGGTACTTTTAATGGGAGCTTTTGATAATCTTTTTGATGTCAACTTATTGCCTACTCTTTCAGCTGTCGAACGAATTCACTTTTATGCTTATAAGTCCTCTACATCGGTAGATATTGCTTACCTTGACTCAGTAACAAAAAAGAATTAAAATATCTGCAATTTTTAACAATAGGGATAAAATGATTTATTACAGTGGATTTGTCGATAATATTAATCATATTACTGCGCCCTAACGGATCGGACGCCGGTGACCAGACACACTATAGTTCCTATACATATAATCACGACGGCGTATGTATGTATGTAATAGTACGTATATACGCCCGTTTTTCATAAAAAATGTATTTGTAATGATAAGAAACAAAGATTCACAACACTTATCACATTATTAAATACCTACCTAAGAACTAGTTTGAAACAAAACTAAAATGCCTTTGAAGAACTAGTTTTAGGTGCACCTAACTAACACATCCTGATTTTTTTATATCAGGTGTCCAACGCGCATAGCCGAATCTCCAAAGTTCCGGCAGAAACGTTGCTAGTGCGCTTTCTGGGGCTGTTCTTCATGATATTCCAGATGAACCAAGTGTGGGGTAACCTCATCTCTTCATTAGGTATGTCTATCTTTAAATCGATACAGCCTACCTACATTTTTGTTTTAAGTATTTATCTTATTGTACTTGTATAAATAGGGAACTTAGAGCATTATTATGCATTATTAAACCAACATATTAAAGCTATTAAAGCGATATTATTTAGGTGCTATTAAAGCGAACACCGTAAAGCTTTGATTTCATTTTATCAACACAATATTTGTGATAGCAAGTGGAACCAAATCTCGTGCCTCCTTCTGGCATTATTATGCCATTTCTGGCCACGGGTCTGATATGTGAATTCGAATGCCGTTCTTGCGACGCATGCTAAATTACGAAAATTATTTTAAGTGGACGCCCTCTCGAAAAGTCTAATCGATTTCGTTCGATTTGCGAACACGCTGTTACTAAAATCCTTAGGTATAGGTGGTATGCTGGATCTATAGTCACAGTATCAAAACCCATTGTTGCTACTGTTGGGTGTTCGCAGTCCTCACGTCTGGTGACAACGCGGCAGCAGTAACAGCTGTGAACGCGAGCATGATCCCTGAATTGTGCGGCGCTAACTTCCTGCCCAGTGCTGATGCAGGGGAAGCGCTCCTGCCGCAGCCGCCGGAGAAGATACAGATGATTGCAGGTACCTTATTATTATTATTCATCTTTTTATTAAATCTAATTCTTAAACTTATTTACAATAATAACATTTTAAACTTTCATGGTCACTACGATAACTTTTATGAAAATAAAAACGCGATTTTTACCATGTTCATGTTGTTGGTTTTGTGTCTCCGATATTTCGGCGCAGTTGCATGCAATGTGATCACGGAGTAACTCATAGTCTTTTATAATATACTAGCAGACCGCGCCCCGGCGACTTCGTTCGCGTGAACCCCTTACGGTACGAGGCACGGGCCGTACCCCGTGACGATTTTTCAAAATGACTCCCCTCACAAGAACACGTTTTTGTAGATAATGATGTGTTTTGCAAAGCCATAGTACATTATTTTATTCTATCATCTATAGTTTTCTTAGCGCACGCGATACAAAGAATTTATTTGAGTTTTAGTAAGGATCCCTATTTTTTTTAAATTATACAATAACCTATGTCCACCGGAGATAGTGTAGCTTCCCAACCGTGAAAGATTTTGTTTAAATCGGTCGCGATGTAAAGAATTTATTTGAGTTTTAGTAAGGATTCCTAATTTTTTTGAAATTATAATATAGCCTGTCACCAGGAGATAGTGTAGCTTCCCAATGGTGAAAGAATTTTTTAAATCGGTCTAGTAGTTTTGGAGCCTATTCAATACAAACAAACTATCAAATGTTTCCTCTTTATAATATTTGTATAGGTTGTACTTATTTACAATAGCTAACTTGTGTTTTCAGGTATTTACCTGGCGTGTATGGCTGGGGCAGCTTTAATAGTAGGCGTTGGGGTCGATTCTATGAAAAGGTAAGTAATTAATTGGATGGCAGTCCGTAATTTTTTTTTAAATGTATTATCATATGATTTAGATTTGCGTGGGCTGCACAGAGCTATGATAGCATAGTTGGGAGTGCACCTGACCCGGAATGTCAGAAAGGTGCAGGTTCGAAACCTGTTCGTGGATTTTTATAACAAGCTGTCCATTTTCTTTGCTCATCACTGACAATAAGAGATTATTGTGCAAGTTAAATAAAAGCTTGTAAAAATGACGAGAAACCTAACTCGCTTATGTGTTCTAGTGGTAAACCACTGCCAGGTTTATAATGCTTGTTTTTTTAACCCCGCCTCGCTAGTTACATCTGATTCTAATAATCTTTGATCAGACTGTCGCCATGACTTTCTGATAAGCTTTTTTAATCCTTTATAATTTTATATTGTCTTTTCTGCTTCTAAGCTTGAGGCACTGATGTACACTATCCGTTATACACTCACACTACACACATATCACATACGTATCATAAACGTTCAACGTTATAAGTACCCTGTGTATGAAAAATTTAATTAAAAAATATTTTTTCTTTTTAGTTCGCGTTATTTTATTTTTATGTTTCATTTTTATTTTAATAAAAGCTTGTTTTAAAAATATTTTATATTTAAATTTTGTTACCATCAAACTTTTAACAAGAATTACTTTACTTCTCAAAGAAAATGAAACTTTTCCAACCCCAATTTCCTTTTCATTTCAGGTACGATGCAGTTCGGACCGACACCGAAATCGGTCTATCCGGCATGGCATTGCTCGCAGTCACCCTGAAATTGCTCGTGGAACCGAACCAGCTCATGCTGGTCATTATCAACATCTTCATTGGCTTCCAGCAGGCTTACTTCGGAGCTGACTTCACTGCGGTAAGAGTACTGAACCGCATATACGAACGATTGCTCTGTTCATTGTCATAGGCGTTTAGTTCAAATGTTCTCTGACATCAGCCGTGTGGTATACCTAGTGGTTCACTAAATGAAACCCGGTAATCCGGCCCCTGTCTAATCCGGCACCTCTTGTAATCCGACATGACTATTATGCTGAAGAGAGTGGTGCATCCTACAACGAAGTTTTACTTTTGAGAAAACAGAGGAACAAGGGCATCTGTAATTTGTCGGATTACAAGGGACTCGTTTGTAAAAAATTCCGGACTATAGGGGGTCTTAGGCAGTACTCTATAATCCGACAAATTCGACAGTATAATGGGACAATTCCCACCTGAGGTAGTTATTCTTTTCATTCAACGTTTCTATATTTTCAAGTAAGTATGTTTGAAAGACATTAAATACCATATAAAGAGAAGATAGAGACATTAACAACGGGAGGGCATATTTTTTCAAAGATTTACTAGTGTTTATTATTGTTTGTTAATTACGTTTATATTGACTTCAAAAGATTAACAACTCTCTCATTGACTTTGTCATCATGTCCCAGGCTTTCGTCTCATGCGCAGTGGGCACCGGCTCCGTGGGCTTCGTGATGATGACGTATGGACTGGCGGATGCCGTCGGATGCGTCGTCACTGGCTATTTGGCTAAGGTACCCACATTATAGCCTATACGTATACCTTCAATCATCTTAAATTCTAGATGATTGAAGCGTTCTTTCGTGATGAGGGCTTACGCATTTCGGTTTCCTATACAAATTTCCAAGTTGAATAAAACCTGGCATGCTGAAGTAAAATATAACAATCTAAATAGTTTGTTGAAAACATTTTTAAAAAACGTTTATTTAACTGACTTATTGCAATTTTAAACTTTCTATAGTGGACTTTAAATCGCAAAAACTCAGCCAAATAAACGTTTTTTAAAAATGTTTTCAACAAGCTATTTAGATCCCTGTATTTTACTATGACATACAAAGTTTCATAAAAAATGCCCTATCGTCTTTAAAAAATTCGACTTGGTGTATGGGAAACCGAAATTCGTAAACCCTCTTAAACATGGTCAAATATATATCATTGTATTGTTGTATTTGTAAAATACATAATGAACAGCATCATTTTGATGCAGGTGACAGGCCGTCTTCCCATGATTTGCTGCGCGACGGTGGTGCACACAGCTCTAATGGCGGCAGTGCTGGCGTGGCGGCCGCAAGCTGGCCAGGCGCTCGTGCTGTACGTCATCGCCGTGCTATGGGGGCTCTGCGACTCTGTGTGGCTGGTGCAGATCAATGGTAGGTGATGAGAATACACGTACAGCCTCTGGGAATGCCACCGTTGAGTAACCGAGCTGAGGACTTTGATATTGCGTGTGTTCTTGCAAGGTAACTTTTTTCCCTTGATATCCATAAGTCGAGTGGGCCCGCTGCAGTTCCTCCCATTGTGCTCCTGAGTTGGCGCCGGTTCTAATGCGCCTTTTCCGGCTCTACTGCGGGCGGCGGACGACAGTACTGGGGATACGCTCTACACCGGACGAGCTAATATTTCTCTGGAAAGCGTCATCGAGAGCCGGAATAAACTTGTGACTGCTACCGAGAACATGTTAAGTCATGTCTCGAATTGGAGCCGACATAACCTAGTCCGCTTTAACCCCTCCAAAACACAAGTTTGCGCATTTACCGCGAAAAAACACCCATTCGTCGTTCCTCTGAACTTTGAGGTAGCTCTCCTTGATACCAATCCGACTATTGGGATCCTTGGCGTCGATATTTCGAGTGACGTTCAGTTTCGAGGTCACGTGGAAGGTAAAGCTAAATTAGCTTTGAAAAAGCTGGGTGTGCTTCATAGAGTGGGTCAGTATTTCACGCCGGCCCACAGCTTACAACTGTACAAAGCACAGGTCAGGCCGCATATGGAATACTGCTCCCATCTTTGGCTGGAGTACCCCAACCAGTACCAACTTCTTCCATTTAACAGCATTCAACGCAGAGCGAGTCGAGCGAGCGAGAGGTCAACGAGGAGTTCGATGGCGCAGCGGCTAGCGCGTTCGGCTTGCGATCTTGCTCGCTAAGACACTTTCGCAATGCCGGGTCGCTGGATGGGTGACCAAATTCAAAACATCTCGAGCTCCTCCGTGCTTCGGAAGGCACGTTAAGCCGTTGGTACTGTTGTTGTCGTAAGATGACAGTCATTAAAACCCACTAACCCGCATTGGGCCAGCGTGTTGGGTGATGGCCCAATATCCCCACGTGCTATTATACACGTGGGAGGCCTGTGCCCAGCAGCGGGACGTTTGTAGGCTGATGACGATGATGAACGCAGAGCTGCTCGAATTGTCGACGACGCTATTTCAGGTCGGCTCGATCCGCTGGCTCTTCGGAGAGACATTGCGTCTCTCTGTATATTGTATCGCATATATCATGGGGAGTGTTCTGAGGAATTGTTCGGCTTGATCTCTGCCGCTGATTTCTTTTACCGCACTACACGTAATCGACTGTCATTCCATCCACATCACCTTGATGGATGGCGGTCTACTACTGTGCGTTTTTCACGAAATTTCTTGCCTCGAACTACAGTGTTGTGGAACCAGCTCTCGGCGGTGGTATTTCCGGACCGTTACAATTTAGGGATCTTTAAGAAAGGCCGGCAATGCATCTGCGATTCCTCTGGTTTTCCGGGAGACTATGCAATTAGGACCGCGAAAGCAGGCCACTGTCACAGTCCACGTTTGGCAAAATAACAACAGCACATGTGTGCACAGCGTGATAGGTGGTGAGCCCATCGCCGCTTTATGCTGTTGGATGTATGTGCAGTCTTTAGTCCGTTAGTCGACTTTTACGTCTACAAAGGGAAGATATAGGATGAGTTAATAAGCCGCCACAACACAGCTCTGTAATAAAAGTGAAAATAAATACACTCATAACTATTATCCCAAAAGGGTTAGTAGAGACTAAGCAATGAGTACCGTTATTGCGTATGCTCTACAACTGAAAAACAATCATATTGCCAACAGCTTACTACGGCATCCTCTTTCCGGGCAGAGAAGAAGCGGCGTTCTCCAACTTCCGATTGTGGGAGTCGGTTGGCTACATCATCGCTTACGTCATCTCACCCTACCTCCGCACCAGCGAGAAGACCTACCTCATGTTCAGCATGATGCTGGTAGGAGTTATCCTATACTTCACTGTTGAGTACCGAGACCGAGGCGCGAAGGGGAAACTGGACTTGAAGAACAAGGAGTTGTGCACCGAAAAGGGCTGCGATAATATCGCCTTCCAGAACGTAGAGTTATAACAGGATTTGTAGCGCTGTGATGTAAAACCTCATTGGTGATGAAACGGTTGAATTATAGATAGAAAAAAACAATGACATGGTCATAGTTTAAAAAAGTATTATTAGTTCAATCATCTGGCGTCCGTCCTCCCCGAAGGTTAGACTTTCGCCCTCGCTCGTGTTTTTGGAGAGGAGGAGAATAGATGCTTTTTAATGAGGTGTGCTTCTCATCCTTTTTGTTTTTTAAGGAGGTTGTCTCCTTAAAAACAAAGAGTGTAGAGTTAAAACAGGATTTGTAGCTATGTGATTGAAAATCTCATTGGTAATGAATTATAGATCTTCGAACACTTATTGAGAAAACTAGATGCACAATCAGCGCTCTAAACACGTGTGTGCTAAAAGAGTACCTAGCGAGATGTTTAGGTACCTATTAATGAGTAGAAATGAAATGTCATTTAGTAGTGTGCGAGGTGTGAATATGACGAAGTGCTCCTTCTTATATTGCTATTCTGCCAAAACTTCAAATGTATATGTCAAAGCTGCCACTATTCCTCTACGACATAGAATAATAACAATAGAATAATAACTAAAACATAGAAGGAGTCCAAATGACACTCGTATAGTTGCCCCTTTTTTTTTCAAATGGGCCATAAACATTGAAAGAAAAGAGACAAAATAAGTTGTCAAAAACGTCAAATGTCTAGCGAAAATAAAAAACCGGTCACCATTTAAGATATAAAATTCAAAAGCGACCTATACAAATGTAATTCAAGTGGTGACCAAGCTGTGTGTGTGAGTGGGGACTATGTTTGTTGTCAAACAATGCGATATTATAACAGTGTATGCAAAAATATAACCTAAGTAAATTACACGGGCGCGTTGGCCCTTGCCAATGTCCATTGACGTATATAAAGTCAAATACTAACCTTCGAATTACATTTTGTAGATCGCTTTTGAATTCGATTGGTGACCAGGTATCCAAATTTTTTTTTTACCCATTTGACGTTATTAGCAAAATATTTTGTCTCTTTCCTTCCAATGTTTATGGCCCATTTGACAAAATAGGACAACTAGACGAGTCTCATTTGGACTCCTTCTATGCTTTAGTTATTATACTGAGCTCTACGATTTAGTTTAGGATTGTGTATCTAGTTTTTATATGTGTTTGAATTTATAGATAGGAAAAAAAAATGAAGAAGGTCATTGTATATTAAAATGTCAATTAAGTGACGTATCGTACTACGAAAAATAAACTAAACGTATGCCTAGCATACGCTAACTTTATTACGACATTGCACATCGAAAAGTGCACTTCTTTCACTTGATTTATCAATAGAATCCTGTTTATTTTATAAAGATTTTTAAAAATAAGTCAACTAGTACCTTGCAAAGGATCCGAAACGTATCGATATAAAATAAAACCTTTTTAAAAGATTAAAATGATGAGCGCAACCTAAAAAAGCAACTTTAAACAGCAACGAATAATCTTTTGTACGGATGGTCGAGTGGTTAGCACGCGCAGGTCCTTCGGCGCGGCGGGCGTCGCCATCTTTTACGCCCCGGGTTCGATTCCCGGTCGGGTCAATTTAGAAACAACTGTACTTTAAAGTACAAGTTGCAAAAGAAGCTTAACTTGGGCTAGATAATTGGTATGAGAGTGGAAAAGTTATTATTAAATTACAGATAGAATACGTAAATTTAAAATGTAATCTTGTTTTATTTGAGCAGTAGCATGGACTGTAGCGAGCACCAATAAAAGAGGTTAAACCTAAATTAGTTTATATTTAACGACACAATAATTATACCTTGTAGGTAGACATTAATCAGATAATTGTATTGTATTTGTATAAAGTTGTGTGTTATTTAATTGTAATGTTACCTATTAACTATACTATTATGTTACTTATTAAATAAGAAATATATATACATAATAATGTAAGATGTAATCAAATAAAATCCCAAAAATAGCGAAACGTTGAAAGTAAAATTGACTATACCTCAGGTGGGAATGGAACCCACGTCCTTCGCAATCCGGCGGCTGCGACAACGAACCCATCGTGACCTGAGGTAAACATTTTATTCAACGTTTCGTTATCTTTGCGTTTATTTGAGCGTTTTTTAACGCAAATTATCAAATATTACAAAAATAAAATCTACTTAGGTTAAATTCTCGCATTCTTAGTAAAATATAGACCGAACTCAAAATTTTTAATTACTGAAACATCCACTTTTAGGAGAAGAGTCAGAGTGTACAGCTTATTTTAAAAATATGAAATTTTAAGTTAGTTCGATATTTCAGTAAGAGTGCGATATGTTCATTTGCACGTGTTTATTTTAAATCATGAACTATAATTTGTTCCTCTTGATCTATTCTGTATGTGTTAGTCTTACTTGATGTGTCTGTGATTTATTTTATCAATAAACAATTTTTTTTAATAATCTATTTTATTCGTAGGTAATACAAATACAAACACAAATAATTTTATTTGCTCTAAATAGGGTTACAGTAAAGGTGTTATTACAATATTATGTATATTGTGAAAACAAAATGGAGCTTAACCTATTTAGCCATTTTATACAGCATGCAAATATACAAATAATGATATACTTATAACAATTATTTAAATTTATCACCCAAGAATTCTTTTACACTATAGAACATCCTAGATCAGAAAGCCAATTATACAATGCAGTCTTGAACTTGCTAAAGGGTAATTGTTTTATACTTTCAGGTATTTTATTGAAAATTAAGATGGACATCGAGTTACAGTTTTTCTGATAAAGGGTGCTCCTAGGAATTGACGCAGAGAACAGTCGACAACCATTACGTGTATTCCGCAAGTACACATCCTTCGCTTGTTTAAAGTGGGACATATTTAACTTGACAAATTTGGCAGTTTCTAAGATGTAAATACAAGGCAAGGGTAGTATTTTGAGTAATCTAAAAAGAGGTCTGCAGGGTTCATCGGGTGGAGAACCACATATGGCCCGCAAACATTTCTTTTGACAGATAAAAGCTTTACCTACGTCAACACTATTTCCCTATATTATGAGCCCATAACGGAGTACTGACTCAACATAAGCAAAGTAGGCACTAAGTGCAGTGCTTCTAGACGCTATTTTAGTTAATTTATGAAGAGCAAAAGTGACTCTATTGATTTTTTTTGCATACTACCTCTACTTGCTTCTTCCAGTTCAATTTCAATACCTAGAAATTTTGTTGTATTCTCTTTTTTAAGTATGTCCTTGGTAGATTATGTCAAATGTTTTATTATTAAAATTAAGAAAACTAGTTTTATTAATATTTATTATTAGATTATTATTATGCAGCCAGTCTATAATTAATGAAATAGTATTATTAATGTCAATTTTATGCTCATCTAGATTTTTGGTTATTGTTGTTACTACTAACGATATGTCGTCAGCGAACAGAATGCAACGGTGATTAGTTATTTTAGGTAGGTCATTAATATAAACCAGAAATAAAAACGGGCCGAGTATACTTCCTTGCGGGACGCCAAAATGGTTTTCCCCGTACCCTGATTTATACGTTTGAGACACCTTATTCTTGTCCAACCGAGATACTTGTACCAATTGCATTCTATTCTGCTAGTATGACTGAATCAATTATTATTTTTAATGACTGAATCCATTATTAGTAAGAACTTAGGTACTATATCCGTGTGTGCGTATTAGAGAAATTATACATTACTCTTTTGCGTACAACGCGTTCAGTCACAAAGTGCGAAGCCCCAGGGGATTTAGATAAAAAACCACAGAACATTTTAATCTATAAAAACTTGACGACTGCATTTAAGGAAAGCCAAAATAATGCACTTTACACCTAGTATAAATTAATGAACTACTTTTTCCTTATACGTATATGACAAAGTTATGTTAAACAATCGGATTTTAATTGATATTCTCAGAAGCTTTAAGTGACCACATTAGTATAGCACCAGTTTATCCAGTTTATACGACATACAAACTTAGTTCTTTAAAAGTATATAGCTCTTATCGTCTTGTATTTAAAGTTTAAATCGCTATGTCTATATTTTAAGATCAATGCAGTAATTGAACTTGAGTACAATCAAAGCGACTATTGAATATTTTGTTCGTAACGTTTCATTTTCTATAGTTAAGTACATGTTTATTTACTTAGTTTGTTTCCATTGTACCTGGTAATACAAACTTAGAGCATTGACTTAGTGGGTAAGTAAATACCTATATCTACCTACTACTCTTTGCATTAATTCTACACTATTACTTACACATTGTAGTCAGTATTATTATGTAGGTAAGTAATAGTGTACATTTAATTACTGACTGATATTTGATTAGGTACTTATTAAAAGAATACTATCAAACTACCAACCCAGCCTCCTTATGGGTGTCGTAACGTAAAAGGCGACTAATGGATTAAAGACTGCTCATACATCCAACAGCATAAAGCGGTGATTGTGCTCACCGAATATCAAGCTGAGCACAAGTGCAGTATGACAGTGCATTGCCTTTGCGGTCCCTTTATGCTTAGATAACATTCGTGAGTATGTACGAAGGGGGATTTCCCGGTCGACCCTTTTCGGCGATATTAATTTGCCCTCTTCGATCAACGATACCAACTAAAGGCCAGGTCGGCTCTAAAATATGTCTCGGTAAATAACAGCGCACTTGAGAAGTGAGCTTTTATTTTGTTTAGATTGCTTGAAACACGGCCAATGCAAACACGTTCACAATGCCGCAATGTGTATTTAATTGTTGCAAAAATAATACCCGAAAAAGCAATTACGGCCGGAGTGTCTTACTTTCGGTAAGTACCGACATAGAATAAATTATACTTTAAGATAAAACTAACAAATAATATTTAATTTTGAACACAATTGCCGATTTTAACCCACGCTACAAATGTTTGGCCAACGTTGAACAATAGACGCGCCAACATTTGTGTAACAGAATAGTGAATGCATTTGTGATTTTATTACTGGGTGCCATGGTTGTAATTAGGTTGAACTTAAAACTGTTTTATAACTTTTGTCTCAGTTCGTTAGTAAAGAAATGTAGTTGTATAAGTATATATTCACGTGGACAGAATTTAGCTTTGATTTTGTACGGGACGCGTTATCTAGTTGGTATTGTTGATCGAAGTTTGCCCTCCATTCCCACCGCGCGTACGTACACACGGCGTCAGATCAACCTACCCTAAACTGTCAAACTTCTCCAATGAATATTGATCCTTAGAACCAAACAATAAAGTTCAAAATTGATTGTAGAAATTTGACAGTTTTGGGTAGGTTGAACTGACGCCGTGTGTATACAGTAGCGTGCGCGGAGATCGTGTGCAAGTGAACATCGCCGAAAAGTGGTCGACCGAGAATTTCCTCGATTGTATTTATTAACTGATGTGGTTCACCGGTGCAATGGACACGCGCTACTATACGGATCATACAGCGAGGCCTTCGCCACTTCATAGTTCACAGCCGGCCGATTGTGTTACAGAGCGCCAAATCGGTCGCGAAACAAACCGAAAGCTTATTGTAAAATTGCAAACTACAATAAACTTGTAGAAAAAAGTGTTGAGAATTTATTTAGTTGTAAACAGAAACAAAAAAAAACTAGAAAGTGTTAAGAATTTATTTGAAAAAATCTAGCCTACAAAGAGTGACTTTTTTGCTACACTTTCGTGTTACATATTCAAATTTTGTTAGTTACTCATCTGGAAAGGTTTTGTTTTATTAATTGGGAAGAGTGCACTAGTGACGAGTGAGTGAGACATTAATAATTTGTCAATTCAATCAATTCGATCAACCCATCCAACTTTTTAAGGTAAGTGCATTGTCTGATATTAAAAAAATGATAAATTTATTAGATTTGGATAAGTATACTTAACTAATATTTTTTAAATAAAAATATGGGAGATATAATACTTAGTTACTTAATTAAATCAATATAAACTGTAATAAAGTTTATATAAATAAGTAGTACCTGTGTAAAACATTATTGCGGATTGAAAAATATGGAAAAATGTGCATATCAAAAGTATAAGGTTTAGTGAATTTAATAAGTTGACAATTTAATTATGTGCTATTAATTTGCCTATTTAATTTTACACTAGGTGGATCATAGAGTATTTGACGTGGATCACAAAATTAAATTATATCCAGATTATACTGCAATTAGTTGAGGCTCATACAGTAACTTTAGCCAGACTATACAGTGGTACCTAGTTAGAGCTGGATTTACAGTATTTACAACGAAACAGAGCATATGAGCGACAGTCAAAACCAAAGTCAAATTATTTATTCAATGTAAACCTTTACAGGCACTTATTGTCGTCAATACTAATCAAAAAACAGTTGACTAACTTGTAGTTAAGACTTAACAACCTAATCTAACTAACTAATCTACTCTACATACCTAATCTACTCTACCTATCTGACTAGTCTACCACCAGTTCGGATTTTGGGAGAGCCTTCGACTGAGAAGAAGCTGGCAAGAAACTCAAGAGGCATTTTTTTTTCTCCCTCTACGTAACAAATTTTACTTACAGTATAATAGATGTAATTAAGTACAATTTAATAAAACATAATTAATAACTATTTGTGAACAGGTCCACCGTTTTACTCAACCATGTTGTGAAATTCGTCAAAATTTTATTTCATAGTTTTCTAAATCATTTATCCGTAGACAGAGAATAATCTAACTATGTATTTGATTAACGGCTGCCGAAACCCAGATATTTTCATTGTCGTTTGACCCCTGCAGCTAACTTATGAGTTTAAGAGGCCGGAGCATAAGGAGGTCATCTGACTCTGATAACACAAATCGAATAAAAGTACTTAACATTAAGTTTAGTTAAATAAAAATATTTTGTATTTTTGTCGTAGTGCCAAAACAGTCAAAATAACTTGCTAACATGCTCAGAACAATAACTAAAGCATTATTGTTCTGAGCTAATATGCCCTTGTGTAGTGGTATGGGACGGAACAGCGAATGGTTTAGAATGTGACTATGGTTGGATGCTCCTTCTTAAAAGTTTGAAAGGGGTTATTAGGAAATAATTGTGAAAACTATATATAAATTTAGTTTATCAACTTGTTAGTGCTTAATAACCTTCCTAATAACATTAGATAGATAAAAGTTATAGATAATAAGTTTTCTGTTTAGTTCATAAGATACTAATTATAAAATTTTGTATCGAGCTGTGGATTTTGTAGAAGAAATTAAACATGATTTAAGTAGCATCAAGCCTGTGGCGCGTAGCGGTGAAAGAATACTACCACCCCCTCTCTTCCCTTGGGTGTCGTACAAGGCGACTAAAGGACTTAAGACTGCACATACATCCAACAGCTTAGATAGGCGATGGGCTCACCACCTGTCGCGCTGAGCACATGTGCAGTCGTTATTCGGTGGAAAGTGGACTATGGTAGAGCGCGAGAGCTGCTTTTGCTGTTATGACTAGTCTCTGACTAACCCTTCGGGGATAAAAGTCGTGATTTATGTATGTATGATTAAGCTAATAGTCTAATACCCATCAATTGTAGCGATGACTTGATTGTAGAGCTGTCACAGATGGTGCCCCACACCAGCCTGGCAGCCCTGTTAACCTTATTTTAAGAGATAATAAGGATGACCACTGTCACCATTTGACTGGGAAATTATTCCCAGTTGTTCTGTTGCACAAAGTACTGTTACCAAACACATACCTCACTGTTCGGGCTCTTACACAGCCCAAACCCCCTGCCCCTTACCATCAAATTTTATTTCAAATTTCAATATAATTTATTCAATTAAGACTACAATGATTGAGCACTTATGAATGTCGCTATGTCATCGGTTCGTAAGTCCTATCTATGGGGCGGGAGCCTCGGCAAGAAACTCAGCAAGGGCATTTCTTTTCTCCCTTTCTTTTACAGTGTCAATACAAGTTTTAAAATGCCCTACCTATCATAGAAGGACATTTTCCATTACAACAAAAAAAAAAGTTTACAAGACAACACAACACGCAAAATACTTAATATCCAATAAAAAACCGGTTAAAGTCACTCGCGTCCGTAGGTTTACCCTTGAGACCCTGCGTTGCAGCACGCATTGGGCCGGCTCGCCCGGCGTAATACCACCCTCTCACGAATATTCGGCGTGAAATAATGGCATTTGGTGCTGTTGTGTTTCGTCCGACCAGTGAAGGTTCCGGAGGTTTCGCAATTTCGCATAGTAAGAATAAAATCTTACTATGCAAAAATCGTATGGAGTAATATTAAAGTTGCTGCACCTAAGACTTAATGGTAAGGCTCCTGATCCACCCCGACTAGGGTTACAGGCCTAGAAATAAAAATCCTGTCTACCAAGTCTAAAAATCCTGATTTTGAAAAAAAAAAACCTGCCATCTGTATATAATAAAAATCATAGTAGGTACTTAATAACATTTTAACCAAAAAATACAACTGAAAAAGTAGGAGTCTTGTAGTATTTTATTTCTCTTATATTTTTGGTTGCTAGCAACCGCATTCAAAAAGTCGGCTTTTCCAGCAATTTCACTATAAAATTGTTTGCACGTTACGTGTTTATAGTTGTATTTCGCAAGCAATATGGCTCTTACTGACTCCACTAAAAGTCTATTTCTTTCGTTGCTCCATTGAGAAGTCATGAGAGAAAAGGCTCGCTCCACATTTGCATTGTGAGGCAAAATACTAAAAAAATACTGACAAATCTTCGGAAGTTCTGAAACTCTTGAGCTGTCGTTAATTGTATTTAAAAACATACACCATTGCTTTTCAGCAAGCTCTTCATAAAAATCGCTCTGTTTTGTGTTTAGAAAATTCTTTAGCAGACAGAACTCTTCAAATAGTTTTGCGCCATCAATAGGAATTGTTGGAGGAAGAGCGGAAGGACGTGTATGTAAAAATCCGGTCTGACGTGAAATCCGGGTGGAGTCCGGTCTAATACATAAAAATCCGGTCAAGACCGGCTTTATCCGGTCAGATAGTAACCCTAACCTCGACGATCTTGGAGCGATGCGAGCTAAACTAAACTAATTTAGCTTAGCTGGGAACGAAACTAATCTAAGTTAGCTTAGCTCGCAGTATACCTTGTGCTTAAGTACATGCATACGGATTGTTTTTGGTAGGTTTCCCACGATCTTTACCATATGATTTGTGGATCAATTAAGTACATGCTATACAATTGTGCTAATAGGTAGTGACGAAAATGAGGTCGTCGACCTTACGTTAATTGTAAGGTTAATTAGGCAGGTTCTTAGTTGAAAATCATGGACGTTTTACAAAAATACATCGACAGTCCGATTTGACATGGATAGTTGGAATAGTGAATAACCAAGCTTACATTAATTTGTAAGTTTATGGATAGGATACGCTGATTAGGATGATTAGAATAGGCCTGTAAACTGGCGGGGTAACGTCACAAGAAATAACCATTGTTCTAATTTTTTTTGTAATTTATTTTTTATTGTCTAGCATCTGTTTTACACTTTTTTATTTTGACTGTTCTCCAGCCCCTTCTAAGTAAATTGTTAAGTGATAAAGGGTGGATTCGACCAAACTGGAATAAGGTATTATACCTAGATTAAACGCCGAATTTGTATAGACTAATCTCGGAGTAAGTCTTAATCCAGTTTGGTCGAATCCACCCTAAATCGTTGAATCATTATTCCGAGGGACACCTATTCGAGTTTAATTAAATATTTACCACGAGAATGTACAAATCTGTAATAATTGTCTAATATAGAACCTGTTCAAAATAAAATTCGTCCTAAGTGGAATCCGTCCAATGACTCTTAGATGGACTAAAGGTTTTTGACCTAGTCACATCCAGAAGGGATAACACGGTGACGGCTCGGGACCACGAATGGCAAGCACCGAGTTCCCGCAATGCCTCTCATACATACATATAGTCACGACCTCAGATCATAGAAGGGATCAAAGAAATCCCTTCTATGATCTGTGGTCACGACTTTTATCCCCGAAGGAATAGTCAGAGACCAGGCAATGAGGACCGCAAAAGCAGTCCTCTGCCATAGTCCACTTTTCACCAAATAGCGACTGCGCATGTGCTCAGCGTGACAGGTGGTGAGCCCATCGCCGCTCTATGCTGTTGGAGGTATGTGCAGTCTTTCTCTAGGCGCCTTTTACGACACCAAAGGGAAGAGAGGGGGTGGTTGTATTCCATCACCGCTACGCAACACGGTTATGGCCCTCATCATCAGCCTATAATCGTCCCACTGCTGGGCACAGGCCTTCCCACAA
This sequence comes from Scoparia ambigualis, assembly GCA_963921215.1. Lineage (NCBI taxonomy): Eukaryota > Metazoa > Arthropoda > Insecta > Lepidoptera > Crambidae > Scoparia > Scoparia ambigualis. The sequence goes on along the minus strand of OY992508.1, from coordinate 10,676,620 downwards.
GGACAACACATGGGGACATTGGGATATATATAACCAGGGTTTTCACTGCTAAACGATTTCGTAGTTTTGTTTTGACCAGACTCATTTGGCTGAATAGAGAATACTTGACCAAAAAAGGGTTGCCTTTTCACAATGCTAGTGCAGTGGGAACATCGAAGGAGTTTTCGATATTGCTTTTTGTCAAAAATAGTGATTTACATTCGTTCCGTGTTTAATAAAAATATGCTTAACAAATATGCTATATGCCAAAAGCTAAAGAGACATGCTAAACAAAAAGAAAATATGCTTAATTTAGCATATAATATGCCAAATTGGCAACACTGTTAAACCCACTATGCTGGCCCAATGCGGTTTGGTTTTACCGACTGTCACCTTATGAGCTTGCTGTCGTAATTAGGGTTGGGTGGTTGGGTGTACTCTAAAATAGAGTATTGTCCTCTTTTTCATGTAGGCGTACTTTCTTTCTTCGCTTTTTGTGGCATAGATTGTCACTTTTTTGAGCAAGTAAAAATAAATAAACACTCTTTTTTATGCTATACTTTAGTTTTGTTCTAACAAAATGAAACAATACTTTATTTGTCCTAAAAACCCTGGTCGTAATACCAGATACAATAGAAATGAGCGATTTTCCGAGATAAAAAAAAAGAAATTGGTTCTTGTGACTTTATAGATTAGGCGCTTAGTAAAAGGCGAGTCCATGGAGATAAAGTGTATAGCTGCGTTATAATTATTCCATTCCAAAATAGAAAAGAGATCCTGATGTCCTGAATGAAAATAGGTACTATTTTTTATTTTTCGTTGACAAGCAAAAGTGTAGAATTTATTACAGCCTTAGGAACGGCTCGGCATTCATAAATCGCCATGTATCGAGTGTTTTTAAACTAATTTTTATTTTTTAATTTGTGCTGTTAGAAAATCACCCATTGTTAGCAACCTTTAAGAGTCTTAAGAGCCGTTTACACGTATTAAGTTGTCAAGTAGGTAACTTAATTTTAAGTTAATTTTAACTAAATTCTTGCGTGTAAACAGTCACTTATAAGCTCTTTAGTAGCAAGTGGTAAGTAAACGATTTAGTGGGCAAGTGAACAAGTAGAATAGATTCGACTCTATTTTTTGAGTAAGTAACCGCCCCTCCCGCACCGCTTGCATTCCCCGGTAGGCGTGGCTTCTACTAAATTGTCATTTAGTTGACGTGTGGACGCAACAATTTAGTGAAGTACCTATTTAGTGAAGTCGTGAAGTCTCGTGTGTGACGAGAGCCGGTCTTGCCGCGATGTGTCGCCGCCGTATGCACTAAAGAGTGTTTAAGTAAACACACGTGTAAACGATCGACAACTTAAAATTAAGTTAAAATGAACTTAAAATTTAATACGTTTAAGTTACCTACTTGACAGCTTAATACGTATAAACGGCCCATAAGTGACAGATATGAGGTTATGACAACAACCGGGTAAAACGGATACGTGTCTTCCGAAGCACGGAAGTATTTTATTTTATTTTTATTTTTTTATTTTACAATTTTTGGAAAACTTACAGCTATATGTTAAAAATAAATTAATGTATGAATACAATAAGGCCAATTACAAGTTTTCACCCACAAATAAAGTATGTTGATACATTTAGCAAGTCGTTTTTAACAATAATATATTATTAAGAACCGTGCGTGATGCTTAATAGATCATTACCTTTCATGAGCTAACAGACAAAAAGTTATCATTGTATAATTTTTTGAACCTAGATACGTTGGTGTTGAATAAGTCTAAGTCTTTAATTCGACATACGGAGTTGAAAAGCTCGGGCGCCTTGTTAATAAACGCGTTAGATCGATAATTAGTTCTCGATAAAGGTACATGCAGTAAACTTGTGAGTCGCTTTGTTTTCCTGGGTGTATTAATATAAATTTTACTGAGTAGTTCGGCAGAGTCTATATTATAGTATAGTAAAACGATGGTAATTGCACTTGTCCCTACCAACCTACCCATTTTGTAGATGAGTCAATATCTGTAATTGTCCAGTACTATTTGTCGCAGGCTGTGTAGGAATTGCATTATGATCATAATGGATCGTATCTAACCGGTTCTCGGCACAATCGATTTGAGTATGTATCCTTGAATGTAAACCAGGGGAAAGGGAGTGACACGTGTAGTTTCCGCTTCTAAAATTAGGCATCATGATTTTGGTTATTTTGTTTATGATTTCGTGACGTAATTTTTTCTAAGGGGATCCTGCACGAAATTTTAAAAATTTTCGTATTTTCAAGTTATTTGTACTATGCGCTGAATTAGTTAAATACATTAAAAGAACTTACGTAAGTTAGCCTGATCATTGCACAAGGTCGTGGCCTTGTTGAAATTTGAAACAAATTCTATGAAATCAAATTACTAGGTCTGAAACATCAAAGCAGAATTGTTCTAATTTTAAACATCAATATGATTGATTATGCTTTGAAGTTCATTAAGAGACTTATGTCAGTTTTTGCGATTTAGCGGCACCCCCTTAAATAAACTCAAAGATAACAAACCGATGAAAAAAAATGTCTACTTCAGGTGGGAATCGAACCCGCGTCCTCCGCCACCGAGGTATTGGTTACACATGATGAAATTTTTCAACGCTTTTGACTTTATATTTTTATAGCAACAGTGTCATGCCTTAAAATTTACATTCTAGAGATCTGAATGAAAATATTTTACAAGATTTTAAACATTTAGTTAAGATAAACAGTCATAATTTTATTAAAAAATAATACGACCTAGGTATTTTATAACGGATACATAACGAGTAGGTAAATAACGTATGTATATTTTAACGCAAATTTTGTAGAAAATTTAGTCGAGCAGGGTTTGAACGTGCACCTATTATTTCATTCAGGGTCAGGGGCAACACCAACTATGCTACCGTGGCATGTGTTTATCAAAATTTATATTGTTACCAAAAAACTTTTATTCACTATGACATATTTTACAAAACGTATGTCACACTTTCAATCATCATAAAAAACTGAAAAAAAAAAGAAAATACATTTATTAAGGCTGATTTCACAGTCACGCGTTTGATCAGCGCCGGCCACACGCGCGCTCTTACAATTATTACACTACATAGTAGTTGCGCGTTTGAACTGCGTGCGCGACTATGAAACGCAACTACCATCTAGTCTAGTGTAATTGCAAGCGCGCGCGTGTGGCCGGCGCTGATCAAACGCGTGACTGTGAAATCAGCCTAACAAACACTCGTACAATACATGATAATACAAGAAGTTAGATAAAATAAAATTATGACACAAAAGGACAAAAAAAAAATTGACACACCTTTACGTTACTCGCAGCTACATCACTATGGACCCACCAGTCTTCAACTCGCGGGAGAAGTTGCGCATCAACCGAAACATCCTGGTGCTGGGTTTCGCGTTCATGGTGCAGTTCACGGCTTTCCACGGTGCTGCCAACCTACAGAGCTCAGTCAACAGCGATGAAGGCGCTGGCACCTTCACACTAGCTGCTATTTACTTCTCCCTCATCATTTCCAACATACTGCTGCCTGCTGTCGTAATAAAGTAAGTCTTGACACTTCTTTATTCTAGACTGGACTACTTCCACAGCGCTGCCAACTTGCAGAGCTCAGTCAACAGCGATGAAGGCGCTCGCATCTTCACTCTAGCAGCTATCTACTTCTCCCTCATCATTTCCAACATACTGCTGCCGGCTGTCGTGATAAGGTAAGATAGACTTCTTAATTCTAGACTGGACTTCTAGTTCCACGACGCGGTCAACCTGCAGAGCACAGTCAACAGCGATGAAGGCGCAGGCAGCTTCACGCTAGCAGCTATCTACTTCTCCCTCATCATTTCCAACATACTGCTGCCAGCTGTCGTGATAAGGTAACTAAGACTTCTTAATTCTAGACTGGACTTCTAGTTCCACGGCGCGGTCAACCTGCAGAGCACAGTCAACAGCGATGAAGGCGCAGGCAGCTTCACGCTAGCAGCTTCTAAATCCTTCTACTTCTAAATCATCATTTCCAACATACTGCTGCTGTCGTGACTAAGTAAGATTTTAGAATATAGATCTGTATTATGAGAGTGGGCTATAGGTCTTCTAAAGTCTTGTTATGCCACAGCGCATCTAACTTGCACAGCTTCGTTAACAGCGATGCGATTAGCCAATTTTCCTAGCACTCTCTAGTGTGACTTCTAGGTCTACAACTTCTAGTCGGTGCATTCAACCTGCAGAGCTTCGTCAATAGTGATGAGGGGCAGGTACCTTCACACTAGTAGCTATCTTCTACTCCAAGCTGACGTAAATCTGAGCTTTTCATTCCATGGCGCTAAATACTTCTCCAAACTGCTGCTAGTTGTAGTAAAGAAAGTCAGTTTAGGGATTTCTAAACCATGATGCCAGGCTTCATATTTCACGGTCCATAAGATAGCCAATTCCACATTGTAATAGTTTTAATTGTAATATGAGATTCAGGTTCAAGTGCTCCTTCACCTTCGGCATAAGGACTGGACGCCACTTACTCATCAGATGAGCCGAAGGCCAAGTACTGTATTGTGAAATAAACATTGTAACCTTACGGGTAAGTCAGTTCCTCATAATGAAGTTTTCAACTAAAGTTCAAAGATTTCAAATACCAGCAATCGCAATCTGCTATAAAAATATGACAACCGAATAATAAACAAAGCATTTTTAATAATAACATTATTTAATTAGCAACAAAATTATAGCTATAACTTATATTTTCAATTAGCAATATGAATAATGGACGAATGCAATTACTTCAAGCATCTGAAGGTCACCAATGCGACCTCAAGTGGTCGATTGTCACGATTGATTTTATCACTTGTTGTAAGATTATGCCTTCGTTGCTAAGTTATAGCAAAGGTTATGTAATATTTTATTTATAATTCAACCAGGTAACTTAACGTATAGTAAATAATATATTTTAATACTCCCAATTTGACGATCCGTTCAAATCGTAATTGGATTCCGTGTTCCGCCTCTGTGGTCTAGTCACTAGTCGTTAGACCTCCGCTCTCACACCCAGAGGACCCGGGTTCGAATTTCCCGGCGGCGGGGGGTAGATACATTGTTTGTACACTGTTTGGTTGGGTTGGCTTGACTTAAGTCCGGCTGGCTAGCTTGCCATCGTTTTATTTAAGTATGTCGTCTTAATATCAATGTTAGTACAAATTAATGAATGAATGAGTGAATGAATGATTGAATGAATGAGTGAATTAATTAATTAGTGAATTAATTAATGAACGAAAAATCAGTGAATCAATGAATAAATAAATATATAAATATATGGTTGTAGTCTTTGTATACGTTTCAACATTGTTTGCCAGATGGCTGGGCTGCAAGTGGGCGGTGGCGTTGTCCTTCATCGCGTACATGCCGTTTATAGCGGCGCAGTACTACCCGCGCCTGTACACGCTGGTGCCGGCCGGCATGATGGTGGGGTTCGGGGGAGGGCCGCTCTGGTGCGCCAAGTGCACCTACCTCTCTGTGGTGAGCTGATACTGATAACAGTAAAAAAAAATACGGCGTACCAGGCAAAAATTCAATACTCAAACTGATCACTGAAGCGGTTTAGGGGACTGAACCTCCTACAATTAGTATGTAGCGGTTTAGTCCCTGCTTCAGAATAGAAATGAAAACAGCGAATAGGTTACAAAGTTTATTCCTATTCTTTCAGAAAAGAATTTACAAAAAACTCAGGGTGGGTTCACGGATCGCTCACTCTGCCCGCTTGAGTAAGACTTAAAAGACTTAGCTTTAGGCTATTAGACTTTCATCGTCGTAGGCTGCTACCTGGACCTGGATTCGGCGGACTCAGTCTGCGCGCAGGGACGAAAGCAAGGTCGTGTACGCTAGGCAGGCTGGTCTCGCACAAGAATAAACTTTTGTGCTGTCTTTTGTGAGAGGTTCATTCACCACCATCATCATCATCAAATTGTTGGAGATTGTTGTTGTTGTTATTGTTGTAGAGTAGATAATTATCTACTCTTACATTTTCTTGTAAAAAAATAATAATTTGGAATGTTGTTGGAAACATTTTTTAGACGCGCGACAGCCGTTCTGACTTCTCCATATAGTCTAAGATCCGAGTATAAAATGACCTTCACCGGGAAGGTTAATGGATGAAATCTCGGACCAAATATCACGATGAAAAAGTAGATTGTTATACAAGGGGCTAAAATGACCCATTATATACGAGGTAGTTTTACTCCCGAGCTTTACTTTACGAGCGAGGGAGTAAATAGAAACCGAGTTTTAATGGGTTTTTAGCGCCGTGTGTTACACTCTGATTTTCACTACGAATGCGAGAAAATAAAACAATCCAATACAATATGAATTGGTTTATTTTATTAAAAATTAACCCGTTAGTTGCTTTAACGACACCCAAGGGAAGAGAATGGTTGGTACCTAGTATTATTTTGATGAGCCCATCGCCGCTCTATGCTTTTGGATAGTAGGTATGTGCAGTCTTTCCATCTCTTCCTTGGGTGTCGTCAAAGGCGACTAACGGACTAATGACTGCACATGCATCCTACAGCATAGAGCGGCGATGCGCTCATCAAAATAATACTACCAACCCCTCTCTTCCCTTCGGTGTCGTAAAAGGCGACTAACGGACTAAAGACTGCACATATATCCAACAGCATAGAGCGGCGATGGGCTTATCAAAATAATACTACCAACCCCTTTCTTCCCTTGGATGTCGTAAAAGGCGACTAACGGACTAAAGACTGCACATACATCCAACAGCATAGAGCGGCGATGGGCTCATCAAATTAATATTTCCAACCCTTCACTTTTCTTCGATGTCGTAAAAGGGGACTAACGGACTAAAAGACTGCACATACATCCAACAGCATAGAGCGACGATAGGCTCATCAAAATAATAGTACCAACCCCTTTCTTCCCTTTGATGTTGTAAAAGGCGACTAACGGACTAAAGACTGCACATACATCCAACAGCATAGAGTGGCGATGGGCTCATCAAAATAATATTTCCAACCCTTCACTTTTCTTCGATGTTGTAAAAGGGGACTAATGGACTAAAGACTGCTTATACATCTAACAGCATAGAGCGGCGATGGGCTCATCAAAATAATACTACCAACCCCTCCCTTCCCTTGGGTCTCGTAAAAAGCGACTAATGGACTAAAGACTGCACATACATACAACAGCATAGAGCGGCGACAGGCTCATCAAAATAATACTACCAATCCCTCTCTTCCCTTGGGTATCGTAAAAGCGACTATCGGGCTAAAGGCTCACCAGCTAAGCACATGTGCAGACTGTGCAGTTTTTTCTTGCTGAAGCGTGGTCTGTGTTGTTCATAGATTCAAATGATTACTAATTTTACCATAAACTTTAATAATAACTATCTCAAAAAAGTTGTTGATATAAGTAAACAGTAATAAGTCGAGTCTTATTCATGATTATTCTACATAACACTAAATACTTTTTCGTTTTTGTGGGCTCATTGTCATGTGACCTTAGAGCATTCAACCAACTGAATGCTTTAAGCATGTGACAGACAAAAATTAAAAAAAAAAAAAACTTTCTCCCTTAAGGCAAGAAAAGCTATTTTAGCCCCGCTCTAGAACGCTACAATGACGGTCTTTTTGAGCAAGAGGAGTGAAAAGTATTTTATATCAAATTTAATATGTTAAAAATATTTTGCGAGTGGGTTGGCTGAAAATTTTCAGTCAAGTAGTTACCATTAATGATTAATTTAATATAAAAAAAATTTGTCTTTTACATTGCACTGGTTTAGTGTGTGTGTGTTTGTAATGAGCTTATCTTTATATAAACATAAATTTTATTTATTTAACCAGACGGTTGCAAATTACTAATATTTACTTGCCTGTTTACACCTGCCTACCCAATGTTATCACAGGAAAAAAATAGTCAACCTAACGTTTGCATATTCTATAGACTTCATACTTTCGATTGGTACCTATGTAATTTATCTATCAACGAAACAAGTGCAATATTTAAAAAGAAATATTTTTAAATATTTAATTAATTATATAGGTACTGGACTGAAATTTTTTAGCCAACCCACTCGCAATATATTTTTTAACACATTAAATTTGATATAAAATACTTTTCATCCATTAACCGCTCGGTGAAGGTCGTTGTATACTCGGATCCTCTACTAATACTACAACGGCTGCAGCCCGGCTAAAGCTCGAAACATAATAATTCGTTTTGCCTGTCACGAAGACTCCAGAAGTTACTATATAACTATTGCATTTATATTGTGTTGGTTTAACAGCAGCTGAGCTCTTGTAAGTCGCGCTCGTCTGTCATATTCTAATCCGCCACTCGCACTTTCTGTCGATGCGACACTACTAGTAATACCTAAACATCTATCCGCTATTTGGCTATTTGACAGTAGTAACAATTAAATATGAAAAATGTCGGAAATGGTAGTTTATGATTAAACGATAATTATCTAATAGTTTTTACTTATAAAGATAATTTGTAAATATTTTATTTTTACAAAATAAATTTGCGATTTTTATCTGTGGATTACAAGACCCGAAACACGGGCGGCCATGATTGAGCTTCATGTGACGTCACCGAGGACGTCACATTTCACGAAGTATACAAAACCTACCTGTCAAGTTTCAAGTTAAGTTTCTATATTTATTGAAACGGGACGTCACAGAGCAAAATGTCACGTGACCAACCGTTTTCGCACGAAATTTGAAATCAATAAAGAAATATATGTTTTTTTCTGTTAAATAAAGCTTTTTCGAGAAAGAAAATATTGTACGGGGTATAAAATAAGCGTTTGTAATTTTTTAAATACTTTTTCGAAAACTGTAGCTGTAACAGTAGCCAATTGGCTACTTGACAGTTTCTAAAAATATTTTTTTACAAATTATCTTAATAAAAAAAAACTATTGGATAAAATTATCGTTAAATCATAACCTATCATTTCCGACATATTTCATATTTTATTGTTACAACTGTCAAATAGTCAATTATGTAAAACAGCTTTAACATTTAAAGAAACCTAAGTGACCTGACTGTACCTTGTGTTCTAGGTGGCAGAACCTTACGCTAAGCTGTCGGGCGTGAAGGTGGAGGTGCTGGTCGTCCGGTTCTTCGGACTCTTCTTCATGTTTTACCAGATGGCGCAGATTTGGGGGAACCTCATCTCTTCTGCTAGTAAGTCGTTTTTAAGTTTGCAAAGTAAGAATGAATAAATTGCTTAAGGAACGGATCATGTCGAGGGACCCCTCGCCCACCGTTATCAGTACCGACAGAGATCCTCAGGACTTTTGATGTGATGGGTGTGCCGTATGCCCCCCGTTCCCCTCGTCCGGTAGAGGGGACAGAACCGGGAGAAAGTCCAGATCGGTCGGTCAGCCTTTTTGGAACCACGAACAGATATATATCTTCTCTCAGCCCACATAAACTGATTGGAATTTTAAATGCTCAACTCATTTTTTTATATACGACAGTGAGTTCTTGACTTAAAATGTGATCTTATTATTAAAACTAATAATGGAATGTGAAGGTCGTTTAATTGTTTACGAGGTTTTAAGTACAATAGCTAATTATTAAGTAAACGTGACATACGATATCCCCTCCATCCTGAAAGTTGTTTGTGCATTATTATATGTTCCAGGTTTTCAATTAAATTATTTTCTGTCTTTCTTTTAGTGAATCATAAAGTTACAAGCTTTCCCCCATTTCCTTCAACTGCTTCCGAATCTAGTTTCCGACCGTCTGAGCGGAAAGGGCAGAAATCTATCTATTATTGTTTAACCCTGGTTTAAGGTTGCAACGAGTGTACGTACTGGCAGATAAAATTAAAAGTCAAATACTGGTACACAACAGGTTTATTGGATAGCTAACCTTTTCCGATACAAATTTTTGTTCTATACATTCAGAGAAAAATGTTGATAGCGTGATTCAGCTTTGGTACAACGCCATCTGTTTATAAACTAAAGAACCATCTTTACCTTGTTCCAAAACAAAAAAGTAATATTATGTTCTTAATATCTATTTTATATTTACACTATTATTAACTACTACTATTATTGAGTCTAACATTTACCGCCCACCAAGGACAAATTATGATTTTGTCCTTGATACTAGCGAAATTCCGCCCACCATGACAGCCACACTTGGTCAATTGATGGTATACAACGGAAAATAACCAATGTAAAATGTAATAACTATGACATTTATAATCTCCTAAAAACCGCAAAACATAAAGATTAAACCATAACAACAATTAAAAATAAAACAATAACAACCAATCTCAACAAGGGTAAAATTAAAATTAAATTCGTATAACTTTGACAGTTTCATAAAACTTTTAAGAACTCAACGAACTTAAACTAACTGTAACTAATCACTTCCTTTCACAACAAATTAACAATAAAAACTCAACAATTTACGAATTATAAAAACAATCTTAAACAACAAACAAAACTTGCAAAGTATAAAATTCTAACTGGCAAAATACATAGTTTGCTAGCAGGCCGTTTGATCAATGAATTTTTAGTTTTTAATGTGACCACCCTCGTAATTCCATCGCGACCTGGATGTTCATCTACCACTTTGCCATAAAGCCAACGACATGAGGGAAGGCCGTCTTCCTTAACCAATACTATATCACCAGTTTTTGGCTGTGGTGCTTGTGTTGCCCACCTATATCGATGAAAGAATTGATTTAGGTATTCTTGCGACCACTTACGCCAAAACTCCTGACTCATGCGCTGTGTAAACTGCCATCTTCTCAATGAACCTACATTTGATGCCTCATAGTTATAATCTGGCGCTGTTACTAGTGCTTCTCCCACTAAAAAGTGTCCAGCGTAAGCACGTCGAAGTCGCCTTCGTCACCTTCTAACCTAGACAAAGGTCTGGAGTTTAGGCAGGATTCGACCTGTGCCAAAACAGTCGCCATTTCTTCGTATGTCAACTTTGATTCGCCAATGACGCGTTTTAAATGGTGTTTTACCGATTTTACTCCCGACTCCCATAAACCACCAAAATTTGGAGCGTGTGGGGGAATAAAATGCCACGAAGTTGAATTATTTGCCAAGTTCTCAGCTATCTCTGGCAAAATGCTCTGTTTCTCGTTAGAGAAAAGTTTTCTTAATTCCGTCGCTGCACCCACAAAATTGGTGCCGTTGTCGCTCCAGATATCTGTACAACGACCTCTTCTTGCCACAAATCTTTTAAAAGCCATAAGAAAACCTTGTGCAGTGAGATCACTCACTGCTTCTATGTGGACCGCTTTTGTAGACATGCACACGAACAGACATATATAGCCCTTATAGGACCTATAACCACGCCCCTTGGATGTACGCATCTGAATGGGCCCAGCAAAGTCTACGCCACTGTGCAAAAATGGACGAGAAGGAGTCACACGAACTGTTGGAAGTTGCCCCATTATCGGTTGGTAAGCACGCCCACTATTTTTTACACAAATCACGCACTTTCTAACATTACCTTTAACCAGCTGCTTTACACCCAAAATAAAATATTTATTTCGCAAATAATTTATTGTTAACTGCGGACCTCCATGCAAGGTTTGCCTGTGAGCATCTACAATCAACAATGCTGTAATTTTTGAATTTTTAGCCATTACAATAGGATGCTTTCTATTTGGCTGCAACTCTGATTTTTCTAATCTCCCTCCTACTCTTAACACATTTTGACTATCAAGAAAAGGATTTAGTGTTTTCAATGAACTATTTTTCTTAACATCTGTGTTCTTAGTGATTGCTTCAAATTCTTCTGCAAAATGTTTTCTCTGATCTTTTTTAATACAAACTAGTAATGCTATATTCAATTCTTCTGTTTTTAAATACCCTGTTACTCTTTCAGACTTAACTTTTTTCATTTCTAAAAATCTCCGACAATACGCTACGACTCTAATTAATTTAGTTACTGACGAATACCTTTCCCATATATCTTCAATATTGTCTTCCTGCTTCATTATGTGTACTTTTACTGCTTCCAAATCTGTGCTCCTATCTGTAGGTTTCTTATATGTAACCTCTTTTACCCAAAGAAAATCAGGACCCTTGAACCACAGAGCTTGATTTTTTAGGTTTGCAGGGGACACTCCCCTTGACGCGCAATCTGCTGGATTTTCTTCCGTCTTGACATGAGACCATTGCTGAGGGTCCATAGATGTAAGTATCTCGGAGACGCGATTCGCCACAAACACTTTTCAGCGACTTGGCAAACTATTGAGCCAAGCCAGCACAATGGTGGAATCGGTCCAACCGTGGATATTAGAACTCTCTATGTCCATAATTTTTGCCACGTCTGTGAGCAACCTTGTTAGTTCAACAGCTCCACAGAGTTCTAACCTCGGTATCGAAACTTGTTTAATGGGAGCTACCTTAGATTTAGCCGCCACCAAGGACAAATTAATTTGTCCTTCAGAGTTAATTGTGCGAAGATACACTACCGCAGCGTATGCTTTTTTGGAAGCATCGCAAAATCCATGTAGTTCTCGCTTGATATCATTCTCACTACAACCCATCCATCTAGGAACCTTTATCTCCGTTATGTACCTAAGCTCTTCACGGTAAGTACACCATTCTTTTATAATTTCCTCAGGTGCTTTTTCATCCCAGGCTACACCAGCTATCCACAGCTTCTGCATCATCGTTTTCGCAACAATAACACAAGGAGTGATCCAACCTAAGGGATCAAACAGACGTGAAATATCTGATAAAATTTTCCTTTTAGTTATCGGCGGTTGCAGAACTGGAAGACTAACCTTGTAGCAGAAATGGTCAGCAGCTCTTTCCCAGGTAAGTCCTAGTATTTTTATCGTTTCATCCATTTTTATGTTTATTCTATCCTTTAACTTTTCCTTTCCTTTCTTTTCCTTATCTACATTTTCCATTTGTTCAATCCTTTTCAACAAACTCTCATCGTTACTAGACCATTTTTGTAGTTCAAACCCAGCTTCTTTTAGTAAACCTTTCATTTGTTGATATATTTTCATTCCTTCTTCTGCAGTCTCACACCCACACATTAGGTCATCCATATAAAACTTTTTTGCTACTTTTTCAGCTGCCACGGGATACTTGGCGCCTTCATCAACTGCGACTTGTTGCAGTGCTCGAACCGCTAAGTATGGAGCCGATGCTTCTCCGAAAGTTAACCTCAACATTTTATAATCTTTTATACTGCCTTCAGCATCTCTCCACAACATTCTTTGAAAATCTGTGTCGTCTTCGTGTACCTTGACTTGTAAGTACATTTTCACAATGTCGGCAGTCAAACAGATCGAAAACAATCTCCACTGTAATATAAGATGCCTCAAGTCAGGTTGAATAGTTGGGCCAACTAACAACTCGTCATTGAGTGATTTACCATTTTTACCACGTTGAGAGGCATTGAATACAACTCTCAACTTTGTTGTATCTTTATTCTCCCGAATCACAGCGTGGTGAGGTAAATAAACTGAGATATTTCGTTTGTCATCAGGCTTTTTGACTTCCACCATATGTCCCATTTCTAAACACTCATCTACCGCCTTTTTATAATTAGTTTTAAAGATTTCATTTTTCCCAAATTTTTTCTCTAAGCTTATCAATCTCATTTCTGCTATTTTTCTTGTTTCTCCTCTTTTACATTCTGGATCTTCTGTCTTGAAAGGCAACCTTACTATGTACCTTCCTTCAGAATCTCTAGTTGTTGTCTTAACAAAGTACTCTTCACATTGTTTCTCTTCTTCTGTGTAAGACTGTTCCTTTGTTAAACCAATCCCTGTTTCTAATTCCCAAAATTTCTTGAGAATCTCATTATCATTCTCCAATTGACAATGTAAAGCCAATATACCTCCAGTGCCATTAACTGGTGAATTTACCGTGCCAGACAAGATCCAGCCTAGACTGGTGCATTGAGCGACAAGTGTATTACCAGGTGCTTTAAGCATACCTTCCTGTATCACTTGACTATAAACCTCCGCACCTAATAATAAATCGACTTTATTAGGGCGGTAGTATTCCGGATCTGCTAACTCAACCCCCTCAAATTTCGAAAAATCAATATTTTCTAACTTCCTGCTAGGTAGGAAAGATGTTATCGACGTTAGAACGTATGCTTGCACAGTAATTATCACATTTGGTTTAAATTTCGATTTTATTTTAATCGTAACAATAGCCTTGGAGATTAAACCCCTGTCTCCACCTACCCCTGAAATTCTACCTTGAATCGGAGTTCTTTTTAATTTCAGATAATTGACCGTCGCTTCAGTCACAAAATTACCCTGAGAACCTTGATCTAACAAGGCTCGCAATAAACAATTTTCACCGTTTCTCGACTCGGCATTGACTAGCGCTGTAGCTAGCAACACCTGCTTTACGTTCCCTGTCGAGAAACTGCATGCTACAAAAGCTGAAGGGTTATTTTCAGCTTTAGCTGCCTCACTCTTAGGCCTAAAACTGGTTGATGAGCTATCCTTCCCATCTAGTACAACCTTAACCATATTGGGTTGTGTAGTTTCACTACTCGTAGGATGTAGGAGAGTGTGATGACGACGATGGCATAACTTGCACTTATAATTGGTTCGACAAGTTTTCGCCCCATGGTTGGCTCCTAAACAACTGTAACACAATCCATTTGCCTGGACAAAATTACGACGTTGGTCAACATTTTGACTTGCAAACTGTTTACACGTGTACAACTTATGAGAATCAGCACAAAATTCACACTGTGGTTTAAACACATGTAGAGACTTAAATTTAATAAAATTATTATTTTGATTCGCAATGTTACCATAAAAAGGTTTACTAGATCCTGCCCTAGTATCTAAAAACTCAAGTGCTCTATACCTTTTGGTTAAAAATTCTTTGAACTGTAGAAAAGTAGGAACTACTTCCGTGGAAGTACTATCAGTTATGTTAAACTCCCACTGTTTACGAGTTTCATCATCTAACTTTAAACACAAAATGTGGATCACAATTATATCCCAATTTGTAGTATCAATCCCTAAATTATTCAACCCACTTAAACAATCATTCGTAGTATCAATCAACTCTTTCAATGCACTAGAAGACTCTGTATTTATATTTCTCTGACTAAGTAGCCTCTTCAAAATGAAATGTGATAGATACCTTTTATTGTCATATCTAGATTTTAATTGATCCCAGCATCTTGTATAATTAGCCTCAGAAATGGGGATCTGTCTAAGGAGCTGCTCAGCTTCCCCAGTCAACGAACTCTTAAGATAGTGCATCTTTTGAACATTATCTAATTTAACATTATTGTGAATCAAAGAAAGGAATAAATCCCTGAATGTAATCCATTCAGTATACTTTCCTGTAAAGCTAGGAATAACGATCTTGGGTAATTTAAAAGACTCTGATTGAGCTGGCTGCTCACCACTATAGGATCGTCGTTCTTTACCCATCGTCAAATTAATTAAAGCTGCTTTCAATTCTGTTTTATATTCAATATAAATTTCTTCGGCCTGATCATAAACATCATTAGTTAAGTAATCGTGCTCTTTCAAAAGTGACCCATAGTTTCTAACTAGATTTTCATGTGTTTTAATAAAGGATGACCATAACGATTCCAATGATTCTAATCTGGTTTGACAATAAGGTTCATTAATGCGTACTTTTGGCGATTTTTTATAGTTTTTAAAAGCCTTTGTTATTTTATCAAAATTGTCTACTTGCAAATTCATTTCGGACTCCATTGTAAATAGTTTTAATCAATAAGTTACACAAAACCCAACTTGCAATATTTTTCTTAAAATTTTCAAAGTTCAAAAGTTTGCTTTAAAATTTACAAGTATTGAACACTAAAACCTAAAATTTTACAAGTGTTTAAAAACTAACTAACTTAACTTTAACTAAAATCGGGCATAAGTTCCCCGTTGGGACCACTTTTCCTTAAAATTAAAGAAACTACTTTAACCTTAGTAATTTACTACAACTAAATCACAAGTTTTCTAAGTCCAAATCTTCTTACTGATTGCTTCCCTTCAAAGTTTATCTTCTCATACACTTAAGGTTCTAAATTCCCCAGCAAACACAAATAAATATAAACACTCACAGTCTGTCCTCTTCACTCACTCGTGTGACGTCATCAATGTCCTGTACCAGATCCCAGGATCCTGACTGCGCCTGCCTCCTCATCAGCGCCAGTCCCGAAGTCCACAGCCGGATTCACCACCAAGCCTGAACTCCTGATGCAGCAGCTCCACCCTTGTAGCTGTTCTGCTTCCTGTATCCGGATCTCCTTACCTCTCCGATCCTCCAAATAATGTCATCCGGTATTAGGTCTGAGCTATATAACCCATCCGGCTCGAAGGACCATGTTTAACCCTGGTTTACGGTTGCAACGAGTGTACGTACTGGCAGATAAAATTAAAAGTCAAATACTGGTACACAACAGGTTTATTGGATAGCTAACCTTTTCCGATACAAATTTTCGTCTTATACATTCAGAGAAAAATGTTGATAGCGTGATTCAGCTTTGGTACAACGCCATCTGTTTATAAACTAAAGAACCATCTTTACCTTGTTCCAAAACAGAAAAGTAATATTATGTTCTTAATATCTATTTTATATTTACACTATTATTAACTATTATTATTAACTACTACTATTATTGAGTCTAACAATTATCCTTAGATGTATATGCATCATCATCATCATCAGCCTGGATATAGGCCTCTCCAAAAGCATAGAGGATATACTCGTAGATATAAGCAAAAGAAGATATTATCCAATCTTTTTCGTATTTCAGTTCTATCATCATCACTGGGCGATGAGGTCGTGTCCAACGTGACGTCATCATTGGCGTCAGGCTCCTTGCTGGGTAATGTGACGCTGCCGTCGGTGGACGTGGGCGCCACCTGCGGGGTCAACTTCTGCAGTGGCAGTGCGGCACATGTATGTCATTTAAATAAATCCTACTAATATTATAAACGCGAAAGTTTGTAACTATGGATGGATATTTTTACTCTTTCACGTAAAAACTAGTGAATGGATTTGGGTGAAATTCGGCATACAGATAGTTTATAACCTGGATTAACACATAAGATACTTTTTATCCCGATATTCCTACGGAAACAGGAACCACGCGGGTGAAACCGCAAGCGGCCGCCGCCAAGTAGATTATATAAGTTAAAGCCAAATAGTTTATCGAAATATATAAAAAGGAAAACTGACTTAATGACTGACTGACTGACATATAAACGCACAGCACAAACTACTAGGATTAGAAACTTGAAATTGTTCACCATGCTTCTTTTTATAGGTTACTAGCGGCCCGCCCGCGCCTTCGTCCACCCTAACTTAGAAAGACCGTCATAGTTCAGCCATTAAAAAAATATATCTACAACTTATAAACAAAAACCATCCTCAGTTATTGCTCTATCTTTTAGTAAAAACCGCATAAAAATCCATTGCGTGGTTTACTAGAATAGTGCGGTGCCACAGACAGAGGAAAACGGCGACTTCACTTTATATTAAGTAATAATAATGAACACTTACCTATAATGGGTTTAGGAAATTCGCCTTTTAAGGGGGTAAAAAAGGGGAGTAAGTTTGTATGGAACTCAGTCAGATTCGACGATAAAAAACTGTGGCTTTGCAGCGCATGCCGGGTACAGCTAATTCAATATAAGCTTTCTCATGCACTTCTTGCTGACGTTAAAACTAATAGAATAATAGTTCTTAATGTTTCTGTCAAGTTTCCTGTAATTGTGCTCGTAGAAACGGTCCCAAGTTGATTAATATCGTAAATAGCACTTCAAATATTATTACCCTTACTTACTTATTTACAGGAAAACGCTAATTTGGAACCTCCTTCCTCGATGAAGATCCAAGTGATAGCAGGCATCTACCTGGCGTGCATGGCCTTTGCCGTGTTACTGGTCGCAGTCGGCGTGGATTCCTTAACCAGGTCAATTTACTTATTTGTACAAGGTGTTTGTTTATAGCTATATAACACTGGAACTGGCCCAACCTATTAAGTTTCTTTGTCGCACCTCCAAAAGATGGAATGGTCTACCAGCACACGTATTCCCTCCTTCCTACAACATGATGGGGTTTTTGAAACGAGGCGTCAAGTGGCACTTTGGGCCGGCAGAGTAACAGTGACTGATTCTCCGTTTCACGCTGCACCAGTTGTCCTCGAGCCTGGACTTTACTTAATTTAATTTGACTTAACATCAGGTAGAGTGGAGTCACTTACCGGGCTTAAGAGGCCAATTACATCTCGACTGTGATTTTTTGTAAAATGGCCCAATTTGGCGTTCTTGATCTCAGAAACAAAAGTACATAACAGTATTGACTTATTGAATAGTGTAGAATAGCTATTGGCATAGTTCGTAGCGGCCTCGCTTTTTGTAAATTTTGTTTAACTTTTTAATTAAGGGACTTTACGGGAATTGCACGATATTGTGAAAATTTACGTTTTTTTTGTTGAAACCTGCATGCTGGCGCTGTATTAAAAAAGTAAATGTGTCAAGTTCGTCTCAATAAAGCAATGTTTCTATAAACTGTGTTTTGATATTGCTCTGCAAGTAAAATGTGGATTATAACGATTCACAGCTAGAATAAGGCATCGCAACAGGTTATTGGGCCCCTCGCGTGCCATAAAAAAAAAGAAAATTGGGGTTTCGGAAGAAACATAAAAACAAAGAATAATTTTGAAAATTTTACGTAAGTGGTGAAAAAAATCTGACGGTGAAAAATGTCGGAAGAAAAGCTGCGGATAGAGCTTTTAAGTGATTCTGATTCATTTCGATTGTGGAAATTTCAAATCAACATACTTTTTGATGCTAAAGGTCTAAAAAAAATTGTAAACGGCGAATTGAAAAGAAGTCAGGAAAATGCAGACAGTTTTGACGAGAAAGATGCAAAAGCTAAGTGTTTAATAAGGAAACAAGCGTTCTATATAAACTTTGATGTATTCGAAGTTACATACAGACAGGTAAATAATAAATAATAGTATACGGCGCGCGCTCTGGTCGGCGGTCGTTAGGCGAATCCCTTGGTGGGGCGCGGGGCCCGTGGCGCGGGGCGCCTGGCGGTGGCAGCTTCGTAGATCACGCGCCGTGCGCGTGAACATCCTCCCCGGGGTTGGAAGCTTGCTTCCAAAGATGATCAAGTGGGCGGGTTCAGATTTCTTCATCAGGTTCAGATGTCGGTAAAAGGCACATCTTATTAACGCCTCGTCTGATTGTGCCTCTGGTAGTGTAGACGTCAGCAACTCTGCATATTCCGTCCCGGCCTTCGTAAAGCTTAGTGACTCTGCCCATTCTCCAGTGAAGTGGTGAAAGGTTTTCCTCCTTCAAAATGATAAGGTCTCCGACACGTACTGGTTTCTGTTCTTGTCTCCATTTTGAGCGATTCTGTAGCTCCGCCATGTATTCTCGACGCCATCTATCCCAAAATTGCTGCCGGACTTGCTCGATGCGCTGGTATCGGTTAGGTCTCGCTGTGCTGACAGGTAGTGACGGTACAGACGTCAGCGGACGGCCAATTAAGAAGTGCCCGGGAGTTAAGGGATTTAAATCGGTAGGGTCTGTTGAGAGAGGAGAAACAGGACGGGAATTGAGGATGGCTTCTATTTGAGTGAAAAGAGTAGCCAACTCCTCAAACGTTAAGGCGGCATTGCCCGCAATGCGTTTCAAATGAAATTTGGCAGATTTGACGCCTGCCTCCCATATTCCACCAAAATGTGGAGAATAGGCCGGTGAAAAAATGAATTTAATTCCCTCATTAGCAGCGTAATCCGAGACTAGTTGACGGCTGGATCGTATAACTCTTCCTAGCTCATTGTTGGCTCCGACAAATGTTTTACCGTTATCACAATAGATCGAATAAGGTTTGCCTCGACGTGATACAAATCTGCGTAGGCATGATAGGAAGGCTTCAGTGGTAAGGTCACTGACAACCTCTAAATGTAAGGCCTTAGTGGCAAGACATACAAATACGCAAAGATAGGCTTTTGTTAGGCGGTTACCCTTTCCCTTTTTAGAAGATATCATAAAAGGGCCTGCTAAATCGGTGCCACATGAATTAAATGGAAAATTTGGATTGATTCTCACATAAGGCAAGTCTCCCATTTTAGGCTGTATGTTCTGACCACGCATACGAGAGCAGATAACGCATTTTTTAGGGATACTGCGCGCTAAGTTTCTGCCACCTAGTGGCCAAAATCTCTCTCGCAATGATGACAAAAGTAATTGGGGACCTGCATGAAATAAACGTAAATGTTCATACGACATTAATAATTTTGTTAAGTCATGCTTAGCATCAAGTAGGATAGGGTGCTTCTTATCATATTGACAGTCAGACTGAGCTAATCTACCTCCCACTCTTATGAGACCATTTGAATCTAAGAAGGGATTCAGAGGTAATAATTTACTTTTATAGTGCAGTTCCTTTCCGTTTTTAATTTGTTTTAAGTCTTTGGAAAAGGAATCCGCCTGACTAAATTTTATTAAAAGAGTTGAAGACCGTTTAAGTTCATCAGCCTTCAATGGACCGGTCAATTTAACGCTATCTTTTTTAATATTATTTATAAAACGCAATACATATGCATAACTTCTTTTTAACCTTAAATAACTGGAATGATTCCTAAAGTTAATGACTGAATCAACACTCTCGCCAGAAGTACCACCGTCGCACAATAAAACATTAGTTTCGGGTAAATTACTAAGTGTAGTGTGGGGATGAGTAGGCCATGCCGACTGACTATCCTTCAGAAACGAAGGTCCCTCCCACCACAAAGAAGAAGCCTGCAGATGCTGAGGGTCAATGCTCCTGGAAGCTAGGTCTGCAGGATTAAATTCGGTTGGTACGTGTCTCCATTGATAATCGTGAGTGATTTCATTTATTTTATTTACTCTGTTACGAACAAATGTTTCTAAGGTTTTATTTGAGACTTTGAGCCATGCGAGTACAACTGTGGAGTCGCTCCATATGTACTTTTCAGCGATCTTATATGGTATAGATTTTAAAACTTTGTCAACCAGAGTAGCTCCCAACAAAGCCGCAGTCAACTCCAGTCTTGGAATCGTAAGAGATTTAATAGGCGCGACTCTTGTTTTGGCACACAACAGCCTGACGGCAATGTTGTGTTCGCTATTAGTTGAACGCATGTAAACACATGCCCCATAGGCTTTCTGTGACGCATCAACGAAGCAATGCAACTCAATAGACTGAATGTCGTGACTGTCATTTAAAACAAAACGAGGTAGGACAATATCTGATAAATGATGTAAGTTTTGTATAAAAGAAATCCATCTTTTAGCAAACTGATCTGGTACCGGGTCATCCCAGGCTAATTGGACACTCCATAAGTCTTGGAGAAGAATTTTAGGTTTTATTATGCAACAGCTGACTAGCCCCAACGGGTCAAAGAGCTTACAAGTTGTAGAAATAATTATTCTTTTAGTTATTTCGGATGGGGCTTCAACACCACTCGGAAAATGAAGTTCGTCTGAAAGAGGTGACCATTTTAATCCTAAAACCGTGGCTTTGCTGTGCAATTCCAAATCTAGACAGTTTGAAGATTTTGATTTATCACAAAGTATTTGAGGGCAATTTGTGCGAAATTTCCTTAGTGGAAAACAAGCTGAGTCCAGCACTTGGGTGACATTTAAATATATGTGTTTTAACTCATCAACAGAAGAAGAACCGGTATTTAAATCGTCGATATAAAAATCGTTTTTGATCACGTTTGATACAACTGGATCCTTGCACTCGTTAGCAAGTGTCAACAAACATCTGGTACTCAAAAATGGAGCAGAAGCCATTCCAAAAGTTAATGTTTGAAGCTGTAGAATTTTAATAGGTTCATCAACTTGATCTCTCCACAGCACCAGCTGTAAATTACGCTGGGACTCGTCTAAAGCCACTTGTCTATAAAACTTATCGATATCAGCAGTTAAAACGTACTTATGTACTCGAAACCGAAGAAGAATCGAAATTAAGTCGCTCTGCAATACTGGCCCTACAGCTTGGAGTTCATTGAGGGATCTTTGAGAGCTGGTTCTGGCGGAAGCATCAAAGACAACCCTCAGCTTTGTGGTTTCACGTTGTTCTCTTATAACACAGAGATGGGGTAAGTAACATCCAAATTTAGGCTTATGAATAATTTCCTTTAAATGTCCTAAATTGCCATATTCTTCAATGAAATCACTATATCTTTCTTTAATTTTGAGATTTTTATTTAGCTTTTTTTCTAGATTTGTAAAACGTCTCATTGCAATAGAGAATGAGTTGCCAAGGGCCTGCTCAGGATTCTCCTTCAGTGGCATCATGACAGAAAAACGACCGTCAGGTAAGCGACAAGTATTTTTTATAAAATGAGACTCGCAAAACTGTTCATCTGTTGAGTAGGTATTATCATTCGTAGGCCATTGAAGTGATATCATGAAATCATTTTGCACTAAATTGCATTGGATTTTATTGTTGTGATTTAAGTAGCATTCCCCAATATTTCCAGCCACTAGCCACCCCAACAGGCTATCTTGTAATATGGGTTTATTTGGCCCCAGTTTAATTTTATCATGACTTATCAAGTCAAAGAAGTGATCTGCACCTAGCAAAATGTCAATTTCAGAAGGTTCGTAAAAAAATGGATCAGCTAGAACAATATTATTTGGTAAGTTTAATGTCTGAACGTCAACTTTAGCATTAGGTAGGTTTCCAGTTATTTTAGGTATTACCAAACAACTCACATTGACACTATAGGACCCGACTCGGGACTTTATTAGGAAGTCACACTTTTCTGACACTTTACATACAACATTATTTATACCAGATACATTAAATGAATTTATTTGTTTTGTGTTTAATCCTATTTTTTCTTGCAGATTTTTGGTGATGAAGGATGACTGGCTCCCAGTGTCCAACAAGGCACGGGCCAGGTAAGTACATTTTTTTTGTTTGTTTATGACTTCCACTTGAGCAGTACATAGTATAACTTGACTCGGAGACACAGTTGATAAACTAACTGGAAATGATGATGATGCTGGTGATGATTCAGTTTTTTCAGTAGTATCGGTAATTATGTTACTGACTGTATTATTTCTGTGTAATACTGTATTATGTTTTTCTCGGCAGATACGGTTCGAACCCTTCAAAGTACATTCTACATTTTTGTGGCCACTACGAAGACAATTGGAACACAACTTGTGTTTATATACTTCGTTAAACCTATTTTCTACGCTCATGGCCTTAAACTTGGGGCACTGATGAACATAATGATACATCTTATTGCAGATGAGACAAGCCTTGTTGTTAGAACCTTCCTGAACAGTGAAAGATTTTAAATTATTTTTATATGAATGATTATCTTTACCATGGTTATTTCTATTTTCATAATTAATGCGGCTACCGTTAGTAGTTTCCAAAACATTAGCACGATTTTCAATAAATTCTTTAAATTCCACAAGTGTAGGTAAGTGCGACAAGCGCCCTTTGTGTTCCTCCCACTTACTACTAGTTTTAGGATCTAGCTTTGCTGCTACTAAAAATATCACTAACGGATCCCAACTAGTCGTAGGAACACCCAGGGTATTAAGCGCGTTTAGGTTTTTATAAAGTTCATCACTCAAATACCTTAAGGCTCGAAATGATTCCTTCTGAACAGAGTTGAGATGCACCAGCGAGTTTAAGTGATTATTTATCAAAATATTTTTGTTATTGTATCTATCACATAAAGCCTTCCACGCATATTGGTAATTCCTCGCGGCAAACTCAATCGACCTTATTACGACACCAGCACTCCCCACTAAAGAGTTTCGCAAATAATGAAACTTGTTGATCGGTGCAATCGAGTCGTTCTCATTGATGAGAGAATCAAAAGTGTCCCTAAACTCAAGCCATTTTACATAGTTGCCATCAAAAGTGGGCAAATTTATAGTAGGTAGTTTAATCGAACCATTCGCGGCTTGACAACAACTTGATTTCACAGATCCCTGATGAGAATTCTTATTTTTGGCTGAAAACGAATCTATTACTTCTTGCGCCAAAGCGATTTGGGAATAAAACTCCCTTTCCGTAATTTCTCGTTCTGCAATTTGATCATCCACATTTTGAGAAAGTTCTTCGATTTCTGTTTGTATATTATCAAAACTAGACATTAATTCTTGCAACTGTATTAATCTTAACGACAATTCTCTAATCTCCAAACTTGTAATGTCAGCTAATTTACTATCGTGGTATTTCTTTAGAGCATTTTTATGAACCGTTAGTCTACTTCGAATACCACCGCGTTTCCTAGCTAACGTTTTTAAATGATCGTTAGGATCAGCTGATTCCACATTTAAAATAGGAATAGGACTTTTCGATCTCAAGTTCGATTCAGCCATTTTGAATTCCATTCAAATTTTAAAAAAAAAACAACGATGTACAACAATGAGCAGGCTGAGCTTAGTTAAATAATAGTGCACTCTAACCGTTATACCATCCAGCCGCCACTAGCCCAAACCACAGCCACCGCCGAGCCTGCCAACAGCACCAGCAGCGCTCGAAGAGCACAGCTGACCGCTGTCGCCGAGCCCGCCAACAGCGCCGACTACGCCCACGGAACGCAGCGACGCGGCGAGGCGTGAGGGCTTGACCCGCCACGGGCGCTGGAATTGTTCGGCAAATAGGCGTTGAAATAAAGCGTTATAATTAAAGTGCACTTTACTATGAAGATTTGTTTTTATCGACTTCAATAGGCTAAGTAAAGCAGGTAGGTTACCATTAAGTAGGTCAACCGTTAATTAGGTCACTAATAAAATTGAATTGGAAATGAATAACTTGTTATGATGTAGCAAAGTAATGAAATGATAACGTCTATTTTTGAATTTTGTTCGTGCAAATATATAGGCAAGGATAGTACGCATATAGCAAGATACAACCTTAAAGTGCTGCGAAGTAGCTAGGCATATACACAACAAATAGAAGTTGGCAATTGGGATAAGTAAATAAAGGATTAGGCTTACTTGCTTTGGTTGACCGGCGCCGACACTATACCGTTAACTCACTGCACTGTAAAATGACTCGGCGTTTTCTTTCGAAGACGAATAGTAGGTACCGTAGATTGCAGTGTCCTGTCACGGTCGCCAAAAAACTTGTTTAATAAGGAAACAAGCGTTCTATATAAACTTTGATGTATTCGAAGTTACATACAGACAGGTAAATAATAAATAATAGTATACGGCGCGCGCTCTGGTCGGCGGTCGTTAGGCGAATCCCTTGGTGGGGCGCGGGGCCCGTGGCGCGGGGCGCCTGGCGGTGGCAGCTTCGTAGATCACGCGCCGTGCGCGTGAACACTAAGCATTACATCATCAGGACGATCGATAAAAGGTATGTATTTCAATTATTTGAGTGTAACACTTCGGCAGAAATGTACGACAGAATTTGCTTAATATTTGAGGGATCAGAAGAAAGAAGGAAGATGGCTTTACTTCAAGATTTTTATAACGCCAAAATTAAACCAAATATGAGCATTGAAGAAAATTTTTGAAGAAGTCATTGCGGCAGCCGACTGTTGTAAAGAAGCTATGTTCTTAAAATCCATGCTTCTTGATCTCAACATTAAAATACCGATCTCATTCAAAATTGATAACCAGAGCGCGATTCAGTTAATAAAGACCGGGATCTTTAACAAGCGGTCGAAGCACATCGACGTGCGCTACCATTATATTCATGAGATCTATAGTAACTACAGCTTTGTTATAGAATATTGTTCGACTGAAAATCAAACAGCGGACATTTTAACGAAGGCTTTAGGTAAGATTAAATTCCTTAAGCACAAGCAGGTTCTTATATGTTAGAGTTATAGTAATTTTGTCTTTATTTATAATGAACTGAAAATAAGCTAAAATTAGGAGAGGGTGTTGAAACCTGCATGCTGGCGCTGTATTAAAAAAGTAAATGTGTCAAGTTCGTCTCAATAAAGCAATGTTTCTATAAACTGTGTTTTGATATTGCTCTGCAAGTAAAATGTGGATTATAACGATTCACAGCTAGAATAAGGCATCGCAACATTTTTAAGTTACTTGTACTATGCGCTGAATTAGTTAAATACATTAAAAGAACTTACGTAATTTAGCCTGATCATTGAACAAGATCATTGGCCTTGTTGAAATTTGAAACAAATTCTTTAAACAATACATAAATCTAATGACTCCTAAAATCATTTTTTTTCGACAACTTTCTTATTTTTACGCATGAAACAATAATTATTACATGAAAATATTTCTATTGATATTCCGCAGGTCACCCCCATCTTAAACAAGTAAATTTTAATTTTTGACACAAGCGTGTGATGGTTTTGTACATTTCGCAGAATAAAAACATTGCTCTAATCAAATAACTAGGTCTGCAACTTCAAAGCAGAATTGTTCTAATTTTAAATATCAATATGATTGATTTTGCTTTGAAGTTCATTATGAGACTTTATGTCAGTTTTTGCGATCGCGCGGTACCCCCTTAAACCCAAAATTGCAGAGAATATTTTTCATAAAATGCGCGAAGGCACTTTTTTGAGCTCCTAGATTGAACTACTGTTCTAAACAAATGAAATATTTATTTTTAATGTTATCTCTTATATATTCGTATAGTGCATAGCGGCCTCGGAATTTTTAGATATCATTGATTTTTTAAAGAAAAAAAAAATATTCTAAACCAAAAAACTTCGAAAATCGCTTTAAGTTAGTTAACTGTGAATTTCTCCTATCTACGATAATAATATTGAGCAAAATTCATACCAGAATTTGTTACTTAATGAGGAATAAAAATTTTATAATGAATTTATTATCCTATTTCGATAAAATTAAAAATAAATGTCTTGCATCTTGGAGGATTGTTAATGAAAATTTAAATAATAAAATGACTCAAAATGAAATAAAATTAATTAAATATAAAAATAATGTAATTGACGACTTATATAATATGACGACAGCTTTCAATGACTTTTTCATAGAAACAAGCGATAATAATATAACGTGTAGTAATACATCCACAAATAGATTAACTATCAGCAATAGTACTTTTCTTACTCCGACTTCGGTAGATGAACTCCGACGTATTATACTGAGTCTAAAAAATACAAACTCAGTCGGTTATGATGATATTAATACCGATACTCTAAAATTATGTTCTAACGAAATTGCCATTCCCTTATGCCACATTATTAATTTATCCCTAGAAAATGGTATATTTCCCGAAAGGCTAAAATATTCTATTGTGAAACCACTTTACAAAAAAGGCGATGAGAGCGATATGAATAATTACAGACCAATCACTCTCATTCCAGTATTGGCAAAAATATTTGAAAAGATTATGACCAAAAGAATTCTGTCGTTTATTAAAAATAATAAAGTTATTACAAAGGAACAATTTGGATTTCAGGAAGGTAAATCAACAACCTTGGCTTGCTTCAACCTAATTAAGGAAGTTACAGAAAATATTAATAATAGAATACCTAATCTAGCACTGTTTTTAGATATGTCGAAAGCTTTCGATCACGTAAAGCACAATATATTACTTCAGAAGGCTTCCGAATACGGTTTAAGGGGTCGAGCGGCTGACTGGCTAAATAGCTACTTAAAAAATCGTAAACAATGCACCGAGATTACTCGGATTGAGAATAATACTAAGATAACAGTCCGATCGCAGTATAGAGATACGAAAAATGGAGTTCCACAGGGAAGTATATTAGGTCCTATATTATTTTTATTATATATAAATGACCTACCTAAAGTATCATCAAACAAATGCTTTCTCTTTGCAGACGACTGTACTCTATTTTTAAAAAATCAAGATATTGACAAACTACAAACTGACATTAACAATACAATCTCTGACATTTTCAATTGGATGAATAACAATAATTTGCAAATTAATATAAATAAAACTAAAGCAATACAATTTCATACTTACAAAGCAAAAAAAGTTAACATTGACATTAATCATAATAATGAAAAAATTGACATAGTAGATTCCACTTGTTTTCTTGGAATCACTCTTGACGAACACTGCAACTGGAAAAATCATATTGATGGTGTATGTAAAAAGATTAACAAATTTGTTTTTGCACTTGGTAGAATTAAGAGAATCGCCTCGTTTGATATTGCGTTACAGGCATATCATGGTTATGTTGCCGCAGTCTTACGCTATGGCCTAATAATCTGGGGAAATAGACATAGAACGAGCATTTAAAGCGCAAAAAAGGTGTGTTAGGGCACTGTGTGGAATTAGAAGTTGGGAATCATGTAAGCTTCTATTCAAACAACATAAAATTCTTACATTACCGTGCATGTATATAGTGGAAATATGTCTTTTCGTAAAACGATATCCCGACTAATTCGTCACACACAGTCAAAGGAATCCAAATGCTCGTGATTCCAGAAAAAATAAATTATGCTTACCTAAAAGCAATCTAACGCTTTTTAATAAAAATGTATTTTGTATGGCAGTTAAGATATACAATAAGTTGCCAGCTGATGTTAGAAATCGCTCATCTGACAAAAACTCTTTTAAAAATTCCCTATGTCGTTGGCTGCTGGAACGCGGATATTATTCGATTAATGAATTTCTAAATGACAAATTGTAATGTGATATTTTTATTTATTCTTTAATTTTTAATATTATCTAAACTATTTTTAATTATGATAAATTTATTAAGTTGACATTAAATATTTTTGTATTATTTTAATTGTTATGATTTAATAATTATTTTCTTTTATTATTAACTTAATCCTATATTGACATGTAATTTTTTTTTTCTTAATACCATATTGACATGTATAACGATTAATTGAATTAGCAGATCTGACTTATGCATGATTAATAAAAACCAGAATTTAGAGTCGACATTTATAATATAAATATTTGCACACCTACGTTAATAAGGTAAAAAAATTGTAGATCTATTATTTAATGAATGTAACATCTTGACTGTACACAATATTTAAGCAAATAAATTATTTGATTTTGATTTGATTTGATTTGATAAAAACGACAAAAACTGCAAAATTACGAAAAATACAA
The DNA here is from genome assembly GCA_963921215.1 of Scoparia ambigualis. Lineage (NCBI taxonomy): Eukaryota > Metazoa > Arthropoda > Insecta > Lepidoptera > Crambidae > Scoparia > Scoparia ambigualis. Next base: position 10,647,594 of record OY992508.1, on the reverse strand, counting down.
AATGGGCTATTTACGCAAAAATCACATATGAGATGTAATAGGCCTCTTAATATTCTTTAAAAATAATGAAAACGACAACTATTTATAAGTATAGGAGCAACTCGAAATAGCAAGATAAAAATCCACCCTACCCAAAAGGTCAAAATACTAACTTAGTCGGGTCAAAGTTGCTCGCGTCCGTAGGTTTACCCTTGAGACCCTACACGTGATCCCTGGGTAGTGCTAAATGAGTGACACTGACTGAGTGGTAGAGCCACGCTGCGTTGCAGCACGCATTGGGCCGGCTCGCCCGGCGTAATACCACCCTCTCACGAATATTCGGCGTGAAATAATGGCACTTGGCTCTGTTGTGTTTCGTCCGACCAGTGAGGGTACCGGAGGCCCCTCACCCCCCCCCCCCCCTCCTCCCAATTCCTATTGCTTCCTTAAACCTATTCCTCCCTTAAAGGCCGGCAACGCGTCTGCGATTCCCCTGGTTTTGCGGGTGTCCATGGGCGGCGGTGATTACTTTCCATCAGGTGACCCGCCTGCTCGTTTGCCTCCCTCTTTTATAAAAAAAAAAAACTATTAACTATTTTGACCTACCGGCTTTCCGGTAAATGTATTTAGGTCAAACAGTGCATAATTTATCGCATTCAACCCGACAATGTATGATTATTGATCACTTATCTACTTGGCTAGTATTGACACTTCTTATTTGTTAGTGTAAGAAAGCTTTGTTTACCTATAATAATGAGTATTTTTACTAACTTTGGAGGAGAAAAAACTGAAAAAATATATGGTAGCCCAGACAAACTCACTTAGTTTCTCAAAGAATTCTTCTGTATTGTTTCTTTTATTTGCAGGTACACCACCGGCCGTAAAACCACCAGCACCGGCAAGTCGGGGCTGGCGCTGCTGGCGGTGACGCTGCGGCAGCTGCGGCATAAGTACCAGCTGCTCCTGTTGCCGGTCATCGGGTACCTGGGCGCTGAGCAGGCGTTCATGGCGGCTGACTTCACGCAAGTGAGAATCCTGAAATAAACGTTTGATGGGCACAGGTTAGCACAGGCACGGGTTATTGGGTTGTTGGTGGGTCAGTTGAGGGTTAAAAACCTAAAAGGTCCATTACATCATCATCAGCCTATAAACGTCCCACTGCTGGGTACAGGTCTCCCCACATGCACAACATCATATACGGACGATAGGTCCTAACCCACCACGCTGGCCCAAAGCGGGTTGATGGGTTGAGGTCCATTACATTAAGATATTAATCGCGTTTGTAAACTAGAGGGTAGAAATCGGTGTTACAAAGTTAGTTGTAGGTCCGATTCCTAGTGGAGGGAACACATTAATGTATTCAGTTTGGTTTGTGGTAAGACTTGTGTAGTTCACGTAAGTATTAAAAATGGGTATGATAATTGATGCAAGTGACAGTGTCAGTGACAAGATTATGTGTAACTACCTTCTTCAAGTACTAATAATAAAGAAAAGAGTAATCGTGACCTCAAAACTCGGCTAGCAATTTTATTAATAATCGAGATTGCTCTCATGTTTTGTCTAGGCGTATGTTAAAGTAATATACCTACTGAAATCACCCCTTATGCTAGGCATACATTTAAATTGACATCCTGGTAATCTTTATCGATACCACGAGTTGTAAAAAAATATAAATAGGACGAGCTGCGAATAGGACGAGTTGCAAACGGGACGAGCCACGAACGAGACGAGCCGCGAATGAGACGAGCCGCGAACGGGACGAGTTTTGAATGTGTGACGAGTTGCAAATAGGACGACCTGCTTCCGACCCCTTGTTTTTAGTTCGAAGAGCTTGAAATTAACGCCTATTCATCGAACATTGCAGCGTTAATCTTAGCGACGTAATTGCTGACAACTTCTGTGCAGGCGTTTGTGGGCTGCGCGTACGGCATCAGCAACATCGGCTTCGTGATGATCTGTTTCGGCGCCTTCAACGCGGCCGCCGCGCCTTTAGCCGGAGCCGTCGTCAAGCACACCGGAAGATTTCCGGTCATGGTCACCGCACTGGTGAGTTTGTCCGGTACATTTATGGTCACTAACGACCGAATTTATTGTTATTGACGCGTAATTATTGTTATTTTAGCGTTATTCACTCTTAAATACGAGTACACTAATGTAAATGAAACGCTGAAAAGAACGTGTGGGAATTGAACCTACATCTTCCGCATACCGGGTAGCTCCGTTGACCACTCCGCCAAATTAAGGGTTAATAGTGCAAAATTATCGAAGTGATACCTGAACTAGCTAAACTGTTCACCCGTATCAAAAGATACAATTACAAACTCATCGCTAGATGGCAGTAGTAACAACAGCTTAACAGTCGGCGTAGATCAAGACGACGAAGAAATATGTACACCTAAAGAACAAATTGAGAAATTAAAACAAGAGTTACGATCAGCACACGATGAAATAAACAACTTGACAGCAGAAAATAAACAATTAAAAGAAACAAATCAAGAAATTATAACAAAAAAAGTTCTATACAAGAACACAGAATTGTCAACAAGTCATAGTTCTCTGACCAATAATGTAAAAATTATAAAACACCAGCAATGTCTACACCTCATAAAGAATTAAAAAAAAACAAAATTTAATTTTTTTGCCCCACAAACAAAAAAGAAAAGATAAAAGACAATACTGACAAACAGAACTCAATTTTAGTAAACCAGATGAACACCAAGAATAAAGTCCAAAGGAAAAACAATATTTCTTTATTTAGTAGCAACAAAAGAAATAGTATCCTGAAATTAGCACAACAAAGTTTTGACCATTCCCGTGAGTGAATGAGCTTCAGCGCTTCTTCAGAGTACTTGCTCGTGAAAAAACAGCAGCGTGCGCGCCAACGAAGAATTACGGTTCAATGAAATTTTAATTTAGGTTTTTTATTTTTTTTGTGTTGTATTAGAATAGTGGCTGGTTAATCATCAAATTTAAATTATGCTTTATTAGGTGAATTACGAGCCGTGGCTCATACAATTTCTTACGAAGTAAGATTAGCTTTAATTTTAATATCTAGAATTATTTCAATTATAGATTTTAATATGATTTAATTGGGTTACTATCAAAATTTATTTTGATTTTTATTTATAATATTTCCGTTAAGATTAAGTTTGATTTACTTCAAGATTGGCAGAAACTAATCGTACTCCTATTGATTTTGCTGAAGGTGAGAGAGAGTTACACCCGTATTCACAAACATTACTATGATGTCTCACAATGCGCTCGGACGCACAGGGTCTCAAAAACCTATTCATAAACAGTACTTGAGTGGCCACCGGCGTTATGCGTCCCTTAACATGAACGCATAGCTAAGGTAACCAGGTTTGTCATACGAAACGCACTGAGAAATGTCTTACTTCGTATAGCATCTCTACTTTGCTTGGAAATGTTTGTGATTACGGGTGTTAGTGTCTAGGCAGGCCTGGCGCACTCCGCGCTTTAGGTATGAAGCTACAAGTAGCAGATCGGATGGACACCCGCGACCACTGCATTCGTTAGAAGAGATAAGAGCTACGCGATAGTACGCTATAGAAAGAGAGGCAACTTCTAGGTGAATTTAACTGTAGGTATGGGAGCGGTGTGCGACCTGAATTGCACTTTATTGTGTCTTAGCAAGAGTCGCTATTTATTTAAATGGCTTTGCGGAATGAATCTTCTGTACTTGTACTATTATGTATTCTATGGTCTAGGCTGTTCTGGTTTCTGTTGCAGCTGTTAAACCTGTGCCTGCTGTCAGCGCTGCTGGTGTGGCGGCCTGACCCTCAGGAGTGGCTCGTGTTCTACGCGCTGGCCGCGGTGTGGGGGACAGCTGATGCGGTGTGGTTGGTGCAGGTCAATGGTGAGACAAAACTGGTAGTGGCACTGGGTTATCACGTTACGGTTGGCAATACCGTGACGAGGAGTTTTTTTTAATCCTCTACGGGTAAACACTAGGCCTTCATCTCACCTGATGGTAAGTGATGATAAGGTAGAAGCGAGCTCCACCCGGTTTCCTCAACCATTAAGGAACATGAAAGTACGAGAAGCATAAAGCGAGAACTTGAATGAAAGAGAACAAAACAAGCATAGAAGGACTCCGGTATCACATCGGAGGTATTAGAATAAAAAGAAACCATTGAAGAACTGGGTTTTCTTATCTCAAAACTATCGGAACACAACAATGCTCTTGACATTTTTGCACCGAGAGCATCTCGCTCGCACCGCCCGAACTGAAGGAACGCAGAAATGTGAAACATTGTTTCAAAAAGAAATGTGCTTTAAAATTCGTTACGGTAATTAGTAGTAGTATTTTTATTAGTTTCAATTTACGAGCATCTCGAGCACTTTTCAGTCTTGCACGAGCATCAGCAACGAATCTACCGCGACTCGATAGCCCGAAGGTGTCTGTCGTTAAGGGGAATGTGTTCAGTCGACCTCCTCGATGGTGGGCCCCTTAGTATCAACTTTACCCGCCTAGTGGCTAAGTCTTAGACCCTGAGGTCCCGGCTTCGATAACCAGCGGATCCTTGTGTATTTGGTTTGGTTAGTCAAGGCATGATAAGCCCACCTGGCTAGCTTAGCTACCACCATCTTATCTAAGTCAGTCGATAAAACAACAATGTCAGTAGATTACATTGTTGTGTTTCGACATTTAAGGTAGCCAGTTTTTCGATGGAAGTTCGCATGTCGTTTTATAGTCACTCACCAACAGGTCAACAGACGAAAGCTAAGAATGCGGTTGTGCAGTCAAGAGCAAAAATATGTAAACAATTGTAACTCTTAATACAATGGAATAAGAGTCAAAGTGTATACATATTGGTGCTCGTGACTGTACATGTCCTATACTAACGTGAGTGTAAATGTTGTGGATTAATCAAAGACTGTTTCCATAGTGGTAAAATTAAAAGCTTTGTCTGTTACAGCACTGTCCGGGATTCTGTTTCCCGGCGACGAGGAGGCCGCCTACTCCAACTTCAGATTGTGGGAGGCGACGGGCAGCGTGCTGTCTTACGCCAGCGCACCCTACCTCTGCGTCAGGACCAGGTATCTGATCTACCTAACTCTTTAATTGGCTACTTGAAAGTTTTCAAAAAAGTATTTCAAAAATTACAAACGCGTATTTTATACTTACCTTTCACAATATTGCTTTTCTCGAAAAAGCTTTATTTAATAGAAAAAAACATATTTTTCTTCATTCATTTCAAATTTCGTGCGAAAACGGTTGGTCAAGTGACATTTTGCCTTGTGACGCCACACTTCCATAAACAAACAAAATCTAGAAACCTGACGGATAGTTTTGATAATTTTATGAAATGTGGAAGCTCAAATATAGCCGCCCGTGTTTAGAGTCTTCAGATAAAAAAATGCAATTTTGTGAACATAAATATTTACAAATTATCTTAATAAAATAACTATTAAATAATTATCGTTAAATTATAAACTACCATTTCCGACATAATTTATATTTTATTGTTGAAAACTTTCGAATAGCCAATTGTGAAAATTCGGTAAAACATCACGGGATTCTACGGCATTGTCCTAATACAAAGTTTAGTCTGTTTCAAAAAAGTACTCACAGAGATCCTCGGTGCTGCTTCCTGCCCCTAGTGTTTCTAATATCAGGTTTATTATTATTATTGGTATTTTTTTTTAAATATTTTATTCTTACCATTATTTTCATCCTTGTGCACAAAATTTATTATTTAATATTGTTAATTTTGATTTTAATTGTAGTGATTCGGGTATGGCTTAAACTCATATGCGACTTGCTAAGGACTTCGGCCTGGTCCTGAACCGCTGTACTAGTTTAAGTTTTATCTGTTTGTGTCAATGTCTGTTAAGTTGCCTAATAAAATAAATAAAAAAAATAAAACAACGCGATAACGCGATCATCGCGCGATTAAAGTTCACGAACAAAGTACGCGCGAATAGATTTTTAAACATTTTAGTCGCGCAAACGCATCGCGCGATCGCCTATTAGGACACCTATTCTAGATCAATATGTTTGATCGTCGACTCTATGGCGCATCGTTTAATCGCGCGATGATCGCGTTATCGCGTTGTATTAGGACAATACCTACCCCATAAAACACATCATAGATTCACGACTGTTTTTTTTTAAATCTACTGCTTCCCGCTATTTTGGCATGGTTTTTTGTTCTTTTGTGTCTATTTTCTTTTCTTTCAAAGTGATTAATTAAATTAACTTGAGCTTTATGAGCTCTACTTACTCTATTTACTTCTTGTCTTTTTTTTTATCATTTTTACTTTAAGTTCTTTTCTTTTCATTTCTTTTTCTTTTTACTTTTGTACATTTCTTTTTTTTTTGTTATACAATTTTACAATTACATGTTTCTTATTATCTAATTAATTGTTTCCTTTATGCTTTACATTATTTTCCTTACATTTATTACCCATTTTCTTATTACACTTTCTTACATTATATTTTACTTTTTTTGTAATACATTTATTCTAGTACTTGATTATTCATTACATTTATCGTATATTTCTTCTTCTTTCCTTCTCTTATTAAATACAAGTATATTTCCTTTGCCATCCTAACTTTTTATTTTATATTAATTGCTATATTATTCTTAATAAGTTCTGACTTACTTTTGCATCCTGCCACGTGTGTGGTTTTTGCTTTTACTTGCTTACATATCTATTAGTCCTTATTTCTCTTATTAACTATTAATACTACTTTCTTGGCAAAATCTAAAAATATTTCTCTTTCCTGCTTGTTTCGTAAAATTTCCTTTAATGTGTTTTTTTGCTGATTCACGACTGTTACCGCTAATGAGTTAGTCAGAGACTAGACAATAAGGACCGCAGAAGAGTCCACTGCCATAGTCCACGATTCACTAAATTATTACTGCACATGTGCTCAGCGTGATAGGTGGTGAGCCCATCGCCTCTCTATGCTGTTGGATACATATGCAGGATTAAGTCAATTAGTCGCCTCCTTTAACGACACCCAAGTTAGACTCAGTCATATAAAGAAACCTACGTGGTTAGAATTTGGTTTATAAAGAAAAATTTCTCATTCGAATCTGTCCTCGTACAAATCTGACCTACTACGAATAAACTCCCTAACCTACTGCAAATCTGACCTATTCAGAAAAAGACCAAGTAAGAGTTTGGTGCATATAGTATGAGGCATATCCAGAGACTGACCAACTCCTAATCCAATCCAATAAAAACCTGATTTGCCCAAGGAAACTGGAAAACTTAATATTAGTATTGAACCTAATCCGAATTTGGCAACCTCCGCCCAAAGGCAAGAGAAGAGAAGGGTTGGTTGTATTCTTTTAGACAGCTCCTATACTACACGGCTGAACCTAAACCTAAAATGTTGATATATTATTAATAAGTAACTTTATAACCAGTGAAAGAATACTACCACCCTCTCTCTTTCCTCGGGTGTCGTATAAGGCGACTAACGGACTAAAGACTGCACATACATTCAACAGCATAGAGCGGCAACGGGCTCACCACCTGTCACGCTGAGCACATGTGCAGTTGCTATTTGGTAAAAAGTGGACTATCGCAGAGGACTGCCTTTAGCTGCCTTATTGCCTAGTCTCTGACTAATCTTTCAGGGATAATAGTCGTGATAATATGTATGTATATAAGTAAATAACAACAAAAAGGTTTATGGCTCAGTGTTTTGTCTGTGTTTTTTTCTTTTGTTTTCAGTGTGTGTTTGCAGGAATATAATATGTACTTAATTTGTCTTCTACCCCGCAGGCTGCTAGTGCTTCTTGGACTTTTGCTGGTGGGCTTCTCCGGGTATACCACCATAGAGCTGATGGAGTACCGCGCCAAGAAGGCCCATCACAGGGAAAGAAACTTTGAGCTGGTCGCCGAGAAGAGCGAACAACATTAACAGAAAAAGAGAGCTTCAGGATTAATCGAAGACTGTCCTCTTAGTGGTGAAAATAAAAGCTCTGTCTGTAACAGCACTATCCGGGATTCTATTATTCTATTCCAGTGTAATGGATTTATTAGGCTATACATCAACAGTCTAGAAATGTGCTACTGCTAGACACTGGCCTTTCCACATGAACAACAGTAAGTAGGGAGAGTAGACAACCCACCACGCTGGCCCAATACGGGTTGGATGACATTAGGAAAGAAATAGGTACTTACCCAGTTAAGCTGACCGACCCATACATGGGTTGACCGGCCCAAAGAACAATACCATCATTATTTAAAATACCTAGTACCTACTGTAAAGCAACTATCCAAAAATCTAAGAAAAAATAGTTTCAGGCTTATCTTATCAGGGTTAGGACATCGCCTTAAATTGTATTGCAACTTGAGGCAAAGTCCAGTCCAATGAGCTCGACAACAAAATTTTACATGTTTTTCATCAAACAATTGGCTATTTGACAGTTGTAACAATAAAATATGAAATATGTCGGAAATGGTAGGTTATGATTAAACGATAATTATCCAATAGTTTTTTTTATTGAGATAATATGTAAATATTTTATTTTTACAAAATAAATTTGCGTTTTTTTGTCTGTGGATTACAAGACCCGAAACACGGGCGGCCATGATTGAGCTTCATGTGACGGATTGTGACGTCACATTTCACAAAGTATACAGAAACTATCTGTCAGGTTTCAAGATAGGTTTCTATATTTATTGAAATGTGACGTCACCGAGCAAAATGTCACGTGACCAACCGTTTTCGCACGAAGTTTGAAATCAATAAAGAAAAATATGTTTTTTTCTGTTAAACAAAGGTTTTTCGAGAAAGAAAACATTGTACGGGGTATAAAATAAGCGTTTGTAACTTTTTAAATACTTTTTCGAAAAATGTCAAGTAGCCAATTGTGACGTCTCCTTCTTCTAACTAGTAAACTTTTCCTGTTTACTGATTTAAAATTTTCTGATATCAGAATTTTTGTTTTTTTCTTAAGAGGGTTTACGCATTTCGGTTTTCCATACAAATTTCCGAGTTGAAATTTTTAAAAACCAGTGAGCCAATTATGATGAAACTCGGCATACTGAAGTAAAATATAGAGATCTAAATAGTTTGTTGAAAACCTTTTTTTAAATAGTTTATTTAACTGAGTTATTGCGATTTAAAACTTTCTATAGTGGACGTTAAATTGCGATAAATCAGCCAAATAAACCTTTAGATCCCTGTTTTTCACTTTAGCATGCAAAGTTTCATTAAAATTGGCTTCTTGGTCTTTATAAATTTCGACTTGGAAAATTGTATGGAAAACCGAAATGTGTAAACCCTCTTAACTAAATTGTAAATAAACTGAAGTGTAACATTTAACTTACGATTTTCAAACAATCTTACTTGGCTTTGTTTAATTTATTATATTGTATCAATAACATGTTTATGTAAATAATTGTACTCGAATAATTATAATACACTATAATTCATAAGTAAGTATTATATTAATATAAAATAAGGTTGATAAACAAAATAAAACATCTGAATAGTTTTCAATAAAATCATTGTTTTTATTCTCTCCACATAAATACTTAAACTTGGATTAAAATAAAATCCGCGATTAACAGCTAAACGAAGCTACAATCATTATCTAAGTACATTCGCAAGGATATTAACAAAGTGACTAAAACTTCGTTATACACAAACATTATACATTATACACTAACACCTTATTATGTATAAAACAAACATTCAAAACTGTTAAGCTTTATACTTATTTTGCTACGTTACTTGTGTAACGCTACGGCTACGGTGTACTCATCGTAGCACGTTGAAAAGTCAACACAGTTCTGAATGTTCCATTTTCATAATATTATAAAGGGTGTATTAACAAACATGTCAAGTCTTGCTTGTATGAGAGTGGTCGGTTATTTTCAATAAGGTTTTATTTATCCACTTTTGGTTAACTATTTCTATGTGTTATTATGGTTTTTTTTATATCGTATGGTTTAGTTAACTGATAGTACTGTTATTTGTGGTACGAGTTTTGAATGGAAATTAACCCTATTAGTTGTTTATTACTTATGCAACAAAGAGAAATGTATAAATCTGTTTTAGTGACATTTTACATTTAACATCATAAAGTCATCAGTTTCTCGTATAATAATAAAAGAGAGAGCACGGTATGACAACGTTTTATATAACAATAAGATGATAAAAAGTATATAAAACCTTTCGAGCGTAAATCAAACCGTGATCAAACGTTTATCGATAGACACTAATCCATTTCAATTTGTCGTATTTATGCAAAATATTGAGACTCTCCCGTATACTCACAATATATAATTGTATTATTGTCATCGGCACTTGACACACACAAAATAATATTTATACATAAAACAAAATTTACAAGTTCGTAAGTCACTGGTCCATAACAAGGATACTATATAATGTTTAAGTTACGACAGAAACCTCACGATCGATGCTTAATAATATTACAACGTTCTCGTGACGTCATAATTATCTAAAAGTATGTATATCATATTTAGATTTAAAGCGTTGAACCGTAATACTTTCGAAAAACATATTATTGCTTCTAATAAAATATTCTCTCATTTATATTTTAAGGAAGACCAAGTTGTATTTGAAGGCACTGAAACTAACACTGATTATATACACACAGACAATAGCACCTCAATTAAATATTATAAATGTATCTTTTATGATTCTGATTATAGTATAAATCCTAATTATGCACGTATGTATTGTCTTTTATACTATTTTGGCAATTAAGGAGATTACCACAGGTAAACGTTGCTTTTTTACAAATGTTATAAAACGGTATTATATTATATATCTAAAATTAACGATCGCAGGACCGATATCGGATCTTTAGTTCCTATTTACAGAATACTAGCAATTGTGAAGACGTCGTTTTATCTTTATACAAACAATATAAGTTTACATTTTATAAGGCTATAACAATTATTGTAGTCTTGTGAGCTTTCTTCAGGTGTGGTGTATAATAAACGCTAATATACGCGAAGTATAACTATATAATTTATATGTATAATCTATACAGTTTATAACTTTGTGACCCTGTATATAATGTAGACATAAGTAGCCTCGAACATAGTATATAAGCGATTAATACAAAATCGGTCTTTATGTACACATAAATTCTACATTTTCTTTATTTTAAAAGTCACCGCAGGGTTCTTTAGCACCGAATATTCTCAATTCACATTAGGATTTTTATTATATGTCTTATAAAATACAATTCAAAAAATACATACATCTCGAAGATTCATATCAAAGCAAGCATATGAAAACTTGCGCAGCTTACGCTAATTACATGTTACATGCTATTATTATGTATTCAGGACAAAGCGTTTGTAAAGACTGATGAAACTTCGACAACATACAAAAACATTCCTTACTCATTTACATTAACACATTTGGACGGCAATACACAACTCTATGTATTCGTTTATATACAAAAGAATAAGTTTTAAAACACTTTTCAAAATGTTTAACTCTAAAGCGCCTTAATTCGTAACTAAATGCAAAAATCTATAAACAGGAAGACTTAATGCGAACGTGATGATTGACTAAATTATTTACTTTAAAATTTAACTATCTCTATTATTATGAAGTTTAAACGTAATTATTAAAATATTTAAAAGCTGCGCTGTTTGAAAGGTAACAACCAGTCTACATAGTTATAACAAAGAATTAAACAAAAATAAGTATTGTTTGTATGCAATTGCAAGGAAAAAAATACTTGAGATTTCCATAAAAAATCAGCGTGATACAATCTTGTACCCTATTATGATTATTTAATAACTCATTTTCGTTTTAATGTATGATGCGTCGTCGTGTCGTGCTGCGTTTCGATTTCACAGGCGTTACGAGTTCCTATGGTGTCATTAAAATGCGTTCAGCATTTTATATTAAAATTCAACGTCATATCATCTGTGGCAACGGAACGCAGCAGTATAAGAAAAAAAACAGTTCGCGACAAAGAGGTTTTATGGTGAACTAAAAAAAAGTAAAACAAGTTAATTTCCTAACTGGGGCTGGTTGTGTTGCTTCTGGGTTCCGATTTCAATGCGGTGCCGTTTATCCGTGGGCCGGTGCAGGGGGTGGCCGGGGCCGGGTTCAGGGCCGGATTCAGGGCCTGGCAGTGGGCGCACGGCTCCAGACGCCTCGTGAGCACCGCTCGCAGCTTCAACGCCGGCCCTAGCTTCATTTGCAACATCCCTGTTAAGTGGTCCTCTGTGAGCATGGGCAGACCCGCTCCATCGATTCTTTGCTCTCGGAAATTCTGTGAACAAAGATAACATTATATTAATACCTCGATCACACAACACAAAATACCTTCAAATAGACAACAGTAAAACTCTACATTACATATAATCACGACTATTATCCCCAAAGGGTTAGAGTCAAAGACTAGGCAATGAGGACGGCAAAAGTAGTCCTCTACCATAGTCCACTTTTCACCAAATAGCGATTGCATATGTGCTCAGCGTGACAAGTGGTGAGTGCATCGCCGCTCTATAGGTACTGTTGGATGTGTGTGCAGTCTTTAGTCCGTTAGTCGCCTTTTACGACACCTAAGGGAAGAGAAGGGGTAGTAGTATTCTTTTACCGCTACGCGACACGGTTCTGTCCTATAACTCTAGATTAATGCGTTTTATAAACAGAAGTAAGTAATATCGAAGCAGTCAGAATCGTGATAAATTGTAATATAAGTCAACAATTATTAAGTAGATATGACAGGGTACCCGAGTTTCAAGTTTAAAGTTAACCACCTTACCGAAGGGCCGGCCGAAGGGCATCAAGAAATACTTAAATGATCACCGTAAACAAACTGGTAATGAACCTTCGATTGTTGCAGCCTCTGGGTTTAAGAGTTTAATAACAGCTTATGCGGTGTCCGGCGCAAGCGCACCTGTCGCGATGTCATCCTGACTGTATACCGCGCCCAAATGGTTTAGATGTTATGATATTATTTTTCCATTTAAGATTTTTTAATGTGTCTATCAAACTAAGTTTAGTGTAAACGGCGTAATTCGTTTGTTTAGTTTGTGCCTTCTACATATTTCTTTGATTAAAATAATATAGGTAAACTCATAATCAAAGAGTTTATCTAAAATTCTAATACTGATTTATGTAAGTAAGTTGCCTTTTAAGATTTAATAAGAATATTCTATAACAAGCATCGACTATCAATCCGTTCATTCCACGAAAGGAACTTTAATAGGCGACCACTCTTTTTATAGCAAAGGGGGATTAAAATAGAAAGCATCAAGACGATTCGCGCTGGGTCGCGTGCAACGCCGCAGCGTCCAGCGACCTGTCATCTCCGCGGGAACGTTGACAAAAAAGCGCGCCGCCTACGTGACGTCCTGCCCCCCCCCGCCACCGCCCGTGCCCCGCGCCCTCGCCCCCGCGCTCCTCCACGTCCGACCACTTTTTACACCGCGACATTTGCCCGGAGTTCGATCCGTGTCATGCGACGTATTCCTTTTTTAAATTGCGCCGGCGCTCGATAATTTTATTTTTTAATTTTATATGGCTTCCAGCGGACAGCCAAAGAAGCGATAGAGTGTATACAAAAAAAAGCTCTATGAATAATTAAAGTGAGATAGCTACTGGCTAGATCATGGGAACGGAATTATTTAGCGGCGACAGGTCGGTGCGGCGGCGTCGGCCTCCTTGAAGGACAGGTCAATTTGCAGGGCCAGTCTTATTAAAGGAGAACGCTCTTAGATATTCTGCCTCCGGTCATTTTATTTTATGCAAATGTGGATACAATACACATGGAAATTAGATCATTCCACTCTCCGAGACAGGATTGAATTAGATTCGGAACAAAGGGTCGTTCTGACCCGGTTAACCTTCGGATGTGGTCTGTGGTTTCGGGGCATATTTAAGTATAATGGAGGTCACAAACCGATGAATCTCGGGACTCTAATTCCCGTGCCCCCCGGGTCAGGCGACCGCCTCGGCCAAATGAAACGGAATGATATTTGAGAAAATTATTTAATTGGGGGTCAAATTACTGGTTCATAGAATCAACGGAGCCGTTCCCCTGGCTGGTCTTTTTGTGGTTCGTCCGACGACAAAGGGCATGATTTGTGATCGAAGGTTTTAGTAGTTTTAGTTTAAGTTTTTTTTTAATTTTGGATATAATTAAGAGTGATCTCATCTCACCGTAGTCAATTAACGTGCATAGGATTTTAAGGAATAAAATATAATTACATATAAATTAAAAAAAAAAAATAGAAAAAAGATAATGTAACAACTAGTTGCAGAAGCATAGATCTTTATAACCAGGAGCGATCGACAGTGTTGCCAGCTAAAAAACTGTGAAAGCACGTTATGAAGTCTTATTAATTATGCCCAAGTACACACACCAACAGGTCATTCTACCCAAAACTGTCAAATTTATCTAATCAATATTAATTCTTATGTCCCAAATAATAGTGTAAAAAAAATATTGAACAAATTCACATTTTGTGGAACGTTGACATGCTGGCGTCTCGATACTTTGTTATTTAGATTAATGAAACACGAAAATAAAACACTACACTGATGTTAAACCCTTTCCAACAACATAGAAAACATTAAGTAACAAGATTAGTCAGACAGAACTAAAATAAATATCAAATCAAACTCAATAAAACCCAAATTCATCGACTAACAACTGTCTGGCTGAGAAGTTATGCGTGTACATAAAGGCAAAACAAAGCGTTCCTTTTTTTCGCAGCCGAGTAAAAGTGGTCGTTAAGTGTTCTTTTATTATTTATAACGAAACTGCTGTTCGGGCTAACGCTAAACGCAGAGCGATCAGTTAGGCACATCGCACATTACTCCGGTGTATACACCGGAGTAATGTAACTTAACTAACTTAGTTAACTTATAAGTTATCAGGGTTCTGGATGGGTTCACACACGCACGCTTTGCGTAGGACCCATTTTGTCAGAAAAAATCTTTTATGTAAATGAAAAATAAAAGCTCCCGACGAATTGAGAACCTCCTCCTTTATTTTAAAGTCGGTTAAAAATCAATTGCCACGAATGTATGTTCTCGCATCACTTCAGAACGGCTGCACTAATTTGGCTAATTCCTTTTTGGTGTGTTCGTAATTGTCAGGAAAAGGTTGGTATCATAGAAAATTTTAGGAAATTCGTCACAGGGCCGCTAGTATAATAAATACTAGCTAATATTATTAACTATAACTAATATTATTAAAAAATGTAGTTTATGAAATCCCTACGTGTTGTGTGTGTAAACAGCTTATGAGCGGAGCAGTATGCCGTTTCTATGGTGATAATCATATTAAAAGGCAGATTTTTTTATTTTTAAAAGCGCACTTTATTTCTACTGCTATAATAAAAAGATTAACAAATTACTAATATTTATAACAAAATCAAACCATAAATTATAGGCACTAATAACTTAAATAGTAGTAATGTCCGCAATACGTTAGCAAGTACTATAGTAACAGTCACTTATCGATAACTCGATGTTTATGTAAAACCAGGGATACCGATCAAAACACCCGATAGAGCTATAACAAATTGACAATCATAAACATTTGGAGAGCATTGCAGCGAGCGATACGATCGGCCACGTCCAGAGGAAGTATTCGTGGACATTTATCTTTGTGCTGAATATTATCAAGTCCGAATTCTACGATATACAGAGTGTCTGTCAGAGCCTTGTACAGAAAGTAGGTATATTTTTAACAAATAAAAAAACCTAATTCTTTTTATTGATTAAAGAAAAAGAAACAAAACATTTTATTTAATTTAAGTTAGTACTTCTCTTATAGCCCTAAAAGCTTTTCAGCGCCGTTCGTTATTTTCTATTGTTAACATTTTTTCCGTTTATGACACCCGGCATTGGGACACCCTGTATAGCTCACAGACTGCTGCGTACCGCCTTTGGCCATGAACCGATCTCAAGCCGCGCCGTGCAGCGGCAGCCGCATCCTGCGAACAGGTTGCCGGAGCAAAAAAGGTTAAAGTATGTACGCGGTTAGGGTTGCTAGATCACAAAATGGAGCGGGACAACTGTTATTTTTTGTGGGCAAGTGTGCTTTTTATTATTTAAACCGTGTAAACGAACAGTAAAGGTATTAGAGATATTATTTAAAAAGTAGTGATATGCAGCTACCGGATCTCTTTTAAAGTTTAAGTGAACAGAGATTTTATAGCAGCTACGTACTTTTAAAGTTCAGTAAATATCTTAAAAAATAGACTTAAAAAAGCTTCCAAACAGTCTCAAGTAACTACCATAATTCTACATGCGAACAACAGCTGTAACGCGGATACGCTTTTGTTTGCGTGTCACGCACGCTCCTTAATTCTAAGGACTCCATAAAACCACTAAACAGAAGTAATTCCTACTGGCAACCCTCGTGGCGGGGGACCGCGGGCCAGGGGAGCGGGGGGCTAATGACAGGGGCGGCGCGGCGCCCGCGGCGGCTACCGCGCAAATTGATGCCTGCGCCCTCTACGGACCTTTGCTCCCGGCTAGTGATGCGCCGTCGATAAAATGTGACAGGCCGCACGTTTGCGCAGAATTATAGTTGCTATCGCGCAGGTGCGATCCAGCAAGTGTAGTAGTGAGATGCGTTAAGCAGTTAAGCAGTTGACTTAGAAGATATATGCTAGATACTTCAAAGTTTTTTTTCTGTCCATACCTTATAGGTATACCTACGTGCAAGTAGTACGTTGTAAGTAGTTCAAAATATTTATATTATTTTTTTATCACAATTAAATTTGTATTTTTATGATCATTAGTTATTCTTAAACCAATTAAGTTTAATCAGTAGCCATAGACCATAGAGAGTCCGCCAATGTTGTAGCATCCGTTACTTTTAATCAAAATACTACACTTTATTTTACGAGCAATAGCGTTCTGACATTACAATAGCATAGACAAAACATTACTGCCAACTAGTAACATAGTATCGACATCGATAATCGCTGCAGCGATACCATCACTATCCGTCCGCATTACTCTATAAAGATTGCTATTAACTTTAAAGCATGGAGCGTACTGACTTATATTTAAAGCGGACGGTATGCAGCCTCTGCCGTAATTATAATCGAGGACCATCGCCCATCGCCATTCCTCAGTGGTCTTTTTTCTTTTTTACAGGGGTCATGGCATCTAGCTCCGACAGCCTCTGTTTAATTTTTTTTAGCAATTGTCGTTTTGGTTTTGTGAGAACTTTCTAACTTTTACTTTGTAATAGAATCCATTAAGAGTTTGGGCAACAAAGTCGTCATTACGCGGGAATGCTTTCGGAGAGAATTGCACACGTGATGTGAAATTCTCTTATTTTAAGTTATTTACTTAGTACGGTTATTAACAGAATTTTATAGAACATTATTTTATAGTTGAACCTGTTTGTTGGTTCAATATTTATTTTCGATATATAAAGTTAGTTTAAAAGCTAAGTTTTACATTGGAAATTTTAGGGTATAGTTTATTGAACCCTATGTTTGATAAAAGTTTGGTATGTAGTACTTAGTTATCTATCTATTTCTCTTTTTGTTCTTTAGCTCAGATATATTTTATTTTTTTATTAAATTGCTACAGATACTTTGGAAAAAATTCTTGTATAAAATTTTGACACAATAAATATTTATTATTGTCGAAATAACGTCGACCAAAGTTTAGTTATTAAAATTGTAGAAACAGAACGCAACCTATAGGTAGAATTAAAAAAAACTACTAATAATATTGGTCTCAGCGCCACGACTCTCGTAACCCGACCTAACAATACAGATTACCTCACTCATTTCGTTACAAAACTTATCATCGCGAAGATCGACGCGAGCGCAAAAAGCTTCCACATAATAATTGGAAAATAGCCTAACGCTAGTGGGAGGGGCGCGTAATCACGATGGCAGCGCGAGACAGACTGACCGCGCGCCGTACGTCAGACAGAGACAGCGACACAGAGGCGGGGCCGTCTGCGACGAGTTTAGTCGATCGCGGCCGATCGCAGTCGAATGGAAACCGCCCAGTTGCTAACGTTGGCGCGCTCCTATCGGCTACTTAGCTTGACCCGTCAACTTTGCTACGCCGCTTTCCACGCGGAGTAATTCGGTGGGTCAACTAACGATGGTTTTATTACGCGAGACAATGTTAACAATGTGGCCATAATAGGGTTAGGTATTGGAGTAACATGACTGTAGACGCTATGCGGACGAGGTTCCGCGATATGCCATATGGAGGCAATTATCCAAGAGATTTGTGCAACAAGATTTCGTCGTAACTCATATTATTACATAGATTGTATGATTGTAAATGGCTTTTGTTTGCGGGTAGCGGGTTTTTGTTATTAACTAGCATCCGACAGTGGCTTCGCTCGCTTCATATTAAGTATACACCAAAAAGTCATCATTACGGGAAAAAAACCGGGTTAAAAGGTAGTCTGGCACTCTTGGGTCTTTCAATTGGTTTTCTGTAGAAATAACGTCGATTTGTGCGTCTCTCCGCTTATATGTGGACCTCTGCTTTTTCATTATTACTATATATCATAAAATACTATAAGTATAATAGAAACAGCTCTTTGGGCCTTAGTTTGCTAACAAAAACACAGTTTCATTTTAATCTCAATACACACTTTGAATAGGTACAGACAGCATCAAGAGTAGATAGATAGATACACATGACTTGACAGTCTGTGGTCCTTATTCTGAAAGGTATAGGCACAGGGTCAATAACTGTTAAAAGTGTGTATCCACTTTTGATGTTGAGAGTACAGTTCACTCGAATTAATCTATAGGTAAGTAAAGCTATACGTTTTTACGCCTTCCAAGGTTACACCACCTACGTTTATTTCCGATCGGTTGACTTATTGTCGGTTGTCGCTCTTGTTTTACTTTAACTATTCGTGGATTTCATTTTACATTATTTTTGTTGGTACTGTAAGACATTGTTTATTTTTAATTGATTAGTAAGTACCTAAGTACCTGATGTTAATTTTAATTAGAGAAAAGAAGGAAAGTTCAATGGAAAGTGTCTTTCTGTGATAGACAGATTATTACAGATTATTACAGATTATTACAGATTATTACAGATTTTTTTCTAAACTGTAAAAGAAAGCTAGAAAAAAAATGCCCTTATTGCGTTATTCGCCGGCTTTTCTCGGTACAACGCCTCCTGCCATATAATTTTTTTTATTTTTTATGACGAATGCCTTTATTTCTATTAGGTACCTACCCATTTTGCGTAAACATTTCTGTCCACTTTTTTCTTTAACTAAGTAATAATAAAATACTTAGAAAATAAAAAAAAATAAAGCTCGAAAACTACCAAAAATCGCTGAACATACATGGGGGTTCAATAGATAGGTATGGTAGTCCCCTATCACCACGCATCGGCTTGACACCTTACAAGAAACAACCTGTATATAGTTTCAAACCGAAGGGGGGTAGTAGTGACGTTTGCGGGTGCTTAACTATTTATGCATAAACTGAATAAATGATATTGAGTCTTGATTCGTCAAAAAACTGTCGTGTTACGTGGCAGAGGTTTTGCCTTGTTACTTAGCATATTGCATGGTTAGTATTTTAGTCTAGTAGCAAGTACATTGCTTCGCCAGTTTGCTTAATTAAAACGCAATTTAAAATAATCGTGCTAGCTAAGCAATGTACTCGATTCTCGACTTAAATGCTAGCGTAGTGGCCAAGTATTAGAATCATCGCGGGTACAGCGGCCGGGCGGTATCAAAGTTAATTGAAAACAGCAGGTGGATTATTTATTACTCTTAACCATTGGGGTAATATAACTAGAGACGACAGTGCGAAGCAATGTTTTGTAGCTGACTTGAGGCTGCAATCCTTCGATCATCTAAACACTAGATACAGCGTTAGAGCTCTCAAAGTGACGACGCCTCAAACTAATGCTGCAACCAAGAACGAGCTGCCAGTTGTCATTTTTATCATTGCCGTTCAAATTTAATACCTATCGTGGTGATAAAAGAGCCGAGTATCAAAATTATTTGTGATAATTCGAAAACAAAATTGTATAGAATAATTGGAACGAGCTTTTCGAACGTATTTTATATCGAGTTGTGTATGTAGTGTTTAGCTGATCAAAGCTGCAACCGCTTGGATTACTCACAATCATCACAATCACTGATTCGTTTGCCGCCCATGGGCCGCAACGCAGTGCACAAAAACTTGCTATGCGGTGTGTCGTCTAGTCATAATACCTTAATGCTCCTAACCTGTGTACAGTTGCAACTGCAATGTTTGTTAGAATAAGCTTGCATTGTTCAAGTTTAATATTTGATAGCAAATTATTATTTTAACTAGGTACTTTGAGAACTTGGAGGAGCTTTGTCTGTGATCGAGAAAGGTGAAATATTTTTGGCTCTACTAATATTATTTACTGATTGTTATTGTCAGCCGTAATCATCCAATTGCAGGGCAAAGGCCTACCTTCTCTCTTTCCATTCATCACTATTTAGGGATTTTAAGAATAGTAATAAAAAAATATTTTACCTTTATGGTCAATCAAAAAGGTGAAGTGAATTAAACTTGGAAAAAAGAGGCAAATCAAAGACTGTAATTAGGCCTACCCTACACCTCTCTACTACTCTTAGTTACGCTTACAATTGTTACCAATATCTACACCTAATAATTACATTAGAAACTCCATTGAAGTTCAAAACATAATTTGTCGTAGACACAACTCATTAACTACCACAAACACAATAACTCTAAAGAATTCATTGCAGGAATCCAAACAAAAAAAATGTTATCTAGAAGCTCATTATTTGTTCTGATCGTCAATAAGCTTGTATAAATATGAAATGGCGGCGTCGGGTCGAGCGGCTAACTCCCGTTAAGCCAACACACCGCACGAGCCGTTACCAACCTGTACTTTAACGTATTTTAATATATACCCATTGTGTATTATTATACCATGTTTTATTACCATTTTGTTTTTCTTTGACGATTTCAAAACGTTAGGAGCATAGAATATAGATTAGTTATTTATACTCTAAGGTTAGGGGTGTTTAGTACTTTTTGGTACAGCCTGTGTTGTAGACTCTTTGGTTTTGTAGACGAAGTTTACTAGTGACATTTGAACTTATGAGTAGGGTCTTAACGATTGATCGTTAGTTGTTTTTCTTAAGAATTTCAATAAATTATGTATTAAAGATAGAATTACCTATTTACTTGTGCGTTTTAATTTTTTTAGTCAATGAAATGTTTAACGCAGCTTTTACAAAAGCTTTATGTTTGAGTTGGGAGAGTTAGCATAGTGAAATTATTAAAAAATTATAAAAGATTCCAACATTTGTTGAAGCAATTCAATCTCTATTATATTAAAACAATGAAAATTAAATGCTAGTGATAACTTTAATAAGGTCACATAAGACCGCGTATTAAAACAAAGGAAGGAAGGTACTAAAACTCGAAACAACTTAATTAAAATAAGATTGCAAGCGGCTTAGGAGGACTCGATTTAAACTCGAATCACGAAAATTGTAATCGATACATTCGATTACCGATAATAACAATCGAGTAATAGTTCTCGGTATCTGCGCTGCGTTGGTCGGTGAAACAATCTGCTTGTATCATCGGCGGGCAGATAGCATCGAGCTCGTGCCACTTGTAAACCTCTAGTGATGTGCTAGGGTGCGCAGTCGATTTAAACTTTTAATAGTAGGAACCTCTTTTTGACAATTAAAGATCAGTTAAAGTTGATTTTAAACCTGGATATAATGAAACTTTTTATGACGAAGACAGCATTTATCAGTTTATAAAATCAGTTTTTTCAGCATTACTTGTTGAAGCAAACAGAACCCTGTGTAAATAATATGAAAATTAACGCAAATACAATTGTGTAAACTATTTTAATTCGCATAAACTTCAAAAACAATATGTGATCCGCTATAAACAGGAAACAGCAGTACTTCTATGACCAAGGCCATTTGACCTTTTATTTGACCTTTTTGTCTAAGGTTTCTTAATCTGACACTATTTATTGTCAGATTTAGAAAAAAAGGTGAAATAAAAGCGACAGGATTCGTACAAAATGGTTTATCGAAAGGACCTTTAATAAATAGCTAGTCCTAAGCAATCTGCAACTGCTCTTCTTTCCGTATGTTCAGAATGTGTCATAAAATAGATATTTTCGATGTTACATACATAGGTACATCACGCCCGTTTCTCGGACGGGTGGGTAGAAACCACTACTATCAATTTGCTACGATTTTGACACTTCTATAGATTAACGCAAATCATAAAATCATAATTTGAAAAAAGATTGTAAAAAATTCAAACTATCGATGTTACATCGATATCGACAGCGGACAGACATCCTTAAGATCGATTCCCGCGAGTAGCGGTCGCGTGCCGGCGCACCTCGCCGAGGAAAGTGACTGGTTATGGCCGCTCAGACATTACACCGCGATCCGTATCAATGCCTCCTAGTTTTATTTAGCTAAGCTATTGTTGATTATTCTTGAAGTACCATTTTATAGATTGGATGATTTTTTAAAAGGTTTAAACTCTTACCTAGATAGGTAAGAGTTTATGAGATCCGCCAACTTAAAACCCGACCTTGTTTGATCATGATGACCCTTAGGGAAAATTAAGACATCTATTGTTAACAATGAAAAAGTTTTTAACGGTTAGCAGTAAGTATCTGTTAGCTTAAGTATTTTTTGCGTAGAAAATTGTACTAACAATTATGTAATACACACTTATGATAACAATTATGTTACACTTTAACTTTTGTTACGAAGATAGAGAAAAAGCAGCCTCCTGTGTTTCTTACGAGTTCTTCTCAGTTGAAGGCTCTCCCAAAATCCCAACTGGTGGTAGATTCGTAGTTAAGATTTAAGTAAATTTTAGTAATCTGTTTAATTATTTTTAGTTTATTAATAAGTTTACAGCGATAAAACTGTTTGAATTTTGACTTTTTTGTATCTGGAAAAAATATTATTATTAAAAAAGGACCGTCGACATGAAATTATCATACATTTTTTTCTTTTTTATTCAGCCTATTTTGTTCCACTGCTGAGCAAAGGCGTCCACTATTGAAATCAAGTCATTGCTACAATTGATGTGTATTGGCTTAATTACCAAGCTTTTATATATTATAGAACAACAATGTTTACTGTTATAACGTGATCGACTAGTGAATAAATCTCGCACTTAGAAGTTGTCGACATGAATCGAGCAATCCGCGCGCTGCAATCGCTCTTGTCGAACTCGGCGCGCTAATGCGAATATCGGGTTCACCTACGAACGCCCCGGTTGTTCGGCGTATGCGTTAGCTAGTACGGCCTACAAATAAAATAGGAATGGATAACAGCTATTAAAATTTTGCCGACGTGATTCCTTAGAAAACAGACGACAAAAGGATTTTTTGAAATTCATACTTTAAGAGAGTAAGTTGAGCTTCAGCTCAGCAGTAAGTTAAGTTAACTTTGATCGGATCTACACGCATTTATAAAATATAAATGTAAACATTGGACTGTAGCTGTGGACTGCTTTTGCGATCCTCATTGCCTAGTCTCTGACTAACACTTCGGAATGATAGTCGATAGTCGCAAACTATCTACGCTCATGCTACTGTACTGTCTAAATGAAGCGCAAGCTAAAATCGCCGAAAGGTGGTTTACCGGAACTTCCTTAACTGTATTTACATTAAAATAAGCTTACTCACTTACTATAGGCTGGCAAATTCGTACGCGACAGATTTAATATAAGTATTTGAATTTATCTTACTAGCTGCTGACTGTACCGTGGCTGAGCACTTACATAAGGCGGATAGCTCGAGATAATGTTTATTTAGTAAAGCTGCTATCCACCGCGTAATGACTTCGCAACTGTTCCGAGGAACAAAATGCTTTGATAGCTACAAAACGCCGGAACGCGAGCTAGATATGAATTAAGTGTGTTAGTTCTATTATAAAATGTATTGTAGTTAGTAATTCTAGAAAAGAATTCAACTAGATTTTTTTGGAAACGAAAGCTTTAATCCATAATCGCATCAAAATTTGATGCATTTAAACCATTTAAGAGTTATTATGTTATTTATTTTTATACATACTTATAACTTACTGGTTTTAAATAATAGAACCGCCAATTGTGATATTATACCGATAAATAATAAATAGGTATGTAAATGTTTAGAATATTGTACGATTAGTAGTTTTCACTATTCATTTGTTCAAAGAATGTTAATGTAAATTTTTCCTACTACCCATTTGAAAACAAACGCATAACGCAAAATAGAAGCAAAAAACATCGAAAAAGAGTTCAATCAAAAACGATTTTATTTACATTGGCCGTATCATTAGGCCCGAAGGTAATTGACTTGCACCAAATGAGCGAAACCGACACTTAAAATAGTTCACAGAGCAACTTCCGCTGTTCGGTCGCTTAAGTCATGTATGAGATTGGAGCATATACATTATCGGTAATAAGCGGAGGCATTACAACCTGAATAGTTATTAGCAGAACAGGACTGCTTTCATCCGATAACTGGTCGGTGGCAGAATTCATGGACCTTATAAGGTGCCTACGCGGATATACTAGGGCTGGGGTGAATATGATAGAGGAGGTAATGAGGACAGTAAATAGAGCACTTTTAAAAGGTCATCCGGTAATACTACAAAAACGTTTAAAACTAGCCACGTGTTTAACGTAAGTGTAAAATGTTAAGTCTTTTAAAAAAAATAATGACTAAGTTGTTGATTTGTTTGTATTTTTTTTGTTGATTTTTGTTGATTTCTCTAATGCATTCAACGCAGTAGACCATGATATTCTTCTCTCTCTCCTCTCCCTATAGCTGCTCCTCCTCTGCATTTCTGTGGTTTACATCTTATCTTCGGGGTCGCCTTCGGCTGGCTGCTGGTGTACCCCAATGCGGCCGTCCTCTCACCTCTTCTCTTCTCCTAGTTTATTAATTCTCGTACATCTATTATTTTATCCTCTTATCATCTGTACGCTGACGACTTGCAATTATATGCACAGATTGATCTGCGCAACCTCGACAACGCTATAACACTCTTTAACCAAAACCTGAATAGGATACGTGGGCGGTCGGATAGTTTTGGGATCTCTGTTAACCCAGTTAAGTGTCAGGCCATCATTATTGGCAGTTCTCGTCAGCTCTCACCACTCAATTTGAGTTTTACTCCGGTTCTGACTTACAATGGCGTTGCAGTCCCATATGCTACATCTGTGAGGAATGGGCTTGTCCTTGACTGCAGCTTGGGTTGGGAGGGTCAAATAAAATATTAGCCGTAAAGTACATGGGACTCTTGGCGCACCTTACGAACTACGAAACTTTATACCACCCAGCACTAGAGTTATGCTCGTAAGAGCTCTTGTTCATCTGCTTTTTGATTATGCTGATGTTTGTTTGTCCAATATTAATCAAATCTTTCTCAACAAATTGGATCGTCTTCTTAACAGTACTATACGCTTTGTCTTCGGTCTACGAAAATACGACCACATCTCTGATTTTCGAAACCAACTTGAGTTGCTACCCATTTGTGAGCGTAGGAACTTAAGGTTGGTTTGCCTTCTTTTTAATATCCTTTTTGATCCATGCGGCCCGGTTTATCTTAAATCCCGTTTCCAATTCTTGGGTGCTCCACACCAACGCCATCTTCTCTCCAGCACAAATCTAGTACTCCAAACTCCTTAGCTCTAATTTCATTTCTAACTCTTTCACTCTCACTGCTATTCGACTCTGGAATGCACTGCCTTTTAAAGTTAGAGACGCTTCCAACAAATTGCCTACAAGAGTTTAGCGCGTGAGTACTTTCTCAAATCCGTCCAATAGTTTTAAACTGTTTGACAGTATGTTACTAGTGTTTATATTTATTTTACATAGTATAATATGTATGTGTAAGTTAAGTTAAGCGTTTCTTTTTTTTCTTAATTAAAGTAATTGTTATTCTCTAAATTTTAATGAAGATGTAAGTACATATTTTTTTTAGGCGGTACCTAAAAAAAAATATGTACTTACATCTTCACTGGTTGACTGTTAGAGAATGCCTTATGGCATTAAGTCCGCCGTTTGCTGTATTTAAGCAATAACTTTAAATAAATAAATAAAAGTATATTGAACAAAATTTTCATCATAATTTTCAGCTTTTCTCATCCCGCTTCTGGGCATAGAAGAGCATAACCAGAGCGAGTTCTGTGTGCCTTTCACCTTGGTCTGTGCTAGCCTGTTCGACGTGCATCATCATCAACTGTTGGACGAATATGCCTTCCCCAAGGGTGCCACGTGCAACGGACTGTCTTAATTATACAAAATATATTATACATGCAAAATATATGTCTCAAATTATCCCAGCACTGACAAAATTATGGCAACCGCGCGACGCTATCGGCCCGCGGGCGCAGCGACAACGCACGAGATATCTCATGCGTTTGTTGGTCTGTTTGTTTGTTTGTTTGTTTGTCCGCCACTGAATATACATGAGAGCATTTGCATTACCCTTGTCCCGGCAGCATTAGTGTTGCCAATGCGTTAGTGGCCGCTAATAAATTATAATCATGGAAGACGCTGGGGGCCACACGCGTCGGATGTGTCGTATAAATGTTATGACGGGCTGTATCGCGGCGCGATCTTGTAAGCTAAATTTGCTGGGTTAACCAATTAAGTTGATGTGGTAATATAGTAACAGAACCCAGCAGGTAGGCGTTAATGATGATTTTTTAAAACACTTTTTTTTTTTGCGGGACCTATCAAGAACTTTTTAAAAAAAAAGAAAAATAAAGATGTCTACTTTGATTTAGAGCCTTCCAAAACCAAGTAGATATCTTTATTTTTACATGAATGCTCATAATATGCTATAGCTAGAGAGGCCAGTAGTCTAAACAGAGTGACTTGAACAAGAAATCAGAGTAGCCCAGCCGATCTTCGCAATTGGCTACTCCGAATTTAAATAAGATGAATCTTTGTTAACATGTTTTTTATATTGCCTATAACTAATGAAAATATGGTTAATATTAACGATAATGGCGCCCACTTCTGCTCATTGGTCTCGTTCGTAATCATAAATACATAGTGACGGTGTTTACCGCCGTTGTCGCAGCCTCCCACATTTTTAGTCCAAAGGTGGAGAGTACAAATCACCTCTTACGGGCGAGCACCATTGCGGTATTATAACTAGAGACGATACTGCAAGCAAGTTCTGGCGCACTGATTTGCGGCTCATGGGCTGCGAACGCAGCGATTTGTGAGGTATCCATACCTTGCGACC
The DNA here is from genome assembly GCA_963921215.1 of Scoparia ambigualis. Classification (NCBI taxonomy): domain Eukaryota; kingdom Metazoa; phylum Arthropoda; class Insecta; order Lepidoptera; family Crambidae; genus Scoparia; species Scoparia ambigualis. The sequence continues at coordinate 10,620,397 of OY992508.1, read as the reverse complement.
GCAAATGAGTGCGCAAAAAATTGCTTCTCCGTGTCTTCTCTAGTTAAAACACCTCAATGGCGAGCACTCGATAAATCTATCAGTCCCACCCACCGGCGGCCAGATGTTATCACAACTGGCTTTGTCCTGTCCCGGCCAAATGAAGTGTGGCCAACGCCACTTAGATTCAAACTGATAAATTTTGGATTCGAGCAATAAAATAATTGTGTAGGAAAATATTTTTTGAGTTAGTTTTTATGATTGGTGGAAGTATAAAAAAATGTCAAATAATTTTATGTATTTGTTTACCCTTCGAAATTTTCGGCATCGACAAAAATATTAATTTCTATAAAATACTATTATTGTGTTAAGATGGTTACATAATTAATAGACATAGTCCCACCCAGAAAGTTGACATGTCTCACTTCGGGAGTGTACGGTTAGCAACCGCACATTGGAATTTGATTTTATTGTAATAATTAAGTAACCTAAATAATTTAATGCTAAATAAGTAACTTCGAGCGCGACACGGAGTCACGGAGATTAACGAAAACCAGTTGTCATCTAACGCGCAACACAAACACTACTTTACTGTAATTCTAACTCATTGTTAACTCTATTACATCTCTTTTTCCATATTATTCTTTTATTCTTGTCTTTAACATACATAACTCAAACTCAACTCGTACAGCGAGCTTCGGGGATTGAACCACAATTTCTCGGATTCAACTCGTTCCATTAGTATAGCCACACTGACGTTTCATTTATTATGTTAAAATTTTATTGACCATAATTACTAATCACATTAGCAAAGGCAACCTTTCTGTATCCGGTGTTACACAGGTTTCATAACTACCGTCTCCGTTCATTCGTACAAAACGTCCACAGAACCAACATTGGCTGTGAATAATGACGTCCATTACACTTGAGAGTAGAACAATCAGGCACGTTTCCCTTCCGAGCGGCGGCAGACATCCGGCCAGTAAACGCGATCACCTACAACGCAACTCAAAACAAAAGCGATACAAGCTCCAGCAGTTAATACAAGGCGTCGTGTACAAATAACACACGAAAAAGGCTGTGTTCGCCGCCCGCTATGTACAACGTCCGAAGTGTTACCGTTGGTTGTACCGCAGCTTCTATCCGTCGATCTTGAGATACTCTCTTTAATTATATCGTCGGTCCGCCCGGCACGGGGTCGTGGGGTTACACCAAATAGATTATCTGTGGAAGCTGCCGCACTGTGAATAGCTCCGGTATCTGTGAGCTATCGGTATCTTTTTTAAAACATCGCATCGGTCGTTACCATCGGCGCGCGTTACAAGCGGGCAATGATTGCTTTCTATAATTTGGAGCATCGAGTTTGGGGAATTCGTATTGTAGTATTAGATTTCTGGTCAGTGATCTGCCGGTCAGTCGTGAGCGGTGTATTTGTAAACGTTGAGTTCCTAAGCCACCAGAGATAGTCGGTAAACAAAGAGTGGTATCGTAAGCGATATTTATAGTTTTATTTTTTTGGTAATTGTCCAACCAACGAACGAGGTTTTTTGTTCAAAGCTTCACTGTTCAATTTGTATAACTCGTACAAATACTTTTGGGTGTAGCTTTGCTCGACAACTCTGACATGAAAAGAGGCGGACTTATAATGTATAATCGCATACATAATGTTTAAAAAGTTAGCTCACTCATTTTTTTATCGCAGATTTGTTCGGACGTGGCCGTAGCTTAGTTAATCACATAAATTAGCCGATAAACATCAAATTGTGAGACGCACAGAATAGAAGCGGGGAGGAAGCTTTCAATCAATATTATTGTGCGTTCGTCCTGACCTTTGATCGCATATCCTTTGGTTAATGCTTAAGACGTTATCTATGTGAATGTCCGTAGTAGTAACTTAAAATGTTAGAAAACTATATAAAAGCTTCAATGAATGGCTTAACGCAATATTTTTTCGATGATTCGGAGCTTTAGTTATAGGCTGGTTTGTTAAACATTGGATAAATTATTGTTTCGTTTCGTTGTTGTTGATAAACAAAATGTGCCTAACGTATGTTTGTATAATTTTAAGATTTCTTTTGTTTAACAAAAAATAAGAAAAATGTACCTTAATCATAACAAATTAAAACTAATTACAAAGCTATAGTGCTAGCAAAAGCTTTTCGCACGAAGAGTAGTATCTAATTGTTATAAGATACCTCAGATGTTGTAATTTTTGGTTTAACGGCAACACTCAATAATTTCAAAAAATACTGGCACGCAGCCTTATACGGAAAACTAGATCTATATGGCTGCGTTGCCGTTGAGTCTTCAGTAGCGTGATGTGCCAACCCAGCTGCCGCACCATTGTTTTGTTCTTGCCGTTTGTTTCGAGAGCATTTCCTCTGTTGTGCAAGAGCGGACAGTACACGCGACCGTCTACTCGACTTTGCTATAATTGCGGAGTAAAAGTTGATTATGTCCATTCCGTCAGTAGACTCGAGCTTCTGTTGGCTTTTATTGACGCAATTTTCGTAACCATTGACTTATTATAACTAGAGACGTTAGTTAGTTAGTACCTAGAGACGCGTCCCGTAAGCTGCAAATGCACCGCAATCGCTTAGAATAGAAGTGACTAGGCGTTTGCAACCAGTGAGCAAAAAAATTGCTTCGCTCTGTCGACTCTAGTAATAATAACTCAATGGCTATTTCAATTGCTGTTAGTGCGCGCTCTGTTATATAAATTGTTTATTTGTTATGTTACGTGAGTCCATAAACATTATATGGCGGCGTTGATGACTTTCTGTGTGTAGAAAAGGATGGAAATCAGATACAAGAAATGATACCAAAATAAAATCTCAAAGAAGTAATAAACGTATAAGTGGCAGCTATTGCCAACTTATAATATTACTATTTTATATCTTGTGAGAGTCTCTCTAAGCAACGAAAAGCGAAAGATGTTTAGTCAATCCATTAGGGCCAGGCAATGAAAAAATTTTTACCCTACAAGATTGTCAAAGAATGCACCAGCCGTTGTCCGACCATTAAGCTCAAAGTAAACCAAACAAAGCTATCTTGAATGGAATGCGAATCGTACTATAAGAATCTAAAAAAAACAAAAGGCAATAGCCTACTGTGTTCAAAAACAAATAAAAATCGCCTTAATGTCACTGTCCAACCGCAAACGTGTCCAGAAAGCTTGGACCAAGGCGAATGCGACCGCATGAGCACGCGCCGCTCATTATGTAGAGTACACGCATCGTGCGAATAATCTAAGCACGGAAAAAACACAGCAGATGTTCCGACAACGATTCGCCCTGGTTAGCTTATTATAGGCGATTTGGGAAAAAATACAGTTATTAATGTGGCCACCACTTACTGTAGCAAAGTGAATTTGTAACAAAAAATATGCATCATGTTATTTTATAATTACATACATTATACACCTTTTGTTCCCCTTAAATAAAATCATGTCATTACTTATCTTTTGTTAGATCAAACGATGATACGATATTTTAGTACGTTAGCGATCTTGAGTTAATTTAATTTAACGCGTTGAAGTCTTTTGCATGTAAGACGAAACGAAACGATGCCACGACCAAGCCAAACGACATCAACGCGTCAACGTATTTACTTGCAACACGGCGATAAAATAAATGACAATAAAGTATTGTAAGTTCAACTTCTGTACTTCTGTTGAAAAGTGGCCTCCGTAACGTGCGTTGCCGACCCTGAAGCTTTAGTTTTAAAGCGCCTTTTCCCGGTAATTTTATTGGATCTGCTGTTTATACACTTTAAAACAAAGCAACAGAAATACACTCGGCGTCAAAAAAATCGCACCTTTTAAAAATCATCTTTAAAAATTCTTAAACCTTATGTAGAGGATAGTGTTGGGTATCATTAGAAAGGTAACAAAAAGGAGTATCAAAAAACAATTAAATTTAACTTTCTGTTTAATTATAATTATACAAACAACATTAAAATTAATAAAATAATAAAAATCCTTAATTAAGTCCTAATTAACAACAGATAATTTACAAAGAAAAATGTACAAAAAGTGTCTTAAAATTAACTTAAAATCTAGTGTTACCCCCCCTTGCCCTGATCACGGCTTCCATACGGTCCCTCAGGACCTCACCAACTTCAGGAGCTCTTCTTGAGGGATAAGCCCCCATTCTTCAATCACCGCGTCTTGGAGCTCCTGTAGAGTCGAAGGAGCTGGATCCCGAGATCGAACCTTACGTTTAAGATGGTCCCAGAGGTGCTCTATAAGATTCAGATCCGGACTTCGCGCTGGCCACTGCATCACAGAGATTTGGGACCTCTGCAAGAAGTCGCTCACGATGCCTGCAGTGTGAGCGCGAGCGTTGTCGTGCATTAATGTGAACCCCTCGCCAAAAGATTCGGCAAAGGGGACCACATGCACTTCCAGGACCTCAGTGACATAGCGGCGAGCAGTCAGCGACCCTTGTCCGCGAGCACCTCCAGTCCGGGAGACGCAGACAAGGTCGGTTTTGCCGGCAGCAGACATACCGCCCCAGAACATGCAGGATCCGCCACCATATTCCACCGTCTCCTGGATGCAGGCTTGGGCGAAACGTTCACCCTGCCTCCGGTATACTCTTCTCCGTCGGTCGTTGCAGAAAAGACACACTCGCGTCTCGTCTGAGAAGAGAACAGCTCTCCACTGCTCAAGGGTCCAATCGACGTGGTCACGAGCAAACTGCAAGCGGGCTCGCCGATGCGCTGCAGTCAATTTTGGACCCGTAGCAGCTCTGTGGGCCGCTATCTTCTTCTCCTTCAATCTTCTTCTAACCGTAGATACGCTTACGGTGCGTCTGCGAACTGCCTGGAGCTGCTGTTGCAACTCAACAGCGTTGGAGAAACGATTTCTCAAAGAGTTCGACACAACGAACCGGTCGTCTCTTTCCGAAGTGCAGCGACGTCTACCCGAACCGTGTCTGCGGATATAGCCACCGGTCTCTATGAAGCGCTGGTACACTCTTCGAACGGAATAACGGCTCAGGTTCAGTTGCCGGGCGACATCACACTGCCGCACCCCTGATTGCAGTAGTGCAACCACTTGAGCGGCTTTATCAGCTGTGGTATCCATCAAAATCTGTGCGTGTGTCCTCTTCAACGGTTGAATAGCGAATGACCCACATTGAACCCGTGTTGACCGTTTTATACCCACAAAGGAAGCGCAACTAGCAACTCTCACGGGTAGCAAAATTTGCATCGAATTTTTGTGACACTTTATTTGTTGCATTAGGTTTTATTTGATAATGAAAAGTAATGTTTTTTATTAAGTTAATTAAGTAACCTTGTAAATAAAATCATAATTAATGCGACTGCATGTGCATATCAAGAGTAAATGACATTTGAAAGTGATTTTCTAAGAGGTGCGATTTTTTTGACGCCGAGTGTAGGTATAAAAGTCGCGATCCAGACGGATTCTGAAAAGAAGTGGTTAGGTAGTATTCTTTTTATAATGAGCTACCCTCCTACCACCAGACAACGTTATATGATGGTGCAGGTGTTCAGAACAAGCTACCGCCTCAAGACTAGTGCTGCGCATTGATCTACAATCGCCGCTCGGAGTTCTGACATTTAAACCCAATGACCAGCTGTATTTTTAGTCTTCAGTCCGTTAGTCGTCTTTTATGACACCAAAGAAGAGAGAGTTTTTATGACAGTTGAGAGACATTTTATGGGAGATGGGTTGGTAGTTTTCTTTTAATAATGAGCCGGTACCACTCCTTCTAACAGACAACGTTAAATCGTGGTCGCGTGTTCTGTGGTCGTGGTGCAGGTGGCCAGTACAAGCCTCAGTCTTAAGACTGGTGGTGCTTTGATCTACAATCGCCGCCCGGAGCGCTGACATTTAGCCCGCGTGACCTCCAGGCCGATTCGGCCGCTACTCCTACGAGCAAAGCTTGTTATTCAACCTATTGGCGTGTAGGCTAGGGGCTGGATTAACTTTGTTTTTAGTGGTAAAATAAAATTTGCCATTTTCAAAAAAAGGATATGAAATATAGATTGAGAAGATGGCTTAGCTTAGTAAGTGAAATATAAAACTTCTTGAGTCAAACAAATTCTTTAACCACAAATTATGTTTGAGTTAAAAAAACACACAATTACACTTATAAAATATATACCATAACATTGTCTAGAGATATTTCTGCAAAGACCAAGTCTTTTGTCTTTTGTTAATACCTTGTACAACAGTTGCATATTTTGTTCTTAGAATTTATAAATGGAAAGTAAAATGTTTTCTTAAGTAAGTATTTTTTTACTTACTAACATTACATAATATTTTTTTTCTTAACACGGGCATTTCATCAGTTCAGTCAGTTCAGTCCACATATTATTTTAGTAACAATAAACCAACTGAATACTTGAAAAATATTTGCGTGTGTTTATAATTGGGAATGTGCGCCGCCCGTTGCAAACGCACTGAGGTTATTATTTATATGATTTACGGCAGCGGTCGGCAACCTTTATTATCCCCTCGTCTGTCACGAAGACTCCTAGAGGTTGCTAACAATTTAATATTTATTGTGTCTGGTTTTACGACAGCTGAGCTCGTATATGTATGTGGTTGGGCTGAAATTGTGTATTACGTTGTTTCCATTACGTAACTGACCCATCCTCTGTCCCCATGAGTACAGGCCAGCCCACCCGCGCCCACGCGCTCAGACGAACTAGATCGCGCCTTTATTTATCCACGCCGTATTGTGGCGAGTTTTTTGTGCTGAGGGGATAATAGGTATGTTTATTGCTTTGTCTATGAGCCTTGTTACGAATATCAATATACTTGTAATTGCGTAGCGTATATCTTTCGGCTTTTTTGCTGCTAACAGTGGTTAAGGTTATAAATGTCCACATGTTACCTACGAGAACGAAATATAGATTACATTATTATAAGTTTCTTTATTCTGTACCACTTACTTATATTATCAATATGTGTCAAACGATGTACCGATAAGTATAAACGTTTTATTTCTTACGATTATGTTACAGCATAGCTTGTTATTTTATTTTCTTTTTCTTATATCGAGAAAAAAAACGAAAATTACTGACAGGCAAAAATAAGTAAATCGATTCGGCAATAATGCCAAAAAAAATAATAGTAAGAATATAAATAATAATTAATAAATTTCACAACTATCACACCAATCATTCGACCCAAACTAAGTACAGCTCGAACTATGATGACTGCAACGGATAAACATACATACACATAAATACTAATAAATATCCATGACTTGGTCACAAATGTTCGTGCTCACCACACAAACATTTGTCCCTACCCGGATTCGAACCCGGGACCGTAGGTTGCGTAGACAGGGTCGCTGACTAGACACAGAACAGTGACGTGTGACAGGACCCATGTGACAGATGGGTATCTTGGAAAGAATTTTGGACGCGTATGACCTTTAATGCGTAACCAGCTGGTAAACTTCTATAAGACGCAATCACCTCTATTATTTAGTACGTTTCTTCTAGGATTCTAAGGATACAAAACACAAAAAAAATTGAGTATCAGCTATTGATGATTTTACATAAACATGCACACAGATATAAATTTAGCTTAACGGTTTTTATTTAGATAACTAATAAATATACTTACTAGGTACATAAACTAGATAAACCATAAATGTACCTATGACATGCTATGGGAGAGTGGCTACTCCTGACACCGGTGTTTTAACGCTTAATAGGAGTAAGTCAACCTCTATTAATGTTAAACCATCTTATTTATGGAAATAAACATTTTTTATTTTAAATTTTCATGTAAAATGTTCGTAACTCTTTATACTGTTGTAACGTTTTCTCACTATAAATCGTCATGTAGAGGAACTATCAATTGGTATGAATAGTGTAATTTGTCTTGCAAGCACGATAGGCGACGACAAATTGCGATTTATCGCAAACGCAATAAATCTGCGAGAGGTTTTCCGAGATGTTTCAATACTTTCGATTACGTGTTCTCTTTTAAGCGCCTGATCAAACACAAAGTCAACCTGGTGTTAGTTTTTCATATATCATACAGGGCTATGATATAGCGCTGTTTAGTGTACGCAATCTTTTGACTTCCGTGCTTCAGAAGGCAGGTAAAGTCGTTGGTCTCGGTTGTCGTAGGATGGCAGTCGTTAAATTCCACAGCCCGCATTGGGCCAGCATGGTGGGTTATGGCCCAGTCTCCCCGTGTACTGTTACATGTGGGTAGACCTATGACCAGCAATGCAGTCCAGCCGGGGTCAAAGGCTTTACCTGCCTTTCGAAGCGGCAGGAAAGAAAATGGACAATATTTTTGGTTACTAATCGAGATAATTGCGCTACTAAGGTTTTTTATTCCACCACGCCAAAGCGCTTGGCGTAGGTTTGAAACGAATTCGAGTACATCTCTAAAATATAGCTACCTACTAAAGAACTAGCTATAGTGTTTTAGCTGTCATTACAACTTCTTTGAACTAGATCTAGCTAGATTCATATAGCGTTTAATTTCAACTCTCTCCATTTTTATATCTCTCTCCAAACTTAATTATATTATAATGATAATTTCCTTTGCCCGATTTGCATACTGCAGATGTTAATGTTCCGAGGCTAATAAGTTTTTTATGTGAGATGTCCACTTTGGTAAACCCGTCCAATTCAATAAAACTTAGTATTATTGACCGATCATCGAACTTGGATCAGATCATTAATTACGTCATGCTCGTGACATTTCACGATAATGGCAAAGCTAATGTTATAATTTGACCCTAATAAAATTGGGTACTTTTAATGATAATGATAGTATGTAATAATGATTCGTTTATTAAAGTATCGAGATTAATTTGTTTTGCTGTTCTATTTATAGTTGCTACATACTTAATATTGATTGCAACCATATTGTTTTTAACATATAATAAGTATAAATTATGAACCCTGTAGGCCATCGCAATTTCATTGTTACGAGTATAAAAGTCTATAGACTTTTTGATTATTTATAAATAATCAAAAGGAGTTTTTAGGAAATCAATATTATACACATTGTAGTACATTATAAATATCATTAACGTACATTCTAAGTGATGATTGACGAAATTGAAAGGTACTACAAATCTTAATCTTACAAACTTGAGATTTTACTGGTAGTATCTACATATTCGCTAAGAGAGTTATTTATTTATTAAAAAAAAGGACATCCAACACTATTAAAACAACTTCAGTATTGAGGGATGTGAGTGTTTAAAATCAGTGGAAATAAGGCCTTGGGCATAATTTCTGCAAATTTAAACCGTCTACGTCCAACCATGGCTTGGCAGTGTAATTTTGACAATTGGACTATCGAATGAAAAAGATAAAGCCACTGAGACACCGTTACGGACGTTAGGATATAACAGAATCGAGACTCTTCAGTATGATTTAGGAACCCGCGGGATTGGTTAAAATCATTTTGACAGGTTGAATGCCGCAATCCCCGCGCAGAGTGCTCAATGAATAGAATTTCTGCTGTGTCTAGGGGCGCCGCGTTCTACGTGTTTTAAGTTTTCTCATATTTTGGTGTCGTTAGGAATGACCCATTTATTTTATATTACATGTATTTATAAACAAGTCTTAAATTAACATGTCTGGAACTAATTCCAAAGTCAATTATCGTCAATCAATGTTTGGTAATGCATTAGAAATTGTCAATTCAAACGTGACACCAAGGAACCTGTTTAAAATTAATCTTCTTCGGAAGCGCGCGCGCAATTTATTACGACGGGCCAGTCCGTACATCCCGTAAACACAGTGAAAATATAGTAAGTAGTAGTAAGTAAGCAATGTTTTGTAACATTACAGATGAACCCACGTTTCGTAACACTACATAAAAAATATAATTTAAGGGAATTGACAATACCGTTATATTCGTTCATTCATATAATCACGACTATTATCCCCTAAGGGTAAGTCAGAGACTAAGCATTGAGGACAGCAAAAGCAGTCCTCTACCATAGTCCACTTTTCACCACATAGCGACTGCACATGTGCTCAGCGTGACAGGTGGTGAGCGTATCACCGCTATATGCTTTTGGATGTATGTGCCGCCTTTTACGACACCCAAGGAAAGAGTGGGGGTGGTAGTATTCTTTCACCGCTACGCGACTGACCGTTATATTGTATTTTTTAATAAAATTAATGATGCAGAAAACTGGTAAGGTAACAACCAAAAACATACAAAATTATAGTGAACCAATCGAGATAACAACGATGCAACCCTTTAAAATGTAATACTGCCAAACAATCTAAAAAACAACGGTGACTTTGAATTGCTTTATAAAACATTGATTTATTATATTCGTTTAACAATTAAAAACACAAAAATTAAAATTGAAATTAAGTAGGTTTTAAATAAGAGTTACTGAAAGCACAATTCTTTTTATTGACAGAATATCTTAGCATTAGAGCTAAGAAACTTTTGGTATTTATTATTTTTTGTATTCTTTTAGTAAATCAAAGCTTCTTTTATAGTACTTGAACTTACACTTCCTCAAAAACAATGAGGCGTTATATCACAACGTAGTTATTATACTGTTTATATGTTACTTATAATCGATAACAACGTATGCAGACAGGAAAGAAAGCTAATCGATAGGTGAGGTGCCTGATCTAATACAAAAAAAAATGAAATTTTGTTCAACACCCATTAAATAGCTTTAATAGCTTTAGCTGCTTTTCATTTGAATGTCTCATCAAATAACCTTGTTACTGCGAAAGAAATTCATCATGACTCCATACAAGTATCAATAAAATAGAACAGAATGTAGTACAATACTTTATGGTACTTAACAACCCACCAAAATTGGGCCAGCGTGGTGGGTTATGGACCAATGTGTTGTTGTTCATGTGAGGCCTGTGCCTAGCAGTGGAACGTTTGTGGGCTGACGTGACGATGAAGATTGTTGTACACAAAATACAGACAGGTTATACCTAACTAATAAGGTCTTAGAAGGGCGACCTTACCACTAACTAGACAAACAAACAGTCGTTTAGAGGTTTTTACTGTTACTGTTACGAACAAGTGAAACGGCAACAAATTGCCATCGCGAGCCGCCGGGGGGCGCACGCGTCGCGCCGATCCCAGATTAACCTCCTCAATAAACATGGCTGCCCATTGCAACTATAACGGTCCGCTTCGGCCATTTCGAAATTGGCTTCATGTTATGCTGGCTCGGCTGGACGTTCGTTCATTCATAATTTAAATTTAGAATAGTATCATCGACGTTTATAATTTTTGTTTTGGCTGCTCTGCACATCCCTATTCCACGAATTTACTACTTAGTGATGACGTGAGGTAATCAATAATTATGATCGATTTTCGTTGTCTTTGAGTATCGAGTAAATGAAATAAAATGAAGAAAAAGAAATAAAATGAAGTGAATAAAATAAAAAAACGCTTTTTTATATAAGGTTTGACGTGTTACCCAATAAAGAAAACTTTAGGTGAAGTGGAACATGACTATTGTAAAGCGTCTATTGTTAGAACGTAATGCCACCCATAAAGCACTAAAATATGGTCTAAGCGCAGTTGTTAAACAATACGGGCATAGACAACGGATTGCGAGTCGCGATTCCCAATAACAGTCATTTGAGCGGTCAAGAAATTTCACGGTTCCATAGATTTGTGTGATATCTATAGAGTTCGACTAAGCGAAAGGTCAAAAGGACTTCTTGGAGGGAAACACATAGTTATGATAACAGTTTCGTTAAACTAAAAAAATATGACTTTAAACTATCGCGTTGCATTGCATTAAAACTATTTTAACGGGACTTAACACGATTAATTTTTGTAAGTAAGTACATATCTACTTACTGCTTGACGTTTCGGCCGCGATGCTGCGGCCGTGGTTACAAGCGCTTGTGCAGCATCGCGGCCGAAACGTCAAGCAGTAAGTAATATGTACTTACTTACCAAAATTAATCGTGTTAGGTCCCGTTAAAATAGTTTTAATAAAAAAAATATACGGCAAATTTATTATATATTTATGAGTTAATGGTTCTGTTGGCTATGCGTGACGCCCTGTGCCCAGCAGTACGTTTTAGGTTGTTAAGTGATCGGTGTACTCACAATAAATGCACTAAGTAAGTCGTGCGTTCAACTGCAAAATTCATTAGCAAAAAGGTATTATTACACGAATATCTGTGCGCATATAAGGCGCGAATGAGACAATTTGTAGCTCCCGGCATGAGGCTCGCACATCAGCTTTAAGGCCCAGTTGATCATGTCGTTTCTATGCGATTGCCCACGTATTTGGCTGCGATTGGAACATGACAACTATGTTTTTATCGACGAACGAGTTTTGCGCGAGTCTGTTTCCTTAAACTGCATTCGTCATTTATTTTATTTTGCTGGAAACATCGTTAATTTGCTATAAGTCAAAGCAAATTTAATTTGTACGATACAAAAAGTTGCCATCATCACATACTCGTTATGAAGAGTATTCGTATGTGAACTTTTCTATGTAATCCGATCCGAATTACCTTGATAAGTACGTACGCACACTTGATGTATAATGTTTCAAAACTATTACATGCCTTTACTTGTAAGTATATAAAAATAATAAGATTAATACTCTTATTGAAACACAAAAAAAAACAGTATTATCGTTACCAATCTGTAATAGTCAACTTGAAGGCTGGGAGAACTTTAGACACCATGAAATCTAAAGCGCGAATAATTTAAGTAGACTAAAAACTATGTGCATTAGATAATGCATTTGATGACAAAACAAAAACGATAATCTAATAAAAGTAATCACTGTTTTATCTTTGAAATATTTGTACGTTTTGCTGTAATCGCATCAACCTTATAAAGGAATAGATATATTCCTATTCCTATTATATAAAGTTCATTTAATAATTGCATTCAACCACATTATTTCATCAACCCCGTTCTCCATGTAGAAAGTAAGTGAGTTAATAGAGAACGACCCACGCAGCCGAGCGGACTCGTTATATGGCGTGAATAATCCAGATTATTGTATCAATTCGCCTGGACATTGGCTTATGACGGCCAATCAGATATAATTACTCTACATGGGTCACTCGGCTATCGGACGTGAATACGAATGAAGCATCGATGCTAATGCGATACTGGCTTGTTGAATCGAATGGCCTATCGATTATGTGCCGAGACTCGGGCGGGACGCCACTTTTGTTCAGTGTGTTCGAAAATTGAATTTTGTTTTCTAAATTAATGTCCATCTTTTGTTTTAGAATCAGTGCAGTGAGTAAGTATAAACGCAGTGAAGCAATTTTTTGTGCACCGATTTGCGGTCGCAAGGTTCACAATCGCTTGGATCACTGAGGCGTTTGCAGCAAATAGGTCGCAACCGCAAGTCTGTGCGCAAAAACTTTCCTAGCGGTGTGGTCTCTAGTTATAGCATCTCAATGTTTAGAATTAAAGGATTAAGCAGCACACCCTCTGAAGAAAGGAAAGGACTGATAGTTGTAGACGGATTCGATTGGTTAATATTGGCACAGCTCCGCTCATCTTCTTTCCTCTCTGCTTCAGTGAACAACCTAAGCAGGTTGAGGTTTTCTTGCGTGGTTGTGGTTGTTTTTTTTGTAAACTACAGCAAATAGCACAGCAGTAATGTAAACAAATTGCTTATCTTCATATCGTTAATCGTTATATCATGTGCTTTGAGCGTAATGTGTTGAACTTTAGACAGTTAGCGAAGCTTGCTCCCGAATAAGCCCGTTAGTTAATTATTAGGACAATTGCTTAGGGCATCACGTCTTGTCCATCGCCAATCTCTTCTCTTGGGTGTCGCAAAAGGCGACTAACGGACAAAATACTGCACATACATCTAACAACATAGAGCGGCGATGGGCTCATCACCTGTCACGCTGAGCACATGTGCAGTTATCATTTGTTAAAACATGGACTGTGGCAGTGGACTGCTTGTGCTGTCCTCATTGCCTGTCTCTGACTAACTGTGAATATAATTGTGTGTATGTATGTATGTCTTCGGGGTCACAAGAAACAGCACAAAAATTTATGGTTACATCTAAAAAAAAGCTGTATGTAAATCCACGTGTTTTAAATTGACTAGTCCGCTAACGCTCGGGTTATGAATCCCCGCACCCCTTGCTCGATCGCTCGCCGACTCGTCATCGTCAGCATTTGAAAATTAGAATAGCCCCGAATTCCAGATTTACGACCCCAATTGCGGTTTTTTTTAATATGTAATACCTACTCCACGTATCTCATTCGTCCTTTATACATATTCGAAGTTGAATTAAATACTTACGTAATTTTTTTGAAAACCTAGTTTATACTTATTTACAGGAAAATGGGAAAAGTAAAAAAAAAGAACCTACAAACTCCTATTGGATTCAATTCCAATTCAATTCAATTCAAAATTATTTATTCAATTAAGGCTACAATAATTGAGCACTTATGAATGTCGCTATGCCATCTATTCGCAAGTCTAAGTATAGGGCGGGAGCCTTGTACTGAGAAGAACCGGCAAGAAACTCAGCAAGGGCATTTCTTTTCTCCCTTTCTTTTACAGCGTCAATGCAAATTAGAAAATGCCCTCCCTATAATATAAGGACATTTTCCATTACAAGATAAAAAACATTTAGTACGATTACAAGACTAACACAACAACTTACAAAAGAATCATCATCATCATCAGCCTATAAACGTCCCACTGCTGGGCACAGGCTTCCCACTTGGACAATAGCACGTGGGAAAATTGGGCCATAACCTACCACGCTGGCCCAATGCGGGTTGGTACAAAAGAATATCTAATAAAAATTGGCACGGGTGGCCCAATTTTCTCATTTGCTAATCCACGGTAATCCACGTGATACAACTTGATCCCAATAGAGCGACGTTTATTTATAGGCAACTAATGATGAAACACAAGAGCATACATTAAAAATACATTATGGAAATTGAACCAGATTGTAGGAGTGCGCAAATAATTAACGCCTTTGTTATGGTCGGTGAAAGGTTGTTTTTATCGAAATTAGTCATCGCCGCTAAGGTGCAGCGCAGTCGACTAGTCTCGACAAACTAGTCGAAAAAAAACCAGTTCCAGATAAATGTCAGTATTGACAAGTGCGCAACGGAGACTAATGACAATAGTCTCGCTCTAATTGCGATGGCGAACTGCTTCTGCACACGCTGTTGCTTTTCGTATGTCGCAACTGAGGATTAGAAACGAATCTTAAAATAGCTTGATCTGGTTGCTAATGTCAAATGAGGTTTGAGATAGAAATACATTGTCATCATCATCATTATAATTGGGCGATAAAAGTCCCCCTGTTGGACACAGGCCTTCACGCGAATAATAACGGATGAGGAAGTTTGCCCATAATTAGAGATGGGTTAATAGCCCGATTGTTTGGATTATTTGCGATTATAATCCATTAATAGCCATTATTAGCCATCCATTGGCTAATAACCCCGCTATTAATCGTCTCATACAATTTGATAGATTGAACCTTGAAATTTTTGTTTTTTTTTGGAACTTTGCCCCCCAAACTTATAAATTGAACAAACCTGAGACAGTGATGAACAGAACATGAACAACTAAATACACAGGATAAGAATCTGACGGACCCATTACAGTCCGATCAAATGTCACATATAATAACGAACCTTAGAAATGATGATTCTAGTGAATCTAGCAGTGATTAGAATGAAAATATATTTTTTTTTATTTTAATAATAATTTTTTGATTAAAATTAAAAAAAAATTATAAACGCAAAAAAATATGAAACTTACCTAAAAAGTCGTCGCAAATGATTGACAATTAGAAAAAAGAAAATCGTACATAGCTAATTAAAAATGTCTAAATGGGCTAGATTAATTTTAAATTACTTTATTAATTTGTATTGACTAACTAACGACGATAATAAAAATAAACTAACCTGACAGTCCTAAGACTGAAAATCATGAAGGGAAATTTTTAATCATTACGGTAACATTAATAGCAGGGTTACCATCCGAAATCGGCTATTAATGGCTATTAACTGCTTTTAATTCATTAATAGCCAAATGATATTAACCGGATTATTAGCACTACCCATCGCTACCCATAATCCATAACGCTGGGCCAACGCGGGTTGACAGGTCTTCACGACTGCCCTTACACTTACGACAAGAACCGGGACCTACAGCTCTAAGTGCCATCCGGAGCACGGAGGATCTC
This sequence comes from Scoparia ambigualis, assembly GCA_963921215.1. Classification (NCBI taxonomy): domain Eukaryota; kingdom Metazoa; phylum Arthropoda; class Insecta; order Lepidoptera; family Crambidae; genus Scoparia; species Scoparia ambigualis. The sequence continues at coordinate 10,604,239 of OY992508.1, read as the reverse complement.
CGTATGTTTTTAATTTGGTCACCCATCCAGTGAAACGGCATTGCTTAACTGGTAATATTGGAAACAGAACGTCTATGCTGCGCCATTTGCCGACGAGCTCCTCCTCGCTTCGAGGTTTTATTGTTTTGTAATAGAGAAACGAAAAGAGGTTTTAATCGCTTTTGTCGTTTTGTGACACTTTTGTGATAACATTACGGCCTTTTCATAGATTTGGGTAACTTATAAACAACCTCCTTAGGCCAAAGAGAATGCCGGAGTTTAGCCTTTTATGACATTTGTAGACTGATGATGACTGTTTCTAGCAAACTTAATAGATGTTGCGCTCCAGGTAGCGATTTCAAATAGGGTCAAAGTAATAACGAACTAAACAGACTATTCTAGTCAAGTCAAGCCTCGATCTGGTTTGGGCTTTGAATGCCCTGCCTATAAGGTACCACAGACAATACAACAATTGCGCAGAGTGCATTTACAATAAAGACTCTATAACTGACTCTATAACAAAACTGAGTTTGAAATTCTGATTATGTTGTAAACATGAAACTGAATATGTCAATTGAAGTTCATAGATATTAGTATGATTTGTAATGACTATTAAAATAGTAGAAGCACAATTTTTTTGCGAAATTTTTATGTTATATTTTGATGTACTTTAGTGTAAAAATACAAACTATAAGATCTACTCGTATTTTAATATGAGAGAAGATTGGGGGTATTAAATTATAAAAAGTTGAAAGTACTTTCAACTTCATCATCGTTACAATATTATTGAAACGTTGAAAAAGAAAATAAAGCTACCACGGGTGGAAATATCTCAAAGTATATTTGAGTGATATTGACGTTAAAAACATCAACGTATTACGTAGATATTGTATTGTGGTAAATATTTATTTACAATTTGACAAATTCAACATCGATAAATTGTAAAATATAAACATTACATACTAATTTACAAATTATGTTATTTTACAATTTTTCGATCGGTGTATATATCCGACCTACGTAAGCTCTTAATTCATTTGGATCAAGGACTTTTGTTATGATTGCTATAATCCAAACTATAATCTGTCAATCTGGCTGCTAATAAGGAGATAATGTATAATATAATAATAACGCTATAGAAACCAAGTTCGCACGCCTATTTTGAAGCACATTAATTGGAGCCAGGCACCAAACGCCGGACCGCTCCGTAGTGTTCAATGTCACAGCGCGCCGAACGTGTCTCGCGAAAACAAAAAAAAAATGACGGTTTGTGCAGTTAAATTGTGTCACAACACATCTGAAAAACAAAAGAAGTGTAATAACATCACTTTTCACAGGTAAGCTTTCAGTATTTCATAGTATCTTGTAGTTAATTAGGTCAAAATATAAACGTACTGCAGTGTGATTCTCTAAGTTAAAGCCTCGGTAGCAGCGGCCTGCGCAGTGCTGTCTCTTTCATATTCATAGAATTGGAAAGAGACAGCAGATCACGGCCATGCGCGCACGTCACGCGTGTGTGAATCGGTTTAGTGCTTCATTTTTGACAGAGCGCTTGTATGAAGACTATCTTTCTATAGCGTTATTATTCTAAGGATACAACAAATACCATATACAATTTTAGTCTAATCAAGGCGGTGGTTGAAGTAAAAGATAAAAATGGATGGTACAGCAGCTTGAGTTGTATGAAGGGTCAGCTGGATTTCTTGTATTTTTGGTATATTTTCTATAATTTGTGTTTTGTCGAATATTAAATGGAAATAGTGGTAGATTACTTTAACTGTTAGGTATTCGTGCACGTTCATGAGTGCTGGCAAATTAACTTTTTGCATAAAAATCAATCCATACTGCTCCTCAAGATGTTTCGGAGGAACATTCTTTACCATTGAACATAAATATTATTATCTTCTACTTTTAAACTAATAAAAAGATTTGCTATATTTAACACTGGCTATATGCGCAATCTGGGCCAAAGCATAATAAAAGTAAAAGATACAATCTCTGGCACAGCGATGTATTGTATGAAGCTTAGAGTATACAATACATTCCTTAGGTATGAAGGGTCAGCTGAATCACGTGGGCTAGGTCTTGTAGCCCTTAGGCTAGGCTGCGCGACTACTGCGTGAGTTGGCTCGGAACTGCCTACTTTGTGTAATAAAGCGGCAAATGCTATTCGCGTTTGTCGCACAAAAAGTGTCATGTCAGTTTAAGTTGGTGCTATGAATACTTGATGAGTTCATAAAGAAGGTTTGCTGTTTATTTGCAAATGGATATGAATGCGTCTTATGCTTCTGTTTACTAACCCACACTGTTTTATATACATATTTTTATTATGTCCGCAAGTTACAGTTTAAAAAAGTGTGTTATGATCTCTTCTCCCCTGAGCTGTTTTTAACGTGGAAAGACTTGTAGCCATCAGTGGGACGTTACAAGGCTGATAATGATGATGTTAGTATGTTAATGATTTAAGGTTAATTGTAAGAGCTGACTAGAGTGTCAAACAATACAATTAGTAAAGGAAAAGATAATTTTCTCAGAATCACTAAACCACTGATCTATCAATTTTAGACCGCATCGACGACTACGGTTTACTTACATCTATGCAGTAAACGCCGACAACATTAGCAAAATGAAAATCCCCAATGATTGCTGTGCCATAATAATTTTCTAAATCGATCACTCCGTCCCCGCGGGTCACGTAGGGAAGTCCTTGCAGAATCAATTTGAGGTAATTCCTTTCGAATCCATAAAACATATCGCGGTAATGTCCGCCCGTTTTATAAGATGATATGAAATATCAATCTGTCACAGGAAATTGTATCACGTCTCGGCGAGGCGCGCCCGCGCACCGATTTTATATCGCAAATCGCTCCAAATGCCACACATAGTTATTGGAACTGCGATTTCTGTCACCGTCAACTGCCGAGTCACGGGGTATGCCGGGGTATGTGTGCTGTCACATCACTTGCGTTTAATAGTTGAAAACTTTAGATACATTGTAACAGAAAATTTTTGACACACACAAGGTAGTGTAGAAAAACTTATTACTTACGGTCAATTAAAAAGGAAAATAGAAATAAAAAATTTAAAACCTTGTTATTATGGTTTGGCAAGGTACAATAATTAGTCTCTCTTACAGCACAACTGATTACGGACGCATTCAAATGAGAGTAGATCCACCCTGGAATTTAACTGTTCTGTGAGATCCACAATATAATATGCAATGTTCAATTCAGAAAAAAACAATAACTTCATTTCAACTTAGTGCAGCATCTTTCACTACAATGAAGTTATTAGCAAACCGCCATTTTGGTAAGAACCACAAGCGCGATTTCACGCGCGGGAAATGGCGGGCGGAAACGACGACGCGCGTGCTCGCGTAATGGCCGCGGCAGATGGCAGCCATCTTGCCCGCTGCGACAGCCATCAACATTGAGCTATTATAGCTGGAGCAGACTCTCCAGACAAAAAAATTTGCTCAGCTAGGGAACAGACAACGCGTGTGGCATTGTGCGGGCGCGGAGCTTTTTTGCCAGACGTTTGCAGCCCATGGGCCGCAACACAAAGCGCAAAAACTAGTTCGCGGTGTCCTCTTTAGTTATAATAGCTCGATGGCCATCAACCCATCAACCTAATGGCGCACGTAATCGGCGTGCCAGTTTGCGACCTTTCAATCTAGGAATGTCAACTCGAATGCCCGCGGCAGTACCACATCTCTACCACCCCGCAATAAAGCCTATAATCGCCGACAATGGAACCGTTCGAAAACCGTAATCTAGTAATGGCGACGTCCGTTTCTTCATGATATAGTTTTGAGCTGAACAAAAGCTTTGACAGCAATTTTCTTAGGACATAAACTTGGATCGAGAAATTATGTAGCGGGCGGTCAGCTACGACCATAAACTTTAACAATTTAAACAATTTCACTGCAGTTTCGTAAGATGTGATGCAAGAATGTAGAAACTCTCGTAAAGTAACAAATAAGTTACAGCGTATGTGTACACGCTGATTTTCCCAACATTGGGACAGTGTGATCCCAATGCTGGGCAAAGGCGTCCATCTTAAAATAAATCGTCAAGCAATCGCTACAATTTGACTTGAGATTCACCACATTTGCCAAATTAATGCAGGTTTATACGCCAAAATATTCGGAAGACACTTTTTGGAATTGTGCCCCGGGACTCGACTCGGGTAGCTAAAGTGTTGAAACGGACGTCTTGGGAATGGTCAGGTATGCAGTTTAGTTTTATTTTGCATTTGTGTTTTGTTGAATATTAATGTGAAATTATAGTGGATTATTAACCGTTAAGTGTTCGTGAACGTGCATATGTGTTGCCAAATAAAACAAAACAGTGCAAAATCTCTTTTCAAATTCTCTCAAGAAGACCGCGTGCGATCTCAGTAAAGTCCCACATCTTTACTGTAACTCAAGTGGTTTGGGGGGATTAAAATCTACCATTAAACATTCATATTATCACTCACTATCATCTACTTGGTGGAGCTTGATGGTACAGCGGCTAGCGCGTTCGGTTTGCGATCTTTCACGCTAAGTAACTTTCGCGGTGCCGGGTCGCCTGGTAGGTGACCAATTAAAAACACCTCGAGCTCCTCCGGGCTTTGGAAGGTACGTTAAACCGTTGGTCCCGGTTGTTGTCGTAAGATGGCAGTAGTTAAAACCCACCAACCCGCATTGTGCCAGCGTGGTGGGTTGTGGCCCAATATCCCCACGTGCTATTGTCCACGTGGGAGGCCTGTGCCCAGCAGTGGGGAGTTTATAGGCTGATGATGATGATGATGCATGCATGTTTTGTCACAAGGCAATTTTACTTTTAAGAATAATCTCATGTAAGTGAATCCTGTATTCTTATGAGAATAAAGTTTCTTTAAACCCATGATCATCCCATCAATGTGTTATCCGCACCAAAAAATAATTTAAAAATAAAAAGCGTCGAAACTCTCGTAAACGGATAAAATATCTAACTATACTATTTATTTATTATAATTATTATCAATGGCTAGTGAACTTATCAATAACAGCTATATAATCGCATTAACCGACATGCTTCGTACGTAAGGAGGGTAAACCGAGATCGTATCGACTGCTATCGCACCATCTGTGATGTCTCAATTTGAATAAAGCATGCTACATAATTCTGTATGAATAAGCTTTAATTCAATTACTAGTTTATTGAGCGTAGTAAGCGCTCTGACACCGACTTTTGCTATTATAATGCGTATAATATATAGATATTATACGCGTGTATTGGCACTTATTCATGATTCTTTTTGAAGTGTATTTGTTAATGCTTAAGTAAATTACAATTTGTGTATAAAAACAGTGATCTACAGGTAACTTGATGCCTGATTATGCTGATCTATGACTCTTTATTACTTTAAAGTCTTTATTGATTTAGTTTTAGAAGTGATGGAAGCAATCCTGCACTCCATACTACCAGCATGGTTGATAACGCGACAAACTTAGATAGTAACTATAGCCAGGCGGCCTTAAAACCCCTACCACAAACCCAAGATTTACATACATATATATAATCACGACTATTACCCCCGAAGGGTTAGTCAGAGACTAGGCAATGAGGACCGCAAAAGCAGTCCTCTACCATAGTCCCACTTTTCACCAACGACTGCACATGTGCTCAACGTGACAGGTGGTGAGCCCATCGCCGCTTCATGCTGTTGGATGCAGTGCAGTCTTTGGTCCGTTAGTCGCCTTTTATGACACCCAAAGGAAAAAAGGAGGTGGTAGGTAGTTCTTTCACCGTTACGCGACACAGTTTTTCATGATTTTCACGATCATAAATAAAAAAAAACAAAGCGAAAGAAGGATTCAAAGAAATAATAACAAAACTTATTCTACGCTACTGACGCGAAGTAAGTTTTGTTTTGAAAAAATTCTTACGAGTACTTACACCTCAAGTCTTAGAAAATTTTACTGACGCAAATGTTAGTGTGCATCTAGTAGTATAAGTACATATCGATACAAGTCGATAGTTTCAGGAGCGCTCGCAGCTAGAGATGCTATCGGTAAGCCAGCTATCGTGCATCTAGACGTCTCCATTTATATGCGGGCCCTCTAAATTAGAGCCGACTCAATTAAGACTATCAACCGATTCAGGAAACGACTCGATTTCCAACGGCTGGACGCAATTAGTGTGTCCGCTGCGCCGGCTACCGGCGGAGATTGTCGTTTATTATTGTTTTCTCAATTGGATGAATAATTAGAAATAACATAACTTTTTTCAGGTTTATAATTTGTCTTTGGTTCTCTATTCTCTTTGTTATATTGCAACGTATAAAAAAATATGGAAAAGTAAATTTAATGAAAATAATAAAAAAATTAGAAAGGACTAACTTGCATTTGGACGTATCAAAGTACTTATTAATTGAGTTTATTGAATAAATATATTTTGACCATTGACTATTGACTATTGACAGGGATTCTGTTAAATACATACCCATATAGGTAAGCTATGGAGCGAGGTCACCTGTTACAGGTATCAGCTTTTGCTTACTAGGTGGCATCGATCAATATACATACTCACATAAAAAATACATAAATTTAAAAAAATATCAAAATTTACTGTTAAGAAAATATAATTATTACTTCCGCACATGTAAACAGGATAAAATGTGAATTACAGAACGTATATTTGTTGTTTTTCAATAATTTTACATACTAAAGACTTATGTTACTTGATAAGATCATTAATAGCTTTTGGCATGCATATTGAATTGGACTGTAACGATTAGATTAGTATCATTTAAAGACGTTACCGTTTCTTCGACATAAAGGATCTTCCGTTAAGATATCATCGACACGGCTAATACAACACCTGGATTGTTCTCTCTTAGCGTTATTCGCTCACTTTCATCCTCAGGAGAAAGGTACTTTATAGGGCCGCGGGTACTATCCAATACACATTCACAACCGACGTGAAAGCGGTCAATATCTGGACTATCTAGACCTTCGCGAAATGAACAACTAATATCGGATGACACAAATGGTTGTGTACGACACCGCACATCATGCTGTATAGTGTCGATGTCGATGTGTCAAATTGTGAATTGCAAATTGGGTAAATGAGCAAAACCATCCGAAGACTTGTACATTTGATTATGGTATCTAGCGAAGTGAAATTAAGGTTTAAGTTTTCGATCGCAGTTTAGTTTACAGTACATCTGCGGCTGACACTTTAGCTGGTTTTTTTTTGTGTTATTATAGAATAGGGAAGCGCTTTGCCATCATCTCACCTGATGGTAACCCACGATAAGGTTGAAGTTGGAAGACCTTCACCTGAAGTAGTGAACATATAAGATACTATATAGCTATCTTATCTCGGTCGGAACACAATAATGATACTTGCAATTTTATAATAACGACAGCTTTTAGATGATCTTATGGTATTAAGTCAGGTGGGCTATGATTGACTAAAGGAGGTCTGGGTTGATTTTTATCAACTAAGATTACCGTTGACATCTTCTGCTAATAATAAATTATACAAGCGACTCATCGCCGACACCCATATAAACCCTACGAGCTTTTCGTGGTGCAGTTTCTATGTTATTTTTATTAGAATCCTGGACCAAGAGCGGTCCACAGTTTGTGATTGGTGGATTACTACTACCCACAGAATCGGTTTGTTTTATGGTGCTAAATTATGTTCTGATGATATTTTGGTGATTCTTAAGGGCATCCTGCACGAAATTGTGAAAATCTACGTATTTTTAAGTTGAATTAAATTGCCTATGCGCTGAATTAGTTAAATACATTAAAAGAAATAACGTAAGTTAGCCTGATCATTGCACAAGGTCGTGGCCTTGTTGAAATTTGAAACAAATTCATAACAAACAATACATAAATCTAATGACACCTAAAAATATTTTTTTTGACAACTTTCTTAATTTTACACATGAAACAATAATTCTTACATGAAAATATTTGTATTGATATTTCGCAGGTCACCCCCACCTTAAAAAAGTAAATTTTAATTTTTAACACAAGCGCGTGATGGTTTTGTACATCCGCAGAATAAAATACATTGCTCTAATCAAATTACTAGGTCTGAAACTTCAAAGCAGAATTGTTCTAATTTTAAATATTTATATGATTGATTTTGCTTTAAACTTCATAATGAGACTTATGTCAGTTTTTGCGATCGCGCGGCACCCCCTTAATGAAAATGAAGATTCAAAACCAATAAAATCTCTTCTACTATTTATAGCGTTTCACAGTCAGTTACATCACGACATACCTGAATTAAAAAACAGGTGTAACCCCTATTCCGCACACTTGACTAATAAAACAACTTAATATGGTCGACTATCGCTAGTATTATTTAATCGATGTTAACTGCCAATTAATTTATATTAACGACCGTTAGATTAATAGAAAGAGTAGCCGGAAAGATGTGCAATTCTTGTAATGGAGTAACTCGTCATGTAACGCGGCTAAGTGTTTAATCTGTGGCGTTCCAAAAGGTATTAATAACTGTCTTGACCTCCTTTAGTAATAAATTAAAAAAATATATATACGACTATTAAATCCACAGATAACGATTTTATAAACAAATGAAAACGTCACCCACCATGTTAGGTACTATTTAAAAGCCGATTTATAATTCAATGGTAACGTAATATTACGTCCACACTCGCCATACAATAAAAGACAATAACTGACAATACATTACAAAATGTCTTTATTAGATATTCAGTAAGTATATTAAGTATTTGAGGAGCTCGATGGCGCAGCGGCTAGCGCGTTCGGCTCTTGCTCGCTAAGCAACTTTCGCAATGCTGGGTCGCTGGATGGGGTGACCAAATTTAAAAAACATCTCGAGCTCCTCCGTGCTTCGGAAGGCACGTTAAGCCGTTGTTCCCGGTTGTTGTCGTAAGAGGGCAGTCGTTAAAACTCACCAACCCGCAATGGGCCAGCGTGGTGGGTTATGGCCCAATATCCCCACGTGCTTTTGGCCACGTGGGATGGCTGTGCCCAGCAGTGGGACGTTTATAGGCTGATGATGATGATTAAGTATTTTACCATCAAATTAAAAAATCAGCTTTTAAATAGGTAGTTACATAGAGCGGTCGTAGTTATAAAAACGTTAGAATATTACATTGCTTACTTTGTTGCATAGTCTAGGTACACTGAAGGAAACAAATCGCGACCGGTTGTATCATGGCAGATATCAACAGATGTTTCAAATGGACCGCACTATGGCGGTATAAACAGTAGTAAAGTTTAATAGCACGATATACGCGTCGCTCGCGACATCAGTTTCCCAGAATGTTCTGATATCTCTCGATCAGATGGTGGATACCTTGAATGGGGTAATTTTTTACGCTATTCTAAATTATGTTAGGTTTAGAATACGAATAATACATTATATTAATAGTAAAACTACCGAGCTTTAGCTTCGAACAGCAGGTGGTACGGTAACCATCGGTAGTAATAAACAGCTCGTACAATCAGAGTTTCCAAGCCAAAGCTAATAATTATCAGGTTTTATTAAGAGATAGCTTATCGTAACCAGGCTTAGAATAGCGGCATGTACGATTTAATTGAGTGTGCAATTTAATTAAAATGATCACATGATTAGTGTGTTTTGTGTGTGCATGATAAGGGCATGCTAACTGGTTTGTCATTCAAAGTGCAGCTGCCGACAAAACTAATTAATATTTCTAACAGATTGACTGTACAACCTCTGTAGAAAACTTATTAACCTAGCAGTGTATAAATCGAACATTATTTTATGTTTGAAACGTGTGCACCTTGAATTTGACATTGCATCGGTATTTATTTAACAAATTTTATAGAACAAATAAAAAAATAAAATCATTAATGTTTTATATTTTAGCGTTTTATTAACGCTTAAATATACTTAAGTAACATTTTAAACACTGAAAAAAGACGACAACCTCAGGCGGGAATCGAACCACGCACCTTCCGCATTCCGGGCGGCTGCCTTAACCACTTGGCTACCGAGGTCTGGCTTTCAACCGTCGAAATTTGTCAGTGCTTGATGCTTATGTTTTTTAGTCAACATTGCTTCATCAAATCTTAGAAGTTTTCACCTCTGAGACCCGAAAGAAATATTTTTACAAATATTTGAACATTCGGTTAAGATGAAGCTGTGTTTATAGATTAATGTTTTATATTTTAGCGTTTTATTAACGCTTAAATATACTTAAGTAAAATTTTTTTAAACACTGAAAAAAGACGACAACCTCAGGCGGGAATCGAACCACGCACCTTCCGCATTCCGGGCGGCTGCCTTAACCACTTGGCTACCGAGGTCTGGCTTTCAACCGTCGAAATTTGTCAGTGCTTGATGCTTATGTTTTTTTAGTTAACATTGCTTCATCAAATCTTAGAAGTTTTCACCTCTGAGACCCTGTTCAAATATTTGTAAAAATATTTCTTTCGGGTCTCAGAGGTGAAAACTTCTAAGATTTGATGAAGCAATGTTGACTAAAAAACATAAGCATCAAGCACTGACAAATTTCGACGGTTGAAAGCCAGACCTCGGTAGCCAAGTGGTTAAGGCAGCCGAGGTTGTCGTCTTTTTTCAGTGTTTAAAATTTTAAATAAAAACATATTTATTCCTTCATGACTGAACGTACAATTAATGTGCATTCTTTAAACCGCCTCAACATTTTATTGTACTCTATGGTAGTTTATAATCCAAATTGCAGGAAATACCGATCGTGCCTTTCAAATTATGGTTTGTGTCTTATAACGCCAAATTAGCCTCAACTTATCCATAAAACTTAATTGCCATTTCTAACAAGACGCGCCTAATATGTAGTTAGTAGTTAGTTCGCGGTAGGTGAACGGTAGGTGGTCTGGCCTACTAGTTAGCCTTATCATAGATCTTGGGCACATACTCCACAGCCTTCAGTGCTTCAGTGAAACCTCCGACAGATTCGACCGAATTGCACCAATCCTCATAAAGTTGTGTTGGACTATTCAATGGAGGGCTGTAGCTAATTTGGTATGCACCGCTTGTTCGGAATGTAAGTCCAGAGTCCAGAATGAGACGTTGATACACTTATTGCTTTGACATATTGCTCAAAGAGCGATTACTTGCCCCGTTTATAAACTTAGGTTTAAAGAATTTATTTCTCATACGAACATACATGAGTTCACTTAAAATGAGAACTTATAACTACTTACATAGTGATAAATCTGCGCAGCGCAGCTACATTAAAGGATAAACTAAACTATGTTTTCATTAAAAAAACAAACAAGCACAATACAACCATAATAATAAGCATACACTTTTATTTTGCTACCGTCAGAAAATATATTATACACTACCGTCCCATTACTGACGTAAAATTTTTAAAATTACAAACTTAAAGTATTGTTTTAAAAAGGAAATGTATTTGAAGATTAATCATTCTGTCAGATGTCTATATTTCATTTGATTGAATTGGAACTTGTTGTATTTACCTACCAAAGAAGTAGACGACTTAGCTACTATACCTACCGTGATTGTTAATTATGTGTAATTAATAATGTACGGAAATTGTTCTAAAAATGTATCAACTTCATCGTCATTTTAAGTCTTTCATAACCCATTGCTTAGCATTGGCCTCTAGATAAATATATAAGCTTAAATTTTTCTGATAACGTATAAAATAACACCGACATCCAACAATTAAGTATTCGAAGATTACTTATATATTGCACTCATAATGCTTATTCAATAAAAAGTGTTTCTTTAGTGTCACGATTCCTACAACACAATTGGAATTTTTATAAATGTTGAAAAATTTGATTTTAATCACTAGGACAATACAAAAAGACTACGAAGCTAACTAATTATCATTAAAATTCCACATTTTATAGTTGTTCAATAAATTCTATCACAATTTTATAGTGAGACGCTTCGGGCATTGACTGTATCAATTATGCCTGCCAATAAATAGTGTAGGAGAGCAAGATTCGATGCTTCACCTGGCTTGAGCTTCGATAGCTTTTGTTCGTAGACGGCTGCATAACCAAATGACATGCATACATATAATCACAAATATTATCCCCGAAGGGTTAGTCTCTTCGATCAACAAAACTAACTAGATAACGCGTCATGTACAAAATCAAAGCTAAATTCTGTCCACGTGAATAAATACTTTTTCAAAGCAATAAATTACTCCTGTCACTTAAAAATTAAAAGACGTCAATAACATTTAGTGGTGAAATCAACCTTAAATGGCAACAAACAAAGTACTTTTTTCTGTTATTGCCTTGCAAGAAAATACGAGCTCACTTCTCAAGTGCGCTCTTATTTACCGAGACATATTTTTAGCGCCTACCTGACATCTAGTTGTATTGTTGATCGAAGGTTAGTCTAGATAGTTTAATAGAATAATATAATATAATAGAATAATATAATATAATAGAATAATATAATATAATAGAATAATGAGGAAAGCAAAAGCAGTTATCTCCATAGTCCACCTTTCACCAACTAGCGATTGCACATGTGCTCAGCGTGACAGGTAGTGAGCCCATTGCCGCTTTTTGCTGTTGGAAGTATGTGGACTCTTTAGTCCGTCAGTCGCCTTTTACGACACCCAATGGAAGAGAGGGGGTGGTAGTATTCTTTCACCGCTACGCGACACTTACATAACCAAATGAGATTACTTTTTTTTATTCTAGAGGGAAACAATGCCTTTCATACCTAATGGTACTTACGATAAGATGAGCTATGTGGTGGTGGCTCATTAAAAGACTACTATCGCTTCCCATCTCTTCCCATGGGTATCGTAAAAGGCGACTAACGGACTAAAAACAAATGCAGTAATTTCGTAGTTCCATCTTCCAAAGCTTCCCTTTTTCAAATTTGATTTTTTTATGACTAAACTTTACAATAACTAAGAATTTATAATATCTTCATTTAAGGAGTATTTAATTGTCTATTAAACACAATTTATTTCATTAAGCTAGCATTCTTATATTGTTTTCTGAGGCTTAAGCGCGCACTACACATTGAAATGAAACACTTTTTTACGGATTAACTCGCGTTTAGTTGTGTTAGTCGTCTCATTGTTAGAAGTTATTTGCCTACCGTCAAAAATATATATATTTTTTTAATATTTAACCGGGTGCGTTCAAGTTTACACAATACGAGCTAACAATATTTTTAGGTCTGGCAATGTGTTGCTGTTGTTGGGGCTGGGATTTGATGACCTGTATGATGGGGTCCCAGGCAGGTGGTTGTAAATTCCAACCATCCTCTCTATTGAAATTACGATTTTTTTTAATTTTAATAGCCTCGCGTATCATCCTAGGGATGAATCGTTGTTCCTTGGCGAGTATTTGAGGTTTGTCAAATCTGATGTAATGGGTGGGTCCCTCGAGAGCATGTTCACACACTGCAGACTTATTAGCATTCTTAGTTTCAGAGATTTATAGGTTTCTTTAAGTGACCCGGATACTGCGGATTTATACATCCAACAGCAAAGAGCAGCTATGGGCTCACCACCTCTCACGCTGAGCACATGTGCAGTTATTTGGAGTTATCACTAAGAAGAATTGATAAAGTTACTTAAAGGAAAGGACAAGTACAACACGATTAATTTAACATAAACAAACGATAAGTGAGATTATGATATTTTATGCTACACTAGTGAATTTAAAAAAAAACCAAACGCCATTGATACTCTTCGCAATACCTGTTACTCAAAAAAAAACGTATCATCTGATGCAACGCAACATCGGACCGAGACCGTCCGCCCTCATTAGGATACAGGCTAAAAATATTAATTACACGTGTTAATTGCCCAACGCGACGCTCTGAAATTAATCAGCGCGACACTGACTGCTCTTGTTTCGTAACCGCGAGATGTAACCTGTCATCTGCTAGTGTCAAACCGACCGACCGGTTAAATAACAGAGAAAGCTCTGCATTTATCTGTGGCTCTGCGTGTAATTTCAAATGGCCCGCGATAACTTTGGCGGACTGGTCGTTTGCCGCGTGATGAAACGAAGACGCATTAGTGCAGGCGAGGTGTTAAAAATTAAATAATTGCGTTAAGTGTAACTGCCCGTCTCACATGGAAAGCGGTGCTACTGACGTTTATAGCTGAGATATGCTTTGCTTGTAGAATGTGGTCTGAGTAGATAAATAATAGTAATAAACTAAACCTTACTTACTTAATTGTGTTTTTGGGACGAAACTTTTTTGTTTTTTTATTATTTTTATTTTTATAGTATTTATTATGTACATGTATTAGTAAAATGACGATTATATGCTGGTAGTTTAACATAAAAACTTTTTTTGGGTAAATAATAGATTACGCACTCGTTTTTTTTGTGATAGACTTGCATTTAACTATTATCTCACCTGATGGTAAGTGATGATGTGGCCTAAGGTAGAACATGCTTCCCTAGAAGAAACCTGTTCACTCGAGATTGGTGAAGACCCCAATATTGTACCTGATAGAAAACACCGACTCTTGCAGGGAGTTCCACAGCTTTGCAGTACGGATGATGAAAGTAGACGCAAAGCGCTTCGTACGTATATGCGGAATCTCCACTGTGAATCTATGGCGTCACTCAGTTTGTCAGGTTGTCCTATGGTAGAAAGGGGATGGAGGAATTAAATCGAATAATTCCATGGCACACTCTCCGAAGTGTGCAAACTATTTAAGTACCTTTATTGTATTTTTAATGTTTTATAATTCAGTATCCCATGCCGTATGAATAAAAACATAGCTTTTCTTAAACTGCAAAAGAATTAGCCAGAAAAACATCTAACACAGTCGCAGAAACGTAGCTCGCTCTAGTGTGGCAAACCGCCCGCGCCGATCCCAATCGCTACAACGTAATAAACTTAGCCATCATTAGTTAGAAAAATGGCGGCGCTTCTGGTCGCAACGCGGCTAAATTTGCCGTGTCCAAGCAGAAATGAGAGTTTAAATTTATTAATGCCCAAGTGAAATGGTGCCATTTTACCACTTACTTCGCGTAATAGGTCTTATACGTGTGTTTTTTTCATTATACACTAGAGTAATTCTCTTTCCCCAATTAAGTATCGCCATCTATTGCGATGGCGCATCGACCAGTAACTGTATAAGTGCAGATTTAATTCGAAGACCATTGTTGCTTCATTGATTTTTACTTTTCCACTTAAAGAAACGAAACGAAAGTCTATAATTTTAAATAAGGTGCCATGATGACAGTTAAAAATCTTTATAAATTAACAAAATAAGATTTAGGATAAAATGTTTACTACAAAAAACAACGAGTCTCAGAAAAGCTCGAATGGAATACGAACGCAATTTCAACAATAAAGACAAATAAGATTTATAATAAATTAACGATTGCTGCTGACATTAAATTTTTCTTTGTTTGTCACCGTCAAAAGTCAATGTAAAATAAGCGTAACTTAAAAATAAGATATACCGATCAGACAAACAGGGCCGAACATTTACATCAAACTAAAAAGGTATTCAAAACCAGCTTGTTGCGAAACTTAATAAGAATGAGTAAAATTGATGATTTATTATTGGGTTAGCACAACTTGTTAGTTTTACTAGTCTTTAGGTGGTTGGCATGCTAGGCGTTGTTGACATAAAATACACGTCAGTTTGTCAGAGATCTTACATTAACTTTGGAATTAGATTGACGATAATAAGACGATAAGGGATGTAAGGGAGCTACACAAGACCTCTAGCTCCAACTGTCAACCTCACCTGCACGCGGTACATCCTGCAGTAACCGACGAGGCTCTGGCGACCGGTCGACGGCGGTATAACCCTTCTCATCCAGACACAGTCAAATCCCTGACCGCTGAGGGGCAGCAGCCTCAGCGGTGCGACAGACTGTGTCCCTGCGATCGCCAACCCGCATGCCCAGCGTGGCGATTAGGGCAAAACCTCCCATATGATTGGCACACAAAAAGGACGGCCCCCAGTTCCCGGCAGCTCCGCTAGTCCTGGCCAAGGCGGCGGTCATGGAAATGGCGGAACAGGGGGTGCGAAGAATCTCCGGGCTACGGAAGGCTGCCCATCCCAACTGACCCTGGCTACGTACAACGGACGCACTCTACGGCTAGACGAACACCTGGCGCAACTCGAGGTAGAACTTGAAAAGGTTAAATGGCATATTCTGGGGTTATGTGAAGTCCGAAGAGAGGGAGAGGACACCATAACCCTAGAATCCGGACATGTCATGTACTACCGTGAGGGCGACCATATCTCCCAAGGTGGCATTGGGTTCCTGATCCACAAGTCCCTCGCCGACAACGTCACTGAAGTATCCAGTGTGTCGAACAGGGTAGCATACCTGGTACTTAAACTCGCCGAGAGGTATTCCCTCAAGGTGGTTCAAGTGTATGCACCGACCTCGTCACACTCGGATGATGAAGTGGAGTTTGTCCTGGATGACATTGCTAAAGCCTTACACACCACCACTAAGGCACACTTTAACATTGTCATGGGGGACTTCAACGCCAAAGTAGGATTACAGACTTGCAGCGAATCATCGGTAGGGCCACACGGATTTGGTAGTAGGAATCACAGGGGGCAAATGCTGGTCAACTTCCTAGAGCGGGAAGGACTCTTTTTGATGAATTCTTTCTTCAAAAAGAGTCCACAGCGAAAGTGGACTTGGCGAAGCCCCGACGCTGTGACGAAAAACGAGATAGACAAGAAGCATATATTCAGAGATGTTTCAGTGATCAATAGGTTTAATACCGGCAGCGATCACCGAATGGTACGAGGCACTCTGAATATCAATTTTAAGCTTGAACGCGTCCGCTTGATGAAGTCTAAGCTCCGACCAAACTTACTCCAAACCGCTGTGAACTCAGAGAAGTTCCAACTTCAGCTCGAAAATCGATTCGCTGCCTTGGAAACTACCGATGACGTAGATCAGGACCTACACAATGTGGTAAACATCCTCAGGGAAGAGGGCACGAAATTTTGCTCGGTAAGGCGTACGGGCAGAAAGTCTAAGTACTCGGACGGGACTCTCCGGCTAATGGAAAAGCGACGCCAGACACCACTCACCCCTACTACGCTGTCAGAACACACGGCTCTTAACAAGTGCATTGCTAAGCGCATACGCTACGACCTCCGTCGCTCCAATACGCTTCGTATTGAACGAGCAATTGAGCAAAATCGGGGGTCCAAAGTGTTTGTGCAGCAACTTGGTAGGAGCCATCTGACGCAGCTCACGACATCTAGGGGTGATACCGTCGTTTCCAAGCCGGAGATTCTGGCTGAGATCGAAGACTTTTATGGCCGATTGTACGCCTCGCAAGTTTCGTGTCCGGGATCCAGTAATGAGGATGTTAGAGCCACATTAACCCGCCACTACACCGAAGATCTCCCAGAGATCAGCCTAGACGAAATCGAAGTGGCTCTGAGACAGTTAAAAAATGGAAAAGCCCCAGGGGAAGACGGAATCACGTCGGAACTCCTAAAGGCAGGTAGTTCACCAGTCCTGAGGGAGGTCCAACGTGTTTTTCAATCCGTCCTGGACCATGGGAGAACTCCAAAGGCATGGAGCAAGAGTGTGGTTATCATGTTTTTCAAGAAGGGCAATAAAGCTTTATTGAAAAACTACAGACCGATTTCACTCTTGAGCCATGTCTACAAACTGTTTTCCAGAGTTATTTCGAACCGTCTTGCGCGAAGACTTGATGAGTTCAAAACCCCGGAGCAGGCTGGGTTTCGCAGAGGATTTGGCACCATAGACCACATTCACACAATGCGACAGATTATACAGAAGTCCGAAGAGTATAATCAGCCATTGTGCCTAGCGTTTGTGGACTATGAGAAAGCCTTTGACTCTGTTGAAACCTGGGCTGTTCTGCAATCTCTGCAGCGATGCCAGGTTGATTGGCGATACATCGAAGTGTTGAGATGCCTATACGATGATGCCACTATGTCTGTCCAAGTCCAGAACCAGCAGTCTAAACCTATCCAGCTGCGCCGCGGAGTAAGACAAGGAGATGTCATATCTCCCAAATTGTTTACGAGTGCGCTGGAAGATCTGTTTAAGACGCTGAGTTGGAATGGAATGGGCATTAACATCAATGGCGAGTATATCTCACACTTGCGATTTGCTGACGATATCGTCATATTGGCAGAATCATTGCAGGATTTACAGCAGATGCTGAACAGTCTTGCTGATTCCTCACGACGGATTGGCCTGGGCATGAACTTAGATAAAACAAAGATTATGATTAATGATCGTATTACCCCAGAGCCAATCACCGTTGCCGGAATGCCTCTCGAAGTTGTGCAGGAGTATGTCTACCTCGGGCAGACGCTGCGGTTAGGTAGACACAACTTCGAGAGAGAGCTAAACCGGAGAATACAGCTGGGCTGGGCTGCGTTTGGGAAACTTCGTCAAGTCTTCTCGTCCTCCATCCCTCAATGTCTGAAAACGAAAGTTTTCAACTAGTGTGTCCTACCTGTTATGACCTATGCTGCTGAAACGTGGACGCTGACAGTGGGGCTGGTCCACACGCTGAAAGTCGCTCAGCGCGCTATGGAGAGAGCTATGCTCGGAATTTCCTTGAGAGATCGAATCCGGAATGATGTTATTCGTCAGAAAACTAAGGTGTTCGACATAGCTCAAAGGATTAGCAAACTGAAGTGGCAGTGGGCCGGCCATGTTTGCCGAAGAACCGACAACCGTTGGAGCAAACGGATACTGGAGTGGAGACCGCGTTTAGGCAAGCGTAGTGTAGGACGCCCTCCGGCGAGATGGAGCGACGATCTACGGAGTGTAGCTGGCAAAAACTGGATGAGAAGAGCCGAAGACCGGGCTCAGTGGCGCGTCTTGGGAGAGACCTACGTCCAGCAGTGGACTGATATAGGTTGATGATGATGATGAAGACGATAAACTCTACAGCGTACTTATATGCCTTTTTTTTAATTGTAGCTATTTATTCTATACTATCTATTACGCGAACATTGTTTGCAATATATAATACAGAAGATAAAGATACAACGAAGAAAGTGTATGAGGCGAGAGTGAATGGGACAGATGGAAGATTCAAAACCTACTACGACTTGATTGGAGATCTTCTCGTCAAAGTCGTTACTTTCCACCAGGTGACCAGTCTGCTCGTTTGCCTCCTTCTTACAAAAAAAAAACAAAAATAAGAAATGGAAAGCGAGTTTCAGCCTACCCCACGCGGAAGTGATGAACGTACGTAAAAAATAAATATACAGACCCAAATTACATTGAATACATTTTGTCCCAAAGTATGGTACATTGAATAATAACATTAAACTCCGTAACACATTCACTGGCTAATGGAAACAAGTTGAGTGTACACACAACAACACTTTAAGCTATATACAAAACTGTCCAAATTTTCCAATTGATTACCATCTTTAGCTGTTAGATGTTGAGTTCAAAATTGACTGAAGAATATTAACGTTACGGAGTAGGCTGACAAGATTGCCGCTGTATTAGCTCCGCCTCGTTGGATACGCACGCTGATAAATCGCATCTATTTAGGGACTCACGGAATTCGTATTATGATGAAAGTCGGTACGAGCCTAAGAATGCTACTTGAAACGCTGCACTCTTTCTAATGATAAATGAGATTGTTAATGTGGGTAATGGTGCAACCGAACAGATGTTCGCACTTCGCAGCGAAGAAACGTATACAGAACGCGTCTCATCCCAGAAACTCAGCACAGCTAGATGTGCACATGAAAAAGCGTGCTATCGTGACAAAAGTTGATAAACTATCATCACAAGTGAAATCGAGACCGGCCGATTTGCGTAACAGCCATTGTGGAGCAGAGTGCGCATGCGCACGCCGGGATGACCCGTGACCGTTTTCGATTTCATGTTCAAAATCATAACAATGTGCCCGTCGAGTGGTCACGATACGTCCGCCATTATAGCAATTACATCCATCAAAACCTTCGCCGTCCTGTGCGGTTAAAATTTATAGTAAGTATACTGACACGCTAAGAAATAAGGTCTAAATTCGCTGGTAATTCTATAACGTTGTTAAGCGCCACAGAATTTGTATTGTATTTAACAATAGTTGAAGCTTGAGTCGTGTATGGCTCCGGGTGATGGGGGATTGTTTGTTTTGGGTGATATTCTGACTGCATGCTTTGATGTTAACGTATTCTTAAATTATAGGAGTCGCTTTCATGGTGGCGTGTGTGGCATTTCTATTTGGCAAACAAACGTGAATGTCGAAATGGATAAGTTCACATGAATCGTGCTGAAATGTAGCAAACCATTGAGCGAGTACAAATTGTGAAGACGTTTAGTATTTAACAGAAATTCCTGAATCTATATCAATCTCATAGAATAATTATGGTTGAGTAGTTAACTTAACGCTAGCAAACAGTTTTCTACTAAAATTAAGGATATAAGTGTAGTGCCATCAGCTAGAATTATCTCTTTGTTTATTCGGAGTTGAGCCATGCGGTTCTAGCACTCTTTCTCTACTCCGATGAAGCAAAACCTTTTATAGCAAACATAATCAAGCGAGAAAAAACCGCCAGCTTTTTAAGTATAATATACCATATATGGATCACCCTTTTAGTACAGTTAGGTAAGTTTTTTTAAAAGCGACGCTTCGGTGGTCTATTGTTAAAGTGCTTGCTTCATAGAACCCATTTAATCCCCAGGTTGGGCAAGGCGTGTTTTCGGATTACCCGTATTTAACAAGCATGGTAATTATGCCAATACTCATCAATTGTAGCGATGGAGACTTTTACCTAGTAATGGAACAGTAAATAGACTTCTTTTTGGAATCTTCAATTGTTAATAGTGTTATAGCAAACAAAATAAACGTTATATTACACAAAGAGAACCTAATTAAACCTTAATACCAGATCCTGAAGCAGCCGCCTGTTCCCACGTTCTGTATCTTATCCTAATAACGGATGAGCAATGTCACCGCATGGCCCAACGCCGTCACAGCGTGATCGCGCGCACGCTCTATAATTGCAACGCGAAGGACTTCATTTGTCAGGACTTTGCCACTTTTAATACGAACAGAGTATAGAATTTGAGGCGCTCGATGGCGTAGAGGCTAAGGCACAGTACATAAACACACAGTAGTGTACGAATCTTGGATGCGTATTGAGAGCAAGGCCCCGCTGTTACTTACGTTGTCCCTATCTACCGACCTCAATAGATAGGGTATCGCAACTGGAACTACGGGTCCGGTTGTGTTTTCAGAGGTACTACGGGGTTCCAGTTCTAGCCCCCCGCTGGTCGTGCCTTTAACCAGGCGCCTCCGGCGGGATCCGGACATGGGTTGGACTCGTAGTGGCATGCGGTTAGCTGTAGAGCTTGGGAATGTTCGTTTGTCCTGGTATTGTGTGCCAGGACTTCCAAACTCGTGCACAGCGAGCGGGGCCTAGTAGCGGTCTCTGAGGGGCCAGAAGCGAAAAGTCCTGCGGGGAACGTGAGTTTCCCTTATAGTTGGCAGCTTTGTCCGGTGGTTTTCATTGGACATTGGTGTTGACATCTCCGGTACTAGTCTGGTTAACTAGTAGAGACGGCCTCCTAGATGCCGTAGGTCTCCGGTCCAGCCAGCCGCGTAGGACGTGGGAACTGGCTAGGCTCCCGGATGGGTTCCGAGAAGTGAGTGTGCTTACTACTCCGCTACCAAGGTGGACACTTGGGAGTCGACTTTAGAGTCGACGACCCTAGCAGTGGCAACTGCGAGTTGTGCCCTTCGTGCAACGAGAAGTGAGCGAGCTCGACAGCTCCGGCTACCTATCTGGACAATAGGCAGTGAACTACACGTGTTCACGGGGATACTCTCCCAAGACACTAGTCTTATGAGTACCGAATGAAGAGCGCGCTGCGGCGGGCACTAATTTGGCGTCAAGACCTAACGTTGGTGGTCTCGTGCGCGAGTGTTCTACTGGCGCAGGGACGTCTGGCACTTCTTGCATAACCTAACGGTTGGTCTCGAGGTGCCAGTACAAATAAACTTAGTGAATTAAGGAGAGGGGGATGTTACTTACGTTGTTCACGGGGAAACTCTCCCGAGACATTGGTCTTATGGGTACCGAATGAAGAGCGCGCTTCGGCGGGCATTGATTTGGTGTCAAGACCTAACGCTGATGGTCTCCTGCGCGAGTAGTTTACTGGCGCAGGGACGTCTGGCACTTCTTGCAAAACATAACGGTTGGTCTCGAGGTGCCAGTACAAATAAAACCTTAGTGAATAAGGAGAGGGGATGTTACTTACGTTATTTTTATTTTTGAGTAAGACTACCAATGTACGCCACATTGAGGAGCTCGATAGCGCAGCGGTTAAGCGACTACAGGTTTGCGATCTGGCAGATAAGCAGCATTTGCGACGCCGGGTCATTGGATGGGTGACCGATTTGAAATATCTCGAGCTCCTCCGTGCGATAGCATTTGTTAAAACCCACCAAGCCACGACCCGTTTTATGAACGTTGGTGTTGTAGACTTCTTATATGTTACAATATAGGAAATTTTTGCGCCGCATGAAGTGAGTCACCATCTTGTCAGTTTCTATCTACTGTATTTTTTATTCACCTACAATCACGAATTAAGGTACCTATTTAACCTTTCAAAAGGCTCTGCCGGTATACATTGACATAAGGTCAAAATCAGTTAAGAATACGGGGTATTCCTCGAAGCGCACCCAATATGAAGCGCAGCCAGACCAAGCGCACCTAAACTAATCCTTCAAGCGCACCCGTTGGGTGTGCTTCAGAATAGGTAATTAAAATATTAATTTTTTATTCCTCGAAGCGCACCCACGGACAAAAATAGAGAGGAGCTTAAAAGATTCGTAATATTGATGTCGATAGAGACTAGGACTAGGTGCTTATGCAACTTACTACGTCAATAATAAATTGAATCATGACAGTCATTTTGATCTAAAAGTACCAGGGAGACATAAATGAAAAGAGGTAGATAGGCGCGTTAGCGATCTCACTTATATTTAACTATCAGGAAAAGAGAAATGAACGCTTAAAAGATTCGTAATATTGATGTCGATAGAGACTAGGACTAGGTGCTTAAGCAACTTACCACGTCAATAATAAATTGAATCATGACAGTCATTTTGATCTAAAAGTACCAGGGAGACATAAGTAAAAAGAGGTAGATAGGCGCGTTAGCGATCTCACTTACCTTCAACTAACAGGAAAAAAGAAATAAACGAGTACCTAGTAGTAGTTAGTTGCCATCAAACAATAAAAATAAACGTACGTTATTCGTTATCGATATTTTCTGATAGTTACTACATCTCTTTCAACATTTTTTCCGTGGGTGCGCTTCGAGGAAAGAAAAATTAATATTTTAATTATCTATTCTGAAGCGCACCCGACGGGTGCGCTTGGAGGAATAGTTTAGGTGCGCTTGGTCTGGGTGCGCTTCATATTGGGTGCGCTTCGAGGAATACCCCAAGAATGCAACATTGTCTTGAATGTCTTAAGAGTCCCCGCAGACTGCAAACTTTATATCGGCCGATAGTTTGGTTGACTTTATAATCAGTATGAGGAGGTATGTAAATGCGCACATCTTCGCATACTGATTAAAAAGTCAGCCAAACTATCGGCCGATATAAAGTTTGCAGTCTGCGGGGACTCTTAAGATGTACCTACAGACACTTCAGACAGTGACAAAGTGTCCATTTAGCATCTGATAAGCCCGCTTACGATTTGTATTAACGCAGCACAGTTCACGATTTCGGCGTAACACGAAATAACAGGCTGCTGTGTGATACACGATTGCTGCGACATCTTAAACGTTATGCAAATTATTATGTTTTAAGTGAACTTCTACTCTACTGCAGTTTATTTATTTGTTTACTTTGTAATCGCATAACTGACTCATTTTCCTCAGGCGGGAATACTGAGGATATTAAGACTCTTCATGTTTCTTAGTCGATTTTTTACGTGCTTGTATTGGCTAGTGTATTGTCAACATTTTTACTTTGAAAATACGAAATAAATATGTGTCCATATTTAACAATCGTATGTAATGAAATAGATTACCAGAAAAAATAAATTTAAATTGCACATGTATAGACTTATGTCAATGAAAGGATAAGCCTCCAGTACTCTGTTGATATGCCATCGAGTATCGTCACAGCTTAGGCGCTGCGCAAGAGTTGACATATTCTGTTGTTGACACGAACACCAGCATACGAGAGTGTCTACGTTTGAGCAGCGCCTTAAACACCACCCTCGGCTCCCCACACGACAAGGTCCACAATCGCTTTCATTACAGACAATCACCGAGGCGTTTGCAAACCATAGCCCGTAACTCAGTGTTTTTTTTTAAATCGGTTAAAAAGTGTCAATAAACGGACCATAATTTGTATTTATTTATGCGTTTTTGTCTTCAGTTTAAAATAATTAAATTAAAACAAAATAATAATAAAACACCCCTTAGAATAAAGCTTTATTTACCTTTATTGTAAACAAGCCACATCTAGCGTAGTTTGTTTATACATCAATGTTTTTGCTTTTACCCATCGTGCCCGATGCCTGAGGGAGGCTCGTGTATTTATTGTGACAATGTTATAAAACTACAGTCCATACATACCTTTAAAATATGTATTTTTTGTTTGTTAATTGTGTTGTTCTCATGTTAGTGAATTGATGTGTAATTCTCTTAAACCATAAACCAAAAACTTGGCGGGTGTCGTCTCCACTTATATTACCTCAATGGTGTTTATAAATCAAAGCGTGTGGCAACTGTGCGTCACGCGCGCACGAGCGGCAGCGCGGCGACAAAGCGCAATTAAGAGCAAGCGGATCGATCTGCTCTTGCGACACTGCGACTGCATCATGCACTGAACATTGCAACTTTACGATACAGTTGTTAAATGTAATGATAGACATGTTTCTTTCCTCCTTTCTGAAATAGCTTAAGTTTTTCAGCGGGTAATAATGTTATGTGTGTAATATACATAAACAAAATTGCGTACACAAATCGTAGCAATGACCACCGCCAAAGCAGTGATGAATATATGAGCAGTATTAGTCTGTGAGGATTTGTTAGATCATTTTCAAAAAAGCATATTTTTATAGGAGAAAATTTTTGTATCGATTTTTTTCATTTTCTTATTTTTTTTTATTCGCGAATTTTAATGTAGCGATTATTCATATCGCATTTTTTCATAATCGTAATTTTTTTTATTCGCGATATTTAATGTAGCGATTTTTCATAAAGCAATATTTTATAGTCGCGTTTATTTTGATCGCTTAAATTACCAGTAGCTTTTTTTATTATCTGCAAATATTTTCAACAGCATTTTTTCTCAATCCACATTTTTTGATTGTATGAAAGTTTTCTAATAAAAGAACCAATGTAAAAGAAAAAATGCTGCTGAAAGTATTAGCAGATAATAAATAAAGCTACTGGTAATTTAAGCGATTAAAATAAACGCGACCATAAAACTTTGCTTTATGAAAAATCGCTAAATAAAATTTCGCGAATAAAAAAAATTACGATTATGAAAAAATGCGATATGAATAATTGCTACATTAAAATTCGCAAATAATGAAAATTTGCTTCTATAAAAATACGCTTTTGTGAAAATGATCTAACAAATCTCTGCGAGTCGCCTTTTACGACACCCAAGTGCAGAGAACCACCATCATACGTACCAAAAAATTTGGCAAGTCGTTCCTCTGTAAGACCATTCGGCATCGCAATTTTCTGCCGGCGCATGTGTTTCCCAGCTCCTATAGTCCCGGGTCTTTTAAACGGGGCGTGAAACGCAGGCCGTCACGAATGGGTGCGCTTGTTACCGTGCTTGTTCTACGGTGAGGAGCGCTCTCGTTATTATGGACTGCATCGGATGCTTACCATCAGCAGGATGAAGTCACTATGACGTGTCACATTAAAAAAAAAAGATAGTTTGGTATGAGCTGCCACTAAAGCTCAATTGTTATGATGATTTGGTTTTAATGATGGAGGCGTATGCTTTGTTTGCTAAGGGATAGTATACAGGGTGCACTTTTTTAGTTTACTCGAGCTGTTGCTCGCAAGACTAAGTGAGTGCAGTGTTTAAAAGTTGTAGCAACAGTTCGTCACGCGCGCACGAGGCTCGCAACGCGCGTGATGATAAAACGCAATTACTAGTAAGCGCATCGATCTGCAGTTTGCGACACTTGGCTTTATTGCTGGGACTATATTTAAAGTCCTGTTTCTTTGTTATTTTTATTCCAAAGCAAGGAGGAGTTCAATATACCTACTTTAATTTAGTCACCCTTCTCGTGACCTGGTATTGCGAAAGTAGCTTGATTGGCAACATCGCAAAGCGATCGCCTCAAACGATGCGCTATCGAGCTTCTCAAAAACAAAAGCATATCTATAAAAAATTTAACATTAACCTTTAACTGCGGCCGTGCACTGATCAGTGTTCAATTAATAGAATTTGTATTTCGTCTAGTTTCGCCATGTTCTAAGTGTTAAGAACAAGCTTTTGGTAAAACGTAAACAATTCGTATCAAGTGGTACATACTTATTCGTTCACACGAATAATCGTGCTACGTCACATAAAGGACACAAAATATGGCACAGAGTGCATGATTACCCCACTCGTGGTATGATTGACTGATTCCAGTCGCGGAGATGACACTGCACAAATAACATTGCATACGCCGTGCCTCGGCGCGAAGAAGTATGGATGGTGCACGCTCGGTTGCGCAGGCGCATCGCAGACGGTGTGCGCAACAGTGTACACTAACAATGTGTCAGATTGTTATCTAACTTAATCAGGACAATTTACCAATACCCATCCTACTAATATTATAAACGCGAAAGTTTGTAAGTATTGATGGATGTTTGTTACTCTTTCACGTTAAAACTACTGAATGGATTTGGATGAAATTCGGCATACAGATAGTTTATAACCTGGATTAACATATAGGATGCTTTTTATCCCGATATTCCCACGGGAAAGGGAACCACGCGGGTGAAACCGCGAGCGGCCGCTAGTCTGTTATAATTATGTGCTGTGTGAGATGGCGGTTCAATAATAAAATACTACCAACCAATCTCTTCAGTTGGGTGTCGTGAAAGGCGACTAATGGACTAAATACTGCACATACATCCAACAGCATAGAGCGGCGATAGGTTCACCACCGTTAACTCTGAGCACATGTGCAGTTGCTATTTGATGTATATATTTGTGTAAGTTTATATTATTATGTATTATATTTATGTAATTGTATAAATATTTGTATAATACATTTTTAATAGATTTTACTGCCCTGTGTCACATTAATCGCAGAAAATTGCACCTACCATGTCATCTCTGTACCACCCTATGGTTCTTAAGTCCGCCATGTAACATATTATGTTGCAAAAGTTTAAATAAAAAAATAAATAATAAACATGGGCAGTGGCTGTTTTTGCGGTCCCCATTGCCTGGTCGGGGATAAAAAGTCGTGAGTACCTTTAAATTTCCAAGCACTACACCCCGCTAGCGTTATTGTTTAAAACCATAACAGTTAATTAAATACGTGCCATCTTCACGGATAGCACGCGAAGTTGCGCAGGCGCATCGGGCCGCCGGCGCCGCGCCGAACGACGGCGCCCGGTCTGATTTGCGCGCCAGTGCGCATGAGGACGAGATTGCCTAATTGGGGGGATAAATCCCGCCACAATGGTGTCGTGAATCCGCTGATATTTACAGTCACGTGTGTACGGTCATACGGTGAGCCTCAGCAGTAGCTTAACACTTTGTTATACAAACTAGGGTAAAAACACGTCCGTAGGTTTACACTTGAGACTAGGGTTGCCACCTTTTTTTAGGAAGAATAAAGTACCTTTATTATTGAAATTTTGCATTCACAATGCTATATAAATATAGGATAAAGTGTTTACTAGAAAAAAACAACCAGTCTCAGGAAAGCTCGAACGGGATTCGAACCCGTGACCTTTGGATTGCCGGTCCACTGTTCTAACCGCTAAGCTACCCGTTCGAGCTTTCCTGAGACTGGTTGTTTTTTTCTAGTAAACATTTTAGGATAAAGTATTTTTACATTTTGTTGGAACAAAAATAAAGTAGCATAAGAAAAGAGTGTTCATTTATTTGTCCTTAAAAACGTATTTTTTGTTGCTCAAATATTTGTCTTTTACGTAAATAGATTATTACGACCTCCTTTGTACACCGGTTTTCATGGTGTCGCCATCTCTGAGGTCCCGGGTTCGATCCCCGGTCGGGTCAATTTAGAAATTATTGTTTTTCTAAATAATTGTCTCGGGTCTGGGTGTTTTCTATGTATAATAAGCATGTATTTAAGTTTTTTAAGTATGTTTATCCGTTGTCTAGTAACCATTTAACGAGTTTCTTCGAAGCTTCTCTTGGGCTAGATAATTGGTGTGATTGTAGGAAAGATTTATTTATTATTTATATTATTATTTTAGTGTACTTTATTGGTGTCGTAGATTATAAAGTATGCCTACATGAAAAGGAGTACAATACTCTATTTTAGAGTACGGGTGACAACCCTATTTGAGACCTTACACGTGACCCGTGGGTGGTACTAAATGAGTGACACTGTCTGAGCGGGTCTCTACCCGCTCAGACAGTGTTACAGACACTGACTCTTCAAGCTGCGTTACAGTACGAGTTAGGGCGGCTCGCGCGGCGTATACCATGCACCCTCTCACGGAATATCTGCGTGGAACATTGGCACTCGTTCGCTGTTGTTTCGTCCGGTGAGTGAAATTACCGGAGGCCCATCCCCTCTCCCTCCCTCACAATTCGTACTCCCTCGTACTTCCTCAAAGACCCTACACCTCAAGGCCGGCAACGCATCTGCGACTCTGGTTTTGCGGGTGTCAATGGACGGCGGTGATTTCTTTCCATCACGTGACCCGCGCCGCCTGCTTGTTTGGCCTCCATTTACCATCATATGTTGGTTGCGCGAGCGAATTGTTGTGACAACGTACTAAAGTATTAAAGCGTTATAGCTACATCTGAGGCTCACTGTACCTACTTGCGGTGGCCAAAGTAAATAATGTACACGTGAGTAGGTTTAAATTAAATTTATGAACTCACTGTCGAAAATATAAGCGATAGACATTGCTTCCAAAGGCAGTTCATATGTTTTTAATTTGATAGTTTTCCTGTAGTTTGAACTCGGCTAATTTCAATTGACTTTTGTGGTTAGCACTAAATGAAATGTGGTTGATTACGGTTGGAATGACTTAACGACACTCAAACAATTTAAAGTATTAAGTAATTGAAATTTGGTTCGATGTTTTGATTAAGTTGAATTCAAAGGTTTCGACTTACCGCCTTTAAATGTAGATTCTTTTTTGCCTTTTTTGGTAAAAGTGACCTTACGCCCCTTCGTACACAAGGCTTCGCAAATCTTTGATTTGATTTTAGTCTCTAAGCGACTACCGCCATACAAATCGCGGGACATATGTCGGCGACGCGACTCGTGTACGAACCTCAATGATTTGTATGGCGGTAGTCGTTTGGAGACTAAAATCGTCGAGTATCGAAGATTTGCGTAGCCTTGTGTACGAAGGGGCTACATGATAATAGTGTGTTTCTATAAGTTTCTCTGATAAACCGATTGCGGTTGCCAAGGCAAATAATGTGTACGTAGTACCTACTTTACAATTCTGTTTTTTGCATCTAAATGTAGAAACGACTTGACCGCAACCTCGTGAACTATTGCGTTTGAGTTTCGTAGTAGTTCAAATTTATTTTATTTTGTAATATCATTCGATTTAATGTATATTGTGAATGATTCATCAAGTTGAAAAATACATTTTTTTTGTGAAAGGAGGAAACACGCAATCTTTGTTTTGATTTGACTATTTTTATACAATTTTTATATTTGCAATCTTTTCTTTTTTTGCGTCAGAGCGTTTTTTTCAACTTCAACTTTTAATTGTCTTCACTTATTAGACTGTAACAAAATCTAGTAGGACGAGTTACTAAGCGTTTGGCCCGATAACCGGAAGACCATGCTGAAATTACCAGGTCTGTATTTGGAAATTATTATCGTGTTTGTGGAGGCTCACTAAAAGAATACACTTACCAACCCCTCTCTTCCCTTGGGTGTCGTAAAAGGCGACTACCGGACTAAAGACTGCACACATCCAACAGCATATAACGACTTGGCTCACCACCTACCACGCTGAGCACATGTGCAGTTGTAATTTGGTGAAAGGTAGACTATGGCAGAGGACTGATTTTACGGTCCTCGTTTCTAAATCTCTGAATAATTCTTAGGGGATAATATGTAAGTGAGTGTATTAATTTACAGTTGAGGAAGTTCCCGGTCGACCATATTAGATTCTACACTATCTATGCGCACGCTACGGTTCGTAGGCGCGGTCGGACTGGAGCGCAAAGGGTTAACATTTAGGAATTTGAAAAGTCCTGAAAAAAAGCCTGACATTCGATAAATATCCGGACTTTTTGGTCACAAAATGAAATGTTATCATTTTGTTACTTTTTATTTTTATATTTTGTTTTTAGATAAATGAGAAATTAATAAAGATTAAAGACTTATTTTTTACTATTAAAAATGTAGTTTTGTTATTCATATTCCAAAATGCGGACCGAATCCGGACTAGAGTCTTAAAGTCCGGACTAATCCGGGCAGATGGTAACCCATTGCACACACTATCTACGCGCACGCTACGGTTCGTACGCGTTGTCGGAATGGAGCGCAAAGGGTTATTATTTAGGAATTTGAAAAGTCCTGACAAAAAGCCTCAATTTCGATAAAAGTCCGGACTTTTTAATATTAGTTACTTACTTTTCATATTTTGTTTTATAATAAATGGGAAGTTAATAAAGATCAAAGGCTTATCTGATATTACTAAAAATTTGTTTTGTTACTCATATTCCAAAATCCGGACAGATTAAAGAGTCGGACAAAGTACGGATTAGACTTTAAAAGTCCGCAATAATCCGGACAGATAGTAACCCATTGCACACACTATCTACGCGCACGCTACGGTTCGTACGCGTTGTCGGAATGGAGCGCAAAGGATTAACCATTTAAGAATTTGAAAAGTCCTGACAAAAAGCCTGATATTCGATAAAAAAAACCGGACTTTTTAGTCACAAAATGAAAACATTAGTTACTTACTTTATATATTTTATTTTAAAATAAATGGGAAGTTAATAAAGATTAAAGACCTATCTGATATTACTAAAAATTTAGTTTTGTTACTCATATTCCAAAATCCGGACAAATTAAAGAGTTGGACAAAGTACGGATTAGAGTCTAAAAGTCCACAATAATCCGGACAGATGATAACGCTTTGCACACACTATCTACGAGCACGCTACGGTTCGTACTTTTATGTCTTATGAAAAGTGGTCGATCGGCAACATCCTCGACTGTATGTCATTCACCCATTTAGCACTTGACACTTCTGAAAAAAAAACAGTACCACCAAGGACACACGAAATTGCATAACACACACGGCACACCGGCGCAGACAACAGCAACGCTCGAGTGTTGCCATAATTGTGCCCTAAGTTGCCCAATGCCGCGACGAGCATGGCACCGCATACATTATGTCAATGTGGGCCAGCCAACGTGGGAAACAGACCATTTCAAATTTCCATAATATTTGTATCGAGACTGCGCAACCGAGGGTCGTGATGGAGGTGCAGAGCTGATCAAACTTATAGCTGATGCGCGGTTGAACTTTACAAAGGGACTTGTTAAATAGCAACTTACTGTTAGTAGCGTAATCAATATGAGGTTTAAATGCAGTCCGTTAATCTTGCAGTTAGCATTTTAACGAAGTAGATTTGCAATTATGCATCGAAGATCCTAATTTTGGTTCACGTGATCAAATGATCGAAATAAAACTAGCACTCGGACGGAGCAAGTTAATTACGCATGAAGCATAGTTTAACGTAATAGAACTGAATGAATGCTTTAAATTTCGAACGATACGGGAGTGCGTGCGCCGCATAACACCGTTATAAATAGAGCAAGTAAATTCTTCTTCGTATCCACTGATTCCACTGACTGATATCGACTGACCGTCATGGAACTGCTCAAGAATGATTCTTACTATAGGCTTACAAATATATACTTGACAGCTAATGGTATGGTTTCTACTAGTGCTACTGAAAACTAGCTTCGTACACTTTTTTCGTAAGTTCAGTTCCTTGTTATTCCTAAGTCCAAGTTTCTCATTCGTTCTTTTTCTAAATAAAGACTAAAGTTAAATCTGTTATAATACATTATGCTGCCTCATTTTCGTTTATAACCAGTGCAGATAGGATAAGTTTTAAACCAAGTCCAATGCCTTTTGGAAGAACAGAGTTTATTATTTATTATTTGTATTTGAGCGTTATTAACGCAAAAATCAAATATTACGAACCGAGTTAATGTTTTCATACGCCATTGTTTACGAATGTCGCCGGCGCTGTCCAGCTTGCGGCTACCAGTGGTAATATCTGATTACGGTTTGATTTATTTGTCGCAACCTTAAGCGGGCGAAATAAACAAAAATGAGACAGCTACTATTTAAAACCAGGATCAACTCTAGACAGAGGTTTAACATATTTACCTTATAAAGACAGATAGATAAATGATTAAATTTAAACCAGGTTTAATATTTTTGTCTATTAAGACAGCTAGAAAAAGGTTTAGTTTTAAACCAGAGTTAATATTTTAATACGTCTTTGTTTACGACTGTCCAGTTGGCTACCAGTGGCAATATCTGATTACAGCTTGATTTATTTGTCGCAACCGTCGGGCGACGTCGCGGTATTATAAATTGTGTTGCTGCCCGTAATTTTCGCTAAACACTCCATGATTTATAGCGAATGCCCTTTGTCTTCACAATGGCAGCGATACCGCGGTGTTGGGTACAACTAATTGCTTTATTATATACGTTTTTTACTACTCTTTAATAATAAACTATACCTATGGTCTAGCTAGAGTTCTGGATTTTTTTTTAAATTGATTAATGAAATTCCATCAAATGTCATCATCAAGTCAATTGAATTAATTAGGAATGTTTTATTTTAGTTCAATAAATAACTTAAAAATGTTATGTACAAAAACCACAGCCAACCCTAATTTGATGAGTGTGGTCTCACCGTGTGTTCTTGTGGGAAGGACCTTATCCCCAGCACTCCAACGTCAATAAGCAAGGCGTTTACAACATCCACAAGTTTAATATAAAGAGTATTTACATGTACGATAAAAAGGTTCAATTAGTAACTTCACATAGCTGACGTAGCTGTGCCATCGTCACAAGAAGGGCAGGAATTACCATGTCAGCACTTTGCATCGAAATGGCGGAGGACATACAAAGACACGAAGTTATCCGTCACCGCGTGCAGCGAGACCGAACGATGTTGATACTTTAAAAAGATTTTAATTACAATGAGTCGTGTCGTGTAGCGGCTTACTAAAATAATACTACCACCCCATCCTTGGGTATGTAAAAGGCGACTAACGGACTAAAGACTGCACATACACCCAACAGCATAGAGCGGCGATGGCCTCACCACCTATCACGCTGAACACATTGCATAGTCTCTGTCTAAACCTTTTGGAATAATAACAGTATTTGTGAATCTATGTCTGTATGAGTATTTACATGTACGATGAAAAGGTAGTTCAATTAGTAACTTCACATAGCTGACATAGCTATGCCATCGTCACGAGAAGGGCAGAAATTACCATGTCAGATCGCAATGGCGTAGGACAGCCAACGAAGCTATCCGTCACCGCGTGCAACGAGACCGAACGATGTTGATACTTTAAACATAAGATTTTAATTACAATGTAAAATAGTTGCGATGTCAACAGTCCGCTCTCAACATCAACGTTTCGCATTGTTAACAAGTGAAATTACCACGTCAGACGACCAATGAGCAGAGCATACAAGGAACATTTACGAGATCAAAACATTTTGATACAATGTATTTAAGTAGATTGGATAAACACTTTTTATGTTGGCCGGTTGCAAACAGTAACGTTTACAGTAAACGTAATTACGCTTGAAGTTATAATATCAGCGGTGCTTTTATTAGCCAACTCAATCGGGAATTATGTGCATATGCACCAAACTAACATACGAGTATTAATTTCAGTGCGAGTATCAAAACTAATTAGTCGCTTGAAGTTTTTTCTTAATTCTAATTACGAAGGAATCTAATCAACGCGGTTTATACATGTGGTTTAATTAATTGAATATTTAATATTGACAATGAACATCAGTTAGGTTTAAAGAAATTTTATAATCCTCTACTTATTGAATATTATACTCGTATCTCTAAAATAGTAATTTGGTTAGTATACGAGTATGTGTATCTACACATATGGACGCTCTGGGTTACTTTGTAGGCTTGTAAGCATAGAATACAAAAATAATAAACATATTGTAACATACATGATCAACATACGTGGGAAATGGAAAACTGTGGTCTCTCTACCCCTCCAGGAACCATGCGTATATAATTAAAAACATTAAAAAACAAACATTGAGTTCGTAACCGTAATAAACGTTGAAAATAAATTGATAACAATAATTGTCTATCGTTTAATAGTCACAGCTCCACTGAGGCAGGCTGACGGGCCAATTCTCAATATAAAACCTTTTTTATTACTGCACAGCAGTAGTATAGTGGCGGGTGACATAAACCAATATCCTCGGCTGCATTAAGGTATAATAACTAGAGACTATACCGCGAAACAATTTTTGGCGCACTAAGTTGCGGCCCATGAACTGCAAACGCCTAGGCTAGCTAGGCACTAAGCGATTGCGGTGCGTATGTAGCGGCTGCAACTAACGCACGAAATTAAAATCTATAGATATTTTAACCTATCAGAGTGAGAAATTTGACATAAATAGAGCATAAGTCAAAAATTTGAATTTAGAAGGCTAAACTGAGATAGTTTATTATTTTCGGGCGTAAGTGGGCAATAAGTTGCTGCGCGGTATTCCTCTAGTTTTAATACCTCAATGCTCGGCTGCGTATTCCGTAGCGAGCGAGATTTGTTGTGGACACCTCTAATGCATTTGTTATTATAAGACACCGGCCGGAGTTATGGGCGAGGCTTAATTCGATGTCGCGGTGCTATAATCGGTTCGCGAGCATTGTTTATCCGCTTGTTCGCGTTCACTTTAGAAAATATATTAGTTTCAACTTAACATTATTAATTACTGTTTAGCAAACGTGTTATACTTACTCGTACATATACTTATAAAATTTCCATGAGATGAGCTGAGTATGAACTCGCGTCTTCTGACAACTCGTTAGGCTACACGAATTATAACTGACTAGCTTTTGTCCGCGTTTTCAGGAACCTTCTACCAAACTTTATAGTTAGTTTGTTACAGTTTAAGCGTGAAAGCGTAACAAACAAACATACTTACTTTCGCATTTATAATATGAGTTAGGGTGGCCACAAAATGTGCTTAGAAGTATTCAAAGGACATCATATTTTTTGGGCCTTTTCTGAAAGTGCCGGCCAACAAGAAAAAATGGTACGTATTGTTAGAACTAGCCATTTGGAGAAATAGTTAATATGACACAAAAGTTGTAGAATTGCTCCGAGTTGTAGAAGTTCAAAGATTCATCATTTTCATACATTTATTGATTTCAAATTTTTTTTGTATGAACGGAACAGATGATGACCCCACAGCTTTTGCGCTGCAATGACAATTGCTTCAGATCATTAGTTTTAGCAATATCTATCATTATTTTATGTTTCCCAGTCACAGCACTTTCAGAAATCAATAAATGTATGAAAATGATTAATCATCGAACTTGTATAACTTGACTCAGAGCAATCCTACAACTTTTGTGCCAT
Organism: Scoparia ambigualis; assembly: GCA_963921215.1. Lineage (NCBI taxonomy): Eukaryota > Metazoa > Arthropoda > Insecta > Lepidoptera > Crambidae > Scoparia > Scoparia ambigualis. Next base: position 10,568,467 of record OY992508.1, on the reverse strand, counting down.
ATTAACTATTACTCCAAATGGCTAGTTCTAACAAAACGTTTTTTTTTTGTTGGCCGGCACTTTCAGAAAAGGCCCAAAAATGTATGGAGCCTGAATGATCTCCTTTTATCTATATTTGATTGTATTCTATGGTCTTATACTTAAGTTCAAGGGTAGTTATCGTACCTAGACTTTTAGGTTTGTGACCACTGAGGTAACTGCAGCAAAAGTTACAGAATGACGCCACCGCTACCAGATAATAATCATATTTCATCAAAACGAAAACATATTAACGAAGGTGCGTGCAATCTTAGATTCAGTTTATTTAATTACCTCTGGAGATTTTTCATCGTTATACAATAAAGAAATTGTGCAACTGGACGGTCAGAAACCGAAGCTTATTTATACATGCTGTGTGGCGAGCTCCCTTTCACTGCGAGCAATTAAAATTAATCATAAAAGACGAATATAATAAATGTAACAAAAAAAAAATTGCACCCACCACCGCGTAGATTGCCGAGATAGTTTTACTTAATTGCCGTCTGTACGAAATTCACTTTGAAGTTTGCTTTGCGAGACATTTCTTTTTTTATAGTCTATTTTAGACTATTAAATTATAAAATAATTTGTCCGAGTTGATTTTGTTACGTATGAATCTATAACTGGCCCGCTCTTAGTTTCACGTCATAGTGATTTTCACGTTCATATGAAACATGTTTTTTGATTGTTAACTTCATTGGACATTTAAAAAGGTGGGCGCAGTTTAAAAGTGCACTTTGTAAATAGTTCATATCAAAATTATCTTTAGTATTACGAATAACAAGCAGAGGACACTCTTTGCTTACTTATACTAGTAATAGTTAGCCTTTGTCCCACAGGTGGCCAAAGACCTCTACCTCTTTTCAGTTCAAGTCTCTCCCAAAATTCGGTTGATGATGAATGAAAGAGAGCCGGCAGAGTGAGAGTGACTGATGCTACGTCTCTTACGCTGCACCAGTTGTCCTTGCGCCTGGACTTCATTTCCACTTAACATCAGGTGAAGTGGGGTCATTTCCGGGCTTAGCATAAAAAAAAAGAGTTGAGTATGATAAACGCGATACATCGAAAAATTCAAAGCACGGCTTTGCAATCAATTGCAATTGAGGTCCTGAGTTCAATTTCAGGACCTCATATTTAGCTGAGCGGTCTGATGGATAACCTGTTTATGCACTATATTTTAGTTTAGAGCTGTGTGGTGGAGGGTAACTAAAAAGGAGACTAAAGGACTAAAGACTGTACATACATCCAACATCATAAAGCGGCGATGAGCTCACCACCTGTCACGCTGAGCACATGTGTATAGTAGTTATTTGGTGAAACGTGGACTACTTATGTCAGAAGCGTGATTTAGCAGTCCTCATTGCCTAGTCTCTGGTCCTTACGGGATAGTAGTCGTGAATGTATATACAGGGTGTTTTTTGTAAGGTGTCAAGCCGATGTGTGGTGATAGTCAACTATCATACCTATCTATTGCACCCTCATGTATGTTCAGCGATTTTTGGTAGTTTTCGAGCTATAATTTTTTTGACAAATGACTTTATTTTTTTAAGTGTCTTTTTTGCGTAGACATATCTGAACACTTTTTTCTTTAACTAAGTAATCATTTTCCTAGTATCAATACAAGTTACAAAAAAAAAATTTAAACTGATGTCGTAGGTAATAAATTACTTAGAAAAGAAAAGCCATTATAGCTCGAAAACAACCAAAAATCGCTGAAAATACATTGGGGTTCAATTGATAGGTATGGTGTAGTCCCCTATCACCACGCATCGGCTTGACACCTTACAAGAAACATCCTGTATAGAAAGTTTTTCTATTTCTATTTGCAAGGTGAGTCTAAAGTATTTTTATTATTGAAATTTTGCATTCACAATGCTATATGGATAAAGGATAAAATGTTTACTAGAAAAAAAAGCTGGCTTGCAGCGTATCAACTGCTAGAAATAATTCAACGATTCTTCTGGGGTCTCGGTAGTTTAGCGGTGAGAGCAGTGGACCGGCAATCCAAAGATCACGGGTTCGAATCCCGTTCGAGCTTTCCTGAGAGTCTAAAGTGGATACATAGTAGGTATACTTAATAAGAAAAGTTACTTAATAAGAAAAGTTACTTGGATAGGTAGGTAGATAGATACGTAGGTATAATATAAAAGTTGTTCATTCGATAGAAAAAACAATGGAAAAGCGCGCGTTCCTCGGCCGGTGCGAGGTGTAGAAACAGTGAGTGATTACATGCAATCACGGGACGGAGCGACGCGTTCACCGTGAGCGCCCGGATGAAGACATTGTTGCTCAGGGCTGCCATTTACCTAACTCCGGTAAATATAGGACGGGGTTGTACAAAAGATCCCAATGGGTCGACGTGCTACTGCGAGAGGGAAACCTCTACAGGCCCCACTAAGATAAAGATAAGATAAGATAACTCCGGAGATTGGTTATGGTGGTCACTCTGGGTGGCATGCGAAGGGCAGGAGTTTTTAGTAGTTATTGTAAAACACCATTACTTACACAAAATAGGATTGCAGCAAATCACACGTTTGATAAGTGTTACATCAATTATATGTGCATTTTCACAGCGTTATAGTTTAATAGAAGTAATATATACTATTTATGAAACAAATAAGTTTTTACTTATTTACAACATACTAAGCATTAAGAAACAATCAAGAGCCATTAGCTAAGCAGCTACTAAAGAATACAAAAGATTTAAAGTAAAAATAAATAACGTTAAACCAGTCACGTCTGTCAACCCTACGCGGCCATACTTCGTAAACGAATTTGTATTGAGCTATTGGGCGTTATTATAATCGCTGGACGTGATCGGCTTCCGATGAAAGTTGATAATGGACCTCTAAAAGTTGCTTATTATGTTTGTAGTGGATTTTATGTTTGTGGCATTAATTGGCGCCAACAGGTGAAGCCTTATTTACGACTCATCAACTGTGAACTAGCTTATTAGAGCAACACGCCATAAAATTTATAGCAGCCTACGATTTCCTAGCTGTAAAATAATGTATCACTATTACAGGGCATCTAGATTTACACGTTAGTATTTTAATTTGACTGCTTCAATGTCTATAAAGAAGACGGAGCATTAATCCAAGTTTATTATGTTAACAAGCGAAATATCTATAAGATTATTGATATTTGGCAGTTTCATTTTCCTTAATACGCATAAAAAAATTGTCTTCTGGTCAGAAAAGTCGCGGCCGGTTCCTAAATTCAAATAGCGAAGTGACAAATTAGTAATGTGCACTTACCGATGCATATTCGGCGCAAATGTCGATGGAGTTGACGAAGTCGCACACGTCGTCAACTGACCACGCCGACAGTCGAGCTCTCGCTTCCGCACAAAGGCATTCACCTCTGGCTTCGCTCCGATCTGACAGGGAAAAAAAGAAATAAATTGACCTGTGGCGAATCAGCAAATATTCCATAGCTATTAATTTTAAGCACCCGAGCAGTGGAAGGTACTTCATATTGATTGGCTTTCGTAAAGACCGCCAATAACGCTTTTATTGTTACACTTGCTGTGCACTCACAGAAACATAAAACAATCGTATAAATTTGTCGGTTTTTGGGTTTACTGGGGTTTTAATTAAATAATCGAAGTACAGCTATGGGAGCAACGATACTTTTAATTGGCCTCTTGCGCGGTAGTAACGACTTCATTTCTCGTTTTTGACCTACATTCGGAAACTCTACACGTAATCTGATTTCTTAAATCCTTGGTCATTGTGTTTTTACTGAAATTATTGAAAGTTGTATGTTGTGAACTAATGATGGTTAACCTTTAAAGAGAAGCCGAGATTTTTAAACAAAACTTGCTTTGAGAAACTCTCCATTTAGGAACTCTGTCTCTCTCGTCACTGTCACTCCTCGTGCTACTAATCACTGTGGTGCTGCCGTATATAGCACGCTTATGCCAAGCTTGACCAGGAACATTAGTTACAATAGAACACTAGTCTCTATCTAGGAGAACGTCACATTGAGGCTGGGGCAGTTATAAACTCCCTTCCCCGTCCATGCTCTACGGCCTCAACGGGGATTCGGAAGGAGTTGTAGTTCCACATAACCCTAAGGAAAGGTATTTTCTCCAGTCAATAAAAAAAGAACCCTGCTATGCGATTCTCTAAGCGACACATAGACGCAGCGCGCATGGCTGTGATCAGCTGTCTCTTTCCAATTATATGAATATGAAAGAGACAGAGTCATTCCTCAGCGCTGCGGCAGCCGCAGCTATCAAGGCTTTAGCTTAGAGAATCGCACGGCTGATCTCTTACATCGATAAAAACGTTATTGACAAACTCACCATCTATAAACACTTTGACCCTATCATCGCTGTCGCTCCTTAGGCTGGGGCTGGCGGATAGCCTCGCCCGCTTGGCTGCGCTCTAGCCCGCCGCCGATAGGTCGACAGGCGAGTGCTCGACATTGATTTCTAACCATCGATAAAAATATGATTGACAAACTCACCATCATTAGAAACTCTATCTCTTTCATCGCTGTCGCTCCTTGTGCTGGGGCTGGCGGAAAGCCTCGCCCGCTTGGCTGCGCTCTCGCCCGCCGCCGACAGGTCGAGCGGCGAGTGCTCGGGTGCGCCGGCGCCGGCCCGCTTGCGCCGCGAGCGCCCGCCGCGCCCAACCCGCGATATCGCCAGCAGCGTCTGGCGAATTAACTCTTCATTAGTCTGGTATGGCGTAGGTATAAAGGAACTTTAACAGGGCAGATGGTTGGGGTGTGAGTGTGGTTTTAATGGGTGGGATACGTTAAGCGAAATATAGTTCTCTAAGTTATTATATTATTATTATTTTTATGAACCTTAACGGCTATACCTCTTTGGTGTATTCTTTTTTGTTGTGTTTGTAATGGTCACGACATGGTTTATATGAAACAAATTTTTGGAAACTCGTCACGGGGTACATGGGCTCAACGCGGACGTATTCGCGGGCGGGCCGCTAGTAATAAATAAAAAGTAAACTCCAATAGAGATGGTATTCGAAACGTTTACGGACAAGCATTCCAAAAGAAAGATACTCTCCGATACTATTGGCTAGATAAATTACCAGTCACGATAACAATAACTTGAGGCATCCAAACAAAACGTGTTCAACAAACACGGTTTGGCATTTAAAAACTCAATTACTCAGGAGCCCATCAAGTGGCATAGAGTACCAGTGTTAAGCAAACATGAAAGGCGAGCCAGCGGGCTATTATCTGATCGAGAGCGCTCTCGGATCGTAAGTGGCGAGCATTCATCATAATAACGTTCTAAATCGTCACGCTCGCCGCCCGCGGGTCAAATTGCAATCTATCTTTTTTAATTGCTTCAAGAAGTAAAAAAGGCGCATACAGGGTAATTCCGAATGAAACTCAGACGGAGGCGCGCGCGCGTGAAATGAACGGCGATGTAGTGTGAGGGCGCGTGCGCGTACGGTGTGCGCACGCTGGGCAGAGCCCCGCCGCCATAAATAAGACGATTTATTTCCGCTCCTGTTTCTGCTCACGGCGCAAAATATTGTATATAACTATTTATGGGCCTAGATAAAGTGTAAATAGAAACCGAGATTTATGGCCCGTGAACCGGGATTCCGCGAGTGCCAGCTCTTTACGAAACTGCAATGCAGCCAATTCGACTAAGTGGAGTGCAACCGCATCACACTCACACGGCCATGAATTGGCCAACTGATTTCAGTTCATGCGGCATGAGCAGCGGGAATCGCGTACGACTTTTACACGTGAAACGCGAAATCAGATGACTGTGACGAGTGCAATATCCGCGTGCCTCTGCACTCGTGTGCAAAAAGTCAACTAATTTTAAAGTCGAGCGGTGTTTCGATTTCACATCCCATCACTAGCGTGTCGCGGGGCGCGCGGCGCATGCGCGGCGCGTGCCGCCGCCAATTAGTGCAGCTCCAGTTCCTTTTACAGTCGAGAGTCGAGACGGTTCGCTGCCGAGCGGCGGCGGCGGTGGGCGGGGCACCACTATTACCCTGCCGATTGTGCGCGCATGCCACTCGGTAACAACCTCCGTGCAATTAACACTCTCTCCAACTTATCTAGCCAGCGGAGGAAGTGTAAAGGTCGTGGGCCTTATCAGATTTAATTGCCTTCATTATTACTGGCAGGGGAACGGCCGCTCACCGTGCATTATGATTTTAAAGAGGCACAAATTAACATAAACGAGCCGCGCTCTTTCAATGAAGATGCTTTATGCGATAAGCGTTTATGAATTTTACGACTGTTCGAGACATTTTAATCACAGCCGTGAACTATGAAACGGTGTATGATGCGTAATTAAAGCGGGAAGGTCAGTGAGCACTGCCTGTAGTTTAATTAATATGAATTTCAAATGTGCTCTTTTGAAACAAAAACTTAGCTGACCGTAAATATTTCATAGGGGCAGTGACCTTGTGAGTAAAGCACTATATGAAGTAATAATACATTTTTTTATGTTTTATCAAGAGTTCACCGAGGCAGATTTACCGAAGTTTATCCTTACAGTTTAGTTCCAGAAACAAAGCCACCTCTTCAACCGCCTGACCTTGATGGTCCTAGAATTATACCTTCGTAGAGCTTATGCTTCCTGGTCAGCTTAGTAAACATACCACCGAGGGGCGCATCTGTCCAAGGAGGTGGAAGAACTAAAGTTCACCTTCGTGGAAATTCTCCTGCCCAAGGAGGTGGGCTATAGTGCGTTTCATCATATAGTTCCTATGCCGTCATGTTGGCATTCTTGTCTTCCTTCATTCCTGCAGTGTTGCCAACTTAGTACTAGTAGATTTTCCACTAAAACTAATTATTATTAAATTAATATAATAAAGTAATTTTTTTTCTTGTCATTATGTGGTTGAGTGATTTAGCCTACTGAAAATGAAATTCTATAAATCCACTAGAAAAGCCACTAGCCACTAAAAGCAATATTTCGCCACTAAAAGGGGGGGGGGGGGGGGGGGGGTCGAAACCACCAGTTCAAGTGGAAAATCCACTAAGTTGGCAACACTGACAGGAAAAGACAGGAATGCCAACATAACGCCATAGGTACTATTTGATGAAACGCACTTAAGCTATAGCGCGGTATTTTAAGTGTCAAACTTCGGCAACTAGTGCTGGGGTACGGTGACATTAGAGATGTGCTAATCGAGTGATCTTATTTTCGTCTACAGTTTAGTAGGTAGAAGCAAGTTGAAGAAATAACCTTTCATGCCACACAAATCAGACACAATGGAAACATCAATTGTTTTGACCTCTAAATGATGGTTATGCCACACAAAAGGATATCGAAACGTTTACCTCTCGGTCACCGAGACTTTTTATTTGCGCGTTATCAACGCAAAAAATTAAATATTACGAAGTTAAAGTGCATTCAAAGTTTACCTTGGTGGAGCTCATGTCCAGCATGACGGGGAAGGCCGGCAGCCGTGGCGGGCCACCTTGCTGCTTGGCCAGCTTCGTGAACAGGCCGCCGAGAGGCGCGTCTGTCGCGTCGGCCTGCACAGGCGACGCCGAAGCGCGTTCCACGCCGAACCCATTCATGCGGTGGAAGTAACTAGAGAAAAAAAAAATGATTTTAATGACGGGACCAACGACTTCACTGCCTTTAGAAGCACGGAAGAGCTTGAGATGTTTTTAATTTCGTCACCCATCTAGTGACGTGACGACTGTCACAATCTATTTTAATAAAAATCAATTGCCAAAATGTTTGTACGCGAATCATTTACCGGCCCGGCTCTACCGATTTGGCTGAATCTTTTTTGTTGTGTTCGTAAGTAATTGTCAAGGATATGTTTGTGTGAAAGATTTTTTTTTTAAATTAAAGTAAAGTAATAAATTATAGTAAGGGTTTTAGTATACCCTAGTATACCTAGTAAGGGCTCTAGTAGTAAAGTTAAAGTTTTTTATTCAGTAAAGATAAAGTTCATCAAATTGCTCTGAATTGTAGAGTTATTCGTCAACTCGCACGTTTTAAACTCGCACAGATGTGCGAGATGGCACCTTTTGATTTTACCTAATATTTGTGTCGTCAACTCGCACAACAGTAATTAAATTCTGAGGTAGTCATGTACAGTTAATTACAAAAAGGTTAAGAAAAAGTAATAATCCTTAGATGTTTAATACCAAACAGTTATGAGTTATGAGTACAAAATAAAATAAAATTTCTTGTTTCCAATTTTTTATTCGATTATACTTTGTACGTATGCACATACAATTGACGAGTTGACAACATAGGTAAAATCAATAGGTGCCATCTCGCACACCTGTGCGAGTTTAAAGTGTGCGAGTAGACGAATAACTTTATAAAGAGACGATATATAAAAATATCTATCTACTTCTATCTAAAAATATACACAGATAATGACTAAACTGCTTCATGCTGCTAATTGATTGCGGCTCGTGAATATCGACCTGTCCAATAAAGTCGAGAATTTACGATAACTTCATTAATTGGTAATGAATGTGAACGACGATGTTGGATTTTACTATTACAACCATCGGCTTATAATCCCGCCTAATCATATTGTGAATGCGAAACTTTCAATAGGTTATACTCAATAACGACTTAATAGATTTCAATAAAAGGTTTCAATTGGTGTTTAGTTATTCCCCTGTGAAATGGTACGAAAATAGTGTTGTGTTTGAGATCTCGAGATCGGCTTAAGTTGTAAATGTTTGCATCGAATCAGTGTGAATAGGATAGAATATCTTCATTGTGTTAACTCTGTACATTATAATATTATCTTTTATAATTTAATATCTTATAAAATTTAACAGTAGCAACCGTTATAGCACTAACTATTAAGTTACTTACCATACCAACTTACCAACTTTGACGAAATAATACATACATACTTATGTACATAATTATAAACACGACTATTTTTCCCGAAGGATTAGTCAGAGACTAGGCAATTAGGACCGCAAAAGTAGTCCTCTGCCATAGTGCACTTTTCACCAAATAGCGACTGCACATGTGCTCAGCGTGACAGGTGGTGAGCTCACCGCCACTCTATGCGGTTGATTTAAGTATGTGCAGTATTAAGTCCGTTATATTTAGTATTTTTCACGCTACGCGAAAAGGTGAAATAAATTAATAAGTAGGTACTTTATTTTGTAATACTTTTTCAGTTAAATAATATGATTTCAATAAGTGCTGCAAACGTAAGAAAAATTAAAGCTTACAATTAATACTACGTTTTATAGATTAAATGTGAAAGTTCAAGTGACCACCAACACGAAGAGTGAGAGAAGCCTAATGCTAATCAAACCACTAAAATAATTTACCAAATTTAAGAACGAATTCACATTTCACGCTGTTCAAATTAAAATTTTCGTCTTGTTCTATACCAATAACGAAATGTAGAAATAATAATTAACTATCGAATTTTATAGGAAAAATTGTTTTTTGATTGGAATATTAATATTTTGAAGTGCAATAAAGCTTTGGATTTATGAGCTATCTGCAAGTCGGCTCCCCGCGTCGGCGTGTGTCAAAACAGAAAAGCTAAAAGGCGCCAAGACGCCTATGAAGCGTGGATAATTAGAATTGACACGAGGTCGCCGACCGCGCGTCTGACGAGCAATTCATTAATACAACATAAGTTCACGCGGAGAGCATAGGTTCTCACGAATCATGTAAATTTGTCGACTAAACGTAAGTTATCGAATCGATTAATATGCTAATTGCCGGCATCACTGGCCGGTCGGTGACCGCGGGTCGCGGCTGTGTGTGACATTAGCTGCGTGTGAAAAAGAAAAACATTTAACGTATTTCGGAAATAGACAATATAACATAACCGCAATAATATAATCCCGTGATGCATCACTTCCCTTTCGCGGGGATTATTAAAAATTTATTGATCTCAATATTGTGGATGACCCGCTTGCATGAATATGCATGAGGCCATTACATATTTAAGTTACGGTGCCGTTTTACACGAAATATTAGTTGGATGTCCACAACCGTCCAAACGAACGCAGGAAATGCTTAGTTATGTATCGCCTATGAATATTTTACATGCATTAAAAGTGTTCCAATGTTCGTCGCAAATGAAAAACTGATGGAGTGCTATTTAGTTTTCTCATTCAAACTACATAATTATATACAGTTGTAAGATAGACCGATATATATTATCTTTTGTTACAGCACTACAGGAATAATAATAATAATAATAAACTTTCATACACTCACACCAATTATCTAGCGCAAGAGAAGCTTCGTTATGAAGCTCGTTAAATGGTTACTAGACAACGGATAAACATACTTAAAATACTTAAATACATACTTATTATACATAGAAAACACCCAGACCCTAAACAATTTATAAAAATAATAATTTCTGAATTGACCTGACCGGGGATCGAACCCGGGAGCTCAGAGAAGGCGACACCACGAAAACCGGTGTACAAATCACTCGACCAAGGAGGTCCAATGAATACTTCAAGCATAATAAATAAAAATTTGCCGCTGTTAAAAAAGTTCAATGCTTGTTAATTTTATCGATTGCATAATTGGCCACACAAAAATTAATTAATAACTAAGTGATTTTATAAATATTATTGATATCAATTTCCAAATGACTATAAGAACTATAATTGTAAAGCAATGATTTACAAATTTTAATAATCTGATTCTGTTTCAGATTCCTTTTGAAAGGCTAATGTAGAATGCTAATTGATATAGCTTATTTATGATAGCACTAAATAGATTTGTAGCAAAAAAAGCTTCTTTAATTATGCAAGTTCAAGTTCGGTAGAGATTCACGAGAATAGTGCGTGCATGCGTACGAAAATACTTTTGACTTTATGGATAATGTGTGTTGCTTAGGTGGGAAAACTCACTTTTGTGCGCAATTGATAATGATAACCATAGTTTGTTATTATCATTCATTTAAAATGACTCTTATTACTGATACTATGAGTGTTAGCGAGAGAACGGAGTGAGCAATAGCAATAAATCTTACACCAAAATTATTTTATTCTTGTTTCAGCTGAGAAAATTTAGTAAACCAATACAGGGCGTCCCACGGATATGCCACATGGAGGGAAAGTACCTTGAATATTGTAGATGGAACACTTTACTGAAATAAGACATTATTTGAATTTAAAAAACAATTTAAACTGCGTTCATAGATATTTAAATAATTACATGGTTGAACCGGGAATCGAACCCGTTACATGAGAAAAATAATCATTAATCAAGGATTATTTTTTACTAAATAACATAGTGTCACAAATAAAAGGAAGACAATGAACTTTAACATTTTTAATACAAAATTAATCAATTTATGTATGTATATATTTTAATGTCAGTTGTATGTCCTTACGGCAATGTCAGCTTTTAATTTTTCTGAACAAAATTTAACATCAAATGTTAAAATTCATGGTCTTCCTTTTATTTGTGACACTATGTTATTTAGCAAAAAATAATCCTTATGATGAAGCCTTTCGATCGGTATGATAAAGCTACTTATTACTGATTATTTTTCTCATGTAACGGGTTCGATTCCCGGTTCAACCATGTAATTATTTAAATATCTATGAATGCAGTTTAAATTGTTTTGAAATTCAAATAATGTCTTCTTTCAGTAAAATGTTCCATCTACAATATTCAAGGTACTTTCCCTCCATGTGGCATGTCCGTAGGACGCCCTGTATAGTTACCTATTACTAATATTGGTTTACTAAATTTTCTCAGCTGAAACCATTTCTTTACACCTTGCGACCTACGCGCACCTCAGAAAAATTTATCAATGAATTTACCGATAACTATTAGAACCTACCAATTCATAATCTAAAGACGTTATAATTTGCAATAACTTCATTATATAATTAGGCAAAGAAAAGCAAAGTTTGAATTTTGTAAAATCTTGTACCTAAATTATTGTATGCGGGTTAACTTACTTTTTCCAAAATCTAAAAGAACACGTTGTTTAAGTACCTAAATATGGTGTTGTATACATAATAATTAGTACATACATCACGCCCGTTAACCAGAGGGGTTAGACAGGGATCAGTTATATGGACGAATAGCGATATGGACGAATAGCGATATGGATGAATAGCGATTTGGACGAATAGCGATTTGGACGAATAACGATATGGACGAACTGCGTTAAGGGCACCTGACGAACTACATAATGGACGAACTGCGTATTGGACCAAATGCGTGTAGGACGAACGGCTAACAAATCCTTCTTTCCATTTGCTAAGACGCGCTTCCACTTCTCTTGCCTAGGGTTATTCCACTTGACTCCAAAGCCATTGTTCTTAAAACTTCACCGTCCATACATTGTTTCCACTTCGACTCAAAAATGATTTTAGGCATTTAATTTAATGTAGAAATATGTACGTACTTCAATTCCACTTGACTGCAAAATAATTTTGGTAGAGTCAACAAATCTATTCAAAACATAATGTTATAATTTATTAGAACTGGTTTGGTTCACTGAATACTGAGAATTCATGTGCTGACTGTAAATCCTGGAGTCAAAGTGGAATGATTTAAATATAAATAAAATATTCACTAAAAAGTTTTTGGAGTTAAAGTGGAAAGTTTTTTGGAGTTTAGTGGATTAACGCCTTGCTATTTAGTATTTGCGAGCGACTTCATACACGTGGACTAAACGTACATTATTATCCCACAGGAACCTTTTCTCGGTATAAAATGTATACTAGGTATATCCTTTTATGTGCTTCTCCCAACGTGTAATCATTGCAACGTGTATTTCGCGATGATCAAGTGTTATTGACATTTACACAATTTTTGTTATTTTTCCATTTATAATATTGGTTAAGATGTGAGGGTTCCGGAGGCCCTTCCTCCCCTCACAATTCCTTTTCCTTCCTGAAACCTATTCCTTCCTTAAAGGTCGGCAACGCATCTGCGATTCCTTTGGTGTTGCAGGTGTCCATGGGCGGCGGAGATTACTCTCCATCAGGTGACCCGCCTGCTCGTTTGCCTCCTTCTATTATAAAAAAAAAGATTGTTAAGATGACAAACTCACTCGTTGTTAGGATGTGTGTTGTACCGCGCGGCGAGCGAGCGCATTATGTCGGAGTAGTTGCGCGGCGGGTGCGCAGGCGCCGGCTGCGGCGGCGCGTGCGGGCTGCCGCGCTCCGGCGGCGTGCCCGGGTATGACGACGTGGACGGTGTCACGCTGCGGGACCTGGGGAACAGAGGACTTGTCAGCATAGGCTATGACATTAAAGGAAAACTAGAGGGAGTCGTTGCTACGGAGATCGCTAGAAATGATCCAAGAAGGACTCACTATTTACTTGTTGGGACGAATTGCTAAAGGGGGAAGATAAAAAAACAGTTCTGTTAGAAGAGGTTATTAGATTAAAATTAGGTACTAACACCTAAATAAATACGGGAGGTCAAACACAAGGATTAAGCGTTTGAGTTGGAGGAGGCTGTTAGAGGAGATCGAAAAAGTCTATTTAACCTTGCTGGTGCTGGAAGTACTTTACTAAAAGAAGAGGTCGCAAGAGCCCGCAGGCTATGAGGGTTTAACACGAGTAGTTTCTTGAGTCTCTTGAGATTATCGAGAGAGCCTACATTTACCTTAAAGCGGTGGATTCGTGCGGGCTGAGCCGCTCGCTCTTGCGCGGGTGGCGCTGACGCGAGAGTCGGCGATGCTGCAGCATCGCGCTCTAGACGTGAGGGGATCTCCATCGCGCCTAGACCCTAGGGCTAGAAGACTAGAAGTGCCGCATTTACGTTAATGCGGTGGAATCATGCGGCTGAGCCCAGCGCTCTTGATGAGCGGCTGGTTCTGTATTTACGTCGATTGCAGGTCTTGGGACAGTGGCTCTTTTCTTTTTGGTTCTAGACGTGAGGGGGCCTCCATAATTTGCAGCAAAGAAGATAGAGTCTAGGAGAATACAAGAAGGGTATGATGCTAGAAAGGGACTATTTACCTTGAAGCGGTAGAATCGTGCGGGCTGAGCCGCTCGCTCTTAACCAGCGGCTGGTGCTGCGCGGGCGGCGCTGACGCAGGCGTCGGCGCGTGCGCGGGCGACGCCGCGGCATCGCGCGCGCACCGCCGCGCCGCGCCCCCGCCGCCGCCGCCTTCACCTGTGACAACGGAAACAACCTTGTTAGTAAACCTGTACACGTCATAGTAGTAAAAAATAAAAAAGAATTGAAAAAAGAAAGAAAAAGAATCGTACCCTTCTCTAAGTATAAGGGCGTTATGCAAAAACATCCAATATCACTGTATACTTTTTTATGGAACAGGTGGCAAACCAGCCAGCGAGTCACCTGAGAAGCAATCACCGCCAATGTACCCGCATTATCAGGGGTATCACAGATAGATACGTTGCCGGCCTAAACGTAAGAGTTGTGTACCATAGAATAATAGAAAGAGGTTGTGTACTGTAGAACAAACTTCTTTGATTGTCATTTATCAACCTCTTCAGTTCTTAAAAAATAACTATTTCTAAGTTAGATAAAATGTTAGTAAGTGAGCTGCAGTGTTTGAAGACTGTTCTTCTTTCTAGACATAACAGCGTTATGGTTTTTGGTGTGTTAACTTTAATCAACTCGGGAGCCGCCCATTAGAATCAGTTTACTTTTAAAATTTGTTGTTGTTCTTAATCTTGACCTTATAATAACTTTCTCATTGGACTTTAAACCAAGTAGGTAGGTGCTTAAATAAAAAAAGTTGCCAGTGCTCTAACTTTATGTCATCGTGATTACCACAACTCATCGTTACCGCGTCGAGTGTGTTTTTTTCGAGTAAAACTGTTTCACCGCAAACTTGAAGGCATCTTCGCCGCTGCGACAATTAATAACGCCGAGAAAGGCCTAATGTCATTCGGGTTAAGAATCCGGTTGCTGACGCGGCCCGTCACGACGACGTAAGTAGAATGAAAAGTTTTGGTCAAATGTCAGTCTCGGAGTAGATGGTTGGCTATGATAATAATGTTGAAATCAACAGAGAATTCTTTTTATTTACAAGTGCAAGTGGGTACTCCTAACTCTGACAGTTTTTTCTTTAAAAACAACTGAACAAGTCATAAAAGACGTTTCGTGGTTTTCGTATGTATTTTTGTTTTCATTACATAAAGAGATAATAAAATATTTATCATTGTAGGTTCTACAGAAACGTTTATTTTGTTTAACTGTTATTCCTGGTTAGTAAACGATAACAACATTTGATTACAAGTAGGTACAAAGATCCTATCTTTAAAGTAACACAATGGTACAATATTTAACTGGCCTAATTTTCCTTTTTACTTTAGTGTAACTTGCATTTCCTTTTTAGGAGCTCTGCTGCCGTAAAAGCCGACTCAATAGAAATTCAATTGTTAGTAACCCCTAGGAGTTTTAGTGACAGACAAGGGGAGTGAAATTGTGTATTATTTGACAAAATGTTACTCTTTAACCTTAAAAATACGATTAGCATGCTTAAAATGTGATCATAAATCACAATTGATTTAACGTAAGAAGTTAAGAGAACCTTTTTTTACTTTTTAATTATTTTCGCGGCGTACATGTTGGCAATCAAAGGAGACATCTACAAATTTCGCGCGCGGCCACAGATTAAAAAAAAGAGCGTCGCGGCGAGGCTCTTCCTCCAAAAAGTGTACTTAACAGCCGGCGACCTCGGAAGCATCCTGACATTTGTGATCGTATCGGTGGACCGCGCGGGACGGTACGTTTGAAGTTGCGTTTCGCAAAACACTTTCTACCAATCGCGACGCCATCTCTTTAAAATACACACCGGCGCATTCGCGATTGTAGCTACGTCTCGGAATCTAGAGTTAAATTACTTTTGTCGGTGCAAATTATAGGAAGTCGACCGCAGTTGAATGGTTCGCAATTTATTAACAGATCACAGATTTAACTGGCTCTATTCTGAACTGTTTGACGTCGGATTTTAATCATGAAAAGCTGATGATGCAGTTAAGCTGAGCTGTTTATTGGTAATGGGTTTAGATGTTATTAATAGTTATTATATTCCCCAAGTCAGATTAAAAATAATTAACTACTTGTTTTCGATTGAAAATGTGATGTTAACATTCACTAAAGCGTCTTAAAAACCAGTAAGAGGGAATTTTATAGGCAAATGTTTTGTATTAGCGGTTACCTATTATTATTGCTTTTGTTTATTATTTTAACTTATATTATATAGGTATGCAAACGTGAGCTAGTTTGTTTTTCGTTACGCTTTAACGCTTCAAAGTCAAAGTCAAAATATATTTATTCAATAAACTCAATTAATAAGTACCTACTTTGAATCGTCCATATCTTTTTCAACCTACCACCCATTCAGGACATCATTTTTTAACTGTGGCAAAGAACGGGCGCTTTTAAACAGCTTAACCGATTTCTATGAATTTTGATGTAGAAATAGATGAATATGGGGTCCTAAAAACAGTTATAGACTACTTTTTCCGCAAAAAATTTACGAGGGCGAAGTCACTGACAAAAGCTAGTGTCTTATAAATCTTAATTAAGTTTACTAAGGTAATGACTTCAGTCTGTCCCTTAAAACTCGCGTCACGTTTTGATAACGAGCACAATCTACAATAAAGTGTCGCTTTTCCGGATTCTATTCCTATCCAAGGCGAGACACGTAGAGATGTGTCGCGCTCTCCGCTTCCGCGTCTGACCTTAGGGTCATTAGGCCGTGGACTGGATGACAGCGGTAGCGGTAGCGATAGCGGGTAGCAACTATGGCCTGCACTTTTACCAAACAAATCTGTATATTATGCTACCCGCTCCCCGCACCGCTTTTATCTAAATTACGGCCTTACTTTGTGACAGTCTCAAAGGCTGAATATTATTCGCAGACTGTTTGACTACAGACTTATAACTTTTTTTATTCATAAAAGGGCACCTCTCTCTAAAAAAAACAACAATGAGTATTATATTAATATCGTAAGTTGAAGTTGAGTATATACATAATTACAATACATTATATAATTTAAGGAAAATACAATAAAGTAAAAAGAAGACATTTTCTTTCCTAATCACAAGACGACGCAGATAAAATATAAATCACGACCTCTTAGTAACGTCAAAGTCAATTTAAAACAGAAGACATACTTTATATTCTTTAGAGTAAGGTAATAATTTTGTTTATCACCTGGAAATGTACAGTATGGTAATAATTTTGTTTATCACCTGGAAAATATGTCGCCTCGAATTCATTTCTTGCGTAAGTCCGTCACAGATATCAATGTTGTGACACATAAATCACAGGTGATATATTGTGAGAACGGAGCTGTTACTTGTCGGATCACTAAACAAGTAATTAATTGAGCCTTTTGCGGCACCGCGCCGCCCGGTATAATATTGTAATATGTCGCCTTTTTGCTAACTTAAAATAGCTTCATCTAATAGTTAACACGATTACTACTACGATAAGAGCGTTTTTAATGTTGGAAGTGTCGTGAAATATATATGGCACTGTTAAATAATACGACTGTCATGCATCATACGGAACTTTAAAACAGATTTTTTTATGTCGTTTGAAAAAAGAAAGTGGACTTTTTGGGTTATAGTTACACCTGATCGAGCACGAAATAGTATTTTTGGTTTATTTCATAACTTGAACGCTGCATACTTAATTAAACATATAAAATACGTAATATATTTTTAACATTATGATAATATATTTTTAACCTTAACCAACCCGCATTAGGCCAGCGCGGTGGGTTCTGGCCCAATATCCCCACGTGCTATTGTCCACGTGGGAGGCCTGCGCCCAGCAGTGGGACGTTTATAGGCTGATGATGATGATTATGATAATGTCGAATGTGTACCTAAAATTGTAAAGGTATTTTAATTATTTACTAAATTGCAGTGAATTTGTATTAGCTACCAAGAACTATATGCGCTATGTGACGGTGGAATATTAATCTTCTAAACTGATGTATAACATCAGTTATAATAACATAAGTACATTATATAACCGTGTCGGGTACCTGTGAAAGAGTACTACCCTTGGGTGTCGTAAAAGGCGACTAACGGACTAAAAACTGCACATACATCCAACAGCATAGAGCGGCGATGGGCTCACTACCTGCCACTTTGAGCACATGTGAAGTCGCTATTCGGTGAAAAGTGGACTGTGGACTGCTTTTGATGTCCTCATTGCCTAGTCTCTGACTAACCCTTCGGGGATAATAGTCGTGATTATATGTATGTATTAAGAATATTATAATATAATATATCAATCTGGAAAAACAATTAATTATCTCCATAAACTAAAAGTAGTATGTACTATGTCATTTTTATACTCATTGTTAGTAAAATTTATGACACAATAAATTTTTATTCGCATTCATTTTGTTATTGAATAAAGACGATTTCTAGAAACCACACGGGTATCTCCTTTCTATACGTCTTAGTTATATTGTTGGCAAAATTTATTAACATCTTTGTTGAACAACAATATATATCCAGCTCCATTATGGTGTATATTATGGGGAAATTATAATAAGGTGACAGTTTGTGTGGCACGTGTTACGTAGGCGATAATGGGTTGTCGTAGAGATCCATGGTACTCTTATAAAGCCATTACATCATGTTTATGGAGTTACGATACTGGACCACATACGTTGATAATGTTGATATCTTAAAAAAAAGCTGGCTTAGGGAGATAATAGTTGTTTGTCGTTTGTTTTATTTAACAAATTAATAAATGTGGTCCAAAATTAATTAATTAATTTGTTACACAGTCTGTTATTTGTTCATTCCAACATTATTAGTCTTTGTCTTTGCGCGATGTCGCTCGATAGCTTCGTGCTGTGTGGGAGGGAAGGGCTGGGCTCAGAACGGTGATGATTAAGAGAATAATCTACATCTAGACATCACCATAAAAACCTGTTTAGTACTTTGTAATTGTAAACATTGTGACGTAAAGTAAGTCAAGATTTGCAAGAAGAATTATGATAAATGTTATTCAAAGGGTTTATACACCTTTAATTTTTTTTGTCTCCAAAAAAAATATGCGTAAGTTCCACCCATGAAACTGAACAACTTTCCCCAAGAAACCTATGTGCAAAAATGACAAAAAAATTTCGACCTCCGATACTATTGCCGTCAGCTAATCGGAAAGTTTTGTATGGGAGGTTGACATTTTTTTGTCATTTTTGCACATAGGTTTCTTGGGGAAAGTTGGTCAGTTTGATGGGTGAAACTCACCCTTATTTTTTTTTGATGAATAAAAATTAAGTGTGTATATTACGTAGTAAATGCCCTCCATAGTTTAGCAAAACTGTATCTAAAATGACAAAATTAAAAATACAACGGTAAAAAAATTCAGAAGCAGACTGTGAGAAAAATAAATAAAAATTAATGTGTGGGAAATATTTAAATTCGCCTTAAAATCAAATAAAATAAACATTTGGTTATGCAGGAAGTGATCGGAATTTATGGTGGCGAGCTATGAGCGACCACTTCCGGTCAATCGTGTTTGGGCCAGTGGCAGGGCTGTTATTATGATGTTTGTAATTAAAATAATTACATGGCAGTTGGAACGTCTTGACTTTTTTGTTTATTTTTCTTGCCTTTGCGATAACTGGACTTTTGTACACACGGCAGTAGATCAACCTATTCAAAACAGTAAAATTTCTCCCAATCGGTATTGATCAATTTACCCAAACATAAGGTTTAAAGTTTGACATTTTGTGGTGGATTGAAATTAATTTTTTTTATGTAAAAAACCACTCGAAAAATTGCCTCAAGTAAAAGATTCTTTTGAAATTTTGTTCATTCGAGGTGCAATGCGACTCGGTGAATCGCTATACAAGGAATTTATGCTTTTGAGGTAAAGGACTAACAAATAGACCTGGCGTGTGTACTACTTATAGCTGGGAAGACATTTTTATTTCACTCTACAGGTCTCTTGATTTAGTTACTAAATTATATTATAGTTTAGGTTAAATAATTTTATAATAACCTGTTTAGAACATTGGCACTAAACAGGTTTTCATAGAGATGTCTAGTTGTATATTATTCTCATAATCATCAGCTTGTAAATGTTCCACCGTGCTGAGCTCAGGCCTACCCATACGGAATAAGGAGCCATCGAGCGACACCTCGCAAAGACTATAATAATGTAGACAAATGGCTATCCTACCTGGAGGAAGGAGAAGGAATTGAGGAGGGGGGAGGGGGAGAGGTGGACCTTCGGTACTTTCATTCTCCGGACGAAGCACAACAGCTACGAGTGCCTGTTCACCCCGATATTCCGAGAGATCAATAAACATACTATGTAACAAATAACATACATTTTCCATCACATGAGCCTCCTAACCCCTGGGGTATAAAATGTTTCTTTCTAAATTTGATGAAACTTTGGTAGGTTTATAAATAAATTACATTGACAAGAAAAACAAGGTTAAAAATATTATAAGTAAGGTAATGCAGTTTAGACGAAAAATAGGTTTGATCAAAATAAGTAGGTATAGTGATAGTAATCTTAGTAACGGTAATTAAGACTTAGTTTAATTTTTGATGTCTTATACATAACCCACCAGGGGTTAGGAGGTTAAAACAAACGACTAACCACTTTAATATTTTTTTTGTCAAAGTTTTTAAGTTGCCAGCCCTAACTGGCAATCACTCATTCAATATTATAATGAGAAGAAACATGTCCCGTTAGGACACGCCGCGTGAGGCCGCTTGACATGTCACTATCAAATTCGGTTGCGCCCCTGATCGAATCGGGGACGTCTCGATACTTTCGTGTAATTAACTGTGTCACTTTTGGCTTACACCTTAATCTAGTGCGGACTTCTATAATAATAATGTTGTTGTTTTGTTTTTATGTAGTCGACATCGAGCTCCTAGCTTTCATCAACTTTCGCAATCCCGGGTCATTAAATGGAAATTAAAAACATCTCGAGCTCCGTTGTGCTTCAGAATTAAGGCTCGTGAAACTGTCGGTCCTGATTGTTGCCGTAAGATGGCAGTCGTTAAAATCTTGGGCCTGCGTGGTCGTTCATGGCCCAATCTCCCATGCGCCGTAGTTCATGAGGCCTGTACCTATTGGGATGTTTGATAGGCTCATGATGACGATGATGTAGACAACATTGTTACCTACCGCTAAGGCAAGGGCTTACACTTGTCTCAATCTCGAGCCGTCTCATCCCACTCCAACAATTAATTGATTTAAATTCTTTAATTGCTTTAATAAGGCTGTAGCTTCGTCAGCAGCAAAGGGTTAGTCATTTAAAAAAATCGCTTTTGCTCATGGCCGTGGCTTCAGCAGTTATCTTTAGAAAACAAAGCGTAAAATTTTATTGGCAACCTCTTGAACTGCCTGAAACAGCTAACGTATTGATCTTTATGACTGTAACCGACTTGGACGGACGCAATTAACCCCGCGACAGTAATGCCTTGGCACCGACATTGTTCTCGCTGGGGCCTTACCATCAACTCTTAGAGCAGCATTACTTTAATCTTACTATGCTTAATTCGTATGAGAATTTGCAGATCAGTATTACTTTAATCTTACTATGCAAATTCCCATACGAATATTGCATAATATTGACATTTTTTTTAATTCTACAACGGGTAAGCGCTTGGCCTTCATCTCACCTGGGCCCTGATTCTGTATCGCAATCTATAGATTCCACACATAAACCTTATCGCGCACAAACGTCAAACGCATACGTTTTTGGGAAGATATCGTAACTTTTTAAGGAATTAACGTGGTATAGAAACAAGGCATCGTTACAGAATAAGGGCCCTGATGGTAAGTGACGATAAGGCCGAAGGTGGAAGCGCGCTTCACCCGGAATCCTCAACCACTGAGGACTGGCTATCTTATCTCAACTGTCGGAACACAACAATGCTATAAACATCGCTGTTATGGCGACAGACTCGGACTTAACAGCCCTACCACCAACCAAACCGAGCACACAAAAATGTACCCCCCGCTGGGAATCGAACCCGGGACCTCTGGGTGTGAAACCAGTGGCTTAGCCACTAGACCACAGAGGCGGTTACCACTACTGTACCACATACAGTAGAACCCTGGTCGCATCCGACCCGAGACGTGGCCACGCGTGCGTGGGCTAAATTCAGACGGTCGGTGTCAGAAGTAGCTTTACCAAAGCTATTACCTTAAAATGATAGACTAAAAAATATTTCGAACAAAATTAGAAAATAAATTGAAGTAAAAAAAGATTTTTATAAACAAGTATTTTTAATTCGTTTTTAGTCATCACCACTTAAGACTCAATTGTATTATAAAACTTTCAAACGGTCATAAATGCCTACAGGCAGACATATCGCATGTCATTAGAATTCATGGGTCATCATCGTCATTGATTCTTTATTTGATAATGTTGATAACGCGACGGTATAGGAAGTCCAATAAAATGGGTGATTACTACCGCACGGTCAAAATAATGACACAACTCTCATTTACGTGCTGTAAATATTTAAATTACCTATTCAAAAATTAAATAACACCGCAGTTGTGATAGTAAAATCAAAAGGCAATTAATGCGGCATGGTACTAAGTTTTATAAGTGCTCATTAACCGATACCGGCTAGTAAAGTCCGAACTGTAGTATAATAATATCATTCGCACAGTTAATCGGTAATGGATAGTATATTACGCAATGTTTGGAATGTCTCGGTGCCACTTCCCGGCAGGACGTCCCGTGTTAATTAGGGCCTTATAATAAATTAATGAGAGTTTATATTCAACTGTGAATAGTTTGTGTTTGGCATTCGATTAAATCGCCGTGTTTTATTTTAAATGTATTTAATAGTATTGATTGTCGAGAAAAGACGACCGTAATTTTATTGTTATAGGTTTGGATTTATATTTTTTCAGCTCTTGACTTATTTCTCCATCTTCTTGGTTACAGGCAGTACCATTATATGTGTAATGTGTAATGTAGATAAGTACCATGTGTAATGTTCAGGGTTGTTCCGATGAGATATCTACTGTACTCTCTGTGCGGTCTCTTCTATAGGCCAAGGCCTTAATTAAAACACCTTATGTTTAAAAAAAGACGTATTATTCATGCTTCGTTCAAGATTGTAAATTTTTTTGTCACTCAGCATTTTTATGATTTAGAATAACTTAAGCTATTGTGTAAAATAATATAACAGATATTGTAGGTAAAAAATAAAAAAAACTGTCAAAAAGTATGTTCCTTCTGTTGATTTACAAATCGCTACCTCTAGCCCCTTACCGCCACGCAGGTGGTAGGGTCAGCAGCGTCGTCAAACAAGGTACCGTTGGCAGCGGCACCTGACCCGAATGGCGGCACGTCCACCAAACAGACTGCCTAAGTGATCGGTACCGTTTACAAATATGTGCTCGCGGGCGGGTACGTGATCTCCGCAACCTGAGTGGGTACGGTCAGTGAGGTCATTAAGGGCTGAGTGGTTTGACCTTTTTTCGGCAAAAAACTTTTAATTTTTAAAGCTTTTTTATTGTTTTTTGGATACAGTTTTTTTATTTATGATTTTAGTCACGTTACTTTCTTTTTGGTAATATTTAAAAAATAATAGATTTAATTATGTAACAAAAATCTGTTTTTTATGTAGGTACTTTATTTACAAAATCGCGAACCTATAAAAGTTATGTAATATAAATCATACTTTTTACTGAATTATCGTACATACCTACTTAATGATAATAATTAATTACTCTATATCTAATACTGAATACTTCACAACGTAAAAAAAAACTAGTAGATCACTACAAAATGACAACAGACAGTACCAAAACCCACATAAGTTCTCTAGCTACAAATATGTGGTTAATCGTTGGTTTAAAGGCGTTAGTAATAGGTTTGCTTGGTGTGGTGCGTTTAGATCGTCGTTAAACCTCTAACGCAGCTAAAAACTCTACAAACAGAGGTTGCTTAGAGAGGGGTGACCACGCTGAAGGATATAATTAAATTTAAAATATACATTTTTCTAATGGTTTTAAATTACCAGAAGTATCTAAGATCCACAATAATAAGTCTAAAAAATTTATGCGACCTTATATAAAATTTTCATTTTGAGCTTGTGACGTGTTCAAGGAGCTTTCTTTTACGGAGCGTACGAATAAATTACCGTAAATGCATAGAATTTGATAAATTGTCTGCAGTCTATAAATTACAGTCTACGCCTGATTTCTATATTCAACCATCAATTATAATAATATTAGATGAACGCATACTAATGAATTGGTCTTTATTCCCCAGTTGTCGTCAAAAGATGACAGTCGTTAAAACCCACCAATCCGCATTGGGCCAGCGTGGTGGGTTATGGCTTACCTCCCCATGTGATGTTGGGAATTCATGTGCCCAGCAGTGTGACGTTTATAGACTGATGATTTGATGATATCGTTCTAACTAATTAATTTCCATGTCTGCACAAAAGCCGTAGCCATGGTAACCCTAGCGCACTAAAGACAATAGCTGTCGCGGCAGCCAGTCGCCGTCTGTTGACGGGTTGCCGACAGCCGAACCTGTCCGGCTAACACGACTGTCAAAGATGTGGCCGCTACCACGAGTTTGCACAGGTATTCACTTACAGCATTTATTTATTTACATAATACAAAAAATTTACCATCAATATATTAATACACCCAGCGGACCGCTCGCGACTTCCTCCGCGTGGACCCCGTACCCCGTGACGAAATTTTGAAAATATTATATAGCCTATGTCACCCGGAGATAGTGTAGCTTCCCAACGGTAAAAGAATTTTTCAAATCGGTCTAGTAGTTTCGGAGACTATGCAATCCAAACAAACAAACAATCAAATCTTTCCTTTTTACAATATTAGTAAAGACAATCAGAATATAAAATATAAAATGACAAAACTGAAAGATATGCTTTTCCAATGTATTTTTACGACCTCCGTGGTCGAGTGGTTAGCACGCCGGGTATGGCGTCGCGCCATCTCTGAGGTCCTGGGTTCAATTCCTGGTTTGGTCAATTTAGAGAAAAACTGTTTTTCTAAATTGATTTCGGGTCTGTCTATTTTGTCTATCTTTAGGTATATAAACAACTTTAAAAAAAATGTTTGCGCGAACCCTGATGCCGTGATCACATTTTTAGTGAAACGGAACGCACCAGATTAGTAATAAAAGACGGTGAAATATAAAAAAGAAAAAACAGAAGACTAGACCAGACAATTCAGCATTCCTGTTACAACGGAACCTGCAAAGCGCTACGATAAAATATTATTTTTAGTAGTTTTTAGTAGTTTGTAGTTAGTAGTAAAGTATAATTTACTTATGTATTAATAAAACGACAGCGTTTTTAATTAGCACGCCATATGCACAACATTCACAATACACCAAATTCAATTTTTTCGTACAATACGTTCAATTGTCACGTGATCACATGCACACATCTTAGTTTACGAACGAAAATGAACAGCGCTGTTTCATAAAGAATCTATTGCGTTCAAGCACACGGTTCAGTTTGCTTTACCACGCTTTTACGTGGTTGCTATCGAGAAGCGTATAAGCAAATACGTAGTAGGGCTCCTGGTCGGGTTACATGGCAACTGAACCTGTTACCAGCCAGCTGTGCCAACAGCTCTAACCAGAGACGTACTGTTTGACAATCATATTACCTATTGACCGCTGCTAGAATGCTTAGAAACATTTTGTTTTGGAAAGCTAGTTAATGTTTGAGATAAATACATAGAATGTTTTTAAGGATTTCCTTTTTATATAGAAAGAATTTACTGAACATATCCTTTGGCTTTCTCAGTAATGGAAGCTAATCTTTGTGCTCAGGCTTTAATGACTGGGAAAAGTCAAACGCTTTTTTGGGTGTATGTGTATTGTTAAAGTTTACAAACAACATAAACATAATAACGTGCTTAAATAAAAATTCATTTCAAGAGTAGACCGTCCGTGTAATTAATGTCATCTACAGAATGGCTATATTAATGTAGATGCTAAAGAAATCTTCATCATCAAACGCAATTAATACTTTATAAGTTATCAGCCTTAATCTATATGACATTTAATTGCAATAACACACGTTGCGTAAGCTAAGTCGTTGCATGTAGATAATGCAAAACAGCGAACACCGAGACAAGGGGTTTGGCTGCTAACGCAACAATGATGACTGTGAACACAGCCCCGACTTGTTGTAATCTTTGTTGTAATAATGCGACATGGCTGCCTACGAGTTCACTAGGAGGACGAACCAGTATTCATAAAGTAACTTACATATACGGTTACCAGTATTGAGAACGGTGACGGTGTAACCAGCTGTAAAAAATAAATTTTCAAAAATGTTGCTGGTTAACTTTTGGCCATGACTACGGAGTTAAGAGTAATTTAAAGTATGGAAATGGAAAAATCTATTTACTGTTGATCAAGTCAAACAATATACTTGTCAGTCTCAAAATTGTAATATAAAATAAACACGATAACATTGCGCATAAAGCTTTAAATTTTCGCATAAATTTTAGTTAACCTTAAATTATTGTAACAAAATAAAAGGTTGTTGAAAAGAGCGTGAAAAAGATTTTACACAATCATGATTGATATCTCTTGTGTTACTAAGGCGAGGCGAGCCTTATGTCTGATTGCAACCAGTTATAAAAAAAAGGTTAATACACAAAGTACTCCATTTCCGTGCACGTCACATGCGGTAATACAAAAATCAACATGAGTGCATGTTTGGATAGAGAGGCACGCGCAGTCGCGTGGGTGTCACTCGGACCGCCCGAGAGCCTGTGTACTAACAAACTACTTAGGGGTTATGTGGGAGGTTGTCGTGGCTTGTGTGCAGTAGGGCGTGATGGCTAGTAGGTTTATTAATATTACCAGAAATCAAATGCTACGGTGAAAAAATGGACACTAATATATGGAAATTTTTTGACACTTTTTTTGGCGCTGTCAACGTCAAATTTGACAGAATCGAGCATAGACAAAATAGATAACAATGCATAAGATGTACCACAGAACCGAAATAACCAAACTTGTTCATACTAAAGAAGTCTGTAAGTCTATGAAAACACGGTACAAAGTCAAGTGTGTTTTTGTAGGTGCGGTCTCATGCGACCGCTTGGGGCCTGAGGGGTTGGTTTTGCTTCTGTATTGCTTCTACATACATTAGTCCACGTTTCACCAAATTGCAACTGCACATGTACTCAGCGTGATAGGTTGTGAGCCCATCACCGCTCTATGCTGTTGGATATAAAAAGATAGATAGCGTTTATTGCGTCATGTGGTACATTAAAGGTCTGAAAGTTATACCGGCATGAACCCCGAACATGAGCCCCGTAGGGGCACAGCAAAAATCAGGTTATAATTTAATTTTAACTTACTAATTAATAAATTACAATATTTTTTTTTACCTACATTAATACAATTATAATATAATATTTTTTTTTATAAATTTCCATTTTCAATAAATACATGATAACAATTCAATTTTAATAATCTTGTTATTAATTGCACAACAAGTTTAAACAGTAACTACGAGTATTACCTAATTACTCTGAATACAATTTTAATATCATATCTTTAATCATATTTTAAATAACAACTCTTACTTAAAATAATTCAAAATAAATAAGAATTCAAAAGAATTCAATCATCAAATGTGGATGTATGTGCAGTCTTTAGTCCATTAGTCGCCTTTTACGCCACCCAAAGAAAGAAATGGCGGTAGTATTCTAAGAATGAGTCGCTACCAGGTTCACTAAAAACTTTATATCAACACAAATTATTAGCATTGCCGAGTATAAATCTCAACATAATGTGGAAATAACAGTGATACGATCCCCAATTTTCACATCCAGATGTGATAATAAGAATGTCGGGTATTACCGGGGACTCGAACTCCCACCTGTTGTTTGCCCGACCGTCGGCAAACATGATTGCTCGCGTGGACTCCTCAAACCACCTGCTTCGGGCAACGGTGCACTCAGAGAAGTTCTGTTGAGTAAATAATTTGTACTTGTTCGAGTAGCTTGTTTTTAAAAGGACACTCGAAAAAAATCTGGTATTAAACAGCAAGGCTTAGGCAATTTTTTTAAATAATAAAGTATTTATTTAAAATGTTACCGTTCTAAAATTATACAAGCTATTAATAAAGAAACACAATAAATAATTTGGATATTAGTTTACTTTTTAAAGATTTATTTAGGGTTAGCCAACAGAATACAACATACCAAAATAAATTTAACACTTAATTGTAACATAGATTACAAACATAGAATGCAACATTATCAAAGGTGTCTACACAGTTTTTTGTTGTTGTTTATGATGTGGTCCTTTGTCCTTTTAATGACAGTCAAAAAAGCACATTGTACTTATAGTAATTCTACTTTTCAGTAACTTACTTTTTTCCCGTTATCGTCAGAAGATAAGAAAAAATTGCTATACAAAAATATGTTTATTGTAGTCCTTTTAATTTATTTTAAGCCCCAATAAAGGGCCGGTCGTTCCACAAACGTAGGTGTTTATGTTTTCTTGTTAAACATGTGAACTGGCGTAACGAGCCGTTTGTTGCTGCGGCTATGGATGACTTCGAGTTTCGGGAATGGACTCAGGGTTGGCGTCTTCACAGACTAGGTTACAATATATTTATTTTTAAATGTTTTGCTTTCAAAATACTAAAAGTGAATTTGTTTGTTTGTTACGCTTTCACGTGTAGGTGGTAAAGCGATTTTGAAGAACTTTGGTTGAAACATAGATCGGGTCCTGGAGGCGGTTATATGCTTTTTTTTCAGCGAAAAATAATTGCAGTTTATATTTAAGCTTACTAAAACTTTATTTCTTCCTTAATCTTTTGTGACAGGATATTGAAGTAGCTACTTAAAAAGGATTACGTATAACGACGTCCGTTTTGGTGACTTCGGTTCAGGTGCTATTTTACGAAGCGATCATTATAATGAAAGAAATAAGTGATAGTGAGTAGACCCAAATTACGAAAACATAGATATAACAGGTTTCTTTAATTACTTTATAAATAGCAGAAATTGGTTTTGAAGTGCTTCTTCAGCAAGCAGCAGCGGAGTTATTCCAATTCCAAGACTTTATTCGATCTATCGACCGAATCGTACAATTCAATTACATATTACACAATCACAATGAAGGTCAACGTAACTGCATTCATACAAATAAAGGGACACACACTGTACGCGGTGCACCAACATAAATATTGACAGAGACGCAACACCTGCTCAGCACAGTCGAGAGGTCGTAAAGGAAATTCCTCATGAGCGGCGCTGGACATTGAGGTAGTATATAACTAGAGATGTCACTGCGAAGCAATTTTATGCGCACTAATTTGTGGCAAGCCTTTGATCATATATAAAACCTAGATGCACAATCGACGATCTCAAAACGTCTGCACAAAAAGAGTATTTAGTGAGATGTTTAGGTACACATTTTGTCTAGTAATGTGCGAGATAAGTGTCAGCATGACGAGGAGCTCCTACAAAAATTTCAATTCTGTCCAAAATACATACACGTCAAATGTATACACCCTAAATTTTATTCGTTTAAAAGAAATTAAAGATGAGTTTCATCCATGAAACTGAAAAACTTTCCCCAAGAAACCTATACGTGCAAAAAAGACAAAAAAATTTCGACCTTCCATACAAAACTCTCCGATCAGCTGACGACAATAGTATGGGAGGTCGACATTTTTTTTGTCATTTTTGCACATAGATTTCTTGGGGAAAGTAGTTCAGTTTAATGGGTGGAACTCATACTTAAATTCTTTAAAACGAATAAAACTTAAGCGTGTATATCAAAGCTGCCACTATGCCGCTACGTTTAGTATAGGATTGTATATACTCGTAGTTTTAAATATGATCGACGCTGCAAGCTCCACAATCACTGAGGCAATTGCAGCCCATGGGCCCGCAACTAAGAGCGCAAAAACTTGCTTAGCGGTGTTGTCTCTAGCTGTAATACCTCAATAGCGCGGGATACTCCGTGGAAGGGCCCTCGAGCGAACGTCTTCCGAAAACACTCGCACGAAAACATTTGTCATGCCAATGTTTGAACCGAAATGTTGGTTCAAAATTCAAATCGCATCTTTCGGGGGACTCGGTGGCGTTGGTCGAAAACTTTTGTCATGCCAATGTTTGGATCGAAATATTGGTTCGAATCGAATCTTTCGGGGGAGGTAATATACACTCGGTAGCGTTAGACTTTTAGTATCGAAATATTGTTTTCTAAAGTTTACGCGGACATTACACATTAAAATGAAAAAATTGATGAATTTAGATAACTTTATACATTTTATTTTAAACGCGAGTTAATTAATAAAAAGTTTATTTTAATATATTGGTTCTAATCGAATCTTTAGGCACCTAGCGCGTTGGACGATAATATTTTGGGTTCAATCATGCCAATGTTTGAACCCAAAATATTGGTTCGGATCGAATCTTTCGGGAGGGATGACCCCTCTGACCTCGGTGACAGTCGCCCGGCCGGTTTCCAGTTGTTAATTGATCATAGATTGACTCTGAAGATATAGACATACACCGCACTCTGTCCTAACCAGTTATGGTCTTGTTATTCTTTTTTTTTATTGAACAGTAGCTGTAGTTTCGTTGAATATTTATTACTTAAGATATTGATAATGAACTACCAACTGCTAGTGATTAATTGAAACTGTGGACATACTGAAATACTGTACTAGGTATATTATGTTTAATAGAAAATATTTCGTCAGTATTTTAATTATTTTTTGTCGTAGGTAAACGTTTATATCATAACAACAGCAGCATAAAAAATAATTCAAAAAAACAGTTGTAGTAATTCAGATTTTTTTTTTTATTAAATAGGTTTACGCTCACACCAATTATCAAAACTAAGATAAGTATTCTATTGAAACTCGTTAATATAGTAAGATAACGGATAAATATAGATAAACATATACAAAACACCTAGACCCGAAATCAATTTAGAAAAACAGTTAAATTGACCCGACCGGGAATTGAACCCGAGACCTCAGAGATGGCGCGATGCCCGACCCGGTGTGCTAACCACTCGACCACGGAGGTCGTCGTTTGTATAAAGTTGTCTACAACTTTTAAGTTTTTTATTTTACTCCTCTCGATAAAAGACTCCATTCGTATCTGTTGGTAGAATGACCAGATACCTAAATTGTTCTGACAGCGAGCTCTACTAATAAAAATATTTGTAAAAATACTTATTTTATTTTACTTGGCAATTTCTTGATTATTTTTAAATTGGAGTATTGTAAGATAATTTATAAATAAATACTATAAAATGATAGTCGAAAAATCCGACACCGATGTATTGGATAGACCTGTTGAAATTTTTCAACGCATTTGAATTTATGTTTTAAACCAACAATGACTCATCGAACTTCTTAGAATTTACTCAAATTTAAAAACAAACTATCTGTCATACTATTATGTTCACTAGAACCAAGTCACAGCCAAGTTCCACCGCGGTCGCGTCGCAAAGAATAAGTCAAACGGACGCATACAAAAAGAGAAGTCAATGTCATGTTTAAATTCCAGTCAGGTCGTCCGTTTTCTACGGCCGGGCCTGAATCCGCAATTAACCCGCATTAGCATCGAACCGGCGACCCTGAGTGCCTCCGACCCGGCGCTGGCAGGACTAAGTGACAAGCAACTGTATAAAGTGTTGGCTTTCAAAGTTAAAATTGTTGATTAATTTCGGCGAGCTTGAAAAGTCCACGATGAAAGAACACCTGATCAGGATCGTCAAAAAATTTGGATTTTTTATTATTTTTTTCATTTTGTAGCTGTATAAAGCTAATTGTATATTGTCTATATATTGCTATTGTCACCATTAATTCCTGTTCACTGCGGCTATCAATAAAGCTTTGAGCTTTTTGTAGAGCTTCTGTGTGTCAATGCAAATTTTCTTCACTATTGTTTTGGTCAAGGAAGCGCCAGAATAACTTGTAACTGCTAACGAGTAGATAAATATTAAAGAATAAAATTTTCTCACTGTCATCTCCCATTGGTGGAATAATACTACGAGTACTTACATATTGAATTTGGTTTGGTCAGTAGTACAGATTGTCCTGTTTGCTTTATTAGCGACCGGTGGTTTGGTCGAGTGGTTTGTACACCGGTTTTCATGGTGCCGCCATCTCTAAGGTCCCGGGTTCGATCCCCGATCGGGTCAATTTAGAATTTATTGTTTTTCTAAATTGTCTCGGGTCTGGGTGTTTTCTATGTATAATAAGTATTATTTAAGTATGTTTATCCGTTGTCTAGTAACCATTTAACGAGTTTCATAATGAAGCTTCTCTTGGGCTAGATAATTGGTGTGAGTGTAGGAAAGTTTTAAGTTTTTTTTATTTATCTGTAAACATAATTCTTTTATAATAAAAATAAGTTGGGGGTATTTGAGGTTTCTAACCATTCATTGAACACGTTGTTTATACGAAACCATCACGCAATACTGGTGTTCATAAGGACGAAGTAGCGGGGCAGGCTTACTTATAAAAAATCGCTACCTTCTGTGGCTTTCAGCGTCCATCTAGCCTTCGGTAGCTCTCCCCGAGGATTCGAAACGCTCAGTGGCTTTCAAGTTCAGTTAAATGAACTTGAGATATGTCCGAGAATCCTTTCCATGCGAGATAAGTCCCATTAATCAGCGGAGGACAGTCGACGGAAAAAGGATTATTACTTATCAACGGATACATTTCTATCGTAGATGGACAGTTGTTTTACAGATCTTCAGTTTTTTTTGCATCTGTATAATATAACAATGTTAAATTAATAAGTTATCGTGAAATCATTCACTTGTATGATACATATATATATCAACAACGAGTCCTTTCCCCGAGGGATAGGCTGAGATCACTTTTATTCATCCACTACACGTAATCGCTTGGCCTTCACGTCACCTGGTAGGCTACTCTTGAAACAGAATTGCATTAATCAACTTCCAATCTGAAATCTATGAAATGTCACTTTTGTAAGCGACAATAGCGCCACATTGGAATTAAATTGCGTGGAAATTGATTGAACAAATTATTATCGAGATGGCGTTCCGGAATTATCTTTACTTATCCCAATATCGATACATATTAATCACATTGGAATTGTATTAAGATTGAGTTTGTGCTTGAGAGTAACCCCCCTGATGGTGGCAAGTGACGATAAAGCCGAGAATCCTCAAACACACCTTTCCAATCCTTGTATCATATTCATTTTTTTTTAATTTTCTTACCTTAATTGTCCCGTGTCGCGTAGCGGTGAAAGAAACTACCAACCCCTCTCTTCCCTTGGGTGTCGTAAAAGAATACTACCACCCCCTCTCTTCCCTTGGGTGTCGTAAAAGAATACTACCAACCCCTCTCTTCCCTTGGGTGTCGTAAAACGCGAGTAACGAAGTAAAGACTGCACATAATCCAAAAGCAGCCCATGCTCACCACCTGTCACGCTGAGCACATGTGCAGTCGCTATTTGGTGAAAAGTGGACTATAGCAGAGGAATGCTTTTACGGTCCTCATTGCCTAGTCTCTGACTAACCCTTCGGGGATAACAGTAATGATTATATGTATGTATGTTAATTAAATCATGTCGCCATAATAAAAATGTTCTGTTCCGACAAATTGGAGATAAGATTCGGGTGAAGTGCGCTTCCACCTTCGGCTTTATCGTCACTCAACATTAGGGAACACGAAAGCAAAGCGCTTTTTCTTTGCGGAATAAAAACATCATGATCAAGGATAAACTTCATATGTCAAAGGCCGCTATCACACTGGTAAATCTTAATATTTAACAAAAATATGTTGATCCAACTCCAACCATGTTTTCGAAGGCACCGAAGACATATCGAAAACTCGATTTCATCGATTAACATAAAAATAAAACGGTTATCGCATCGAGCGCACGGCATAGCTCGGAAATGTCAGAGGTCCCCAACCTTCGGCCCGCGGTGAATCAACATTAGCATCAGCGACCGTCCCACGACCTCCCTAACCCTGATCCTGACCTTCACCTTGACTCGGAGAATCAAAATGGCGACGAAATTTTTACTTACTCCGAACGGGTTTAGAGTTTAAAAGGCTCCTACGACATTTTTGGGCTAGCAATTAAGATGATGTTGTATTTTCCTTTTAATGTATTAAAATGTTTTGCTGTGAAACACACCTATTGGCTTTTTTTTTAGTTTTTTTGTTTAACGATTTTATGTTAGCATGAATCAGGCATCAGAATATCGGATCAAAATACTGTGTTCTCATATGATTTGGTAAAAGAGATACCATTAATATACTTACTGGCTATAAATAGTAATGCCAAATTAACCAAAACATTGTCTAGAATTGTGTTGTGTTAGCATTGTTACTAAACGGATTTTCCTAAGGGTTTTTTTTATTAGAAACAAGGCTTAGCATATAACCAATTATATTAACAAGTTATATGCTCTGTAATAGTAAAAAACATAAGTACATAGGTACTCACTCAGCATTATTATGACTATTCCCAATGACTTAAGCTGTGACTTTAGTTTAAAAGTTTTCAGAAAATCAGAAAATTTCGTAACTGTATACTGACTTTTAAATTAATTTAATTTTGTTTGAGAAAGGCGGCATACGAGCAGCCTATTCTTTTGGTGGGATGTGTGTTGTGGTCCTAACGTAATGGGACATTGGTATTTTTAAATAATTCATGTAATTTTGTTTGATTTGCTTGGCGAGACATGCGAACATTCACGGCACTCCAATCGTGTGGCGAAAGCGTTGTAATTTAAAAGCTTCGATATCTGATCCGATGAATTGTTGATAGTAACGTATTGTGAAATGCATTCAGCATTCTTAACGTTTCAATTTGGTCGCCATTTGGACTCCACACTTCCATCTATTATGGCTCGGCCTTCGTGTACTTACATTTTAAACTCCCGCACATTTACAATACTTATACTTATCCTATACAATACAATAACGCCATGACCGTTTGGCAGTATTGTCGCGATTTCCTGGCTATTAAAAAAACCTTTTTCAACAAAGCAGGTCAGGTACCTGTTTTTTTTTAAATTTGAAATGGTCAGGTATGCTTGAGCGCAGTGTCCTTTCCCAGAAATGATGGATGCAGTAAATGCGTTTTTGCGAAAGGTTGGTTACCTCTGTAACTTTGGAAGTTGTGTAAGGAAGCCTCTATGTCAAAGGTATAAGGTTGGTGTTTCAATGATTAATGATTCCAAAACTGTATTTTGTTTTGATTGTGCCGCGCATGTTTGGAGCTCAGTACCTTGTCACGTTACGATGCACAGGGTATGAGGGTGTTTTCGAAATGGGCAAAATTACTGTTGAAATATGTTTTTTGTCACTTACTTGGGTGGGGAATTTTGTGTAGCAGTCCTGCTTTTGAGGTGTATCCAGACGTGAATAGTTTGTCTTATTGTGCCTCCTATTACTGCTTTACCAAAATTCTATTTAGTTTGTTCCATTGTTATGTTCATTGATATTTCGGCCGTTCCATTTGATTTTAATAATTTAATTATTGCATACGAGACTTTATTTTCATTTCACTGCGAGGTTTCTATCTCATTTAATAGTAAGTGATGATGAGGCTGAAGCTGGAAGCTAAATTTACAAGCTAAGCAACTTTTGGAATGTCGTATTGCCAGATGGGTTTCCACCAGCCCTATTGTTAGTTACCATCAGGTGAAAGTCCAGCGCTTCCCCGTTGGCCGCTTTACCATCGCACTAATATTACATACATATAATAACAACTATTATCCCCAAAGGTTAAGTCAGACACTAGGCAATGAGGACCGCAAAAGCAGTCCTCTGCCATAGTCCACTTTTCACCAAATAGCGACTGCACATGTGCTCAGCGTAACAGGTGGTGAGCCATTGCGGTGAGCCCTCGCCACTCTATGCTGTTGGATGTATGTGCAGTCTTTAGTCCGATAGTAGCCTTTTACGACACCCAAGGGAAGAGAGGGGGTGGCTTATAGAGATAGTATGAAGGTTCAAGAATAAAACAAGCTTATTTTATCTCGGTCAACGTCAAAGTTCCTGGGGGCACGCGATAAACATTTTTATGACAGACTTTTGTGGGCAATGCCGCGGGCAGAAGCACTTTTATTTTATGTAGCAGCTGGATACTTGCAATATAGAAAGGCAAAACACGCGTCACTGAACACTAAGCATAAGTTCTTATGCCAAGATCATCTTGGCATATTGCTATTCTTTCAATCGAAAATGACGTAGCTCATTCGTTAGATTATTGTGCTTTAATTAAAGATTTTAGTCTTAGGAAAAGCCGCAAACATGAGTTTAAAAATTTATCATCTCTGTATTTGTAAATCTATCAATGTAGAATATATTAAAGCTCAAATTTTATTTATTTGTCTAACTTTAGCATTTCTCGTCAAACTTGAAAAATACCGAAACCAAACAACCAGACCTACTTTCGCATCACATACTTTTTATGAAGGACAAAGGGCCTCGCAAAAACCTGCCGCCCGGAGCCTTGCATTGGGTAAGGCCGCCGCTGCCAAGATGCCCCGGAGTTCTATGATACACTGGAGTATAGTATCCTATAAAATTAGAATTCTACTGGATCTGATCTGGATCGGTCTGATTGCGATCTGTCCAGGCAATAGTTTGGTAATAACCTTTTGATGAGTTCGACGATGACGGCGTGCTAAGTAACCTTTACCCGCTAAAGCAAAGTTAGTTAAGAAGAAGGCTTAAATTAAAGGTGATTTTTTACTTGCTATTTGCACGGGATTTGCGTCTTTACCTGAGTTAGAAATGTGAAAGTTATGGCAATACTATATTGCACTGTGTTTGCCTGTAAATTGTAAAACTCAAGAAAAGGGTTGCAAATAAATACTGTGTCATAGAAATTGGTTTTGTGTAGAACGACCCTTGTAGAAGCGAAAAAATGTCTGTACCTGTAGACCTTCGAATGGTCAAAGCGGAGTTTTCGGCTTAAAGCCACTTTTTGTCACAAGGAGCATGGTTACATCGTTAATGTAAAAAGAGACATTATTTTCGGCGTAAGGTTTAAGGACATTTTTGTCATAAATAATGATGTTACATCAATCATTTAGATAATAGTAAATATTATTCTTTGAAAATAAATTTTTCACAACTTTAGATAACATTTATTTTTTAAGACGAAATTATATTGGTTCTTAAAGTTTCCTCTTTGATTGTAAACTTCATTTATGAAGAGGGATAAGGGATATTTAATCCACCCATTGGCTTAATGATTATAATGTTACAATATTTTTTAACAGCCTTCAAAATGTCTGAATGTGATTGCTTATAAGCTTGAGTGCGCCATTCAGGGGCACTGGTTGTATGCGCATATGCCTAGTGTTTCGAAAGGGCGTCACAGGTTTATGAATTAAACTTATTACCTACTTTCTTTGTTTCATAATCGATAGTTACTTAAATCATAGTTTTTAAGTTTCATTGTTACTAACATACATCCCTATCTACCGACCTCAATAGATAGGGTATCGCAACTGGAACTACGGGTCCGGTTGTGTTTTCAGAGGTACTACGGGGTTCCGGTTCAAGACCCCCGCTGGTCGTGCCTTTAACCAGGCGCCTCCGACGGGATCCGGACATGGGTTGGACTCGTAGTGGCGTGTGGTTAGCTGTAGAGCTTGGGAATGTTCGTTTGTAATGGTATTGTGTGCCAGGACTTCCAAACTCGCGCACAGCGAGCAGGGCCTAGTAGCGGTCTCTGAGGGGCCAGAAGCGAAAAGTCCTGCGGGGAACGTGAGTTTCCCTTATAGTTGGCAGCTTTGTCCGGTGGTTTTCATTGGACATTGGTGTTGACATCTCCGGTACTAGTCTGGATAACTAGTAGAGGCGGCCTCCTAGATGCCGTAGTCTCCGGTCCAGCCAGCCGCGTAGGACGTGGGAACTGGCTAGGCGTCCGGATGGGTTCCGAGAAGTGAGTGTGCTTACTACTCCGCTACCAAGGTGGACACTTGGGAGTCGACTTTAGAGTCGACGACCCTAGCAGTGGCAACTGCGAGTTGTGCCCTTCGTGCAACGAGAAGTGAGCGAGCTTGACAGCTCCGGTTACCTATCTGGACAATAGGCAGTGAACTACACGTGTTCACGGGGATACTCTCCTGAGACACTAGTCTTATGAGTACCGAATGAAGAGCGCGCTGCGGCGGGCACTAATTTGGCGTCAAGACCTAACGTTGGTGGTCTCCTGCGCGAGTGTTCTACTGGCGCAGGGACGTCTGGCACTTCTTGCATAACCTAACGGTTGGTCTCGAGGTGCCAGTACAAATAAACTTAGTGAATTAAGGAGAGGGGATGTTACTAACATACAATATGGATCAGGAGGTTCTTAATTGTCGGGAGCTTTTTTAACGTCAAATCATAGGCATGGCTTCGTAAAGGCAACGTTGGAGATCTTAGATCTTGTACCGACAAGAAACTGGTTGGTACACACGGCAACACAAAAACACGAAAACCTTTGGCAACTATATAGGTAGATTAAAATAAAAGAGTATACCTTGATTATTTGTAACAAACAATAATTGCAGCAAAGTTAAAAGCACATTGGACGAAGCAATAAAAAGTTCTATACAAATTTCAGCCAACGCCCTTACCCCCTTTTAAAGTTTTATTTTCGCGTGAAAATGTGGCCTGTACTTGCCTGTGCCTACACTGTACAGCCCTCTATATCTGATCTGATCAGTCTTCAATCGATTTTGAACTTTAATGGTTGGGTTTTGAGTTCAAATTTTGCTGTTTTAGGGTCGTCTGACGTTGTCTGTACCTGCAGGTGTTTTTTTTATATACTTACTTATTATTTTTAAAATACTTAGTTGGTAGGCCGTTTGATCTATTGGTTAAAGATCCTAACGGTAAATGTTACCCTTCTAGTTGCATGTAGTTTCTAAGTTTGCATATAGTTGCTTGAAGAATATGTAAGGAAATACTCTTGTCGAATATGCTATAAACTGTATCATTCTAAATACATACTCCAGGCTTAGTTAGGACCCAGGTTAGGAACAAGTTAACAAAATATGTTTTGTTGTAACAAACGGTTACTCCTTGTTGTTATACGATTCAAATATCTATATTCATGACAGAAATATGTATGTATATTTCCTATTGTCTATTAAAATCATAAAATTAGGGACTTGTAACACATATTTGATCAACCCACTTTAAATTTTTTAAAGCAAAATGTTAAACATAGTTTACGTTACCGCTGAGTGATGCCTTATTGAAAATAAGGGCAAACGAAATGTTGTGACACTATTCATAAGGGGTATTCCCATAGTAAACTCCACGGAAAAAATGTAGACGCCGATAAATAATTATTCCATTAAAAAAATAAATGTTTTTTTAATTAATTGAAATAGAATATTTTTAATTAACTTGTTCTAATTAAATAAAATTATTTTTATTGACATCGTTTAAATAATAAATACAATTAAAGTCAAATATCGAGTGATCCGTCGGCAACGTCGTCGACCGACGCGAGTGCCGTACGAAAGACATCAACGCTCTTGGAAAATTATTATCTTCATCAATAGGAAATAATGGTAGTAATTGTCTTATAATCGATCAATTAAAATATAACTTAAAATATGAAGGAGGTATATAAATATTTTAATATTAAACATACTTCGATATTAGATACGGCGCGCGTCAGTCGTAGTTTATTTGTTTACGACAAAAAAACATAAAATCTTAGTTTTCATTCATTTGTTCTGTCTCGAAACAATGCTGAATTTGTATATATTTAATATTAGAATAATAATAAATAGAAAATATTAATTTGTTCAAATAGTTAAAATAAGATAAAATGCATGGTTTTTCAATGACCTTGTCAGCGTTAAGTAATAACAATAAATATAAATACAAAATATTGATAAACTTGTTTTAATAGATATTTACAAAATATTACTTATTTAACAGTAAATAATTATAAAAAATATGTTAGCAAATCTCCAGTTTATTTGTATATCTATTTAGTAATTTATTTAGGTTTTTCTAAGTTTAAATACCTATATCTATTTGTATCCATGTAATTTTACTTACGATCATCTAATTCTTCCTCATAATCTGAGAAGCATCTGTCTTCTTTCAAAGCCTGGTTGTCCGGCTGCTGGTAGAACCTCTCCGATTTTATATACATTTTGAGGTACATCACATCTATTATTGTTTATGTTACACTATTATATCAACGGTGCACACGACAAAAGTATATTATTAAACAAAAAGTTAACACTAAAAATGTACACGCTTAATACAAATTCGTAAACAGAGTTAACGAGCATCAAAAACAATAACACTTTAGAAAAAAAACAAAAACAACGCGTTTCAAAACAATTGAACTGTCAAAATTTCTCTAATCACATCAATTTAAAAGTATCACAGTCACCACTGAGACAATGTCACACGCAACTCGCACGGAGCGAGAACTTTTCGATCGCAACTCGTGCCAAAAGCCGCGGCGCGTACGCAGGTCGTAGGCACCTGTTCGGCGCGCGTCTCACCCGACGAGCTCTCGCGCACTGCCCCGACCCGCGCTCGGACCTTTGACAAAAAAAAAACACACAGGTAGTGGTCGACCGACTGGTCGCAAGTCGCACCGTTCGACTGTTGGCGCTCCGTAGCGATTCGATAATTCCTCTAGTTGCGTTCGGCGACTGCTTTTTCAGAGCGACCGCAAGTGATAATTATTTGTTTTTATGTAAATTGAATTGACATTAAAAATTGATTACATTTTGGAGTACAACATTACAGGTCAATTTGTCAAATGAGATTTCTTCCAGCTGGAAGAAATTATAGAATAATTTTAAATTATTTTAATAGGTATTTAGTAATGTTTAAGTATATTAAAGTCTTGCTTTTAAGTGGCAATTTATTTTACGTAAGTAAGATTACGACAAATACTAAATGAGTTTTTTCGCTTCAACAAAAAAAGATAAATATTATGTACCCAGTAATACTATGAGCATTGTGTTTAAGTTGGGCAAAATAATGAAGAATAGATATACCATTGATATAATAAACAATGGGCATAACTGGTTACAGCCATAACATAATTTTTTATCTAATCTGTTGTCACATTTAAGAATATGCTTGGGTGTCAACACTTTCTTTGTAACCTAACTCTTGATTTAAACATTAAAAATACTAAAAGTAAAAATTCAAAGACAAAAAGAAAAGTCAAATGAAGAATAATAAAACATATAATTTTGGAACGTCTTATGTTTTTATTATGCTATAAAACATTGACAGATCAAAGCTTTGGAGGTCAATATTTTATCAATTTTATTTTTCAACAAGTTGAGATCGTAAATGTGACTGCTATACATATGTATGAGATCAAACATAAATTCGCTAAAACCCACGAGTCCGTTCTAATGTGTTCATTAATTTGTTGTTTTCTATACTAAATGCTCAGTTTGAAATACGATAATTTGGTTAAGCGGGTGTTTTCTACAACTAGTTACTGGCCGGGGCATCGCTTGCGTGAAATGTGGTTTATTGTGACATCCTTAAAAATATTTTCCAGAACAAAAAGTAGTAAATTAAACTATTACGCCTTCCGAACTTATTTGAACTGAAAACTGAAATATCACGTTAACCCGTTACTGCGTTTTGACGTATAGAATGTACTGAGAAAGTCATGTTTTGTCGTATTAATAATATTAGTTAGGGTATAGAAGTTCGCTCAAATTGTAACCGATATAAAACCGTATATTTACATTTTGGTGACATTATAACCAGGGGGGCATTGGGAAAGTTGCAAATCATTGTTTTTACGGCTTCATTTTAAACACTCTTCAATTTATTGGGTTTATAAATGTCCAAACATCTGACTAGAGTAGATTGTTTATCGTAATAAATTTAGAATGTTGATGGCGCTAAGAGAAATAGGACTGACCTCAAAAAAGTAATATATTTACATTTAAATACAATATTAACACTGCGTGTTTTAGTAGTTAAACTTTTTTGATACAACTTATTCTTAGATTAACAATTGACAAATGATTTAATGAAACTCACGCTAATACGATATGATTAGGTTTGCATTTTATTCAAATAGATCTATAAATTATGTATATTATCGTTTGGCTCCCGTATTACTGAACGTTATAATCTTGTGAACAATATCTGTTTGGTAGATTCGTAATAGCCGTGCGCCCACGCATTGCGCATTCTATATGTTGTGGAAATGTCTCAAAAGGCAATGGGCAGTACCTACCTACTCTGGGCCGTGCGGAACTGTATCGACGAAATGTCAAATTCAAGTACAAATTAAAGATATACTGGAAAATGCTCATAATATATCGCAGCCAAAATTAGAGATGTACCTTTGTATTTTAAAGAAATATAACCTTTTTGTTACTATTATCTTTTTATTTATGAAAAATATTGTAAGTGGAAAAAACAACTTTTTAAATCAGTTGAAGCTTCGTAAAATTGTTTTTTAAACTGCCCTACAAACTATTTGGAATAATTGAAATATTCTCTATTAATTCTATCAATCAATCAACCTATAAACGTCCTCCTATAAACAATATCACTTGCACATGAAGACATCTGGCGAATACCGACCACGCTGGCCCAATGCGGGCTAGTCAACCTACCTAATGTTAAAAAGACATTTTTTTTTAAATTTATTATAATCGAATATGTTGCCATATGTGAAAAGACACCGTTGGTCTCTCTATTCGCGTTTTATGTTAATATTAATAATAATGCCTTAATTGATTTGATCAAACTGCCATTTTATAGCAACACTTAACATTTCTAAAATTTTTTTTGAATGTGATACATAATTATTTGTTATGTTTATGGTACACATTTATATTTGTAATTAATGTTTTAATAAAAATGCTGCAAAATTTATAAATATTTACATCCTTTTGTTGGACGAAATTAAGACACAAAACCCCTTTTTCATTATAAAATAGGGTTATGTGGTTGTATTTAAACTAAGCGCAACTTCCCTAACGTTTTTATAAAGTTGATTTTTACTCTTAAATAGTAAAGTCCGTTTGTCACTTAATATTGGATTATTTCACTATAAATCTAGACTTAAATATTCTAAAAGCTAGATAAAAGGAGCTGGCTAATATATTTCCTTATCTAAGTTGTCGCATCGTTGATTTAAATAAAACTGTGCTTAGGTTCTATAATCAAAACTAAAAACAACGGTATATTCAATTAAGTGCAGTCATTCTAGATAAAGAGTTACGGGAATCGAACCTCCACAATTGGAACTACATTTGAGGTGGTAGACGGGATCACCCATGCCATACTATACAGATTCAAGACTATTATCCCCAAAGGGTTAGTCAGAGACTAGGCAATGAGGGCGCAGAAGCAGTTCTCTGCCATTAGTCCACGTGTCACCAAATCAACAAGTTTCAACATATGCTCAGCGTGATAAGTGGTG
This sequence comes from Scoparia ambigualis, assembly GCA_963921215.1. Taxonomy (NCBI): domain Eukaryota; kingdom Metazoa; phylum Arthropoda; class Insecta; order Lepidoptera; family Crambidae; genus Scoparia; species Scoparia ambigualis. The sequence goes on along the minus strand of OY992508.1, from coordinate 10,525,115 downwards.
AGCTCATCGCCGCTCCATGCTGAATGCATGGATAAAGACTTTTTGACCTTGACTTTCCACATGAAATATATAGCTAGTTCTCCAATAGTTGAGGAAATACTGGAGTCCATTTTAAATAATTTGTATTGCCGAATATTGATAGACAGCCGAGATTGATTGCCTACTCGTGGCCTACACCATGGCACCCAATCTACAAGGTACGCATCCTTCCATAAAAAGTCAAAAAAGTCAAAAGCCAAACAGTTTATTTAATATAAGCCTTCAATATGAGGAGCGCGATGGCGCAGCGGCTAGCGCGTTCGGCTTGCAAGATTGCCCGCTAAGAACTTTCGCAATGCCGGGTCGCCTGATGGGTGACCTATTAAAAACATCTCGAGCTTCCTCCGTGCTTCGGAAGGCACGTTAAGCAGTTGGTCCCGGTTGTTGTCGTAAGATGGCAGTCGTTAAAACCCACCAACCCGCATTGGGCCAGCGTGGTGGGTTATGGCCAAATATCCCCACGTTCTACTCGTGGGAGGCCTGTGCCCAGCAGTGGGACGTTTATAGTCTAATGGTGATGAAGCCTTCACAGCCACTTTATTTTTCATGAAATAAAAGTTAACTAACGTTTTGTTAAATCTTAACTATTGAACCTACCATATCACATCAGGTGAGAGCTAAACTCTTCATCGTTATGAATAAATATGCAACTGAAATTGAAATCAAGATAATTAAATTCGGTCACTATTCAAGAAAATGGCACTTATGCCCATTCAAAGTCGATCACACAATTCCGTTACCGCAGCTTTCAGCCTCCACGTAACATGTCTTAACTCCGCACTTTATAAGGGCACTAATGTACGCATTGTTCTATTGGCTCGCTAGACCGCTTGCTATTTACCTTATGTACTCCATTGAAACCTAATAGAATTGTTATCTATTGTGAAACGATTCCGTATTAGGTTATATGTAACATAGTATTACCGTAATGGTGATGTTATGTATAGAACAGTCTGCTGGCTATTTCAATTCTATGCTCACACTATAGGATAAAAGGTTGTCGAACTGTCGAACAAGACCTGTGTGGTGGCAGCTAATATTACTAAAATATATTACCACCACCACCCCATATCTTCCCTTGGGTGTCGTAAAAGGCGACTAATGGACTGACGACTGCACATACATCATAATCATAATCATTTATAGTATTAAGTATACAGCGAAGTAACATAACAACTTAAGGTATAACAAATTAAGCTAAGTTTGATTATGGCTACGCTGGTTGACCAGAATTGAGGCTACCTTCAAGCAAACTTGGCACTTAACTTAACTTAAGCTTTGGGGGTTAAAGTTACTGGCGTCCGTAGGTTTACCCTTGAGACCCTACACGTGACCCCTGGGTGGTGCTAAATGAGTGACACTGACTGAGTGGTAGAGCCACGCTGCGTTGCAGCACGCATTGGGCCGGCTCACCTGGCGTAATACCACGCTCTCACGAATATCCGGCGTGAAATAATGGCGCTTGGTGCTGTTGTGTTTCGTCCGGCCAGTGAGGGTTCCGGAGGCCCATCCCCCCCCCCCTCTCACAATTCCTATTCCTTCCTTAAACCTATTCCTTCTTAAAGGCCGGCAACGCGTCTGCGATTCCTCTGGTGTTGCGGGTGTCCATGGGCGGCGGAGATTACTCTCCATCAGGTGACCCACCTGCTTGTTTGCCTCCTTCTTTTATAAAAAAAATAAACTAGGAAAAACCTGATCGTCGGTGTAAGATGCCCCACCTCGGACTACAAATTAAGCTAATACATCCAACAGCATAAAACGGTGATGGGCTCACCACTTATCACGCTGAGCACATGTTCAGCTGTTATTTGATGAAACGTGGGTTGTGGCAAGTACTCTATTTTTGCGATACTCATTGCGTAATCTCTTCACAAACAAACATCACACACTACATCTTTTACATTACTTACTACATACATACACATATTCACGACTATTATCCCCGAAGGGTTAGTCAGACACTAGGCAATGAGGACCACAAAAGCAGTGCTCTACCATAGTCCACTTTTCACCAAATAGCGACTGCACATGTGCTCAGCGTGACAGGTGGAGAGCCCATCGCCGCTTTATGCTGTTGGATGTATGTGCAGTCTTTAGGGTGGATTCGACCAAACTGTAATAAGCTCTTATACCTAGATTAAGCGCCGAATTTGTATAGACTAATCTCAGAGTAAGTCTTATTCCAGTTTGGTGGAATCCACCCTTAGTCCGTTAGTCGCCTTAACCGTGTCGCGTAGCTGTGAAAGAATACTACCACCCCCTCTCTCTTCCCTTGGGTGTCGTAAAAGGCGACTAACGGTTAATGACTGCATTACATACTAATATTAGCAAACTTTTAGGATATCAAGAAATGAAGCGGTCAATCAAAGACATAGTCGTTTAAAACTCTTTGAAACTGAATATAAGAACAAGGGCATTGTTTTACTAAACCAACAGACATTACCATCAAACGTTATGTTTTAACGATCCCTAAATCTGTAATAAAGTTTGAGAGGTACAGTCAACAGAATATATATCAAAATATTTATCTATTTACGTAGAATATTGCATGCAATTCTGTCCACTTTTCCTTACTGTTATACTTCTAATTATAACTTCTAATTATAAACTTCTTATAAACTTATAAACTTCTAATTATAAATTAACCCTGTCGCGTAGCGATGAAAGGATACTACCACCCCTTCTCTTTCCTTGAGTGTCGTAAAAGGCGGCTAACGAACTAAAGACTACACATACATCCAACAGAATAGGGTGGCGAAGGGCTCACCACCTGTAACGGTGAGCACATGTGCAGTCGCTATTTGGTGAAAAGTGGACTATGGCAGAGGACTGCAGTCTTGCTGTCCTCCCTGTCCCTATCTACCGACCTCAATAGATAGGGTATCGCAACTGGAACTACGGGTGTTTTCAGAGGTACTACGGGGTTCCGGTTCTAGCCCCCCGCTGGTCGTGCCTTTAACCAGGCGCCTCCGGCGGGATCCGGACATGGGTTGGACTCGTAGTGGCGTGTGGTTAGCTGTAGAGCTTGGGAATGTTCGTTTGTCCTGGTATTGTGTGCCAGGACTTCCAAACTCGTGCACAGCGAGCGGGGCCTAGTAGCGGTCTCTGAGGGGCCAGAAGCGAAAAGTCCTGCGGGGAACGTGAGTTTCCCTTATAGTTGGCAGCTTTGTCCGGTGGTTTTCATTGGACATTGGTGTTGACATCTCCGGTACTAGTCTGGAGAACTAGTAGAGGCGGCCTCCTAGATGCCGTAGCCTCCGGTCCAGCCAGCCGCGTAGGACGTGGGAACTGGCTAGGCGCCCGGATGGGTTCCGAGAAGTGTTCACGGGGATACTCTCCTGAGACACTAGTCTTATGAGTACCGAATGAAGAGCGCGCTGCGGCGGGCACTAATTTGGCGTCAAGACCTAACGTTAGTGGTCTCCTGCGCGAGTGTTCTACTGGCGCAGGGACGTCTGGCACTTCTTGCAATAACCTAACGGTTGGTCTCGAGGTGCCAGTACAAATAAACTTAGTGAAGTAAGGAGAGAGGATGTCCTCCCTGCCTAGTCTCTGACTAACCCTTCGGGGATAATAGCAGGGGGGTGTTACTCCGCAGTTTAGGTACGTTCGGCCGGCGCGCCTTCCAGGCAGGCCTTTTAGGCGTATGGCAGTAAAGGTTGCCGCTCGCGACGCACGCTCTACGTCGCGCGTCGTCGCTTAACTTGTAATCCCTGCGCGCGCACGTAATCCCTACGCTCTGTGACGTCATGACTTCAAATCGATATCGAGTCAGCGTTGTTCATCGGAATATGAACGCTCGGGTCACACGATAAGTTTCAATTTCGCGAGAAAGTAGTTAGAGAGTGAACCTTCTGTACGGTAGTACTATTAGTTATTCTGTGATAATATTCGTGATTATATGTTTGTGTGTATGCATGTGTAGTAAATTAATAATCGTAACGCCTCGGTCAAGCGCTTGGCTCGGTGTCCGGAGGTTCAATTCCCAGGTCGGGCCAAGTTTTTTTTAGGTTTTTTTATGTTTAGTCCGAGTTTGTGATCAGCAACCCGCCTTTGGCAAGCGTAGCGTTTGAGCCAATATTCACCAATTGGCTTGGGTCCACTAAGAATAAATCGGGTGGATTGGCGTTTCTAATGATCTATTATGATTTATAGAAACGAAATATCTAAAATATTCATTATAAAAAATTGAAATTATTAATATTAAAAAAAAATCGACAATAATAAATCAAAAGCCGTGACGTCACACCGTGCTAAATGTCATTTTATTGTTGTGACATTTCTGTAGGACAAGCCTCGAACGAAACGGATGTTTGGCACGTCGTGACGTCATTTACTCAACATGACGGTCGTAAGCCTTTTTGCGTTAAATTTAAATCAGAATATAAAAACGCAAAATAAATATTGTAAATGGTCGATTTTATGAAAAATAATGTATTTTTAGGATAAAATAAATAAACAGGTATCGTTTTAATATGATTTTGAAATTTAGTCAACTAGCCTATTGTAGCGAAGATTACATTGTAATTATGGAGGCTTTTGCCCAGCACTAAGACAGTATAAAGGTTTTTAAAATTTTTAAGAACTTTACTTTACTTTCATTGATAGGATGGGTGGTAGGTTAAAAAAGATTTGGACGATTCAAAGTATTAATAAGATATTAATTAAGTTTATTGAATAAATATATTTTGAGTTTGAGTTATTTTTGACCTTTATTATTGAAATTTTGCATTCACAATGCTATAGGATAAAATGTTTACTACTACTACTACCCATGACCATTGGATTGCCGGTCCTGGGTTCGAATCCCATTCGAACTTTCCTGAGACTGATTGATTTTTTTCTAGTAAACATTTTATCCTATATTTATGACCACCTGCCATGATTCCATCAATTCGTCGCTGGCTGTACATACAGAGAAAGAGCGGAGCACGATTTCGGAAGATCAAATAAGTTAATTAAGTAAGCACGTAATGAGATACCTCGTCATTGGTGGCCCGATGGAGCGATAAAAATGTTATCCACGGAAAATGTTTATTCTCAGACCGATATACGACGTTTGAAAATGTGAAGTCATTCATGAACAAATTAAATCAATCACGATAATTATAATGTTCATCGGCTAGGGGCCTCTGAAAAGTAATACGAATGAAATAAAATATTTTTTATTTCACACACGGAGTTACTCATTCTGTGACAGTATTTTATAACTTTATTAATTACAGATTTGTCTTTGATACTTTCCGTACATCCGTCTTCTTGTTGCACACACAAAGGCAGCAAAAACATTTGATTTTTATTGGTCCCGTTAATAATTACGATTACGATATTATTTTTGTAATATATTTTTTCATGTTTATCATAAATTTTCTAAATCGGTAAGTTCTGACAACCTTTTGATTTAGAAGTTGTCACATTGTAAATTAACGTCAATATAAAGTTCCAAAAGGTTTTTAAATCCGGAAATATCGCTGCGCAAATCTAAATCAGTAATTTCACAAACCAAGTAGGAAATGGTGCGTCGCCGCCGTCCGCTCTATCAGCATTGAGAAGGCCGGTGCGTGGGTTGGGCGTGCTGGAATGTCGCACGCCTTTGCCGATTCAGATTCTTCTAGTGTCAACATAAGTCACTTGGTGTTAACTTCTTTTACAGGTTAAGTGTAGTAAAGTAACAGCCTATGAGCTCAGCTGTTGTAATACCAGACACAATAGAATTTCAATTGCTAGCTACCTCTAGGAGTAAAAAATAAGTCATCGCTAAAATTAACCGTGTCACGTAGCGGTAAAAGAACACTACCACCCCCCTCTTCCCTTGGGTGTCGTAAAAGGCGACTAACGGACTAAACACTGCCCATACATCCAACATTATAGATCAGCGATGGGCTAACCACCTATCATGCTGAACACATGTGCAGTCGCTATTTGGTGAAAAGTGGACTATGGCAGAGGACTGCTTCTGCGGCCCTCATTGCCTAGTCGCTGACTAACCTTTTGAGGTTAATAGTCATAAATCCCATCGAATCATATATGTATGTATCGCTAAAATTGGTGCGTATTGGTTTATTCACCACGTTTGCCAAATGCGTGGTAGTGGTCACAAACTTCGCCCAACCTGAACATTGAACCTAGGACCTCCGGATATCAGGCGGAGCACTGAACAAACAAATTAGCTAGAGTCAACCAGTTCCCTTACTGCAGAAAAGGTAAAAATATAATTACAGAATGCGAACCGGTCATAACATTAAAAACGAAATATCATATTGAAATTGAAAACTTTCATTGAAATCACACAAAAAACACACAAATGAACAATATACTCGTAATATATGACAAAAAAAAAAAAAAAACAATACGCGCTTATTATTATTAATAATCATGGTGTGTACACATGTTTTAGATATGAATTCAGCTCTTATACAATTTATCATGCTTTTTTGTTATTTTTTAATTTCTATCTGTTTTGTGTACCTAATAAACAAATACAGGTAGGTGCCCTGTTGCGCGATGTCAACACTGTGCACAATTCAGTATATGCAGCAAGCGGGGCCTGCTGGGGGGTTACTCTCGAACGCAAACTCAATCTTAACACAATTCCAATACGATTAATATGTATCGATATTGGGATAAGTAAAGATAATTCCGGAACGCCATTTCGATAATAATTTGTTCAATTAATTTCCACGCAATTTAATTCCAATATGGCGCTATTGTCGCTTACAAAAGTGCCATTTGACATTTTTTAGATTTGTGATTGGAAATTGATTAATGCAATTCTGTTTCAAGAGTAGCCTACCTGTACTGGTATCGTCGGGGGCGTCGACATACAAGTCTCTTACGCCCGAAATTAATAACGTGTAATTATTATTTTAGACTCATTAATTCAAATTGATGGATTTTTAAACCTACTTAAAAAATTTACATAAGCTCCATAGAAATTATGTCAAATTTCTCACTCTGATAGGCTATGATAATGTTATGACAGATATCAGTAAATCACTATGCGTAATATACAGCTCAAGGAGAGCGTACACGCATTAAAGCCTCCAGCCGCACCGTCTAGCGCGGCTGGCATTGAGAAGGCCGTTGTATGTTGCTCGAGTAGTGCGTGTACTGTGACAAGCGGAAGCGGGGGCGTTTACTCCAAATAGTATATTGTGTGCCACTACCATTCTAAATGAAGTTCAAAGGAAACATCCTGATTGTGGAATTGGTAGATAAGTGTTTGTTATTTCATAAAACATACATACATAATAATCACGACTATTATCTCTGAAGGGTTAGTCTTGCCATAGTCCACTTTTCACCAAATAGCAACTGCACATGTGCTCAGCGTGACAGGAAGTGAGCCCATCGCCGCTTTAAGCTGTTGGGTGTATGTACAGTCTGTAGTCCGTTAGTCGCCTTTTACGACACCTAAGAAAGAGAGGGGGTGGTAGTATTATTTCACCGCTACGCTAAAAATTATTTCAGAAAAAAAACAAAATAACTCCTAACGTATTGTGTCAGCGTGGTGGGTTTTGTGACCCTATATTTCCATGTGCTGTTTGTCGATGTGACAATAAGGCTGATGTGTACGTTAACTCTAAACATAAGAATATATAATAATATATGAATTCAAATAAGCATCATTATCGTCATTATCTATATATTACAATGGAAATATCCTGAATGTGATGAAATTGTCAAGAAATATTTATTATTTTAAGATATTTTATTATTAGTTAATAATGTAAATTGCTAATGTAAACCCTTGTAAATTAATCAATCGATTAATAAAATCATCATTAAAGCCGGTTCATACCCACATCGAAAGCCTCAATATTTATGCACCCTTAAGTTAAAAGCAAATACTACCTAAGCTTTAAAAGCAGCACATTGCGACGTGTCGCCTCAACGCTTATAGCAACGAAATATGAATAATTTTAAGTTGAGAATAGAGCTAATAAATAAATAAAACAATATGTACGAGTAATATTTGATGTTTTTGCATAGAAAACGCTCAAATATACTCAAATATTTTAAGAGGGTTTACGCATTTCGACAACCTCCTTGGTCGTGTGGTTTGTACACCAGTTTTCATGGTGTCGCCATCTCTGAGGTCCCGGGTTCGATCCCCGGTCGGGTCAATTTAAAAAATATTGTTTTTCTAAATTGTCTCGGGTGTGGGTGTTTTCTATGTATAATAAGTGTGTATTAAGTATTTTAAGTATGTTTATCCGTTGTCTAGTAACCATTTAACGAGTTTCATAAGGAAGCTTCTCTTGGGCTTGACAACTGGTGTGATTGTAGGAGAGATTTATTTATTTATTTTATTTCGGTTTTCCATACAAACTTCCAAGTCCGTCTTTAAAAACCAATGAGACAATTTTGATGTAACTTTGCATGCTGAAGTAAAACACAGGGATCAAAATAGTTTGCTGAAAATATTTGTAAAAAACGTCTTTCTAACTGAGTTATTGCGATTTAAAGTCCACTATGGAAAGTTAAAAATCGCAGTAACTCAGTTAAATATACATTTTTTGAAAATGTTTTCAACAAACAATTCCATCAAAATTGGCTCATTGGTTTATAAAAATTTATACTTGGAAGTTTGTATGGGAAACCTTTAGTTATAAGAACTTTTAAAAGAATTACTAACTCAGCTAGCAAAACCATCACCATTCCCGCCCGAGTAGCACTTGTTTCAACGTTTCAATATCTTAAAAGCGTAGCGTTTCGCAGCTTATAACCACACCGCTAATCGGTCGCTACGCTACACGCAGCTTAAGTGCGTAGGCTAGGTGTGTCGGAATGCCAGGCTAAACGACATTTCGGCTTCCTAAGCAGCTGCTGTTCACTGTGCGCCGTAATAATGTTAGCCACAATAGAATTGCCGCAGTTTGCCGCAGTTAGCCGCGACACGCGTCGGCACGCGTTACCATTGTGCCGCTGGCAATTGCTCACTTTCGTAGCGAATGTGGAGTTGATCCGATGATTACCTGCAACAAGGAAAACGGGAAATTAATATGGGAACAACATTTGTTTGGTTAAGAATGAAATACTGTATTATGTCGTATTAAAAGTTTTCTTTACAGTTAGCTTAAGTGCTCAACCATCGTAATACCATTTTCCCCAGTATAATTTTCACCTGAAAATATTACAAATTTTAATTACTATGAATCAGTTTCGTTTTCACCCGAATATTTACGTGTGCCGTTCTCATAGATTTGCCTAACTAAACTCATACAAAAGAAAGACAGGTAAAGGTGAATACTAAAGTGTTTTAGCCTTTATTTACATTAATATTATTATTTATTTTTTATTTCAATGTACATAATTACATTAGTTAAAGTTAAAAACGAATTAAAAATACAATAGAAGTTCAATTGTTAGCAAGTCTTCGTGACAGACAAACGGTTAAGCTAGCTATAAATGCTATAAAGACTTAAGAAAAAATCAATCGAGAATCATTAACGCGTACCTATACAAAATATTACTAATATTAACTTTGTCGTGTAGCGGTGAAAGAATACTACCACCCCCTCCCTTTCCTTGGGTGTCGTAAAAGGCGACTAACGGACTAAAGACTACACATACATCTAACAGCATAGAGTGGCGAAGGACTCAGCACCTGACACGCTGAGCACATGTGCAGTGGCTTTTTGGTGAAAAGTGGATTATGGCAGAGGACTGCTTTTGCGGTCCTCATTGCCTAGTCTCTGACTAACCCTTCGGGGATAATAGTCGTGATTATTATATACTGATAGTAATTACGCATTCCTATAAGCTACTTTGAACGTAAATACAGTCAGTTAAAATATTGACTTTCAATTTAGACAACAATAAATTTGTATAAAAATATCGCTAAAGTTGAAACATGGTTACACTAAGTAGAGGATTGACAGCTCTGTTGCAAGCGAAACTAGACCTTACCGCGAACAACTGAATGTCAATTGTGATACGCTTGATGACTGTTTTGGCCCACGGTAAGTGACCTTTACCTTATCTGTCAACTAATGGATCGTTGCTGTGATAATGTTAGAATTGCCATTACCATAATCTCCTCGATGCAGATTGGCAGCCGAAGCGCTTTCTCCGTAGACTGTGTCATGTTTGAATTATAACTAAGTTGGTGTAGCTAAAGTTTAATTAGGAACATGATCTAATTGTATTTCGGTCTTACTTAAAAAAGTTCTGTTATTTTGTTTAGTACAAGCAGATGTATGAGTTTTGAACACGTTAATAATCTGGTGTAAACGCCACTGATTGTTTTAATCTGGTATTATTACTTGAGGAAAAACGCAACTGGGGAATAACGCTACTAAACCTTTGTTGGGCACAAATCCGCCACTGTTCAGTCAGGAACTATCAAAAACATTATCTTGCACCTTTAACTATTATAATACTTTTTATTTATTGGGGTCTTTTATTCATACATACCTACATAAATATAATCACGACTATTATCCGCGAAGAGTTATGGTCAGAGACTAGGCAATGAGGACAGTAAAAGCAGTCCCCTACCATAGTCCACTTTTCACCAAATAGCGACTGCACATGTGCTCATCGTGACAGGTGGTGAGCTCATCGCCGCTCTATGCTGTTGGATGTATGCCGTCTTTAGTCCGTTAGTCGCCTTTTACGATACCCAAGGGAAGGGAGGGGGTGGTAGTATTCTTTCACCGTTACGCGACACGGTTTGATGTCTTTCTTTAAAAAAAAACTGTATAAATCTGAGTAATAATAGATATTTGCACAGTGTAATGACAGTAATTTGTTGTTTGTAACATTCTTTATTAAATGATTATAAACATTATAATTTGGCCGTAGTATACCGAACTACCGTATAGTATATATAATAATATATTATACGGTAGTTCGGTAAGCAAGCTCACGTTTAGTGGGTGTTAACGGCTGCCAGCTTGCAACATGCCCCTTGTTCTGTGCGGAACGAAAGTGAAACAATGTGACAAGCTGCCAAAGCTGTTGCGCCATTAAGGCGAGGTTTTCCGAGCTGTAAGAAGAGGAGATCTCTTCGGGGAAAGTTGATTTCATTTTACAGGTTTTTCGCCTATTTCGAAAAAAAAAATGTAATAAAAAATTGTTTTTATTTAGTAACATACTCATGTTTATGTCATTTTTTATTTAGTAGAATGTTACCTATATTAATAGAGCTTTTATGTAATGTGTAGTTTTCGTCCGCGTAAAAACCCTACAGGCTGTGTCCCGTGGTGAATTTCCACAAATCAGTCAGGTTTACTGCACTACACTTACAAACATATCAAAAAAAGATCAACCAATTAGGTGCAGCCGTGCCGAACAAACATTTTGGCATTTAAGTTATATTTATATTAGATTATTTAACTTACAGCTCTTTTTAATGTTAAAAAAGATCTATCTTTGACCTATCTTTTTTCTATCATGTGAAATATGACCAACCATGTTTCTATCTTTTAAAATCCTTAGATAACATTATTTGGACATTAGTATTGCAAACCCTACATTACATATGAATTTTGAACTGTATATTTTGTATTCGTGGCTGTATCAATCGAACTTGTTGAAAACGGAAAAAAGAGCCTTAAGAGATATTTTGTACTAATCCGTGGTGCTTTTCGAGAAACTACAAATGGCAGAAACTTTCAAACAGCCGTTTATCGCAGCCTCGCGTTAAACAGTTTAATCGGACTTAAACTCTTGATCAATCGTATTCACGGTTAACGATAGGGGCAGTATGCCATCTGCAAAACAGTTCAGGAAGTATAACAAAGTTTATCCGTTTTTGATTAATTATTGAAACAACATGCACTAGGTTCGTTGAAATCATGTAAATAAACCTATCTATCTATCTCTATTAACAAAAATCAATTGCCGATATGTTTGTACGCGCATCAAATAAAACTTAAAACATATTTTAACATTTTGAAAGTAAACCAACTAAATAATATTTTAAGTAAACCAAAAACGGTTTGTTACAGTAAACATACCACGTGTACACAAACTGTGTCATAATACGCCAGCGAATGTGTTGGGAGTTACAATAATTATTGGCTTCATGAACGTAATTTTCCAGTTAATGAAATATCTAATAGATTAGAGCGGGGATAATTGAATATTTTGCTGGACTCCGAGGCAGATATGGCCGAGGGAGTCACTCCGGAGTTATTATCCTTTTAAAGTTTCTATAATTTTGTTTCTAAATGGCTGACCGCCCGTCGCGAGCTCTTACTCAGCGCTTTAATAAGCAATGAATGAATTAACTATTATTACGTCATCAGGAAAGTGCGGCGTGGTTAATGGGGAGGGTTATGATTATTTCCTATTTGGAATTTGTATGAACATCGAATACGGTTGCCTCCTTGCAACTTCTTGCAGAGATACTGAACAAACTGTTTAGAACAAACAATTTTCTTATATCGACAGTTTAATATAATATACTGGAACTGTGGCGCGGTAATGTGCGATCTTAAACTTCTTGCAGAGATACTGAACAAACTGTTTCGAACAAATAATTTTCTTATATGGACAGTTTATTATACTTTACTGGTACTGTGGGCAAGTGCGATCTTACATAGAAAATAAATAATTCTTAATTAATAAATAATTATTCTAATTTTCTCAGCAGTGGGACAGGAAGGGCTTATAACAAAACGATAAAATTTGACTGTCTAACGATGTACGAATACAGATGCCATGTTGCTATTTTGTTATCTACTAATAGGTACGTCTCAAAGTTTTTGCCTTAACAATGATGGCGGAATGCTGAAATCAAATTAATGTGTTAATTAATGTGACAAAATGAAGACAGCTATGAAATATTATAATGAATCAACATCTTAAAAGGCAGCTACTTAATTAAAACTATGTTAATTTATTCAATTATTGAGATTCATACGGTTCTACCGGTGTTTATTTGACTTATGTCGTTTTATTTTGACGTTTCGTGGTCACAGGACTGCACTGACTACATAACAGTTAACGAAGGTTTATCTATTCCGTGGCACCGACCACTGACCCTTCGAAGGGTTTAAAATAAACCTCAGGATAATATAATGACCGCCTTTAAACAGTCCCACTGTAGGGTAGAGGCCTCTATCATTAAAATCAAGTCTTTATTACAATTATTGACCTAATGATTGATATTTTAAATCACTAAACACAGCAAAATATTTTTTAAGATAATTAATTAATATATAAATCAGCTTAGCGTTTAGAAAACACGTAGTTTTTACATGCAAAGGTGTGACCATAATTCATTGTAAAACGTTTGTTAACAGACAATGGTAATTTCCCTATCGCGTCTCTAATGATTGATATTTTAAATCACTAATCCATGACTATAATCACTAAAATAACATTTAAGATTTAACAACACAAAAAATAATAAAATATAAATTTAGATAACTTTTACGTTTATTGTAGATACCTACATCTTGCTTATATAAATGCTTTTACCTCAATGCCAATAATGAATTATTTATTAAGTTAATTAATTAATATATACTTAAATCAGTTTAGCGTTTAGAAAACACGTAGTTTTTACATGTAAAGCTCTGACCGTAATTAATTTTAAAACGTTTGTTAACAGACAATGGCAGTTTCCCTTTTCTCGCGTCTGATCTAGCTACTAGTTAGGTTTGAGACAAAGTTTAATATGTCAGTCCTAATTATTATTGTTATGAATTAATTAGCGTACATGCACTCACCGAGTAACGTGAAAGCGCAACTAATTGAAGAGAGAGTTGACAATTTGCTGTAAGTAATCGTCAGTATTAGACCCGGCGAAAACTAAAGTGATTTCTATTATACAAATGTTACATAGACAAGCGGCTTATAGAGGTGGCGGCTCATTGATAGAATTTTGCCAACCCATCTCTTCCCTTGCGTGTTGTAAAAGGGGACTAACGGACTAAAGCATGCACATACCTCCAACAGAGGTTGTGTAGTAGCGGCTCATTATTAGAATTCTACGAACCCATTTCTTTCCTGGGGTGTCGTAAAAGAGGACTAACGATCTAAAGACTGCACATACATTCAACAGCATAGGGCGGCGGTGGTCCCACCTCCCAACACGCTGAGCACATGTGCAGTTATTATATGGCGAAACGTGGACTGAGACAGTGGACTGATTTTGGATGATGATGATATACGTTGCTGAAGTGGTCCAAACTGGCTGATATACATCCAGCTCGTCTAACAAAATATATAACTGCTATTTTCATGTAATAAGAAGTAGGTACCTATTACCTAAGTAATCTTTGTAATCTTGATGTGTCAGAAATCATCTCGATCCATTGCTCCGTGCTTGCTTCAATGTGTGAGAACTTTGAGATTTTCACCGTTTTTATTAAGTGTCAGATAGCCATAACAGTCAAAGTTCATGAATAGGCTATCTGACACATAACGTTCGCGGTGAAACTGGCCTTCGCATACTCGTAAATCATAGTTTTTGTTAGCGAGAAAACGTTGTGGTGCCAAACAATTTTATCATGTGTTAATTAAGTAGGACCCAGAGAGATATTCAATTAGCCTTGTGTAAACTTTATTGGAAAGGTATTTTACTGTTATGACACCAACCCAATTTTATAAGTTTGTAGAGTATTTTGCACGATTGGCTAGAGCTTTTATGAGGTATGTAAACAATGTGATAGTTAGTAGGACTTAGTAGGACGTAGTGGTACTTCTAACCCGTTAAGGCTACACACTAAACACACACTACTACATCTAAATTCATCGACAAAAATTTTTTTATGGGGGTCCAACCCCCTCCAGTTGTTAGTTTTGTTATTAGTTAAAGTACAAAATTTAACTAAACTAAAATTGAAATACAGAGATAGTACCTAACGTAAAATAAAACAATAGCCTATTCACTGTCCCACTGATAGGCAAATGCCTATACCTATTGATGACTATTGGCTAAATCATTCGTTCTTATTTATTAAATAATAAAAATAAATTATTTTCAGGGCTGCGTAGCAAAGCTTGCTTAATCAGAGATGACCGCAAGCAAGAGGTGACAAACTACGGTGGACTTAACAATTAATGTTATCGCTGTTATAGCAGAATTAATTTATGATTCAATCAAGATGTGAGGAAATCTGCAATGATCGTAGCTGTTTCGAAAGCCAGAATCATTTTGTTGGAGATTAGCTTGTCTGAATGGAATGTTTGCTATGAGTTAAAGGTTTTGAAAATTGTTATTTTGTATTAACTTTAACTTTGTTACATTCAAAATAGAAATAGACTTAAAAGCGAATGTCTGATGCGTGATTTAATCTGACGCTGTAAAAGAGAGAATGAAGAGAAATGTCCTTGCTTAGTTTTATGCCGATTTTTCTCAGTAATTAGAAGGTCTCCCCTTAGTTTAACTAACCAATGTCGTATTGTATAATGTTTAATAAAGTCTAAAAATAATTTGACTAACGAACTTTTGCAATTTGGTAGACATCAATACTGCCTGACTCTTCAACGTGAGTCGTACTCTCGTAAGCTGCATTTGAAAATCTGTCTTTATTATTCTATCTTTCTGGAATGTTGCTTTTAAATTTTTCCCAACATATTCTTTTAGTATAAATAAGATATTACGTTGGTATTTCCTAGATCAAAAAAGAACCTTTTTAGTTATCTTGATAGATTTTAAAAGATTACCGCAATAGTTTAACGGAACTTGCCCTCAAGCAAATAAAGCTCAACTTCCAGATCGAAAGTTAAGCGAAGAAATGTGCCATCCATACCAAACCATAATCGCACGACATTGTTTCACACGTATTTGCGTGTCTGCCACTAAAATTGCGTTCGCACAGTTTACGGAGAATTATGACAATCTGAAATCACGGACGCTCCGAGCTTGCCATGCGAATCCATCAGAGCAACGGCGACGCGACGGCGCACCGTATTCAAAACAAAAGACAATTTTGAAACTAGGATCGCGATTGTTTCGTGTTCCTAGTAATAAATCATGTCAGACATAATAAGCCCCTAACGTGTGTCTGACCTGCGCCCACGCTGTACCGGCGACCGCACTGATAGACAGCCTCCTTGCATTCTCGACTCAAACCATTATAAAATACAGACAAATTCATTTTGCAACGCGGACTGCGTACACTCGGCAACTGAGATAAAGTGTATCAACGTCAACGAATACAGACCCTATTGTTTGTCACTTAAGGGATAAATCAACATCGTCATCTATCTACACGTCCGGACACATTCAGGCATGGTGGAATCGTTCAGGTCGTATACAGTATAAACACGTAAACAGTCGTCCCGAGTGACCGGTATAAACTTTGTGGGTCAACATTGCGTTGATAATACCGTTTTCTATTTATAGCTCAGTGTTTTCTATTAAGAGGGTTTACGCATTTCGGTTTTCCATACAAACTTCGAAGTCGAAATTTTTAAAAACCACTGTGCCAATTTTAATGAAACTTTGCATGTTAAAGTAAAATACAGTGCTCTAAATAATTTGTTGAAAACATTTTTAATAAACATTTATTTCGCTGAGTTATTTTAATTTAAAGTCCACTATAGTAAGTTTAAAATCGCAATAACTCAGTTAAATAAACGTTATTTTTAAAATGTTTCCAACAAACTGTTTAGATCTCTATATTTTACTTCAGCATGTCGAGTTTCATCAAAATTGGCTTACTAGTTTTTAAAAATTTCAACTTTGAAATTTGTATGGGAAGCCGAAATGCGTAATCCCTCTTATGAGCTGTAATAGTATAGCGACTCACTAAAAGAACTAGCAACCCCTTCCCCTGGGTGTCGTGAAAGGCGACTAACAGACTAAAGACTGCACATACATCCAACAGCATAAAGTGGCGATGGGCTCACCACCTGTCATGCTGAGCACATGCATTTTAGTGAAACGTGGACTATGGCAGTGGACTGCTTCTGCGGTCCTTATTGCCTAGTCTCTCTCTTTATTAAAAATAGTCGTCTAATATAAAAAAAAATGTTTTATTTCATTAACAAACCAGGTGTTTACAATGTTGAGGTGACTTTCCTGTTAAGTATAAAATACCTGTATCAGGGAGTCAAAGCTCTACCAATTTGTCTTAACTTACAGGTATGTGACATTTTAATAAAACAAAGACAATAAGGGAAATTAAAATAAACAAGTTTGACAAATAGTAAAGATAAATGTGTGTGTGCGTTTGTGTGTGTGTGTCATGTGAGTTTTGAAATACTCTAAAGTTCACAAAGTTATAATGTATTTTTGGAGAGCATATACGCGAATCCAGTCTTCTGTAGGTACCTCCCAAAATAGCTGACGATTGATTTCATGCAATGCTAAAAAGTATATGTCAAGGTTTCGAAGGAAAAACGTGCATTCATAT
This sequence comes from Scoparia ambigualis, assembly GCA_963921215.1. NCBI lineage: Eukaryota > Metazoa > Arthropoda > Insecta > Lepidoptera > Crambidae > Scoparia > Scoparia ambigualis. The sequence continues at coordinate 10,507,755 of OY992508.1, read as the reverse complement.
GTAAAGTATATCCCATTGTGATAGAAATAAATATCATTTAGCAATTATTTATATCCAACAATGCTATGCTATACATGATTCTACCTTTTACAAATATCCAATGTCTAGCTTATTGTCATTTATAATAATGACATAACATTTATGTTATAAATAAAAAGCTGATATACATTACATTTCCTTGCAAAAAACCTATTCTAAAAAGCACTTAGATATTTTACTATTATTTATTAAGCAGTTTAAATATACATTAAGTAAGGTAGTCAGTGTTCTTAAGATAACGTCTATTCAATTATGCTTATCCATAGTCAACCCACAGTCTCAGAATCATAGAGATTAATTAGTAAAAAAAAAGATCCAAGGTTCAGTTCCCAGCGGGGATGCAATGTTATTACGATTATACTCGGTTGGCTAGGTGGATAGGTCTTGTACCAACTGCCCCTGGATAAATTCCATACATACCATTATGTATGGTAGTTATCCAGGTTATGTTGCGATGGTTAGATAGCTAGTGCCTCAGTAGTTGTTTTAATTTAATTTAATTTTTAAAGTTGTTGACATATCATAATATACATGTATATGACTTAAATATTAAAACCGTGGCTCGTAGCGGTGAAAGAATACTACCACCCCCTGTTTCCCTGGGTGTCGTAAAAGGCGACTAACGGACTAAAGACTGCACATACTTCCAAAATAGAGCGGCGATGGGCTCACCACCTGTCACGTGTCAGATGAAAAGTGGACTATGGCAGAGGACTGTTTTTGCGGTCCTCATTGTCTAGTCTCTGACTAACCCTTCGGGGGTAATAGTCGTGATTATGTATGTCTGCATGTTGACTTATCATCACTTACAATCAGGTGATATTAATTAATACTTTTTAGCCCATTAACCCGCATTGTGCCAGGTGTAGCCAGCTAGGGGGCATTGGGTTAATCAATCAATCAATCAGCCCGCAACCACCCACTGCTGGGTATAGGCCTCCCTTAATTTACGCTAGTCCCTTCTGTTCCGTGCCGATCTCATCCAGGTGCTGCCAGTGACCTTGACGATGTCATCAACCCAGCTTGCCCTCGGACGTCCTCGATTTCTTAGGCCAGATTTCGGCCACCACTCCGTCGAAGTTTTGCTCCATCGGCCATCACCACGTCTTACCAGGTGTCCTGCCCAACTTCAGGTTGATCGCCCTGTCACCAACGTCGAAGACTTTCGTTCGGCGACGAATCTCCGTATTGCGGACATGTCGGAAAGGTTGATGCCGAGCATGGCTCGCTCCATGGCACGCTGTGCAAGTCAACTCGCACAATCTCCTTAGTGAGCGTCCATGTCTCGGCACCGTACGTCATAGTTGGCAAGACACACTGGTTATAGAGATGGGTCTTCAGGCACTGAGGGATCTTTCTTGACCGCAAGACAACATCCAGTTTGCCAAATCCGAGCTGTATCCTCCTGGAGATTTCTTTGTTTATGAGCTCCTTGTTAAAAGATAATACATGTCCCAGATACACGTAGTGGTTCACCTCCTCCTGTTAAGTATAAAAGAGGTTGGGTTGGGTTGGGGAAGGGGGGATAGGTTAAGACCCAATCCATATGCTGTTTTCAGTATGCCTGTGCCCAGCAGTGGGACGTTTATGGACTGACGATGAGATGAAATTTAGACACAGTGCCGTATTAAAAAACCTGACCATAATAATTATGTTCTAGACATTCATAAAGAGTTAAAATAGAACATTTCGCAATAATAAACAGCGACCTCGCTATTCAAATTTATAATTATTTCCTTCATCTTTATAAATTGTAGCTTCCCTTTTCGTTGCAGGCCAAAAGGCACCTTCACTTAGCCTTCATTCGTAATTGTGCATAGCTCATCCTTTACACTTTTTATCACCACATTACTTTCGAAATAAAAGATCCGATCGAGTTAATAAAAACAGCGGGGTTCAAGGTAATCCGGCCTTTATCGGCAACGTCGCGTCCAAAATCCAAAACACATTGAGTCACAAAATGGAAACTAAAAATAAAGACATCGCTGTCTCAAATCATACATGGTATGTATTAATGTTTGCTCGGGTCTGCAGTCGCACTGACCGCGTGCTTCTGTTTGTTTATTAATGTATTATTAAGTGTGAGATTTATGAAAGGCGAGTTTTAAATGAATCCCAACCCTAGGTCAACATAATACTAGAGGCAGGCATGCAGTAGTAGGATTAGATGCTTAGATAAAAAAAAAAAGATGTAAGACAAGAGTTCGACAGACCATCTTAGCTACATGAATTTATTTTAACAAATTACTTAGTGTTATAATTAATTTATCCTACAACGGCTAAGTATCATCGTAGACTTATCGTATGCAGGATTACGATGAAAAATTAATAACACATTTTCAAAATTCTTAGTTTTATAATAAAAATGTTGGCGCAATGAGGTGGGTTTTTGAGTTAATACCCGATCTCCCCACGTGCTATAGTTTATGCGGGAAAGCCTGAGTCCAGCAGTGAGATGTATAAATCAGCCTTAAGGCTGATTGTAAAGTAAGAAATGATTGATCGTAGCAAACGGAAAGTTGTTGTCGCTTCCTACCCCTTTAGAAAATGGTCGTGCGGATGTAATCTATAGTGTGTCCGCTGACACTAGGGACTGACATTTCAGCAAGTTAGGGCCGGGCACGTGGGCCGCGGTAGTGACATTTGCCCCCCAACTGCAACCTATGACATCACGGCATGAATCAGCCGCAAGCTGTCTTGACATTTTCGGAGATTGGATGTTGTTCCTCGACATTCGTTTTGATGTTAATCAATGTAATGTATTGTGATGAAAAAGAAGAAGATTCGACCGGTCACAATATTTTGAGGATTGCAAAGATGTTTGATATTTGCAGAAAAGCCTTCATATTACTGGATGTAAAATATTTATATTAAGACTTAGCACTTAGAACGCAGCGCCACTAGACACAATAGAATAACTACACTATTTATTGAGCACTGATCAGTGCGCAGCCGCAGTTGAAATGTTTAACTTTAGTACTTCGCAAATCGTAGATATTGATTTACGGAACGTCATCCTCGAAACAGGAGGTCAAGCAAGTAGCAATAAACACCATGCCATAAAAAAGATGGCTTTGGCATTTACCATGTTTTACTTTATTTTCTCTCCACACGTGTTGTGGCGACGTTTATGCTGCGCGCCGTTCTCAGAAAGCCCCATTGACGTGGCCACCTTGACATTCGTGTCAAATGTCAACCGGCCAACGACCCCACTCGTGATAGTTCAGCGCTGATTGCAGAGCTTTTTATTTTTGTCTCGAACCGTCAACTTCTTTCTTTTTGTTATTGTTGTTATTACTAAAAGTAGTCAATAATCAAATTAAACTTCATTGGGTCTCTGACTTACCCTTTGGGGATAATAGCAGTAGTACTATTAGTTATTCTGTGATAATAGTCGTGAGTTTAATATTAATTTTGTTTATTATTATCCTCTTTATTTAACATAATTCTTAAGTTTATTATTATTATTATACCTATACCTATTATATAACTGCCTCCGTGGTCCAGTGGTTAAGGCGTTTGTCTTATGACCCGGAGGTCGCGGGTTCGAATCCCGCGGGAAGCATACTTTGTTTAGTTGTTTCCAGTTTGGTCAGAATATTGCAGGCTTGAATCACCTGATTATCCGAAAAGAAAGATGATTCCGTGCTTTGGAAGGCACGAAAAACTGTGGGTCCCGGTCGCCATCTGGTGGCCGTTATATAAACCACGTCAGAGGCCGTGAGGCGGTTTACTTAGAAACTCTGACACTAGGTTGTGCAAGGTCGATTGACCTTGTAAGCCACTCGATAAGAAAGACAGAGAAAGAAGATTATTATTATTTATTGTTGGCAACCTCTAAGAGTCCTCGTGACAGGCAAGGGCATAAGTATGTATGTCACACTAGTTACTCTAACCTTCTGACGATGTCCGATGACTATTCATCGGATCGGATTTTCAAAACTTTTACACAAGTGTTAAAAAAAAGTGTTTACCTAAAGATCTTAATTAGTTTTTTTTTATTTGACTAGTCATAGTGACTGCATCCTGTCTGATGGTAAGCAGCCGATGCAGTCCAAAATAATGAGAGCGCTCCCCATCGTGGACGGTAACGAGCGCACCCATTCATGACGGCCTGCATAAATGCCGTTTCACGCCCCGCTTAAAATACCCTGGACTGTTAGGAGCTGGGAAACACATGCGCCGGCAAAGAATTCCAAAGCCGAATGGTCTTACAGAGGAACAACTTGCCAAATTTTTGGTACGAGTACTGATGGTCTGTACAGTATGATGGTGGTTCCTAAGACCAGCACGTGTAGTCCGGGAGAGGAAAGGAGAGGGCGGAATAAGATCAAAAAGTTCTTCAGAACACTCTTCGTAGTAATTCCGGTAGAAGACACTTAGAGAAGCAATGTCTCTACGCAGCTGGAGGTCCTCAAGGGAGGCTGTAACCTCAGCATCTCCAATAATGCGTACCACTCGCCTTTGCAGTCTATCAAGTGCATCGAGGAGATATTTAGCGGAGCCGTCCCATAGATGGGAACAATACTCCATACTCGATCGCACCTGTGTTTTGTACAGCAAACAGCGCTGCTCGGGTGTGAAAAACCGCCTCACCTTAATGAGAATAACCAACTTACGGGAGGCAGTTAAAATAGCATTAATAATAATAGAGAAATAGTTCAACATAAACACTTAAATACTTAGGACATGGACACTCTTAGAGCGGTGGACACTTTACTAGACAAAGCAATTGGTTGGTTTTGTAATTTTTTAAATACTCTCAAGATGCCTTTAGGAGGTCTCAATAAAGTCCTATAAACTTACAAGAAACTCAATCAATCATCCATTCCATCAATTGTCTATTATGCATTAAGGCGAGGACCCTTTGCGTTACCGTCACCGTAAAGTTACCGTTTAGTCACCGTTACCGTAAAGTAAAAGGTATAATAGCTATCTATTATTCCTTTTACTTTAAAGCTGCGCCTTAACTACAATTTTCCAACAATTAATCCATTTTAACCGAAACTGTTGAGTCACTGCGTCGCAAGATAAACTTAAGGAAATGCCTTAAGAATCGGATAACCTAATAACAGTTGATTGAACCAAGGTGATCTCAGATATGATCCTTGTACAGAAACTACACTTAGGCGCCTACTCTCTGACCCTAAATCCTGTCGTAGGTGGGATGACCTAAGCGGGTAGAACTGTTTCCATGCCTTTTTAAGGAAAGGACAGCGCAAAGCTTTTATGTTTTATGGACATTTAGTCAGAGCGTTTGACACCTTTGTCGGTGGCAACGCCATCTGAACATGACAGTTCTTGTACTCGTAATTATACTGTAATTTATACAAAATCAAATTCATACTTTCTTTATTCAGTAAACTTAAAATAAGCATTTTGAACCTAAATTTAATTTTACTACTTTGGATGGGTAGGCATACGAACCCACCCACCCACTCTACCCATTCAGGACGTCTTTTAGCTGTGGAGAAGAACAACAGAAGAAAAACTCCACAGCTTTATAATAATAAAGAATTTACAAAAAAATATGCCGTTACAAAATTATACAATCAACAATCTTAAAACAATTATATAATAAAAGAAAAGACAAAAACAAAAGTGAATCTAAAAGTTTTACTCGGGCACTATGAACGCATTAGAACACTATGTGTGCGAAATGAGAGGAATGTTAATGTTATGCATTTTTGTCATTGACGTAATCGCTTACAGTGTAATAGCACTTTTCTAAATGTCTGTCCTTAACATGTGTCTTAAATTTGTCAAAGGGATAAAATTATAACATCGTTCGGTGTTTTATTGTAATATGCGACACCTTGTCCCATGAATGACCGTGACAACCTCCCTAGTCGGGTGGTTTGTATACCGGTTTCCATGGTGTCGCCATCTCTGAGGTCCCAGATTCGATCCGCGGTCGGGTCAATTTAGAAATTATTGTTTTTATAAATTGTCTCTTATAATAATAAGTATGTATTTTAAGCATGTTTATCCGTTGTCTAGTAACCATTTAACGAGTTTCATAAGGAAGCTGCATTTAGGCTAGATAATTGGTGTGAGTGTAGGAAAGTTTATTTATTTATTTATTTAATGATCCATAAACATACATTCATGCACACACGGCGTCAGATCAACCTACCCAAAACTGTCAAATTTCTACAATCAAATTTGAACTTTATCGCTTGGTTCTAAGGATCAATATTCACTGGAGAAATTTGACAGTTTAGGGTAGGTTGATCTGACGCCGTGTGTACATAGATACAACTACGACTATTATCCCGTAAGGGTTAGTCAGATACCTAGGCAATGAGGACCGCAATCAGTTCTGTGGCATAGTCCACATTTCACCAAATTATAACTGCACATGTCTTCAACTTGATAAGTAGTGAACCCATCGCCGCTCAATCCTGTTGGATGTATGTGCAGTGCTACGACACCTTTATGCAGCCTTTAACGACACCCAAGGAAAAAGAGGGGCTCTCTGGTACCTATAGTGTACAATGTTTCGAAAGAGGCATTGGAACTATAGAGTTCCAACAACCCAGAGCACTAGGAGGATCCCCTTCTGGGAACGCAGCCCCTCTAACGCGCGTCCCTTCTGGACCGCACAGACAGGTCCACTCTGGGCCTGCGGGGGGGTTTTGCGGCACCCCTTCTGGGTGTCGTCAACAGGGGGGGGAATGGGATAGTTCGGCGTTCCTTCTGGACGTCGCTTCGAAAGACGGCCTCCTCTTCCAGGTCCTCAGGTCGCACGGGAGGGAGGGGAACGCCCAAGGAAAAAGAGGGGGTATTCTTTTGGTGAGTGGCTACACACACGCCCGGAATTCTCAAAGTTCTAAACTATTTTGTAACGCTCTTTGTTTGTTGACTGCATTACCATTACCTTTAACTAAATTCTCATGAAAATGAAACAGCCGCGCTGTTCCTTCTTTATTTACAATGACCGTTTGATCTATATAACTCGCTGGTTGGCAATGTCTGACGCCAAACATTCTTTGAAGGCAGACAATCCGGTCCAACGGAGTGCGGTCGTTGAATACGGGTTATATTTTGCGCATAAATTGCTCTGAATTTATTTAGGAAGTATAACGCAATGAACTTTGCTGCTTAAAAGGTGAACCACTTTTGTACCTATCGTGTACACTAAGTGTTTGTTAATTAAACAGGGTCCTATTGAGGTGATCGAAATGTCGATTCTTTGCGTCGATACCGAACAGGGGCATTCACAACAAGATAGAGAATAATTTTACAATATTGTTTATAATTTTTTTATTTTGCAATTTATTAATTTTGTCAGTGATTGATTCTATTATCAATTGCATTTGAATTACTCAGTAATTTTCACAAACTTCCTTTCCTCTATTTAGTTTAAAATGTATACTTAGGTATTTTTAGTTTTTGTGATCGATCTCATTATATTTTGTATTTCAAGACCTGGTGACGACATATTTTTTTTTGTAAATGTCGTTGCTTCTGTGCGCTGTGGTTTCTTGCGTCCGTTCACAGTTAAAAAATGACGTCCGGAATGGTTGGTAGGTTAAAAAAGATTTAGACGATTCGAAGTACTTATTAGTTGAGTTTATTGAATAAATATCTTTTGAGTTTGAGTTTGAGATCACATCATATGGCAAGAGTGCTATTCAGCCATTAGAAATAACTTAATTTTAATGATGGAGGCCTTTGCGTAGCAATGGGATGCCATAAAAAAGATGGCAAAAGATTAACATGTTTTTTTCTCCACACGTTGTGATGTGACGTGAGATGCTAAACAGTCTTTAATTTTTATAAATCCACACATATTACCCACATTATATTCAGCAAAAAAAGTAATAAAAAACACCAATTAACCATACATTTTGGAGAAAACGTTTAACGCTGTCTTTGGGTGGAGTATGACATCTTACAGGGAGGATCCAAAAAAGTTTGAAAACCACTTTGTATGCATTCTATTCTGCAATTCGATCATCAAAATAGCTGCCTCGCTGGACATTGGCTATTTATGATAGCAGGAAATTACTAATTGGGTCAAGGATGTCATTAAACTTTGTAATTAATTTAACACATGTATGTATTATTAAACCTTGTGTAATAATAATCTTATAGTCTGACGGAAGCAAACTATTGTACTTTTAATTGTTATTTCAAATGGAGTTATAAGCTGATTATTTAATTACATTGATATATTGTATTGTATTGTGTATTTTGTATATTCTATTTATAAACTTGGTTGTAAGTAAGTAGTCGTTTATTATTCATTAATGTAACTTTTTTAATTTATTGCCTTACCTAAGTCTTCCACATCCTTACCGGTTGACTTGTAGAGAATGCCTTGTGGCGTTAAGTCCGCCTTTTGCAGTTTTTTATGTGCAATAAAGGTTAAATAAATAAATAAATATATTTTAAAATTTAGCATTTTAAAATAGCGGAAGAATATCGACGTGTTCTATGGCTTGCTCATTCGTATTGCGATTAATTTTCGGAAGGTACTGTGAACAATTTGGAACGCAAATGTGTCTTCCAAATTAGCTAACCTTAGAAAACGATATTAGTCTTGTTAGTAATTCTTAAAATGCATGAAATTAAACACGCTTTTCACTTATTGTTTTCTATGTTTTGCGTCTTAGAGCATTAGTTGGTTTATTGCTCTAAGGTTTACGCGAACAGTACATATTGAAATAAAACTTTTTACGGATCTCCTTTTACGGATTTCACTTATGAAACAAAAGGAAAAAGTAAAACAACGGTACGGTACGTAATACGTAAGTCTAACAGAGGTAACTGTTAGGCATTGAACAACAATTTCTCTCAATCAACCCCATCATCTATTTGTTGCGCTACTCGCTTTGTTTTGGCCATCTGCACAACATCGGTCATTGTTATGCCGCTTGTTAGTCCATCGGGGCATTGTTATGTTACATTTGGCAACGTGTTTTGGCATCTCGGCACGTGACCGCATAACAGTTATGTCAATATGTTTAGTCAGATCGTGTTTACAATTGATTGGGATGTTGCAGCCGTGTTGTTCTACCGAAATAGCTTCATTCATTGTCTGTACTCAATATAGGTATATATATATGTATGTATGTATACCTATATATTCTCTCGACTATTATCCCCAAAGGGACTTAGAGACTAGGCAATCAGGACCGCAAAAGCAGAGCACAGCCACAATTCACGTTTCACCAAATAACAACTGAACAAATGCAGATTGAGCAATGTGCTGACAGATGCTGTGACAAGTTTCATTAACATTTGTGGGTTACACGCATAATGACATATTTCGGCATGACATACGCAAAACGACTTATACGCGAAATGACATATACGCGAAATGACATATACGCAAAACGACATATACGCAAAACGACATATACGCGAAATGACATATACGCAAAACGACATATACCCGAAATGACTTATACGCAAAATGACTTATACGCAAAATGACATATACGCGAAATGACATATACGCAAAACGACATATACGCGAAACGACATATACGCGAAATGACATATACGCAAAACGACATATACCCGAAATGACTTATACGCAAAATGACATATACGCGCAATGATATAATGATTGGATCGCATTTTTTGGAGTACCTACGATTTTCTCTTCTTTTTTTTCATAATACTAGGTCTCAGTACCAAAGTGCTCAGCTACTTTTGATGCTGACTGTACATATAATATGTAAGCTTGCGTGGATTTTGTTTTTAGTATGAAAATGTTTAATTTTTTGTTAATTATTACAATAAATACATATATATTAATCTAATTTAAATGCATTCTACTCATTTTCAAACCCATTGAAATGTGTCATTGTTTATAATTATGCGTGTGTGTCTTATTGCGTGTGTGTCATTCATTATGCGTTTGTAAAATTTTGAACGTGGTAGTTTGTGTGGCAAAAAAGGAATGTGTAAACGCTCTTATCTTATACCATTGCTTATACCCGCATCTTTCGACAATTTAGGTCAAAATCTACGTTTTCGAATATTATGACCTATTTTATTATCTAAAGAAAACATCATAGGTATCTCACCACCGCTTCCGGGGAAACACTAAATATCAGTTAGGGTGTCTTGGCTGTATCCGGCGATGTTTGTAAATTAAGTAAACTATTACTTTGTAAAAAAATATGTTCGTTACGTAGAAGAAACACTTTTTCTCTTCATTAACCACTTTTACTCGATTATATGAACCGGCAGATTTTACTGCAACCACTTTATGGCTAACAGGCGATTGCCTGTCTTATTTGTTTAAATTTAATATTGCCTACGTTCTTAACACAATGAGTCATATAACCTGATGAAGATAGAAAACTATAAAAATAAATCTCCTTGCCAACTGAGTAGATACGTCTTCGTTTTGTTTGAGGCTGCGCGCAGTCAGTAAAATACAGGTTAAGTCACACATTGTCTGTAAAATGAAACAATCGGAACAGTATTCTTCACGATTGTAAGGAAGGAATAGGGTGTCCATGAGTAAATGGGAATTGGCAATCTGCTTTTACTATGTAACTTGGAAAAGAAGTGCTGGAGATCGAGCTCAGTGGCATGCGTTGGGAATTGGGATGAGACGATGTTTATGCGAGACCTATTTCTAGCAGTGATGGGTCACGGGCTGATTATTAAATAAATAAATTAAATTTGTTTACGCTCACACTAATTATCTAGACCAAGATGAGTTTCTTATGAAACTCGTTAATATGGTAAGATAACGGATAAATATACATAAACATAGAAAAACACCCAGACCCGAAATCAAATTAGAAAAACAGTTTTTCTCTAAATTGACCCGACCGGGAATTGAACCCGGGATCTCAGAGATGGCGCGATGCCAGACCCGCCGTGCCAATCACTCGACCACGGAGGTCGTCGAAATATTATGACGATGCTGATGTAACTGGATTGTATGGACGGCAAGAATCTTATTATTCTTTAAGCCGTAGTGTAAAAATCCTTGTAAGTTTACTGACGGCATCACGGAAACGTGTCTCCTCACAACATACTTAGAGGCGTTCGACTCGGTTGATGAGATAAAGAATAGAGAGAGAGAGAGAGAGAAAGAGGTTGATGAAAGAGAGACAAAACCTGAGGTTGCTTCTAACTAAGGGCTAGGGCTTCGGCAGTTGACTGTGTTAATCGTGAACATACGATCCACCTGATAGAAAGTTTCTTGGATGCTTGGATGAGGAATTGGAGTGGTCGAGTATGCAACCAATTAAAATACAATGCAATTTTTTATTATTTCTTCATATAGATACACGTAACTTGTAGGTACCTACCTATATCGGAATATTAGCGTTACACCTTTGGTATCTTGTCAATTGCTCGAGAACCTTTTACGTATCACTTATTTGTTTTGTATGTGTGACAGTAAGTAAATTAATTAAGTAAAAAAATTAACAAATACAATAAATAAATTCAGTAACATCGCATGGTTACCTCACTGGCAGTCCGCTGGAGGCTCCACTGAGGGCGTAACCTCCGCTGAAAGTCTAATTTACAACAAGGTTATTGAATACAGGTGCATCTGGAATAATGGATAATGGCCGGCACTCAACTCCCGCATAAATACACCGCTATTGTGTTCGTTTGAAATGTTCGTAAACTAATACTGATTCTCATTAGACCTTGGTATTAAACAGGGAAAGTAGAAAGGCCCTGGATCGTTAACCCGGTATACTTTCACATATAATTATGTTATCAAACCATTATATTGAATCATTATTGTCATCAATCGTTATAAGCCTATAAACGTCCCACTGCTGGGCTTAGGGTGGCCCATTTGCGGAAAAACAACCGGAACCAACGGTTAAAGTTACATAATATCTATATAGCATTGTGAATGCAAAATTTCAATAATAAAGATAAAGTAACAGTATCTTTATTATTGAAATTTTGCATTCACAATGCTATATAGATTTAGGATAAAATGTTTACTAGAAAAGAATACCGCTGGCTTGCAGCGTAAATCAAACTACTAGGAAGAATTCAACGAGTCTTCTGGGGTCTCGGTAGCTCAGCGGTTTGAGCTGTGGACCGGCAATCCAAAGGTCGTGGTTTCGAATCCCACTCGAGCTTCCTGAGACTGGTTGATTTTTTTTTCTTTTCTAGTAAACATTTTATCCTAAAGTAACAGTGTTGAAAGAACCTAAAATGGTTAGGGAATCAAATCCATGATCCTACGCTTCGAATTCGCGACTAGGAAACCATCAACCAGGTCAACGAAAAAATACTCCAGTTCTAAGACAAGTCTGCAACATGGCCGCGACTGCTATGAGGAGCGTGATAAAGTTTGATTGATGGTATCTTTATACTGTCCGTATTAGGTAACCGTCCATTTGCCCATTATGAGTCACATGCTTTGTTTTTCATGCATTCCGCGGTCTCAGTTTTCTAGTGACAGCGGCATTAAACTCAAAAGAGATATTCCATGGGTTTTGGTAAAGTTAGGTATACATTCATAGACAGATGATTTTTCCCCGAAAGTTAGAACGAGACCACAGATTTCTATTTACTACCTACCTTTTTACTCCTAACACCTTTTTGCTTAATTTACAACATTCTATTATCTATACTTACTTACCATAAATCCCAAAAAGAGTAAGTTAGTAATTAGTTAAGTCCTACCCTTTGTATCTGCAGCTTAATGTTGAAACAAAACATTAACCTTGTTGGCAAAATATACAATGCGATAAGTAAGTTTGTATCAAAGCATTATTACAACGCATCTGATTAATTTCTAATATCCATACACAGTTTAGTATCTACATACATATATTCATTAAAGGTTCTAAAAACCATCTCTCTAATTATTTATCGTATGTATACGAACACATTTAAAAAATTACTAACAAAATTATAGCCAAAACAAGCCAAAACAAAAATTAAAACATTAAAATCGATTCACGCTTGACCCAAAAGAGATGATACTCCGACAACAAACAAACAGTTGAAGGCAAACAATCGCAGTGAAGTTATCGAAGAGTCATAACAATATAGAGAGTGTTCAGAGTGATTGGACACAGTTTGGAGGCCCGACAAGAGGGTTAACATGTGTCTCGCGCGACAAATGTCTTCATTATTCTACCCACGCGCGTCGAACCGAAATCGGGCAAAGATTAAAGTTTTTTCGTGAAGTAGAAGGGACTTGAGAACTTCGAAGGTTTATGCTTATACGAGTTAAGCAATCTACGCAATGCACTGTCGCCGGATAGGTGATCAAATAAAAAATATGTCGAGATTACCAGAGAGATACTTTAAACCTGGTTTATGAACATACTGGTTTTAGTCGTAAGAAGGCAGTCGTTAAAACTTAACCCATATTTTGTTAGCGTGGTGGAATATGGCTAATCCTCCATTCGATGATCGGGAAAGGCCTGAACTCAGCAGTGGCACGTATATAGGCTAATGTAATATAGATAGGACACTTTATCAAATCGTAGGTACAAATGCTAGGTCAAGAAAAATAAAGGCTGTCTCAAAGAAGTTGCAGATCTTCTCTTTGCCTATACACCACTTATCACGTATTGAACTGGTCTATAAACAACTGAATCTTAACGTAAATTTCTCAGCGCACATATCCCACTAATAGATAAACGAAACATTCTCCTATTCTTAGTAAAGTCGACGCCACCCAGTTGTCCATTACCGATTATTTCACCGCCGGATAAGGCATAACCGACAATTATCACTTCTCGCAATCCAAAGTGGATCAGTGATAACGTCAAGTCGATCTGGCTCGCGACATCCGACTTTTCCTAGCGAGTATGCGGTGTAAAAAGTGGCTAAGCGACTACCTGTATACGGGGTGGATCACACCACACTCCTGGGCGTAGTGCGGGAATGTAAATTTATGGGATGTCTGGCGTCTCTCTACTTGATGTTTGGAAAAGCACGAGAATGCTTATTGGCTGATTGATGGTAATCAAGAAGTTCGATGGCACAGCCGCGGCTAATGCGTTTTGTTTGCGTATGGGCTGTCTATAATTAAATAATATATTAGATTAGCCATTTTGTTTGTAACTTAATCGTTTTTTTAGTATTGACTACCTAATAAATAAATAAACAATCATTATCAGCCTATAAACGTTCCACAGCTAGGCACAGACCTTTCCATCGACAACAATCACATAGGAAGATTCAGCCATAACCCATCACACTAGACCAATGCGGGCTGGATGGGTTCTTAAATAATACCACAACAAATAATCGAAAAAGTTCAATTATCGAGAATCGATATCGCCAATTCCGATCGTCGCTTGATAACGCTTACTCTATGGTCAGGTCACAGGCAGGGCGGTGTCCGCCCACGTCAGGTTCCGTACCTAAAAGGTTAAACCTCTAACATATTTGCCGGATACAATGACGCCCAGCGCTCGCGACACCCGAGGTCGTTCGCCTCATTTGTGAGCCAATAATGTCTAAATGTATCTCTATTGGATATTGATTGTTACTTTGTATTAAAGTTGAGAGCCATACAAAGTTAAGTCCAAATCTGGGGCGTAATAAAATATGCTGCGGATAAATGGTATGCAAACTTTTTTACAGCAGCAACAACTGTGTAGAAACCTACGATTAATACCCAATAAGTAAACAATTAAAAACTTTTAAAAATGGGGCATAACTATGTAACTATTTTGAGTTTTAAAAAGAAAAAAAAAAAGTAAAATGGAATTATTTTATTTTCTTAATGTAGTTAGTTAGTTACTAGTAGTATAAAAAATTTAAGAATTAAAAATAATTTAACATGACTTAAAAATATTACTTGTCTATACTGTTTGACTGGTTTCAAGACAAATGATAATATACTATTTTAAAACAAAAAATGTAAAAATAGAACTTTCATTCTTCATATTTCGCAAAAGTAAGTATCAACTGTAAAAACTTTTAAAATCAAACACCACTTTGTCCCTGCAACGACCTATGACGCCATTGACGGCACACACATAAAGGTCCAAACCTACAAACCGATCGCTTTCTGTCGCAGCTGCGGATTATAATCCGAAATGTCACTTGGCTGTGACATTTTTATGCCGGGTCGACATTTTGATGGTTATGAAACGATAGATAGGATCGGTCCAATTAGAGATTAATTCATTTTCGGGCACCGTGGGACTACAATGTGACCGAGGCATTAAGGTATTATAACTAGAGACGCGCTGCTTGCGCAATTTTGTTCGTCCACAATCGTTTGGATCCCTCGCAAACACGAGGCGTTTGCAGCCTCAGGGCCGCAACCCAGAGCTCAAAAACTTACTTCGCGGTGTAGTCTCTAGTAGACTATAATGTGACGGAGGGCAAATAAAAGATAATGAGACCGGGTGAAGAGTTTATTGTGTATGCTGTTAAGTTGTAAGATTTATGTCGATGTTACGTTCCAGCCAGTTTTCGGCTCAATAAGTCAAAAGCGTTTAAGTCAGGAAAAGGTCATTGTTGTTGTTATTTCGTTTATCTAAGTTTGTCTTTTTACAGCAATTTTTATTTTTTTTAGATTTAATAACCCACGATTCTTAAAATAAATTAATAAATTAAAGGGTATGATGTTTACTAGAAAAAAATCAACTAGTCTCAGGAAAGCTCGAATGGGATTCGAGCCCATGATCTTTAGATTGCCGGTCCTCTAAAGCATTGGAATGCAAAATTTCAAAAAAAAAAAGATAGTAAACTATAATGTAAGATTCGCGGGTACGCATTTAAATTTATATTTGGTAAAAGTTAACGATTCCTCGTCATGTATACTAAATCTTCCTAGATTAGAGAATTATTATAATACGTTTTAGTTTTCGTTAAAAAATATTGTATTAAGAATTTGAAAAAGTCTGCGGTAGGTAAATTCAACAAGGCCATAAAATGACAATGCTAAAGTCACATAAAAATAGCTCCACTTTTTTAGAGACACATTCAAAAGCTTTAGCTATTTGTGTAGGAAGACTATCAGAAAATATTTCAAGTTTCCAGTTCGCCTACAGGCTATTGTGATCTGGTTGCCTATTATGTTAACCGAAACGTCGAACTTCGACGTCTGCCTTCGTACATTTTAGAGCCACTACTTTGCTAATGATTTTAGCATTCGATACTATTATCATCAGCCCATAAACGTCCCACAGTTGGGCTTACCGTCCTACAATAATAGCAAATGGGAAAGATTAGGCAATAACACACCACGCTAGCCTAAAGTGGGTTCGTGGGTACCTTTTATATCATGAAAGACAAACCAAGAGTATCCAAAACCGACGTGCATGTAAATGAAGCAAAAATAGTGTGTCAAATCGTATTCTGTGAATTGTTAAGGTCTCTTTCTACTTCTCTAGGTAACGGGCGTTATGCTTTGTATGTATGTATATTTAGTATATGTATAAATAGAATATCAATTTATTTTTTTCATTAGAAAAAAATATAAAATACAAGAACCGAATTAAATGTATTCCAAACATAATTAAAACCTAGTATGTGTAAGACTGATGTAGACATCAGTCTTAAAGGTAAATGAATACAAGCATGTATACTTACATACGTAAAAATGTAATAAGTGACAAATACGTAATGACAAACTTGTATCGAAGTTCGATTTCCGTAATAGCCCCCCATATGAGTTGTCTCCTGCATTCCATTTGTACTCAAAGATAACTAGTTCTGCTCTTAAGTGCTCGAGTGATCTATTTGACGCGAGTCCTCTATCGCCACAAATAAAATGTAAATTCTAAACTGAATTGATATACTTGTATTGTTTAGCTATCATTTAAACAGTGGGTAATGTAATACACAAATTGCATGTTCTTCAGCAGATAGTCAGATATTTATAAGCAGTGAAGATATTGGAAATATGGGAGTAAAAAATGTGTAAGTGTGAAGTAAAATGGTCAGTAAAATAAATTATTGGATGGCAGAGCGACAGTGGGGGAGCGATATTTGAATCTTACTAGCTTTTTATTATTTTTCTCAACTTGAAACATACACAAAACATAGCGCAACATAACAGGCTCAGTTAGACAAATATGTGTACTTCCTAGTATTACAATACTAAATAACGTAAACAAAGTATCTATGCAACAAGAATGAATGAAAATACATTATGAAATATATATTTTAACAACTAGGCTACTTAGTTTTAGGTACCTTACCTTATTAAAGTAACATTTCTTTAACAGGGTTGAACTATTTCATTCTTTTAGTTGGATCTTCCGAGAGCTGTGCCATCATTCTAATATTTTAGTTACTCTTCAATCGTGACTTAGCAATATGTTTGTGACATTTTTATTAGCTTGTTGGAAGATTTACAGAATTTACAAAGAAATTGTTTTCCAAACTACTATGGGACTTTGTAATTATAGAAGAATTGAGGCTCTGTCGTCCGGATCGCAGAAGGTTGACTTTCGAATAAGAAAAATCTCTGTTGTGTTGCTAGTTTATACCCTTGTCTGTCAAGAAGACTGCTAGAAGTGGTTAACAATTGAATTTCCATTGTGTTACGATAGCTAAGCTCTACACGCTCTTCTTCCTCCACATAACACAGCGTTAATCGTAACATAATCCTTGCGGCGGTCACCGGATCAGCGCCCAATATCTTTATAGCCGGCCGAGACAAAACGAAAGCAATGGGTTCGATACTATCGCGCGCCTTTCACTACAATGCCGCCGTTCATTTTGCTCCAAATAGGCGAAACCTCACTTTTATGTAGTAATAAAATGGACACCTAAATAGCCGCGATCTTATCTCGGCTAAGCTGAAATTTATTCGCTGGTAGCCGCTAAGCGGTCTAAGGGCTGGGATACATGACGAGCGATGCGAATAAAATAACATACGTAAGTAAATATAATCACGATTAGTATCCCCGAAGAGTTAATCAGAGACTAGGCAATGAGTCAGCAAAAGCAGTCCTCTACCATAGTCTACTTTTCACCAAATAGCGACTTCACATGTGCTCAGTGTGACAGGTGGTGAGCCCATCGACGCTCTGTGCTGTTGGATGTATGTGCAGTCTTTAGTCCGTTGAAGAAAAAAAAGACTGAAATAAATGCGTTTAGTCATATATTCGCCCTTTCTTCGCAGCAGCATGCAGCAGGTACTGGTATTCTGGTCAGATCCAAATGCAGATTTGTTACATCAAACGCTATCGAATGCAATGAAAATTGTTTTAATTAGTAAGTCACATAAATTGTGCGAAACGAACAAACCTACACATTACTACTCGCATAATTATGAATCAAAAT
Source organism: Scoparia ambigualis (assembly GCA_963921215.1). Taxonomy (NCBI): domain Eukaryota; kingdom Metazoa; phylum Arthropoda; class Insecta; order Lepidoptera; family Crambidae; genus Scoparia; species Scoparia ambigualis. The sequence goes on along the minus strand of OY992508.1, from coordinate 10,489,497 downwards.
ATTTAAAGTGTGCTTTTCAGATGTTTTGTTGTTTATTCAAATAATTACTTTTTTTATAAAACAACGCAAAGCCATTTGGAGGCTGATGCCCTTATAATAATAGAATAAAGACTTCTAACGTTTCACTGTACTGTCAATAAAATTTACTACTAAAGTTGTGCGATTCCGCATCGCTTAATTACGCCTCCGACTAGGGTTGCCACCCGTTACTCTAAAATAGAGTATTGTCCTCTTTTTCATGTAGGCGTACTATATAATCTATGACACCAATAAAGTACGCTAAAATACTGTATTTACGAAAAACTATTTACGTAAAAGAGAAATATTTGTTAAATGTCGCAAAGAGCAACAAAAATAAATTTTGAAGGACAAATAAATAAATACTCTTTTCTAAGCTATGTAAGTACTTTACTTTTGTTCTAACAAAATGAAAAAATACTTTATTCGTCCTAAAAAAATTGGCAACCCTACCTCCGACTAAGCACCAGGGCCCCTACTGTCACCTCTTCGAGCAGTATTATTTTAATCTTACTATGCAAAATTCGTATGGGAATTCGCATAGTAAAATTAAAGTAATACTGTTTAAGTGTTGATATTAAGGCCCTAGGACGCTTAAACAACAGGCATAGAGAGCATTTGTAATGCTAGGAATGTGGAAGCACTAGAACATTCCTGTAACGCTAAGCAATTGCGAGCGTAAAGTTTGTGGTTGTTGTTACGGTAATGAATAAATCTGTAATGTCTACACAGATTTATCCTTGCGATGAATTTACGAAGATAAACGGCTTTGAGTGGTGTACGCATTTCCCATTAGCTACTTACTTTACTAACCTGCATTGGGATAGCCTTTTGATTCGAACTGTGATTTAGTCGATTGTAACTTGAATAATAATTGGGACTTAGAAGTTTGTGGGTAACAATTTAAAAATAGGATTAATAGTTTTCAATAATAGTAAAATAAAAAAAATACATACTTACAGTGAAACATAAAACCTTCTCCTTATTTGAAGTCGGTTAAAAAGGGCAAATAATTCCACAAATAGGTATTAAGGTAACATTATGAAATCTTAAGTTGGTATAAATTAATTAACAATATTATCATTAGTTAACAGTGGGGGAAACATACACAAAAATGGTAATTCTCCTTATTTTTTTTAGTCCCAAAATGTGTATGTGCTTGAGCTTAATATAAATTATTAGGTTTAGTTCCGTTTCGGCACCTTCACATTACGGCACCCTTGGAATGCTGAATTGGGAAGGTGCCGAAATGGGAAATTTAAGTGCGATAAATTCCCATTTCGGCACCCAGTTATAATTTACTAAGAATTTTCGTACAGTCCTGTTCATAAAAATATCTGTTTGGTTTCCGTAAGAATTCCTTAATCAAAAATTAGTTTTGACACCGATCGACCAATCTTCTAAATTTTGGAGGCCAATTCTAAGCCAATAGAGTTTTTCATTAGAGATTTTGCACTCATTTTTTATAAAACACTGATTTTTTTAAAGGATCAACAAAAAAAAAATAGATTATCAATTATTTGTTTACAGAAAGGTGTGATTATGTTTGCTGTGGGATGTGGTTTCTTCAGAGTACTATAAATTATGCTAAAATTAAATAGTCAATTGGCCCATCCGCCGCGGCGCCGTCGAATTCATTAAATTAATCACCCGGCACCCTTTTTGTAATAGTTGAATAATAATAAGTAATATAAAGGTTAATTACTGAAATGTTTTATTTTTTATCAAAAGTTTGCAATTATACTGCAGTTCCCACTGGCAATCATTTTAATATTTCAGTGTATTTTACCAGTAAACTTAGCATTTTTATTCAAAATATGTATACACACAGCACTCATTCTTTCTTGACGGTGACTGTACCTCCGTGATTGAAATTTATCGAGTTTATAATTTCATGGGTGCCGAAATGGGAAGGTGCCGAAACTAAACTAAACCAATTATTAACCGTAAGGTGCCAGTGGAAGTGCATGATTAAAGGAAAGACGAAAACCAATCTTATCTTACCCCCAACTTTTAATTAGCTATGTGAAACCCACAACAAACATCACGCGAACTTTCAGTTAAAAACCTCAAATCGAACAACATTTCCGCATTGCGCCGCCCTTTAGGGTAAACACGCCTGTAGATCAACCTATCCAAAGCTGTCAAACTCCTCCAATCTATATTGATCCTTATACCCTAATGAGAAAGCTCAAAATATATCAGAGAAATTTAATAAATTGTGTGGTGGGTTATAGTACTGCGCTGGCGTCTGTACAAGTACAAGTAAGTGTAAACCATTGCTCGCCACGCCCCTTGCAAGGTGGAGAGCCGCCGGTCAGCACTTACCCAACGTAATCCGATCTCTGATCCTGACCCTGAGTCTTGTGCAGATGACCCTGCATCTTATCTGCTGATTAAATCGATATAGGAGTTTACATGTCGAGTTTTAAAGCTCCTTGGCGTTTAAAGTTACGATCACGTAAGGTAAGCGGCTATTTGTATGATTTAATAGTTAAAAAGGTAGTTGGGCATGACAGATGGGTGGCCTATCTATATAGATAGTATGTTCTCGCATCACTACAGAACGGCTGCATCTTTTTGGTTAGTTAATTTTTTGATGTGTTTGTAATAGTCAGGACAACGACAAAATGTCTAAATGACTATTATTATACTATTAATATTAATTGAAATTTAAGTTTTTCGGATTAACTATTTTATCAGTTAACTATAATTGACAACCTTTCTTTAGTATTAAAGCCCTTTCTAGATTCAAGAAGTAAGTATTCAAAAAGAACGGCATTAAAAAACAAAAGAGGTAAGAGCTTTATTTTCTTTTGTTTGGTTTTTGTTACAAAGTCAAAAGGATAAGGATTTCTTAGAGGTTTTATACTGCACTAAGGGACTACTTAAACCCAGGTAGAGGAAAGATGCCCAACAAAATAAGGTAATGAAACCACTGATGTTTACCAGATGGCGAGCGGTCACTGCTGTCTAATATAAGTTCTAAAGACTTATAATTCGCGCGCTAATGACCATTTTAAATTGATGAGGCTCTAAAAAAAGGCGTGCTGGAACGAATAAAAAAAATTTAGGCGCGGGGCGGTAACAAAAATGATAGATGCTCAGAGAGCCTAGACGAGTGGCATAAGCGTTTGTAGAATAGAAAGATGGATGTACGGTATGGGATTGACAAGTCACCGACTTTAAATTAGTTATTTAAAAAAAATAAGAGCTATATCACGAACTCGATGAATGAGGAGCCAGATGGCGCGGCTAGCGCGTTCGGCTTGCGATCTTTCCCGAACTTTCGCAATGCCTGATCGCTAGATGGGTGATCAAATTAAAAGCATCTCGAGCTCCTTCGTGCTTTGGAAGGCACGTTAAGCCGTTGGTCCCGATTGTTGTCGTAAGATGACAGTCGTTAAAACCCACCAACCTGCATTGGGTCAGCGTGGTGGGTTATGAGCCAATATCCCCACGTACTATTCTCCACGCCCAGCAGCGGGACGTTTATAGGTTGATGATGATGACTTCACGAACATCATTCAGTTTTTGGAAGCGAATTATACATACCTACTGAGGTAGCGACTAAAAAATCTGGTAGTTACCATTCGTAAAGTATCTGTACAATTATTGTTCTACCAATTTACTTTATAAAATACAACTCCAAGACGTTAGCGTTTAACGTAATAATCTGCCACTTGTCTAGGGTCTCTGGTCGGCTAACTGCTAGAAATATAGTGGTTCAATCCCTACTGTTGCGTTAAACTACTGGCGTAAACCCATTTGCATGGTTATTAGCTAGAGGTAGAGATTACTAGAGGGGATCCATTCTATTCCATTCGAACCATCAACGAAAAACATCTTTAAAAAGTCTAGATTTTCAATTGATTTAATTTACCATAATCATTTACCATTCATACAGTTCAGTTATATCTCTTCATTTACTCTCTCTCTCTCTCTCTCTCTCTCATAAGATCATCATACATGCTCGTCAGCTTAGAGTACTCTAACAGATTTTTCCGGTCTCTAAAGTGTTTAATTTCAAAGGCATAAGTAGTATTTCACAAAAGGAGCTTTTATGAATCATGCATCACAAGCATGGTTATTAGCTTACTAGAGGGGATCCGTTTTATTCCATTCGAACCATCAACGAAAAACATCTTTGAAAAGCCTAGATTTTAAATTTTCCTTAAATCGCATAAATCGTCTTTGCAACTTCACGACAGAGCTAAGTGGACGATAGCTCTGCAAGTTTCCGGGTCGCTATCGCGGTGTAGTGATAAATCATTACCACTCGCACAATTTATTAAAGATATGACATATAGACCTCAATCGGGAGTAATTGCGGGAGTATTAATAATATTGTTGGAAACAATTTAATTAATAGTTGAATAGAGTTGCAATTGCGTTTCGTTACGAAATCACTCTGACTGAGGATTGTGTAACATTCGAGATTGTATTGATAATGATGTGGACAATGTGTTAATGATTAATTATGAATGTCTTAAATTCGAATGTCTTAATCCATTTTGTTCATAGAGAAGTTAATAAATACTTATACATATAATCACGGCATTATCCCCGAAGGTTTAGTCAGAGACTAGGCAATGAGGACCGCAAAAGTGGTCCTCTGCCATAGTCCACTTTTCACCAAATAGCAACTGCACATGTGGTCAGCGTGACGGGTGGTAAGCCCATAACCGCTCTAAGCTGAAAGACATATATGCAGTCTTTAGTCCGTTAGTCGCCTTTTACGACTAGGACACCCAAGGGAAGAGAGGGGGTGGTAGTATCTTTTACCGCAACGCGACACGGTTCTGCTTGCCATGGAAATGGCTCGGAAACACGAACGGCAAGCACCGAGTAGTAGACCTCCACCTAAATGACAATCATAATCTCAATAAACAGTTGATAAGTTAGCGTACAAAGTTGTATGTAGCAAACGGCAGTGCTAAATCAAAGCCTAACGTCCTTGCCGGGTCGACTGACTTGTTGTATGAAGTGGGATCAAGTGTTAGACATCCCTGCGCAAGTTAAAGAAAACTTGTACAGGTGCCTTACTTACATAGAGCAGTATTACTTTAATCTTACTATGCAAATTTTGAATAGTAAGATTAAAGTAACACTGCTCTAAGAGACAGTAAAGTCCCAGTAGATCTCCACCTACATGACAATCCTAATCTCAATCAGCAGTTGATAAGTTACCGTACAAACTTGTGTGTAGCAAACGGCAGTGCTAAATCAAAGGCTACGTCCTTGCCGGGCATTGCCTGGCTTGTTAGCGATTGGATCGGCTACCGTACGCGCGTATAACAAACCGCTCAACTTGATTGAAACAACATTATTTGGTGCGCAGTTTCACAGTGAAACATTATTAATGATACTTCATTATCGAAGCAAGTATATAGATACTTTGTTTCGTTTACTACGTTTGACCGAAAAAAAAATGTTGTCCATTCGCGTCTATTTTTAAATACTTGTGTCAATGCAATCTGTGTTACGAAAAACATTATTTATTCGAAAATAGCGCTTGAAAAAATATTGACCTACAAATAACCTTAGATGAGACTGGAACCCACGACTTTGCGACCATTCGATATCTAGTCTCACTTGAGAATGTCATTGTTTAGTTTTCTAATATTAAAATAAAACATTTTAAAAACAATCCCTGAAGACGTCATTATGGTTGACAATTGCAGCGTCCTACACTCAAACTTTCATAGAACAAATAATTTAGCTTAAATTTACATGGAAACCATTAGCATATCCTTTGGCTGGTAAATCAAGTACCAATTTGCACTCGCCATAATTTCAAACTTACTGAAATCGCTGGGGACGTTTTGAAATTCAAATGGCAGTACTTATAAACGCTCCGATCGTTATCCACGCGTAAAGGGAAAGTCTGCTTGAAATGATCTCTCCCGCAAAATCTGTGCTTCGATCATAATTTAACACTTGATTCTACAATACTCGGTGCTGTCATTTGATAAAGGTTTCAACGGAAAGGGCTGTCATTAATGGATTTAATAAATATTGTTAAATTGTCGTAGCGGAGATATTTTATCTTCACCTAGTTCAAAGGCTAGCGAGAAGGAACGTATTTGAAGTTTGAATTCTATTCAACTTGTGTATGATCAGATTTCCTAATAAACAATTTAGGTTTCAGTGGGAAATTGTAAAATTTTCCGTAATCACTGTTATTGTTCTTCTTCTTCTCATGTTAAAGTTAGCAAACGTTAAAATTATTTTAAGATTCCATCATATTTTGGCCAGCCCTAAATAACGCGGACTAAAGGGCATAGATCAATAAATAATTTAGACTGGTCACTGAGAATTTATTTCGTCAATTGCACGCCTGTCCGCATAGAGTTTTCTTCGACCATAACTTACATATTATAGATTTCAACGTACAATGAAGGTCGTATATTGGACGTGGTATACTAACTAATGGTCTGCGATGGATTGGGTGCTTAGGTCACCTTCTCTTTAGAAGAATGATTAACTTCAGACGATAACAAATTGCAGGCGCTGAAACTTCTCTGTTAGTTGAGTTATAAATTAAAATACCTCCTTGAACATTTGATACGGATGAATTGCGATAAACTGCCCTGAGGTCATGGTTCATTGATATAATGACGCTGATAAGATTTATATAAGTAAAAACGTTTGAATACCAACCATATTTATTAAGATAAAAGGTTTACTAGAAAAAAATCAACCAGTCTCAGGAAAGCTCGAATGGGATTCAAACCCATGACCTTTGGATTGCCGGTCGGTTTTTTTTCTGGTAAACATTTTATCCTATATCTATGTAACATGGTTAATGCAAAATTTCAATAATAAAGATATTTATAAGCAATACGTCTTTAACGATTTTTAAATATTTGCAATAGTAGGTATTTCTTTCGACTGTGAGGGTAGGTAAACCTTCACAGTGACGTAATACCGCTGGCTTGCAGCGTAAATCATCAACTACTAGAAAAAAATCAACGAGTCTTCTGGGGTCTCGGTAGCTTAGCGGTTAGAGCAGTGGAACGGCAATCCAAAGGTCATGGTTTCGAATCCCATTTGAGCTTTCCTGAGACTGGTTGTTTTTTTTCTAGTAAACATTTTATCCTATATCTATATAGCATTGTTAATGCAAAATTTCAATAATAAAGATATTTATAAGCAATTACTTCTTTATCGATTGTTAAATACTAGCGGTTAGAGCAGTGTACCGGCAATCCAAAGGTCATGGGTTCGAATCCCATTCGAGCTTTCCTGAGGCTGGTTGATTTTTTTCTAGTAAACATTTTATCCTATATCTATATAGCATTGTTAATGCAAAATTTCAATAATAAACATATTCATTAAACCAAAAACAACTAAAGGAAATTTATTAAAATCACTCCCGACTTTAATAAAAGCAAATGGACGTACTAAATCATATTTGAAAGCTTGCAACCGCACCAGAACTTAAACAAAGTAGGAAATAAACAACTAGATGGCAGCACTTATCTACATTAGCGACTGCGCTGGCGCATCGACAATTCAAGAACGTCTAGTGTTAGTTTCCGCAGCTGCAGTCCTAGGGCTTAGTGCAAGTTTTATCCAGCATTCGATCATGTTAACGATTAATAAAATTTGTACGGCATTAAAGCAGCGCTGGATAAAAACAAGGTAAATAAAAGCTGAATGTGAGCGGTCACCGCCACCCATGGACACCAATAACCTTGAAAGAAATATCTTTACACCACTTTCGAAAAAATCCATGTCATAGTAACATAAGAGTCAAATCTCGAAAGGCAGGCGCAAATTGATCACGATCAATTTGTATTAATATATTTCTTTTTAATGTATTTTGCATGACTTGGCGACGACATTATAATTTTTGTTACTTAGGGGGAGAAAAAAGTAAGGCCTCCTGAGTTTCTTGCCAGCTTCTTCTCAGTCGAAGGCTCTCCCAAATCCGAACTGGCGGTAGATTAAGTAGGTAGGTAGTTAAGTTATTTGATAAGATTTAACTACATGTAGTTTTTATTTTACATTTTATTGACGTCAATAAGCACCTGTACCTAAAGGTCTAAATTGAAAAAAAAACTGTTCGTGAAAATAGAGTTTTCTTTTCATGTTTTTTTTGTGATACTGAGCCGGCAAACGAGCTTTTACTTTAAGCTTTTGAGACTACCTTTGAGCTGGATGGATGGATTTCTTTAAAAGAGGTGTAAAGATATTCTATATCTGCCTGATGATAAGCGGCGACCGTAGCCCATAGACTAGCGAGACACCGAAGCCATTCCGCGCGCTCTGTTGAACCTGAAGCTTCAGTTCTTATGCCTCTATGCCCTGGGTTCTGAACCTGTGGGTAATTACCTCCGCGGGGGTAAAACAGTTATTATGCGGGTAATACAGCGTAGAAAAATTTTTGTAGTTTAGAATTTATCTGCAGCAATAGATTCACTTAAGTAATATTTTCTGAACATGGATAATTGTCTGTCCAACTCTTGGATAATACTCGTATGATCATTTTCTGCAAGATTTTTTACAGAGGGGTAAAATTAGTTTCCCTAATAGATCATAGGGGTACCAAGATTAAAAAGGTGAGGAACCACTGCTCTATGCCCTTTCATTTCACTAGATCCAGTACAAATGTGCATATTCTGTTTTCGGATGGCGAGCAGTGCTAATGTAGGTAAGTGCTGCCATCTAGTAGTTTATTTCCTGCCACTGATTGCTGCGCGTCGCCCACGCTGCTCGAATGTATACGACATCAGGAAGTAGTGTAACGTTATTATCGGCAGTTAATTTTCGTAATCGTGTCATGGTCGGAGACAGGTGAGTTTTGTAATGTTAGGTGGCGGCAGTCTCGTGATAGTCCTCTCAAGTTTTATGGTATGATGAGTAAACGCATTTCTGGGCGATTTGATTTACATTTTTATACTGGGTCAATTATTTTTAATTTTCGTTGAACGATTATAAATCAAGTTTTCGTTATGCTCTACGAAGAGAACTATTTATTTTCTACTTCCGGTGCTTGGCATGTTTCGTAAAATGTTTAGATACAATATGAATTGCGCCTTGCATCACCGTAATACATGGATGTGTGACTAAAGGTTGCTTCACACATGTCAGTGAAGCCACAGTTCCGACACAGTACCGGCACAGTCTTTTTCATTACATTCTCTATGAACGAATCTTCACTGTCAGTACTCTCAGTGTCGCAGCCGCCACCGGCAGATCACGGACGTATTCGTTTTGACAACGTTTATAGAGAATGTATGAAAGAATATTTTTCACTGAACCGGGTACTGTGTCGGAACTGTGATTTTACTGATATGTGTGAAGCAACCTTAAGGGCTCAGCCGTCGTAATACCAGACAAATATTTATTGTTAGCAACCTCAGGAGTCTTTGTGACAGACAAGAGGCTTAGAAGTTTCTAAGTATTTTTCTTCTCAAATACGACTTATTTCAAAATATAAAAGAAGAAACTGACTGATTTATAAACATAAAACGCTAAGTCGTTATACATGACTTCTCTCATATAACGTACCTGTAACTGTTAGCACTAAAAATAATTATTTCTCTGTGAAAGGCAATGGGTCAAGAAAGTTCGTATGTTATTTTTGAAATTGAAAATATAAGAACAGTTACAAAATAACACCTAAAAAAATGTTATCTCGTAGCAAATTCTTCTTAATCGTCTTATTAAGCTTATTCGTTATAAACTGTTATTAAAAATCACAGACTAAGTCACCGGTAAACGCTAGTGACTAGTGTCTCACAAAACCAATATCTAGGTAATAAAGTGATAGTATTTAGCAGCTGAGATTCTGTTTGTACGCGCGTTGCAGCCTCAGCCCACGCGGTCTGGTCTCTCAGCTATGTACCTGCGACAGAATTAGAACTACCCGCAATTGTTTATTACTTGCGCCCGTTAAAGAGAAATCTAAAGGTGCATCAACACTTCTCCTTGTGAAAAGCTACATTTTGCAACATGATGAGGATAATTTTATTTTATATTTAGCCCGGCAAATGACCCCACTCCACCTGATGTTAAGTTGATGTTGAGTCCAGGCGCGAGGACATCTTGTGCAGCGTAAGAGACGTAGCATCAGTCACCCTCACTCTGCCAGCCCATAAAGTGCCTCTTCACGCCTCGTTTGAAGCACTCTATGTCATAGGTAGGAGAGAATCGTGTGCTGGTAGACTATTCCATCTTTGGGAGGTGCAACAATGAAACAAGTCACCAAATTTCTTTGTGCGTGATGGAATACTAGAAGTTTTGTTAGAAGTATTAGTGACTCCACAAGAAGTAGTGTGGATGCACCTTTAAACAGTAGGGTAGCCAATGATTTTCAGATTAATCATTATTTTAAAGCGCCAAGGATAAAGATGCGTCGAAGGGTTTGCGGGAGGCCTTTGCTCAGCAGTGGGACAAAATAGGCTGAATAAAAAAAAACTAATAACATTTTATACTAAAAAAGCTAAAAAAAATTGTTTCTAATGTTTAAGTAAGGTTTATGTAAGTATTTTTTAAATGTCTGATTTTAGTATGTCATCGAAGGCTGAGTTCAGATGACACTTTAGATTTTTTGTTTTTTTATTTTCATTTTTATATATGCAAACTTTGTATTCTCATTTTATGTTAACATATTTTTATTGATTTTACGAGAATAAATTCTTTGAACCCAACTTTCTAAATAATCTTCAAATTATTTATTCAATTACACTTATTTTTATTCGTAGCGATAGGCTTTATAAATAGGCACTTTATAAATGTAAATATTTAACGCTTTATTTACAACGGATCATGTTAGAACAGTTTGCATTAAACACCCGGCTTATGTCATATGCCACCGGTGGTTCCACAAAAAGTGGTTTCGAAACTAAATAAATTGATATGATCATTTTTGCGGATCTACTGCAAGAACCTGTGATACCTTCTATTTTAAATTCATTGTTACCTTTACGTAAATACGGCATCTTGGTACATTATAACTCAATGCACCTTGGAAAGCAATGTAATGCACTTAGATATTTAGTTTTACATGTTGAATCAGTATAGATAGTATAACTTAGTTTAAGTTTACCATTTAAACTGAAAAGTTTGTTTTAAGACTCATTTTTGAAAAATAACAGTTGCAAGAGTACTTATAGCAACAATTGTTACTGCTTTAATAATTTAATTGACATACCGTTAACAAAATTTGACTTTTAACAAAATTGACCTTGATCTTAAAATTAATAATCAACTTAGGACCTCCAAACTACACCACATCTGTCCGCATACCAATATAGCGTCATTTACTCATAGACAATAGTTCATGTCTGTAGGTTGGTACAATCGGCCACAGAAGTAGCATGGACGCAATGAGTTAAAGTTATAAAGCTCAATGCATGGACGTAATAATGTTAAGTCCATGAGAAGCATGATAAGAAGTAGCATAAAAAGTTAGTACCACACACAAAATGACAGCTGAAGGCTGAGGCTGGGGTCTAGGTCTAGATTTATTTGTTTGTCATGTTGTATTGAGTTAGAGAGTGACTAGTGTGTTTTCATTTTTATTTGTGGTTATGCTCCTTTTGTGGTGGTATAGCTTTTAAAAGTACAAGGTGCATTCAGTTTGTACGGTAGAATGAATTAAAAATGTAGTCTCAACACGTGTTTTTGCGAAAAGAACACGGGAGAAACTCCATGAACGCACTAGTAGGATAAATGAACACGTTACTAAAACGTTAATCTCCTTCTGAGGCCAACCGTACACCGATGGCCAAACAACGCGCTCGCTTGACTTTTTACAAGTGACATTTACGGTGACACTTGACATTAGCGGTCGCCATCCGTCTAATTATAATCTGTGGGCGGCGGCTGTCATTGCATACCTAAACTGGGCCGGGAGTGATCGATATCGTACCGGTTATTGATTAATGTATCACCCTAACTGTTTTTTTTATTATAATTAAAACCTTTTCCTGTGTTGTAGAATGACCCTAAACGAATGTCGTGTGACGTATTAATAATTATGTAATTGTAATTATACCGTCAACGATTAATAGAGATGACAGTGAAGAGAACTTCTCCAATCCCGATTCTCTTCTCGATTGGAGAATTGGCTATTTGACAGTTGTAACAATAAAATATGAAATATATCGGAAATAGTAGTTTATGATTTAACGATAATTATCAAATAGTTTTTTTTTATTAAGATAATTTGTAAATATTTTATTTTTACAAAATAAATTTGCGATTTCTTATCTGTGGATTACAAGACCCGAAACACGGGCGGCAAGGGGCGGCCATGATTGGGCTTCATATGACGTCACATTTCACAAAATTATCAAAAACTGTCTGTCAGGTTTCAAGATAAGTTTCTATATTTATTGAAAAGTGACGTCACAGAGCAAAATGTCACGTGACCAACCGTTTTTGCACGAAATTTGAAATCAAAAAAGAAAAACATGTTTTTTTCTGTTAAATGAAGGTTTTTTCGAGAAAAAAAATATTGTACGTGGTATAAAATAAGCGTTTGTAAATTTTTAAATACTTTTTCGAAAACTGTCAAGTAGCCAATTGGAACAAATGAAAATCCGAGCTGAGGTAACAAAATTACACCGTGATGTGAGACTCAATTGTTTTATTCTATCTCAATCCTAAATGTACTTCTTAATAGTACTTAAAATTAGCTTAATGATTTGATTAATTATAATGGAATTGGTAAGGTGAGGTAAGTATTGTATATTTTTTAAATAGATTATTATTAATGTGCGTTTAACACGTTAATAATAGTCCTGTTAACCCACCCTTTTAATCTAAATGACTGTCAGAGTGTGTTTACGTCAGTAGCTTAAGGTATGATTCCGAACTCCGCTGCACGCAGCAGTGCTGCCGCTGCAGTGCTACCGCAGCACTACTGGTCCCCGTATATTCTCTTTGTGCCTTACAAATAAACATTTAATAAGGTCCGAATAGTTATTCCGTGTTTTGTCTCTTTTACTCTAATTTGAAAATATGTTTACATACTCTAATTTGAAAATATGTTTACATGACAGGAACAAAATACGGAATAACTATTCGTAGCTTATTCTTTGTTTACTCGTAAGGCACTTTAAGTTTACATGAGATTACATTCCGAGCTAGTGCAGCGAAGTGGCGCAGCAGTGTCGCGGCAGCACTGCTGCATGCAGCGGAGTTCAGATTCATACCTTAATAGAGCTATGGGGATTGAATCACAGAATACATAATAGATTGAACCACGATTTCTCGCGTTCAACCCAAGCATCTATCCGCTCGGCTACCGACGTCTTAAGTATTGTATATGTTGTCCCACTGCTGGGCAAATGTCTCCATCATCTAAATCAAGTCATCGCTACAATAATAACCACGTTATCCATGAGCCGCCATGGTGATCACAATACCCGGACTATGCATCAAAATACACGATTTGGGAATTGAACCTTGAACTTCTGGTTATTGGGCCGAGCAATAACCAATCGGCCACTAAGGCTTAATTATACAACTTTCATAGCTTTATCGTTCAACCGCTAATATACACCGAGACATTTTAGTGGTTGTTTTCTCGCGGCAGAACGATTTTCCTTTAGTAGTACTATCGAATCATTCAAGTTATTTTTGACAAAAATGATAAAAAAATTTCAACCACCCATACTTATGTCGTCAGCTGATCGGACCGTTTTGTATGGGACGACGACATTTTTTGTCATTTTTGGCAAAAATAACTTTCATGATTCGATAGTACTATTAAAGGTAAATCGTTCTGCCGCGGGAAAACAATCACTAAAATGTCTCGTTGTGTAAGTACACCATCTCTATACACCACGATATTAAATAAGCAAGTACGTGAACCGGTGACAGCGATGGAGGGCACGTGGTATGCGACATTTTTTGCCACCTGATACCAGTTATGCCGTTTCTGACCTCGCCCAGAGGCGAATGAAGGGAAGGCAAAAAGCTTAGCCAGCATTATTGATGTATTTAAACTAGAGACAACACCGCGAAGCAATTTTTTGAGCACTGATTGCGCACCGCTCGCTTGGATCAATCGTCACTGAGGCGTTTGCCGGGCTGCAACTCGGTGCGCAAAAACTTGCTTGCTTGCTTCTCTAGTTATAATACGTTAATGGCCAATTGACCAGTACACAGTAATGCTACTCGATGACAAATCATTGGGTAAATGAGATTTTTGACATTGAAGTTATTTAAATAAATGTAATGTATCAATATATATTTACATATGGAAGAATTTATAGTTCACTATCATCGCATTTCGATAAAGAGAGGAGATGATTTTAAACCGTTTCGCGTATAGCGGTGAAAGAATACTACCACCCCCTCTCTTCCCTTGGGTGTTGTGCAAGGCGACTACCGGACTAAATACTGCACATACATCCAACAACATAGAGCGGCGATGGGCTCTCCACCTGTCACGTTGAGCACATGTGCAGTCGCTATTTGGTGAAAAGTGGACTATGGTAGAAGATTGCTCTTGATGTCCTCTTGCCCAGTCTCTGACTTACCCTTCGGGAATAATAGTCGTGATTATATGTATGTACTAGCGGCCGCGGCTCGCGGTTTCACCCGCGTGGTTCCCGTTCCCGTGGGAATATCGGGATAAAAAGTATCCTATATATTAATCTAGGTTATAAACTATCTGTATGCCGAATTTCATCCAAATCCATTCAGTAGTTTTTACGTGAAAGAGTAACAAACATCTATCCATACGTTCCCGTGGGAATATCGGTATAAAAATTAGCCTATGTGTTATTCCAGTTTATAAACTATCTGTATGCCGAATTTTATCCAATTCCATTTAGTAGTTTTTACGTAAAAGAGTAACAAATATCCATACATTCTTACAAACTTTCGCGTTTATAATATTAGTAGGATAGGATGTACGAGTATGTGTGATTTTAGATTTTTGTTTTCTATCATCATTGTCCTTGTCAACTTTTTGTAGCGGAATATGATTATAGAGGTATTTTAAATTTATGTCCACCGCAAGATAACCAAACAAATAGATATTACATGTACAGTTTATTAATGACGAAGATGATATTATTAAAAGCACTAAAAAGTATTTTGCTTAAATATCTCAATGATAATGCCTTTAATAACCACAGTTGCATACAATCATTTTCGTTAGTTATCCGTTCGTACAAGGTGACGGAACTATTTAATTATGTACGGTATTTGCATTAATTACCGTTTGGTGCTCTCGAACAGGGCTATCTGATCAGTTCCTAGTTTGTTCGGTACAGTTGTCGTTTGTTATTACGACACAATAATACATATATATATTCAGGACTATTATCCCCGAAGGGTTAGTCAGAGACTATTCAATGAGGACCGCAGAAGCAGTCCACTACCATAGTCCTCGATTCGCTAAATTACAATTTCACTAGCGGTGAAAGTGTATAAAGTATATTACAACCCTATCATTCCTTGAGTGTCGTAAAAGGCGACTATCGGACTAATGACTGCACATACATGCAACAGCATAGGGCACACCACCTGTCTCGTTGAGCACATGTGTAGTTGTAATTTGTTGAAACGGACTATGGCAGTGGACTAATTCTGCGGCCCTCGTTGCTTGTCCTTGGGGGATAATAGTCGTGTACACAGAAATAGATCTAAATAAGAAGCCGCATGTGCTTTGCGTATCAAAATAGTGCTAAAAGGATGGTAAAATCCCGTCTTTCGACCGCATTTCATTTAGACGTTGTCAGTACCGGACTTATGTAAAGTTTAAAAAAAATACTATACTTACTTGAGTCTTATCGAACTGTTAAATCTGTACAAGAAAGGTTAGCCGATATAATCAACTAGTTTTCTTTCAGTAAGTAATTTTGTTATTAAATTGACACAGAGAAAAGTGACACGCTTGGTTTTCATACAATGGAGCTAACATGCGGCTTCTATTTAGATCTATTTATGTGGTTGTGAATCTATGTAGTTTGTATGTACCTATGTAGGATAAAACATTTAATAAAAAAAAACTACCAGTCTCAGGAAAGCTCGAATGGGAATCGAACCTATTACACCTATGATGGGTTTTCCAACTCTGTAACCTTCTCAGGCGTAAGCTGCTGCGAAAAAAAGCTCAAGAAATGGAGATGATTTTTCACGATCCGAAAATGTTTTTTTTTTGATGAAATAATTGAGATGAATCACTGAGTAGTAGATCCACGCTGCGTTGCAGCACGCATTTTGCCGTCTCGTCCGGCGTTATACCACCCTCTCACTAATATCCAGCGTCGCATCGCAAGCGGATGAATGGTATAGGAAATACGGGACATACAAAGTAACATTAATTTTTATGTATAAACATGGCCAATTACATTGTTTCAAAGGAGAACTGACGTTAATACGATCCAAGTACAAGTTGCATACATTTTTAATAAGTGATCTTAGTTAATTAACCGGTCGTTCCGGCTTATCTGACGTGGACGTCTTTCTCTGCCCGGCCTCGCAATTAAGGCCGAATGGGGCCGAAACCGAGACACTGATCCCGTAAATTCGGTATCAGATTGGTATTGGGGCGATCGCTGAGCTTTTTAATCTGTAGAATTTGGTCGCTGTCAAAGAGTTTGAAATGGAACCGTGTGGTGGCTCAATATTTTGGGTTTTTATTTTGTTGTGATGAATTTAATATCTCAGATTATGAATACTTTAATTTTTATACCACAATGTAGGCAATCAGGCATAAGTCGTACTGCCCCATATTAGGCATAAGTATCAAACGCTGATCCTCTGTCTATTAGCGATTCGTCGTAGATTGCTGCGCTGCTGTATTTTTTATTAGCAATTAGCACAGTATACAGTAGTATACTCACTTAGGTCCCACCAGAATACCAGCGCTGCAACGGTTTGCAGATCGGAGGTTGGGACATAACTTACCATATGCCACTTATCAATTTTTATATTTGTTGTCGCTTTTTATTTAATTTTATGTATTCTACATTATTGTTGTCAATGTGCTTGGTCAACAAATGATTTTTTTATCTTTATCTTTAGTGTACGACGAATTACGAATAGACAGGGGACGAGCGTTTGCCACTTGACTAGGCCTACTCGTAAGCGATTACCGTGGCCTAAGAACGTTTGCAACACCGGACTGCCCGTTACCGACCCCAAACAATGTACCTTGTAAACTTTTTGTTTTTCGGAATATTTGATCCCCTTCTTACTACTGAGGTAAGTAGCCATTTTTTAACGATCCAATATCTTTGTTTTTTTTCTACAAGGGAAAATATACTTTTTCCATACTTCCGCTCCCACGGAAAACGCTTATGTGTTGTGAGCCTGTCTTACCTGAACCATGCCTAACGCCGAAGAGATTGACGTGACGCAGGGAGGCATTCCTTTTAAAAATCATAGTTACGTGGAGTCTATGCTATGGCTTAGGGCGCTGGCAGGTTATAATTTTAATTATTTCAAGAATAAAACATTTAATTTGAAAATGACAATGTTTAACGTATAGAGAGTTGAGGAGATAGATCTGAAGTGCCAACATGGGTAGACTTATTGCTATGAGTTTTTTATACATAATGTAAATAGTTTAAGCTTAATAAATAATGTGTAATGTTCTCAATTAAAAGGATGTTGTTATTAGTAACTACCTACGCCCCCACACCCATTACAGTACCTACTCTCGGATTACCATGGTTTCACAAATAACGTATCAATATGTACAACCTATTTATACTTATATGATAATACGTCGAAATAATACGTAAATTAACAGACATCTACACTAACTTTAATTTAGATTGACTGACAGAAAGAGCATGTCACAAAATCGGTCATCACGAACACAGTGTGCGACAAAAAAAGAATCTCTCCCTATACAACCGACGCTGATCATTTCATTTGTAATCGCCGTAAAGGTTTACAACCATTACGAAATAATTAAATTATTACGGGCGCACATAAAGTTTATGACGGAGACAACATGGTATCGCCATCATTACATTCTAGACGGTAATTAATCGAACCGACTTTTAGAATTTAATTAATGATACATTTTAGATTCTTTTATTAGCACGTTCGGAGTTTGATCACGATGTATTCATGTTTATGTAACGGTCTAATACTAATTTTAGTCACAACTTGTTTCGCTTGGCAAAACTACTAATTGGAAAAGATTGTGGTTCAAAAAATGTCAAACGAAAAATAGCACTCGAAAAAAGATGGCTACCTTTGGTTCTCGGCACCGGCTCTTCCGCTTTATATATTCGGAATCGGTATTTTGAAGGTACATAATATGTAGCATTGAATGCAAACAAACTATTTACAAAAACAAGCGGCCCTCTCACGACTTCGTCCGCGTGAACCCTGTACCTATTTTTTGAGGAATTTCCAAAAAAATCTTTCATAGTAACCTTGTCCTGGCAATTACAAACACAACAAAACATGAATTAGCTTAATAGGTCCAGCCGTTCTGAAATGATGCGCGAACATACATCCTTGATTATTTTGTTGATTTACATCACCATCGTCCGGATACTTTTATCCAAGCTGAGGAGTTTCTAGCGCCCTTTCTTCTCCATAGCTAAAAAAGAAGTCCAGAATACGGTAGAAGGAAAATAAATGATTGGACGATTCAAAAGTGTTCTTTAAAAAGTCTCATTAAATAAAAATATTTGTATTTTCATAAAACAAAGTAAGGGATAAACTAGTACTTACTTAATTTAAATGTGGCTCTTTGTAGAGCCACGCATTTCTTTTGTAAGCCCCACATCAGCGTCTAAATCAAAACATCATAGACAATGATAAACATTATCGCCAACATCCAACACGGCATCTAAAGCGTGTTACAATTCCAAACTAGCAATTTGAAATGTTGAATACGAAGCGACGTGGTCATCAAATCGTAATTAGGCGAATCAATGAGTGATCCATTTCTCGTCTCAATGAGCGTAATTACGAGCGGTGTGAGCGGTGTGACGTGAGCGCTGTGAGCGGCGCGAGCGCTCCAGTTTGTAGGGGCACTGACCCGACTATCTCGGATCACAGCCTCCGACCGGACAGATGCCGAAAGATGTCAGCCAGGGCTGCATTTGGGCGTGAAGTTGCTATTGATAATTGTTTAGTGCGGTTGTAAACGAGGATCTTCAAGAATCGAATTAAAAAGGTACAAATAGTGTGCAATAGATAAACTGTGTTAGCTTTGATTGGCAGCGGTCAGTGAGGGAATAATAATTGCGCAATACGCGGAAGCTCCTTTAATGTCGCATAATGAGCGAGATTTTTTTTGCTTAAGATAACTAGTTGATAAAATTAAAGCGAAAACCTCTTTATTATTATAAAGTTAATAGTCTTGCCATATTATACGTATTTTTATCGTTAGAATAAGAAACTGGAAAATAAGTACCTATGCTTTTATTATTTTATGTACCATCGGTCATACCAACTACTGCGTTTATATACAAGGGTTGCACGAAGCGCGACCGTTCTGAGCGCTAATACAGGCACGAGTTCAATGAAAACGAAAAAGGTACAATTATTTTATAAAAATTGCAAATATTTATTGTAACGAGTACCTAGTCTATCCAAACTACGGGTATCTAAATGATTTGTCAAAAAGATTTATTTTAACGAGTTGTCTATCTAAACTATCCAAATGATTTATAGATAAGATTTCCCTTCCCAGAAGAGGTCCCAAATCCGTCCCCCCGTAACCTTTAGCTCGCGGCTATCGCATTTAAAAATAAAAGAGCGCGCGTTAATAACGTATTTTTAACCGCGGACCGGGCTACCGCAGGTGCGTTGCCCTCCCGCCCCCTCCCCGCCCCCGGCTCCCGAAGCCGGCCCTGCTCTTTTGTTTTGTCCATAATTAATACTGTTTTGGTGCAATCGGTTGCTTTCGTTTTTGGCGATGGGCTCGCTGTACATTCCTAATGAATCACGTCATCATCATCATCCTATGGGGACGTCGCTGTTGCGTTGCGCTAAGTAAGATCTACTGTCATCTAGCTATATCACTGGTATTATATTACATTTTACTTCCTACATAACCTTAGCACATGATGAATAATTTATAAACTGCCCCATTGCTAGCAAAGGTCTCAATTATTGAAATCAAGTGTTAACTTAAGAGGGTTTACGCATATCGGTTTCCCATACAAACTTCCAAGTCGAAATTTTTAAATACCAATAAGCCGATTTTGATGAAACTTTGCATGCTAAAGTAAAACACAGGGATCTAAATAGTTTGTTGAAAACATTTCTAAAAAACGTTTATTAAGCTGAGTTATTGTGATTTAAAGTCCACTATAGAAAGTTTAAAATCGCAATAACTCAGTTAAACAAAATTTTTTAAAAATTGTTTTTAACAAACTATTTAGATCCCTGTGTTTTACTTTAGCATGCAAAGTTTCAACAAAATTGGCTTATTAGTTTTTAAAAACTTCGACTTGGAAGTTTGTATGGGAAACCGAAATGCGTAAACCCTCTTAATCAACACGCTAGCCAAAATAGTTTGTGACCACAAACCCGGGCTATGCATCAAAACATCCAAAAACACACTTTACCCGACCTGGGCATTGAACCCGGGACTTCCGGATATCGAGCCGAGCGCTTCACCACTCGGCCACCGAGGCGTTTGTTGCATGTGCCACTGCACAATCGTGTTATGCAACTGTGCCGAAATTATCGAACACTCAAAACAACAACCAAAAAAAGTGATAAACCCGTTATTAATTTCTTATTCTAATTATTTCAACGTTTTTCTGAATTTTTATTTGTACGCAATAAAATTTGCGTAAAATTTATATTTTTATGTGCATTATGGAGAAGCTCTTTTAGTTTTTATGATCGCAAATCGAACGCGCTACTCAGAAGTAAACATTATTTTTCGATGCCAAAGTCTTAATTAAAAAACTTAACGCTGCTATTGATAGCACGGGACGGTACGCCTACGATGTCGGGAGATCCGGGGTTCAATTTTCAGGTCATTCATTCCCGGTGTCATTCACAATAAAATTGACGTTGTATAATAGCCTGGGTTTGTGATCACCAACTAATGTTGGCCAGGACTCGAGTTCTTTGAGTCCTATTTTAGGGACTTCGAGACTGTACTCGTAAATGAGAGCTCAAGCCAAAATGACAAAAAGTCAGTGATAAGACTCACTAGTTCTTACAATATGACTCGAGAGCTCGAGTCTTTTTACAATAATAGAGACTTTTAGGACTAGTTCATTGCTGGTGCCGAAGTTTTTTTAGAAACAGTGAGTTCCATATCCATTCTGTTAATATAGGCGTTCATCAACCACCTCCACAAACGAGCCAACGCGACGAGTGCGCCAAAGAGGAAGAAAGAAGTTCAAAGAGTTATTACTTCCACCATATTATGATCGAAGAGTTACTATAATTTTTTTATGGAAAAATACTTGCCTATGGAGGTGACACCTTAGCAAAATTTATATTAGTATTATACAATTATAAAAAAGGAAAGGTTTTATTAAGATTTTTAATAAAGGCTCAGTTTGGAGTCGACTCTTTTTGCATTACGACTCACTCGACAAAAGGACTCTAGGCTCAGAACTCATGACTAATTTTAGTCGGAGTCTTGCGAGTCAAAATGAGCCCAGTCCTGGCCAACACTATCACCAACTCGCATAAGGCAAGCGTGGCGATTAAGCCAATCTACCAATTGTAACAATGATAGAGTTTCCGCTATTTATTACCGACACGGGAAAAGGTTTGTGACCTTAGTAACTATCACTAAAAGCAGTCAACCATGTACACACCGACGAAGGCTCTACTTGTCTGTATGCAGTTTAAGCCTAGAATAATCTGAGTCTTCAATAATCTCCTAAGAAAAATCTAAATTAGTTTTTTCAGTTGCTATTTCTCCGTTCTCATGAGGCCCAAGCGCTAGAGTCTCACAGTACGCGCCGTTCTGTGCGGACGCAGCGATTGCAATTTAATTTAAATCGTATATCAGACACGTAACGCGGCGCGAGTCGCCGCGCGAACCACCACCATGAGCGACAAACTGGTGGTTAACGAGCTCCTCGCCTTCCTGCAACAGAAGCTGGACGTGATGGATGAAGTAAGTGCGGTGCAGATATGCAAGTCCAGCTTCAGCGAGGACGACATATCTGCGGCCAAGAAGCTTCTGTTTGCATCTGTAAACAAGAGTGACCAGATGGTGTCTCATCGCCGTGATGGGGCACCGAAGAGCCTGCAGGAAATAATCACGCTGCTGAAGGAGACCGACCCTGACGACGTGCCGACGTTTGTGGCGAGGGACCTAAACAAGCTCCCTCCCGTCACGTTCGACCACGTCGACGTAACCTGCTTGCTGAAGGACATTGTGACCTTAAAGGCGGGCTTGGCGGACGTGGTGCTAAAGTTCGAAGCATCACAGAATACTGTGAGTGAGTTGCGCAAGGAAGTGGATAGTTTGCGCGCATCACTCGCAGTAAGTAGGTCAGTCGATGACTCAAACGTCAACACGCGGCGCGGTGCATTCGTCAACGCGCCGCGGCTGAGTATCGAGTCAGCATTTTCGACGCCGACCTCGTCGCCGTGCAACGCTGACGCAGCCGTTGCCCCCGCGCGCACGCCGGCTCGGTGCGCCCCGCAGACGCCGGCGCCGGCCCCCCGCGCCCTGCAGTCGCCGGCCCCCCGTGCCGTGCAACCCGCTGTCGTCGCGCCCCTCGCGCCGCCTCCGCCGTCCACCCGCCCCGCGCCTTCGCCCGCGGTGCCGCACGTGACAGCTGAGCCTGAGCCTGTCACCATCCAAACGAAGCCCAGCCGACGTGACTACGCCTCTGTTGCTGCTTCCAACCTAAGCGCTCAGAGAGTGTCAAAGCATGCCGCCGTGGAACGAGACGACGACGGTTTCGTCAAGGTCCAAAGGAAGAGGGCACGCCATCACCGGCCGAATCAGAACCGTTGCGGTACCGCACTGACAGGGCCCCAGTTCCTGCTGCGTGCTGCGACGCCGACTACGCCGATGTACCTGTCGCGCCTGCACCACACCATCACAGTGCAGGATGTGGTTGAGTACATTAAGACAAAGACCAACTTCCTTCTGAGGGTGGAGCCGCTGGAATCGCGACATAATGTCAGTTTTAAGGCATTTGTGGTGCGAGTCCCAACAGCTAAGCTGGACGACACCTTTATGAAGGAGGACTTTTGGCCGAAGGGCGTGGTGTACCGGCGTTTCCGCGGGAGATTGCCTACCACCACCGAAACAGCACAAGCCAGTGCTATGTAAATTACTAACATAGTTTTAAGTTATTATACTAACAATAAATGTTTATAAGCTATGTATATGTTAGTTTTTAAGGTATGTATCTATGGGCCTGTTATATTGTAACTTTGTTGCCTGATAATAAATAAATAAATAAATAAAAAATTCACTATATTGGGTCTTTTAAGTCACAAACACATTTTCCAAGAACGTCCAGTAACTTGACATTATTAATTTCTTCAAATACAGTACATTTAAACAGTTCATCGATCTTTAGCGGCAGACACGCACAGCCGCCAATTAAACAATTAGATAACTCCATGTTAATTAGGATCTGATTAAAGCGTTCGCCCGGTTCCAGTCTATTCTATCGGGTAAAACTGGAGGCGTGTATCTTTTACGACAGTAGATATACATCACGTGACAGACGCTTTCCGTCTCCTACTAAGGTTGTCAATTACAGCTGTTGTTCCTTTTGAAACGGGAATAGTGAACAAGCCACTATATCTTTCTTACTGTTCAGGATAAACGGGGTAGATGGAAAGGGACTATGTTAAGGATTAAAAGTTAAGGTTAAGAAAGGATTGATTGATTGCAGAAATGACGGCTGTTATAGGAGTATGGAAGAAAAATATATGTTGTGCCTTCCTTTCTAGAGGGATAACATGCTAAATTTTTGTGTACTTGGTTGGGTTGGTGGAAGCAGGGCTTGTTAAATCCGCCTGATATCTTACCTTAGTCTGGCACCACGGTACCATAACAACAATGTTAATAGCATTATGTTCCGACAGTTAGAGCTAAGATAGCCAGGTCCTCAGTGGTTGAGGATTCCGAGTTCGCGCGCTTCCGCCTTCAGCCAGTCAGTCGCCTTCAGTTTACACAGAATTCCATCGCCACGGCTATGTTTCGGTTCGACGCGATCCTGTTTCGGCGTGCAGTGGTACTGGGGGTAATAGCGATGCGCGTTTGTCTGGCACAGACTATAGTTCGTTAGATTAGTTGTTAAGACTTGACTACAAGTTAGTTAACTGTTTTTATTTTTTGACTTTGACTTTGAGCCATTAGGTGTGAGATGAAGGCCAAGTGCCTTTACCCTTAATGGATAAAAAAGTAGGTTCCTAATACGTATTCAATGAAGTTGCTTTGCATGTCTTAAAATAGACCGAGCTGTCACCCCTTGACTACTTCGATGGGTTCTTGCGCCTGACGTGTGGACATCTTATTAGCCTGCGCGAGACACGAGCTCGTTTGAACTTGGAGTAACAAGTTGGACACGCGTACGCGCGGAAATTTGTAAAGGATTCTATTCCGTAACGACGACCTTCGTCGGTCGAGTGGTTAGCACACCGGTTCTGTTGTCCCGCCATCTTTGAGGCCCCGGGTTCCAATTTAGAAAAAAAACTGTATTTGGATAGATTATATATAGATTTCGGGTCTGGGTGTTTTTTATTTTTATGTACTGTCACGAGCAAAAATATGTAAACAATTGTAACTCTTAATGCGATGGGATAAGAGACAAAGTGTGTACATATTGGTGTTCGTGACTGTACTTATGTTTATCCTTTATCTTGTTACTTATCTAAACAAGTTTCACAAGAAAATTACTTACCTACTTAGTTATTATTGAGATAAACATGTGTAGTATATTGATTTTTCAGCTTTAGAACTTTTTTGTATTTAGAAATTTTTGTGCTGGTTCTTGTCACTATGTTACTTACTTTGTAATAAAACTATTAATTATATTGTGCTAATAAAGTAGTGTACGTACACTTGCGTGTAAAAGACTACTCTTTTACTACTAACTTCCCCTAAAACTTGCTTCTGCTCCACTTATAACTAACTCTCCGCGATTTTTACTTTCATGTAGTAGTATGACCGGGCCATTAATGTGTAACAAATACACTCTAAAAAAAAATACAATTTTCAAAAACATAGATAAATTTACTAGATAGGTTTAGAAAAATCAGCTCAAGCTTCGTTACCTAACTAGAATTCACAGATGTGGTTTCAACAAGTCGCCGCCCCAAGTAGCGCCTCCAATTTGTGAACTAGCCAGTGATAGTAATATACACGAATGAATAATGAATCAGATGAAAGTGTACCCGTCGGTTGCATGCTGAGCGCTCTGCCCCCTTACTCTTGAAACCGATCGCTATTGGATGGGATTGGTATTGTGAATTGTCGTACTCCTAAGTTACGACACCAGAGCTAATATGGATTCATATTGCGTGGATATTGAGTGAAAAAAATACAAAACTCAATGCCATTAATTCACCCAATATGAATCCAAATTAGCGCTGGTGTCGTAACTTAAAAATACGAAAATTCACAATACCAATCCGATCCAATAGCGATCGGTTTCAAGAGTAAGGGGGCTGTTGTTTTATATACTTACATAAATATTTACTGTGAAATATAAGACTTTTTTTGATGAGCTCGATGGCGCAGCGGCTAGCGCGTTCGGCTTGCAATCTTGCCCGCTAAGCAACTTTCGCAATGCCGGGTCGCTGGATGGGTAACCAAATTTAAAATATCTCGAGCTCCGCCGTGCGAGCACGTTTAGTCGTTGGTATCGGTTGTTTTCGTAAGATGACAGTCGTTAAAAAAAACCCACCAACCCGCATTGGGCCAGCGTGGTGGGTTATGGCCCAATAACCCCTGCTATTGTCCACGTGGGAAGCCTGTGCCCAGCAGTGGGACGTTTATAGGCTGATGATAATGATGATAATACTTTTTACGGATTAGTTCGCATTTACATACATAGGTAGAAGTCTGGCTAACGAAAGCTGAACTAGGAAAAACGCGGCAAATTAAAAAAAAACATGACTGGGTAACACAGGGTCACTTACACAGATGCAATTTACTCAGAAAAAAATCAATTTAACATACGACATGACACCTCAGATATACACACATGTAGACAAAGTGTTGCCAATCAAATAACTACGAGGTTCAGCTTTCGTTGGCCAGACTTTACATACAACTATTATCGCCGAATTGTTCGTCAGAGACTAGGCAATGAGGGCCGCAAGAGCAGTCCAATTCCGTTTCACTAATAACAACTGAACATATTAGGTATGTAAGTACTCAGCGTGATCGGTGATGAGCCCATCGCCGCTCTATGCTGTTTTATTTATTTATTGGTTTACCAACATTTGCTAACACATAAACATTCTAATATATTTTATAAACTAAATAACTTAATGTAGCAAACACTGAAAGGTAAACACCTCATGCAATAGAAACATTAAGTATCTACTTAAGACTAGTAATTATCCTACTAATATTATAAACGCGAAAGTTTGTAAGTATGGATGGATGTTTGTTACTCTTTCACGTAAAAACTAGGTACTAATTGAATTTGGTTAAAATTCGGCATACAGATAGTTTATAACCTGGATTAACACATAGGATACGTTTTATCCAGATATTCCCACGGGACCAGGAATCACGCGGGTGAAATCGCGAGCGGCCGCGGCCGTATTTTATAAACTAAATAACAAAACTCAAAGTCGCCATTCCTTTCCCTTCCCTCTCTTCAGGGTACATCTCTAGGCCTGCAGAGCAGTATTAACATGCTCGGTATGGATATCCGCTGCGATCTGAACCAAAAGGACTACATCGAAACCGTGATTAAAAATGCCTCACGTAAACTCGGTGTCCTGGACAGGGTGCGGCGATTCTTCACGCCTGATCAGTTGTGTCTATTATACAAGACACAGGTGCGGTCTTGCGTGGAATATTGCTCTCACCTTTGGGACGGCTCCGCAAAGTACCTTCTCGATGCCTTGGACAGATTGCAGCGCCGCGCTGTGCATTATCGGCAATGCAGAGGTCACTAAAACTCTCGAGCCTTTGCAATTGCGTAGAGATATTGCGTCACTCAGCGTCTTTTACCGTTTATACCATGGCGAGTGCTCTGAAGAACTCTTTGACCTCATCCCTCCTTCTCCCTTCCTCCATAGGAGTACGCGTGCTGCTCTGCGGAGTCACCAATTTACAGTCTCTTACATTCCATCTCGCACAAAGAAATTTAGTGACTCGTTTCTTTGCCGCACTTCCAAAAGATGGAATAGTCTACCAGCACACGTATTCCCTCCTACCTATGACATAGGGTCCTTCAAACGAGGCGTGAAGAAGCACTTTGTGGGCCGGCAGAGTGAGGATGACTGATGCTACGTCTCTTACGCTGCACCAGTTGTCCTCGCGCCTGGACCTCATTTCCACTTAACATCAGGTGGAGTGGGGTCATTTGCCGGGCTTAGAATAAAAAATAAAAAAAAAACATAATGTTGCAAACACTGAAAGACAAACACCTCATGCAATAGAAACATTAAGTATCTACTTAAGACTAGTAATTATACATTATAAAGATAGACTATTGTTAACTACATATTTAAAAAAATAATTAAAAATAACATACACAGAACAAAACCTTATAAAAAGCGCCAAATTCAATAACTGTGCAGCTGTTTAAGTTGATTGGATGGTAGTATTTGGTAGTATTAATAACGAGCCGCCACATCACCAGCTCCAACATCACCAGCTTCAGATTCTTAATCAAACGATCAGTAAAATACTTGACCAAAATATAGACATGCTTTCGTGATTTCTCACGAGATTGTCACTTGATATTAAAGTGACGGCCTAAGTATTTTAAAAGTGTTCCGAATCGACGGTATCGCGGTGACGTGAAATCGCGAATCGCGATGTCTTGTAAGAATGCACGGGCAGCGGTGTCAGTCGCGATGTCAACTATTTCCGATTAAGCTAACCTAAGCATTTCACGCATACATTTCACGCGTCATTTGTCACTTCACACGATCGCAAAATGATTACGTATAATTCGATATGTTTATTTTATTCGAGATAATCTGTAGCATTAATTCACAGATTCTTCTTATCTATTCTGATCTTTTAATTTGATTTACTTATATAATTACAGGAATCATAATCAGCCTATAAACGTCCCACTGCTGGGCTCAGGCCTCCCAAGTGGACATAAGCACGCGGGGATATTGGGCCATAACCCACCACGCTGGCCCAATGCGGGTTGGTGGATTTAACGACTGTCATCTTACGACAACAACCGGGACCAACGGCTTAACATGCCTTCCGAAGCACGAAGGAGCTCGAGATGTTTTTAATTTGGTCACCCATCCAGCGACCCGGCATTGCGAAAGTTGCTTAGCGGACAAGATCGCAAGCTGAACGCGTTAGCCGCTGCGCCATCGAGCTCCTCATTACATTACATTACAGGAATAAACAAAAGTTATTATAAGTACCAAATATTATCGCGATTTGCGATTTCACGTCACCGCGATACCGTCGATACGGAACAGTTTCAAAATACTTAGGTTGTCACTTAGTCTTTAATATCAAGTGACAATCTCGTGAGAAATCACGTAAACATCTTTATTTAAATTTTACTGACCGTTTGATTTAAAATCTGGAGCTGTGTGGTGGGTATCTTAAAAGGTGACTAACGGACTAAAGACTGCACTTACATCCAACAGCACAGAGCGGTGACCTATCACGCTAAGCACATTTTCACAAAGAATTGTGAGTTATTTGTTTAAAAACATGCCTCATCGAATTTGGGCCTAGTATTTACACTGGTTATGTGCAAACCGTCCCAAAATAAAAAAAAACAAACAAAAAAACATAGTGTTAATGTACCTCCCGATAGAATCATGAATGAATGATATATTCTAATTATGTGCTTTATTCGAGACACAACTAGAGCTATTGCTTGTAATGCATCCTATTAGAAAGCCTGATTTATTGCAGCTGCTCCGACTGTCAGTCAATTAGATGATACTAGATTAATAACACGGCTTGTGTTCAGACGGAAACGAAGCAAATCAATTGCAGTTATAACTCAATTATTGATATTGCACTGATTTAGTTATACTTTCCTGTCGAACTTTTTAAAAGAGGTTGAGAGATAAGTTTATCTGTTTATACATTACTGTTGGTCAGAATTATAACTTTTGATTATGCTAAAACGAATGTAACAAAGAAGCATTTAAATACTAAGCACTTTTAAAACATCAAAAAGAAAACTGTAAGTACTATTTACTCAAGTAGGATGTCGTTTAGATGTATAGAAAATTAAGCTCAAGAAACTGCACAGCTTAACTATACAAGCAAATGCAAATGAGGGTTTTTTACAAACCCGGGCTATGCAACGAGAATCGTTGCAACCACTTAAAATACTAATAATAAATTACGTTTAATAATTATATTTTTAATAAAACCATATCTGACTAAATTAACACAAAATCTCAATTGTTATCTTGATCTATTGTCACACAGCTTTTCTACAGATCATATACTTAAGTGGGCAATTAGTTTTAAAGCCCTTTTTTAAAAGAACTTGTAAAAAATTCATCTATTACAAAATAGAGAAGCTCCTTAAATTACCTGGTGTTCTATTTAAAATTATTTTACCAATTATGCAAAAAAAAAACAAATATATCAGCGTTCTATCTGATCGTTTACGAGTTTAAAACAAAGATCCTACATTTCAAGATTGTTACTGCATACAGTACTTACACAAAGGATGCTTACTAGATTATATTGCGCTGATGGTATCGTTGTCAGTGCGATTATGCCCAACGTGCTTAAATATTGTAAACCAATGTGGCGATTCTATGGAAAACAGCTGCGATATTACGAACATAAGTGGGCTTGTCTGAAGGAATACAGAAAAGGAATGTACAGGTACCTAGTTTTATCACCGTTTATGTTATATATTAATTGCAACCAGGAGTCGGGCTGCCACGCAGCAAATGAGCGCCCTAATGGTAAGCGGCTATCGTAACGATAAAAAATTTAAAAAAAATGTTATTGTCTGATATATTTATATATGTACGTTATATATTAATATTACTTATTAATAAATTAGTAGTAGAATTAGTACAATAACTGTAACCAGTTTTGTGTCTTAATAAAAAAATAAAAAAATAACTTATTTATTAGTTAATGATAATTTGAAGAAATATTGGATTCAGATAGCTACAACAACAAAAATAAATTAACAATGAATGTAAAACCTTTTCTAACTTAATTGGACGTACAGTAAACAGCAAAGAACAGAACGTTGCAGACTAGTTTATAATGATCAGCGGTCGTGTCCCGTGGAACAGGAGTGATATGATCCCCCTGGCCATATTAAGCGTCAGACCAACGTGTTCCGGGCCATGGGAGCCAATTACCTGGCGCATCTACACATTTTCATAAATATTGAAATCGGATGATTTCCTATACAATGACATTGGACATTAGCTATGATTTGACGCTCGATGACGAGCTCGATCGTGTGGTACAGCAGTGAGCGTGTTAAAGCTGCGATCTTGCAAGTTATATATCACTTTTTTCCACCCAAATGTTTATTTTAATTAAATTATTGTAGTAGGTACCTAATATTATAATAATAATAATAATAATTTACGTTTATTTCTCCTCACAAAAAAAACATAACAGTAGGTACAGTTAACAAACATCTTAAATAATGTTTGTGAGGAGCTGGTGTCTGAAATGGGTTTAACCTGTTCTTCAAATCACCAGGTCCCCACCCCACGGGATTGACAGAGTATTAACAATTAATATTAACAGTTTACCCACTAATTTGATGATAGTTACATCATAGTAAGGAAATTGAACCGTGTAAGCGTGTGTGTACGAGTGTGAGGGTGTGTTTGTGTGAGTGAGTGTGTACGTGTAAATTGAACCGTGTAAGCGTGTGTGTACGAGTGTGGGGGTGTGTTTGTGGGAGTGAGTGTGTACGTGTGTGTGCGTGCGTGCATGCGATTAGGTGTAGTGTAGGATTTTTTTAATTTAGACTGGTATTATGAATATGAATGATTATTTAAAGTAAATACAAATACAAATCTCTTTAAAGTAACTCTTCTGTAGAGTTGTAGCTTAATTTTTGCAACCATTCCTTTACTGCTGATTTAAATATTGGCTACTTACTTTTTTATTTGAAATGGGTGAGGATACTATTGCTTATAACTGGTTTTTAAATTACAGGGAAATCAAAGCTAGTTTGTTAGAGAATAATGATCAACAAACGTGACGTTAGGTAACGTTTTTGTAGTTTTCAATAAAAGTACAAAATTAATATTTTAAAACCCAGAGCGCTTCCTAACATGAGACCAAGGGCGCTATACCCAACATGCTAAACTTCTGCAAATACCTATTGTTGCAAGTGCATAGCTTAGCTGTATGTTGCATGTCGAAGTTTTGCTTTACAATTTCGCTTTTTCACCGATGTGGTGGCATTTATTTTAGCGATTCCTCTCAACAAACATGTCGACGTCACAGTCCGCAGGTGTCTCGTCGAGATACGCCGTCGCCCGTCGGCGGTTTCCGCTACTCGTGTCAAGCAGTCTTCTGTCGATAGTTATCTTAAAAATACATGACGACAAGCACGATCTGAATTCCCCTGCCATGAAATACGTACTCATGGCTTAGGCCTTCTTCTATAAACAATAATTAAGCTTCATTTAATTTTTTTTATTTTTGCGACTATTTGTTACAGCGCCATTACATCGTGACACTAGCTTTTGTATAGTCTAGAGACTGTGCTGTCTCTCTGTTTATTTATTTATTTATTTATTTGATAGACGGTACAAAAACAGATAACAAACTGTTACATTCAAGTGATTTATATTTTTGAAATTCTTTGTAAATAGATAACCTAAATATTGTACACGGCATTAACATAAAAAATAAAATACGTTATAAACATGCACCATCAGATACAGTGTTTAAGTTATAAAAGTAATGTTGAGCATGTTATTCCAAAAGCACTCTGATGAAAAATATCGAGCTCATTGCATACATTGTTGCTTCACACTTCACTTATGATAAAGTGGGTTGTTTTTAGAAACTTATTGTTGGATAGTGGAACGCTGAACAAACGAGGGTTCCGAAACATACGTTTAGGGGTGCTTCTTATGTTCAAATATTGGAACAAACAATCACTCAAAGTACCATTTGCGATTTAATGTTATATCTTATGGTTTATTAATTTATTTTATGGTTGAAATTTATATATTTTTTCTTTTTTTATTCTATAACGGGTAAGCGCTATTGGCCTTCATCTCACCTGATGGTAAGTGACGATAAGGCCGAAGGTGGAATCCTCAACCACTGAGGCACTGTCTATCTTATCTCAAACTGCCGGAACACAACAATGCTATAAACATCGTTGTTATGGCGACAGACTTAGATAAGATGGTGCTAGCTAGCCAGGCGGACTCAACAGCCCTACCACCAACCAAACCGAGCACACAAAGATGTACCCCCCGCTGGGAATCGAACCCGGGACCTCTGGGTCTGAAACCGGTGGCCACTAGACCACAGAGGCGGTTAAGGTAGAGTTATTATGCAAAATAGTCATAATTAATTTTGAAGCAATACTTTTATTCTTCCCACCATTTATTACATCTTCGAAACCCCTGTGGCTTTACCGTCAACACTCAGAGCAGATCTTACTAGCAGATTTTGCCTGATTGTAGGATCCCTGAACTTTGTTATAATCAGCAAGATTTCTTTACGCTTTTGATTGTGTGGTTGTTGTGGTGAAATGGTGGTGGGAAAAGGGACGACGAAGGATCTCACCGTTTACTAATTTGTTCGACAATTGGATGGTACAGTGACCGACATAATTCTATCAAAAATATATTTTTTACCACAACGTCATTTCAATATTTTTGGAATTATACAATCAGTTGACGTTGAAAAGCATTTGCAGTTTTGTATGAAATGAGCTGATTTTTTTTTCGCTATTTCTGGTTGCTCCCCTCCCATACTAACTAATAGTTGTTCTTTGCACTTAGTAGGATGGTCCAGTTGCGGGAATATATATTATATGTCCAACAGCAAAGAGCGGCGATATGCTCACCACCTGTCACGCCGCTGAGCACATGTGCTGTCGTCATTTGGTGAAAAGTGGACTATGGTAGAGGACTGCTTTTGCTATCCTCCATGACGACCTCCTTGGTCGAGTGGTTTGTACACCGGTTTTCATGGTGTCGCCATCTCTGAGGTCCCGGGTTCGATCCCCGGTCGGGTCAATTTAGAAATTATTGATTTTCTAAATTATCTCAGATCTGGGTGTTTTCTTTGTATAATAAGTATGCATTTAAATATTTTAAGTATGTTTATCCGTTGTCTAGTAACCTTTAACGAGTTTCTTCGAAGCTTCTCTTGGGTTAGATAATTGGTGTGAGTGTAGGAAAGTTATAGATCCTCATTGCCTAGTCTCTAACTAATCCTTCGGGGATAATAGTCGTGATTATAAAAACAAATGCATTGTAATATATGTACGAGTATACTAATACATTCCCGACCACTCTTGTGCCCTAATTAAATGGCGAACATGACTTTATTCATGATCCTACGCATCTACGCAGCGCGTTCCGCTATAACCATCCATGGTCCATTTTAATTTAAAATTCACCGCATAAATTGAACGCAATTAGTACCTATATATTCTAAAATTAATTGGACTACAGATAGTATGCTAATTTGAATAGTTCGGCCACTTTGTTCTATGTAGAATGTGTACGTTTCCTATATTCGGAGCTAACTTAGGAAATCTCCTACTAGTATATTCCGGGTTTCAACACTAGAAAAAGAGGCCAGGGGAATCATTTAATTTATAAATGTTTTTTTCAGAAATAAAAAAAACTAGATGTACAGTCAACGCTCTCGTTTAGTCCACTCTCGTCCCCTCGACCCCTAAAAAAAAGATTTGTTTCCTCTCAACCCTCAAAATAGTTCACACTCGACCCCCAGGGGGCGAGTGTGAATTTTCATACTAAGGACAGGCATACCTTGTCCACTTTCAACCCCTAATTCGGTAAGTACATAAAATTAATATTTTAGTACAGTAAGGTACAGAATAGAAGTAAAAAAGAATAAAGGCAGGAATTTGATAAGTTTAAAAAATAATAAACGAGCAGTATAATTTAATATTTAATATAACATTACTATAAGAAAAATAAAAAAATAACAACAAATCCCATTTAGCTCTCAGCTGGGATTCGAACTTCGGAAATTTCGCTATCCAGGCGACTCCTAGCTAAGGTCTAAATTAGACTTTTTTATAATGTAATGGTCTAAGTACTTATAAGACCTAAAATATCAAAAATTATAAAATAAAATAAAGCACCAACTTCAAAAATATAAATAAATAAAAAGAACTAAATAATGGAGTTGTCTTGAATAACTAAATTTAATCCCTACAGATAACTGTTAAATTAAAGTTACATACTTTTGAAGTCGGTGCCAAGCCTCGAAATATAATACCCTGCCTCTGCCTTTATAGGTACTTGATGGTTGCCTTTATACTCTCTTGATAGTTACCATTAGCTCTACTTCACCATGCATGATGTATTGTGGCTAACATAAATTGCTTAGCAACTATATTTAAGTCTGTAATCGTATAGCAAACACCTAAAATATTTATTATTTCGTAATTCCGGTGGCCGTCTGTGCCTGGTCTGGCCGAGGACAAATGCCCAGTTTATTGCAAATAATAGGTACCTAAATCGCTCTAGGTAACTATGCCAATAATATTCAAAGATTTCCCTTAATTTTCTGGGACCCTGTCATCAGATCCTGACCTGATAAAAATTCGACCATCAAGATAGAACATCCTTTCAAACAAAAAAAAGAATTATCTGAATCGGTTCAACCGTCTTGACAAATCAGGGAACATACATAAAAAAGCTCTCGACGAATTGAGAACCTCCTCCTTTTTTAAAGTCGATTAAAAATAGCTAAAAAAGGACAACAAGTAATAATATACCTAACATACTTACATATAGTAAAACTCTTTATTTGATATTATTATTATTTAACATTTGATTAAGTATCTGCGTTAAAACGCTCAAATAAACTTAAAGATAATGAAGCACGACCGCAGGTTGTCGTGCGGAGGTCGTGGGTTCAATTCCCACCTGAGGTAGATTTTTTTTTCAACGTTTCGTTATTCATTGCGATAACAATATCGCAACTGTATTTTGGGGGTCGAGAAGAAACTTAAATTTGGCTGGAAAATAAAATCAACTTTCGACCCCCGAGGGTCTAGAATATACTGTAGTTAGGGGTCTAGTGGACACATTATTTATTGGGGGTCGAGGGGACGAGAGTGGACTAAACGAACGCTCTAACGTTTGAACAACAAGAATGCCTAGAAAGATTTAGATACTCATTTCGATTTGTAGTAGCGAGGTAAGAGTCAACATGACAAAGAGCTATTTACATACATCCTACTAATATAATAAACGCGAAAGTTTGTAAGTATGGATGGATGTTTGTTATTCTTTCACGTAAAAATACTGAATGGATTTGGATGAAATTCGACATACAGATAATTTATAACCTGGATTAACACATAGGATACTTTTTATCCCGATATTCCCACGGGAACGGGAACCACGCGGGTGAAACCGCGAGCGGCCGCTTGTACATACATAATAGTCACGACTATTATCCCCGAAGGGTTAGTCAGAGACTAGGCAATGAGGACAGCAAAAGCTGTCCTCTGCCATAGTCCACTTTTCACCAAATAGCGACTGCACATGTGCTTACCGTGACAGGTGGAGGCCATTGCCGCTCTATGCGGTTAGAAGTATGTGCAGTCTTTAGTCCGTTAGTCGCCTTTTACGACACCCAATGGAAGAGAGGGGGTGGGTAATATCCTTTCACCGCTACGCGACACGGTTGCAGTTCAAAGTGATCAATTTTGACGGACAAAAAAGTACGTTGCGCCTTGTGGTATAGCGGGTCACAAAAATAATACTACCGACCCCTCTCTTCCCTCTTGTGTCGTAAGTAAGGTAATACTGCACATACATCCAACAGCAAAGGCTATCATGCTGAACACATGTGCAGTTGTTATTTGGTGAAACATGAACAATGGTAATGAACAACTTCTGTTAGTGCTAGAGTCTAGCTAACGAAAGCTGAACCATGAAAAACGCGGCAAATTCAAAAAATCATGACTGGGGTAACATAGGTTCACTCACACAGCTGCAATTTTCTCAGAAAATATTAAATTTGACATACGACATGACACCTCAGATAGACACATAGAGACAAAGTGTTGCCAGTCAAATAACTACAAGGTTCAGCTTTCGTTAGAATTGCTATTCTGTCAAAACATATAAGTCAAATGTATACATATACGATGACTCCGATTGACTTTACACATTTTCAAGGTTTTCGTCACAGCTATTCCGATACGACTTAGAACAGGATTCACTTAAAATTAGATGTTTTTATATGTGATTGAAGATAAAAGGTTTAAAAACATAAATAGGAGCATTACGTTGCTTTCGTGGATCAGCGTAATTCTCCTATTTATGTCCGTCACGTCCTTTTACATAAATCATCAGTAGTGACCGCCAATGCTCCAAGTAAGAATTATAGTTAATACATAACAATGAATATCAATTAACGCAATCACATTTAGCCTACCGCAATAGATTTATGTGATAATAACACAACTAGTTATGCAGCTATTAATTTTAATTACTTTATGTTCATAATATTGCTAATACATTATGGTTAAGGTTCTAAATTAAAAGCTACCACTTTTATGTATGAAATCAGAAGCTATTAAGATAGCATATTAACAACAAAATTTACGATGTTTCAGACAAAAGATAAGACAAGTACTGTTATGAAACTAAGTAGCGAATTTAGATGAGCGTTTTCTAGAATAACTTACGCAAACGGGATTGGTTCAGCCTTCAGTGCAGCGGTACTGTTGAGTTTATTACCTGGAAATAAATAAATATTTTTATTAATAAATTAAATTAATACGAAATTGTATTTGGAGGTGTAGTAGTTTTTAAAATACAAATGCGTGTTGGACCATATCTAAATAATTAGGTATTGATGTGTTAGAGCATACATATCCTACTAATATTATAAACGCGAAAGTTTGTAAGTATGGATGGCTGTTTGTTACTCTTTCACGTAAAAACTACTTAATGGATTTGGATGAAATTCGGCATACAGATAGTTTAGAACCTGAATTAACACATAAGATACGTTTTATCCCGATATTCCCATGGAAACGGGAACCACGCGGGTGAAACCGCGAGCACCCGCTAGTACATACATATAATCACGACTGTTATCCACGAAAGGTCAGAGACTAGGCAATGAGGACAGCAAAAGCAGTCCTCTACCATAGTCCACTTTTCACCAAATAGCGACTGCACATGTGCTCAGCGTGACAGGTGGTGGGCCCATCGCCGCTCTATGCTGGTGGATGTATGTGTAGTCTTTAGTCCGTTAGTCGCCTTTTACGACACCCAAGGGAAGAGAGGGGTTGGTAGTCTTTCACCGTTACGAGACACGGTACGGAAAAGCAGCATTACAACATTGTCCTATATTACACACACCATTGTGTGTGAAGTACGTGTCATAACATAATGTACGAGTATTGCGGAGAAGTCGTCAATTTCCATTCAAAAGTATCACAATTTGGAAAACAGTCGCCGTAATGAATGCGAGGCACAAATGACCACCGAATTGCGGGCGGGCTCGGGTGCGGTGATTAGTGGACAAGAACTAGCAGTATAAGGCGAGTGCACACGTCTGTTATGTTTACATTTAAACTCAAACCATTCATTCGATGCCGATGTAGTACATTTTGTTTGTTGTAAATGTCGTTACTTCTTTATAAAGCTGTGGAGTTTCTTGCACCCGTTCTTCTCCACAGCTAAAAGACGTCCAGAATGGGTTTTACCTACCCACCAGTATAGCTAGGTAAAAAATATTTAGATTGAAACTCAAAACTCAAGCCATTCATTCGACGCCGATGAAATACATTTTGTTTATGGTAAATGTCGTTACTTCTTTAAAAAGCTCTGGAGTTTCATGCGCTTGTTCTTCTCCACAGCTAAAAGACGTCCTGAATGGGTTTTACCTACCCACTCGTAAAGCTAGGTAAAAATATTTTTAGATGATTCGAAAATACTCGTATAATAAGTTTACTTGAATAAAGATACGGTATTTTGATTTGACCGTGGCACGTAGCTGTGAAAGAATACTAGCATCCCCTCATTTTCCTTGGGTGTCGTAAAATGCGACTAACGGACTAAAGACTGCACATACATACAATAGCATAGGGCGGCGATGGGCTCGCCACCTAAGCTGAGCACATGTGCAGTCGCTATTTGGTGAAAAGTGGACTATTGGTAGACGACTGTTTTTGCTGTCCTCATTGCGTAGTCTCCGACTGTCCCTTCGGGGATAATAGTCGTGATTATATGTATGTATTATGATTTAATTTGATTGCTACGATGAAAAAAAACTTATCATTCAAAAATAAAAAACTGTAACCCTGATTTTCAGAGAAATCTATGAAGTATGTAGGTACACTATGTGAGCGTGTATCTGTTAAGGGGATCCTGCACGAAATTGTGAAATTTTACGTATTTATAAGTTACTTGTACTATGCGCTGAATTAGTAAAATACATTAAGGCTAGGTGTTAGTGAAAAATTAAAATAATTCTTTCTTAGAATTACTTTTTGAAGTAGTAAACAGTAAAATTAAAATCTGCGAAAATTATGAAATATTGTTGAGGCTTTAATCTGTGAAACACACCCGATGGAAACACGATTTGATAAAGTTGGCTCGATACAATAAATTCACAAAGTTACATATTTTTGTGTCATTTTATCTTCTTTTCCGGGTTTTATTCTTAAAATAAGTGATTTGATATTATGAGTCATTTACCAAAATGAAGTTCATAGATAACTTGAGGAATTATAACCAATCGTTTTTTTATTTATTACGAGTACATCTATAAATTTTTTAAAATATAAAACGCGATTATTCGCGCCGCTTTGCTGTTATACCCGTTCCTTATCGTCGTACCGTCAAGAGAGCGAGAGAGAAGCGCTCGAAATACCTCCCCTTAAAAGAACTTACGTAAGTTAGCCTGATCATTGCACAAGGTCGTTGGCCTTGTTGAAATTTGAAACAAATTCTTTAAACAATAACAAACAATACATAAATCTAATGACTCCTAAAAACATTTTTTTTCGACAACTTTCTTAATTTTACGCATGAAACAATAATTTTTACATGAACCCGAAAATGGGTATTTGTATTGATATTCACACCCATCTTAAAAAAGTCAATTTTAATGTTTAATACAAGCGCGTGATGGTTTTGTACATTTCGCAGAATAAAAACATTGCTCTAATCAAGTTACTATATCTGAAACTTCAAAGCAGAATTGTTCTAATTTTTAATATCAATATGATTGATTTTGCTTTGAAGTTCATTAGGAGACTTATGTCAGTTTTGCGTTCGCGCGGCACCCCCGTTATTAAAGTGCACAAGTCAGCCGTGACCACGCTATGTTCAGGATATGAATATACTAAAGAAAAGTTTGACCGAGTTTTATTTTCAATTTACAGGCCTATTCCCACATGGACAATAGCACATATGGACATACATACATACAAATCACGACTATTATACCGAAGGGTTAGTCAGAGACTAGGCAATGAGGACCGCAAAAGCAGTCCTCTACCATAGTCCGATTTTCACCAAATAGCGACTGCACATGTGTGAAAGGTGGTGAGCCCATCGCCGCTCTATGCCGTTAGTTGTATGTGCAGTCTTTAGTCCGTTAGTGGCCCTTTACGACACCCAAGGGAAGAGAGAGGGTGGTAGTATTCTTTCACCGCTACCTGACACGGTTCAACGGTCAACACATGAGGAGATTGTGCGTTATCCTCCACGCTGGCCCGGGTTAGTGAATTGGTGGGTTAAACAAGCATAATATTTTAAATGTACCACAGAACCAAAATAATCGACCTTGTTCATACTAAAGTAGTCTGTAAGTCTGAAAACACGGTACAAAGTCAAGTGTGTTTTTGTAGGTGCGGTCTCATGCGACCGCTTGGGGTTTGAGGGGTTAATTAATATATTTTATTAATGGTTAATGCTTTGACATGGTAGTTGCGGTGGTTATGGGTTCAAAAATTCAAAATTTAAAACTATTCAATTCAATTTAGGCTACAATAATTGAGCACTTATGAATGACGCTATGCCATCAGTTCGTAAGTCCTAACTATGGGGAGCCTTGTACTGAGAAGAACCGGCAAGAAACTCAGCAAAGGCATTTCTTTTCTCCCAACAACAAAACATTCATCATCATTATCAACCTGATATTGTTTGTTGTTGTTAGTTGTTTTGTAATGTTTTGACACCTTTTATAAAAAAAGTATTAGTTTTTCGTTTGGCTATATACTTTGTATTGACAACCACAAATCCGACGAAAAACATTACACACAAGAGAATTAATTTCTTCATAGCTTTCAAAATGTAGTTATATCTGGTGTAAGTACATGGTATGAACAGTATCAACCCTATTTACTTACCAATGTTAAAACTAACTGATTGATACATCCAGTACATAAGGTTTAAATTCCTTTAACAGGGATTTTTTACGTAACATTAGAATAAGTTAATATTAATAATAAAATGCAAGTAGATCTGTATAAAGTGTTTTTTTCTGTGTTTCATTTTAAGGAGTAAAGTGATCTCGTAAACTTAAGAAAACGATAAATTTATTATTCGCATACACTTAAAATACTAACTAGACGTTATTAACGCTTCAATATCGGATACCTTGCCGCAACATAAAACTGCGATTTATCATCATAAATGTCTCACCGTACGTATTATGTATGCCAAATCTAAAATAACGCAATAAAGGCTCGTTCACACTGACACGCGCGGCTCGTTACCGCGGATTGGTCGCGGTTAGCCGTGACTTATTATGGCTAGCATTAGCTTAAGTCACAAAAAGTCAATGGTGCTTTTATACTGGGTGTATGCTGTTTGGATGTTCTGCAGTTCAGCACCATTTTCGTACTGTCCTCTGCAAATAATTGGATTTTCGTACCTATAAAACCTATGGCTGAATAAAAAGTTAAGTAACAAAAACCTGGCAGAGTAACTTACATTGGCGTCAACGTTGCATGTTTTTCAAAGTGAGATGATTGTCTAAAATTATTTTAAAACATTATTCAAGGTTCGTGTGTTTCTAAAACTCTGATGCTGCTGTTTTGCTTTAGTAAATATTTAAAACCCACTAACGTACCTGCATCGGCCCAGTGTAGTGGGTTAACTTATGGCCTAATTTCCTCATGTGGAAGGGCCTGTGCCCAGCAGTGGGACGTTTATAAGCTGACATGAGTTAGTGACGAGATGAGTGTATTTTTATAATAATGTAGAAGTATGTTTTATTAAATAAAATTATCTAGCCAATGTATCAAAACCTTTACGTGACCCCTCCGCAAACACTCCGCGGGGCATTTCGTGATAGCAATTGACTAGAACGAAAGAATTAACGAGACATGTGTTCAGAAACAATGTCGTAAATCATGTAATCACGACACAATTTAGGCGACATCAGTGTCTCAAACACGAACGCTCATTTGCGCTGCCCGCCATTGTGAAATGTACCTAAAGGCCTTGCGCGTAGAGTCTACCAAAGAGAGCGCGCTTAAACGGCGCGTGCGCAAAGACTTGCGTATCTAACCTGTGATTACACTAAATTACACATCTTTCTTTTGCAAAAGCACCTGCTTCATTAGGCCGTTACGAAATTATACTTACGACGTTTCGACCACTGCGCGTGCGCACTGCTACCATTTCAATCAACGTGTACTAGGTGTAATCAAAATAATTTATGGTTTGCACTGAACTGACAACCTTCTTTTTTGTTCTTTTTCAGACAAATCGTGTCTTGGCTACTGTAATCAAGTGCAGTGTTAGCTTGACATATTTATCCGAATAGGGTAGTTGACTCTTTGTAGGACCTATTTAACGAAGTTCTGAAGAAGATTTCTTCAGAACTTCGTTAATAAAGGAATAGCTAATAGCCATGACGGCACTGTTTATTGTTTTTGTAAATATCGTTACTTCTGTATAAAGTTGTGCAAATTCCATTCTTCTCCACAGTTAAAAAAGGACGTCCCGAATGGGTGGGTAGGTTAACAAAAACTATTTTGGATGATTCAAAGTGCTTATTAATTAAATTTATTTGATAAAGTTATTCTGACTTTGGCTTTTTTTGCCATATTTTAGTTAGCGTTAATCCCCGTCTAAATGTGGGTTTATAATGGAACGCGAAAGATAAACTTTTTTTATCTATGTTATATGTATGGTATGTATATATATGTATGTATATTTTATCTATATATACATATATGATAAATATTTTGGTTATTTAAGTAAGATTATACAATACCCTCGGTGACAGAGGCATATAAGACATAGCCGGATATTCAGAAGTTCTGGGTTGATTTCCCAGGTGGGCCAAAGTGTGTTTTGGACTTTTCTATTGTTGTAACCTGGGTTTGGGATCACTAGCCCTCATTTGACA
The DNA here is from genome assembly GCA_963921215.1 of Scoparia ambigualis. Lineage (NCBI taxonomy): Eukaryota > Metazoa > Arthropoda > Insecta > Lepidoptera > Crambidae > Scoparia > Scoparia ambigualis. The sequence continues at coordinate 10,446,842 of OY992508.1, read as the reverse complement.
AGCGTAGTAATTAAGCAATCACCCATCAACTGTGTGCCTGAATCATTGGAATCAAGTCATCGCGTTGATTTCAATGATTGAAACTTTTGCCCAGTAGTTATGGTTGCCACCTTTTTTAGGACGAATAGAGTATAGTTTCATTTTGTTGGAACAAAAATAGAACACTTACATATCATAAAAAGTGTATTTATTTATTTGTCCTTAAAAACATATTTTTTGTTGCTCTTTGCTACATTTAACAAATATTTGTCTTTCTTGAAGATATTTACAGCCTCTTTGCAATTATAACTTAGATTAAAAGTATATGATCAACTCGTTTTTTATTTAATTTAGGGTAGCTCTATTCCTTTCGTCTCACCACTTTACATTCATTAGGGAGAAGACTCTCTCAGTGAACTCTGAAGTACCTACTCATGGTTATGAGTACGATGAGTTACTGGTAAGTAACGATCAGTTTTTCGTAAATAGAGTATTTAAGCGTACTCTATTGGTGTCGTAGATTATAGAGTACGCCTACATGAAAAGAGTACAATACTCTATTTTAGAGTACGGGTGGCAATCCTACCAGTAGTGGGCCAAAGTTTTAGGCAAAAAATAATTCAGAAATCATAATATCAAGAATCGGTGAATGATTGACATAAAACACAAACATTTCTTCAGTTATTTCTCTCAAAGGATACGATCCGTGAACTGTAGAGAACTCGAAACTATTTTATTTGATTGCTTGCACACCTTCACCTTACCATTCGAATGGTGTTGTGGGCGTAACATGGAAACGCAAGTCGATAATTCATTCAATAATAAAATCTGTAATGAAGTGATCATTGTTCTGAACAACTTTAAATTGTCAGTTTTACGTTCACAGCCGGCTAGCGAAACAATATATACGTAATAAAATCAAGATTACCTACCCGCGGCGGACGTAGGCCGCTAGTTACAAAGGGCCCTCGATGCATTTGGCCCTCGTAAAACAGACAACACGATAGGTACAATGACAGAAATTTGAGAGAAACATATTTATTGTGTCTAGTTAATGGTTCGTCAAACAAGCAACGTAACGTATTTTTTATAGCCCACAATAATTGAGCAATAATTGAACCATAGCAGTACGAAGGTACTAAGGTTTCGTGTCAGTAGACTTTTGTCTAAAGGCTGTAGTAAAAAACACGATTTTTTTTTTTAATTTTAATTTAAATACGTTTGTGCTTATATGTAAGTATCTATTTAAGGTATTAGCATATATACATGTTTTGTATTTCTTAATATAAATTGCGTTATAAGCGTTACCATAATAATGACGTCCCATTCAAACGATATAGTTGCTACATATCAATATCCTAAGATATCGAATCTATATACCTAATAGTGGTAAAGTAATAGATAAAAACTCAATTTCTCCGAGCCCATAAAAATAACTGATCTATTAATCGGCCGTAACATAAGACGCGTGTTAATATCTCTCCCGTTCCACGCCGGCCGCGGCGCGCCGCGCCATCGGCATCGCTGCGTCGCAGTAGTTGTAAACTTCATTTACTTTAACATTCTATAAAGTTTTATGGTACACTATATTTCAGTCACGGCTGAATCCGAGCTCTCTTGTAGAACGTAACACTTGTGTCACAAGTCACAACTGGGAACAACATTATCGACTCCACGTTATTTATGTAACGGACCACATAAGCTAGAGTTTCACTGTCATTCGAGAGGTGTTCACATTAATCGAATCCGTGTAAACAAAGCGCTTCACTACGTATTAATAAAGTCATACTCGAGAACGGGGCCATAAGTCTTCAAATTTACACCTACCGTTAGAGGGTCGACGTTAAAAGTCGATAATTTCAATGCCTTTTTATCGATACCAGCGATCCCAGCTCGTTATCGCCAGAGGTAATTTCTTCATTTTCACATTATATCGGGTGTCTCCGCGAAATGTGGACCAGTTATTTTTATTATTGCATAAACAGTGGAAAGACTCGTTCCATTTTCGGTAATTAAAATTCATAAAAAATAAAAGATACAACAACATGCAGCATAATATTGCCGTCGATAAAAGTGTGTTTACGATTGGATTAATAACCAAATTGTAGATGTGTTTGAACTTAATTTGTACGGTGGTTCGACTACCGGATTTGTTCGTAACTACCGTATTGCGGGTCAATGGTCGATGAAAACAGAATTATAAAAAAAAATAACTTTCTTGCGTATATCGTAATTAAGATATGTGGATCGTCGAGTGATCGATATAATTACACGTTTCGTGTCGGAGCGAGCATCACTTACGTACTATTAGGTGAAAGTCCGCGAGGTGAGGGATTGATCGCTATAATTCATTTATCATCTATCTGGTTGTATGATGAAAACTGTATCAGATAAGGAGGTTTATTTATGTTTACAATTTAGCTATCGGGGCCGTTGAATCGTTTTGTCTTGATTAATTTTTAGGTTTTTTAATTAAAACGTAATTGTCTACGGCTCACTGAATGAAGTTTACGATCGCTGATTGATGGAGTACGAACTGAAGCACCTAACACGTTTAGTAGGTAGGTACGTAGGTACTCGTTATACAATTGGAATTGCATTTCTAAAACTATTATCTAAGAGGCTTAACATTCTATCTAAATATAAGCCTAGAAATAAGAGATCTCTTGCAATGTTTAATAAATTATAAATGTATCCTAAACTTAGGTACGAAATAGATAAAAACGTTACTAATTAAAGCACAAAAATGTCAGAGGATGAAATTAAACCAGAAAAGCACAACACTGAGTAAATAAAACAAAGACAAAAGAGATGTTAAAAGAGGTTAGTTACATGACAATGTATTTGATGGCTGGTATTGAATTAGAATTTTAAAAAGTCAACGTAAAAAAAGATTTCTTACAAAAAAAGAAAATACGCCTAGCCGGCAACGACCTACGACTCATACTGCCAAAGAGGTGTGGCACAGCCCACGCGCGCATCACCATTGCAAATACTCGCATTCACAAACACGCCCAGCAAAAAATGCGGACGAAACATAACACGCTATTTTGATGCCTATTCGGTTGGGCGCGAAATGATAACGGCCATCTTTGATTCATCTCTGATCTTTCGCAGGCGCATTTTGGTACAATATTTTGGATACATTTCTATTTTAAGATGAGCCGTGTGTGTAGTGGCTCACTCAAAAAATAGTTCCAAAGACTCTCTTCCATTGGGTGTCGTAAGAGGCGACTAACGGAATACATACTGCACATACATCCAACAGCATAGAACGGCGATGGGCTTACCACCTATCACGCTGAGCATACGTGCAATGGTAATTTGATTAAAAAAAAATATTCTAATTTTTGTATGGAGCTAGATTTCTGTTGTCTAATAAAAAAAAAATAACCTCATAATTCCAGACAATCGACGCTGCGCTTCGCGATTGTCTTAAATTTCTAACCTATCACGTGACCTACAGGAGTAGGGCAGTCATACCTATATTTTAATCTGACGAAATTTTTTTAAGTCTTGCACCCCCTTTAGCGTCACAACGTAACCAAACGAAAAATTTTACAAGTCCAAACTTCATACAAAAATGTAGTAAATTTTTTTTAAGGGTCGGCTCCATAAAATCAACTGAAAATTTTCTCTTTTTTTTAATTCTTTAAAACTTTTTAATTTTGCAAATTTTTCTATCTTTTTTTGATAGCAATGTTTTTCGTCAGTTTGTGAAAAAAAGTTAATTTTTGCTCAAACATTTTTTAAGTCCTGCCCCCCTTTTGTGCCACCCTAACCGTAATTTAGTGAAACGTGGACTATAGCAGTGGTCTGCTTCTGCGGTCCTCATGGCTTAGTCTATGACTAAACCTTTGGGAATAGTCGTGAGTCCATGTACCTATGTATTTTTAAGATGGTCGAACTTCTGTAGGAGGACTAGCAAGTTTTAAGTCGTGAAGATTGGAAGGAGGGTAGGGAAGGCTTTTGCCCAGTAGTAGGACAATTCAAAATATGATAAATGGAACGATGTAAAACTTTCCTTAACAGACAGTAAATCGCATCAATTCAGCTCAGAATACAGAACAAACAAGTTCAGTTGAACAAATGTTTTTTTCCCTGTTGTCTATAAATTCACTAGATCTCAATATATTCCAAGAATAAAACGTTTCATTAGTATTAGCTTATTGTATTGAAATTCGTAATGTTAGGTAAAGATTAGATCAATCGATTAAAACATCCCTAATGTCACGGTACCGCACTAGTTGCCGAGGTTTGAGTGAGCTACCGCGCTTTTGATAGTGGTTGTAAAATACTATAATGTAATTAAATTATATGATTATCATGAAGAATTGAGTTCATTCCTATTAGTAATTAGAATGAATGGGATGCCGAAATAAATAAATACCGAAATGAATAAATATGGTTACGCAAACTCTGCTATAATGTAATCAAATAACCTGTAACAAGTAAGTAACCTTGACAATTATGCCATTTGTAAATGAGTATGATAATTGATAAGGTGCAATAAATCTAATTAATAGAATCAGGCGTTACTTTGCGGAAATCCATGATATACAAAAATGGAATAAAAATATCTAGTGTTAATCCCGCTAACTCACTAATTTATCAAGCTTGGATGCTGCATGCAAGCACCGCCCTCCCGCCCATATTGCAGATATTTTTATTCCATTTTTGTGGAATAAATCTCTTATAATATTGTAGTAAAATAACTACTGTACATTAATTAAATGAATATTCATTGACAAATATCGAGTTAAAAATACAAAGTAAACTAGGTTTCAATAATTAAATACAACGTTGTCAGAATTAATTAAAATTAGTAAGTGCTTTGAGTTATTATTATTCTCTTTTTAAATATAAATGTTAAGATTTTTTTACAATATTGTAGTAAAATAACTACTGTACATTAATTAAATGAATATTCATTGACAAATATCGAGTTAAAATACAAAGTAAACTAGGTTTCAATAATTAAATACAACGTTGTCAGAATTAATTAAAATTAGTAAGTGCTTTGAGTTATTATTATTATTCTCTTTTTAAATAAGTATACATTAAGATTTTTTTTTACAAATTAGATATAAAAGAAAAACATTTACAATATAAAATATTATAAAAACTTAACATAGGTTGCCACCGGCAGCGGGGATAGACCCAAGCTATAGGTGGTTAGGGCCGCAGAGTGAGGTACCTCCTGGCAATACGTGTAGTGTCAAGGAGTACTGCCTTCTATATCTGACCTTTGACCTAACCTTTTAGCGAGAGCCTCTCTAGATGTTGATCGAGGCTCTTAGCTATAAGGCCGTGTGCCGAAAAGACTATCGGTACAACATTACTATTATTATTATTATTAGCCTCGACTGTCCCACTACTGCAGAGCAAAGGCCTCCCTTCCCTTCTTCCATTCTTCCCTACTAGCAGCGATCTGAGACCAATCCTTCTGGAAAAAGCTTTAGAGTTATATTAAATCATATTATCTCTCTTCCCTTGGGTGTGTCGTTAAAGGCGACTAACAGACCAGGGACTGCACATAATCAAGGTACTGAAATTGATGGCAACGTCATTCTTATTTCGACGTACAAAAGTGCGTTGAGGTTTGTTCCTCGTCAGCGCTAGTTCAATCCTCGACCAATGACGGCTCCACTTACGAGGCCAAACAAACGTCGATCGCATGTCGGAAAAAAAAATGGTGCAGCGACGATTGAAATTGGCCAATTTGACCACTCTTTCCTAGCTGTCTCTACCGAACCGAGCGTAAGTACACATCTCAAAGAATACCGTAACCGGAACAGAGGCTACTCTCTAACCACATCCGAAACTTCGTATACACGTAATTTTTACTGCCTATTTGGTCTAGTGGCTAAACCACCGGTTTCAGACCCAGAGGTCCCAGGTTCGATTCCCAGCGGGGGGTACATCTTTGTGTGCTCGGTTTGGTTGGTGGTAGGTCTGTTAAGTCCGCCTGGCTAGCTACCACCTTTTACCTAAGTCTGTCGCGATAACAACGATGTTTATGGCATTGTTGTGTTACGACAGTTTGAGATGAGACAGCCAGTTCGTCAGTGGTTGAGGATTCCGGATGAAGCGCGCTTCCACCTTTGACCTTATCGTCACTTACCATCAGGTGAGATGAAGGCCAAGCGCTTACCCGTTGCCGAAAAAAAATTTTAAAAAATTCGTCGCACACGGCTGTGTGTGCATGTACTGCGCCAATCGCTAGTGAAAAAAAATCAGCGTGCGTGCATTGTACGACGAAGTACGGGCCAGCGAAGTTTCGAATTCGCTTAGAGAGTAGGCACTCAGTCGTGAACGTTGACACACGCGGTGAACCTGAGACGCTCACAATGCCATTCTTTCGCGAAAATAACGTAATTGCCAACGGTGGCACGCCACATTTCATGGTGCTTAACCCTTAACGGGACTGCTGCGTCGACTAAGCTCTATTGTGTCATGTGTCATGTTTGTCTTTCGAACACGGCAAATGATATAAGATGAGTCAATTGGCCTGTTCTCGGTGTTTTCTTAATTTTACGCGAGCGCTGCAATGAATAAAACACTATAATATGAATATTCGTTTTATTTACAAGGTATTTATCTTGTTAATACGAACACTTTTGCAGTTAAGGTCGCATGAAGTATCTTTGTTACCACAGATAAACCTTGCAAAGAAGATTTGTAGTTCTAAAGAAATGTTAAACATTCACGCGGAGTGACATTTCAGAGGTCGAGTTTGATTACTGAAAATGTAAATGTGTTTTACGGCCTAAGACTTACATTTTGCTTAAGCCGTTTGAATGATGCAAGTTTTTTTAAAATACTAAGGTATGCAATCTCTCATTAAAGAGACTGGTTGGTCAGCTCTTTTCCCAAGAGATTTTATAATTTAACGATATCGGTACAACTCGGATAGCAGTAAACAGAAATGTCTGATACCTACTTCATATTTCGCTTCACTCTTGTTCGATACGGCATCAAGCTGCTGCTCCCATTTAATCGCAAATCAATTTATCGAAAAAAATCGTTATAACTCTCTTCCCATGAGCAAAATATTGAACAAAAAGTTGCTAAGTGGCCCCAAACGGGTACAATGTGAGCCAGTGAGAAACAGTTATAGCGGATTACTTTAATCGTCTTATTACAGACTTTTTACGGCGGCTGAGTGAAATATTTTGGGCGGTTAGCGCCTTATCATCAAACAATACTTTATAGTTCGTGATTTCACACGAAACTTGCCTTACAATATTAGTTTTCGATAAAAGTGACGTCGCTTGTGTAATCTTCTATTAAATGATCTTTGAACTGGTGCATGCATTTTCCTGAAACTATTATTAAATTAATATGTGCATAATGTTTAGGCCAGGAATTATATTATAAGCTGATGATTATAATGAAGTTAAATGCTACTAATATTTTAAACGCGAAAGTTTGTAAGTATGGATGGATGTTTGTTACTCTTTCACGTAAAAACTACTGAATGGATTTAGATGAAATTCGGCATACAGATAGCTTATAACCTCTGGATTAACACATAGGATACTTTTTATCCCGATATTCCCACGGGAACGGAAAACGCGGGTGAAACCGCGAGCGGCCGCTAGTACTCGTATAAATGATTTCAGGCGGGAAAATTCTTCATTTTCCCATTGACCGTATGAATCTTAAGCAGTGAAAGATGGCGAGCACGTTGCATTGGCGTTTTTTATACATGCACTAATGGCAATAAGGCAGATAAGCGTCAATGTAAGTTGTTTTTGTCTGTGTGGTTGCGCAGTCTGAAATCAAATTTCCAAGATGATTGTAGGTAGCCAGGCAGACTTAACAAGCCCTACCACCAACTAAACCAAGTTAACAAAGATGTACCCCCCGCTGGGAATCAAACCCGGGGCCTCTGGGTCTAAGACCGATGACTTAGAGGCGGTTAAAGAGGTAACTAAGCTGTATATTCAGGATGGAAAAAAGACCGTGGTTGGAGGAAAAGTACCCTTAATTTTGATGATGGCAAATTTTACTGAAATGAAACATTCCTTTATTTTCAAAAATAATTAAAAGTGCACTTAATTTTTTTTAATAAATCACCTGCTTTAGCCGGGAATCGAAACGGTGAAATGTGAAAAAACAGCTTCTATTTTATGATACCAACCGAAAGAGTCATTCATGATAAATAAGGATCAATTTCTATTTTTTTTATTGTAAAGCTTAGTTACTACCTATCTAAAGAAAATAGTTCACTTAACTTATGAATTGCTCAAAATGAGACCCATTTTCAAGTATACCTATGTATATAATTTTAAATATTTACCACAACTCGATATAAAAGGCGACACACGTAGTCATATAATCATAATCTTAATCTTTATTTGCAATAAAACATGGTATAAATGATGTTACAATTAATAAGCACTAAACATGTTTAGCCAAAATTATTAGCATAGTAGTGAATTCAGTCGAAGAATACGTCTGTGCATAAGTGAAAGTGGCACTAATTTTAAACGAATTCATAAGTTAAGTGAACTATTTTCTTCAGATAGTTAATAATCTTTACCAAAAAAAAAATTTTTCTTGGTCTTTCTTTGATTTATGATACTATGTTGTTTAAAAGAAATTGATCCTTATGAATGACTTTTTCGGTTGGTATCATAAAATACAGGATGTTTTTTTTCACATTTCACCAGTTTTTTTTTTTCAAAACCAGAGGAGTCCCAGATGCGTTGCCGACCTTTAAGAAAGGAATAGGGTTAGGAAGGAATAGGAATTGTGAGGGGAAGGGAGGGGGGAAGGGGCCACATTATTTGAGTTTGATTTTGTATGAGACCGTTCATCTATATTAATATAGTATTCATATTATATAATAATATTGTTTATGATCGAAGGGCTCACCGCACCTATAACGCTCACATGTGCTGATGTTATTTGGTGCAACATGGAAAGTGGTAATGCACTGCTTTTGCTGCCCTATGAAAGAATACTACCACCCCCTCTCTTCCCTTGGGTGTCGTAAATGGCGACTAACGGATTAAAGACTGCGCATACATCCAACAGCATAGGGCGGCGATGGGCTCACCACCTGTCACGCTGAGCACATGTGCAGTCGCTATTTGGTGAAAAGTGGACTATGGCAGAGGACTGTTTTACTGTCCGCATTGCATATTTTCATCAGACATGGAGTTTGTGGAACTGCTATTTTAAAGTGACTGCAAGTTCAGCATGACTCCAACTTAGACCAGCTTGGATGAACTGGTTTACCTTGAGACGGCTGACCCTATCTACTGACCCCTATAGATAGGGTATCGCAGCTGGAACTACAGGTCCGGCTGTGTCTCTCAGGGGTACTACGGGGTTCCGGTTCAAGCCCCCCGCTGGTTGTGCCTTGACCGGCGCCTCCGGCGGGATCCGGACGTGTGTTGGACTCGTAGTGGCTCGTGATTAGCTGTAGAGCTTGGGAATGTTCGTTTGTCCTGGTATTGTGTGCCAGGACTTCCAAACTCGCGCACAGCGAGCAGGGCCTAGTAGCGGTCTCTGAGGGGCCAGAAGCGAAAAGTCCTGCGGGGAACGTGAGTTTCCCCTATAGTTGGCAGCTTTGTCCGGTAGTTCTTATTGGACATTGGTGTTGACATCTCTGGTACTAGTCTGGATAACTAGTAGAGGCGGCCTCCTAGATGCCGTAGCCTCCGGTCCAGCCAGCCGCGTAGGACGTGGGAACTGGCTAGGCGCCTGGATGGGTTCCGAGAAGTGAGTGTGCTTACTACTCCGCTAGTGAACTACACGTGTTCACGGGGATACTCTCCCGAGACACTAGTCTTATGAGTACCGAATGAAGAGCGCGCTGCGGCGGGCACTGATTTGGCGTCAAGACCTTACGCAGATGGTCTCCTGCGCGAGTGTTCTACTGGCGCAGGGCGTCTGGCACTTCTTGCAATAACCTAACGGTTGGTCTCGAGGTGCCAGTACAAATAAAACTTAGGGATGTCCGCATTGCATAGTCTCTGACTAACCCTTTGGGGATCACAGCTTTGAGTGTGTTTATTTTACTGCTTAGCTACTACGGACCTGGTGGAAAATCAGTTCAAAAGTGTCTCAGCGAGCGGCACTCATTACTCGCTCGGTGGGTGGCAGGAGGCAGGTGCGCATTTCCATGCAGCGGGCGCACGACTCGACTCGACCCGCCCGTCTTTTTACGAAACCTTATTAGTTCGATCGCTTTTTGTCGGCATTCCGCCTTATTCGAACTGTCAGAATAGTATCAAGGTTGAGCTGTGATAAGAACCTGGGTTTTTGTAATCCGTTTGATAGTCTACATAATTGAATTAAGCTTAGCTAACTAAACTTTTAAGTAAATAGCAATGGTAGATTTAATCGTCTTTTTTATTTAAAAAACGCAAGGCAATATAGGTACCACATTTTTAATCATGAATGTTTCTACTAAATTACATAGATCGTACTTAATATTGGAGAGACCACATTGCGTTTCATTCGTAGTTAGTACCAGAAAGCAATAGCGGAGTCTGACTTAAGCTCTCGTGTAGTTTATTCATTAAGTACTATGTAGGTATGTATAATTTTGAGGACATACATAAACTACTGCTACGTGAAATTCTTGTGTGAATTTTCTTGTTTCAATATATAACTTAGCAAACGATGTTGCGCTAGCGGTCGGAGAGTTAGGTAGGTTGTCTGTCCATTGGATCGTAGAAGAGAGGAGAATATTAACCAATACAATTTAAGCTCAGCTTCGCTTTAGTGGGCGGATTCTATCGGTTCATAATGGCACAGCGCTCCTCTCCCCTCTTATATAATCCATGCAGTGGACTGGCAATTTTAATGATTTATTAGTAACTTGTAAAGAGGTTGTATACCTGAGTAGCACCATGCAGGCCAGACGACTGGCGTCTCGGCGTCCAGAGCGCGGCGCGGAGCCGACGCGAGCATCAGAACGCCGAGCCGACCGCCGCGCGCCCCATCTCAACCCCTATACAGACAACAGCGATGAGGCGTGCACTCTTTAGGTATCATGCTCTCCTAGTACTTTTCATTTTTTATTATACGAGCATTAGCGGTAATATCTAAATACATACTAATTATTTGTACGTTAGGATGTTTAAAATAAATTTAAAAAGGAACAGAAAAGCTGAGAAGGCTCTTTCGCTACGCACCCCATCTCAACCCCTTTACAGTTACAGACAACAGCGAAAAGGCGTGCACTCTTTAGGTATCATGCTCTCCTTGTACTTTTTAGTTTGATTATACAGGTAGGTGTTATTATTTATTTGAACGCTTGTGAAATTTATAAGTGTACCTACCTAATATTATTGTACGTCAGGTCGACTATGTGCTCCAATATTGCATAATAATGTTTTGTCTCATTTTTATACAAAATTTAATAACTAAGTTTATAAGCTGTCCTCGAATTTGCAATACCCAAACGGTAACTAAGTTTTAAGCACTTCTTTTTTATTGTCACCATCTTGTACACTTAGTTTGCAATAAACTTTTGATTGATTGATTGGTTGATGGATTGATTGATTGATTTAATAATGGTTGTGTAATACTTTAACAAGGAAATAAGTTTTATCTATACCTACTAGCGGCCCGCCCGCGAACGAGTGGCAAATATAAAAAAAAAATCTTTCTTACGAACCTTGTCCTGGTAGTTACAAACAACAAAAAAACAATTAGCTAAATAGGTGCAGCCGTTCTGAAGTGATGCGCGTACAAACATTTCGGCAATTGATTATTAATAATATAGATAAATGTAATAAAGGCTTACATTTATTCAGGAAACATGCTCTCCTAGTCACTATTTTAACCTCCTAACCCCTGGGGTATATTAAGTGTTTCTTTTTAAATTTGACGAAATTTGCTAGGTTTATAAATAAACTACAATGACAAGAAAAACAAGGATATAAAACATTTCAAGTAAGGTTACGCAGTTTAGACGAAAAACAGGTTTGATCAAAATAAGTATAGTGACAGTAATCTTAGCAACGATTACTTAGTTTACTTTGTTTGATTTTTAATGTTCTATATACATAACCCACCAGGGGTTAGAAAAATAAATAGGATTACGAAGCAGAAATCCTCTTGCCCAAAAGTTTAACTTCCAAAAACAAAAATACGAAATATAGTAATTTGTTTCTAATATAAATATTGTGATCCATGACTCAAAGCTTACTAACATGTAATACCTACAAATGCAATGCAGTATTAATTTCTTCATGTTTCCTGCCTGCGGATATGTGGAATAGTAACTTGACGGAGTGTTCTAATAGATTGAGTCTAATTTTAGCCAATCATATCGAAATAGTAGCCGTGCCCGCCAGGGTCACATTTAGTTATATTTCTGGTAAGGCTGAGGATACATTGAATGATTGCAGAATAATAATAACAGCGCGGGGTCGTTTTTTTTTAAAGTTGAAGAAGGGTGGTCGATATAAGCATGTTCTAAAAAAGGAGCAGTGATAGTTTTAAATATATAGGTAACAATAATATTGTTTAAGTCAGCCATTCTTATTGTGATCATGGACCCTGCAAATATTTCAAATTATCAGGATAAAATGATATCAAAAATAAACGCGAGTAGATCTCTTTCCAATTTTAAGAATATAAAATAATTAAAAAAAACATCAATGAAACAATCCTAATCATGAAAATGGGATGAAATGGGATTTATAAGATCAAATACAAGTCCATAAAGTTTTACGCGTTCATTCTATGATGTTCTATGTCATAAGGGCATACACCGGTGGCCAAGTAAGGATTATTCTTCTTACTCATTACCAGCCTACTTTTGCCTGCCTCCCCCCCCCCCCCCCTAGTATTTCCCCTATTAATTTTCTCTCTAAACCACCCCTTTTATAAAAAGAACAAAACAAAACAATAAATATTAGATTGGTCAAACCGTCTTTGAACCTAGACTAACGAGCAGCAATCGATTTTTATATATAAGAGGAAAATAGACTACTAAAGTTATGTGAACTTAGCCTTAATTCGGTTCAAGTTCATTCCATCGCGGTGCGTCAGCCGTCGCCATTGATCCGCGTCACAAAAAGTGAACCAAAAAGTTTACTGTACCACTGCGACTGCCAGTCCAAGATTAGAGAAGAGGAAAAACTATTGGTGCCTGAAGTGGCTTTTTTGATGCGATAATTTGGGTGCGGCAGAATCGGAACAAAGTACTTTTGCCTCCAAATCGATCTTTAACGGTCGCATCGATGCCGGTGAGGTTAATACTCCGTTTTTTTGCTGCACCCAACAACAGCCTCTGGTGGCGTTAGCTGCCACGGTTAATTAACTCAGATCTGACACTAAAACTTTTTAACGGGCAATTTAATTAAGAGCCTGTTGTGTCCAAGCTTTCGTAATCCAAGAAAGACGGTACGCTGGCAGCCGAGCCTAAGGGAGTGGTCGTCGCTGCCTATGGACTGGATATATGCACTTTGAAAGGCCTATTTAGGCGGTTCATGAAAACCAACATACGTTACACCTGTTTTCCGAGGGTGCGCCAAAGTACACCTAAATTTTCAACTCCGATAATCGGAACTCCGAAAATGTTCTTCCTAACATTTTTCATCCTAACAATTATAATTCCTAACTACTCTGTTTCTAATGTTCATAATTCCGAATCACTCAACTTCATAATGTCAGTAGCAATAAACATCTATTATACTATTATTTGTTTTCCTATATTTTCTCAACATAACGCCTTTACACTATTATTGAGGATCTAGCTGCCCTATTTCCTGTAGGTCACCGTTGTATTTTCTTTTAATATGAGTAAAAATATTATGGAAATTATGTTTAGAGATAAAAGCGTTATGAAAAACAACAGTAGGAGTTAATGCTGGGATTCTTGAAATTCCCGAAAATAGGGTATTTTAAATTATGGATTACTCGCAAGTCACTAGTATTCAAAATTTGAAAAAAATATATGTTATTCCACAGTTTTTTATCTAGTAATTAAATACTCTATTAGTAATACTTTACTGCATCAAATAAAATATCAAACATCCGTCTAATTGTAATTCAAATATCGTATTACTTGCATTATACTTGGTTTTAGTTAATGAAAAATATACGAAAATAAGTGTTTTGGAATAGAAGAGGCATTCCGGCCGTTATAAGTTAAAACATTTAAAAAGAATTCTTGATTTTCAAAATTACCTACCTATTTTGCTAAGTTGACGGCCGCGAATCGCGATGTGCAATCAATCAGTCCCCTACTAGTTTCTGCGCTCGGGAATCCTAGTCTTAAATATATTTACAGTGATATTATTAATTACAATTTTCGGAAACATGAGTGTTATGAACACCGTCGGTGTACCTATTACAAATTGTATGAATGAAAACTTTAGGAAGAAAAATTTAAGGGAGAGTGATCATTCGGATTACAAATCGGTAGGAAGAACCATTTCGGGTAAAGTACTTTAGGTAACCCAATATGGACCCGTTTTCCAAAGGCGTAGGCGAAGACCACAGGTTTCCATCTGCTACGATTCTGTCTCGAACCGAGTTATAAGGTAACTGAGGGTGTGTTTGTTAATACGTACATAATCACGACTATTATCCCCGAAGAGTTAGTCTTCTAGCATAGTCCACTTTTCAAAAAAATATCTACTGTACATGTTCTCAGCGTGACAGGTGGTGAGTCGCCGCTCTATGCTGTTAAATGTATATGCAGTCTTTAGTCCGTTAGTCGCCTTTTACGACACCCAAGGGAAGAGAGGGGGTGGTAGTATTCTTTCACCGCTACACGACACGGTTATTTTGTTTTGTTTACTTTATTTTGTTTATAATTTGTAGATATATTGTACAAAATGGCTAAAGTAGGTATGTGTTTCTAAGTTAGTGTAGACGAGGGCGGTTCCTCAAAGCATTCCCCGTTATGCAGATAGTATTTAATGTATACATCAATCAAAACCTCTGTCTATAACCTGTAACTATATCATAACAACTTTTTAACATTATGGTGTACAATAAAAATATTGAGTATTGCGTAAATTAAATATAAAAATATATCTAGGATGATCTAAAAAAGCAAACCGCGTTTTCGTTAAATATGGCTTAACATTAAATTTTTAATGGAACGCGTAATCTTATAAAGTGAATTTTATCTTCTTTGCAATAATGCATGCGGAGGTTTACATTTAACTTGTAAGTTTCGTGTTATTATACATAATTCCCTATATTATTGTAATTAATGTTTTTGGTAATCCAAATAAACAAAAAAAATGTTAGTTTGCTACTGTTATTGTATTTACATATCCAGGATTGCTCTTCTATATTATATAGAGCTACAAATATACTTGGTAGCTCAAATGGTACAAATAGTTGTTTTCAACTGTTTGTTGTGTTGTACAACTGATGTAGTGTCAAATCATTTTCTAGTTAGTCAACTCTTTGAACGTGCAAGATAACAAAAGTTAATGTTACAAATTACGCGAGCGACTACGGTACGTCTAGTCCAACGATATAATTATAGGTAATTACCTGATTTATTAGATGTATATCGTTCCAAAGAAGGAAAGGCCCGATGCATATTACCGTTTTTATCCGGTCGATCTGAGCTCGTAAACCTACTTGCCAATTTAAAATGTTAGGTCCAGCCCGCGGCGCCATTACTAGACTAAGTTTAAAAAAAAACTAATTGCAATTAAAAGTGACAGTCGAGATTTTGTCTATTTGTTTTAAATACTCTTTGCTGTCATCACATCATAAGGTGGCGTCTGTTTTCTTTTTTATCCTTTCAGGGTTTATACCATAAAGTTACTATACCTGTAACTTTATGGTTTATACTTACCTACTCTTAGTTAAAAAAACAATATTCCTTATATAGCGCGTTCGGGTCACGATTTTTAGCAACTTTCGTAACGCTCACTCGCCGAATGGGTGACCAATTAAAAATATCTCGAGCTTCTCCATGCTTCGTAAGATAATGTAAGCCGTCCCGGTTGCTGTCATTAAACCCTACAGACCAGCATATTGTGTGCCTACTTGTACAGTCACGAGCAAAAATATGTAAACAATTGTAACTCTTAATATAATGGAATAAGAGTCAAAGTGTAAACATATTGGTGCTCGTGACATTTATTGCGAAGCCCTGAACCCAGCAGTGGATTTAGAGGCTGATGATGATGATGATGAAATTGTTTTGTCTTTAAATATTTACTCATAGTAAGTATATACCTAAATATGTATTGAAATCATAAATAACAAGCGCTTTTAAGGTAAGTTAATTTTTCATTCACCTTACTCGCAAGGTCCGTGCCTGTGGTCATATTTAAATGACAGTCTCCGCTCCAGTTTCTGTTCTGAGTGCTAGATGCAGCGACCTCACTGGGCGTTTGTCTCCCCAGGCGGATAAACATAACAGGGCTGACAATCGTTTTATCTGCCATTGCTTGATACTTTTTAAAAACGCCTTCTTAATTAAATAAAATATTTAAAAAAAGTGATAATTAGAGAAGTTATGAAAAGGTTATCGTGTGTTGAGAGAGGTTTTCATTCACTTTTATTCATTTTATTAATTTAATTACTAGCAGACATAAATAGCTTTTTTTATAATTATTGTCGTATGTCATGTTGAAGATGTTTCTTTAATGCTAATCTGATGTTATCTACTAATCAATTACAATTTAATAAACAAATAAACTTAATTAACTCCTAGCTACGAACATACGAACGACGAACTACGATACAAACATTTCAGCTCTAGAGAATGATTTCCCCCCTTTATTAGAATAAGGTTGTTTTATCTATATGGTGTTTTCATTATTATATAATAAAATACCTTACGGGTTCTCCACTAGTAACAAGTACAATAGTGATAGATATTGCTCTAGTTTTCCGGAGCTTGATGTTGTTGACTGTAATGGTCATCTATGCCCTTAAGCTTTGAACAGTAGTAGGGTTGACTATAATAAATGTCAATTGGTATAATTAAACAAAATAAATCTTACGATACTAATGAAAATTTACAGATTATCCCCTTTATCCCATCACGATGATAATTGATGAACCGATAGTCTAATAGCAACTAATGATATAATATAAAATAACACGGAATGTATAAATGATTTATTTATTTTTCCCGAATGCGTTTCTATACACATTATTAGATTCCGATTAAATTTCAGCAAGTAATTGTAGATATTGGCCCGCAAAGTATTCAGGGTTGGTAAAATAATCATGGCAAGTACATGGTTTCAAGCAGACGTGTCGCGGACAAGCCTCTAGTGATTTATTATTTTGAAGGGATCTCGTCCAATAATGTTAACATGGTAATATGGACTCAGTAGGGCACTGCATGCGACAGTTGGAAGAGGAGAGTAGATTTATTTAGTCTACGAGCGCGTTGGCAGCCCTAGAAGTGTGCCAGGTGCGCCGGTCGTGCTCTCACCGCCGTCAATTGGCGCAATTGAAGCTTTTTTCCGAGCGGCCATTAGGGACGGCACACGCGACCGTCGGACCGTCGCTACAGCGGGCGCAAACCTTTTTTACTGAAACCACAGACAACTTTATGTATCGTAGGAGAGCCGGCAACATTTTAATCGATGTTTTTCAATTCGCAAAGGTTTTATATGTGAACTTTTTTCGTGATGGCGACGACGACGACTTTATCTGTGCTTTAATGAGTGGACGTTTCTATAGTGAAGGAAGTGGCGACAGGATTTATATATCGGGCTTCTAAAATAGCAGTTCGTTTCACTTGCGGCGTGGTAAATGCAAATTTTAATGCCTTTTGGAAAATCCGTTCCTTTATAAACTTTTAATTTGTAGATAACTTTTTACAGTCACTTTCGAGCATGAAATAAGTTGATAGATATTAAGGTAAGGAATGGAACCTAATTACATTTCAATGGCATTTTAAGATCTTTAAAATAACAAGACAATTTGATAATCATTTTAATTGAACCTCTTACCAATTTGCAATGTAATATATAATGTATATTACAGTAAAAAATGGGCATAGCTAGATACTGAGATTTTACACAAATCAATTGTTCACTATCTTTATTAATCGATTATTACGTAGTTAATTGTTTATTATTACCGGTCGCGTTTTCAGCTGCAGTTTCCAGCTTACAGAACCCAATGACTTACTAACAATTTTTTTTTTCAAATAATATAACTATAGCCAGAGCACCCTGTATACAGTAGAAAGCGGTGCCAATTACGCTGCGCGGTGACCGCCAACTGTCTCGGACCACCTCATGCTTCAAATTAGAAGCGAATCGAACTTATACAACTGTCTCTCTTTCTCTTTGTTTATGTCTCTTTTACACGAGCACCTAATCTGTATGTCAGCTGATTTTATGCATGTTTTAACGGCTTATCAATGAAGGATAAATGCCTTTAAGTCACTCGATACACCCACTAGGCCGGATTTTAATGTAAGCGGAGGTCCCGACTTTCGATCCTTTGCATTTCAAAGTGTATCTGCTAGTGTGTTTTGTTTATCTGTGTAGAACGTTCTATCAATATACGTTCTTTGTGTTCTATAGACACGAAATCTATTTATTACCTGTCGCCGCTTGTTAACTGTAACTGTCAAATTAACAACTTTACAGAAAAGCAACAATGCACAACCTTACAATTAATAAACCACTATAAAGAGGTTTTTAACTTTAGGTTAGGAAGTTATTAGGAAGTTAAATTAAAGCATTTTTTAGAACTTGTGTTTAAGTTGTGTATGAACATAAAGTTTCTAACTTTGATATACGTGGTAACAAGCAACGCTATATTTTTATATTAATGTCATTATGACTTATTTTTTAAGTAGGAGGAACTACAGTGTGCATCGGTTTGCGCGTTGGGTTAGGCGGAAGTTGCACGATGGACTGCTTTGCGGGAAAAAGTGTAGCGTCATGTCTGTAGTTTTGTTTTATATGTTTTGTCTAATTTTTTTGTGAAAATATAGAGGATTATTAACCGTTAAGTGTTTGTGCACATGCACGAGTGCTGCCAAATATAACTAAACGGTTGAAGCGCACTTCATCGGGATTTGTCTACTACGGAGGCTCTGGCTATCTCTCTCTGTCTATCTCTATCTTTAACTGTCAAAACACAACAATACTAGTAACATTAATGTTATGGCGACAATTTTAAATAAAAATGTTGGTAGCTAGTCAGGCGAACTTTAAACAAGTCCTACCAACTAAACCTAGTATAAACATGTAACCCCTGCTGGGAATCGAACCCGGGACCGCTGGTTCTGAGACAGGTGGTCTAAATACTGAGGTAGTTAGATTAAAAAGCTCACGTTTGATCATTTCGAACAATCTGAGAAACCGAATTTGCAACGCATCAACATTATATGAACTAAAGCATTAGTGTGATCGAATCATTAGGTGCAGTATCGTGGCGAGGATCATCATTAATTCTGCACTGCCCTCGCAGCCTTATTGCGGAGCCTTCAGATATCGGCTAGGGTTGTAACGGTCGTGTTCGAGCATTGATATTTATGAATGAGCGAGCGCGGTAGGTGCACTATGTTTAGGGCGGGGACACGCTTGTGATGTCGATAGTTTTTTGGTGAGTTTTATTTTGAAGTATCACTGAAGTTTCGAATCCTTTGCGATGTTGAAGAAGTAGCCGCAATAAAAAATTTATTAACTAAATTGGATATTTAATTTACCATCCAAATTCAATTCGTCTGGTAAGTATTAAGTATATTTCTTTTGTCGAAATATATCTAAACTTTTTATATTATTTGAGAATAGTAAAAATAAAACTAAAAATGTTTTTATAGCTGTGCAACTTAATCCTTTAATATATTGGCATACCTACATACAATTTAGCAGGTATCGGACACTACGATTCGCAATAAAAATCTATTTTAGCACTGATTTATACATTTGATTTTGACACTTTTAGATCGATAAAACTCTACCGTCTGATTTATAGCTGTACTAATAAGCTTATTTAATACAGATTACCAAAATCTCACCTCGTAAGCATGACAGATAGTTATATTTATTCATGTTAACGACTCCAAATGCGATACATCACAACAGCATCAAATATCATACGGCACTGAATAAACATGCCATGAATTATTCATAGCTATTAGCATAAAGTATGGCTGCTTTTTTCACATCACTAAGGCCCCACAAGTGGTTGCTACTACCATGTTCTGGCGTAACAGGACCTACGACAGCGAACAGTATTACCCCTCATCTCTAAGCGAATCAGTTATTTGAAGAGAGAGGGGCGTGTCTTCGCCAACTGGTCGTCAACTAATCATATTTCAAGATTTCGTTACATAAAATCGGTTACAATTCATTAATATTGTAACGTTAGTTTGAATTAATGGTGCCGGGTCGAAGGTAAGCGCGGTGCGATCAAAGCGCCGCGTCCGGTAATGATATGATTTATTTGGCTAGCCGACGAGTGCAACTCGGCTGGAGACTATAAATTATTGGTTGCACTGTTTACTTAATATCGCCCTCACAGGGTGATATCTCTCTATTATTGAGTGTTTACTCGGCATTAGAAGACGATTTACATTGTTAATCAAGATACTGGCTGTTAATATTGTTAGAGGATAATAATGCAGCAATAGTGTGCTGTCATTGGCATATTTATGTAGGCGAATAGATCTTATTTTGTCTGAATTTTTCCCTCCTCATGTATTATGCACAGTGGGACGATTATAGGCTGGATTATAGGCCGTGGTTCAATTCCCTAGTGGACAGGTCCCGCGGCCTCCACTTTACTGGAATTAGCCCCACATAACCTTGCCTCCCTTCTGGGGGTAGGGTATCCATAAGGTGGATTCACTGGAAAAAAGGCTTGATTATAGGATGACATTGAAATGTATATATTCGACCCCCCATTGACCGTTAAGCTACATCTAAGTAGTAGCTCAAAGTCTCTTAGAGAAACCTCGAAACATTCTAACCATACATTTTCTTTGTCAGTCGATCTATTGCCACTTACAACTGTATTGATTGATAGCAATGCATTCCACGATTGCGATTTCTCTATAGTTTAATGTGAGTCGTATATTTACGACTGCTTATATACACTCTATATACGAAACAAAGCACGCGTTACACGTTTCATTTGTTTCAAAATAACATATCCGTTTGATTGATGCTCTACCGACCAAACGCAACAGTAACTGTCTTAAATTATATTTTTAACCCAATTAATAATGATATCTTTGCTTTCATTAATCCGTGGAGTGCAGTCATCGCTCATGTACGTAATCACCTCTCATAGGTTGAGCCGCGAAACTTATAAGCATTCCGAAGTGTAATTTATAAGGGTTTGTGGTCCAAAGGGCACTTTCTAGTCAATTAAGTTATGTGGAGCGCCAATGCAATGATTTGTTCATTAGAGATCTGTCTATAGTTTTTCCGCTACAATCATTAGACTTATTTGTACTATCAGAAGATTTGTTGAAATTAAACACTTGAACTTTCATTTATTCCACATGTTATACGAAGGTCTCTAAAATTTGGAACTTCAGAAAACTTGCAAAATACCTTTAATGTAATAATTAACTGTATTTTTTGCTTTAAATGAGTGAGTAGTTTTAATAGTGTGTACTGTACAAAAAAAGCACAAACAATAATTTATTAAAAATTTGGGAGTTTTTACAGTATAGGTAACATGGGATATAAATTGACCTCAAGGGACATTTTGTATTATATTAAACCCAAACTATATAGTTGCTGCCAGAAGAACGCCATAAGTTTCGTTTCGTGAAGAAGTTACTTTAAAAACAGTGAAAAAAAATGTTTTAAAGAAAAGCTCTGAAACATACAACCATTACATGATCCAGATAAGGGCTAAATTGGCTTGTAGGTTGAGCAGGTGTAGCAGGGGCCGCGATCAATGTAATACCTTAATTAATAGGTGAGTTAATGAGCATTAATGGGAAATGATAACCCTCAACAACTTTGAACTGGATTGGCTATTTATTGCGGAGTGTTTGCAGCCCGCGGCCAACGGAAGGCACGATTCACATAGTGACAGCTACACGGAGAATATATAACTCGTTAGAGTGCGAAGAACGGATTCACAAGCCAACTGTTTAGTCATAAAGGCCTGTGCAGACGGGAAACTGTCATTGTCATACTTTTTTACATACTATAAACATAGGTACTGTTAGACGAAAATTAGATAAATCGATTAGCACATCCCTAATGTCACCGTACCCCAGCACTAGCTGCCAAAGTTTGTCAGTTGAAGTGTTATTCTGTGGTGTTGGCAACACCAACATTAAGTTGTAAAATGGCAACAGGGCCATTTTCCTTCTTCTCTTAGACGTTGTAAATAAAGCAAAGGTGTATTTTGTGGCTTTTAAAAGATTAAAAGTGATTTTGAAGTTTATCTTTGTTTTTACTCCGCATACCAGCCAACACAACCTACCACCACTTCTCTTAACTTTCTACATGGTCCTTCGAGCCGGATTTGAACCAGCGACCTATGGATTGGTTGAACTACAGCGATTTTGGTAGTTGTTGTAAAATACTGTATTGTAATTATTATTTAAAATTAGTGTGGAGAATTGAGCTTATTCTTTTTAATATATAATTCACGACCACGATTATATTCTAAGGGTTAGTCAAAGACTAGACAATGAGGACAGCAGAAGCAATCCATTGCCATTGTTCATGTTTCACCAAATAACAACTGCACATGTGCTCAGCATGATAGCCTTTGCTGTTGGATGTATGTGCAGTATTACCTTACTTACGACACCCGAGGGAAGAGAGTAACGTATAAACAATATAATTTTACTAGGAGTGTCTCAGAAAGTAGTGTAAGACCAATAAATGCCATCCAATCGTTATTCATTGCGCGTATATGTCATCTTGCGTATATGTCATTTCGCGTATGTCGTTTTGCGTATATGTCATTACGCGTGACCGAAATATGTCATTATGCGTGTAACCCGAATAAATGTAGGTACATTCGATATCAAGCCATTCATACATACAGCACATAATCTACTACATTGTATGGAAGTACAAGGAGGAGCAAGCCGTTCAGATTACGATCATCGATAAGCAACTTTCGTAATGACGGGTCACTGGATTGGTGATCAAATTTAAAAAAAATATATATCTCGAACTCCTTCGTGCTTCTAAGCGACGTAAAGCCGTTGGTCTCCCGGTCGTTGTCGTAAGATGGCAGTCGATAAAACACAATTACCCAAGGGGCCAGCGTGATGAGTTATAACCCAATCTTCACACGTGTTATTGCATGTGGGAGGCCTAAGCCCAGTTGTGGCACGTTTACATACTGATGATAATAAAAGACCTGTAAATTGTCCTATTAAACAACTATACAAAAAAAAATCAAGTAAAGTAAAACCTCCTTCACTTCACATTTCACACCTCCAAACAACTACGAAAGCAATTCGCACAAAGACAACCACTGCATAAAATAATGCGAGCTGCACAGCAATTTTGTAGGCTTATGTTAGGAATCCAAGAATTTACTACACCAGAACATAATCAAGGACCGTTACCCTGATATAGGGGACAGATGGAATCGATTAAATGGCGCAACGGACGTGCGAAATGTCCAACACTGCCTACGCACTGGCTTCAGCAACTTTAGTATGTAGATATATAACGTTGGTTAGCTAGATGATTTTCTTCTTACAAATGCCGAGTCTTGTGATAGGCGGCTTATTTTTAAAACATACATACATAGACTCAAGACTATTATCCCCAAAAGGTTAGTCAGAGACTAGGCAATGATGATAGCCAAAGCAGTCCTCTACCATAATCCACTTTTGCGCAGAAAGCAGTCCACATTTTAACTAATTACTACTGCACATGTGCTTATCATGGTAGGTGGTGAGCTCATCGCCGCTCTATGCTGTTGAATGTGTGTGCAGTATTTAGTCCGTTAGTCGCCTTTTACGACACCAAAGAGAAGAGATGGGTCGGTAGTATTCTTTTACCGCTGCGCGACAAGGGTAGTAGATATTATTTACTTATCCAAAATAACTATTGTATCTAAACATGTCAGAGTAATGTCTTGATATTCAGTTTATAAAAACACTTTTAAAATACCGACATTGTTAATAAGGCAATCTCTTTATAGCCATAGTGCACGCAACATTTACAAACAATCAAATTATATCGTGTTGAACCTACCTACTTAGTGATAGTAATCAACACTTCACAAATACTACTTAATTCGTATATAATAACTCATAACTTCTAAGGTTGCCACTTTAAGGTAGATGTTAATTTCTATAAAAGTTATTTTTTGTTAGGTATTTTTTGGTTTTAAATAAGTTTTGTAATTTTAAATAAGTTTATGTGTTACAACAACGGACAAAAGAAGAATTATTTCAAAAACAAAAGTAATTTTAAAGAACACGATCGGACTTCTTGGCGGGAAAGTGGAGCGTCATGTCTGCAGTGTTGTATTATTTTCTATAATTTGTGTGTTGTCGAATATTAATGTGAAATAATGGTGGATTATTTACTGTTAAGTGTTCGTGAACGTGCATGAGTGTTAGCAAATAAAACAAAACAGTGCAACATCACTTTTCAAATACCCTCAAGAAGTTCGTGTGAGACCTCAATAAAGTCCCACAGCTTTATTGAGTCTCGAGGGGTTTGGGGGAAAAATTTAATTTACCATTAAACGTTCATTATCACTCATTATCATCCAGTTAATATAAAGAAAATAATAATTGCTATTAAAAACTTGACACTGGCTAAATGTGCTGATCGCACGAAGCCATTATTTAAGAGAAAAAAAAACAACACGATCGTAGCAAATCGAGAGAAGCGGTATCTGCCTACCCTTCTCGAAAACGGTCATAATAGTATAAATAATGACGTATATATATGTAAAAACATGTACGTACTTAGGTATATGTGAAGTATGAGTACGCGTTTTAAAGAGTACGCCACAATATTTGTTAGTTATAAGTCCGCAAAGTTAGAGGCTTATTACATCTTGACTGTGATTTTTGCGTAAAATGACCAATTTTGGCGTTCTTGATCACAGAAAACATTAACAATTTTGACTTATTGAATAGTGTAGGATAGCTATTGGCATAGTTCGTTTTAGATTTTGCTTAACTTTAATTAAACTCAAAATTGCAGAGAAAGATTTTCATAAAATGCTTTGTTTTTTTAAGCTCCTAGATTTAACTACTGTTCTAAACAAATTTTTTTATTTAATATAATATAAATTGAATGTTATCTCTTATATAGCCGTATAGTTCGTGGCAACCTCGGAATTTTTAGATATCATTGATTTCATATAGAAAAAAATCTTATTCTAAACCAAAAAACTTCGAAAATCGCGAATTTCTCCTATCTACGATAATATTATTGAGCAATATTTATACCAGAATAATTGTTACTTCATGAGGAATAAAGATTTTATAATGAATTTATTATCCTATTTCGATAAAAACGATAAATACAACCGCAAAATTACTACAAAATGCGAAAATGGGCATTTTACGCAAAAATCACAGTCTAGATTTGTAATAGCTAGGCCTCTTATTACAGTCCCACTGATGGACAAACGCCTCTATTATTAAAATCTAGTGTTCGCTACAATTAATGGTTATTGGCTTCGGGTTGTTATGGTTATTCGGGTTGGAGATCACAAGCTCTATATATAGGCTATGCATCATAAAATCTGGGAATTGAACCCTGGACCCCCGGTTATCGGGCCTAGCGCGTGCCCACGCTGCCACCGAGGTGTCCGCTGGTACCACCGTCTAATCCACGGCTGTCATTGTAGTGTTGTTGTGTTCCGCAAGTTACAGATAAGGTAGATAAGATAAGAAGCCTGTTACTTAGTAGTTGAGGATTCCGCGTGAAGTGTGCTTCAAACTATTCGGCTATCGTTATTTATCATCAAGTGGGATGGAGGGAAAGCAGGAAAAAAAGGAAAAAAACGCAGCAATGTAGTAAAATAAATTGTTGAAATATTTTATTGAGATTTTTTTTGCAGCACGAAAAGTTTGAAAACCCAAAGAAAAATCACGTTTTTGAATGGTTATATTATTAACTGGAAATCCAATTCAGTAAAACAGTTATTACTTAATTGACCCAACCGGGAATCGACCCTTAGACCTCAGAGATGGCGACGCCAGAACCGGCGTGCTGACCACACGACCACGGAGGTCGTCATAATGTGACTATTTATTTTATCTAGAAGGGCTTCGACAGCCCTGCACAGTCGAACCTTGGCCCGACCTCAGCGCATCCTTGCTCTAAATGCCCTATTGTTCGTTCCGGTGCGCACGAGCAGTCCTCACAATGCGTACCATATTTCGTTCTTTATTCTGTGAACTAACTAAATAATAGCTTCAACGTTTGCAATTAGCTTTTCCATACATACTTACATACACAGAGTCACGACTATGATCCCAAAAGGGTTAGTCAGAGACTAAGAGCAATGAGGATTTCTGAAGCAGTCCTCTGCCCATAGTCCACCTTTCACCAAATAGCGACTACACATGTATACTCAGCCTTCGGTGGTGAACCAAACGCAGCTCTATGCTGTTGGATGTATGTGCAGTCTTTAGTCCATTAGTCGCCTTTGACACCCAAGCGAAGAGAGGGGTTGGGTGAGCCGCCACAAACAGCTCTCCTTACTAATAAGTACCATATTTTGTTCTTTATTCTGTGAACTAACTAACTTTGAGCTTCAACGCTTGCAATTAGCTTTTACAAAGTACTAACATTAAAAAGTACGTAATAAAGAAGTTTGTAAGTACTACTTATTCTCACTTACGAACCACTTTGGTGAAGTTGGTAGCTAAAGTTGCCGTTTTATGGTAAGAACAGAGTGTTGAGTGTGACTATTATTTACCATTCATCACGTTGACCTCCTCATGGCACCGGAATTCTGGCGAAATTTATATGGCGACATCGCAACTTCAGGTGAGTAAGTCGTGTGTGTATATGATATCCGATTGTTTGATATAATTTATTGCTTTAATGATTTTTATTGCGGTTTAATAATTTTGATAATTTTTGTTCCTGCTAATTTCGTTTATATTTCAATTTTATTAATAAATTAAAGTTTTAATTGTATTAGTGAATTTTGTAAAGTTTTTTAATAGGATTATTAATTTACATGTATTTTTTTTATCTGAATTGTTTTTATTACTTTTTTTATTGCTTTTTTTATTATTGTTACTTACTTTTGTTTTTTTTATTAGTGATACTGCCGTTTTTTATTTATAGTGTTAAGTATTCGATTACGCATGCTGTTTGCACAAATCAGTGGAGATCCAGCATCTAATGGCGGCACTTCACTTGGCGTATCGTGTTCGTGTGGCGATATCGTTGTATTTGCCCAAATAATCTGGCACATCGCTTGGCGTCAAACAAGCCATCCACACATGGCATAAACGGGCAAACAACGCAAATATTCACCATATTTGCTTGTTCACAAACAAATTGAATGCAACAGTGATGGACGTGTCAGTGGCAGCAGCTTATTATATTTATCTGAATGCGGCTAGCCAACACCTGTTTTTTTATTGTGCAGGGTTCTCTTAAGTTATTTTGAATATCGATTAATGAAACGTGTTCGGTTTTTGTTTTTATGAGAGGCATTTTTGGGGTCCCAAACACTAGGATGCATTTGGTATAATTCCAAAAATCGCAATACGGTTTCGTTTGTCCAATCCATTTTACTATGTTTACGTATAAAAAACTGAACACGTCTGAACAGGACAGCCGCACGCGCGCTTCTGAACAGAACCAAGTGTGGACGGCCGACGCAAATATTTGCCGTATTTGATTCCTTTGATGTGTGATAAAAAACCGACAAGTGGACGGAAACGCATATTCGCTATTTGCGTTGTTTGCCTTATTCGTGCAAATAAAGCAAATATATTCAAATAGGCCGTCTACACATTGCCGTGTTCGGACAAATAATGCAAATACGCGAACACGATACGCCATGTGAAGTGCCGGCATAAGATAATGCTGCTATTGCTATTTTTGATTTTTGTTGAGACTCTGTTTAGTGTATAAATAAAATGAAAGTATGTATACAGGGTGTTTGGTAATAGGTATATAGAATCACGCAACTGGGCCATCCTATTTAGTGCTAAGAACAAGTATTTGCATGGGAGCTATTCTTAAATTGCAATTATTTCATTCGTCGTGAAAAAATAATACCACCCCCTTTCTTCTCTTGGCTGTCGTAAAAGGCGACTAACGGACTAAACACTGCACATACATCCAACAGCATAGAGCGGCGATGTGCTCACCACCTGTAACTCTAAGCAAATTTGTGTAGTCCGCTATTTGGTGCAAGGTGGACTATGGCAGAGGACTGCCTCGGTCCTCATTGCCTAGTCTCTGACTAACCCTTCGGGGATAATAATCGTGATTATATGTATGTATGTATGTATCATCATCTATTTCATACATTTAGATCGAATTGTACTTATTTGCCGTTTTGTATAGAAAAGCTGATTTGTTTGCACTTTCAGAGTTGTTCGCATATTATAAGAAGTTGTTATTTGCACTTAAAAGGGTAGCTTCATTTTAGGATTTTATATCTTTTATTAAGCAACATAGAGTAAATGAAGAAATGAAATGAAAATCAAAATTTGTCACGCATTATAGCAAATCGAAAACTGTGATCTTCCTACCCACCGGGAAACGGGGTCTTATGTACGTATTCATATTTCTGCAAGGCCAACATCACTATTTAAGTTTCACATAAGGTCATTTATCACATTAGGTCTAGAATCGCCCGAAGGCGTCAGCGTAGTTCTATAGAGATCGGTGTGGCGAGCGCTCTATCAGTGCGTCCTACAAGCGACCTTCGATCATAGAGGTCGCGCCGGTGACCGGCCACCACCGCATTAGCATACAGACAAAGCGTCCGCGATGAATAAACACTTCTTGACGCGAAACGTCGCGTGAGCGGTATAATGTTGCTTTATTATGAACGGTCACATAGAGGAACGTCTTCATCATTATCAGCATATCATCCCGCAACCACCCGCTGGGCCTCCTTAGGCCTCTTTTAATATGTGCCAGTCCCTTCTGTTTTGTGCCGATCTTATCCAGGAGTTAGAGTAACGTCTTACTAAAACAAAATTTGAGTGATAAAACTTTTTGCTTGTTCTTAGTGAAGTAGTAGGAAATACTATAATGTTGCTCTGATATGACCTACCACTTAAAAGAAAATTACATTAATATTTGACTAAGAACATTAGTAGTTAGAATACAAGTTGTCACTAGATTGCAATTTATTGCAACTTACTTACGTACGAATGTATACTTAAAATCCAAACAATTCTACAGAACACCCACGTTCTTATCCTACTTATTATGTATGTCTAATTGGTTCAATATCGTATTCCGCAAATACCACGGGGATGTCTTTGGGGCCAACGGCAAGCACCAAGCACCCCCGCAACTCACCAAATACCTTTTTCTAACTAGGTGTAATGCCTACGCATACACCGAGGCCGGGGCGACCTCAGGTTATGTGGGACTATCCTCCCCTTCCTCCGCCCAGCTAGAAGAGCTCGACGAGGAAAGGGGTGACCCACCAAAAACCTAGTACCGTCCCTTCTGTGCCACAGGGATGGCACAGAACAGCAAGCACCGAGTTCACCTCCACAAATACCTAGCTAATCCTAACACTGCGCCATTTTAGCGTCCCCATTGTGAGTCGGTAGCCTTTATCATGCAAACGCGTTACTTTGGCTCGGTTTAGATTTCTCGGCTGAACGTCGCAGGCACGAGAAAACCAGATCATACTTATATTTGGACAGTTCATAGAAGACATAATATATGCTACAATGTATTTAGCAATACTTAACTGAAAACGTACTCCATTTTCACTTGAATCTAAAAAATATACTAGGTAAGTACTTTAATCTGGCATAATTGCAAACTAACTCTTTTAATGTTGTCCATGTGGATGGCCTGTGCCCAGCAGTGGGACGTTGGTGGGCTGATGATGATGATAATTTGGAAAACTGCGAAACAATCAAAATATAATAATATAAAAATGGAAAAGTGACATGCTTAGTTTTCTCGTTATAAAAAAGCTTCCTCTTGCCCTAGCTTCATTTTACTTGGAGTCGGAAAAAATGTCTTCTGTTTCAGCTGTCTTCTGAACAGTCACTTTCATTTTATTCATGTAAGGGCAAAGGGATGCTTACAGAGTCCATGTTTTCTTTGGTTTCCCTTTAGAATAATGAAGCTGTAAAAGTTTTACAACAGGAGATTTATAAAAAGTGTTTCATTCCGTTGCGTAAGTGTTCGCGTTAAACCATTTCAAGTTTCAATGTTTTTAACTTGTAAATATAAGTCCAAAGTTATGATTAGTTTGCGGTATCCTAATCCTAATTAAAATTTGAAATGAGAAAGTGAGTTTTTTTTGTATTTTTGTGTCGCTTAAACCCCTAAACCGATTACGAACAATTTTGATATAGAAATATCTATCTATTTCTACCCCATCGGAGATTGGTAGACTTGTGAGTTGACGGAATTAGCGCTACATAATTATTATTGTTTGCATTTTTGTATGCCGTGCGCATTGGGCCTGCATGGTGGTGGGTTATGGCCTTATGGCCCAACCTCTCCACGTGCTGTTGTCTATCTGGGAGGCCTGTGCCCAGCAGTGGGAAGTTTATAGGCTGATGATGATGAATACATAATAATTTAAATAACTAAAGGATTTAAACAACAAACCCTCGATCGTTGGTTTTGCAGTCTATTACAGAGTAGTTTAACAGAAAACCTGCAATGACATACTCATTATAAACTCCTACTTTAAGTGAATGATCCCTACTAATTTAAATACGGTCATAATATAATATTTACATGAAGTTCACTGTTTAAAGATTTTTTACTAGGTACTTACTATTTTATCAAAATAAACCAACAAAAACAATTATAAGTACGACTATCCAATTATAATTTTTCATGACACACGACATGAGTAACTTACTCATGCCATGACATTATGATTAGATGTAACCAAGTAGGCAAAGTCAAAAACTTAATTTTTATATAAAAAAATTGTATGCCAATACCCATCACCGTTTTATCCTTTTACTAGGTAAGGGTATTTAACCGCAATTGGCTATTTGACAGTTGTAACATTTAAATATGAAATATGTCGGAAATATTAGTTAATGATTTAACGATAATTATCCAATATTTTTTTTATTAGGATGATTTGTATATATTTTATTTTTACAAAATAAATTTGCGAATTTTTATCTGTGGTTTGCAAGACCTGAAACACGGGCGGCCATGATTGAGCTTCATGTGAAGTCAATTTCACACAATTATGAAAAACTATCTGTCAGGTTTCAAGAGAAATTTCTATATTTATTGCAATGTGACGTCACAGAGCAAAATGTCACGTGACCTGTTTTCGCACGAAATTTTAAATTAATAAAGAAAAATATGTTTATTTCCATTATATAAAGCATTGTACGGGGTATAACAGAAGCGTTTGTAATTTTTAAAATACTTTTTCGAAAACTGTCAAGTAGCCAATTGTCAGTTCGTACATTCGGTAGGTACGGTCCATTGTAGTGTTTATAATTTGATGGAGCCTGTGGTAGGCGGTCGGGTTAATCGATACAGCAGTGGGTGCAAGGTCGGCCCGCCACGCACCACACCGCACATAATTATGCACGGTTAGATAACTTGCGATTATCGGACACTAGTTTTTGCCTGCGGCTGTGGTCGTGTTAATTTTTGTTTAAAAAGTAGCCTGGAACCGTCTTCAGCCGGCCTAGCATGCGCAACAAGAGAACTTTTTTCGACCCGTTTTCTTGTGTTTTATTCATTTATCTCTAACTAGCGGCCGCTCCCGGTTTCACCTGCGTGGTTCCCGTTCCCGTAGGAATATCGGGATAAAAAGTATGCTATGTGTTAATCCAGGCTATAAACTATCTGTATGCCGAATTTCATCCCAATCCATTCAGTAGTTTTTATGTGAAAGAGTAATAAACATCCATACTTACAAACTTTCGCGTTTATAATATTAGTAGGATGTCTATCGACACTAAAGACACATGGATGCGCTTAGAACTCTACATAATAGGTCAAAAATAGACTTAATAGTGTTTTTGCTTATACATTATAATTGTTTTTGTTGGTTTATTTTAATAAAATAGTAAGTACCTAGTAAAAAATCTTTAAACAGTGAACTTCATGTAAATATAATACTATGACCGTATTAAATTAGTAGGGATCATTCACTTATAGTAGGAGTTTATAATGAGTATGTCATTGCAGGTTTTCTAATACACTACTCTGTAGACTGCCAAACCAACGATCAAGGGTTTGTTGTTTAAATCCTTCAGTTGTTTAAATTATTATGTATTCATCATCATCAGCCTATAAACTTCCCACTGCTCCAGGCCTCCCACATAGACAACAGCACGTGGAGAGGTTAGGCCATAAGGCCATAACCCACCACCATGCTGGCCCAATGCGCACGGCATACAAAAAATTATATTTTTTCTTATTTAATTAACTATTTGCGATCGATCGCCAGACCATAAGCGAATTATTTGTGGTGATTGAATGATTATTTTTAGCAAAGCCGCCAGCGCGGCCCTGCTTTATTAGAAAATGTGGCTTCTTTATAAGCGCTTCACTATTGTTGATTGATCTAACAGCCCGACAACTAGAAGGTTAGGGTGGTGAGACAGACGTTCTCTGTGCCGATGCCGGAATCGCTCGATTTCCGATGTCACGGTCGGCATGTTTCAGTATTCGTGAATTTCGTCATTCTTCGTGAACCAAGGAGCATCAACGATCGTCCTCAAAATCATATTCTGCACTCGTTGGAGACAGAGAATGTTGGATTTGCTGGCTACACCCCACAGCTGAATGCCGTCCAGACTAGCTTAAGGACGGAGCATACAAAAATGCAAACAATAATAATTATGTAGCGCTAATTCCGTCAACTCACAAGTCTACCAATCTCCGATGCAGCATCAAAACAATAATAGACTCCGTGTTTAATCAGCCAATATACGGTCAGCATCAAAAGTAGCTGAACAAAAACAAGGTGGCAAAAGTAATAGTCACGTGTAAGTGTCTTTACATACTCATCATTTAACATTTCAGAATTATATGACATTTTTAGTGTTCATAATAAATGGTTAAGGCAATAATGCAAAAGTATATTTGTCATGTACTTTTGACTCAACAGCTATGTCAGACAATTCTGGTAATTTCAACCGTAACAATCATTTGAAAATTTCATATGCTATGCTACTTTTGATGCTGACTGTACAGGCGGAGTGTCATCCCACAATAGCCCGTGATTACATTAATCGATGTCATTGGTCGGTGCGCAGAGCACTGAGTTCAAACGTCAGATATATCTCGTGGTAATGCGCATCTGTTGTTCTGGCATTGGCTGTGTCAAGGTTTGCGCATCCTGTTTGCAGGTTGCAGTGCCGGTATCAGCGTAGTAAATATTCATATTGTTTTACAATATTACTATATTTTTATGTATTTACTAACTAGCGGACAGCCTACCATTTTGTCCGTGTTAATAGACATCTTAGGTCCCATGCACTGTACCCTGAAAATCTGAACCTGTACCCTGACCGTCCATTTTAAATATACATATATACGGGGTATTCCTCGAAGCGCACCCATTTTGGAGCGCACCAGACCAAGCGCACCTAAACTATTCCTCCAAGCGCGCGCAAGCGACAGGAGCTTAAAAGATTCGTAATATTGATGTCAATAAAAACTAGGACTAGGTGCTTAAGCAACTTACTACGTCAATAATAAATTGAATCATGACAGTCATATTGATCTAAAAGTACCAGGGAGACATAAATGAAAAGAGGTAGATAGGCGCCTTAGCGATCTTACTTACCCTTAACTATCAGGATACAGCTACCCTATCGGCTAAAAAATATGAATATGGGCATGGGCTTCATTTGACATTTGAAGCCCATAATATGCCCATATAAGGACAAAATATGGGCTTCAAATGTCAAATAAAGCCCATGTCCATATCCATATTTTTTAGCCAATAGACCCCCTGGACTATTATCCCCAAAGGGTTAGTCAACGACTAAGCAATGAGGACCGCAGACGAAGTCCACTGCCACGTTTCACCGCATCACAACTACACATGTGCTCAGAGTGGTGAGTGTGATAGGTGGTGAGCCCTTCGCCGCTTTATGCTTTTGGATGTATGTGCAGCCTTAGTACGTTAGTCACCTTTTACGACACCCAAGGAACGAGAGGAGTCAGTAAAAATTAGTTGCTACCCCACAGGACATATTATTTATAAAGTACAATAAACATTGAAACATTGAAAAAACAAACAAACAAACTACAATTAGTAGTACCTTAGACTCCATGTCATACCTATTACATATTTACTAGGAGTTTACCATAACTTGTTAGATTCTATAGTTTTTTTAAAATATATATTTAGGTTTGCAAAACCGAAATAGTGATAACAAACATGCTTAGAAACATATACAATAAGGTTATTTAAATCACATTTCTTCTAGATGCAAACACATCATGCTAATAAAAATTTAGTTTAGTTGGTATGGTAAAGTGTTAAAAAAGTGATCACTTTACAAGCATACATTTTTAGATTCTATAGTAAAGTAGGTATAGCAAAGTGTCACTGATCACTGCCTGTTGCTGTTAGTTGTACCCTAGCCATAAATATGAAGCTGTACCTTTTGCGTGACTGTACCTACCTGTGAATTAAATTACCTGTTTTTTTGTTAACAAGCGCCATTACGCTGGGAGCGATCAGGTCAGGCTGAGGTGAAGCGTATTAGCATCATTGAGATCAATTTGTTACATAACTACAATTTGTACCTAATCGCATGGTTCAATGTTAAGATGTCAACGGACTTATATACTAGCAAGGACGATATTACTTATTTGTCTATGATACTAGGAATATGAGCTCAGCGATCGTAATAAAAGTTCAATTGCAAACCTCTAGGACTCTTCGTGATAGACAAGACGTCAAAACCTACCAATCGTGGCGATTACTTATTTGATTTCAATGATGGCCAACGGCCTTTGCGCAGAAGTGGAACAGTTTACCTAAATATAGGTTACAGCAGACTGCCGGTGACTTCGTTCGCGTGGACCCCGTACCCCGTGACGAATTTTCAAAATGACTCCCCTCTCCTAAGAACACTTATTGTGATGTAACTAAAATAGTTAGACATACGCTATCGCGACACTTTTTGTAGATACTGGTGTGTTCTGCAAAGCCATAGTACGTTATTTTATTCTATCATCAATAGTTTTCTTACCGCGCGCAATTTAATGGAATTTAATTGAGTTTATTAATTTTGACGACCTCCTTGGTCGAGTGGTTTGTACACCGGTTTTCATGGTGTCGCCATCTCCGAGGTCACGGGTTCGATCCCCGGTCGGGTCAATTTAGAAATTATTGTTTTTCTAAATTGTCTCGGGTCTGGGTGTTTTCTATGTTTAATAAGTATGTATTTAAGTATTTTAAGTATGTTTATCCGTTGTCTAGTAACCATTTAACGAGATTCATAACGAAGCTTCTCTTGGGCTAGATCATGGATGCACAGACTTATTAAGACTAGGGGCCACTCGGGCAAATTATGAACTGATGGTGGGCCACCAGAAGTATAGGTAATTAAAGACAATGAAAAATTGATAATAATGTATTCAAATAGAAAAAGAATTTATTAATTTGATTTATTATTTTTGCTGTCGGCGGGCCACCAGTATTCGACCGGCGGGCCGCATGCGGCCCGCGGGCCGTAGTCTGTGCATCCCTGGGCTAGATAATTGGTGTGGGTGTAGGAATTTTTTTTTTTTTTTTTTTATTAAGGATCCCAATTTTTTTTTTAATATTATATAATAAAGCCTATGTTACCCGGAGATAGTGTAGCTTTCAAAGGTGAAAGAATTTTTTAAATCGGTCTAGTAGTTTCGGAGCCTATTCAATACAAACGAACAATCAAATGTTTCCTCTTTAGATTGTTAGTACAGGTAGGTACCTACTTTACTTTTTACTTTTTTATTATCGCAAAAGTGTCGCGTAGCGGTGAAACAATATTACCACTCCGTCTCTTCCCTTGGGTGTCGTAAAAGGCGACTAACGGACTAAAGACTACACATACATCCAACTGCATAGACGTGCGATGGACTCACCACCTGCCACGCTGAGCACATGCGCAGTTGTTATTTGATGAAACGCGAACTGCAGAGGACTGCTTCTGCGGTCCTCATTGCCTAGTATCTGACATTGAGCTTTATTAAAGCAAAAATATCAAATATTGCGAATTGTGTAATCAATACAATTTGTCATCAATACAATACAATACAATACAATTTGTGTAATCAAAATAGTTCATAACAGTGTCAAGTGTCACTGATTAAGTTTTAAAAACTCTTGTTAACGATTTAAATGGAATTGAACCAATTAAAAAGTATGACAAAAAACAGTGATTTAAGTCTCGGATTGCGTGATCTGATGTAATAGATTATCCTCATCATTTTATTTAACCTTTGAAGTGTCAGACTACTGATGCTGAACACTTTTAATATTTGCTCCACGTATTGTACCTACCTACTTTTAATCTGGATTAAAAAGGGAACAAATATTCTGGCATACTAGAAAATAGTAAATATTCACTAAATGTTCACTGCACCTGTGACTTCGAATTTATGTGAACCGAAGTGATATCATAATTATGTCACCTAGAATTTTGTCTATACATAAGTGTATGTAAGTATGACTATACATAAACAAGCCTAAATACACAGACCACTGTGCCCAAAAACGAACTGAAAATGAATATAATATTTAGAAAAAGGTTTTAATAAGTCGTGCGTCTTTTGTTTCTAGCGTGCATTGTGCGGTCGTCAAAGCAAAAATTTAAGTGTATCGGAGTGGCAGTACTAATTAATAGCTAGTTTCTCATGAATTAGGAACATACCCGATGCAACTGAACTAGGCGACCTTCACCAAGACGCCGCCGGCCGCCGGGTCGCCGCCGGGTCAACCGACTTCATATTATCCTTCTGTTAGACTCAATAGCAGTAGCAATATGAGTTTATCGTAGACAATTAAAATTGTTTTCCTATTACTACTCTAATTTAATCGTAAAGCCGTAGGTACACATGTTGATAATGCAATTCGCATAAGGTAAACGTACACTTTCAAACTTTCGCGTCCCATCTGTATAAAGTTTGTTACACTAAATGCTTAGATAGTTACAATACCCGAAGTAATTCCGGTTTATTTTTTTTTAATTCATAAAAATAATTTTTATTGATTTTCTACGATTTCTCTGTTTGAAAAGTTT
The DNA here is from genome assembly GCA_963921215.1 of Scoparia ambigualis. Taxonomy (NCBI): domain Eukaryota; kingdom Metazoa; phylum Arthropoda; class Insecta; order Lepidoptera; family Crambidae; genus Scoparia; species Scoparia ambigualis. Next base: position 10,409,560 of record OY992508.1, on the reverse strand, counting down.
CAATGCAGATTCTTAACATGGCTATCAAACAAAAATGGTTTCCAAAACATATCACAATCACAGCAGAATTATAAGAACTTATTTAAAACAAAAACTGATTCACATAAGTAGCGTATTTTCATGAAACAGAGATACCAAGCTCAAAAGACAAACACCTTAGTGTAAAGTAGTTTTAATATAATTCCTCATTGTGGCCTTTCAGACTCTGTTCGTGTTATTGTCATCGCGCAGTTCACGGTTAATCGTGTTGTAATACTTAGGACTTACTGGTGAGGCTCTAGAGGCGATAACAATAATATAAGGAGTCACGTTTAAAAATACATTGTCATGTAAATCACTTGCAATGTAGCATCTGACTGCTCCTTCATAATACTGTGATAGACATAGATTTTGACATTTATTTATATTATGATGAAAGAAGTTTTTGCGCATTGATTTGCGGTTGCGGCCCAAACGCCTCAGTGATTGTGAGCAGGGCTTGAAACCGGTATCGAAAATACAGGTATTATATCGGTAAGTACTGGTATTTTCCATTTCGGTTCTTGGATACCGATTCTTCCACGAGTACCGGTATAGTTCTGGTATCTATCTGCGACGATGCGAGTCTGTTTGTCACGTAAATACCGGTATCTATCTGTGACGTTGCCTGCCAGTCTGTTTGTGACGTGATATGCAGTGTACTCTGTGCACTGCGGCCGTGCGAAATGCAGTGCAGTTAGCCAATCCAAGCGCCACTTATTTATCTACTCGGTCGCACTAATGAATTTAGTTACTTCGTACCGGTACAAGTACCAGTGCCAGTAATTAAAAATATCTACCGGTATTCCAAGCCCTGATTGTGAGTGTTCCAAGCGAGCGAGAACGAGCTATTAATTATTTATTTGTAATACTCAGCTCAATGTACTGAATAGTGTTTTGTACTGAGCCACCCTTATTATTTTTTAATATACTCATCCACCATTCCCTGTTATACCGAAGCAAAACTTTAATGTTCGTTTAACGACGTGACCGAGTGGCAATGCACTAGGCCCGATATCACAAGGTCCTGGGTTTAATTTCCAGGTCAGGCAATGGATTTATCGGATTTTTCGATGCATAGCCCAAGTTGATCTCCAACCCGCAATTGACAAGTGTGGTTGTTAAAACAATACTTAATATTAGCGATGATATGATTTCAATGAGCCTTTGTCCAACCGTGGGTCAGTACACAATAACAATTAAAGGTAACCTGCGTAATAACATTTGAAATTGCAATAAACTTCTCTTTCGTATAGCGTGATTCAAGATTCAAGATTCAATATCATTTATTCTGGTTAGGCCATGTTTAGGTTACAGCACTTATGAATGTCATTTATGCCATCGGTTCGTAAGTCTAACTATGGGGCGGGAGCCTTGTACTGAGAAGAACCGGCAAGAAACTCAGCAAGGGCATTTCTTTTCTCCCTTTCTTTTACAGCTTCAATTAGAGTTGAAAAATGCCCTCCCTATCATAGAAGGGCACTTTCCATTACAATAATAAAAACAAAACAACTACAAGGACATAAAAATAAAAAAAATATTAATCATCGTGTTATCAGACGTGAGGTCACTCGATCATGCCACAGAGAATAAACTGTAAGCTGTCATTCAGCTGCGAGAGCCTTTATTTACATTACACGTGCGACGCTGTTTTGGCTGTTTGCTCTGTGACTTGCTAAATGAGCTATGGCTACGTAACACTCGCAAGACGTAAGAATGGAACAATAATAATAATTTTAACGACAAGTTCGAGGTTATTAAAGAAATAAAATATAGTGAAATATAGCCTATACTGTTCTATTGAAATCAAGTAATCGCTACAATTTAGCTACAATATTCGTTTGCAAAATAAGTATGCATCGAAAAATCAGAGCTGTTTGACCAGATAAAACTAACTTAATTATCTACACTGGCCTACAAAAATAAGTATCACACTTTTAAAATTGTAATAACTTTTAAAGTAGGTACACAAGATAAACAGGACACACAATACTTAAAAAAATTACTATTGTATAATTTACTATAGTTACAAAGAAAGCTGATAAAATTGCTATAAAATGTTTTTTTTTTAAATCTCTAACTTCTATAGTTTAGAAAAAAATGAAATTTTAAAAGCGTGGTACTTATGTTTGCAGGCCAGTAAGTTTATATGCCTGCGCCGATTATTGAGAACTGACAACGCCGCGTCTGTTTTATCCCTCGCCGACTCGATGATAATGTTAAGTTCGTCAAGCATTAAACTAATATTTTTACCCAAGATCAACCTCTAATTTTGTTCTATCCCGAACAACTATTCAAGTTTCCGCAGTTGCTAGACCCTTCGTTTGTACCGCAAACATGCCTTAGGCCGCTACCAGCAAACAATGAAGACATTGAACCTTTGCCTACGTTTCCCCGAACGTTAGCTCGCGCACTTTACGATCGCGCTCGTTACTCGGACATGTTTATTCGGACGCCCACACTGGGGCCCCACGCGTGGCTCGTGCCGGCGGGTGGGGTAAGGCGTGAGAGACAGCGGGGCGGGCAGCTGTCATATGTTAGTATGACACTGCTCCCGATTCAAGAGGCTTTGAGACTGAGGTTTATTATGCGCATTAAGGCAACAATCTTAAAACACATAGTTTCTAGACTACTATCCAAAAAAGGTTAGTCAGAGACTAGTCAATGAGGACCGCAGAAGCAGTCCGCTACCATAGGCACGTTTCACTAAATTACAACTGCATTATACACCTTCAACTTTTATTCATTTTAATGAAATTAAGGTTGAGTTCCACCCATGAAACTAAACAACTTTCCCTTGAAGAAACCTATGTGCAAAAATGCCAAAAATTTCGACCTCCTATACTACTGTCGTCAGCTGATCGGACAGTTTTGTGTCGAATTTTTTTGACATTTTTGCACATAGGTTTCTTCGGGAAAGAAGTTGTTAAGTTTCATGGGTGGAACTCACCCTTTATTTCATTAAAACGAATAAAAATTGAGGGTGTATGTGCGTAACAGGTGGTGAGCCCATCGCCGCTCTATACTGTTGGATGTATGTGCAGTCTTTGGTCCGTTAGTCGTAAAACCAGAAGGGAATCCTGCATAACAACCGCATCTCCCCAAATGCGGCGGTGCTCGTAATCGTAATAGAATTCACCGGACAAAAAAGTAATAGTGTCAACGATTTGAGGCATTTTGGTAGTCAAACATTTCGGCAATTGTTTTATTTATATAGATACTTAAACTTCATTAGTGATATCCCACATGTCTAGCTCATTGAAACATTCATTACAACATAGAATCGACATATTAACCAATTTATATAATTGCACTTGGACCACGCACTATTATTTTACACAATTCTTATGGACATAGAGAAAACGATAAACAATGCTAATATTGTAATCTAAATTCGTTTTGACAGACGCACTGATGGTCCCATTCGAACCCGACAGAGTATTTAGATATCTAAGCTTACATCATAATGTACTGAGTTAACTAGTAATCTGAAGAAACTGTTTCAGGTAAAGAGTAGGAGTTGACCAGTCTCGGCAACTTATCTCTCAGAGATAAAACAGTATCGAAAGTAAAATAACAATTTCAAAATGCTACGGCCTCAGACGGGAATCGAACTTACGACCTTTTACCATCCGATTATTTTGAATGTTCTTCCACTTGTCTCAGTATATCATATACCACCTCTTTTTTCTATTCTGTGCATATAATGTACTGAGTTAAATAGCAATCTGAAGAAACTATTTCAGGTACCTAAAGAGTAGGAGTTGACCAGTCCTGGCAACTTATCTCTCAGAGATAAAATAGTGTCGAAAGTAAAAAAACAATTAAAATGCTACGGCCACAGCCGAGAATCGAACTTACGACCTTTTACCATCCGATTATTTTGAATGTTCTTCCACTTGTCTCAGTATATCATATACCACCTCTTTCTTCTGTTCTGTTGCATATACCTGAGAGAGCAAGATGTACTTAATGCAAATGCAAAAATAATAATAATGATATAAAAAACCATGACGTGTATCTACGTATTAATAATTAATGTATTGAAAAAGCAATAGGTATTAATATTAAAGATCACGATTTTATTTAATATCTGTTTCCATTACTTACTATATAAAGTAAAACAAAACTGGCATGTTATAAAAGGAGCAAGTGACAAACACAATCAACTCAGTGGCTCTCAAAAAAAACTCGTTCATACCATTGTGGATTGCTTACAAACAGAACGTACAAGCCGAATGCCTTAAACATGAAACACAGCGATAACAACGAAAAGCAATGTCACGCGAGCACGTATGAAAATTCACCTTCGGCCTATGCACTATCGGGTCGTTTTTATTTGCACCTGTTGCGGAGATAAGCTGTTAGGTATGCCGCGACTACGTGAGGTTGAAAAGGGGTCATTTGATAAGAGAGCCGCCCGAGTGGAGGTCACATGGAAATCGGAAAACTCGTTCTGAACTACAAACAATAGCCGATCGACGACAACGCTTTGTTTTGTTTTTTTTCTTCTTCTTTGCATTTATTTTACAACTCCAAACAAAACACTGCCTACGTTATTACGTTATTTGTACAGAATGTGTTGTGTTGTGTTTTGTTTTGTTGAATTCGCGAATGTTAAGATATTGTTTTTTAGAATTTACACGGGACATCTTCTGGCGGGAAAGTAAATGATATTTACAGTTTTTGCTTTTATTTTCTAAAATTCTTTATTTTTTTCCAAATACTAATGTGAAAATAGTGGTGGATTATTAAACGGTTTGAGTTCGTGGGCGTGTATAAATGTGATAAATGTTACATAACAGTATAAAGTCATACCTCAAGTTAGACGTCAAGTTCAAGTCAAGTTAGGCAACCTCCTTGGTCGAGTGGTTTGTACACCGGTTTTCATGGTGTCGCCATCTCTGAGGTCCTGGGTTCGATCCCCGGTCGGGTCAATTTAGAAATTATTGTTTTTATAAATTGTCTCAGGTCTGGGGGTTTTCTATGTATATTAAGTAGGTATTTAAGTATTTTAAGTATGTTTATCCGTTGTCTAGTAACCATTTAACGAGTTTCTTCGAAGCTTCTTTTGGGCTAGATAATTGGTGTGAGTGTAGTAAAGTTTTTATACCTTTATTGAATCTCAATGGAAACGGGTAAATTTTCTTTATCATTTTATCAATCATGAATCATAGATACTTACTTGTCATCTGTTATCATTAACAAGAAAATGTTTACTGAAAACCAGACCTTTCTGAGGCGTTGCTGAAATATTATGGTAGAATAATAGCAGGAGGATGGAGAAAAACCTCAGCCATTTTCCAGAAAGGACTTATAAAATCATTGCCACAATAAATTACAAACGTTTACGCGGACTAAGTCGCATTCGGTAGCCAATACAAAACCTAAAATAACAAAACAATATAACACCTTCCATCTTTATTACACACCATAAAAAGGACGTAACAAAAACTGGCAATATACTCCACAACATCAGTGTGATTAGTTCCAGAAAGGTCGATGGGACAGTGGCCTTTGCGACAAAGCCAATTATCGTTATGGATTGTTTGACAAAAGAATAATAATGGTCGTATGACGTACCGCAAGGTGTTCAGAGCACAGTCTTCGAACAAACATGGCATTGAGAAAGGAGGTTGTACGCGTTACAGATAATCTGTACAGTTTTTAAGGCATTTTCATGTTTGTTTACAGAAAATCTGTAGGATGTTAGAATAAGAATAGTATTCCTTCTCTTCTTCTCATGTGGGAAGGCTTGTCCCAGCAGTGGAAAGTTTATAGGATGACTCTACGAGTAGCTTCCTTAGATCTTCCAACAGGAATAGCATACGTCCAATACATACGATTGATGTTGGAATTCGGTTCCTTCTTACGCAATCGCAAAACTTCAAAACCACCTTCACGCTTTAAACTCTTGATGTTATAAGCTTCACTGTAGCCAATTTCCTGGGCTAGTTATGTCCACCGCTAGCTCAGTAAAGAGCCTTCACGTGAGAAATAGATGAAGCTATTAAGTTGATGTCGAAATCTCATATTCTATTGTTAACGCGAGCAGTGACACATAGCAAATATGAGGTGTTATGAGGCAGCCTCCGTGCGTGCAAGGTCATAGTACAAAGCGTCAGGCGTGTTACAATAACTGCTATTGTGTGCGCTGATCATGCTCGGACCATTTGTTAAGGTAAAGATAACTTGTGACGGTTAACGAGAGTCAGTCACAGAGTCAGCAGTCATTACAGTGTACAAGATGAGTATAAATCTTTTAAAGTACAGCCTATAGGTTGAACTATTGAATTAAAATAATGGAAAGCCCTACCCAGAAGTGGGGGAGTTTTTATGTACGATCGAGCGGTAGAGAGTCACAGCTCAGTGTGTGCATCGACAAATTGGGATCTTTTAGGGACTTGGAGTAGCAGCTGACGATTAATTTTCAGATCTATTGAGCTTCTGTACATTTGGTGCAGGTGATGATTTAGTTCAACCGATTTTGGTTATGGGGACTATTTCTTTAGCTAGTCGGTTACGCCCGAAGATGGCTAAGATGGCACCGTAAGAATACAAAATATAAAAGGTAGGGGAAAAAGTTTCTTCGCATTTTTTAAGAAAATTCAAAACATTTTTTAATAACTATAGTTTATTTACATTTAACTAAAGTATGTAGTTAACGATTTTGTTCGATAACTTTTTGACATCTTTTAGGTAAGGACATGATCCCATTGCTATAGAAATTTTGGGGCTTCTGATCAAAATACCGCGACAAGTGGTTTTGGCAGTCCTCTCGTGATGTTAACCTGACACTGCCTAAAGAATTCTGAAGAGACCGAAAGAGGTGGAAATCTGAAGGTGCAAGGTCAGGACTATACGGCGGATGCATAAACACCTCTCAGCCAAACTCTCTTAATTTTATCTGAGTGGCTAAAGATGTGTGAGGTCTAGCGTTATCATGATGAAAAGCTACACCCCTTCTGTTGATTAATTCCGGCCGCTTTCTTTCAACTTCTTGCTTTAATCTCATCAGTGGTTCGCAGTATAGTTCAGAGTCGATGGTCCTGCCTGGTAGTAACAGCTCATAATGAATAATGCCCTTCCAATCCCAACACACACACAGCATCACCTTGTTGCGTTTTAACCCGGGTTTCGCCACAGTCTGTGAAGCCTGACCGGCATTTAACCATGACGTTTTTCGTACGTTCTTGTCGTACGTGATCCACTTTTCATCACCAGTTATCAGCTTCTTCAAAAATGGTTCGGTTTCATTACGTCGTAATAAATAATCACAAATGAGTACACGGTTCATTAGTTTCTTTCAGTGAACTCGTGAGGTACTCAAATATCGAGCTTTTGTGGTACCCAGTTTTTTTCAAATGCGCCAAAACTGTTTTGTGGTCGGTTCCCAGTTCTTCAGCTACGTCGTAACTACTGATATGCTGATCTTGCTTCACTTTTTCAAAAATGGCATCCATTTTCTCCGTAACAGGGTGACCAGAGCGACGTGCATCTTTGACATCAAAATTTCCGGATTGAAAACGGTTAAACCTAATTTATGCTACTCTCACAGACACTGCACTAGGTATGGACCTAGTGCAGTGTAAAACAGAGTAATTTTTTTTCACGGCTTGCGTTGCTTTTTTACCTTTTTTGTAGTAAGCTTAGATTAAAACAAAAAGGGAAGATACGGCATTAGCGTCTCGTGAGTGAGCCGCCAAAATTAGGCCTAAAGGCACAATTTCACTTCAGTCACAATTTACCGAGCGAACAGGCTACATCGCACTATTGCGGATATTCTACTGTGTCAAAAAGAGAAAGACGCTACTCCGCAGTGGCGTCGGAATCGGTCGTACGTACTCGTCTGTTGCGAAGCGACCGAGACGTCAACGCGCTACTCGCTGACTCCCTCGCGCTGACGTTGAAACTTACCGCTTTGTCTCGCTCGCTCGATTTACACTTTATAGGTGTGCGTGTGTGAGTGTTTGCCTAAGTAGTTGAGTAGGACTATATTTTGAATGACTACAAGTAGGAGCATGCCGTATCTTCCCTTTTTGTTTTAATCTAAGGTAGTAAGATTTTAAAATGTATCTAATTTTTTTTATAGATTCACTCATCTTGACATTAAGAAAAACAAATGAAAATCACACATTTTCCTAATTTGATTTAGGAATTATCTTTTTAAAATTTAAACTTTTAATAATACAAAAACCAGCCAGATACAAATAGTACCAACGAGATTTTATTACAAGTTTATACATACTTCCCCAACCTATTAACGGTATTTCTAACCGCCTCTGTGGTCTAGTGGCTAAGCTACCTGTTTCAGACCCAGAGGTCCCGGGTTCGATTCCCAGCGGGGGGTACATCTTTGTGTGCTCGGTTTGGTTGGTGGTAGGGCTGTTAAGTCCGCCTGGCTAGCTACCACCATCTTATCTAAGTCTGTCGCCATAACAACGATGTTTATAGCATTGTTGTGTTCCGGCAGTTTGAGATAAGATAGCCAGTTCCTCAGTGGTTGAGGATTCCGGGTGAAGCGCGCTTCCACCTTCGGCCTTATCGTCACTTACCATCAGGTGAGATGAAGGCCAAGCGCTTACCCGTTGCCAATAAAAAATAAAAAAAACCTAATAAAATATGATCTAACGAAAAAATATTTATAAGTCAGGATCGTACCAAATGGAAATTAAAGTGGTCTCAGCCTACCCCTACGACCTAACGTACTTAGCTCATGATGTAGTTTATTGCACAAGTTATGTAAGCAAGTAAATTAATGTTCAACAAAAAAAGTTAAAGTTTGTCGAAATTATTACTTCCATTCACACGTTGTTGGCTTAAAAAAACGACTGTGTGCAGAGATAACAAAAAGTTCAAGTCAAGTCGAGTGCAAAAGGTCGTTCGTGTCAACCGGGTCATATTGACATACGTCATTTTTGTATTTGTATTACGTCACTATGTGGAGGAGCTTGGCCTTCATCTCATCTGATGGTTGTCACTTGACAATAATTCCGAGCCAGCCTTGGTGCAGGTTCGATTTTCAGTTGGAGTTCATGTGAAGGAGGTTCGACACAATAACCTTACCTTAGAATGTCACGTTAGAGTGGTGTTACAACTACTCTGTACCACAAAACGCTCGATATAGACACGTGCCCAAAGATTTATTTATTTATTTATTTATTTGAAACAACAAAACTTAATACTACCATTACAGAAAAAAAAATCCAATGCGATAGTACAAGCACTTATAAAACTTTCTAACCTAACCTATTTACAAACGAATATTTTTTATTTATCTATTTACAAACTTACTATTACTATAAAATATTCAGGACATATTCAGTAAAGTAAGTAACTACACTGTGTATTTACTTACTTTTTAGCTACTTCTGTAACAAAGAACAAACAATGTGACTTTTGTGAATTCATTCAGAGAGCAGTTAAATATGTCAACATCATTAGGTGCGCAAGGCTCGGGTAAATGGCGCTTCTTTTAAAATATTAGTCCGCGCCCTTGGCACCTCGAGCAGTGGCACCTCAAGATAGCTGAACTTCAACACTAAAGGAAAGTATATTATATTACATACATACGAGGGGCGTTCAAAATATTCTCGGTATGTGGATAAAAACAAACAAGTACGAAAAGTTTGATATTTTTATTTTTCAATATACTCCCCCCCTATGTTCATACACTTATAAGATCGATCAATTATTTTTTTTAATTCCTCATAAAAATATTTTTTATCTTTGGTGTAAAAATGCTCCTCCACGGCCGTCTTCAACGCTTCATCGTCAGAAAATTTATTTCCACGCAGATCCTTTTTAAGATTGGGGAACAAAAAGAAGTCGCTTGGGGCTAAGTCCGGACTATAGGGTGGATGATTAACAGTTTCAAACCCACATTCAACAATAGCTGCCTTGGCAATATGAGCAGTATGGACAGGGGCGTTGTCATGCAGAAGCAGAACACCTTTGGTTAACTTTCCTCGCCTCTTTTCTTTGATCGCATCTCTTAATTGACGTTAACGTTAGCGTAGTACTGCCCTGTGATATTTACACCTTTTTCTTTATAATCGAAAAGCAAAAATCCTTCACAATCCCAAAATATTGTGGCCATGACCTTGCCAGCTGACGGGATTACCTTGAACTTCTTGGGATGAGCTGAACCCTTAATGTGCCACTGCATGGACTCCTGTTTGCTCTCTGGGTCATAATGATGAACCCAGGTTTCATCTCCAGTAACTATTTTTTGCAGCACCTCATCGGGATTTTCACCACACAGGTCGATAAAATCTGAACAGCAAGCCACACGCATATCCTTTTGAAGAAGCGTCAGCATTCGCGGAACCCATCTTGCACTTACTTTTGACATATTAAGATGGTCATGTATAATGTCATGTACGGTACCAATAGAGAGATTGGTTACTTGAGCTATAGATTTTACCTTCACTCGGCCGTCTTCCAATATAAGTTTTTCCACTTTATCAATATTTTCTTGTGAGGTAGCCACTACAGGCCGGCCAGGTCTAGGGTCATCTTCAATACTCTCCCTTCCACGCTTAAATTCGCTTGACCATTTTTGAATAGTAGATAAAGAAGGAGCAGACTCACGGTAAACACAATCCATTTCCTCTTTTATGGTTTTTTGATTTTTACCCTGTTTTGTCAAGAATTTTATGACGGATCGGTGCTCTAATTTCGTTAAAATTGTTAATTCGCTCATGGTGTTCATGTTTGTTCGGCAATTGCAGAAAAACAAAAGAACATCTCGGTTCCAATTTTACTTTTTTTTAATGTCAATGGATGAATCTTAGCGGCCAGTAACAAATATATATATAAAAGAGGTTGTAACGTATCAATACCGAGAATATTTTGAACGCCCCTCGTACATATAATCACGTCTATTATCCCCGACAGGTAAGTCAGAGACTAGGCAATGAGGACCGAAAAAGTAGTCCTCTGCCATAGTCCACTTTTCACCAAATAGCGACTGCACTGTGCTCAGTGTGACAGGTGGTGAGTTCATCGCCGCTTTAAAAGAAGGAGGCGAACAAGCAGGCGTCACCTTCATCATCATCATTATCAGCCTATAAACGTCCCACTGCTGGGCACAGGCCTCCCACGTGGACAATAGCACGTGGGGATGTTGGGCCATAACCCACCACGCTGGCCCAATGCGGGTTGGTGCGATTTAACGACTGTCATCTTACGACAGCAACCGGGACCAACGGCTTAACGTGACTTCCGAAGAACGGAGGAGCTCGAGATGTTTTAAATTTGGTTACCCATCCAGCGACCCGGCATTGCGAAAGTGGCTTAGCAAGCAAGATCGTAAGCCGAACGCGCTAGCCGCTGCGCCATTGAGCTCATCACCACCTGATGGAGATGGCGTCACCTGATGGAGAGTAATCACGCCCGCTGCTAAGCACAGTGCTTCCTATATGGATAACAACAGTTATAGATGGGGTGATTGGGCCCACCCACCTCGCTGGCCCAATGCGGGTTGGTACGTTTTAACGACTTCTGTCATACGACAAAAAACTGGAACCAACGGCTTTGACTGCCTCCCGAAGCAGGGGAGCAGCTCGAGATGTTGTAAATTTGGTCACCCATCCAATGACCCGGCATTGAATGAAGACCTCCGTGGTCGAGTGGTTAGCACGCCGGGTCTGGCGTTGCGCCATCTCTGAGGTCCCGGGTTCAATTCCCGGTCGGGTCAATTTAGAGAAAAACCGTTTTTCTAAATTGATTTCGGGTCTGGGGGTTTTTTCTATGTTTATGTATATTTATCCGTTATCTTACCATACATATTAACGAGTTTCAAAAGAATATGTAATCAGTAGCTTTTGCTAGATTTAGCTATCTTGGGTTAGCATAAACAAATTTAATTTTAAACAAATTTAATTTATAATTTAATTGCGCAAGTTGCTCAACTGGCAAGATCCCAAACCAGACGTTCGATGGCGCAGCGGTTAAGAGGGTTCACGCATTTCAGTTTCCCGTACAAACTTCCAAGTTGAAAATTTTACAAACCAATTAACCAATTTTAATGAAGTACAGAGATCTAAAACTTCGTAGAAAACATTAAAAAAACGTTTATTTTCTGAGCTATTACGATTTTACCCTTAGCTGGTTTCGCTAAAATGGGCAACGTGGGGTGTCACTTAAAAAAGACCTAAAATATTAATAAAATTCAATATTTTCTCATATTTTTTCCTTTTATATATGAACCAACTTATAATCTAAGCATTGGACTTTAAACTTGAAAATCTGACTATTTTGAAAGAACTTGATGTTTTCTAATAAAAAAAATTAAAAGTTAACTTTAGGAGCACTATATTCGACAAAAGCATAATAATTACACAAAAATTATTTGTAGTATAAATTTCTTAGATAGTCTTAATAGCAAAAATAGAAACTTTGGATGAGAATAACAACAATAAAAAAAAATACAACCTACCAATCACTTCAGCAATATAAAAAACAAAAAGTCTTATCATTTAACACCAACATGTTACTGCATGTAACCGTGTGGTCTTTACCTACTTAAAAAGAGAAAGCATTTGTTACACTTTATTATACATTTCACGTTCTTTTTTAGATGACATAAAATTGGCATCTCCCTCTCTTTTGAATGTCTGTGGTGATCATCAGTAGCATTTACACAAACATCTCTTGTTATGGTTTCCTAGATGGTCTCTGGATCAGATTCGTAATCCTCGTACTTTAAGAATTGCGCAACTTGATCTTTATGTGAATTCGATGGCTATTACGATGATTATTTACTGAACAAAAATTAAAATGTAATATGCATATTGAACGACGTGTAACGTTCTTGGCGTCTGAGGTGATTTTTGACCCCAGCGCAGTGTGCATACCTCCGCTCCCAATAATGTTAGAGTGATAACAGTCCGTCGGTCGTCCGCCGCACCCCGCGACGTAACGTAATGAGATTACATGGACGCGCAGGAGTGAATCTCATAAAACTGCAAAGTTATGATGAGAAATATGTTTCTCTGGGGTGAGTTTTGACCCTCGATACCAGCTAAGGGTTAAACTTTCTATGAAGTAGAATTTAAATCGCAATAACTCAGCTAAATTAACATTTTTTTAAATATTTTCTATAAAGTGTTTAGACCTCTGTATTTTACTTTAAAATGCATAATTTCATTAAAATTGGCTCGTTGTTTTGTAAAATTTTGAACTTGAAAGTTTGTATGGGAAACCGAAATACATAAACCCTCTTACCGCTGCGCCATCGAGCTCTACTCTTATAACTACTTGGTAGACTTGGTACCAAATCGTGTGAGAGGTCTGGTGGCGTAGTGACCTGCACGGCGCAGGGTCACCCGCCAAGGTCGCGGCACAAAGGTGCACGCTCATTTGTAGTTTGTCATTTGTCAACGAGTCACGTGGTAACTGGTGCAGGTGACAACGAAAACAGAAGGGTTTGTTCTTGTTTTTTTTATAAGTATATAAAAAAAAGAAATCGAAAGCGATGCAGTATAAAATATCTTTTAAAAAAATATTTTACAAAGTAATGAAACATGTCGTGTTACAAATAAGACAACGAAAAGTTTAACAATTTGCAAATATTGTTCTGAATCAAGTAGATCCTACTGGTAACAAATGAAAGCGAAAACGACTTCATTATTTTCATGATAGCTCAAGACTTGTTTTGGTATTTAATATACTCCACTAGCATTACCTACTTAACACAAGGAAAGTAGATACAAATGTAAAAAGAAACATTCTATTGTGTCTGATTGTTGTGGCCGTCAATATGATAATATATACGGCCGAAATTAATGAACAATCTAACTTCTAATTATTAATTTCGGCCCATAGTAGTGTGACTGAAAAGTTGAAATTCGTTGTCTTGGTATGGGCATACGATGAGAAGGGATGAAAGGCACGTTTGTATCGTATTTGTAACTAAAAGAGTAATTAATGTAAGTGATGATGGATGGAGGGGAAGAGGTAGAAAAAATAAAAAATGGATGGACTGTGTAAATGTTGATATGAATGAGGAAGGAGTGACTGCACAGGTGTCGGCTAATAGAGGAGATTAAAAGAAAATAACATTTTGCGCCGTTCCTAAATAAAATGGGGCCAGGCCAGGAAGAAGAAAAAGTTGTGTGCGCTCACTAGCGGAGCAAACCTTCTGTCTCCACTATTGAGTGGCAAGCAATTACCTGTGCACACCTGATGGCAAACGCGTGATTAGACGAAGCTCTAATGCGAGGGTCAGAGGCGCGAGCACATCAATATCACTTTGCCTGACACCACATGTGTACGCGAATTGGGAAAGCACTTTATCTCCGCGCAGTAAAGGTTAATGTTGCATGTGTTCTATCGGTAGTAGGTACACAATCAGTGGAAAAGCAACTGATTACACACAATTTTTTTAACAATAAACTTCATGAAATTTTTGTAGAATAAAATAGAATTTCTATAAGCTTAAACTGTGTAAGAAGTTCTAAAAATAATAAAATAGTATCAACAGTTTGCCCATGATCGGACATGCAATCTACACAAATATTATTATTAGAATCTAAATGTTCGATGAACCGTGTCGCGAAGCGGTGAAAGAATACTACCACCCCCTCTCTTCCCTTGGGTGTCGTAAAAGGCGACTAACGGACTAAAGACTGCACATACAACAGCATAGAGCGGCGATGAGCTCACCACCTGTCACGATGAGCACATGTGCAGTAGCTATTTGGTGAAAAGTGGGTGTGGAGTATATGGGATTTAGAATTTAAATTTGAATCTATTGAAACACCAAGAAGATTGCTTTCGTTAACTTCTTTTAGTTTTGAGTTAGACTCTTAATCATGAATATTTAATTTAAATGAAATCGTCTTGTAATTACGAAATTGTACAGTTTTATTTATATTTATTTTTCGAACTTTAAGATTGAAAGTTTTAAACCAGTCAACCAAATGTTTTAACTTTTTATTAACTTCATCTTCGAAGACAGCTCTGTTTTTACTATCATCAGAAATAAAAATTTACCTTGTCGCGTAGCGGTGAATAAATAATACCACCCCCTCTCTTCCCTTGGGTGTCGTTAAATGCGACTAACGGACTAAAGACTGCACATACGTCCAACAGCATAGAGCGGCTATTGGCTCACCGCCTGTCACGATGAGCACATGTGCAGTCGCTTTTAGGTGAAAAGTGGACTATGGTAGAGGACTGCTTTTACGGTCCGCATTACCTAGTCTCTGACTAACCCTTCGAGGATAATAGTCGTGATTATATGTATGTAACATCACGCTTGTGTCCAAAGGGGAAGGCTAAGGAAAGCTTCTTAAACATTAAAATGAAACACTTTTTTACGGACTAACTCGCGTTTAATTTACTATAAGTATTACATAGTTTTCTATATTATCCTAATGTTTCGATTCCTTTACAGAGTAAATAACTAAAAATACTGGTTAATATATCTAACAATAACTTCTAAGTATGAGACGACCAACACCACAGTCTCCCTGTGCTGTGACCACGAACCCTGTAAAAGGTTCGAAACGTCAGGATAATATGAAAAACTATGTAATATTGTAAATTAAACGCGAGTTAGTCCGTAAAAAAGTGTTTCATTTCAATGTGTGGTGCTCGCTTAAACCTCAGAAAACAATATCTAAACATTAGTTTAGATTTGACATCCATAATTATGGATATCAAATCTTAAGTAACACTTAAAGTTAGTAACTTTTACAAGTTAGACCGTTATGGCTTTAACTTAATACACTAAATCTATCATCATCAGCCTATAAACGTCCCACTGCTGGGCGCAGGCCATCTCACGTGGGAGAATTGGGCCATATTGGCCCACCACGCTGGCCCAATGATTGTTGTTGGGTTACACAACACGTTTAGTAAAAACGGTCGTTTAGCAACCGGCCGTACAAATAATCCATGCAAAATATGACATTCTTTAAAAAAATAAGATCAAAATTAAATTGCCATTGACATTTTAGTGCAACACAATTATTATCGTGCAGCGAAAAAACAACGTGCAAATAAACAAAAATGTATATTGGATTCTTAATTTTCGTTAACGTAATTTCGGACCTTAATGAAAATACTTAAAACGCAAGAACACTTCAACGTCCTTTAACTTTTTTTTCAAACTGGTCCTATCACGAACTCTCTCTCATGACATGCATCTTAAATTTGTATCAAAAAAATAAAAAAAACAGGATTTGCAAAACATAACCCATAACAATTGCATTAGATCTTTTTTCAGATTGCATACACTTTACTTCTTACTGTAACATATTTTCTTATTTATAACTATACTATTTAACTAAAAGCAAGTATGGCAAGATTGTAGAATATCCTCAATACATCCTACTAATATTAAAAACGCGAAAGTTAATAAGTATGGATGGATGTTTCTTACTCTATCACGTAAAAACTATTAAATGGATTTGGATGAAATTGGGCATACAGATAGTTTATAGCCTGGATTAATACATAGGATACTTTTTATCCCGATATTCCCACGGGAACGGGAACCACGCGGGTGAAACCGCGAGCGGCCGCTAGAAAGTCATTTTAAAGAAAAGTCGCTGTTTTCATGTGTTTGTGGCACCACACTATTCTCCTAAATGACGCAATGGATTTTTATGCAGTTTTCACTTTAAGATAGAGCAATAACTGAGGATGGTTGGTGTTTATATTTTATAGATATATATTTTTTTTAATGGCTAAAGTATGACGGTTTTTCTAAGTTAGCGAGGACGAAGGTGCGGGCGGGCCGCTAGTGAATGAATAAATAAGAATGGTCCTCATTGTCTCTAATTAAACCTTTGCTTATAAGTCGTGTGTGTGTGTGTGTATGTATTGTTAGATGAAAAGATTTATGCTTTTTTGTCCCGAAGTTTTGTCCCGCATTCCTAAACAATCTGAGTTTGTCCCTATCACTATTGAAGTTGTGCTTCGCCCCAAATTACACGTAGATAGTTAAAAGTAAAGTCAAATAAAAATACTGATTGTACATACAATAAGATTAAAGTAAGTTTAGCATATAACAAAAATATGAGCCGTAAAATGAATATGAAATAGGACAAAGCGAAAATAAAATAATTAAAATAATTAATAAAAACAAACAATTCCTCAGAACACTCCCCATGATACATGCGGTACAATATACAGAGAGATGCAACGTCTCTCCGAAGAGCGAGCCGACCTGAAACAGCCACGTCGGCGTCGCCGACAATTCGAGCAGCTTTACGTTGAATGCGGTCAAATGGAAGGAGTTGGTACTGGAGTGCTCCAGCCCAAAGTGTGGTAGTTGTGTTGTGGTAAAATACGTAGTTGTAATTAGAATACATAATGGTTATTGTGAAGTATTCAGTTTTTCCTTTTAGTGTGTACGTCCCACCAGTAAGTAGAGATTTTTGAATAGATAGGATTTAATTTGTTTCTGACAGCACACGTGACATTTATCCTATTAGGCCAGTACAGCAGCACAATTATTCCGTCGTGTGGTCCTAACGTCCGTTAAGGTCACCGCGGGCATCAGGGCTGTTGTCACGCCGGTCACGCACGGAATACCTGCGCAGGAATGTGTTTTCACTCGACTTTTGTCTAAGTTGTGTGCGATGTCGATTACGCGGCGAGACGCAGTTGGAACGTACTCGTATCTCGTATTTTTTTACCATAACAATGTTAGTCAGTGTTATAAAGAAAATACTTTGGAAAGTGTGCGAAATAATTACACGATTATGTTCCTCCATTCCCTTTCCACAAGCCCACTACCCTCACATAGTCGACATTCCATCAGTAACCAGTAAGGTGACGCTTTTTTTATGTGACACGTCATAGTGACTACATCCTGCCTTATGATACGCAGCAGATACAGTCCAAAATAACGAGAGCGCTAATCACCGTGGAACAAGCACGGTAACAAGCGCACCCATTCATGACGGCCTGCATAAGTGCCGTTTCACGCCCCGCTTAAAAGACCGGGGACTACAGGAGCTGGGAAACACATGCGCTGGCAGAGAATTCCAATGCCGAATGGTCTTACACAGGAACCACTTGCCAAATTTTTCGGTACGAATGCTTATAGTCTGCACAGTATGATTGATTTTGATTAGATCAAAAAGTTCTTCAGAACACTCTCCGTAGTAATTTCGGTAGAAGACACTGAGAGATGCAATATCTATACGCAGCTGGAGGTCCTGAAGAGAGGCTGTAACCTCAGCATCTCCAATAATGCGTACCGCTCGCCTTTGCAGTCTATCAAGTGAATCGAGGAGATATTTAGCCGTCCCATAAATGGGAACAATACTCCATACTCGATCGCACCGAGTCTTGTACAGCAAACAGCGCTGCTCGAGAGTGAAAAACCACCTCACCTTATTAAGAATACCCAACTTACGGGAGGCAGTTAAAATAACACTCTCGATGTAGCATTTTGGATTCAGTTCCTGGCCGATGTCCATGCCTAGAATGCTAAGGTCTACTGAAATGAGTAAAGGAGAGTTCTGAAGATAGGGAGAAGTAAAGAAGGGAATCTTGGACGAGAATGCATAAACCTGGATTTTTCTGGCATTAAATTCGACCAGGTTTTCTAATCCCCACTTAGAGACACAATCGAGAGTCAGGTTCAGTTTGGCAACCAGTTCTTGCCTTTTCACAATGATATCAGCTTGCTTTGCCGCAGGATGTCCTATGTACCGCTCATGCACCGTACTGTCATCCGCATAACAATGAATATTTCCCAAGGACAAGATGTCATTGATATGCAGAAGAAATAGAGTAGGTCAGAGCACAGAACCCTGCGGCACTCCGGCATTGACTTTGTAGAACTGGGAGGAACTACCCTCATAAAGGACACGAATCCTCCGTTCTTCTAAAAAGTCTGCGACCCAGGCGCACAAACGGGGCGACACACCGAAGGCTGGCAACTTGGAAAGAAGGGAGCGATGCAATGCTCTATCGAAAGCTTTGGCGACATCAAGGCTAACTGCCAGAGATTCTCCATGCTTGTCCATCGCTTTACCCCATGCGTAAGTAACGTACGCTAGAAGATCACCCGTTAATCACTTGGGTCTTGAACCCATACTGGCGATCATGGAGCAGTGAGTGATCCTCTAGGTAGTGAATGAGCTGTGAGTTAACAATCCGCTAAAACACCTTGCACAGCACAGAAGTTACAGCGATGAGTCGATAGTTGGCTGGATCCGAGCGATCCCCTTTTTTGGGGATGGGTTGTATGTTCGCTTTCTTCCAAGAATACCGGTGCCGGCACAATACCGGTATCGTAAGACATCCTAAACAATTGTGTCAACAAAAGAGACAACTCAGCCGCGTATATGAGCAGCACAATCGCCGGAACACCATCCGTCTTGCTAGCCTTCCGCACATCGAGCGACCGCAGAATGGCATGCACGTACATCACACTGCCTGATACGAATATCAGGCATGGTGGCCCCACAATGTACTATGATAGGTGGAGCGGCGTCACAATCGTCGATGCGCGAAATAACCCGGAAAGGTCAGCCAACAAGTTCACCTTCTCAAGTGGCTGGTAGGCTAACGAGCCATATGGATGGGAGAGCAGAAGTTGGCCTGCACGGCCTTAGCGAGCTGCCAATAGCTAAAAAGAAAAGTAGAAAAGAAATGCCCTTGCTGAGTTTTTTGCCGGTTCTTCTCAGTACAAAGGCTCTCCCGCCCCATAATTAGGACTTACGAACAGATGGCATAGCGTCATTCATAAGTGCTCAATTATTGTAGCCTAAATTGAATAAATAAATTTCATTTTTGATATTTTTAAGTAACAAGCGTTTTGCTGGATTTTTAGGGTTCCGTACCTCAAAAGCAACGAAACGGAATCTTATTGGATCACTTTGTTGCTCGTCTGTCTGTCTGTCAAGACCCTCGGGAACGCGTGGAGATATCCAGTTAAAAATAATTAAATGTTAACTTTATTTTATATATCCTGCTATATATCAACCAAAGTTTGTATTATGCAGAACATTTTTTTTTCTGGAACTTGCGATAATTAATAATAGCAGGGAGTGAAGAACCTATTATCCAGTCTCTTTTATCACATAGATAAATGAACACAGCCTGAAAGACTGAGAAGACGCCATCTCTCGTATCAAACCCTAATTACCAGGACGAAACCAGTCGGACATTTAGATTGGATAACTCTAGCACACGTTATGAAATATATTTTATATATCCTGTCCATAATAGCTTCCGTCCAACCGTATGTCCAAACAAATTAGAACCGAACAATTTATGTTAAAACAAAGTTCTTAATCAACCCGGCCGGGTAAATACTCGTAAAACAATAATTGTTCGTGTTTGTCATTTTATTTTAATATGTGCGTTGAGGAATGAAAATATAAACTCAACAAGATTAAAGTGGCAATATTATCTTGTACAGTCAGCCTCAGAAAAAGCTTAACACTTTAGTACACACTTTAGATCACTCTCGCTTGAAACGTACGCAGTAGTTGTTATTGTATAGAGTGTTTGGTAGTAGGTATATAACCCCGCAACTGGGCAATCCTACCTAGTGCAAAGAACAACTATTTGTATAGGGGCAACCTTAAAAAGCGGCAAAAAATCAGCAATTCCATACAAAACTGCTTTCGACCTAATTGTATGGAACCGCTGATTTCTTTTTCGATTTTTCGGGTTGCTCACATACAAATAGTTTGTTACGAGGCAGCTAAAACCTTGTTGCTTTTCTGACCTCTTTTCCGAATAAGTCTTTTATATCTAGTTTTAAATTTAAAATTCAAATATTAGGTAGGTACTTACATTCTCTGTCTATAGCCTCTGTTTTCATGTAAATTAAGTTCAGATTCATCAGCGGAGCTAGAAAGAGCACCTCCTATTATTGTTATCCTTACAAAAATACTATTATTAGTGAACAGTGAATTATTATAAATAAACAGTCACTGTTTCAGGCATACGTCCTGATAATAATAAATAACCTAAACCTACATATACCTAGTCAAATAGTGCATAACCTTTTATAATTACTAACAATAACTAACCATTTTATTATCAGAATAATATACTTCTGAACTCATCGAGCTTTTATCTTTATCCCCTCTCCTCATCGTGTCACTCCCCGTTCCTTCGCTACGTGACAAGTTGTTCTTTGCACCAGGCGGAAGGCCTAGTTGCAGAATTAAATACCTTACAAAATATCCTGTATAGTAAGTACTAATGTGTTAAGCTACTTCTGAGACCAACCGTACATTTACTGTAAAATAAAGTGAATATTATTTTATTTATGGATAATAGAAATATTGAGTGTCATGTAAAGGATCGAGATTACGATGTTCGTATTAATATTTTATTATTCATACACCCGTTGCTCGCAACTTTGTCTGTGTTATGAAAGGTGAATCTGTAATATATTATATACTTAGGCATAATCAGTGTTACTTTACAATAGCACAACTTATTCAGTATTATATAATTTTTTAACTTTCTTAGCTACGTATCAATATTTTACCTAACGCTTTCATCGCACCTTGATCAAAATGTGAAAAAAATAAAATACATAAAATAACTAGACAACTAGTATTTAAAAAGTACTACTGAGATTAGATAAAGAGTTAATATACAATAAAAAAGCAAAGGTACGAACGCTAATTAAAAGACGATTGATCAATCGAAAAGTATGGATAAAAATCAAAAAGTAATTAACTATATTATTAGGTACATTATTTGTGTATTATTTATTTTTAATTTCTTGCTCGCTGGCAACTTATATACATCATAATCATATAAAACAACTAACACATAAGCTAATCAATCAATAGGTATCTAATTAAAAACAAAACCAAACAATCCAACATCGCTCTATATTCGAACTTGACAACCGCAATTTCTAACCGAATCGCGGCATCGCGTTCGGTTCGTTATCAAACTCGATTACACGCCAATTAGACCATTGTCGCGCGCCGGCCTCGTAAATATCCCGCTGCCAATCCGGCGCCGGACCGGCCCGGTTGCGGACCGGTAACGACGGCCGGTCCGACACCCCGACACCGGGTGCCCTTAATAGTGTCTCATTAAACTAGACCAACTCTGCTTTGATTTCCTTTTGATTTAGATATTTAACATTTAAACCTTATGCATTCTACATCACCATTCTGATTTGTTTATAGCTGGATTTAATCCGGTGCCTCAGACTAAATTAGGTCTGAAGGTGCATGGTGGATGATATATACATAGGTGTTGGCAACATAAACAACAATGCCTTCGAAGTTATTATAACTTCTAGTACGAAAGAGAGGTACATAATATTATATCGATCTCTCTCTCTCTCTTCTCTGCCTTCATCTTGTGTAACCACGCAATATTCGTAGCTCCGTATAAAATAATAAGTAATTTACTGTAATACAGTGTAATTGTCCTGTAAAAGGCATTAAAAGTCATCTCAATATATCGAAGTGTATTTATTATATAACAAACCCAGTGTGCGTTAGTGGAGTCAACCCTGCTACGAACAATAGGTCTTCGGATGAGAAGGTCGACGGCGTTCGGATTCTATTCGATGGCCGAGTGGCATAGCGCTCAATTCGATAACCGAAGGTCCATGTTTGAATTTTCAGGTCGGGTAAAGTGTATTTCGGTTATTACGATGCGTGGCCCGGCTTTGTAATCACCATAGTCTCTAAACACCCTGACATGGGAAACCCAACCCTATTTTTCTGCTTAATAGAGTGTATTATAAGGGTTGTGCTAACCCGTATTTGGCAAGTGCGGTGATTAAGCCAAAGCTATGAATAGTGAGGAACTGATTTCAATGAAGCCTTTGCACAGCAGTAGGTCAGTATAACAGCTATCCTTTACTTTACATACCGTGTCGCGTATATAGCGGTGACAGAATACTACCGCCCCCTCTCTTCCTTCGGGTGTCGTAAAAGGCGACTAATTTAATCGCCTCTTTGGTCTAGTAGCTAAGCCACCGGTTTCAGACCCAGAGGTTCCGGGTTCGATTCCCAGCGGGGGGTACATCTTTGTGTGCTCGGTTTGGTTGGTGGTAGGGCTGTTGAGTCTGCCCTGCTAGCTACCACCATCTTATCTAAGTCTGTCGCCATAACAACGATATTTATAGCGTTGTTGTGTTCCGACAGTTTGAGATAAGATAGCCAGTTCCTCAGTGGTTGAGGATTCCGGGTGAAGCGCGCTTCCACCTTCGGCCTTATCGTCACTTACCAGCAGGTGAGATGAAGGCCAAGCGCTTACCCGTTGTAGCATAAAAATAAACGGACTAAAGATTACACATACATTAATGGCATACTGAGCACATTTGCAGTCGCTATTTGGTGAAAAGTGGACTATGGTAGAGGACTGCTTTTGCGGTAATCATTGCCTAGTCTCTGACTAACCCATTGGGGATAATACTCGTGATTTTAAGCATGTATGTACTTTACATACTACATCGAAAGGATTTAGCGTAAGTGTCAGACGGGGGTGAAATTTGTGATTTCAATTCATGGTCCTGAGCTATCTAAGCGCTAAAGCTTTAGGGTTAGTAGTTCGCCCAGCAGTAGGACAGTAAAATAGGCTACTTTTCTCTTTCATACTCTCTGCCGACTCAGTAACATAAAAAAACCATCACCCGCAATCACAGACCGCAATCATCAAACGTATCAGCTGTATCAACATACCCTTAGTATACCAAACATTCACTTGTGATCATATTCCAACAGGCACTATTCATATGCTCTGCCTAAGTAACATAAAACAAACAGCGCTCGGCAATCGTTTAAACTGTATCAAACGAAATGTCGGGCAGGCTGCGCACGCGCACCGTTCCGCCCGTTCAGTGACCCAGCGCATAGTTTTGTGCAATGTCGTATGCTGGTCAGATGGCAGCCTCGCTGACCGGCCATCGACCGTGTCAGAATAAGGTCGTCCAGATAAACCAGGAACTGTGCCATTGGTTTTGGCGGCGAAGTGAATGGCCATTCATGATAGCATTGACGACGGGATTATGTGTGTATGTCGGCATGTCGGAGTAATTACACGATGTCAACGATTAAAATATTAATTATTATGATTGAGAGAGACGTTAAAAATGGCAAGAAACTTTCGTAACAATGTCTATTTTCTGCTTCGATCAACAATACACACTAGATAACGCGTCCCGCACAAAATCAAAGCTAAATTCTGTCCACGTGAATAAATACTTTTTCAAAGCAATAAATTACTCCTGTCACTTAAAAAAGAAAAGACGTCAAAAACATTTAGTAGTGAAATCAACATTGAAAAAAACATTTAGTAGTGAGGCAACAAATAAAGTACTTTTTTCTGTTATGCCTTGCGAGAAAATAAGAGCTCACTTCTAAGTGTGCTCTTATTTACCGAGACACATTTTTAGCGTCGACCTGACATCTAGTTGTATTGTTGATCGATGATTTTCTGTTTTATTTCTAGTAAGATAAAAAAATTATGTGGATGTATATGTGTATATGTGGATATGTGTAGGTATATGTGGATGCATGTAGGAAACTAGGAATGCCTGCGAGTCCAGCAGTGGCTTGTTTAACGAAAATTAAAAAAAAAAAAACAATGTTCAGTATCTTTTACATATTGACATATCAAATGCTGATGATTATTAGTAAATAAATGATCGAAATCTGCTCCATATTAACGTGCACAGTCTTAATTAAGAGTTTATTTTTAGTTTATCTGTGTTGTTTGTTCGAAAATGTTTTAAATTAGTCCTTGTACTTACTTTTAACAAAATCACGGTAAGTAAGTTGTGATAACAAAACGTCTGTTCCGATTCGCTACAGAAAGCTCTTCAACTCAAAATGTTTCTAAGTCAAATACGTTCTCATTTCAATCGGCGTCCGATGCAAAGCTACTGGGAGCCTGACGTACGAAGTTATATAGTAAGATTTCCGCGTGATTGAGTAACAAACAAATAACAAACATAACTGCCTCTGTGGTCTAGTGGCTAAACCACCAGACTTAGACCCAAAGGTCCCGGGTTGGATTCCCAGCGGTGGGTACATATTTGTGTAAGTACCTACTTGATTTAGTTTGTGGTAGGGCTTGCTAAAGTAATACTGCTCTAATAGGTGACAGCATGGCCCTCTGTTCGCAAAGTTGAAATGTCTAAAACAATGACAAACCTCGGTAATGGCGACGATTAGCGGCACAATAGAATTGGGCGAAAGGGCAGCGCCCGTGAAATTGCACTTTTAAATACTTTCTATTGCGTGCACATGCGGCGAGCGGTTACACTCACATCTAATAATGCGTACGCGCATGTGACGTTTATTGCAAATGCTAAAGTGTGTAAACATTCCTCAATGGATAACTTTTGACTTTTATCAGCTCACCAGCTTCTGAAGACCAAGTGACAACAAGGGATGTCATGGAGGGCCATGTCGATGCGTTAGCGATTGTTTACAATTACAAGTACATAGAAAATTGGTAGACAAATTTACATTAAGTACTTGGCGTGGCGAATGCTAATTCCAGTTGATCGATACGAATTTATAATTGAATAAATAGTAAATAAATAATTAATAATGTTTTTAAATTGGCTTTTTACATTTCTAAATTACCAATTTAAACTATTTAAAGTTCGCTTAATGACTTATCGTTGACATAAGGCGTTCATGCCACTTGTTTAGGCGCATTATTTAAGGTATCCCTCAAAGGATTAAGTAATGGCCAAACCAGCTGGTTTTTTTTATTTATTTTATTTTGGTCAGCCAACGGTTGCTATTTTACTTTTATTTTACTTTTATTAACGAATAAAAGTAAAAAATTACAAATCGTAACTTAAATCTAAATGTGCGAACCAATTATAGGCGGACACAACATGCAAAATTAAAACAGAGAAAAACTTAAATTTACTGAATCACTTAAACACTTAACTTAACTTTATTGTTGCTACTCTTGAAACAGAATTGCATTAATCAATTTCCAATCACAAATTTAAAAAATGTCAAATTGCCCTTTTGTAAGCGACAATAGCGCCACATTGGAATTAAATTGCGTGGAAATTGATTGAACAAATTAGTATCGAGATGGTGTTCCGGAATTATATTTACTTATCCTAATATCGATACATATTAATCGCATTGGAATTGTATTAAGATTGAGTTTGCGTTCGAGAGTAACCCCCTAGTCCTATTAATGACAATAGGACCTGGCTATCTTATCTTTTACACAACAATACTATACGTGAGACAGCTAATGCGCACAATTCTACTTCACTGTCGGTCTTTATAACCCGGACTCTGATTTCGCTAATCATCAGGTGAAGGGGAGTCATTTGCTTTGTAATACATAAAATAACAAAGATGTTTTATTACAAAAAAAGTGTTTATGACCTACGTCATGATTAGAGACTTCTACGACAAAAATTCATAGGTGCTAAGCCCATTAAAATATGCTAAGTCATCACTTGTGTCAATCGACGTATTTTAACGGGGCAGTAAACTTGAAACATTACCATTAAATACATATATTTACGACTAGCGGCCGCTCGCGGTTTTACCCGCGTGGTTCCCGTTCCCGTCGGAATATCGGGATAAAAAGTATCCTATATGTTAATCCAGGTTATAAACTATCTGTATGCCAAATTTCATCCAAATCCATTCAGTAGTTTTTACGTGAAAGAGTAACAAACATCCATCCATACCTACAAACTTTCGCGTTTATAATATTAGTAGGATTTTTATCCCCGAAGGGTTAGTCAGAAGCAAGCAATGAGGACCGCAAAAGCAGTCCACAGCCACAGTCCACGTTTGAGTTATTCGTCAACTCCAAAGACATTAAACTATATTTAAATCTCTTTGGTCAACTCGCACGCTTTAGACTCGCACAGATGTGCGAGATGGCACTTTTTGATTTTACCTATTATTAGTGTCGTCAACTCGCACAACAGTTAAAATCTGAGGCAGTCATGTACAGTCAATAGAGTACTTACCAATTACCAATAATAATAATGTGATCAAATTAAAAACTTAGCGCTCGAGGAACACAAGAAAGTGATCTGAACATTTTTGCATTAAATTTATAAGCGCATTATGTAATTACAAAATAATGAACGACAAAGTAAATCGCTTTGCTCCATATTAAACGATCGTGCGTTTTAAAGCGGACCGTAATTATTTGTTGTTGGACCTTGGGGCGGGTGCGGTCGTGACGCAAGCCCCACAATACGCAACGTTTCTTGTTAAGTGTAAAAAATGTCCAAATTCGTAATGCCAATTTTAATCAAAGTTTTTTACAACACTAAGGTAACAAATAGGTAAAAATCATAAGTACTCCATCAGGCGCGTTGAACATACCTTCCGGGTCGCTTCAGATAAAGGAAGAAGGCGCAAAACAAATTGGTGGAGGAAACGTCTGTCCGAGTGGTGAACGAAGACCGGTATAAGATGTTGTGGTCATCTAACGGCGTGGTAGGTCTACGATATAAGCAGGTCGCAGGCAACTCCTTAATTAGCGCAGCACAGAACCAGCTTATCGTCGTGTGTAGAGCAAGGCATAAACTCAGCTGTACTGATGATGATGATAATGATGAAGGTGGTAATCAGGTATATGTATGCCTTACCTAATAGTAAGCGATCGCCGTAGTCTTTGAAATACCAGAGGTTTATAGACTGAAGATGATTTTGATTATAAAAATACTGTTTAAGAACAATATCATACTCATTATGTACCAAAGAACGCTTTAATTAATCAACTACTACAATAAATCCATTCAAGCTAATCCAAAGCGGGATTAATCGGTAAAGACAAAATGTTCAACAGGGCTAGTTCATAACAAAGCCCTTGTCATTTAAGCCCTACAGCGAAACAACTACGGTTATCGCAATATTAATATCCTGAGCAGCCGAGCTTGCCAACGCTCTACCGTGCCCCCGCCGCGGGCATGTTTGTCATCCATTTTTGGATGTATGAGACCTTCGATCAACTGGAGCAGTTCCGCCAATCACCCTCGCAGCGACTTTCACTCCGATTTTCGTGACCTCTCCGATTGATCTGAGTGAGAGGTGATCGCGCGGATTTCTTGTTTTCGTCCGGATTTTCTTGAACAATACGTGTGGTGTGCGAGCGCTTATTATGAATGTTATCGTGTTTTTTTATGTTTTTTAGGTTGGCTGTGGTTGTTTTTTGAATTTGGCATCACCGCGAAGTAAAATTACATTATAGTGGACCTAATACCCTAAGGTTTGTCATTGCAGTACCAATAAGGGTGAAAATATTCATTCGCTGCCAGTAGGGAAGAATGGAAGAAGAGAAAGGAGTCTTTTGCTCTGCAGTGGGACAATTGAGACTAATAATAATAATTATTATTATTATTGTTATAATAAGCGATAAGCACCCGAGATCTTAAAGATTGAATAAGCCCTGCAGGATTTGTAGATTTTCCTAGGCTTTCAAAAATCAAAAATCACAATTTCTTTATTCAGTAAGTTCAAAAAAAGCATTTTGAATCGTCTAAATTTAACTTTACTTCTATGGATGGATGGATAGGCATAGGAACCCACCCACCCATTCCACCCATTCAAGACGTCTTTTAGCTGTGGAGAAGAACGGGCGCAAGAAACTCCACAGCTTTCAAGACGAATGACAGTCATTTAAAAGTACACGAGAAAGTGCCTATTTATTCAAACCTAGGATCGAATAATAATAGACAAAACAAATGAAACATACAATATAAACAAACACATTTTCCTACATTACATTTTTCGGCTATATACCTAGTTACATACACACACGGTGCTATAAACCGAAGGAGCTTTTTAAGTCAAAGTCGACAGTAATCGAAATCAGATTATTCGTTTTTTAAAATAATCTTACCCGTTGAATCGTCAATACTGCCATCGTTAAGTTTCAAAGAACGATTTAATGAGTTTTATAAATCGATCGGCGTCAAAGATATAATGGTAAAATAATCCGATAATTGGAAACAAACTCATACCTGATTGGTATTTATTTATTCGTAGTGTTATATTTACATCGAAACAGTAAATAGCAAACGATAAAATGACAACTTGCTACAGATGTAAGTACACCCACCGACCCGCATATTTTATTTAAGATTATTTTAATACTGCTTTATAGCATTAACACTTTTGTCTTACTATGAAAAATTCGTATGAGACTTTGCATAGTAAGATTAAAGTAATACTCCTGAGTTGATGGTAAAGCCCCAGAATAGTGATGGATAAGTCTAAGAGTAGAAACGTACCCAATTTTATGGGCGGATGATGACTTTCCTTCAATTTTAATTACAATCCTGTGCATTTGATTTACATCTTAAACATGTTTAACGGTTTCATTCCATCACGATTTTCCGAGCGGTAATTGAAGCTTTTGTTACAATTTGTCAGGTGAAAAGAGTAAAAAAACCGTTAAGCGTAATGCAGTCTGTTCGACCAAACCTCTGTAAAGTATGAAGCGAAGTGCCACAGTGTAATAATTTTACCAGTAGATTCCTAATTTGGTAAAAGAATACTTTGCCTATGCATGTAGGTATATTGAAACATCTTTATTATTGAAATTTTGCATTCACAATGCTTTATAGATATAGGATAAAATGTTTACTAGAAAAAAACAACCAGTCTCAGGAAAACTCTAACGAGATTCCGTTTAACATCCATGTTTGAAACATGTTTGAAATCCATACCGAGTACCTTTAATGTAAGAATATGCCCGGGACAGGTGGTACATTGTTCTTCCTCTTAGCTAGCTGCTACTGAATGACTTGAAATTGTGTGACTGGTTTGAAATTACCTATATAAATTCATAGATCATAAATCAGGTTACTCAACGCCTTGATTGCTCAGGAACCAAAGACATTATATTTAATTTTGTTTATGAATTATTGTATTACTTTTTTAAGTAGGTAATAAGAAAAATATTGTTAACTATAGTAATTATGTTTGTATTGTTTAGTTTGCTGTCCTTATTATTTTTGTAATGGTAAATTATGAAATATATATTTTCTAAATATTTTCTAATTGTTGTCTGCACGAAATTGTTTAAAATTTAAATTTACGTATTTTTAAGGCACTTTTGTACTATGCGCTGAATAAGTTAAATACATTAAAAGAACTTATGTAAGATATCCTGATCATTGCACAAGGTCATGGCCTTGTTGAAATTTGAAACAAATTCTTTTAACAATAACAAACAATATAAATCTAATGACTCCTGAAAACATATTTTTAAAAACAAACTCTCTTAATTTTACACTTGAAACAATACTTCTTACATGAAAATATTTGTATTAATATTCCGCAGGCACCCCCTTTTTAAAAAAGTAAATTTAAATTTTTAACACAAGCGCGTGATGGTTTTGTACATTTCGCAGAATAAAAACATTGCTCTCATTAAATTACTAGGTCTGAAACTTCAAAGCAGAATTGTTCTAATTATAAATATCAATATGATTGATTTGCTTTGAAGTTCACTTATGTCAGTTTTTGCGATCGCGCGTCACCCCCTTAATGTTATGTGATGACCTGTTACACGCCTTGGAGTTGCTGTAAATGTAACTTATTTCTTTAAAAATAAATAAATTAAATGGTTAAAAAAAAAATCTAACAAAATTGTAAACAATTTGTAAGAGACAAAGAAATATTACTGATCATCTATCGACTATGCCCATAGCCTCAGGATATCTATCGAATACCTCCAAGAATTTGTCGAGACGGACCAAGGGCTGCAAACATCTTAGTAATTGTGAGCGATCCGAGCGATTGCGGCCTCAAATCGCTGCGTAAAACTAGCTTTGGGGTGCGTCTCTAGTTAAGCGATTGTGGACCTTGCGGCCGTAAATCAGTGCGCAAAAACTTGCTACGCGATGTCTTCTCTAGTTATAAAACTTCAATGTCCGTAACATGGGATCGACTCTGATATGTCTCGGTGGGTTTTTATGCAGCTCCGATCGAATCAGTCCAGACGAGAGCAGACAAAATTCCATTGAGTAGCTATCTACAATGGTGCTTGACCATGGTCAAGTGGGGCCATTCATTTTCATAGACCATAAACTTTATTTTAAGGTTTGAGTTGCTTTGTTTATTGTTATTTTTTTGCAATACTTATTGTACCGTTATTGATCTGTCCGTATGTAAGAACACGAAATACCTTTTACTAAGAACAACCAGCAAAAACTATCGTAAAACACTTTCACAGAACTATTACTTTCCATCGACTTCTTTCGTATAAAAGTTCTATTCCTCGTTATAGCAGCGAAAAGCGAACTGGCAACATCAAGGGTATATCGCGCACGTTGCCGACCCTAAAATTCAATCTGCGCCCTGTAATGTCTGTGGCTTTTAGAACCTTTCAGACAATGCCGTGACAGAAATAGGTATTAGGGTTGTCGCCATAACAGATTCTGGGCAGAATCCTACCACCGCGGTGCCCGTGACTATAGTGTACCGGTCAATTGTCGAAACTCGTGAGTTGAACCACGAGCCAACCTCACCTGCGGCCGCGACCAATCACTATTCACTGGACGCGGAACCGATGCACTTGTCGCCCAATGACGCGGCGCATCGTGCGTGACGTCTGAACGTGACCTACACCTGTGCACCATGGTAGGGGTAAAAAGCAGCCCCCTAGTAATACTTTTTACGATCGCTTTGAATTAATATTTAAAAAGAATTGGTATTGAATATTGTGGATCAAATAAGTATAATATTTTTCTTATCAGTAACTTAAGGAGGTGCCGCGCGATCGCAAAAACTGACTCAAGTCTCTTAATGAGCTTCAAAGCAAAATCAATCATATTGATATTTCAAATAAGAACAATTCTGCTTTGGATTTTCAGACCTAGTAATTTGATTAGAGCAATGTTTTTATTCTGCGAAATGTACTAAACCATCACGCGCTTGAAATAAAAATAAAAATTTACTTTTTTAAGATCCCCATCTTAAAAAAGTAAAAAGTGACCTGCGGAATATCAATACAAATATTTTCATGTAAGAATTATTGTTTCATGCGTAAAATTAAGAAAGTTTTCAATTTATGATTATTTATAGATTTATGTATTGTTTGTTATTGTTTAAAGAATTTGTTTCAAGGCCACGACCTTGTGCAATGATCAGGGGGGTTACTCGCGAACGCAAACTCAATCTTAATACAATTCCAATGCGATTAATATGTATCGATATTAGGATAAGTAAAGATAATTCCGGAACGCCATCTCGATAATAATTTGTTCAATCAATTTTCACGCAATTTAATTCCAATGTGGCGCTATTGTCGCTTACAAAAATGACATTTGACATTTTTTAGATTTGTGATTGGAAATTGATTAATGCAATTCTGTTTCAAGAGTAGCCTACCAGGCTAACTTACATAAATTCTTTTAATGTATTTAACTAATTCAGCGCATAGTACTAGTAACTTAAAAATACGTAAATTTTCATAATTTCGTGCAGGATTTTGGAACATAACATTCAGGTTTTTTGTTTTTTAAGCTAGATAAAAAAAATAATCTTACATACAGAAAACAAAATAACATCTGAACAACTCCGTCGCGTGATACAACTGTCATCGTCGCGCGGGACTAACCACAACATCTCATCGGACAGAGGAGTAACATCGTCACTCCACATTCGAAATGCATTCTTCATCAAAAAGTTTTACACGGACGGACGGGACCAATTACTTCATCTCCTTGTCTCGATCAGATTATCGCACTTGTCGCGCAACGATGTTGTTTTGTTTTATGTAAGCTGTCGCGTTTAAAAAAAACAAAACAGCATCGTCACTCCTTTAAGTTTGCATTATCAACACTTTGTGGCGCGCTACACTTGCTACGACCTTTACCCAACCTGCCGACGTGTCGCGCGTCCAATCGTAACACCTCTTTGGTCAGAGTATCGCACTTGTCGCGCGCCGATGTTGTATTGTTTTTTTTTATTTACAGAGAGAAACAAAAAGAACATTTAATCCCGATCGAACTCCAAGTTCGATTTGCATTCTTTACAACACGCTGACGCGATACACTTGCTGCAACCTTTACCCAACCTATGGACGTAGCGCGACTAATCGTAACGCCTCATTGGTCAGAGTATTGCACTTGTCGCGCAGCGATGTTGTACTGTTTCTTTTGTATTTACAGAGAAAAAAAAAGAACATCGAATCCCGATCGAACTCCAAATTCGAATTGCATTCTTTACAACACGCTGACGCGATACACTTGCCCCGACCTTTACCCAACCTGTCGCGCGACCAATCGCCGGAACGTCGCTCATCGGTCAAAGGATCGCACTTGTCGCTAGAGTCGTGACGCCCGAACGTGCCCGATGCATTATAGTGTTGAAACAAAATTAGTCTGTGAAATGACACCCGCCGGGGCAAAAAGTTGTTGTTGCTGTAAAAAACAGTTGAACGAAACCGAAAGTGGTAACGCGTGACATCGTTTTAAGACTACATCTATATTTAAGAGGCCTATTACATCTCGAATGTGATTTTTGCGTAAAATGCCCATTTTCGCATTTTGTAGTAATTTTGCAGTTGTATTTATCGTTTTTATCGAAATAGGATAATACATTCATTATAAAATCTTTATTCCTCATGAAGTAACAATTACTCTGGTATAAATTTTGCTCAATAATATTATCGTAGATAGGAGAAATTCACAGTTAACTTAGAGCGATTTTCGAAGTCTTTTGGTTTAGAATTAGATTTTTTTCCTATATAAAATTAATGATATCTAAAAATTCCGAGGCCGCTACGCACTATTTGACTATATAAGAGATAACATTATATTTTTTTTATTTCACTTGTTTAGCACAGTAGTTCAATCGATGAGCTCAAAAAAGTGCCTTCGCGCACTTTATGAAAATCTTTCTCTGCAATTTTGGGTTTAATTAAAAAGTTTTAAACAAAAAGCGAGTCCGCTACGCACTATTCCAATAGCTATTCTACACTATTCAATAAGTCATAATTGTTAATGTATTTTTGTTTCTGAGATCCATAACGCTAAAATTGGCCATTTTACGCAAAAATTACAGTCGAGATGTAATAGGCCTCTTAATACAGATGCCTAAATGTTTTTTTTTCTTCATCAGCCTGAAACGTCCCACTGTATGATTAAGGTCTTCCTAAGTGCACAAAAGCAAATGAAAGATTAGGCCATAAAAAGGCAAACACTAGCCTTATAAGGGTAAGGGGTGCCATGCCATCTTAGTAGGTACAGCACTGGGGCCAAGCGGGCCAAAAACTTCAAAGTACCGTCAGAAGCACGGAGAATAAACATTAATTTGATCCCATCCCCCATCCGGTCACATGTATTGCAAGTACTGCTTGTCTTGCAGGATCGTAACCGAAACGCGTTATCCGCAGCGTCTAGTACACCATATCTACTACCTTATATCCACACCTGACTCATGACACAAATAACCAATTATGAACGTTAGGACGTAAATGTCAAATAAATTAAACCATTGTGTTCACACACGCCACCTGTGGCATATCGTGAATGATAATTGTGGGCAACCGACATATTAATATCCGCAACTTTATATGAAGCAAAAAACTAACCAATAGATTTTACCTTAAACATTTTTACAATCTGGCGACTGACTTAGAAATCTATCAACCTTGGATTCACTTAATTATTTTCTGCACTTAAGGTCTGCCGGGGAAAGACTTTCCCCAATTTATTTGAATAAAAAGGACGCGTTGAAATCGTCGGTGAATAGCAAAAGAATGGGAGCAAACTTTCTACCTGTAAGCTAAGCATAAAAAAAAACTCTGTCTCAATTTTCAGCGACAGACGACAACGATGCACTAATAGCATATCACTCAAAAAGCGGGTCCACCGAACTCGAAACAAAACTAGAACCCGGTGAGAATCGCACCGGTAATTCGAGATCACGAATGAACGACAACCATTGATGTATTCTAACTAGAGACGACACCGCGAAGAAATTTTTTGGACAATGAGTTGCGATTGCGACCTATTGCATTGGCGGCAAATATACCGCAATCGCTGATTAGTTCCTGATTCACCGGATTCCTGATTCGCCGGATTCTTGTTTCGCCGGATTATTGTTTCGTCGGATTCTTGTTTCGTCGGAAATATTAATATACAATAATATCACTTAAGTAAAGAAAACATGAAGTTATATTTATTATTGTATGAATTATTATTTTGTTGCCACTATCGGACATAACTAAAATTACCTACTTAGAAATGGGTTTGATTCATATTTTCAAAGAAAGGACGATTTTCCTTCAAACATTTTTTATCTGTTACGTTATCTGTTAACGTAACAGACGTTATTAAATTAAAAACAAATAAATATTTTAATTATTGTATTTAAATGTCTGCCTTTTATTTAATAGATAGGTAAAGCCGCGATATTTCTGTACTTTTCCTTCAACAAAAAATCCGATGAAACAAGAATCCGGTGAATCAGGCATCCGACGAGTCGGGACCTAATCCAATCGCTTAGATGTGACAAGGCGTTTGCAGCGCATAAGCCACAACTCGGTGTGCAAGATATTTCTTCACGGTGTCGTCTCTAGTTGTAACACCTCATTGACGACGACAACGGACGGTTTTTTCTCCGTCGTTCCGCTCGACAGGTGGAGGTCGCGACCGAAGCTGCGACCGCAGCGGAGCGGCGGCGGGCGACCGGCGCGGTGGCGGCGGCGGCCACCGCACGACGACGTGACCGTGCGATGGGAACGCGTGACTTCTCAGCTTCCTGATTTGAAAATCGAACAGGTCCATTTTCTTTTTTTTTCTTTGCTTTATTTTTCTTGTTTAATGTTTTGATTTTCTTGTTTTGTTAGGGATGAAGTTGTCCTTTGTCAATATAGCTTGCTCTTCTGTGACATTTTCTTTGTGTAATACGAGTAATGGCCAGTAGTACGAAAACAAATTATTGCTACAGTTACAAGTTTAAGCAGAACAAAATGCAATTGAGCGGTCACTTATGCGTCGGCTTGTTAAATGCCCATAAATATTAGGTAATTACATATGGAATTGGCGTTTTGTAAGGGAGGAACATAAAGTCTATTTTTTTTAAATATAATATATATTTATATTTTAAATATAATATTATTTTTAATCAAAGTATGTACCATTGCTATCTAGATAGTTCATTGATCACTTTACTAAAAACCATTCGGACGCGAATCAATAAAATCTTTGAAGGCGCTTTGGACTGCCCCATCGGAGTTGAATTTTTTCCCTTGCAAGAAGTTATCCAAATTTCGAAAAAAATGGTAATCTATTGGAGGAAGGTCCGAGGAGTACGGTGGATGTCTTAGGCGTTCCATTTGAAGGACCTCTAATTTGGTAGCCGTCTGTTGTGTAGTGTGTGGTCTAGCGTTGTCCTGAAACACCAGTGGCCTAGAGCGATTGATCAGCTTCGGTTGTTTAGCAGCTAGTTTTTCCATTATGGTTTGCAGTTGCTGACAATAGACATCTGCCGTAATCGTCTGGCTTTAAGAAAGCTGTAGTGAACGACATCGGCGCTAGTCCACCAAACACTCATAAGTAATTTTTTTGAGTAAATTTTCGCTTGGGGCAGGATTTTGCTGGTTCACCAGGGTTCAGCCATTGCGATGAGCATTTCCAATTATCGAACAGGATCCACTTTTCATCACAGGTGACATCACAGTCACAATGATTCGATTTAAAATCCCTTCGTTATTGTGCCGGTTGAGTAAGGTAACGCAGCAGTCGACGACGCGCGTTTGTCGGTTTGCTGCACTCAATTCATGAGGTACCTACCCACCTTTTAAGCTTTTCACCTTCCCAATTTGCTTCGAGTGGATTAAAACAGTTTTATCACTAACACTGCTGCCTGCAGCTAACTCGGACGTGGTTTGCGATGAATCATCCGCATCCACAATAGTCTTAAATTCTTCGTTATCAACTTTGGTCTCCGGCCGTCCACAGGGCTTGTTATGCAGGTCGAAATTTCCACAATTAAAACGTTGGAACCAAAAACATACTGTTTTCTTTGCGACACCGCAGCCATACACATCATTAATCCCTCGAGCCGTTTCTGCAGCACTGGTGCCACGATGGGACTCGTACTCGTAAATAACGCGATATTTCAAGTTTCCACTTTGTAAACTGAGTGACGCAAAGAAAAAATTCAAAAGAGGAAAAAAGAAATGAATTATTGTTTTCAAAATACAAAAGCATGAATAAATAGCTGTTTAAATTTGAAATTGGAATTCCTAACCAAATAGGAGATATTTAAGATCAAAGTGGCCAGTACGACAAAACGCCAATTTCATAATAATTATGTAAGGACCTAATATTTTAAGACAAATGCCGTTTAAAAGTATGCGCCTTGATTTGTAAGCCTTCGGCTAGTAAGGTTGTTTACAGTTATTATGATTAAGACTATCGCCCGAAATTAATAAGCTACCCATCTTTTGTTTTACTAGATTGAAAGACATAATATCTACTCTGGCCTGCAAAAATAAGTATCACATTTTAAAATTACATTTTTTTCTAAACTATAGAAGTTAGAGATTTAAAATAATAAAACGTTTTATAGCAATTTTATTAGCTTTCGTTGAAACTATAGTAAATTATACAATAGTAACATTTTCAAGTATTGTGTGTCTTGTTTATCTTGTGTACTTTAAAAGTTATTATAATTTTAAAAGTGTGATACTTATTTTTGCAGGCCAGTGTAATTTATATAAAGTATGTTGGATTTTTTAATTAAACAATCGTCTTTCATATAGTTATATCACCAGGGGCCACGGTATAACGACGCAGGAGTGAGTCCCCTCAGCGATGTCGGGTAAGGTTATGCGGATGCGATGCGCGTGAGTAGCCTACGAATCGCGGGCCGAGGTCGCAGCTCCCGACCTGTGGTATTGGTATGTGGCCAGTATATGTATGTAGCGACGTATAGATAGGTCAACACTAGGACCTGTAACGAAATATACAGTTGTGGTCATGGAATTAAGAACGGCTCGTACCGAAAACAATGTATGAAATCTATTTATTTATAAATTATTTAATGATCTATTTTTTTATTATTTATTATTGCCATGAACTATTTACGTCACTAACATACCCACCTATTACCCGACTTACTAAACCATATGACATTTTAAATTATTTCTTCGATAACTGTAATAAAAAAATCGTTTAATCACTGGACAAATAATTTAGAACACAAACTGAAACTAATATTATTAAATTAAATATCAATTAAATGTAGGAAGTATCACTGTAATTTATAAAAATAAAAATTTATATTTGGTAGGAAAACCATTGTTTGCAATTACCGCACTGCATATATACTATATGCTCCTCTTCACATCACGCCACAAATTTTTAGTAGGATTGAGATGTGGGCTATTTGCAGGCCAGTCTAGCAACGAAACTGATTGCTAACTAAGAAATTTTTTAACAGAATGCACATCAGTGTGTTTGGCGCCCCAATAAAAATAATGATCATTATCATGTTAAAATATCCAGGTCACTGGTAACGTCTCCTCAGCGTAAGGAAGCATTGTTTCTTCCAAAATGTTCTTGTATTTAAATTTATCTAGATTACCTTCAATTTTTTGCACGGGGCCCACACCGTGTGATGAGAAACATCCCCAAACTATAATGTTTCCTCCTCCATGATTTACTTGTTTTGTGGTGTATTTATTATCAACGCTTGCTTTGCAGGACGTCGCACATACAGTTTACTATCAGAACTGAGTCTATTTATCTTTGGCTCATCAGAAAATAATAAATTTTTCCGTTGATTTTCCGTCCAGCTGCCATACTTTCGAGCGAAATCCAGTCTCGCTCGTCGGTACTGCCTGTTGACGAGCGGTACTTTCCGTGCGATTCTTCCGAATAATTTTGCATCATTTAATCGACTACGAATTGTTCGTGCGGAGACTCCTTGCCTGTTGCCAAAAACTTCCATTCTTTTCGTTTCTGAGCCCGTAAAGAGATCAATCAGCCTTTGCTGCCCGAACAATCATAGAACCCCCTCGAGATGTCGTTTTCCGAGATATAGGTTTTCGAGTTCCGTGTCATGTGTTCCGTAATCGTATTGCGTAGCGGTAAAAGAATTCTACCACCCCCTAATATAATCACGACTATTATCCCCGAAGGGTTAGTCAGAGACTAGGCTAAGAGGACCGAAGAAGCAGTGCTCTGCTACAGTCTACTTTTCACCAAATAGCGACTGCACGAGTGCTCAGCGTGACAGGCGGAGAGCCCATCGCCATTCTATGCTGTTGGATGTATGTGCAGTCTTTAGTCTTGGTGAGTATTAGCTATTTTTGCAAATATTAAATTTTTGAGTAATCAAGATATGTGGTGTCTTTTGATATATCTGTTTAAAATGTACTAAATAGGGTTGTAGGTTGAGATCCGGTCTTTCCCCAAGCAGATATTAACAGTTGAAGTTCGGACTAAAATAATCGGATCTTAAACTGGAGTGAAAATGCATGTGGTTGTCAAACTTTAATAGCTAAGACTGATTAGTAATAAATATAAATAAGCAGTTTAATAGAAGTTTGATCAGCAATAAATTGTAAGGTTTATTTATATATCCAACACATTAAGTATTACCTTTCCAATCATCAATCTGTAGTCCGTTAGTCGCCTTTTACGACACCCAATGGAAGAGAGGGGGTGGTAGTATTCTTTCACCGCTACGCGACACGGTTCATAAAGTTCAATTATAATTTTTTTTGTCGAAGAATAGAAAATTTTTTGCTTTCCCGTGTTTTGTAATAAAAAATATTAAATATTTAACAACTTTTAATTGTAGACTAGAAAAAATGGCGCCAAAACACTCCCGAATAATAAATCAAAATGCCTTTTTTAAATTTTGACATTAGAACCATTGATATTGCGTTCCTAATTATTATTTGTCCAGCGGCCAGTACATTGCAAAAACATATTGTCTTGTTTCGTTTACTGCCTCGAAACCTGATAAAAATTTATTTGATTTGTATAAAATATTCGAGTTGGAACTTTAGTCATGATAGTTAATTTTTACGTGGTTAATTATAATTGATAATAAATCAGTGCACAGTTATTTGAACTAGATTTCATTTTAATTGAATTCTACCCGTTCCGAATTATAGTGACCACAACTGTATATCGTGTTATATTGGATATAACAACGTATAGAGACCAACACTAGGCCCTATAACAAATATTGTTTTCTGAGGTTTAAGCGAGCACTACACATAGAAATGAAACACTTTTTTACGGATTAACTCGCATTTACTATTTACATAGTTTTTTATCTTAGATGAATGATTGGCCTCGCTGCGATCGTCCAGCGAGACCAATCATTAATCTAAGGTTTTTTATATTATACTGATGTTTCGAACCCTTTACAGGGTCCGTGGTCACAGGGAGACTGGGAGATTCTCCCTGTGACCACGGACCCTATAACAAAATCTATATTATTTTACATTTTATAATGTACATATGGGTGCAACTCAGGTCCATACATTTACGTCGAATAGTCTGTACAGTATTGTATGGAGTAGCTGTGTTGTTTCGCAATTTCAAAATTGCTTCCTTTTTGTACTTTGCACTTAGGGTCGATTTTTCAATCCTCGGATAAAACTTATCCATCTGATAAAGCATTACGCGATCAACCCTAAATATCAACTGTTAAAAAAGAACAGAATATATTTTCAAAATGGTTGTATAAAACTTTAACAAAAGTAACAATAAGTTTTATCCAACGATTGAAAAATCGACCCTTTTAAGAATGGCTTAATACAAAACACGCTGTATAAAGCTCGAATTCCCATTCGAGCTTTCCTGAGATTAATTGTGTATATTTGTTTTGTTTATATACCATTTATTTGCTAATGTATTAACGTTACTGCACCTCCATATGAATCACTTATTGTGAAGTACCCACACGTTATCTTACTTTCAACAAAAATGAACAATTAATATTACAATAAGGAAAAAAATCAAACGCAGTATCCATTTACATTCGCTAAGTATACGCAGAACGTAACACCGCAGCCAGTGCGGTCGGAATCCGACACCGCGCGGTTTGAACCCGCGAGCGCACACTGTACTACAGAGGCATGTCTTGGGGCATGGTCGCAACACGTAACTTGTCATTGGAGAGTTAAAAGAAGAAATAAAAAAATAAAGTAATTCAGCTTATATAATTCAGCTTATATACTTTCCCACTGCGGAACAAAGGCCTCTTTGAAAACAAGTCATCACTACTAGTATTGGCGTAATCACCACGTACTTTGTCAAACCCGGGTCGGTGATTGCAAACCCGGGCTGGGAATTGAACCCGGGATCTCCAGATATAGAGCCGAGCCCTGGCCACTCAGACACCGAGGCGAGGCGAAAAAAAGAAGACCACTAACAATTTTCGGGGGTGTGGGACCTTTCTATCACTTTTTGTAATCGGTTCATTATTTCAAGAGATTCTACTCACTAATGACGACCTCCTTGGTCGAGTGGTTTGTACACCGGTTTTCATGGTGTCGCCATCTCTGAGGTCCCGGGTTCGAACCCCGGTCGGGTCAATTTAGAAATTATTGTTTTCTAAATTGTCTCGGGTCTGGGTGTTTTCTATGTATAATAAGTATGTATTTAAGTATTTTAAGTATGTTTATCCGTTGTCTAGTAACCATTTAACGAGTTTCTTCGAAGCTTCTCTTGGGCTAGATAATTGGTGTGATTGTAGGAAAGATTTATTTATTTATCTTATTATTTATTTATTTATCTACTCCGAAGATTCCTTAGAACTATTCTAGGTAAGTTCTAAGGTCAAAGTCTTTTCGTCAAAATACTTTTATTTGGACGATGACTCTATCTATCATCTTATAAAAATATCTGATTATGCTACAATAATTGAGTTTCTACATAGTCACCCACGCGATCGAAAGTTTCGTAATGTAATGACACCTTTCTTAGAATGTTGAATAAAAAGTCTTGTAATTTTAGGGCTTTTAAACCTAGCATCTCATCATCATCATCAGCCTATAAATGTCCCACTTCTGGGCACACGCTTTCCCACATGGAAAACAGCACATGGGATTCTCCCTATACAATGTGATAGGGGTGGGGTGGTAGGTACTTCTAACCTATTAAGACTAAGTACTACATCTAAATTCATCGACAAAAAAACTAATATGGACTTAAAAAAAGTGATTTTAAATCACAAAATAATTAAATAATGATTTTTTTTCTCACCAAAATAATCTCAAACATACGAAACAAAGTAATTTATTAGTTAGCCAGTGTCATTAGCTACCGTTTGCCATTTTTCTCATGTTTCTTCGACGTATGAAACCTTTGATATCGCATAAAGTAAAAATGGTCATAAATTATAGGGGGAGAGGGTAGGACCCCCCCATATATATTTTTTTTGTCGATGAATTTAGATGTAGTACTTAGCCCTAACGGGTTAGAAGTCCACCCCTGTTACATTGAATACTGTTTACCATGTGGCATCATATCACCTAGAATGTAACTAAAAATGTTGACTGTGACAAGAGTAAAAACGTAATAATGTCTTGACAGCATACCAACGTGATCAATTCAACACAGTGACGTTTGCTATTTAAAGATTTCATTGAGCTGAACTAATTTACATTTAGGAACCTGAATTAGGGCAGGGCTGTGGGCTGCGGCCTTGGGCTGTCATAAGTTGAGCGCACCATTAAGAGGTCTATATGTCGCAGTCATATGATAAAAACAGAGATTTGGTCAATTCCCTAAGTGATTTGATCAAATCACGAGGATGTTAAAATAACAACACGATTTTATCATTTCCCTAAACAAATCTAGGGATTTGAACACCACTAGAACATAAATTTCCCTACTCCTGTAGGTCACGTGATAGGTTAGAATTTAAGACAATCGCGAAGCGCAGCGTAGCGATTGTCTTTGAATTTCGAGGTTATTTTTTTATTAGACAACAGAAATACTAGCTGCCCTACCTGTAGGTCACATGTTTTTGGTCATTTCACGGAACCATTTCTAGTATTTGTTCAAATCCTTAGATTTGTTTATGGAAATGATAAAATCGTGTTGTTATTTTAACTAACTCGTGATTTGATCAAATCACTAAGAGAATTGACCAAATCTCTGTTTTTATCATATCCCTGCGACATTTACACTGAAATATTCATACACATAGGTACCTACTAAATCCCTTTTCTTTGACCGTAATATTATTTCTAGGTACCTACAAGACTTCGATCACAATTTATAGTTTTAAAATTATTGTTAGTACAAGAGGTATATTTTTTATCTTAAAATTATAACCGTGTCGCGTAGTGGTGAAAGAATACTACGACCCCCCCCCCCCCTCTCTTCCCTTGGGTGTCGTAAAAGGCGAATAACTGACTAAAGACTGCACAGACATCCAACAGCATATAGCGGCGATGGGCTCAACACCTGTCACGCTTAGCACATGTGCAGTCGCTATTTGTTGAAGAGTCCTAGGGGATAATAATCGTGATTATATTATATGATGATGATTAAACATTCGCTCTTACGAACAAGACTACGCCATCTCTCAAAGATTTAACTAAGCAGAACATTCCTAATTCCTTTTCCTTCACTGCTACAGATATATTGGAAAATGCTCCCTATAGTGTACTGAGACATTCCATAACAAATCAACATACAAACAGATCTAAGTGTGCCTGATCTTTGACATGCCCGTAAGCCGTAAGCCGCCATCTTAAATTATAATTAAGTATTACAACACCGGTGCCTCCTACATCCGCGACATTGTTCGTCTGTCCTGCACTTCCGGGGGAACGCGTGACAGCCTACGAGATGGTAATAAATCACGTGGAACAATACTTAGGAGGGTACCAACCGCCTCTATATGACATATATTCCCCCCAGACCTAATCTGGTATTTTTTATAGGAAACTTGCTGTTGCCCTGCCTATGGAGTTATGCATGACACTTACGCAGTTTTTTAGCTTTTTTACCACCAGCAAACGTGTCACCGTGCCTATACGCCAAGCATTTGATTGAGATTAAAAACTTATTAGACTACTAGAAGAAAAAAAACAATAAGGTTTCCAAAAGACACGTCTATTTTAACCGCCTCTGTGGTCTACCACTATTGGCTGAGCCTCCGGTCTTAGACCCTGAGGTAATCTTCGTGTACTTGGCTTGGTTGGCGGTAAGGCTTGTTCAGGTGGTATGATTGACTTATGTTAGAACTCATTTAGATAACTTTATTTATTTATTCGCACACAACACAAGAACACAACAAACCATGATAAACTAAAACTATTACTAGGTAATTAAAAAATATCCCTAAGAGAACCGCTGCCGTGCGGCAAAGTCTCCCAGGGTGAAATAAATAGCGTTGTCAATAATATAATCACAAAAAAAAATAGTTGAATCATTCGATACATGAAAACGGACGGGACAGGATGCTTTGGCGCATTGTCCCTTACTTTACTAAGTTACGTGCCCACTAGGCTTAAAATTGCGTGGTAGTATTA
This sequence comes from Scoparia ambigualis, assembly GCA_963921215.1. Classification (NCBI taxonomy): domain Eukaryota; kingdom Metazoa; phylum Arthropoda; class Insecta; order Lepidoptera; family Crambidae; genus Scoparia; species Scoparia ambigualis. The sequence goes on along the minus strand of OY992508.1, from coordinate 10,365,097 downwards.
CCAGGTCAGGGGTCTTACCATCGAATTTTTGAGCAGTATTATCTTACAATGTAATTTTCATTTTCATAGTAAGATTAAAGTAATATTGCTTTAAGAGGTGACAGTAGGGCTAAGGTAGTAGCAGTAGAAAGAGGCCCAGTTTCTACGCAATCAAGACTTCCGGGTGTGCGCTTTGATTTATCCCAATCAAGTAGATTTGAATTCATAAATGTTTGTTTATGGTAACGTAACTTATATTCTTGACACATAATAAAGAGCGTACGAGCGTACTTTTGGTTTATTCCGAAAAGTACATTTACTTACTAGTTTACCTCATGAACCGTAACTAAACACTTTTTACGGTCCGATCCGCATAAGTTGTTTTATTTTAATGTACTTACTAGTATTCGCGTAACTTCAGAAATAATATGTGCAAAACTATTTCAGTTTGTAAACGTTACAGTTTCGTGAAAAATCTCTTTTACTTCATGAGCTATGTGTATTATTAATTTTCTAAGTACCTAATAAAACAGACTTCAGATCCCAAGAAATCATTAAACAAGGGAAACCTAATAAATAATGCCAATTTTAAGTATGTAAACGATTCAATTGTTTCATTAATAAAGTCTATTTATTTAAGTAACCGGCCATATATTAATAGTGACCGTTCGCACGGACGGACGTCACGACCGATGTCGAGTATGTAGTAATTATGGGCAATTACTATTGTAATCGATATGTGTGACGTCAGCAGCGCCTTGCGATACATTAAACGAGGAAGTTTAGAGGAAAACCATTTGCAAGCAGAACATGCCTCCGTCTGAATTGAGGAAGACCACTGGTAGGTAAACATGATTTATGCTCAACTTGACTTGTACTTTGACATTTGATGTTAATCAACAACTGTTGATGTGCCTTTGTTTTGACATATCGATACTTAGGGTAAAGCCACCAGAATACGTAAAATATTGACAACACATTTATGTAATTACTAAGTATGTGCTACGTATCACCTTGATTATTTTTATGCACACATGAGTCACAGGCAACTAACATGCAAGTGTCGCTAGCCAACATAACATTTGAGAAAAGGTATTGACATTGTTATAAAAAGTATATTTATCTTACTATACTGTATGAAAGATAATATGGCAAAGAAAGGAGCTAATCTTGAGATGACGGCTGATCGAGGAGAATGGAAGATGAAAATTTATTGCGTTGAATACAAATAAGATAGGAGACACAGGCATATAGTTGAAGCCGAAGCACGCGTTAAATATTTTAATACGTTGCTCCGATTTACAGGGAAGGAAGGACTTATCTTAGTTATTATAAGATTAATTTGAACACGGCAGTTAATAAAATAAAACTTGCACTGATTACACTTACAAAGCAGTTTCACATAAAGGACAATACCCACGGCTCTTACATTTGAAAACATGACAACGAGTAAGTTTGTATAGAACGATATTGGTAGCAAAATGTAATCTATTTATCTGTTTATTGGTCTAAATTCTGATTTTTTATTAAAAGCCAAAGTTATGTGAGAGAAAGTTTAAAAATAACAATTTTAAGTTTGTGGTTAGACATAGTTTTTTTAATTTTTTCGACAACATACAATCATAGCTTAACATGTTTTAAACAACTTTTGTTTCAATTAACACTTCGGCGGCCAGCAGTTAAAAAAATTAAAACTTTTATCGTGTCTTGAATACTGTCAGCCAATGTGTTAATCAAGACTATACATGAGTTTCATTAAACGAAAAATAACGAATCAGACCACCACACAGACTCACAGACAGTGACAGAAAGACCTGTGACAAGTGACAAGTCAACAATTGTTTCATTTTAACCTTGTTAAGTATTGCCGTTTAATGAATTCATAATAATGAATTATTGTGTTCACAATTATTCATAAATCGATAAGCGTATTTAATTACATGATAACAATTCTTAAAAAGGATAACTAGAATATAGTTTTAGAAACATCAAATTAATAAATGTATTTAACGTTAACAGATAAGAGGCGGAACGAAACGCTTTGAGTGACAGAGTGCGTTCAAAAACCTAGAATTGGTTACATACCTTATGAAAATAAAACTTAGTATTAAGTAAGAATATAATTCTTATTCTTATTTTTCCTGACTTTAAAGGAAAACTATGATAGTATGGTCAGATTTAGTGAATTTTGAGCTAATATTGCCAATACGATTTACATTTATGCATGCTCAAAACAAAACAGGTCCAAAATGGGCATTGTCGTTCAGTATTTAATATAAATAATAGGATACAATATATTTAATATAATAATGCTTATCAAAGCAGCGGATAGCGCGTTTGTATTGCTTTCAGTGCTACTGTAACCACTTACGGATACAGTAGCACTGCGTAATCTATCTTTGGTGGTTTTACCTTACAATAATAAATGTTAACAAATTTTACTTGCAAGGCGTCACATCATAATATGTTATACTTTTACTGGTGTACCATCTGGTAATTCTAGTATTGTGTCACATGAGATACGTGCTTCAAGGGTAGAATTCCATTATTTACCTTACACAACTTTATACAGATAGACTCGCGTTTACATTACAACTATTTTTATTGTTTTACTAACCCACCAACAATCTCTTTCTGTAACCACTAACCATGGTTTCAAATGCCAAAATGTCAATCTTCTTTTTTTTTAATCAGAGCAACGTATCATAATTTTTTAACCACTGACTTAAAAGAGGGGTGTTATAAAAGGCCATAAGTAAGTGTAAGGCTGTAAGTAAATAAATAAATAATAGTTATAGTACGGTATAGGTTATAGTAGTGCCTCAGGATAGATGGATTAAAGAAGATCTTTGCCCAGCAGTGGGTCACAAATAGGCCAAATAGAGAAAAAAATAGGTTACTACCTATGTCACTCTTAGACCCTTATTTGTTTTCAGCAGATAATGCCTTCTTATTCCATTCTATTCGATAGGCTGTCATTTTAAAATAAATACTCCTTTGCCATATCATCTTTCAAACAGTATATTAACTTGTATAAGCATACTTTTTAAAAACTTATCAATACTTACCTTTTACGTGATTGAAAGCAAAATGATGAATGAACTGTGTTGCATAAAAGTAAGGTTTTTCCAGGAAAATGTTGTAAATATAGAAGTATTATGTGGTAGGTGTGTATTATTAATATACTGTTAATTTTTCAGATAATTATTGCAAAATAAAGTATTTCTGGTCGGAAAATTTAATATGACTTTTGAACTGATTTTAACTGAATCTACGTAAAAAAAAGTAAAAGAATCTACATAGGTAGTTAAGTAGTAAGTTTTTTTAAAGATTATTTTCGAGATAAACTAAAAGTTTAAGATAAACTTAAATTTACTTGTGAGGACCTGTAATTGGCCATCTGTTATTATCACCACTACTTATACTGTTTGAATAAGCTGTTGGTCTTCCTAAGATATAAATAAATAAAAAAATAAAGTCAGTTACTAGCAATAATAGTTTTAGAAAATCTATATAAATACGGCTCAACCGATTTGGCTGATTCTATTGGTGTTTACGCTAAGTAACGGGCTGTCTGCTAGTCGTGTCATAAAGTTTATCTTAACTTAACATTTTGAATGGCCTTTTTTTGCTTTTTTATATTTTTTATTTTACTGAATTTTTTTTTTTTCTTTCAACCTGAAACAATTGACAGCAACACAAAAGTTGTTAAAGCTATTTCCAATAACGTATAATTAAGTTTATAAAGTTATTTTGTACCACGCAGGTGTGCCTCAAACTTGTACCCTTTCTTCAGTAAGTACGTACCTAGTTGACTGATAAAATAATAAAATCTTACCTAACTAGACAACTAGAAACTATTTTTTTTAAGTTAGTTAACTTTATGCGTAAATTGTACTTAACTGCTTGGTAAAGATATTTATTTTAAAGCTATAAATATTTTTAAAATGCAATTATTTCACGTGTCTTAATACGTGCAATGAAGAAAACTTTTCTAATGAAATACTTATTTAATGTTTTTTCGTAATAAAAATGTAACATTACATTACTTATCTGTATCAATACTGTTTAATAGATTCAGTCAATTTATGAGCCAAAGTGCCTGTATAATGTGTACCAACTGAAAAGTCAATTTGATTACACTACATAACAGAATAAACCTAAACCTATTTGTTTCTATTCTTTATTATATAAAAAGTTCGTCAATGGTGCAATATAGGTAAATCGTTTGTAAGAAAATTATATTGTTTCCCATCCGTAACTTCAAAGAGGTTTTGTTTTTCAACAAGCAAGTACAGAATCAATGGTAAACATCAACACAAACGTGAAAAGTTTTTTTTATAAAGTTACCTACCTTTCACGTATTTCCAAATGTATTCTTGCGCCGTCGATATATTCCTCAGTTTGGCGATTACAAAAACAAATCAGTCCAAAAAGTCACCAAAAAACACTCTCTAACACTGTCCACAAACACCGTCTAAAAGCAGCATCAATGACATAAAAAAGAAGTTTCCAAAAAAAATACAAACAAAATTTTCCAAGGAGGTTCCAACGCTAGCTGTCAAAAGTCAAGCCACACTTATCGGTGCGCATTTAGCATTCAACACGCACACGTGGGTTGGATTCGAATCGGGTGCGCAGTACGAAGCGGGGCGAATACGACTTGAACGCGCCGATCTGACGGGCCGACTGAAACACTGAGTCACCACTACACGCGCACGCCGCTCGACAGGTGAAAACGCGACTGTGTGTCAGATGAACTCGTATGCGACCCTAGTGTGGAGGTTACGCAGGTGAGCTGGCAGTGTGTGTGTGCACCATTTTGCTCGTGCTGAGCGGATTTATTGCGTTCCTCATGTGTGTGTATTAAACGACCTCTGTGCGGACGCGCGGTCACATGTCACATGAGCATGTGTGCCGCCTACCTGTTATGCCCCCGCAGTTATCAGTTTTGTACTTTTATTTTAGGGCTGCTTTATGTATGGTCATTTTGTGTCATTGTTCAACTCGGCGCAGTCATAACAGCGAACAGTGATAATGAGGAACGGGGTGGAGGCGTGAACGGTGCGTACTTTATTTTAATTGAAAATTATTTGCTCGTAGCGTACACAGGTTAATTGGAAATGTGTGATTACGACGATGTACTGGCGACCTCACGAGAAATGTAACAATAGGTTTGCGGACACTGCCTCTTATGGGTACGGAATAAGAGCGGCCTCAAGGTCAAACTGGTTGATAAGCGGTTAACGGTACATAGGTAAATATTTATTGTCAATATTCAAACAGTGCTGGTGAAAGCTGCTAATAGAAATATAAATTACGAACTTTGTTGAGTGCTCTTTGTAATCAACTTCTTCATTTTGTTAAGTTCTTGATCACCTTAAAGGTCATAATCTGTTATTCAAGTTTTTCAACCGTAGCCCTCAGACTCAGACTATTTTTATGACTGCAATCATATCAACAGGAACTAATGGTCGAACCGTGGCGTCCTAACCTCGGATAAACATCGAGCACAACGGAAGAGGTGGAGATATTTCAATTTGATCACCCATCCACGGATCGCGCATTGCAAATGATACTTAACTTGCAAGATTGTAAACCGAACGTATATTACGCTGCACCATCAAGCATGGAGTTAATAAGTAAATTATGTTCTGAAACACCGTTTTAACCGCCTCTGTGGTCTAGTGGCTAAGCTACCTGTTTCAGACCCAGAGGTCCCGGGTTCGATTCCCAGCGGGGGGTACATCTTTGTGTGCTCGGTTTGGTTGGTGGTAGGGCTGTTAAGTCCGCCTGGCTAGCTACCACCATCTTATCTAAGTCTGTCGCCATAACAACGATGTTTATAGCATTGTTGTGTTCCGGCAGTTTGAGATAAGATAGCCAGTTCCTCAGAGGTTGAGGATTCCGGGTGAAGCGCGCTTCCACCTTCGGCCTTATCGTCACTTACCATCCTCACCTGATGGTAAAGGCCAAGCGCTTACCCGTTGCCAATAAAAAAAAATTAAAAAAAAACAATACCTACATTAAAGGCCGCATTGTTTCGTAATATGCGCATGCGCAACTCTCAAAAAATCTCGATTTTCCAACAATTTCCCGCCCACGAGAGTCACGTCATCCCAGTTCTATGTAGGTAGATTCCGATGATGCCTTCTGCACTTATCGAACTTTGTACGTCCTAAGGTCACGGATGTTTAGCACTAACACAATAGTTAACATTTCAAGTCACCTTGACGTAAGCGCAAAGACATTGTCATTCGTCAACACTTCGTACAACAGCGTATTTGCAACGATAAATTAATGAAACTTGAACTTTATTAATGTAACACTAAAATTGCTAATGAATCGTCGAAGAATATTGTTATAAGACATTTTGCTTTCAGTGACTGCTTCGAAACAAAACAATTCAATTCAAGTGCACTTCTTCAAGTATATGCATTCTAATTCTAATAACAATAAAGACGAAAACCGAATAGCATCGTAACTACACATGTAACGTTATTGTATAGTATATTTCAAAATCGTGACTGGTCTATTTGTATTGTAATTTGCACCTAATAAGATGTAAAACTAGATTGATTACGTGCTATATAGGCTGCTTCGGTTTGATTGAAGCTCCTTTATCTTTCAGAGTGTTTCTGAGACAATCCATGCTATTGTTAATGTATATACCTACGTGCTTAGACAGAAAACTTTATAAAAACATTTAAGTTGTTTTTAGGAAATAAGTAACCAAACGTACTCGAGTTAAAGTTTAATTGTTTCTCTTCTATAGGACAACTTTATACGAACGTACATTATACCTAGAAACAATTCAACTTATACTCGAATATTTGGTCCCAAAATATTCGAGTATAAGTTGAATTGTTTCTAGGTATAATGTACGTTCGTATAAAGTTGTCCTATAAAAGTTAATTATTAGGCTAAGGTATTTTTATCTAAGGTAAAGTTATTCCAATTATTAAGTTTGCTTTTTTAAAGGTGTAACGGAACGAAATTGATAAAACCTTTTTTGCATATAGAAAAGCATATAAAACTTTTGATAATGTAGAAAAAGTATGGGTAATTTTTATGAACTTGACAGAAAAAAAGGAATAAAAAATGATTGAAAAGCTATTGTAGGAACTTGATTAAAAATAATAGAAAAATATTTTAGATTGGATACCAAAGGTCTCAAATAAACAAAAACAAAATATCCGAATGAAGTTACTTAGTAGGTGGTATATTTGCATACCGCAAAAACATTTATACGCATATAAAGCTGCATTTAAGATAAAAACTATTTTTCTTCTTATTAAGTATACGACTTTAATTAGGTAATGTTTGTTTACTTTAATCACGTATTTTTTTGCTGTGATACCTACCTACCTGTTTGTTTCACAATTTCTTTGCAAGTATATATTAAATAATCTTTCCATCCAAAGGGTTTACCTATGTGATATTTATATCGTTAAACAAAGATTTATGAATATACAATCTAACATATCTTCAAGAATAGACATAACAATATAACTACATTATATCACACTATCAAATATTTATAGCCAGTAGTCTAGATAAAACAATATACGTAGGAACAGATCTGATGTAAGTTACAATGCGGCTGGTTTCATAACCTGCGCCTGCGCCGGGATATTTACACGCATTTCAATTAACAAACAACTCGAATAACAAGTAATAACTACAGTCCGGCGACGCGCATCTACGAAGTAAGTGATATTCTTTTAAATTTAGGTTTGCGTACGAGCATTTCAAAGAATGGTGAAGGTATAAAACACCAAAAGTCACTTTAAAGGTATTTTTCTAAAAAAAATATGTATCGTATATTAATAATAATAATAATTAAAATCTTTATTTTTCATTTACCAAAACTTGGTTGACAGAGAATCAGGGTAGACTTCTTCTTATAAGTGTACTCAACACCTGTTCCAGAAAAAGCCACTTCCATACACACAATTACATTTTATATCTAATATCAGTATTTAAGCAAGATGACGGAAATACGGATTCACACAACAACTTTTCATTATGTTAACCATGAGGGCTCCTATTCTATAAGTAGTTAATTTTTTTTTATCTAAACATGTAGACCTATAATTGGGCATACTCTATAATAACCAGAAATATTGTAAACATATTGAAACGCTGTGGATTTTATTTAAAAATAAAATGAAACATCCTTACAATATTCGTAATATTTGATTATTTTCGTTAAAAAACTCTCAAATAAACTTAAATATAACGTTTCGTTATCATTACAATAGCATAAAACTTACGTTTACTAAGTAAATACATATAAACACAAGTTAGTTTAAAGTTGTGCTTACAACAACAATTTCAACAACAAAATCGGGCTTCGCAGCTCCGCAACATAACCCCGTACACGATAGCATTCTGCTTTTAATTTATTCAAGCTCGCAATTAAGGCCATGTTCCCACTAGCACAATGGGTGCGCGGGCGCAGATGCGACAATTGTGCACGCAAACTGGGCTATCTGCATCGGAACAGGCCGCGCTGTCCGCTGCCCTCTATCGGTTCTTTGGAAATTAAAAGTTACGGACAAGGCAATGCAGTGCCGGAACCTGCTCGCATTATATGCGGGGTACGTTAGGGTTTCGGTGGTGAGAACAAGGACCTGTTTATTCTGATACATTGAAATAAAGATCCGTAGATAGCTTTAACATATCTTTTATCGTTTACCGAGCATTTTTTTTTCCATTATGACTCGTCATAGTGACTGCATCGTGCCTGATGGTAAGCAGCCGATGCAGTCCAAAATAATGAGAGCGCTCCCCACCGTGGAATAAGCACGATAACAAGAGCACACATTCATGACGGCCTGCATAAATGCCGTTTCACGCCCCGCTTAAAAGACCCGGGACTGTAGGAGCTGGGCAACACATGCGCCGGCAAAGAATTCCAAAGCCGAATGGTCTTACAGAGGAACGACTTGCCAAATTTTTTGGTACAAGTACTGATAGTCTGTACAGTATGGTGGTGGTTCCTAAGACCAGCACGTGTAGTCCGGAGAGGAAAGGAGATGGCGGAATAAGATCAAAAAGTTCTCCAGAACACTCTCCGTAGTAATTCCGGTAGAAGACACTGAGAGAAGCAATGTCTCTACGCAGCTGGAGGTCCTCAAGGGAGGCTGTAACCTCAGCATCTCCAATAATGCGTACCCCTCGCCTTTGCAGTCTATCAAGTGCATCGAGGAGGTATTTAGCGGAGCCGTCCCATAGATGGGAACAATACTCCATACTCGATCGCACCTGAGTTTTGTACAGCAAACAGCGCTGTTCGGGAGTGAAAAACCGTCTCACCTTATTGAGAATACCCAACTTCCGGGAGGCAGTTAAAATAGCACTCTCGATGTAGCATTTCGGATTCAGTTCCTGGCCGATGTCAGGAGTGAGTGAACGGTGAGTTCTGAAGAGAGGGAGGAGTAAGGAAGGGAGGGAGCATGTATAAAAAACGTTATGAGAGTAAGTGAAGCAAAGGACGAGTGTCAGGATTGTAGCAAATGGAACGGAGTGGTCTGCCTACCCTCCGGGAAGCGCGCGTCATGTATGTAGGGATGTAACTTATCTAATACGATCTAATTTTTAGACATTATTTATGATATTTTTTATGATTATTTTGTCTACAAAGTGGAGATGCCACTACGACAATAAATGAAAAGATGGGCTGTACTACACTTCTGGGCACATCTATTGGCCCACCTTGCATTTTCAGTTTCGTTTAGTCCTAGCTAAAAATTTATATTAGGTCGAGCAAAAAGTTTTTATACAGTTTTGAACCAGGCACATTCATAATTTTATTCAATAGTCTTTTTTTAAATTTCGAACACAGAATTTAAAGAAACAAAAGACAATTTGGAGCCTGTTCGTTGATGTCAAACAATCGAATACTAAGTAAACTTGATTTTATTGGTTTACTTGGATTTAATTCTTTTGAAATTGTGATTTTTCTCTTTGGTTTTGCAACAAACATTACTTACTCTTAACATTAAGGTGAGGTTCTATCAATAATCTATGGATACTTCGCCTGAAGTCGCCGCCCAAGCCGGACACAGCCAAAGAAATGTGAGTGCTCAACTTAATTTAAGTCGATCTGCGGTCCGAAATGTTTATCGGAGGTACCTAGAGACTGGCGGCTTTGTTCGTCGCCAACGAAGCGATCTCGGGTCACAACTGAAAGGCAGGATCGATTCACCGTGATGACCAGCTTGAGAAATCGTCACCTTACCTCCATTGAGATACAAAACCAACTTCGCGACTTCCACGGAGTATCTGTGAGCGCTCGAACTGTTTGGAGAAGGTTAAAAGAACGCGATATGGTACCACAACACAAGCCAGCTAATGGCCCCAAACTAACGCGAGCCCACCGAACAGCGCGTCTTCATTTCGCGCGCACTCATTTAAATTGGACTCAGCAGCATTGGAGCCGTGTACTCTTGTCTGATGAGTCTTAAATTGCTTTACATGGCAATGATGTAAGGAAGAAGGTCTACCGACGTAAGGGAGAGCGTTTTGTACAATGCTGCTTTGAAGAGAGGGTTGCTTATGGCGGTGGCTCATGGACTGTCTAGGGCGGTATATCCGCTAGCGGCAAAACTCAACTTGAGGTTATTATGGGACCACGGCTTTCAACATTAAATGCTGAAAGGTAAATTCGTGAGTGCTTAGAACCTAACGTGATGCCATACGTGGACCATGTGGGCCCAAATTTCCTTTTTATGCATGATAATGCAAGAGCCCATACGGCAAGCATCGTCAGGAAATATCTTCGGGATGTGAACATCACGTTATGGACTGGCCAGCCAGAAGCACAGACATGAACCCGATTGAGCACATGTGGGACTAGCTAAAAAGACGTGTTAGGGCTCGTCAGCCAGTTGCCCAGACGATGCAGGCGTTGAAAACTGCCATAGAAGAGGAATGGGAGATGATCCCTCAAAATTTCATAGAGCGGTTGATAAACTCTATGCCTAATCGAATGAGAGCTGTCGTAGATGCCCATGGAGGCAGCACGCGTTATTAAATTAAACCTTTATTTGGTAAAACATGTTTTTATTCAAAAATCAACTGCCTTCATCAAGGCGCATACCCGACTTGTTAGGCGTAGCTCGATGTCGTGTGGTATTCTGAATTCAAATTTAAAACAATACGATCGAAAAAGATGGTAAAATGTATCAGGTTTAAAACTGCATCAATAGTTTTTGTTCAATCTAGCAATCATATTTAAGTAGGGGCCATAGAAACCTAAACTCTATGGTGGGCCAATAGATGTGTCCAGAAGGTAGTTCATAGAAATAATTTAAAACTATCAAATTAATCTTCAACTAGGCCTCCAACAAGGTGGTCCGACGATCTGGTGAAGGTCGCGGGTAGCCGCTGGATGCAAGCAGCACAGAACCGGTCGTGGTTGAGATCCTTGGGGGAGGCCTTTGTCCAGCAGTGGACGTCTTCTGGCTGATGATGATGATGATGAAATTAATCTTCGCGCTGATTTTTTCAAATCAGTGTTAAGATTTATTTGATAGTTTCAAATTCATTCTCTGAACTAGTATAGCCAATATTTTCATTTATAGTCGTAGTTTGACTTTGTCCGCGTGAACCCCCGTACACGTATTCCGTGAAGAATGTATAAAAAAAATTTTCATCCGAGCCTTGTCCTCTTGACAAACAAAACAAAAAAAGAATAAGAAAAAGGTGCAGCCGTTCTGAAGTGATGCGCGAAGAAACATTCAGACCAACTGATTTTTATTTATATAGATGTATTTCTTTGCAGATGTGCTTATACGCACGCAAGTGTTTCATAAACGCATAGTGTTGCAAGTGTCTCTATGCTCAGTTACAAAGCTGCTTATCATCATGTGAATCGTAATGTATATTTGTCGTCTCAATAAAACTAAATTAAATTAAACTTTCCTACAATCACACCAATTATCTATCCTAAGAGAAGCTTCGAAGAAACTTGTTAAATGGTTACTAGACAACGGATAAACATACTTAAATACATACTTATTATACGTTGAAAACACCCAGACCCGAGACAATTTAGAAAAACAATAATTTTTAAATAGACCCGACCGGGAATCAAACCCGGGGACCTCAAAGATTGCGACACCATGAAAACCGGTGTACAAACCACTCGACCAAGGAGGTCAAAGTAAAAGATAGCAATATGACAACATTGTTTGAAAATAACATTCTATAAAGAGAACTGTATCAAGCTACTTCAACAGAACAAGAGCGTCAATATATCACTGCCTCCAGCTTAATAGAAGGTAGGTTTGTTGGTAGCCGCCGAGAGCTCATTGCTACAGATTGGCCTTATCTGGGAGTCAGTAAATCCCGTTCAGGAAGCGGCGATGAAAAATGTGCATGCCACCACTGCGCCGCCGCGCGCCGCCGTGATACAGTTCCTTGCGTGATTTATTGGCGGCAAACAGGTTGGGAGTTCATGCTGCCAGAACTGTTGGTATATTGGTAATTTAAATTGTTTTGAAACAACCGTAACGCGTAGTGGTGAAAGAATATTACCACCCCCTCTCTTCCCTTGGGTGTCTAAAAAGGCTACTAACGGACTAAGGACTGCACGTACATTCAACAGCATAAAGCGGTGACGGGCTCACCACCTGTCACCCTGAGCACATGTGCAGTCGCTTAATGGAGAAAAGTGAACTATGTTGTAGAGGACTGCTTTTGCTGTCCTCATTGCCCAGTCTCTGACTAAGCTTCGGGGATAATTGTCGTATTTAAACTTTTGCAACACTATATTACATGGCGGACTTAAAGCCTGAGGCATTCTCTACCAGTGAACCATAGGATGGTGCAGAGATGACAGTTAGGTGCAATTATCTGCGGTGACTAAAGATGGATGAAACCATTAAAAATATTTAAAACTTAAAATACGTATATGAATAAACCGATACTCGCAAATACATCAATATTTTATAATATACAATTACATACACTACATATAATATATAAATAGGATGTTATTGAGATGATTCAGCCATGGTTCTGTCAAAAAGGAGCACGGCGAGCACATGGACTTTCTTTTTGAAAGCGTGACGACTCGTAGCCATCCTAATTTCGGCCGTTTCCTGGTGGTCATACTAATTTGTCATATCAGTATGACTACGAGGATATACAATCCTCCTAGTTTCCTGTAGCGCGTTCCAGAGGAGTATGGACTGGATTTAAAAGGATGAATGTACAAAGCTTCCGGCTTTGTGGGAGTGGGAAGGAGAGAGAAGGAGAAGGTTATTTGAGGATCTGAGATTCCGTTTGTGAGATGTGCAAAGATATTAGAAATGGGTAGTAAGATAATTTTTTTCCCCCCGTTATTTTTTCCACCGAAGCTAATAGCAGAGAGGAGATGTGGATATGGCGAAATCTGTTTGGTTATTCAAAATACATCTCCTCTCGTCTCCTCTCCTGTTCGATTTGGTGGAAACCGGTCCTCAGAAGGAGCATTTTGAGAATTTAGAATAGAGAAGAGTGTGGAAAGGGCTGGGAAGGGAAAGGATGTTTGTATGTATGTAATGAAAGAAATAAGCAAATTATAAATAATGTGTTTGTTTAAGGCTGCAGCAATGATTTATGTCAATCAGCAACGCAATGGAAAGTACCTTAGTACTTACTCCATTTAAAATGTCAGTAGTTTTTTTTTACGTTTTTGTTTGTACAAAAATGTATACGTACTTAAATATATATGTGATCGAAGAGAATAGGATAACATTTTGGAGTTCAAAAGTATTGGAAAACGAAAGGAGATTTTTCCAGCAATCCATGGTTACAAGATACTCGTAAAGTAACTGGTTAAATAGACACATAGCTACACGAACTGTAATAAAATCACAATAATTATAATACACACCGACAACCTACACAATGATTACATTACTTAGGTTAACAAGGATAAAATATCTTGAACTGATGATTCGATTAGAACTATTATTGTACAGTGTTGTGAATTTCCAATAGGTGATAATTTACTTTATGTATATAAAAAGATGCCTGTGGCGCACTCAGTCCTTTCAACTTAGTATATTTGTACACAAAATAGGACGATATGTTACTTTCACATTATTTAATAAATAACACATAAACTAATGAGTTCAGACATAAAAAGCCCCTTGAAACCCCAGAAACAATAGTATTCAAGAATCTAACTTAAGAAATGATGCATTTTCATTAAAGGTGCATGATGTAATAAAAGATAAACTTAACTAATTGATTCATGGCGCATTTAAATATTTTCTCAGCTAACTGTCCAGTGTCCAGGTAAACCAGTGTCATAATAATATTATTAAAATACACGTGGCAAAGTCTCACTTTAAAATAAATCTACATAGGCTGTGATCGATTTATAGGACCAGTACTTTAATTTAAGCAGCCTGTTTATGGAGCACAAATACATGGGACATATCGTTTAATGAGAAACGATACATCACATCCGATAGACAGTAATTTTTTTTTAATCATGCTTTACAGCGTTGAACTTAGAGCTGGAATTAGTTTGAGCGCGTTGTGTAGATGCGACGTTGTACGCTGGAGTCGGCGGTCGGAGAGCGAAGGTCGTTGAAGGTTGGCGCGCTTTTCCGCGATCAACGGCTCTAGATATAAGATGGCGGGAGCGGCGCGTGCGCACCGGCCGCAGTTACTTAGGCGGGGTTGTCTAAAATGCTGTTGTTTTATATAATTGAATGCGGGGTACAAAATCAATAGTTAAATACGAATAAAAACACCGAATTTTTAACGATATTTACAATAGTTATTACCCAGTTACCATCTGAATGGCAAGCGATTCCTCGTTCATGTAATCGGTTTCTTAAGACTTCTCACCTAATCTACTCCTAACACAAGCGTAAGCGTAATACCACCCATTTACAGAATATCGGCGTGTAGCGTTGTCAGACGTCCGGATAAAGCCGGACATAGTTAGCCTTTTGATTGCATGTCCGGCCAAAATAAACGGTGTCCGACTTGTCCGGCTTTTGTGAGACTTTTTACATTTCACAAATAAGCGAGCGCCGAGCGTGCCCGAGTGCAGGCGAGTCGGTTGTCGGTCGCTCCTGCTCCCGAAAATTTAGGGTGTCCGGCTTTTTTTCCCAATTGTCCGGCCAAACTTACTGCTATGTCCGGCTATTAGGTGTGGCGACCTGACAACCCTATCGGCGTGAAACAATGGCACTCTCTGCTGTTGTATTTCGTCTAGCGAGTGAAAAAGTACCGGAGACCAATATCCCCCTCCCCCCTCACAATGCCTACTCCTTCCTCAAAGATCCACTCGTTCCTCAAGGCAACGCATCTGCTACACCACTGGTCTTGCTGGTATCGTTGCGGTGATTACTCCCCATCAGATGACCCGCCAGTTCATAGATAGATAGATATAACGCTTTATTGCACACACAAAAATACAGAGAATATAAAAAAGCATATTAAAACTATTGTGAGCAAAGGCGGTCTTTTCGCTTAAAACGATAAGACCGCCATAAGCTCATTTGCCTCCTTTACACATTAAAAAAAATCAAGTTATCACTACAATTGATGGGTCAGTGATTGGGGACTTGATTACGACGCTTGATCACATGCCTCGAGTATAGAAAAACAAAAAAACAACCTTTTATTTTGGAATTCAAACAAAGGGCCTCCGGATTTTGGACCGAACGCTCTAGCACTCCGCCTCTGAGTCAATGTGTTTAACATAAAAATGTCTAAAAAAACAACTAAGTAATTATTTGTTGTAACAGGAGCGTGAAAGAAGCGCCATCTTAGCGTCCCTGATTTAGTTCTAAGCTCCGGTAATAAATGTGCTTTTAATGCTGCGATAGCACGGCACGAGCGCAAATAAGCGATACTATTATGAATTTTGTCCAATGCCAATTCGATCCGCTCTAAATAACAGCGGCGGTAACGGAAACGTGCTCAAACGTAAATATTGTAGCAGCATTCAGAAGTCGTATACTAGAGTTGAAGGCGCAGAGTATGATGGCTGCATATATTAGCTAGCGAATTGAAAAGTAGGTAAGTATATAGACGATTTATGCTTCATTCGTCCTGAAGTTTTGTCCCACATTCCCAAAAATTCTTAGTTTGTCCCATATCACTATTGAAGTTGTGCTTCGTCCCAAATTACATGTAGATAGTTAAAAGTATAGTCAAAATAAAAAATAAGATTACTATACAAGATACTATTATTATACAGGAATATAAAATAGGACAGACAAAGCGAGAATAAAATAATTAAAATAATATTTTGGGACGAAGGAAGACATATCGTTTAGGACAAACCAGGATTTTTTTATGTGGGACGAAACTCAGTGGGACGAACGAAGCATAAACCTTACAGTCGAGGAAGTTCCTGGTCGACCACTGTTCAGCGATGATCACAGCCATGAGCGCAGCGTCTGTGTCTAAGCGACACCGCTTAGAGAATCGCGTAGCAGTAGCGTGCGCGTAGATAGTGTGCAAGCGAATTCGCTGAAAGAGACAGAGTCAATTATCAGCGCTGCGGCAGCCGCTTCTACCAAGGCTTTAAGGGGAGGTATTTCGAGCGCTTCTCTCTCGCTGTCTCGACGGTACGACGGTAAGGGACGGGTATAACAGCGTAGCGGCACAAAAAACCGCGTTTTATATTTAAAAAAATTGATAGATGTTTTAAAAAAAAAAACGATGGTTATAATATCTCAAGTTATC